>JAIOJX010000024.1:164259607-165509607 GCA_022376925.1 Tragulus kanchil
TGGCAGACCCTGAGAGCTGGCCCCTCCTTAATCATATCTGACAATAAATCCTACTATCCTGTCAAAAAAAGAGAATGACAAATTTTCTATCCGATAATTTGTCTTTATGTCTTAGGATAACACAGAGGCTCTATCTAAGAAGCACAAGTTATAAACAATAGTGTGATAACATATTGTTGAGAAAATTGCTATTCAGAGGCCTTAAAAATGATACTCAAACATCCACTAGATGTCACTTGATGTTTGCTTTTTGTAAAGATAGCATCTTTCTCTCTTTTTTTTTTTTAAAAAAAAGGTTTATCTGCAAATATGAATCAACAACTCCCAATGGGTTCAAGCTGGCAGAAAACAAGATGTAGCAATATTTGAGTGAATGCAGGCAAAAGTCATCAAATGAGAACAGTGATTATAACTTTAAATAAGATCTGGGTGGTTGTGGGGTTTGCATAATCCGTCCTGGCATTTGCAAGGGTGAGGAGAAGCCAGCAGCTTTGCCCTCCTGCTGTGTTTAAACAAAAAATGGAAAATTGTAATGAACGGCTAGATTTTTCCTATCTTCCATTTTCTGTTTTCTTTCTCTTCCCTCCCCATTTTTAGGAGAATGCAATTTAAAAATGATTGCCCTTTACTGAAGTTATTTCGCAGCATTTTAAGATCAGTTTTTTTGTTCACACAAATTAAAGGTCCTTTAATCCACATTATCGAAGTGAAGGGCATGTGACAAAAGTGAATGGGGAAGATGTTTAGAAATTTTGTGAGGGTTCTCTGGGGTTAATCACTTCCTGTATTTGCTAAAATTTAATCATCAGTTTCAGTAGAGACCACGTATCCTGGGGTTTTGTTTTGTGTAACAAGTATTTGTTTATTTTTTTAAGCTGTCATTGTATTCTGGCTTCACGATGGTTAAATAAGACTTGGTATTAAGTAAACTTCTCTGACCCTGCCTATTTCCTGTCTTGTCAAACCTTTCCTTGTAAGAATAACAGTGTTCTTTTATTTGGTAGTGTGAAGCATGATATTTTTGGCCTGCTCCACATTTTTGACTTGCAAAAATTTGTGACCTCAAGTGTGAGAGAAGTGAATGCTTGCTTTAGTACCTCATGGGGTCCCAACCTTACAAACAGTCCTGCTGCATACACGTGAGAGCTGCAAAAGGATTATCAGCATATTTATTTCCCAAATATAAAAAATAATCATTAAGAGTAGATTTTCTACTAAATTACTAAAACTGTCAAGCCAGTGAATACTTGGTGACATTTTGCTACTACTAAACATATTGTTGAGAAACTTGCTATTTAGAGGCCTTAAAAATGATACTCAAACATCCACTAGATGTCACTTGATGTTTGCTTTTTGTAAAGATAGCATCTTTCTCTCTTTTTTTTTTTTAAAAAAAAGGTTTATCTGCAAATATGAATCAACAACTCCCAATGGGTTCAAGCTGGCAGAAAACAAGATGTAGCAATATTTGAGTGAATGCAGGCAAAAGTCATCAAATGAGAACAGTGATTATAACTTTAAATAAGATCTGGGTGGTTGTGGGGTTTGCATAATCCGTCCTGGCATTTGCAAGGGTGAGGAGAAGCCAGCAGCTTTGCCCTCCTGCTGTGTTTAAACAAAAAATGGAAAATTGTAATGAACGGCTAGATTTTTCCTATCTTCCATTTTCTGTTTTCTTTCTCTTCCCTCCCCATTTTTAGGAGAATGCAATTTAAAAATGATTGCCCTTTACTGAAGTTATTTCGCAGCATTTTAAGATCAGTTTTTTTGTTCACACAAATTAAAGGTCCTTTAATCCACATTATCGAAGTGAAGGGCATGTGACAAAAGTGAATGGGGAAGATGTTTAGAAATTTTGTGAGGGTTCTCTGGGGTTAATCACTTCCTGTATTTGCTAAAATTTAATCATCAGTTTCAGTAGAGACCACGTATCCTGGGGTTTTGTTTTGTGTAACAAGTATTTGTTTATTTTTTTAAGCTGTCATTGTATTCTGGCTTCACGATGGTTAAATAAGACTTGGTATTAAGTAAACTTCTCTGACCCTGCCTATTTCCTGTCTTGTCAAACCTTTCCTTGTAAGAATAACAGTGTTCTTTTATTTGGTAGTGTGAAGCATGATATTTTTGGCCTGCTCCACATTTTTGACTTGCAAAAATTTGTGACCTCAAGTGTGAGAGAAGTGAATGCTTGCTTTAGTACCTCATGGGGTCCCAACCTTACAAACAGTCCTGCTGCATACACGTGAGAGCTGCAAAAGGATTATCAGCATATTTATTTCCCAAATATAAAAAATAATCATTAAGAGTAGATTTTCTACTAAATTACTAAAACTGTCAAGCCAGTGAATACTTGGTGAACATTTTGCTACTACTAAACTTACACAATCCCTTTAGTTAACCTAGCTACACAACGACGTTGAGCTTTTATTTACTGTGTTCAACTCTTACTTTTAAAAGCATATTTTCAGACCAACATACGTGAAGTGGCAGAGGAGGTGTTGATATTCCAAGTAAAGGAAGAGAATGAATAGTTGCCTAACCTTTGCGTCCAAATCTAGATGTCTGTCAGACAGATTCTGTGAACATAAGAACCACCAAAATCGAAAGTCTCAAGCAAGTGTTTCCCCAGCCCCATGCTTTTTTTTAACAGGTTGACTATTTCATACCATGTTCTCTCTTTTGTCTTTCAAAAATGTACATATTATGAGAATCAAAACCATAGCAAGCATCTCTTTTAAAGATTAATAACTGCTAAGTGTTTATCTTGAAATACTGAGAAGTAATTAGAACATGAAGATGGTAGATTGGGTTGACTTGAAAATGTCAGAATATATTTTTATAATCATATGGCAGGAATTCTGATTATTTTCTGAAAGTTTCAGCTAAAAAAATTGTCCTTAGTATCTGAAATAGATTAACTTGATAAAAATACTGCCATTGAGCAATTCTGGTTTTCATCTATAGTCTAGAAATACTGTTTTAATAAAGACCCCGAGATAGGCAATAACAGGAAAAAACTGAGGACTGAAAAGACAAATGTATCAATCTGATCTAGAATACTTTTTCTCTTAAAGTCTAAAACACAGAGCTATAAATTCAATTTAAATTTGTCTTAAACTTGTCTTCAGACTTCCCTCTGTAGCTTATTGTCATTAGACAGTTATTTTTTTTTTTAGAAATAAATCTAAAGAGATTTAAATAGTATTATCAAGGCCTGCTCCACATTTTGACTTGCAAAAATTTGTGACCTCAAGTGTGAGAGAAGTGAATGCTTGCTTTAGTACCTCATGGGGTCCCAACCTTACAAACAGTCCTGCTGCATACACGTGAGAGCTGCAAAGGATTATCAGCATATTTATTTCCCAAATAAAAAATAATCATTAAGAGTAGATTTTCTACTAAATTACTAAAACTGTCAAGCCAGTGAATACTTGGTGAACATTTTGCTACTACTAAACTTACACAATCCCTTTAGTTAACCTAGCTACACAACGACGTTGAGCTTTTATTTACTGTGTTCAACTCTTACTTTTAAAAGCATATTTTCAGACCAACATACGTGAAGTGGCAGAGGAGGTGTTGATATTCCAAGTAAAGGAAGAGAATGAATAGTTGCCTAACCTTTGCACGTCCAAATCTAGATGTCTGTCAGACAGATTCTGTGAACATAAGAACCACCAAAATCGAAAGTCTCAAGCAAGTGTTTCCCCAGCCCCATGCTTTTTTTTAACAGGTTGACTATTTCATACCATGTTCTCTCTTTTGTCTTTCAAAAATGTACATATTATGAGAATCAAAACCATAGCAAGCATCTCTTTTAAAGATTAATAACTGCTAAGTGTTTATCTTGAAATACTGAGAAGTAATTAGAACATGAAGATGGTAGATTGGGTTGACTTGAAAATGTCAGAATATATTTTTATAATCATATGGCAGGAATTCTGATTATTTTCTGAAAGTTTCAGCTAAAAAAATTGTCCTTAGTATCTGAAATAGATTAACTTGATAAAAATACTGCCATTGAGCAATTCTGGTTTTCATCTATAGTCTAGAAATACTGTTTTAATAAAGACCCCGAGATAGGCAATAACAGGAAAAAACTGAGGACTGAAAAGACAAATGTATCAATCTGATCTAGAATACTTTTTCTCTTAAAGTCTAAAACACAGAGCTATAAATTCAATTTAAATTTGTCTTAAACTTGTCTTCAGACTTCCCTCTGTAGCTTATTGTCATTAGACAGTTATTTTTTTTTTCAGAAATAAATCTAAAGAGATTTAAATAGTATTATCAAGATGTATTGCATTTGGCTTCCCTGGTGGTCCAGTGGGTAAGGACACCGCCTTGCAGTGCAAGGGGCGCCAGTTCAATCACTAGCCTGGGAAGATCCCATGTGCCACGGAGCAGCTGGACTGATGTGTCCAACTACCAAGCCGGAGCTCTGGAGCGCGTGTGCCCAGAGCTAGTGCTCTGCAACAACAGAGGCCACTGCGATGGGAGGCCCACACAGGCCGAAAAAGAACAATGATAGAAATGAAAGACCAATAGAAGTGCCCCCCGCCCCCCGCAAAAAAAAGGATATATTACATTTACACCACACACATATGCTTTCCTATACTATCATCCAAAACACTATTTTATTGCCTTCCTTTTATAGAAATAAAAAAGTACAGTATTAGAAATTGATTTATCATCTTTTCTACTTTTTAATATAAAGTTTTAATATGACATAGTAAAATAATTAAAAACCAGTATGTGTTAAAGAAACATTCTTCAAGTCAAAAAGATGAAAATCAAGAATAAAACCCCAAGGTTTTCGACAGTCTTAGCTCTACTGTAAAGTAGGGTAGGTATGGGCTTTGATTTCAGTCCGCCTGGATTCAAGCCTTAGCTGCATCACTTACTAGTTTTGGATTTGGGCAAGTTAATTAACCTCTCTATACTTCAGTATCCTCTTCTGGTAAAATGGGGGAAATTTATTGCCTATGTTATTTTTTTTTTTTGGAAGAATAAATAAGCCCTGTTTGCAAAATGCTTAGATAGGCCTAGTCCCTGGTAGTTGTTCAGTAGGATCTACTATCATGGGAATTATTATGAAGGAAGACAATTATGTCCTTACTAACTGTGGCCATTTTTATGTCATTGGTCATATCTGTCTGATGAGAACTTTGCAAAGAATTCAGTCTTCAGGGTCAAATTTGTTATTTCACTGAAGTACCAGAAAATACATCTTGAATTTGGTTTCTGATTAGTTCTATCACCTTAAATACAAACACAAAAATCAATGAACTTGCACATCTCTAATAGGTTAAAAATATATAATTATTCAGCTTGATGTGTGGCAGTAAACAGCAAAACTTCGTAAAAAAATTTTTTAAATAGTAAAAATATTATGTATATATTTTAAAATTGCTATCTTTTAAAGGCTATTTTCCAAAATGATTGTTAACTATTTGCTCATTTAAGAGAAAATGCAATGAGATAATAGGGAAAAGTAAATACTCATTTGTCATTTATTGTCTTAAAAAATTAGTCTAAAATATCCCTAAAACAGTCTAAAATATCCCTAATATTTTATAAGCATTAACTTGTGTTAAACATAATAATAGTAAATACAATGAGTGCTCTCTGAACAGTCTTGTTCTTCACTGCCATGCTGAGATGGTTTAGCAATCTTAATTCCAATAGGTTAAAAGATCACATGATTAATATAAGTAATCTGAATAATAGTGGAGAAAATAAGTACACTGGTTCTGCTGTGGCAGCTGTCCTGCCTAAACAAGAAGTTCTCATCCAATATTCAGTTGTCGTGTTGACAACAAACATATTGACCAAAGTAATGCAAATGGAATAAAAAGGGTGAGATTCAGATATCTTAAAAAGGTCGCTCAATCTCTCTGGAAGATCTGTGCTCATCAGAATGGTGTTTCCTCATGTTGGTTGACATTGTGGAATCTTTCTGTGTTTCCTTCCGCTCTGTGATGTTCTCCATCACCGCTGATCTGGGACTGCTTTCTGTGATTACCTCTCTATACTTCAGTATCCTCTTCTGGTAAAATGGGGGAAATTTATTGCCTATGTTATTTTTTTTTTTTGGAAGAATAAATAAGCCCTGTTTGCAAAATGCTTAGATAGGCCTAGTCCCTGGTAGTTGTTCAGTAGGATCTACTATCATGGGAATTATTATGAAGGAAGACAATTATGTCCTTACTAACTGTGGCCATTTTTATGTCATTGGTCATATCTGTCTGATGAGAACTTTGCAAAGAATTCAGTCTTCAGGGTCAAATTTGTTATTTCACTGAAGTACCAGAAAATACATCTTGAATTTGGTTTCTGATTAGTTCTATCACCTTAAATACAAACACAAAAATCAATGAACTTGCACATCTCTAATAGGTTAAAAATATATAATTATTCAGCTTGATGTGTGGCAGTAAACAGCAAAACTTCGTAAAAAAATTTTTTAAATAGTAAAAATATTATGTATATATTTTAAAATTGCTATCTTTTAAAGGCTATTTTCCAAAATGATTGTTAACTATTTGCTCATTTAAGAGAAAATGCAATGAGATAATAGGGAAAAGTAAATACTCATTTGTCATTTATTGTCTTAAAAAGTTAGTCTAAAATATCCCTAAAACAGTCTAAAATATCCCTAATATTTTATAAGCATTAACTTGTGTTAAACATAATAATAGTAAATACAATGAGTGCTCTCTGAACAGTCTTGTTCTTCACTGCCATGCTGAGATGGTTTAGCAATCTTAATTCCAATAGGTTAAAAGATCACATGATTAATATAAGTAATCTGAATAATAGTGGAGAAAATAAGTACACTGGTTCTGCTGTGGCAGCTGTCCTGCCTAAACAAGAAGTTCTCATCCAATATTCAGTTGTCGTGTTGACAACAAACATATTGACCAAAGTAATGCAAATGGAATAAAAAGGGTGAGATTCAGATATCTTAAAAAGGTCGCTCAATCTCTCTGGAAGATCTGTGCTCATCAGAATGGTGTTTCCTCATGTTGGTTGACATTGTGGAATCTTTCTGTGTTTCCTTCCGCTCTGTGATGTTCTCCATCACCGCTGATCTGGGACTGCGGGTCGGCATTATACGTGTGATTTTATTCCCTCCAGGGATTGGGAGCCTCACACGTGGTAAAAGGAATCAGAGGTAGTGTAGTTTTCCACTCAGCTATATGATTTTCTATTTTATGTGCCTAATACTTACAGCTGGGTGTAACATTTATTAGACTTTCTCTGTTTAGCCTATTTTATAGCTGCCATTCTTGGACTCACTATCAGCTTAGGAGTTCCCTTCATCTATGTCCTCAGGGGATTTCCTATTTCCTGGATCCATGCTTTCCTACTTTTGGCTTATGTTTTCATTTGGGCGAGTCAGTTTCCAGTAATTTCTTTAAAAAAATTTTTTTAGTGGAAGTACAATAAACATATAGTAAAGTGTGCTAAACGTAAATGTCCAGCCAAATATATTTTCGTATGTGTTTACATTCATATAACCACCACCCAGATCAAGATATTGAATATCTCCAGTGCTTTCAGGGCTCCTTCATGCCTTTTCCCAACGCCTCCACCATCACTCCATCCCCATCAAGGTAATGGCTAGTCTGACTTCTATCACCATCAGTTAGTTTTACCTGTCCTTGAACTTCATGTAAAAGGATCCATGTTGTTGCATGTACCAGTAGTTTATTTTGGGGTTTTTTCGTTGTTGTTGTTATGAAATGTAGTATGTATGCCTCATTTCTCTCTTTTTTTTCTGGTATATTACTTAGGAGTGAAATTGGTGTATCATAGGGTAGCCATTAACTTCTTGAGAAATGGTGCATTTAGGAATAAGCTATGAACTGAGGCCACTTTCGCATCCTTTTACAGTACATTCTTCTCAAACTGCCTTATACTTAATCCTCGCACATACATAAAAAATATGTCTAGTTTAATCCTTATGACTACTACATAGGGTGGACATCGTCCCTTTTTTACTATAAATAGTTTAACCTAGGAATCTTAGAAGAATCCAATCCTGTATTTTTTGACCTTTTTGGACAAACCCTTTTGATGGTACCATAAAACTACTTTTAAACTACAGCTTGATATGCTGTGGTTTTTGCCCATGCTGGAGTCAATTTAGTAACCTCTTAGAGTTTGCCTATTTTTCTGAGATGACTTGATTTAGTCAGAAAACCTACAGCCTTTGTTTCACCATAGCATTATGTATGTTACCTGGGTCTTCATTCGATCAGGAGAGACGTGCTTTTCCCCACATGCAGCTTGTAGACAAATCTCCACTGATCCTTACAAATATACTATTCTAATTGACTTTCTCAAAGTTTCAACAGGAATGAAAAGAAACAAGTAGTTTGAGGTACAATATATGGACTGTGTGACAATCTTAAAGTGGTCCTCTTGAAACTACTAGCACTTTCTGAGCTCCTTTTTTAAATCAATTATTTATTCATTTTGCCTGCTCTGCGCCTTCCTGCCTGCGCACGGACTTCCTCCAGTTGACACTAGCTGGACCTACTCTATAGCAGTGCATGGGCTTCTCACTGTGGTGGCTTCTCTTGTTGCCAGGTCCTAGAGCACGTGGGTTCCAGTCCTTGTGGTGCTCAGGCTTAGTTACTCCGTGGCATGCAGAATCTTCCTAACTAGGGATCAAACCCGTGTCCTCTGCCTGAGCAAGTGGGTTCTTATCTACTGCACCACTAGGGAAATCCTGAGCTTCCTTCTTTACACGTGTCTTTGGGACATTTTTTTAAATTGTTGTATTTGTTTTTATTTTTTATCATTTGTCTGAGCCATATGGCATGTGGGAGGTGGTTCCCCAACCAGGGATCAGAGTTGCCGCCTGCATTGGCAGTACGGAGTCTAAGCCATTGTCTTCTGGTATATTACTTAGGAGTGAAATTGGTGTATCATAGGGTAGCCATTAACTTCTTGAGAAATGGTGCATTTAGGAATAAGCTATGAACTGAGGCCACTTTCGCATCCTTTTACAGTACATTCTTCTCAAACTGCCTTATACTTAATCCTCGCACATACATAAAAAATATGTCTAGTTTAATCCTTATGACTACTACATAGGGTGGACATCGTCCCTTTTTTACTATAAATAGTTTAACCTAGGAATCTTAGAAGAATCCAATCCTGTATTTTTTGACCTTTTTGGACAAACCCTTTTGATGGTACCATAAAACTACTTTTAAACTACAGCTTGATATGCTGTGGTTTTTGCCCATGCTGGAGTCAATTTAGTAACCTCTTAGAGTTTGCCTATTTTTCTGAGATGACTTGATTTAGTCAGAAAACCTACAGCCTTTGTTTCACCATAGCATTATGTATGTTACCTGGGTCTTCATTCGATCAGGAGAGACGTGCTTTTCCCCACATGCAGCTTGTAGACAAATCTCCACTGATCCTTACAAATATACTATTCTAATTGACTTTCTCAAAGTTTCAACAGGAATGAAAAGAAACAAGTAGTTTGAGGTACAATATATGGACTGTGTGACAATCTTAAAGTGGTCCTCTTGAAACTACTAGCACTTTCTGAGCTCCTTTTTTTAAATCAATTATTTATTCATTTTGCCTGCTCTGCGCCTTCCTGCCTGCGCACGGACTTCCTCCAGTTGACACTAGCTGGACCTACTCTATAGCAGTGCATGGGCTTCTCACTGTGGTGGCTTCTCTTGTTGCCAGGTCCTAGAGCACGTGGGTTCCAGTCCTTGTGGTGCTCAGGCTTAGTTACTCCGTGGCATGCAGAATCTTCCCTAACTAGGGATCAAACCCGTGTCCTCTGCCTGAGCAAGTGGGTTCTTATCTACTGCACCACTAGGGAAATCCTGAGCTTCCTTCTTTACACGTGTCTTTGGGACATTTTTTTAAATTGTTGTATTTGTTTTTATTTTTTATCATTTGTCTGAGCCATATGGCATGTGGGAGGGTGGTTCCCCAACCAGGGATCAGAGTTGCCGCCTGCATTGGCAGTACGGAGTCTAAGCCATTGCACCATGAGGGAGGTCCCCCTTTGGGGATATGTATAGGTGTTTCTCCATCTGTCTCAACTCCTCCTCTTCCAGTAGCTTTTCTGCTTTCATTCTAGGGTGGCTGAGCCCACTTGAGATGCTTCAGTGCATTTCGTCTCCCAGCAAATGACTAGTTCAACGGTTGGCATGTGACCTAAGCCTGTCTGTTGCAAGCACATTTGAGACTTTTGCTGGGAATTACCTGTCAAAGATGCCCACTCTTTCCCAATGAACATGAACAAGGAAGCACTAGCCCCGGAAGAGAGTAGCAGCGATCTTAAAACCAAGAGAGATGCCATGACAGGTGAAGCCGAAAGCAACAGAAAGCATCTGAATATTTGGTGACAGATGCCCAGATGCAGCTCTGTCTGGTATTGCTCTACCTCAGGAAATTTTTAGATGAGGAAATCCCTGCCCTCCCTTTTAAAATTTCTTTTTATTTTCCCTTTAGAGAGTTTTGTTGTTTACTTCTATACATAAACCCAAATCAGTCATAGACATACACTTGATCCCTCCCACTTGGACTTCCCTCCCATCTCCCTCCCCATCCCACCCCTCTAGGCTGTTGCATAGCCCCTATATAAGTTCCCATAGTCTTACAGCACATTCACATTGGATGACTCTTGTACATACAGTAATGTAAGTTTCCATGTTACTCTTTCCATACCTCTCGCCCATTCCTCCCTCCCCGCGATGTCCACAAGTCTGTTCTCTGCTTCTCCACTGCTGCTCTGCATATACATTTCTCAGTACCATCTTTCTAGATTCCATATATATGTGTTAGTATACTATATTTATCCTTTTCTTTCTGACTTACTTCACTTTGTATAATAGATTCTAAGTTCATCCACCTCATTAGGATTGATTCACATGCATTTCTTTTTATAGCTGGGAAATACTCCATTGTATATATGTACCACGGCTTCTTTATCCATTCATACGTAGGTGGACATCTCGGTTGCTTCCATGTTCTAGCTATTGTAAAAAGTGCTGCAGTGAACATTGGGGTACATGTGTCTCTTTCAGTTTTGATTTCCTCAGGGTATATGCCTCATAGTGGGATTGCTGGGTCATATGGTGATTGTATTCAAAAGATACAAGCAGCTCATACTACTCAACACCAAAAAAACAGACAACCCAATCAAAAAATGGGGAAAAGACCTAAACAGACATCTTTCCAAAGATGACATACACATGAAAAGATGCTTAACGTTGCTCATTATTAGAGAAATGCAAATCAAAACTACCATGAGATACCACCTCACACCCGTCAGAATGGCCTCATCAAAAAATTTACAGACAATAAATGCTTGAGAGGGTGTGGAGAAAAGGGAACATTTTTCATTGTTGGTGGGAATGTAAATTGATACAGTCGCTATGGAAGACATGGAGATTCCTTAAATTCCCCCTTTTAAAAAAATTGTTTAAGCCACTTTGAGTTTTTTGGTCACATGTAACTCTTAACGTTATAACCAACACCGTGCTTATTTTTTCCCCACATTGGTGGCTCTAGAGGCTCTAAACCTACTTTTTCAAGAGCACATTTAAATTGCACAGCCGGGATTTAAAATAGTGACCATAAATGATTACATCTAAAAATTCTAGTACACTATTCTCACTCTGTTGGCTATAGAGTTGATAACTGATAACACTTTTTTCCCTCATGATTCTGTTTTCTTCGAAGTAAACACTGGAGGCTGGCAGGATTTGAGGTCCCAGTTTTTGAGACTCCCGAAAGAATCACAGCATGGTTTTACAGCATCTCACCAGCCCCTCCTCTACCAATGAAAATTACTAGGTACTATGAATGTGTCTTCAAAAATTGATTGAATCAAAATGTGCTTAGAAATGAGTCACTTTTATTTTAGATTTCTTAGAATTTTGTGGGATGTCTTCTAATTGCTTCAGCATGGTGCTGAAATACTTTGTGTATGTAGCTTTACAAGTCAACAATATAATAAGGTGTGCAATGAAAAATAGCAGTCCTCGACCTGTCCTCCATCCTGAGTTAAAACATTTTCAACTGTTACTGTCTTTGCTTTCATGCTGCTAAATAATATGCATTCATATCTATTTCCTTAATTTTTTAAAATGTAGGCTGTCTCTTCCAGTTTTCCTCCACAGCTGATGAGAATTCAGCTTTTATACCATACCTCTTCCCTACACACTCCTCCCACCCCACTTTCCTTCTTTCCATCTTCCCAGCATAATCATGCAATGATATTTGGGCTAAATTTATAGCTCAGACAAAGTTAATAGGATGTCATGTTAATGTAACTTTTAAAAATTAATTAATAATAGCCTTTTTGTATCATTACTTAGCTTTTCATGTGTTTATCATTAATTCCTCTCCCAGTTCTTTGAGAGAATAGGAGTATTCCCTTGAATAAAGTTGAACACTGAGATAATCTACACTTTCTTTCTCTTATTCCTTTATTCTCGATGCTTCTCTTTGATCCTTCTGCCTCTGGCCCCAGCCATGACTCTGCAGCCTGTTGCCCACCTGCCATCCTCAGACTCACTGCTCAGAGTTCCTCTGCTTAGGAACTCCCTTCCTCTCTGTCCTCGAGGGGATTTCCTGTTGCCTAGACCCCAGGGTTTTCTGCTTTAGGCGTATGTCCTTGTTTGGGTTGAGTCACAGTCTCCAGTAGTTTCTCTTTAAAATTTTTTTTTAGTTGAAGTACAACAAACATACAGTAAAGCTCTATTGTTATTGTTGTTCATTCGCTCCATCGTGTGCGACTCTTTGTGACCCCATGGACTGCAGGACACCAGGCTTCCCTGTCCTTCACTATCTCCCAGAATTTGCTCAGACTCATGTCCATTGAGTCGAGGATGCCAACCGTCTCATCCTCTGCCGCCCCCTTCTCCTCTTGCCGTCAGTCTTTCCCAGCATCAGGATCTTTTCCAAAGAGTCAGCTCTTCACCTCAGGTAGCTAGAGTATTGGAGCTTCAGCATCAGTCCTTCCAGTGAACATTCAGGGTTGATTTCCTTTAGGAGTGACCGGTTTGAGCTCCTTGCAGTCCAAGGGACTCTCAAGAGTTTTCTCCAGCACCACAGTTAGAAAGCATCAGTTGTTCGGTGCTCAGCCTTCTCTATGGTCCAGCTCGAACATCCATACTAAACTTAAATATCCAGCCCAATAGTTTTTTGCGTGTGTATATACGTGTTCCTGTGACCACCATCCAGATCAAGGTATGGAATATCCCCAGTGTCTCCAGGGCTCCCTCCTGCTTGTTCCCAATGACTCCACCGTCACTCCATCCCCATCAAGGTAATCACTGTTCTGACTCCTGTCACCATCAGTTAGTTTTACCTGTTCTTGAACTTCATGTAAAAGTATCATGAAGTATATATTCTTTTATGTCTGGCTTTCTTTGACTCTTCATTGTGCTTGGGAGGCCCATCATGTTGTTACCTGTACCCAGTGGTTTAGTCTTGGTTTCGCTGTGCTGTGTAGTATGTGAACACTCCTTCCTTTTCAGTGTATCACCTGGGAGTGGGATTGCTGAAGCATAGGTAGCCCTTAGCTCCTTGAGAAATGGTGTATTTGGAAATGCTTCTAGTTGGTTGCGTGTTAGCTTAGGCTAGACTATGTTGTAGCAACAATTAAGACTCGAACCTTAATGGTTTAATACATTACGTCTCTTCTGGCTCACAAAGTCTGCCGGAGGCCTGGTAGCTCTCTCCAGAGCAGCCGTCTTTCACGTGGGGATTCAGTGATCCACACTGCTTCAAACACGTGGCTCCACTGTCTCAAGATGAGGCTCGTCAGAAAGCCCGGAGGCCAGCCTTTCTCTTCAGCACTTTGTCCAGGAAGTGGCACGTGGCACGCCCGCTCACAGCTGCTTGATCAGAGCATGTGACCCAGCCTAACTTGGAGAGATCTGGGACATATAGTCTTCTGAGGACCAGGAAGGAAAGGAGAAACAAGTATTGGTGACCATAAATGTATATGTCACACGTCACACATCTGAGAATACTTGTAGTTTAATATTCTACTGAAGTGAAAGTTTGGCTGGGTGTTCATTTTGAGGTAGAATGTGATTATTTTCCTTGGAATCTTGAAGTCATTTCTCCATTATCTTTTAATTTCTAATATTACTTTTATGAAATCCAGTGCCATTGTGATGCTTTATATGGGAACTGTTTTTCTCTTTGGAAGTCTCTTTGGGTTTTCTTTTTTGTCCCTAGTATTCAGACATTTCTCAGTGATACGCCTGGGTGTGGGTATTTCAGTTTCTTAAATTTCATTAGTATGCTTTTCTACTACTTTCTAGAATATTTTCTCAACTTTACCTTCCAATTCTTCTATTGATTTTTTTTTTTTTTTGGCCACTTCTGTTGATCTTTTATCTATTTATCTTTGTTCTTTGGCCTGTGTGGGCCTCCCACCATAGCAGCCTCTCTTGCTGCAGAGCACCGGCTCTGGGCACATGTGCTCCAGAGCTCCGGCTCAGTAATTGAACACAGCTGTTCAGCCGCTCCGCAGCACGTGGGATCTTCCCATGCCAGGGATTGAACTGGCGCTCCCTACCCACTGGACCACCAGGGAAGCCCTCTTCTATTGATTTTCAAACATAGTGCTACTTTTATATTTGTAACTTTCAAGAGGCTTTTCTTGTTCACTTACTATTTCTTTTTATTGCATCCTGTTGCTTCACAGATGCAATAACTTAACTGATGAAAGTTCTTTCTCTTGCATTCTCTTCTCCATAGTTTATTTTTCCGATTTATTTATATAGTTGTCTTTGATTTTTAAATCTAACTTTCATATTAGAGAATTTCCTTGTATATCTGGAGGTCTTTGGCTGCCTGCTTACATTTAGGGGTCAAGGAATAATAAGCTAATTGGATGCCCTTTGTACACGGGTACTATTTATTGACTCATGAGCTTCCCTGTAGAATCACGAGGTGAAACCCAGGCATTTTGTTAGATGACTCCGATCTCAGTACTGGCAGTGTTTTGGGTGCTGTGCAGCAGGTTGGTCTCCTTCTCCAAAGCAGGAGTTCCAGTCACCTCAGTGGGGAGTATAAGCTTGGATGTCAACATTCATGGAGCTAAGAGAAGTTTTCCAAGTCTCACCCTTCAGAAAGTTGACTTCCACTTCAACCTATTTCTTTTTTTTTAAAAAAAATTTATTTATTTATTTATTTATTTTGGGGGTGGTGGGTTGGGGAGGGAGGGGGTGGGCGGGCCACTTCTATTGGTCTTTCATTTATCTATTTTCATCCGTCTTTGTTCTTTGGCTCTTGTGGGCCTCCCATCGCGGTGGCCCCTGTTGTCACAGAGTACTGGCTCTGGGCGCATGCGCTCCAGAGCTCTGGCTCGGTAATTGGACACATCGGTCCAGCCGCTCTGCGGCACGTGGGATCTTCCCAGGCCAGGGATCAAACCGGCTCCCCTTGCAGTGCAAGGCTGTGTCCTTACCCACTGGACCACCAGGGAAGCCCCCCACTTCAACCTATTTCTATCTAGTCTCTGCTATCGCTGAGATCAGAACTCTGCTGTTCAGTATCTCCAGAGAGTGAATGTCTTGCTCTTTGCCAGAACAGGAGAGGGATGCCCACTGGCTTATCGCTCACGTGGCTGTGGAGCAGATAGAAGGGTCTATAACATAGGCAGAGTCTCAATCCAGTCAATTCTTTGGTTTTACTCCACCCATTCCCTTCATCTTCATAAGCAACAGGGACCATCAATTGCTGACCTTTCCAAAATTCCTTAGAGCAGCTCATCTTGGCTTCCTCTTCTTGGTTTTTATTAGGCTGTTAGCTTTAATAAGCTTTCTCTACCCAACTCTGTCACCTACTCCTCTTCTTTTGGCTTACCATCATCCAAAATGCAGTTGACAATTCTTGTCTTATATCTCCTCTACAACTTCTTGGATTTTATACCTTTATTAATGTCTGCTTTATTAATTTACACAGTTATCAATTACTGTCAGCTGTATAGTTTATAAAAGTGCTTATTTTTAATTTTTCATGTTTAATTTGAAGTATGATTATTTTATAAAGCTAAAATATAATCATAGCACTTCCCTTTCTAAACTCTTCTTATAGAATTGCAAATACCTACAGCATTAATTCTAACCTTATGTTATCACACAGAATTTTTCATGATTTGACTCTTGGTAACTTTTCTAACCTTAACCCACAGTCTAGCGTATAGGGTTATTTGCTATTTTTCAAACAGGCTTGCTCTTTATTATTTGCAAAGCCATGCATAGACTGCTTCTGTTCCTTGAGGCCTACTTTTCTTCTTCCCATGAAACATCTACTTATTATCTGCCTCTCCTGTGAAGAATTCTTTGACTCCTCTAGACCAAAGTATAATGTATTATAGTTCTCTTCCTATGTGTTCACATAACATGTAATACACTTGTATAAAATCATTTCTATTTTCCCAATTCCTACAATGGAGAATTTAGACGCAATATTTCCCAGTCCCACAGTGGAGGGATGCTAGATATATCAGACCTCAGGGGCTAAGATTTTGTCTTTGAATTTTTTAGCTCTTGGCAAAGTTACTTGCATCTTTCTCTCTCTCTCTCTCTTTATATCTATGTATTATACGTGCAAGCATGCTCAGTCATGTCCAATTCCTTGCAACCCCAACGGACTGTAGCCTGCCAGGCTCCTCTTTCCATGGAATTTTCCCAAGAAGAATACTGGAGTGGATTTTCATTCCCTTTCCCAGTGGATCTTCCCAACCCAGGGATCAAACCTGCATCTCCTGCGTCTCTCTCACTGCAGGCAGATTCTTTACCACTGAGCCCACAGGGCCACCCAGATATTATACATATGTATATATTTATCTCTATATATCTATATCTATACTTGCATATCACAAAAAATATAGATATATAAACATATACGTGACCAATGAATAAAGAAAGAAGAGCTAATACATGATCCCTTGGATGTTGTAAAACTAGTGCACCACAGTGAAAACCTTGCACTTGGGAGTCAGTATTTCTGGGTCCTGATTTTTGCCTAACTCAGCTTTCAGTATATAATCTAGCAAAATTCACTCCTGTCCCTGCTCTGAAATATGCTTCCTTAGAGAACAAGGATATCTCACAGAATGTCGTATTTGGAGAGGGGTTAAAACTGCTTTGAGTTCAAAGCCTCTTGAGACAGCTATAATAAAGTCATGGGCACCTCTGTCAAATGCTGTGGATGAGTCTTCGTTTTCTTTGTTTTTTAAATTGTTCTAGATAAGGTCTTTCCTTCCAGTGGCTGGTAGGCAAGGGTCCCCTCCCTGGCGAATGGCCTCATCTAGACAGTATAAACTCTCCACCCAGGCTGTGCTGTTCCCATTGGTCTTTTCTCCCTTCAGTGACTATCACCAAGGCTTTTAATTCACAAGATGCACCCTTTTTGCCTCATTTTGTTTGCTCAATCCTGACCTCAGATGAGGCTGCACGCAAGTCCCACCCTACAGCTGTCTCTCTCAGTAATCTTGTCTCAGGCCAGGATTTGTCTTGTAAAAGATCCAGCTGTATGGAAAATCCCAACAATCGCAGGCACTCGATAGAACTGACGCACTACGGCTTTGCTGCTGAGACTCAGGTGGGAAAGCCGCCTAGAGCTCCGTCCCTGTCTCAGCCCTTCATCTCAGCACCAGGGGGCCTCTTCTGACAGCCGCCTGACTGGAGACTCTGGGACAAACATGTTTTTCCTTCAGAATGTTCCTTCAGAGCCTCAGCTCTGGGGCCAGCCAGACATGGAATTTTGCTCCTTTCTGCTTTCTAACTTTGGCAGGTTAACTTAACTGTTTTGAATTGTTTGTACTCCTATAAAATAGGGCTGGTTGCGAAAATCCAACAAGATAGTGTGCAAAATTGCTAGCACATAGAGTAGGTATCCCTTTTGACATTTCTCCTTTCAGAAAGAATGCTAGATTCCTCTCTAGGTTTTTTTTTTTTTTTCCTTTTACTGTTTGCTCTTTTTTAAAAGTTTCATTCCTTTCTTGTTCTACTCACAGTCTTGTCTTCTTTCTTATCACAGTGTACATTTTTTTGGCTTTAGTTTAACTTTAAAAGTTTAAATTGAACAAAATTTAGTTAAATTTTGCTCACATCTCCTATCTAGCTTGTGATTATTTCCTTTTTTCATTTTCTTTTCGTTCCTCTCTTTGGCATTTTGTATTTCTCTTGGTTTGATGTCTTTAAAGGAAATCCCAGATAGAGTTTGAGGGATTTTTTTTCCCCAGGCACTCATTGTCATGGTTGGAAGGAATGAAGAGCCAGACAAGCCCACTTGTGGAGGTGGGGGCTGTTTGGACGGGGAGTTGTCGGGTGTGACAGTAGGGAGCGTGAAGGTTAGGAAACCAGGAAGAATCACAGGGATGTGAAAACAAGAAATGAAGCACCACCAGAGCTCCTGGGACCTGGGGTGTTGCCAGGAACCCTAACCACTCTTTTAGAGGCGTTCTTTCCCCTTCTTTCCCTCCCCTGCCCTTCTCTGCCTCTGTTCAGTTCTCTTCTCAGTTAGCCTGGCCCTTGATGGCTATTGTAGCCCCAGGGTCCACATGACCTTCTTATAGCTAAGTCAATATCTCAGTCTCCCAACTCCAAACATTTCAAGAAAAGAATCCAGTTGGATCAGTTCCTCTGTTTTTCACCAGACCATAGGCCACTGGCCTTCCTTTGGTTGAGCTGTCCTTGATCACAGTCCACTCTGGTCAGACCGGACTCTGTCAGGGAGTATAGCGCCACTCGGAGCTCCCGTGGCTTCCTGGGCCTGCCAGCCGAAATGAGTCTCTTAGGACACAGTGGGGCCAGAGTTTACAACTCCAAGTATAGCAAGCACACTGAGTTTGATAAAAAGCATAGATATTGGGATGCTGATTTTAAATGAGAAAATTTTAAAAATCCAACTGACATGTCATAAAAAGACAACATGCTATGACATAAAGTGTTTGGGGGAATTTCAGATACCTGAGTGGCCCTTCTCTTTAGACATGGTCCTTTATGTGAAAGCTGTTGGCAGATCATTCTGAAGTGTCATCACCGCGAACTTTAAAATCTTACCTCTGGAAACTCCTAAACATGGCGTCACTTGCCACACATCGTATGGTAACTTCCCTCGCTCATGTAAGAGGGAGTGCCAAGGGGCATGTGCCACAACTGAGCCAGCTTATCTGTCTATGGTGCTTGATGGGAAACATATCTCCACGCATGTCACCTGCGATTGTCCCACTCAGAGGTGCTGTCATGGTTGGTGAGGGAGCTCCCGAGGGAAGTAGGCCAAAAAGAGCCCTGCCTGCTACACCAGGGGCATGGCACTTCCTCCTCTGTGCGACCAAGCCAAACTGTGGACACAAGCATTAAGCATATTGTCCCAAAATTCTCTTTCCTCAGATTGCATGTCTCCTGTTTCGAATCATGCCCAAAGTCCTCCTTCCTCTATCAGAGGGATCGGGAATCTCATAAGCCTTTGTGAGCTCTGTCCCGTCATGAACCCTCACTCCTCTCTCTTCTCTCTCTCCTCTTCCCAGAAAACCCGGTCATGGTCGATCCACTCCTGCCCTTCTCTGCCTCTGTTCAGTTCTCTTCTCAGTTAGCCTGGCCCTTGATGGCTATTGTAGCCCCAGGGTCCACATGACCTTCTTATAGCTAAGTCAATATCTCAGTCTCCCAACTCCAAACATTTCAAGAAAAGAATCCAGTTGGATCAGTTCCTCTGTTTTTCACCAGACCATAGGCCACTGGCCTTCCTTTGGTTGAGCTGTCCTTGATCACAGTCCACTCTGGTCAGACCGGACTCTGTCAGGGAGTATAGCGCCACTCGGAGCTCCCGTGGCTTCCTGGGCCTGCCAGCCGAAATGAGTCTCTTAGGACACAGTGGGGCCAGAGTTTACAACTCCAAGTATAGCAAGCACACTGAGTTTGATAAAAAGCATAGATATTGGGATGCTGATTTTAAATGAGAAAATTTTAAAAATCCAACTGACATGTCATAAAAAGACAACATGCTATGACATAAAGTGTTTGGGGGAATTTCAGATACCTGAGTGGCCCTTCTCTTTAGACATGGTCCTTTATGTGAAAGCTGTTGGCAGATCATTCTGAAGTGTCATCACCGCGAACTTTAAAATCTTACCTCTGGAAACTCCTAAACATGGCGTCACTTGCCACACATCGTATGGTAACTTCCCTCGCTCATGTAAGAGGGAGTGCCAAGGGGCATGTGCCACAACTGAGCCAGCTTATCTGTCTATGGTGCTTGATGGGAAACATATCTCCACGCATGTCACCTGCGATTGTCCCACTCAGAGGTGCTGTCATGGTTGGTGAGGGAGCTCCCGAGGGAAGTAGGCCAAAAAGAGCCCTGCCTGCTACACCAGGGGCATGGCACTTCCTCCTCTGTGCGACCAAGCCAAACTGTGGACACAAGCATTAAGCATATTGTCCCAAAATTCTCTTTCCTCAGATTGCATGTCTCCTGTTTCGAATCATGCCCAAAGTCCTCCTTCCTCTATCAGAGGGATACGGGGAATCTCATAAGCCTTTGTGAGCTCTGTCCCGTCATGAACCCTCACTCCTCTCTCTTCTCTCTTCCTCCTCTTCCCAGAACTCCCACTTTCACCTGGTCATGGTCGATCCATGTTCTGCTGCTCCTTGAACATGGATCCAGAAGGAACCTTGAAGGAAACCTACCTCGTGGAGCCCAGTCCACACAAGTCATCAGAACCTGCATTCTGGGACATGGGAGCACAGCTTGTACAGTTCAGGTCGACAGTGTGGCCACCTCTGGGATGTGTCGACAGTGTGGCCACCTCTGGGATGTGACATCCTGTTTTCCTTCTCTTCCTGAGTATGTAGCTCAGGTCCCTCAGGTTGACCAATGAAGATGCTCCTCTCTGCTTCCTTTCCTTTCTTTTCTATTTTCTTGAAGTCAGCTTTGGTAAGAGGTAGATGCCCGAGCATAGGGAATTTGGTTCTTATCACATGAATGAAAGCTGGGACTTAAATCTTTCTTACTGTTGCTCACCCATTTTCATTTATTAAATCTGAAATGCTAAACTGACTTACCCAAAAGGACAGTATTTAAACAAGCTTCATAATAAATGTCAGACAGAGAAGGGAGCTGTTTATTGTTTTTAGCAACTTTTTTCCTTTGGACAAGAAATCTTATGAAAGAGGTGGATTAACTTCATGTGGTGATTGAAAAATATCCTAAAGATGGTGTTAGTGTTTTAGACTGTTTTCTACATAAAAGATGTTTCGTGAAAGACACGCCCAAATAGCAGAAGACCTAAGCTTGGGAACCTCAATCTGTTCCAGAAACCAGAATTCCCACATAACTACATAATGCACTGCTATCAAGTTACTAGCTTGCCACAATTGCCTAATGTAACAGGGGGACTGCCCTGGGGAGGTGTAATTACCAGAGGGTGACTTAGGCTGAGTAGCTTCAGAGCTCAGGAATTCATATACACGACTCATGGGCAGGCCAGTGCTCCACCTTGATATTCAACCGCAGGCCAAGGATATCCAGGATTAAACTTTCCAAGATCTTTGCCTTCTCTCCATAGTAATATTGTGTATCAGCTGTTGTTTCTATGATCCAGCGGTCAGGGAAAGGATGGCATCTCATCGCAGTGAGCTCTGTCCCGTCATGAACCCTCACTCTCTCTCTTCTCTCTTCCTCCTCTTCCCAGAACTCCCACTTTCACCTGGTCATGGTCGATCCATGTTCTGCTGCTCCTTGAACATGGATCCAGAAGGAACCTTGAAGGAAACCTACCTCGTGGAGCCCAGTCCACACAAGTCATCAGAACCTGCATTCTGGGACATGGGAGCACAGCTTGTACAGTTCAGGTCGACAGTGTGGCCACCTCTGGGATGTGTCGACAGTGTGGCCACCTCTGGGATGTGACATCCTGTTTTCCTTCTCTTCCTGAGTATGTAGCTCAGGTCCCTCAGGTTGACCAATGAAGATGCTCCTCTCTGCTTCCTTTCCTTTCTTTTCTATTTTCTTGAAGTCAGCTTTGGTAAGAGGTAGATGCCCGAGCATAGGGAATTTGGTTCTTATCACATGAATGAAAGCTGGGACTTAAATCTTTCTTACTGTTGCTCACCCATTTTCATTTATTAAATCTGAAATGCTACACGGACTTACCCAAAAGGACAGTATTTAAACAAGCTTCATAATAAATGTCAGACAGAGAAGGGAGCTGTTTATTGTTTTTAGCAACTTTTTTCCTTTGGACAAGAAATCTTATGAAAGAGGTGGATTAACTTCATGTGGTGATTGAAAAATATCCTAAAGATGGTGTTAGTGTTTTAGACTGTTTTCTACATAAAAGATGTTTCGTGAAAGACACGCCCAAATAGCAGAAGACCTAAGCTTGGGAACCTCAATCTGTTCCAGAAACCAGAATTCCCACATAACTACATAATGCACTGCTATCAAGTTACTAGCTTGCCACAATTGCCTAATGTAACAGGGGGACTGCCCTGGGGAGGTGTAATTACCAGAGGGTGACTTAGGCTGAGTAGCTTCAGAGCTCAGGAATTCATATACACGACTCATGGGCAGGCCAGTGCTCCACCTTGATATTCAACCGCAGGCCAAGGATATCCAGGATTAAACTTTCCAAGATCTTTGCCTTCTCTCCATAGTAATATTGTGTATCAGCTGTTGTTTCTATGATCCAGCGGTCAGGGAAAGGATGGCATCTCATCGCACTGCTAGTCTTGTTTTCATGCCTCTGAAATGTCTTTATTTTAGTGTCCCCTAAATAGTTTCTGACAAGATCCCTGATTTTTCCTTTGCGTTACAAAAAAAAAAAAAAATGTTGACTTTCTATAACAGGTTCAGGATTCCATTCTGGTTCCTAATTCTTTGTGTGTGCTAAGTTACTTTCCTTGTGTCTGACTGTCTGTGACCATGTGGACTCTAGCCTGCCATAGGAGTTTTCTCCATGGGATTCTCCAGGCAAGAATATTGAAGTGGATTTGCCATGTCGTCCTCCAGGGGATCTTCCTGACCCAGGGATTGAGCCCTTATATGTCCTGCATTGACAGGCAGATGCTTTACCACTAGTGCCACCTGGGAAGCCCCAGTCTAAATCCTAACCCGAAAGGAGCCAGGCCTACCAGTAGAATTTATGGAGTTTGGCAAGTTTAGTCCGATGACAGGGTTGAATAATGATTTCACACATTTGTGAAAGTGGCCGGTAAAAATAGAAGACAAGATCCAATTCTATTTAATGTGATTGGCGGTGTTTCCAGTCGAACTTTACGTATCAAGTCTCTTGGGAGTGAAGCTCAACTTGGATCACTAGAAATTACTAGAACTCTGACGTGGGTATGAGGAAAACGTGGAATGGGATCCCCTATAGCCATCCTTCCATTCCTGTTCGAACCACACGTATTCCCCAGTGAGGTCCTGCTCAGCTCAGAGTTTCCACGACCACAGCCTTGGAGGGCCGCCTCCTCCGACCCTGGAAGACCACGTCCATGTGGCTTCTAAAGCCTATTTCTGAAGCCTGGTCATTACTCCAGATCCTAGCTCCCTCTGTGTCAGTATCGGTCATGGTTTACCTCTTTTAATGGCAAATTCCTTGGCTGAAAATTATCCAGGTGTCCTGGAGATACTAACGGAGCGAGTTTAAATATGCACGATGATTTTCAAAGATGTTTCCCTAAGTAGAGGGATGCTTTTTCTCCTCAGACTGAATCTTACGCACATTCCCAGGATCGGAAGCAGGTGAAAGTGGCAAAGGTGTCCCACCATGCTGTCACGTTAACTCTGAGAAACCTTTCCAGCTCCAAGGCTTCTCGGGACGTGGATTGGAAACCACGAGCACACAGGCTTCTGAAAGGAAAGAGGAAGTCAAAACGGTTGTGGCTCATTTCAACAGCTGTTTCACTTAGTAATTATAGCTTTATTCTCATGACCTGCGTCTGAACCCAAGCTTACTGGATCCTTTTCAGAGCAAGGGATGGAGCTGACCTATAGTGAACCTAGCTGCCCATTCCCTCACTCAGTTTATTCTTCAAGTTTCTCACCCACTTCCTGCTCTTGTAAACTCTGTGGGCCTCTGGTCAAAGGATCTAGATTCCAGTTCTGTTCTGCTTCTCTCTAGCTGTGTCTGAGGACAACCTGAGACTTGATTTCTTTCTGGGTTGACAGAGATACTTATACCGACTTTAACTGTTGTAAGGATGAAAAATAGAAATAAACTATATAAAAGAACTGTGCAAAGCATACACATATATACTTTCAAAGTTATCATTAATGTATACATTGGAGTGCTGAAGGGGCTTCCCTGGTGGCTCAGTGGTAGAGAATCCACCTGCCAATTCAGGAGACATGGGTTTGATTCTTGGGTCAGGATGATCCCTGGAGTAGGAAGTAGAAACCCACTCTAGTATCCTTGCCTGGAAAATTCCATCGACAGAGGAGCCTGGTGGGCTACCGTTCATGGGGTCACAAAGCGTGGGGCTGAGCAGAGTGGTGGAGATAAGAAGTAATCATCATTCTTAAAACCTTGATGGCTCTGAAGGCACACATAAAAGATTAAAAAAAAAAAAAATTAGGAGGAAAATGACTTGCCAAAATTCAGCATCTTCCCAGTGCTGTGGATACAAAGTCGACCTACAAGCTATGGTCATGAATCGCAGTATGTGCCAGAAGGAGCTTTAAGGAAGGTGGACGTTTCCGTCAGTAATCTGCCACAGAGCAGAGGATGGTTGCCAAACTCAGGTCTTGGGCAGCACCAGGGACACAGTGAATTTCTGAGCAACCAGTCGATCATGTTTAACTGAGCACCTGTATGAGGCCAAAGAAAGATCAAGGCCAGCTTCAGCATCTTCTCGTGGCTCTGCGGTGTGAAAGTTGCCATGGCGCCCATCTCTGCTTCAGGAGTTAAAACAAGCTCTTCAGATCCTGGAAGGAAGGGTGATGAGGACAGGCGGTGGTAAAAAGGGACACCTGTTAGCCTGGTAATCGATGACAGAGCACTGGTGGAGTCACTGATGCACTATTAGATCACTCAAAGAAAAAAAGAGCGTAGAGGTTATCTGGTGCAGAAGTAGAAAAGTCACCCCATCTCTTATCTTTCTCAAGATCATGCCGGACACCACTCATCAGGATTCTCTAAATTGTTCCTGTCTATGAAACGGACAGTAATGGACAATAAAGAGGTAATTAGTGTCCATCACTTAGGACAGTAGCTTTCATAGAATACTCAGAAACACTGCTCTATTCCTGCCGAGCCTTGTGAGCCCTTTCCCCTTTAGCCACGATACAGCCTCAGAATCCCTTTGACCAGAGCGTCGTAGGAAGATGCCTCCCGGAGGCCGGAGGAAACCTAGGAGCTGTTTCTGATCTAGTTCAACCCCGACCCCCGTCCTTCCCCTTTCTGCGCCCGACACCGCGTGAGAGGCAGGCGCTGCCTGTCCGCAGAGCCAGGGCGCCTCTGAAGGCTCGTGCAGCTGAGTCCAGTGAGCGCGGCGTCTGCTTTCCAGAGTGTGACTGTGGAGCGTCTCCCCTCCCTCACAGTGGTCCTTTCAAGGCATATATCGTCTTCTGAGATTTTGGTAAATCCCTACTCTGCATGCTAACAGCGCGACCGCTTAGACTACTGTGAGCTGAGCTGAAGGCAGGCTCCAGTTCCACGGAGAGTAGTCTGAAGGGAAGGAAGCCATGCGGCGTTAAAAGGGAAGAAGAATAGCTGAGGAGACCATGGGTTGTCCACCACAAGATGGACTCCACAGGGCTCAAAAGTGACTGTCACAACAATAGCTGGCTCTCCGCTGAATGGTTTCCGATAACTTCTTAATGTGCTAAACTTGATGATTGCAAGTACTTGTACACCCTGAGGTGGTGCAGCCCATCTCCCGCGCAAGCTGTGAGTCACCGCTCAGTGTCCCCACGCGTGGCTCTCTGGACCTGGTCCATCCTCCGTCCTCTCCTCCACCTCCCTGCTCCCGGCCTCTCCCCGACGGGCTGTTATGTCTCCGGGCTTGGTCCACTCCCACCCGGCCTGTCTCCGCTCTCTGATGGCCTCCCCTTCCCTGGGCTGCCATCATCTGTCCCTGGGCCTCTCCCCCCCTCCTCGTGCGTCCCTTTCCTGCAGGGCCTCCCCGCTCTCCACTCTCTCCTCCCTCTTCTGTAGGAATCCTTTTCTTTCCATTCTCCTCACTCTGTCCTGAGTGCCACCCCTGCATGTTCATCACAGTTCTCATTTCGTTTATTTCTCTAGCCACTTTTCTCTTTTTTAAAAAAATATCCGAATGCTGAGACTTAAACAAGAGAAGCTGTCTTTTGTTCTTTTTTCCGTACTGCCCCTCAGAGCAAATCTGCTCAAGGGGTTGGCATTTCTCATCATGATCCACATTCCGACACTCAGTCTCTCTTGTCCGTTGACACCCTTTCTTCGATATCGTGGAGCACACAGATCCAGAAAGTGTGTCACTGGCTGATCTCTGTCATCCTTCTGCGCTCTACAGGTCTGGAACTGCAACTGAATGCACCGTTTGAATTCAGGCCTCATGTTATCTCTAAGAATGTACTTACTCCTTTATGCACAGAAAAGCTGGTTTGGAGTAGGGAGAGAATGGTTTCCATAACAAAAGTCTTGGGCCAGTCACTAATTGTTTATAACATTAGGCGAAGTCAAGGGACAGGGGTGAAAAGGAGAAGAAATGCCATTCTCTCTCACTCTCTCTCTTCTTCCCACGCTCCCTTTTCTACCAGTCTGCAAAATGGGGAGCTGAAATGCCAGTTGGGCCAGCTTAGTCTGGTTTCCGAAGACTGAATCAGATCGGGTTTCTGGGTGGCATACAGCGTGCCCTGGGGAGGGGCCTTTAAACAGTGTGAAGTGGCACTTTGTTTTCTTGACCCACAGACTTACCACTGTCCCCAGGCTGCAGGCACAGAATCAAGCTGCCAGTCGTGGTGTATATTTCCAGGGCCCGGGCCCCCTCTGCGGGAAGAGGGGCCGCAGCCTCGCTGAGGGTTTTCCGGGCATCTCCAGGGGGCCCCGACCTGTCCTTGTACCTCGTTCTAAGGGTCCGCTCTCCATGGCAGCCTCCTCGCCCTCTGAGTGGGGTACCCTGCCACAGCCCTGGCCGCTGTGCGAGGCCCTCTGGAAGGGGTCTGTTCCCTCCCCACTGCGCTGTTTCCTGGTGCTCCCCAAGCAGGAACCCTGGGGACACTCATGTGACAAGAGGGTCTGCTGGCTCCTGGCTGCACTGGAGCTCATTCTGTTCCCTGTAGGCAGGTAGAAGATTCTGATATCTGTCAAATCTGTCAGCCAGGCCCAGAAACCTCTCTCTGCAGCACCGAGAGGGAACGGAAGCCCCTCAAGGTCTCGGTTCCCCTGCCTGCCCTGAGGCACCCTCACATAGAGTGTGGGAATGCTCTTTTGAGCATTCCCATCTTTATGGCCCTGAGGACGGTCGTGGTTTCATGGGTGTGTATTTATCCCCAAACATTTCTGGTTGTGTCCATTACATATGGATGGCTTTTTCTATGTCAATCATACTTCAATTTAGTGGTTTAAAAATATTAGCCCAATCAATTCACAGGCCAACCCTCTGCTTTTCTTTCTGAATACTGATGTGATGCTTTCTGAATAAGACGTAAATGTGTTATTAGGTCACAGAGTAGCTGGTGGAAGAACAAAAAGTAGTAATACAGCTATGAAAGATCTGGAGGATAAGGAGGACAGATCCTGCTTGTCAAAATTACCTGTGTATTCCAAGTCAAGGAGCAGGTTCAAGGACAGTCTTCACCACTAGGCAGGCGAAAACTAGCCTGTCACATGGGGCAGTGACCTATGATCTTTGAGCGATCTGTCTCCAGGTGTGGTCAGGGGCAGACTCAGAAGCACAAGGGGATTTTTCTGCAATCACACTCGTTCATTATTCTTTTCTTTCCTTTTTATTTTGGCTGTGCTGCCTGGCACGTAAGGTCCTGGTTTCCTCAGTAGGGATTGAAACCCTGGCCCCCTGTAGCGGAAGTGCAGAATCCTAACCACTGATCACCGGGAAATATGTTTATGGAAGTGTACACATAACTCAGCCTGTGGAAATTGTTTTGAGGCTGAGTATGAGGCTGAGAGGGCTTCCCAGGTGGTGCCAGTGGTAAAGAACCTGCCTCCCAAGCAGGAGACACAGGTTTGGTCTCTGGGTCGGGAAGATCCCCTGGAGTAGGAAATGGCAGCCCACTCCAGTATTCCTGCCTGGAAGATTCCAAGGGGCTCCTCTCTCCATAGGGTCGCAAAGACTCTGACACAACTTAGCAACTAGACAACCACGTGAGGCTGAGGCTTCTGAATCTTGAATTCAAACCAACTATTCAGTAAGCGTGAGGTCAAAATAAAGATCAGTTCCAGAGGGGCACAGGAAGTGAAATCAACTAGACTTGATATTAGGGTAGCAGATGGGAAGATAGGGAAATGGAGGTTTTACCATAAATCCTTCCTGAGGAGTGTTTTTGTAAATGACGAGTTGTAATAGTTATAAACATTATAAACTTGCTTTTCTTTTTACAGGTTTCTCTTGAGCATGTATCCCTAAACAATACATAGTTTAAATTTGCCCAGCTTCTGAACTTTATGTAAGTGGAATTTTCTTTTCTGGCTTGCCCCCTTCTCTCAGGATTTTAAGTCTGATATTCATCTGGGTGCTTGTGTTTAACTCTTATGATTATATGATCATATGTTGAATGACTATACCAAAATTAATTGACCTTTTCTACTCACACTCTTTTTAGGGAAATTAACATAAAGTATTTCCTCAGGTTATTAAAGATACAAATGAACACTAAACTAAAAAAATTAAAATAAAGATCTTTCCAGACAAGCAAGAACATCCTTGCTTGAAGTTACTTAAGGATGCATGTTAGAAAAAAATGGGAATGAAAGCTAAGAAAGTTAAAACACGGGGATGGGAAACTGGGGCTCTAAGCCAAGAGTGCGTACAGCAAAGGAGAGGACTGAAATGTCAGTTATAAATCTGGAGAGTGTGCTTTCGGCTTGGAGAGGCAGCCTTGCAAGCCTGACTGAGGGATGAAAAAACTTGAGGAAGGTGCAAAAGCACATTGCCCTTTTGTCAATAAGAAAAAAGCCAATGCCATTAGAAATTCCAGGGAAGACAAAAACCTAGACAAGGAAGGCTTGCCCAAACATGACAAAAATAATAAAGAGCAATGGTTTCAACCAGCTGATAATGTAAAACTGTGGTAGGTAAGACCCCATCCTGCCTCCCAAGCAGGAGACACAGGTTTGGTCTCTGGGTCGGGAAGATCCCCTGGAGTAGGAAATGGCAGCCCACTCCAGTATTCCTGCCTGGAAGATTCCAAGGGGCTCCTCTCTCCATAGGGTCGCAAAGACTCTGACACAACTTAGCAACTAGACAACCACGTGAGGCTGAGGCTTCTGAATCTTGAATTCAAACCAACTATTCAGTAAGCGTGAGGTCAAAATAAAGATCAGTTCCAGAGGGGCACAGGAAGTGAAATCAACTAGACTTGATATTAGGGTAGCAGATGGGAAGATAGGGAAATGGAGGTTTTACCATAAATCCTTCCTGAGGAGTGTTTTTGTAAATGACGAGTTGTAATAGTTATAAACATTATAAACTTGCTTTTCTTTTTACAGGTTTCTCTTGAGCATGTATCCCTAAACAATACATAGTTTAAATTTGCCCAGCTTCTGAACTTTATGTAAGTGGAATTTTCTTTTCTGGCTTGCCCCCTTCTCTCAGGATTTTAAGTCTGATATTCATCTGGGTGCTTGTGTTTAACTCTTATGATTATATGATCATATGTTGAATGACTATACCAAAATTAATTGACCTTTTCTACTCACACTCTTTTTAGGGAAATTAACATAAAGTATTTCCTCAGGTTATTAAAGATACAAATGAACACTAAACTAAAAAAATTAAAATAAAGATCTTTCCAGACAAGCAAGAACATCCTTGCTTGAAGTTACTTAAGGATGCATGTTAGAAAAAAATGGGAATGAAAGCTAAGAAAGTTAAAACACGGGGATGGGAAACTGGGGCTCTAAGCCAAGAGTGCGTACAGCAAAGGAGAGGACTGAAATGTCAGTTATAAATCTGGAGAGTGTGCTTTCGGCTTGGAGAGGCAGCCTTGCAAGCCTGACTGAGGGATGAAAAAACTTGAGGAAGGTGCAAAAGCACATTGCCCTTTTGTCAATAAGAAAAAAGCCAATGCCATTAGAAATTCCAGGGAAGACAAAAACCTAGACAAGGAAGGCTTGCCCAAACATGACAAAAATAATAAAGAGCAATGGTTTCAACCAGCTGATAATGTGTAGGAAAGAATCCTTTTGGACTTGATACCAAGACTATTTTCCTCTATACAGCCCAGGAGATTTGTTGATAATAAAGCACAATCTTAGTATGCTACTTGGTTCAGCAGTGAGCAGTGCTTACTCACTCACAATATAAATGCTGTATATTCACTTTTTTTTCAATTTTATCTTTTAAAGTTAATCAATGGACAGAGCACACATGTCTGGCACTGGGGCATAAAGAAATGTTAACAGTTTGGGTAACACAAAGATTATGTGTTTAGTCGTAGTTTATTCTATGAAAAAAAAGGGACCGAAACATTGACTCAGGTTGATGGAGGATGAAATAGTGACATAAATGTGTTATTTAAAAGCGCCAAAGTAGTCAATGGGAAAACTGAAAGCAGAAATGTAAGTATTAAAGATCAAGAGCAGAAGGGGGAAGGAAGGTGCAGGATAATATAACAGAGCTAAAGCACCACTTTAACAGTAAGTTAGTATCATGTGGAGTTGATAGATCAAGAAACAGATTTCTATGCTGCTTCCCCAGTATTATAGATGTCAGAGTGCTTGGGCAGGTCATGGAGGGTCGGGTGAGAATGTGCAGGGCAAAGCTATCACTTAAAGCTCTTCTCGATGTTTTTAAAGTCATATTTATTCTTATTTAAGTATAAAATTAAAAGTCAGTCAGGCCCCACTTTATGTATTCATGCCTATTCAAGACAGTACTCAGCAACCACTAGGGCTTGATACTTTTCTGTTTATGTTGACCATGCGCTACATGTTCATTTCCCTTTTCTTCCTTCCTCCCATTTCCCTCGGAATAAAATGGCTGAAGGGGTCTGTACACATTCTGGCACTAGAATGTTGTTTATTAGAAAACAAGCATGACCATTTCCAAGTTGGGATTTTATGACCAATTAGGAAGAGCAATTTATTTACCAGGTCTAGCACAGCTGGAATTGGAGGAGAGAGCCAGGAGGCATCATCCCAAATGCCCACATGCCTTTGTTTTCTTTCCATGGGTGATGACATTGAGAATATTCTGTTTTTGCAGTTGGCCTCTGTGTTGATATGTGGGAGGAAAACTGTAAACAGTGATTTGTATCCTGTTTCCTCATGACTTCCTGTGCCATCGCTCCCTGGCTGCTCTGTAGTCTGGAGGGAAATATGGGAAGCAGAGGTGATGGGTTCCCTCTTCTTACTTCCAGGGACCATCTTGGACGGGCATGCGTGAAGACGTTCACTATGGCCAGAAATCATTAAAGCCATTAAGAACCTGTATTGTTGTTATACCCCATCTTTCTTCATTGAGCACTGAAAGTTGAAGACCCAATGTGGCAACAACCCAATGGCAGCACCAGAGCAATGCAGAGAGCACAGCACGGTACCTTCTTTGCGAATAGACTGAGACACTGGTGGGCTGCACCGCGGTCACTGCCTACAACCTGGTGTTCTGCTTTTTCTTTTTTTTTTTTTAATGTCAGAATTCAGGTATAAAAGAGAATATGAGACAGAGTGGAGCCACGCAGTGAATCTAGAATGTATGAAACATGGTCTTGAATTAAGGTAAAAACCCTATCTAAAATGATTCTCATGGTGCCTCGTAGGAAGCAGGCTCTTCTAGCTGTAACAGAGCATTATCATTTCTACTATTACCACCACTGCTCTAGCTCCTCTCCTCCTCCTATTATGACTCTGCTTTTTATACAATAGCATAATGATGTTACAATAAAATATTGATACATCTTAAGGACAATATCAATCTGAATGCTTTGACAGCAAGCAACAAAAGACCTACCCAACTCAAAATGGCTTAACTAATTATCTCATATAAGAGATCCACTGGTGAGGCAGTTCCAGAACTGGTTAATTCAGCACCTAATTCTTTCTACCTTTTCTGACCTGCTTGGGTAACAATGTTGATTTTTACCTCCATCCTTATTCTCTAATGATGAGACATGCCTGAGACAACTCTAAGCACCGTGTTCTCACACATTTATATTTAAGGCTGGAAGAGAGAACCCTATTTCCCTGTATTCCTTTTTAAGAAAAAAAATTTCTAATTCCCAGAAACTTCTCTGCAGACTTCACCTTCATCTCAGTGGTCAAAACTGACGATTCCTAACCAACGACTTGCAGAAGAAAATATAACTACCATAACTGCTCTGGGGAGAAGAGGCCTGTGTACTCCTGGTATTTGAACAACGTCAAGGTTTGTTCATGTGGAGGCAGGAGCTGGGGAGGAAGGCCTTCGGGCGCACAAGCAGCAGTGGCAGCTGCAGTGACATTGCTGGAGCTGTTTCTCTGTAAGTGATCTGGTTTCTGCCTACATTTTTAAAGTTATTTGGTGGGGAGGGAGGGGAGTGGGCGGGCCACTTCTATTAGTCTTTCATTTCTCCATTTTCATCCATCTTTATTCTTTGGCCCGTGGGGGCCTCCCATCGCGGTGGCCTCTGTTGTGGCAGAGCACCGGCTCTGGGCGCATGCGCTCCAGAGCTCCGGCTTGGTGATTGGACACATGGGTCCAGCCGCTCCGCGGCACGTGGGATCTTCCCAGGCCAGGGATCGAACCAGCGCCCCTTGCACTGCCAGGCGGTGTCCTTACCCACTGGACCACCAGGGAAGCCCTCAGCCTACATTTTTCACAAGTCAATGTCTTAGACTCCTTGAGAATAGTAGGAAGTCTTCTTTATAATTAGACTTCCCCCTCAAAATACTCAAAATAGAGTGATTTTGTCATTGAATAAGGCAAATCAGTTCTATATTTTTTCCATAGTTATGTTTTGTGTTCATTACTGAGATCTTATTGAGCTAATAAAACAAGACTCCAGGGGCTTCCCTGTTGATACAGTGGATAAGAATCTGCCTCCCAATGCAGAGGACATGGGTTCCATTCCTGGGCTGGGAAGATTCTACATGCTGTGGCGCGATTAAGTTCATGCACCACAACTACGGAGCCTGCATGCTGTGACTACTAGAGCCTGTGCTCTGCAATAAGAGAAGTCACCCCAATGAGAGGGCCGTGCACCACAACAGAGAGGAGCCCTGACTCCCTGCAGCTAGAGAAAGCCCGCATGCACCAAGGACCCAGTACAACCAAAAATAAATTGATTGATTAAAAAAAGACTCCAATGATTACTGATCCCCTAGGGACTTTCTTTTTTTTTTTCCTTTTTCCCATCATGCCTCTTTCATTTATATTTATTTTCATCCATCTTTTTATTCTTTGGCCTGTGTGGGCCTCCCATCGCAGTGGCCTCTCTCACTGTAGAGCACTGGTTCTGGGCACATGTGCTCCAGAGTGCGGGCTTATACTTGGACACACTGGTCCAGCTGCTCCGCGGCATGTGGGATCTTCCTGGGCCAGGGATCAAATCAGTGCCCCTTGCACTGCAAGGCGGACTCTTTACCCACTGAACCAAATGGGAAGCCGGGACTTTCTTTTTTTTAAATCTCTATGCTGAGTTAAGAAAACCTGGAGCTATCTTTCTTAGGGCTGAACTTTGCTGAGAATGGACTGTAGACAGCTAAGAAAAGTCATCATAAATGTCTTCTTTCCAGTCCTCAAGTATTTATTTATTACCAGAGTTTCAAATACAAGGGAGGTAGTAGGAAGAGTGAATATGTTCGATGGAATTGAAATACAAAAGTAAATTTTTAAATAAGACTGTCTATTGAACTAAAGTGATTAAAAGCAATTTTTACGAAAAGACACATGTAAGTCCCTGAATCAGATTGTTAATATATTAATATATTTATAATAAAATATAAAAGGTGGAATAGGAGATTTAACTCTACTTATGAAAAAACACTTATATACATTGAGTCAGGGAAAGTTTAGTTTATACTGCAATAACAAATAATCCCCAAATCTTGAAAAACTTATAATGCACAGATGACTTTCATTGCTGGGAGCTAATAAAACAAGACTCCAGGGGCTTCCCTGTTGATACAGTGGATAAGAATCTGCCTCCCAATGCAGAGGACATGGGTTCCATTCCTGGGCTGGGAAGATTCTACATGCTGTGGCGCGATTAAGTTCATGCACCACAACTACGGAGCCTGCATGCTGTGACTACTAGAGCCTGTGCTCTGCAATAAGAGAAGTCACCCCAATGAGAGGGCCGTGCACCACAACAGAGAGGAGCCCTGACTCCCTGCAGCTAGAGAAAGCCCGCATGCACCAAGGACCCAGTACAACCAAAAATAAATTGATTGATTAAAAAAAGACTCCAATGATTACTGATCCCCTAGGGACTTTCTTTTTTTTTTTCCTTTTTCCCATCATGCCTCTTTCATTTATATTTATTTTCATCCATCTTTTTATTCTTTGGCCTGTGTGGGCCTCCCATCGCAGTGGCCTCTCTCACTGTAGAGCACTGGTTCTGGGCACATGTGCTCCAGAGTGCGGGCTTATACTTGGACACACTGGTCCAGCTGCTCCGCAGCACATGAGATCTTCCCAGGCCAGGGATCAAATCAGTGCCCCCTGCACTGCAAGGCAGACTCTTTACCCACTGAACCAAATGGGAAGCCCGGGACTTTCTTTTTTTTAAATCTCTATGCTGAGTTAAGAAAACCTGGAGCTATCTTTCTTAGGGCTGAACTTTGCTGAGAATGGACTGTAGACAGCTAAGAAAAGTCATCATAAATGTCTTCTTTCCAGTCCTCAAGTATTTATTTATTACCAGAGTTTCAAATACAAGGGAGGTAGTAGGAAGAGTGAATATGTTCGATGGAATTGAAATACAAAAGTAAATTTTTAAATAAGACTGTCTATTGAACTAAAGTGATTAAAAGCAATTTTTACGAAAAAGACACATGTAAGTCCCTGAATCAGATTGTTAATATATTAATATATTTATAATAAAATATAAAAAGGTGGAATAGGGAGATTTAACTCTACTTATGAAAAAACACTTATATACATTGAGTCAGGGAAAGTTTAGTTTATACTGCAATAACAAATAATCCCCAAATCTTGCGTATAATGCAGCAAGTTTATTTTTTTACTCAAGCAAAGTGTACTGCATGTCCAGACAGTGTGCCAGCACATCTGTCCTCCATATGTTGGCTCAACATTCCCACTCGAATCAATCCGTGATACTTCCTAATCAACATATGCAAGGACAATTGCTGTGATGGGAAGAAGTGGGCTGCAAAGTTGAGAATGAGTATTTAAATGTCTCCACCTTGAATTGACATATGAGATCTTCGCTCAGTTTTCATTGGCCAAAGCAAGTCACATGACCACAAGGGGTGGGGACGTGTGTTCTTCCCACATGCCCCCAGAGGACGGAACTGGTGATTTATGATCAGAGGTACTTTTAATTTGCCTATCACCTACATTTAGTGGTAAGAAAATTATCATAAGACTGTTAGAAATATCATAAGGCTGTTAGAAATATTTAAATTGGGGACTAAATAAACAAGTAAATGATGAAGCTAATAATGGTGTTCTTTCTCTTCCTGGACAACTATTCATTCAGTACTGTGTTTATTTGAAGAACTATACTTTAGGAGGTATTCAGAAGAGCTAAATGCAGGATGACCAAGCACTCTTTCTAGGTAGACGGGAGAAGTCCTCTGAGGGAAAAAAAAAATATCCATTCATCCTCAGATGTGTGCATTTTTGGCTTGCCTTAAGGGGCTGTAAGTGGTCATTTACAAGGCGATAGATTTTTACTTAAGAATCTTTTGCAGTTAAAACTATATGGATTTTCTCAAGGTGAGAAGAGTTCCGTCCCAAGGATGGGGGTCTGAGTGTGGAGGAAAAGGAAAATCCAAGCCGCATACAGTGAATGGGACTAGATGACCTTTAAAGATGCTTCCAGCCTTACATTTGATAATTGGATGGTTCCTCGGTTGCCCACAACTCCCATCCGGGTGATTGCTCCCAGGCCTCCCAAACCGCTAGCCCTTGCTTGAACTGCCTTCCACGGTCCCGGAGCGATCACCTGCTCTGGCCCCAAAGTGCTTGTATTTATAATAAAATATAAAAGGTGGAATAGGAGATTTAACTCTACTTATGAAAAAACACTTATATACATTGAGTCAGGAAAGTTTAGTTTATACTGCAATAACAAATAATCCCCAAATCTTGCGTATAATGCAGCAAGTTTATTTTTTTACTCAAGCAAAGTGTACTGCATGTCCAGACAGTGTGCCAGCACATCTGTCCTCCATATGTTGGCTCAACATTCCCACTCGAATCAATCCGTGATACTTCCTAATCAACATATGCAAGGACAATTGCTGTGATGGGAAGAAGTGGGCTGCAAAGTTGAGAATGAGTATTTAAATGTCTCCACCTTGAATTGACATATGAGATCTTCGCTCAGTTTTCATTGGCCAAAGCAAGTCACATGACCACAAGGGTGGGGACGTGTGTTTTTCCCCACATGCCCCCAGAGGACGGAACTGGTGATTTATGATCAGAGGTACTTTTAATTTGCCTATCACCTACATTTAGTGGTAAGAAAATTATCATAAGACTGTTAGAAATATCATAAGGCTGTTAGAAATATTTAAATTGGGGACTAAATAAACAAGTAAATGATGAAGCTAATAATGGTGTTCTTTCTCTTCCTGGACAACTATTCATTCAGTACTGTGTTTATTTGAAGAACTATACTTTAGGAGGTATTCAGAAGAGCTAAATGCAGGATGACCAAGCACTCTTTCTAGGTAGACGGGAGAAGTCCTCTGAGGGAAAAAAAAAATATCCATTCATCCTCAGATGTGTGCATTTTTGGCTTGCCTTAAGGGGCTGTAAGTGGTCATTTACAAGGCGATAGATTTTTACTTAAGAATCTTTTGCAGTTAAAACTATATGGATTTTCTCAAGGTGAGAAGAGTTCCGTCCCAAGGATGGGGGTCTGAGTGTGGAGGAAAAGGAAAATCCAAGCCGCATACAGTGAATGGGACTAGATGACCTTTAAAGATGCTTCCAGCCTTACATTTGATAATTGGATGGTTCCTCGGTTGCCCACAACTCCCATCCGGGTGATTGCTCCCAGGCCTCCCAAACCGCTAGCCCTTGCTTGAACTGCCTTCCACGGTCCCGGAGCGATACACGGCTGGCGTCTGGCCACACAAGTAAGGAATGGATGACACGTCTCAAAGGTGAAGGGGCTGAGGTGTGGTTCTGAACCCTGGGGTGCTGCGCATCACCAGCAATTGTATTTACAAGGCGGCCCCAAGCCGTTGCAGAGCTAGCTGTGGACACGCTCGAAATGCCGCACACCCTGTTGTCTTCCTGTAATGACGCTGGGCTGAACTCAGACAGACCCAATTTGATTCAAACCAAGAAATGCTCGTTCAGCAGGACCTTTTCATGTCACTTTATCCTTGAGTGAATGTTTACAGCCGAGTTGGAAAGTCTGTGAAATAGGAATTAGAACTTCTCTGCCAACTCCTGAGACCATCTAGGGTTAGGGTTAGGGTTAGGGCTAACTGTGGCTGTCCTCTTCACCACCAGGGGTTAACTATGTTCTCCCCTCGGTAACCGTTTCCTGACATCCTGCCGATGACACACTCTCACACACACTTGTTTTCTTTTTTCTACTCATGAGTTGCACTTTCTTTGTTACTATGACTGCAAATTGTTGATCCTGGATTCATAGTCAGGTTTTTCTTCCTTTTGGTCATTTTTTCCCATGAACTAATAAACCACAGTGGAGTTCGCAGAGCGCGTCGATGTGAACTTTACACAAAGCATTTTTATATTCTATGGCCATTCTCTCCCTACCCTCAGTCACTTAGGGTTGTTCACATAAGAAAATGAACATCTTCAGCCTCCTTCCTTCCCCCTCCTCTTCCCTCTCATTTCCCAGACTTCAGTGGGGAAGGACGACGAGCCGTTTCCCATCAGTGCTGTCTGCGGAGGAGCATATGTCCTCAATTACTGAGACCAGACGCTGCAGGCACCTCTGGGTTGGTGATGGATGGATGGCTGGCCCTGCTCTCTGTTGAGTACGAACCATGGCTGCCACAGTGGGAACGGTTTCACAGAGTAACATTTTCTCTCCTGTGATCCAGGCAGCTTTCGTTCTGGGCGATGGACCCTGTTCTCAGTGGGTGTGAGCCCAGTCTAAGCTGTGAACCAGTCCCCAGGAGAAGCCAAGCCCAGAGCTCATCTCAGAGGGAAAAGATCTCAGGCTGTAGTAAGAGGCAAAAAGCAAGCAGAGTAGCTTTTTATGTGGCAAACGAGCAGGGTGAGGAGTAGAACAATCTGTGTGTGAAACCTGCATCAACCACTTACCAGCTGCATGACTTTTTGCCAAAACATGTCATTTCTTTTTTTTTTTCAACTAGGATAAGAAGAAATGATATTCTCTACTTGTCATCGTGATCATTTGGTAATGTATTTGGTTGTTGGAAATACTGTTATTCACCTGAATTCCAATAGTACTGTCTGTCAAATAGTCTTCAATAAAATAGTAATAATAGCCCCTATCTCATGAAATGGTCATGACAGTTATCCTTGGAAAGGCACTGCATGTCACTGAGAACATAATCAATAAAAGTTAGCAATTGTACTCGTCAAGAACCTTTTGGTAGCAAAGGACCAAAAAACAGCCCCGGGGCTTCCCTGATGGTCCAGTGGGTAAAGAGTCCGCCTTGCAGTGCAAGGGGTGCTGGTTCGATCCCTGGCCTGGGAAGATCCCACGTGCTGCAGAGCAGCTGGACTGGTGTTTCCAATTACAAGCCAGCGCTCTGGAGCGCATGCGCCCAGAGCCGGTGCTCTGCAGTGAGAGAGGCCACTGCGATGGGAGGCCCACATGGGCCAAAGGGTAAAGATGGATGAAAATAAATAAAAAAGTGAAGGATCAATAAAAGAGGCCCAAATTAAACAAAAATAAAAAAACAGTCCTGAACTTAAGTACAGGCCTTATTTAGTTTATTTATTTATTTAAGTACAACCTTTATTGATTCCTAGGGGCTCAAACAGTCAACTCAGCCTCACTAATCACAATACAATTATTTATCTTCTATTGGCAAATATGTTTGATAGTAATAATACTGGCTAACTTTTATTGAGTGTTTGCTGTGTGGTATGCACTGTTCTAAGAATTTTATATTTCACTTATTTAATTTTTGCTACATGCCTTTGAAATGGGTACTACTATTACCTCTATTTTAAGAGTAGGAAAGAGACAGAAAGTTTAAGTAACTATCCCAAAGTCACACAGGTAGTCAGTGATCAGGCTGGACTTTGAACCAAGACAGTTTCAGGTAGTCTAAGTGCTTTAGGACACCAATATTGTAGAGGGAAAAGATCTCAGGCTGTAGTAAGAGGCAAAAGCAAGCAGAGTAGCTTTTATGTGGCAAACGAGCAGGGTGAGGAGTAGAACAATCTGTGTGTGAAACCTGCATCAACCACTTACCAGCTGCATGACTTTTTGCCAAAACATGTCATTTCTTTTTTTTTTTCAACTAGGATAAGAAGAAATGATATTCTCTACTTGTCATCGTGATCATTTGGTAATGTATTTGGTTGTTGGAAATACTGTTATTCACCTGAATTCCAATAGTACTGTCTGTCAAATAGTCTTCAATAAAATAGTAATAATAGCCCCTATCTCATGAAATGGTCATGACAGTTATCCTTGGAAAGGCACTGCATGTCACTGAGAACATAATCAATAAAAGTTAGCAATTGTACTCGTCAAGAACCTTTTGGTAGCAAAGGACCAAAAAACAGCCCCGGGGCTTCCCTGATGGTCCAGTGGGTAAAGAGTCCGCCTTGCAGTGCAAGGGGTGCTGGTTCGATCCCTGGCCTGGGAAGATCCCACGTGCTGCAGAGCAGCTGGACTGGTGTTTCCAATTACAAGCCAGCGCTCTGGAGCGCATGCGCCCAGAGCCGGTGCTCTGCAGTGAGAGAGGCCACTGCGATGGGAGGCCCACATGGGCCAAAGGGTAAAGATGGATGAAAATAAATAAAAAAGTGAAGGATCAATAAAAGAGGCCCAAATTAAACAAAAATAAAAAAACAGTCCTGAACTTAAGTACAGGCCTTATTTAGTTTATTTATTTATTTAAGTACAACCTTTATTGATTCCTAGGGGCTCAAACAGTCAACTCAGCCTCACTAATCACAATACAATTATTTATCTTCTATTGGCAAATATGTTTGATAGTAATAATACTGGCTAACTTTTATTGAGTGTTTGCTGTGTGGTATGCACTGTTCTAAGAATTTTATATTTCACTTATTTAATTTTTGCTACATGCCTTTGAAATGGGTACTACTATTACCTCTATTTTAAGAGTAGGAAAGAGACAGAAAGTTTAAGTAACTATCCCAAAGTCACACAGGTAGTCAGTGATCAGGCTGGACTTTGAACCAAGACAGTTTCGTTTTAGGATTCATGTTCATAAACTGCTGTGCTTTAGGACACCAATATTGTGCATAAAGTGTTAAGTTTTGATTTCAGGTATTCGTCCTCTTAGGTCTCAGGTGTTCCTGTACAGAGTATGTCTCCACTCATACAGAAATGGAGACGATGCAGTCTTAACCCGGAGGTGATAGACACAGTTAAGCACCTGTTCATATCGTGACGGAAGGTGTATAAACACTTTCACGTGTTGTGCATTCAGTGTTCTGTCTCAAGGACCTCCTACTGATCATACGCCATTGACAGGTGTTTTTTTTAAGGCTCTTTCGAGTGAATATTTAGGTATAGAGGTGAGTGTGAAAAATATCACCAGCATGACTCATAACTCATTTAGGTGCGTGTCTGGCCCCTATCAGGAACATGTTTATTTGTTATAATTCATTGTTGGACCACCTTCTCCACCGACCCATATCAGCAGGAAATTTGGTGTTTCCTTGTGAAGTCTTTGCCCACAGCTTGAATTGTGTAGAAATTCTAGGGTCTTATTTAGTCTAAATGATTGATCTAGATTGTAAGCTCCAGTATGCTCGCATGGCTACTGCCCTGGTGTGGAAGGTGGACTCCATGACGTTCTCCTCCACTGTGGTAAGACCTGTCCATCTTTGTGAGTCCTGCATTGGCTCTGAACACACCTCCTCATTATGCTCGAAGGTTTAGGCTCTATTTGGTGATACACCAACGATCAGCCATTGCTTCTCAAATGTAGCATCCACAGCCGTGTGGCCAGTCTGATCTGCACAAGCTTTTCCCACAACACAGGAGCCGCGTCTCCTGATAGAAACTCCTCCATCCTGCGTAGGGGGCTCCTCATGGCTCAGTGGACCTCTGTCAGGGCCATCTTGATTCCCTGGGAGGATGTTAATCCTGCAGAACTCCACAAGCATCCCTGTGCTACGGAGACTGGTGTGTGTAACACACTTTTCTCCCTGGAGATTAGCCACGTCTGCCTAACTGAGACCACTCAAATGTCACAGGGAAACATCAACGATAATCTGTCCCTGGGTGGTTTTTTTGCATCTGCCTAGACACAAAAGCTGTATGCGAATAAACACATCAAAATGCATTCAACTTAACATCAGATTTAAAAAACATAAAAATGTTTTCCAGTTACCCTTCACTGAACATCCTGACAGAGAAATAATGACAACTTTTCACAGTATCAGTACCTTGGGCAGACTCTTGACTGGAGATAGCCTTTCAGTCCCCACAAAATCTCCTGGTCAGAGAAGTAGAGAAGTGGTTTCCCAGAGAGAGGGCATTGCTATTCCCAGAAAAAAGAGAGGGCGAATAAATGAAAGGTGGCCAATATGTTTAAAAGTATGCCTGAGGGGGGCTTCCCTGGTGGTCCAGTGGATGGGGACACCGCCGCCTTGCAGTGCAAGGGGTGCCGGTTTGATCCCTGGCCTGGGAAGATCCCATGTGCCGTGGAGTGGCTGGACCGATGTGTCCAACTACTGAGCTGGAGCTCTGGAGCGCATGCGCCCAGAGCCGGTGCTCTGCGACAACAGAGGCCGCCACGATGGGAGGCCCACACGGGCCAAAGAACAAAGATGGATGAAAATAGATAAATAAAAGACCAATAGAAGTGACCCGCCCGCTCCCCTCCCTGCCCAACCCGCCCCCCCCTCCAAAAAAAAAAGTATGCCTGAGGGATTAAACCTGGGCTTGCAAGAGGAGAAAACAAGCAGCTATTCAAATTCACCTGGTCCTGTTCTCACGGTAGAAAATGAGGTACTTCCCGCCATTATGATTCAGAGTTAGAAGGTACAGGAGGACCTGCCAAACAGATTGGTGTCATCCCCTGAGGACCTGGAAACTCTCAAGCATGCTGACTCAAGGATAAGTAGGTCAGTTTTACTTGAAATAGAGGACATCAATTTCATTCAGAATAGAGGCCATCAGCTTCATCATTTAATAAGAGATGGGTAATGCATTCAATACATAGAGGGTGGTATCATCTCAGACGTATCAGGGTGCCAGGTAGAGCACCAGGAAGTGGCAGTATTATTTGGATGACCCAAGCTGAAAGGAGAGAGCTCAGGATCCCTTCTCTCCTCCTCTTGGCCTTCTCCACCTCCCTCTGAGTAGACATGTCACTACGTATTAAGAATATTTGGCAAGAGCATTTCCCTTCAGAGCATGGGGAAAGTTAACATTCTGGGGGTGGGGTTGGGGAGGTGAGTCTGGGTGTAGATGACTTCTCTGCAAACATGGGGACTGCTAATTAAAAGCTGGCGGCCGCACCGAATAGCTTGCACCCTGTGGGAACGCGAGCACTGCAAGGTTGAGTGGGATGGAGAGGCTTGATGCAATCACATTCCATGGAACAGAAACCCTTTCCTGTGGGTAAACACTGTCCTGGGATAGCGTGCTCTGTTCCTAATAAACTTCAGCAGGCACAGACAGAGACATATCACCTAAAAAGGACTTCAAATGACAATGGTTCCCGCAAGCCAGGAGCCAGGGCTGATTTCCCACTAAAGTAGGTCTGTCTGTCGGGTAGAGCTGCCAGGCTGCTGGCGTGGAGAAGGTATTTGCTGACTCATCTTGATACTGGGGAATTTTCAATTTTCCATTGTACAGAGTTCTGTCTCTTTCCAGAGGAAATCGCTCTAAAATAATAATTTTATGTAACATATGTGAACTATGTTTTGCTGTTTCATATTCTAATAAGAAATGTCAGTTGTCCTTAATTCCAATAAAGGGGGGAAAGCCCAGTGTTTTGAACTGTTCTCAACTCAGAGTATAAAAAATAAAATATGAGCCATGGACAGTTAGTGGCCTAGTTTTTTGAGACAGAGTAATTTAAGTATGCTTCTTTTATGTGTTGCCAAATTTTAGTAATACTTTTTTTTTTGCACCTAAAACATTTAGATTCTACTTTTTGTTATTCCTTTGAAGCTTATTTACTTGTATAATTCATTTTTAAAAATTACTTTTTTTTTCAGGATGAAAATGGCTTCCAATAACTCATCAGTTACTTTGAAACAAAGTCTTTCTGTTCAGATACCAAGCTCCACTCTTCCTATCGTGAGTGCCAGCTCTGACGAGGTGACTGATCCCAGGATTTGGGAAAGGACCTTAGACACCTCTATTGCAAATCTCAGACAGTGAAGGTGAGCCTTCTCCACCTCCCTCTGAGTAGACATGTCACTACGTATTAAGAATATTTGGCAAGAGCATTTCCTTCAGAGCATGGGGAAAGTTAACATTCTGGGGGTGGGGTTGGGGAGGTGAGTCTGGGTGTAGATGACTTCTCTGCAAACATGGGGACTGCTAATTAAAAGCTGGCGGCCGCACCGAATAGCTTGCACCCTGTGGGAACGCGAGCACTGCAAGGTTGAGTGGGATGGAGAGGCTTGATGCAATCACATTCCATGGAACAGAAACCCTTTCCTGTGGGTAAACACTGTCCTGGGATAGCGTGCTCTGTTCCTAATAAACTTCAGCAGGCACAGACAGAGACATATCACCTAAAAAGGACTTCAAATGACAATGGTTCCCGCAAGCCAGGAGCCAGGGCTGATTTCCCACTAAAGTAGGTCTGTCTGTCGGGTAGAGCTGCCAGGCTGCTGGCGTGGAGAAGGTATTTGCTGACTCATCTTGATACTGGGGAATTTTCAATTTTCCATTGTACAGAGTTCTGTCTCTTTCCAGAGGAAATCGCTCTAAAATAATAATTTTATGTAACATATGTGAACTATGTTTTGCTGTTTCATATTCTAATAAGAAATGTCAGTTGTCCTTAATTCCAATAAAGGGGGGAAAGCCCAGTGTTTTGAACTGTTCTCAACTCAGAGTATAAAAAATAAAATATGAGCCATGGACAGTTAGTGGCCTAGTTTTTTGAGACAGAGTAATTTAAGTATGCTTCTTTTATGTGTTGCCAAATTTTAGTAATACTTTTTTTTTTGCACCTAAAACATTTAGATTCTACTTTTTGTTATTCCTTTGAAGCTTATTTACTTGTATAATTCATTTTTAAAAATTACTTTTTTTTTTTTCAGGATGAAAATGGCTTCCAATAACTCATCAGTTACTTTGAAACAAAGTCTTTCTGTTCAGATACCAAGCTCCACTCTTCCTATCGTGAGTGCCAGCTCTGACGAGGTGACTGATCCCAGGATTTGGGAAAGGACCTTAGACACCTCTATTGCAAATCTCAGACAGTGAAGGGATGCTGTCCAGTCCCTTGTCCTTCCCAATTGGTCATGTGGCCTCTGCTGGACACCCAGTGGTGTCTCTGTTTTGTGAGGTGATTATCTAGAGGAAATGGACTCATTTTTAAGGATGGGAAGCACTGATAGATTGGTCATTCATGTATTCACTCATTCTCTTGAGAGATACTGAGCGTCTCCTTTGTGTGAGGCAGGTTCTGACCTGGCCCTGAGGACAGAGGTCAGCAGAGGAGATGGGGTCTCTGCATTCATGGACTTCTCAGTCAGGGAGAGGGACATTAAAAACCAAGTGAAGAGGTAACTAATGACACTGTTTCTCATGAAAAATGGCAGGAAGGACAAGGGGAAAGTGTGATAAGGACTCATCACAGGGAGACAGGCCCAGACTGGGATCAGCTGGAACTTTAATTAAGATTCTTTTCATTTTTTTTCCCATCACATAAATGAAGCCTAGGTATGAATGTCTGGGTTAGAATTTCTCAAAATAACTACTCATCAGAAGAGGTAAAATGTGTCATAAAGGAGCGTACTGATACAATATAGATGTTCTCAATAAATAATGGTTAGGTGTCTATAATATATACTATTTGGCAATATCATAAAGCCTTGAAATTAACTTGGAAAAGAGTTTTTATGCATTTCATAAAAACCTTATGCTCTGTTGTTATTAAGTATGAAAAGTTGCAGATGCAGAAATATTAAGTATGTTCTATGTACACAGAACATACTTGTGTTTGTATGCACACGCCCAGAAAATGTGTGAAAATTACACCAAAATGTGTTCCTTTTTCTTGGTAACTTGAATTACAAATATGCATATAAAATATACTTTGGTGAATACAAATCAAACAAACATGTGCAACCACAACCAGATCAAAGACTGGACCACTGACAGCACCCAGAGGACCTCCTCTCCCTCTCAGAGCACTCACCATAGGCCAGCCTCTCTCTTTCTTCCCTAGAAGCAAACACCATCCTGACTTTTACGATCATTGCATGTATCCAGTTTGTATTCCTAAGCGATATAAATTAGCTTTGCCCACTTTGAGCGTCACATATGTGGCATTACACGTTTCTTGTTTCTTTGCTGAACTTGCTGTGTGTGGAGTTTAACACGTCCTTGTTTCTGTGTCCCTCTGTGTGGGTGGACACAGCACAGCTCGCTTGTCCATTCTAGCACGGACGGGCTTCCGCATCGTCTCGAGTTTGGGTCTCTACAGGCAGGGCTCCTGCGATCATTCTTGGGCATGCGCATTGCGCACAGTACATAGAGCTCCTTTACTGTTTAAAGCCGCTAAGTGCACTTGCTGGTCATGGAAGGTGTTGGTTATTCTGTTTCTACCGTCCCGTCCTCATCCATTCATCTCTGTTCTTTCAGGGAACCACACCACCAGACTGCTGACCTCCAGCTCTTAGTTACCTTCGGCCAACGGGAGGTGATAGCATGGGCTTGGAGGGTGGGGAGACAGCACTTGGAATCTAAATTCCCCGGGCTTTCTCCCTGCCTCCCCACGGTGGTGGAGGCGGCTGCACGGCATGTCTCCTTCAGTTCCAGGCCTCACGGGCTCCGGTAAGACTCCTCCCTCCTCCCCACCACGTCAGGCCCAGCAGGGGCCAGTAAGCCATCCTTTGTTAAACTCTCTTCTCTCAAACCTTTCTGAGGATGCCATCTCCTTCCTCCTATTTAAGGTATACAATTCGATGACTTTTCGTATATTCACATCATTGTGTATCCATTACCACAATCAATTTTAGAACAATTTCATTATCCTTAAACGAAATGTAGGTAGCTGTCACCTTCGGTACCCCCACATTCCCTAGACCAAGTCAACTCCTATTAATGTATAATCTACTTTCTATCTCTATAGACTTTTCCATTCTGGATATTTCATAAAAAATTCATGTATATGTATATAAATTGTTTACATATTTTTTATATTTTTTCTTTCTTTAAGTTATGTGGCTTAGATTTAAAGATTATTATTTATTTATTTATTTTGGGCGGGGGTCGGGTTGGGGAGGGAGGGGAGCAGGCGGGCCACTTCTATTGGTCTTTCATTTCTCTATTTTCATCCGTCTTTGTTCTTTGGCTCCTGTGGGCCTCCCATCGCGGTGGCCCCTCTCGTCGCAGAGCACCGGCTCTGGGCACATGCGCTCCAGAGCTCCGGCTTGGTAAATGGACACATCGGTCTGGCCGCTCCACGGCTTGTGGAATCTTCCCAGGCCAGGGATCAAACCGGCGCCCTTTGCACTGCAAGGCGGTGTCCTTATCCACTGGACCACCAGGGGAAGCCTTGTGGCTTAGATTTAGATCTTTAGGCCACCCAGAAATTTGGGGCGATGATGGTAAAAGACTAAGATCTTTTAAAAAGTAAAGATTCCGTTTTTCTTTCCAAAGGGACATCAAATTATCCAGTCCCTGCTTATGGAAAGATATCCTTTTCTCTGTTGATCTACAGTGTGACCTTTACTATAAGATGTGTGACCTTTACTATAAGATGAATTCCCATGGAGATGAGTCTCTGAGATGACAACTTTCTTCTTTATACCTTTGTCCAAATGTTCCCCAGTGAGAATGTGTCATTTATACAACTGGGAAAAAAAGTTCCTAAAGAATACATTTAGACGTATTTTTCAATTAAAAAATAAAATGTTGAAAGTCAGTAGCAAAGGACGCTCAGAGTCTAGAGGAAGACTCCTCTTTTGCTGCTCTAGATTCTCTCTGTTGCCCAGTGGTCTCATTATCTGTGGCAAATAGCAAGAAGCTTCTTGTATCTGCACCACGGAGCAGAGACAGAGCCCTCCGCACAGCCTCCAGGGCGCCGGAGTGCTCGGCTTCGTCCTCATGCCCTGTTTCTCCAGGTGCAGGCTGAGGGTGCCTCCCCTGTCCACTCGAGTCAGGGTCCCCGACCCCCAACCCCCAGTGGGTACCGGTCTGTGGTCTGTTAGGAACCAGCCTCCACAGCAGGAGGGGAGCAGCGGGCGAGCCACGCCCCGTCCCCCTAGCCCCTCTCTTTACCACTGGAACCATCCCATCCCACCCTGCTGCCCTGCCCCTTGTGGAAACATCACCCTCCGCAGAGCCAGTCCCTGGTGCGGGGAAGGCTGGGGACCACGACACCGGAGCTTTTCTCTTCTGGGCGCTGCTCTGATCCAGGGCCAGAGTCTATGACTCTAAGAGACACGCAGCCTCTCGGTGAAACAGATTATTCTCCCTCAGTTGTGTCTGAGTCTTTTGCCACCCCGGGAACTGTAACTGGCCAGGCTCTTCTGTCAGTGAGGTTTTCCCAGCAAGAATATTGGAATGGATTGCCGTGGCCATTCCCTCCGCCGGGGGATCTTCCTGACCCAGGGATCAAACTGAGTCTCCTGCATTGCAGGTGAATTCTTTACCCCTGAGCCTCCAGGAGAGCCCTCTCTCTCCCAGTACCCAGATTCTGTTGACTATTTAATAACTTCTCAGGCTCTCTCATCTTCTCCCCCCTTTTTCCACCTTCTGCTTCTCACACAGATAGTGTAAGTGTTAGTGTAACTCCTCTTCACTCTCTAGGGATGTTTGGACTTCAGACAGGGGACTTGGACAGGACTGGGGACCTGCCGGGACCTAAATTCCACTCCTGTTATTTATTAACTCTACCCTTGGAGAAGTTACTTATCACTCAGCATCTTAATAGACTGTTTCCTCGTCTCTAAAATGATGATGGTTGTTAGGATAAACTGACTTATTCCTCAGAAATTTCTTAATATTGCCTAGTACACGGTCCATTGTCAATAAACATAAGTTATATTCCTGGTTGTTATCGGAACGCTAAGAAACCCATCCACCAGATTCTCTCTGTTGCCCAGTGGTCTCATTATCTGTGGCAAATAGCAAGAAGCTTCTTGTATCTGCACCACGGAGCAGAGACAGAGCCCTCCGCACAGCCTCCAGGGCGCCGGAGTGCTCGGCTTCGTCCTCATGCCCTGTTTCTCCAGGTGCAGGCTGAGGGTGCCTCCCCTGTCCACTCGAGTCAGGGTCCCCGACCCCCAACCCCCAGTGGGTACCGGTCTGTGGTCTGTTAGGAACCAGCCTCCACAGCAGGAGGGGAGCAGCGGGCGAGCCACGCCCCGTCCCCCTAGCCCCTCTCTTTACCACTGGAACCATCCCATCCCACCCTGCTGCCCTGCCCCTTGTGGAAACATCACCCTCCGCAGAGCCAGTCCCTGGTGCGGGGAAGGCTGGGGACCACGACACCGGAGCTTTTCTCTTCTGGGCGCTGCTCTGATCCAGGGCCAGAGTCTATGACTCTAAGAGACACGCAGCCTCTCGGTGAAACAGATTATTCTCCCTCAGTTGTGTCTGAGTCTTTTGCCACCCCGGGAACTGTAACTGGCCAGGCTCTTCTGTCAGTGAGGTTTTCCCAGCAAGAATATTGGAATGGATTGCCGTGGCCATTCCCTCCGCCGGGGGATCTTCCTGACCCAGGGATCAAACTGAGTCTCCTGCATTGCAGGTGAATTCTTTACCCCTGAGCCTCCAGGAGAGCCCTCTCTCTCCCAGTACCCAGATTCTGTTGACTATTTAATAACTTCTCAGGCTCTCTCATCTTCTCCCCCCTTTTTCCACCTTCTGCTTCTCACACAGATAGTGTAAGTGTTAGTGTAACTCCTCTTCACTCTCTAGGGATGTTTGGACTTCAGACAGGGGACTTGGACAGGACTGGGGACCTGCCGGGACCTAAATTCCACTCCTGTTATTTATTAACTCTACCCTTGGAGAAGTTACTTATCACTCAGCATCTTAATAGACTGTTTCCTCGTCTCTAAAATGATGATGGTTGTTAGGATAAACTGACTTATTCCTCAGAAATTTCTTAATATTGCCTAGTACACGGTCCATTGTCAATAAACATAAGTTATATTCCTGGTTGTTATCGGATGCTTACGCTAAGAAACCCATCCACCCGTCGTCATGAAAGCAATAACGTATTTTGGCACACGTAAGTAATAAAATGTTCACTCCTTGGAAAAGTCCAAAGCAACCATAGACATTGACATCTACAAGAAGTGCTTTATATCACCATGATGAATCGACTTCTCCATTTCCCTTCAAACCAAAACTGTTTAAAGTCTACTTTGAAAGTGGGGGAGGAGGCAGAGGTTTGTGAAAATTAGAGGGAGGTCATCCTGTTTGACATCTGGGTCAATACAATGCACAACAGACACAACACTCTGGAAAGTGGAAGCTTAAGTGGAAAAGGAGACAGTGATGATATAAGTCCTCAGGAATTCATAGAAAGAGTGGGAGAGTGATGAATTTCCACATTCATAGGAATCTGATTCATAGGATTCATTCCAAGTCATAGGGATCTGAGGCAAAGTGTTGAATTTCCACAGTCTAGGTAGGGATGAGGGTGGGGATAGAATTCAAGTCTCTTTTGCCCGGATCTAAGGGACAGAAGCACTCCATCTGAGTTATTCACGAGGTAGAGCCCAGACTGCATTGCTGTGCCGCTTGCCCCTAGTTGTTGGCTGCTAAGCAAGACGCTGATGAATGGTCACCTCCTCTCCTCTCTGCTGTGCTCCTTCTTGGCGACATTCCTTACGGATAGGCCTTATGCGTAGCTTTGGATCCTGTACCTGCTTCGGGTTGGTGGTTTGCCACTTCCTGTTGACATCCCTCCACCCTCACCCTGGCATACTGGTCTCTCCCACAGCCACCTGCTCCTTCTGTTCTCAGTACCTGTAGCCTAGCTCTCTGATTTCTTCATCATGGTGATATAAAGCACTTGAATGTCAATGTTTATGGTTGCTTTGGACTTCCCCAAGGAGTGAACATTTTATTACTTACGTGTGCCAAAATACGTTATCGCTTTCATCGATGGGTGGATGGGTTTCTTAGCGTAAGCATCCGATAATAACTATGAGGATAGCTTATGTTTATTGACAATGGACCGTGGGTTTCTTAGCGTAAGCATAAGTTTAACACGGTCCATTGTCAATAAACATAAGTTATATTCCTGGTTGTTATCGGATGCTTACGCTAAGAAACCCATCCACCCGTCGTCATGAAAGCAATAACGTATTTTGGCACACGTAAGTAATAAAATGTTCACTCCTTGGAAAAGTCCAAAGCAACCATAGACATTGACATCTACAAGAAGTGCTTTATATCACCATGATGAATCGACTTCTCCATTTCCTTCAAACCAAAACTGTTTAAAGTCTACTTTGAAAGTGGGGGAGGAGGCAGAGGTTTGTGAAAATTAGAGGGAGGTCATCCTGTTTGACATCTGGGTCAATACAATGCACAACAGACACAACACTCTGGAAAGTGGAAGCTTAAGTGGAAAAGGAGACAGTGATGATATAAGTCCTCAGGAATTCATAGAAAGAGTGGGAGAGTGATGAATTTCCACATTCATAGGAATCTGATTCATAGGATTCATTCCAAGTCATAGGGATCTGAGGCAAAGTGTTGAATTTCCACAGTCTAGGTAGGGATGAGGGTGGGGATAGAATTCAAGTCTCTTTTGCCCGGATCTAAGGGACAGAAGCACTCCATCTGAGTTATTCACGAGGTAGAGCCCAGACTGCATTGCTGTGCCGCTTGCCCCTAGTTGTTGGCTGCTAAGCAAGACGCTGATGAATGGTCACCTCCTCTCCTCTCTGCTGTGCTCCTTCTTGGCGACATTCCTTACGGATAGGCCTTATGCGTAGCTTTGGATCCTGTACCTGCTTCGGGTTGGTGGTTTGCCACTTCCTGTTGACATCCCTCCACCCTCACCCTGGCATACTGGTCTCTCCCACAGCCACCTGCTCCTTCTGTTCTCAGTACCTGTAGCCTAGCTCTCTGATTTCTTCATCATGGTGATATAAAGCACTTGAATGTCAATGTTTATGGTTGCTTTGGACTTCCCCAAGGAGTGAACATTTTATTACTTACGTGTGCCAAAATACGTTATCGCTTTCATAACGATGGGTGGATGGGTTTCTTAGCGTAAGCATCCGATAATAACTATGAGGATAGCTTATGTTTATTGACAATGGACCGTGTACCAGGCAATATTAAGAAATTTCTAAGGAATAAGTCAGTTTATCCTAACAACCATCATCATTTTAGAGACTAGGAAACAGTCTATTAAGAGATTGAGTGATAAGTAATTTCTCCAGGGGTAACACAGCATTACCTCATCACTGTCTCCTTGTCCACTTAAGCCTCCACTTTCCAGCGTGCTGTGTCTGTTGTGCATTGTATTGACCCAAGCAGGTGTCAAACAGAATGACCTCCCTCTTTGACTCTTGTCTGGGACTCAAATACAACTTCTGTTCACATAGTTTCCATGTGAATGTCTTGTTTGGAGCACACTGTGTTTCACTGGTGCAGACCTTTATTGGGATAGAAGAGGGTGACGGAGGGTGATACTTGAAAAGCCAAGTTTATGTATCCAAATAAAGAGGCCAAATAAAGCCCTTCTTCCCGTGAATTTCTGTCCAAAAAACCTCAGACTAAATGCAGACTATCATGACCAAAGAGGCTAGTGGAGGCCAAAAACCAGCCTAGGAATGGACTGAGGCTCACAGCTGGCGCACATGCCTTTAGATTCTCTCACATTTACCCTCCTGGGTCTTCTTAACCTAGGTTGTTGGCCTGACACAAGTGCCAGGCCATAGTTCAGCAACATGCCTGCTACACCACGACTCCACACCTCAGGGGGAGCATGGCGTGCCCTGGCGACTCAGAAACCACCGGAGTGTCCGCTTCCTCCAGTGGAGCCCAGATGCGGGCTTTCAGCTTGTCTCCACATGACTTCCCCCAGGCCCAGGGCCTCCACAGGGAAACACTTTTACCTACTTAAGGAGCCTCTTCTCTTGACTTTGACCTGGATGGATGTGCCAACCAAGCACACGTCAGTGAGAGGGAGCAGTGCTGTGTTGTGACTCAAGGACGGGTTTAAATCCTAGTTTTGTAATAGCTGTGTCGCCCTTTAAGTAATTTCTGCACATCACGCTATTTCCTTATTTGTGAAATGGAGCTAATAATGCAAAGGGGGTGTGAGAAGCTATAGAAGGATAACACACAAATAATAAGGTGGGCAATTTCCTGAAAACTATGTTCATCCTACTGAGACAGGAAATAGGGTTGTTGTTATATCCGGAGAGGTGGTCCCTTTTTCGACGTTTAAGGGATGAGATCCACAGCTTAATAGGAAGTATAATGGGAAGAGTAACTTTGTGAACTCGGAGTGTAGTGTATAAACATCGGAAGTGTGCTGCAGTACTTGGAGTTTGGTGTCTACAGTTTACTGAGTTGAGGTGATGTAGACAAAGGGCAGTGGAACACAGCAGCCCCGTGGTCTAAGAAGTCTTCTGGACGTGTACCATTGCTGGCAATGCCTCTCTGAAGAGGTCTGGCCCCTGAAATGCGCAGTGACCATTCAGATGCCAGGTCGTTGATTTGGAGGGATTTTGCATCTCACATAGTTTCCATGTGAATGTCTTGTTTGGAGCACACTGTGTTTCACTGGTGCAGACCTTTATTGGGATAGAAGAGGGTGACGGAGGGTGATACTTGAAAAGCCAAGTTTATGTATCCAAATAAAGAGGCCAAATAAAGCCCTTCTTCCCGTGAATTTCTGTCCAAAAAACCTCAGACTAAATGCAGACTATCATGACCAAAGAGGCTAGTGGAGGCCAAAAACCAGCCTAGGAATGGACTGAGGCTCACAGCTGGCGCACATGCCTTTAGATTCTCTCACATTTACCCTCCTGGGTCTTCTTAACCTAGGTTGTTGGCCTGACACAAGTGCCAGGCCATAGTTCAGCAACATGCCTGCTACACCACGACTCCACACCTCAGGGGGAGCATGGCGTGCCCTGGCGACTCAGAAACCACCGGAGTGTCCGCTTCCTCCAGTGGAGCCCAGATGCGGGCTTTCAGCTTGTCTCCACATGACTTCCCCCAGGCCCAGGGCCTCCACAGGGAAACACTTTTACCTACTTAAGGAGCCTCTTCTCTTGACTTTGACCTGGATGGATGTGCCAACCAAGCACACGTCAGTGAGAGGGAGCAGTGCTGTGTTGTGACTCAAGGACGGGTTTAAATCCTAGTTTTGTAATAGCTGTGTCGCCTTGAAGTAATTTCTGCACATCACGCTATTTCCTTATTTGTGAAATGGAGCTAATAATGCAAAGGGGGTGTGAGAAGCTATAGAAGGATAACACACAAATAATAAGGTGGGCAATTTCCTGAAAACTATGTTCATCCTACTGAGACAGGAAATAGGGTTGTTGTTATATCCGGAGAGGTGGTCCCTTTTTCGACGTTTAAGGGATGAGATCCACAGCTTAATAGGAAGTATAATGGGAAGAGTAACTTTGTGAACTCGGAGTGTAGTGTATAAACATCGGAAGTGTGCTGCAGTACTTGGAGTTTGGTGTCTACAGTTTACTGAGTTGAGGTGATGTAGACAAAGGGCAGTGGAACACAGCAGCCCCGTGGTCTAAGAAGTCTTCTGGACGTGTACCATTGCTGGCAATGCCTCTCTGAAGAGGTCTGGCCCCTGAAATGCGCAGTGACCATTCAGATGCCAGGTCGTTGATTTGGAGGGATTTTTGTGGCATCTCACTCGTGACTGCTGGCAGCGCAAACCCAGCCGAAAAGAATGAGGTTCCTTGGCAGACTTGGGTTTGGGTTTAATGGCTTAAGGCAATGCTCCTCTGGACTGGCTCACTGGACAGAAGTAGTCTTCCTGGGCCTTAGAGCTCTTGCACCAACGCAGGGCAGATGCAGAGGCATTCAGTGTTCGAGTTTGAGAGACTGTGATCTCATCTCATGTCCCAAGCTGGCAAACCGGTCACATTCGTGAAGTGTTTAGCATGCTGCCAGGCACATTTTAAGGGCCCCATAAATGATGTTCGTTATTATTAAACACGTGTGCCGCAGCCGCCAGAGGGCAAGACGGTGCTTCTTGGCAGCGGGAGCTCTTTAAGGGGTAGGCGGCGGCTTCGGAGCTGCGAGGAGAGAGTGGAGTCATTTAGAGGCTGACACATACCCGGTCACTTCAGGGAATCTCCCATCCCAGTACAGAAGTCTGACCCAATTAGCAGGGCCTCCAGAGACGCTCTGGTTCCAGGCCCAGCTCTGAGCCGGGAGCATCCTTCCTCTTTGTTGGCTGTGGTTGAGAGACAGAGCGGGTGAACCAGAACTCCCCGGATTTGGGAGCTTTGAGCACTAGCTCATCTCCTGCAGCACTCTCGGGGGGATGACAGGCTGTGGGAAAGGGGGGCGAGAGGGTGTGGGGCACTTCACGTGGTCAGGAAGGCCTCCCCTCCCTTGGAACGCATGGCAGCCAGATCATGGGCTCATAGGGTTGTTTGTCATCCTCAGTCTTGGAGAGAACATGTCCACGTGACAGGGCTTTGCAAGTTGGAAAGTTCTTTCCACAAGTACAAGATCCTAGGTTGGGATTCAGGCATAGGGCTTTCCAAACCTTGGAGCATAAGATCCTGTGTCAGTATTCTCGAAAGGGGATTCACCTCACTGAAGTCTCATTGGGTGGAGGCACCACATGGGCCACTGCAGTTTGCAAGCCCTGGCACCATAGTCTTGCAAGGACCCTTTCTGTATCCCTAAAGAAACAAGGAGACTGGACAGTGGGCTGGACCATCCCAGGCACAGAGTCTCATAGTCGCCGAGAGCTGGGAGCACAGAGCTCAGAGGAGAGAGAGACACAGGGAGGTGGACGTGGGAGGTCATCCAGGGCAGCATTCAGGAAGAGCCATCTCATGTCCTTTTACAGATGCACCAACTGGGGCATAGATAGGCTCACCTGCTCGCCACCAGCCGCCTCCTCCTGCTGCACTAGGTTGTCCACCTTCTTTGGCCTTGGTGGCCTTCTATAAGCTTTAAACAGTTTTGCTTCTCATATGTAACTTTTTTTTTCAGCCAGCAAAGCAAAACCGTTGGAATTGCTAACTTCAAATGCACATGATAAATTTGGATATTTGTTTTCAGGTCTCCTATTTCCCACAGGATCCCGCATTCCACAGCCCCTGAGTCACCTCTTCCCTATGAGATTCACTCATCCCCAGAACTTTGAAACGCTGGTGAAACTTGCTTCACTTTTCTTATAGGAAGTTCTCATGGAAGTCCTTTTACTTATAGTTTCCCATGGCCTTTTCTATAATCCTGCCTTGTCTATATTCACGTGGAGGGGACCAGGTAAAGGTGAGAAAACAGAGACCAGGGGAGACTCTCCCTAGGTCATTCAACAGAGCAGTCAAGAGACACTCCCCTAGCGATCCAGTGGATAAGACTCCATGCTCCCAACACAGGAGGTCCAGGTTCAATCTCTGGGTCGGGGCCCTAAGATCTCGCATGCTGCAACTAAGCTTGAGTGCTGCAAGGACTGAGCTCATGTGCTCCAGGGCCTCTGTGCCGCAGCTAGAGAAGCCAAAGTGCTGGAGTGAAGAGCCGCACACTGCAGCGAAGACCCACTGCAGCCACAATAAACAATACATATTTAAAAATGACATAAAATAAATTCCAGCTCAACTTAATTGTCAGATATCCTAATACTACCAAACTTCCCATTCAAAACTAACAAAACCCGAACAGCAGAGCAAGGGCCAGGAGCGGTCACCTTACTACTGCTCTTGAATCCATACACTCCCTTCCTCTCACCCAGCTGTCGCCTTGCCCAGGCCTCCTGCCCGGACCCCCCCAGAATCTCATTTTCAACAAATGATGGAGACAGAGGCCCGTGCCCTCCTGCCTAAGTGTCCGGTGACACAGGCGGGCATCAACTCATTTGCAAATGATGGTAAATGAGCACTGAAGAAAGGGACGTCAGAGGCTTCCTGCCTGGTTCCACCGCCTCGGTCTTTCAGCTCCTCAGCCTGTCCTGTAGACTCCTGCCGGCGTGTCCTGTTCCTAATACTCCCCAGACAGCACAGTGGGCTCCAGATTACTCTAGATGGGCGTTCTAGCCTCTCCATGGCCGCAGCCTCCTGGCTGTACCTCTTTACACACTGCCCCTGCCCACCAGCACTGCTGCCCACTCTGTCCTTGCCCACGTTAGTGCCTGTGCTATTCCTGTGCAGAATCCCGGCTGGGCTGCCACATCCGCAAGAAGCTCTCCCAACATCTCTGATGAAAAGGATTTTTCACTACCTCCTCTATACACCCCCTAACCAATGTTCAGGACTAGTTTTATGGAAAGGATATATGCTACGAGATTCCAGGAATGGACAACTTCTTTTAGGTACCGAAAAGCCCGATGGTGGACAATGAAAATGGAAGTCGTTGGGTGATCCACCTCTAGGCACAGTTTTTGAAAGTCAACTCTTGTCCAAGAAACATTCACAAGTCATCTTTTCTGAACCACTGCCAAGTTCTGGGTACTAAATAGCAAAATAAAAATATATATATACCTATACACACACACACACACACACACATATATATATATATACACATATATATAAAACAACAGCAATAAAATTCTGGGCCCTGGCCTCTGAATTTGCATTTTGACAAGTTCCTGGGAAATCTGCAGACTGTTTCAGCTGAAAATCACAAAGCCCTGTTTTTTGAGAGAGCTTCCCTCCCTTGGGAGTTGAGCCTTTGATTACATATCACTGTGTGTGATCACATCATAAATATACCTCATAACACGAACATGAGCATCATTATCTTTCCTACTTTCCGTGTTCACTCGAGTTCTTCTAAGCCCGCAATGTCTTCCTCATGCCTGCCTTTCAGCACCCTACTCAGGTTCCTTTCTTTTGCTCCAACCCTGTGATCACCCGCTGCTTTGAACTTCTTTCAGGAATTTGTAATTTAGCACCACACAATTTAGCGCTTCCTCATATGATTCAAAAGCATGATGGTCAGCGGCTTTGGAGTTTGTAGCAGGGAGAGCTAGCTGACCATCAAAGCCGTGTGCTCTCCTTCCATTAGGTCGAGTTGTTTCTGGGAGGCAGCTATCCAGGCACTCCATTTCCCACCCCTTTTGCTTGTTACTGGGGCTGTGAAACTAACTGTGGCCAATGAACTAAAAGTGACGTGTATTGGTTTGGGACAGGGGTTGCCATCATGGCTCACTCTTCCTCTCCATTGATAAGTTTGGAGGTCGAAAGTTGGAAACAGCAGGGCTTCAGAATGGAAAGGACTAGATTCCTGAGTCGCCATCTAGAGGATAGCCTTCCAGAAAAGTGCAACCAATCAGGAATATCTTCAGACTTTGGGCAAAAAAAAAAAAAAGATTTTATAAAGTTAAACCATTAAACCACTAGAAACCAAAATGAAGTTAGATAAATCTAAAACTGAATCCTATCACTGCCACTTGATAGCTGTGTGATGTTGGGAAGATTATTTAGCCCTCCTGGGCCCCAGATTCTCCATCAGTACGAGGGGATCAGTAGCACCTAATTCTGCAGAATGGTTATGAGGCATCACTAAGAGATTCCGGAAGTACTTGAGGCAGTGAAGAAACCAAATATTTTCTGTACCTTTGTGTTTGTGTGTATGTGTCCTGGAAGCTCACGCAGTTGCTTCCTGTGTGTTAGTCTTGCCTATAGATTGTAAGACTCTGGAGGAGTAGTTCGATGATGTAAATCCATTCTTGGTTTGCCATTAAAATCTAGCCCAGTGCAAAGTCCACAGAAGAGGTCCACAAATATTTGTTGCTATTAAGTCACGAAATCATGTCCAGCTCTTTTGTGACCCCATGGACTGTAGCCCACGAGGCTCTTTTGTCTATGGCATTTCCCAGGCAAGAGACTGGAGTGGGTTGCCATTTCCTTATCCAATAAATATTTACTAAGAGGCTAAAAACTATCTTGAGTTAAAACATAGGCAAAACTATCTTCCTGTGCTACCCCTTGGTCCTCTCCGTCTCCAACCACCCACAACCCACCCCATCATACAATTCCCTTCATTCTTTTCCACCTACAACCCTCTCCACTGGTCCACAGCCTTTAAAGTGTTTTTTTTTTTTTCATGTAAACTGGTTGCTCAGTTTGTGAGTTAATGGGTGTATCTATTTGGACAAAGTGTTTTTGTGGTTTGTTACCAATGCAGCAGAAGCCAGACAGGGAAGGGAGGGGCCGATGATTGAATTCTTTGGAAATAGATAGTGAGGAGACCATGCAGGAGGTGACCTTGTTTCATGCTTTTGTAAACGAGCTGTAGACATGAGTTCGATGATGAAATCTCAAAGTTGGAAGATGCTGCTAAACACTTCTGCCCCAGCATAAAATACCAAGTTGATGAAGAACAACCATCTCATCAGAATGGTATGTTGAGACTATGGGAATTATGTCAATGTGTTTTTAAAAAGAAGACACATATTTAAAGAGTAAGAGCAATGAAAAGGTGATGGGTTATCTAAAGTCATGTTAAGCCACCATAGCTTAGCTTACCTTAAAAAAATTCAGGCTCCACCCCTCCTCCACTATGGAAGAGGCAACTGAAACTTTCTAAAATCTCACCGTGTTTGATGTGCTTTTTACATGGGAACATATTTTCTAACATCTTTGAATGAAAGCTCTATAAGAAAAACAGAGTAACATCAAAGTATCCCGATAATAGTAGAAAACAAATGCCCAACCAGTGGAGGCAAACTTTTGTCATGAAGCTCATTTAAGAAAAAATTTTCATTGTTTGGACTTTGAAAAATAGCGTACACACATACACACAGCTGTACATACATGCACCATCAGGAAATATCTACCAACTATAGTAAAGCATTTTAAAAATTATTTCCCTGAAATAGGAATATCACCTAGTGAAAGGTAAAATTTCAGAAACTGTACATAAAATTATGCATATTATATGTAATGTGTAATATCATATATTATGAATTATAAATAAATATGTATGATTAATTGTATGTATAATACTGTATCTATAATTTTATATGTTATATAGAATCAGAACACTTTCCAGTATCTTCTGGAAAATGTGGGCTCTTGAGCTTATTCTCTGTGAGGTGCACCCCGGTGGTGTGGCGTGGAGGCAGCTGGGAGGCATAACTGGTGGAGTTGAAGGTGAAGGACACGTGACTGTCTCAGACAAGGAGCAAAAAACAGAGAGAGAGTGTCCAGCGGGGCATCGTGAGCTTAAGTGTGGTCTGTAGGCAGCACGGAGCACGGCACTAGGGCAAACGAAGTCAGGCGCTCTACTTGAGCGCACCCAGACACTCAGTAACCGAGACAGGGACTCTTTTAAAAGTTCAGACTCAAACTCTCACCAGCAAAGCCCATTAACAATTCCTCAGACATAAAAATAGAATCTAGGTAATAAAATATGTGCTGTACTCAGTCGCTCAGCTGTGTCTGACTCTTTGCACCTCCACAGACTGTAGCCTGCTGGGCTCTTCTGTCCGTGGGATTTCCCAGACAAGAATATTGGAGTGGGTTGCCACTTCCTCCTCCAGGGGATCTTCCTGACTCAGGGAGCCAACCCAAGCCTCTTGCGTCTCCTGCATTGGCAAGACAGAGTCTTTACCACTGAGCCACCTGGGAAGCCCGGATAATAAAATAATGGTGTTCTAATTTAGAGATTCATTGATGGATCAACTTTCTTCATCTGCTAGCTGGAATTGGGGCCAGGGTGTATTGAGTGGGAATTGTAAATGTATTCAGGTTGGGAGTGATACCCCAAAAACTTCCAGTTCTGCAGGGTGCACCCTAGTGGGCTACCCCCAAACAAGAAGGTCACAGAAAGTGAGAATCCCTCCTAGGTCCCAAAGAGGGGATGAAGAGGGAAACGAAGAGATCTTGGCCACGACTGTTTAAGGCCCACGGTCTGAACAGATGAAGAATCACAGGACCCAAAGACAGCTGGGGGCAAGCTATGCTCCTCCACCCATGGTTATGATGGCAACCCAAATCAGGAAAAGACAGCTTTAGAAGGTGATTTCCTGAATAGAATAATAAAACTGTATCTATAATTTTATTTTTTGAATTATAAATAAATATGTATGATTAATTGTATGTATAATACTGTATCTATAATTTTATATGTTATATAGAATCAGAACACTTTCCAGTATCTTCTGGAAAATGTGGGCTCTTGAGCTTATTCTCTGTGAGGTGCACCCCGGTGGTGTGGCGTGGAGGCAGCTGGGAGGCATAACTGGTGGAGTTGAAGGTGAAGGACACGTGACTGTCTCAGACAAGGAGCAAAAAACAGAGAGAGAGTGTCCAGCGGGGCATCGTGAGCTTAAGTGTGGTCTGTAGGCAGCACGGAGCACGGCACTAGGGCAAACGAAGTCAGGCGCTCTACTTGAGCGCACCCAGACACTCAGTAACCGAGACAGGGACTCTTTTAAAAGTTCAGACTCAAACTCTCACCAGCAAAGCCCATTAACAATTCCTCAGACATAAAAATAGAATCTAGGTAATAAAATATGTGCTGTACTCAGTCGCTCAGCTGTGTCTGACTCTTTGCACCTCCACAGACTGTAGCCTGCTGGGCTCTTCTGTCCGTGGGATTTCCCAGACAAGAATATTGGAGTGGGTTGCCACTTCCTCCTCCAGGGGATCTTCCTGACTCAGGGAGCCAACCCAAGCCTCTTGCGTCTCCTGCATTGGCAAGACAGAGTCTTTACCACTGAGCCACCTGGGAAGCCCGGATAATAAAATAATGGTGTTCTAATTTAGAGATTCATTGATGGATCAACTTTCTTCATCTGCTAGCTGGAATTGGGGCCAGGGTGTATTGAGTGGGAATTGTAAATGTATTCAGGTTGGGAGTGATACCCCAAAAACTTCCAGTTCTGCAGGGTGCACCCTAGTGGGCTACCCCCAAACAAGAAGGTCACAGAAAGTGAGAATCCCTCCTAGGTCCCAAAGAGGGGATGAAGAGGGAAACGAAGAGATCTTGGCCACGACTGTTTAAGGCCCACGGTCTGAACAGATGAAGAATCACAGGACCCAAAGACAGCTGGGGGCAAGCTATGCTCCTCCACCCATGGTTATGATGGCAACCCAAATCAGGAAAAGACAGCTTTAGAAGGTGAACTTTCACCCCTAGGCACCCTCCAAGAAGGAAAAGTATGACAAAAGCCTGAGGAGGGGTTAAAGCCCATTAACAGCTCCTGAGAAATAGAATCCGGTAATAAAATAAAGCTAACTTTTTTTTTTCCCCCTTTGTGCTTAGTCTAGTTTCACTGGCTCGCAGGGTACCAGGTGCACTGGTCATCATCGGGCAATTCAGACTAGAGGGCCTTGTGTGAAGTGGCTGCACCTGATAGTGAGCTTGGTGGGCGGGTCTTTCGCAGAAGATGGGCTCTTGACAGCGCAGGTCAGTGGGCCGTGTGCAGAGAAGATGCACTCAGCACCACGATGTGGAGGCTGGAGCCGGGACGCAGATACTCACGCACACGCACACGCAGACGCAGACGCACAGGAGCTCCGCCCCCTTCTCCGCAGACAGACACAGCGGCGGCTGCCCGCTGCCCGGGGGTTTCTGCTAGTGCCTGGGCCTCAACCCTCTGCATTCGATAATGAAGAACGAAGCTTTCCTTTGCTTCTGAACTCAACTCGGCCTTGTTCTGTGCGGGTAAGTGGCCCGGGCAGAAGGACCTTCGGTGGGATCTGATGCAGGAGGGTTGGTAGTAAAACTGTGCGCGGTGGGCTGGTGCGTGTTTTTGTGAGTAAAGCTTTGTTGGTGGCGTGTGGCTGTTTGATAGACGTTACCATCTCAGGCCCCACCCTAGGACTTTGAGTGCATAATCTGCGTTTTAATAAGATCTGTGGTGATGCATGTATTCATTAAAGTCTGAACTGCTCTAGGGAAGGACTGTGCTAGAGATTTCAAGAAAGGCTAAGCTGGACTTGGCTGCTCCAGGCAGGCTCATAATTTGGTGCCTTCAACTAGATAAAAATTGTTTAAGTATTATTTAAAATTTACTTAGTAGAGGCAGGCAGGACGCATTTGATTTTTTTTTTTTTCCCCCCAATTAAAATGGACCTCATCATATTCAACTTTGGGAACTTACTCCATGCTTTGAATGTAACATAAAATTTAAACTTAGCAAGCTATGCTCCTCCACCCATGGTTATGATGGCAACCCAAATCAGGAAAAGACAGCTTTAGAAGGTGAACTTTCACCCCTAGGCACCCTCCAAGAAGGAAAAGTATGACAAAAGCCTGAGGAGGGGTTAAAGCCCATTAACAGCTCCTGAGAAATAGAATCCGGTAATAAAATAAAGCTAACTTTTTTTTTTCCCCCTTTGTGCTTAGTCTAGTTTCACTGGCTCGCAGGGTACCAGGTGCACTGGTCATCATCGGGCAATTCAGACTAGAGGGCCTTGTGTGAAGTGGCTGCACCTGATAGTGAGCTTGGTGGGCGGGTCTTTCGCAGAAGATGGGCTCTTGACAGCGCAGGTCAGTGGGCCGTGTGCAGAGAAGATGCACTCAGCACCACGATGTGGAGGCTGGAGCCGGGACGCAGATACTCACGCACACGCACACGCAGACGCAGACGCACAGGAGCTCCGCCCCCTTCTCCGCAGACAGACACAGCGGCGGCTGCCCGCTGCCGGGGCTTTCTGCTAGTGCCTGGGCCTCAACCCTCTGCATTCGATAATGAAGAACGAAGCTTTCCTTTGCTTCTGAACTCAACTCGGCCTTGTTCTGTGCGGGTAAGTGGCCCGGGCAGAAGGACCTTCGGTGGGATCTGATGCAGGAGGGTTGGTAGTAAAACTGTGCGCGGTGGGCTGGTGCGTGTTTTTGTGAGTAAAGCTTTGTTGGTGGCGTGTGGCTGTTTGATAGACGTTACCATCTCAGGCCCCACCCTAGGACTTTGAGTGCATAATCTGCGTTTTAATAAGATCTGTGGTGATGCATGTATTCATTAAAGTCTGAACTGCTCTAGGGAAGGACTGTGCTAGAGATTTCAAGAAAGGCTAAGCTGGACTTGGCTGCTCCAGGCAGGCTCATAATTTGGTGCCTTCAACTAGATAAAAATTGTTTAAGTATTATTTAAAATTTACTTAGTAGAGGCAGGCAGGACGCATTTGATTTTTTTTTTTTTCCCCCCAATTAAAATGGACCTCATCATATTCAACTTTGGGAACTTACTCCATGCTTTGAATGTAACATAACATTTAAACTTACTTGGAATGATGTGTTGTTTCACATCTTTCCTGTCACCGATAATTGGATTGTCCTTCACACCTAAGGTACTTTAGAATATAACTAGGCATTCTTATTCAAAACATTTGAAAACTTTTTTCTGACTTTCATATTGGCAATCATATCTAACTTTTCTGTAGTTCTTTTATCTTTCATTTTTCTTTTGTGGTTTTCTGAACTAGGAAACAACTCAAGAGGCATATCAGAGCTGTCTGTTTTAGGTTAGCAGAGTACAGCACCCAGTCCTGGTAAGAGGCACTGTGTTGTTCCAGCATTTCAGGGTGGGGTGGTGGGAGAGTGCAGGCAGGGCAGCTGGCCTGTGGTGGCTGGTCCCCGCCAGCAGTGTGTGTACTCTTAGTAGAAATTGTTTCCTGAAATGAGTGTTCATTTTCACTGCAGATAACTGTTTCAAAAAAAACAAAATTATCTTTTCCAGTTTTGCAAAGACCATGTGAGGAAACTTAACGCTAACTGGACCCTATTTCGGATTTATATATTTTCAGAGGATTCCTCTAACACTTCATTAGGAACATACTTCAGATTGGAGATGTTGAGCCCCTGATAACTACTCAACAGGAGGCAGCAACTGCCGTCTTGCCCCGAAGCTAGTTTGAGTGACAGTCACAGGGTAGGTTCAGGAGTTCAGGCAGCCACACCTCTCGGCCACTTGATTGTTCTCTTCTGCTGCGGCACCCCAGACTGCAGGGAGGAGAGGCCCGTCTGCAGAGTCAGGAAATGTTAAGGTTAACACTTATGCAATGACACATCTTATAGATCAGCAGTTAAAAGCAGATTGAATGCATATCAGAATTACCTGGTAGATTTTTCCTGAGAAAACAATTGTCTATTGAATTTCCCGGAGTTGCCTGACTTTCCCAGTGAGACTAATGATTTAGGTTTTCGGGCTTGGCTGCAAATTGGAATCACCTGGAGTTTTAAAACTACTAATGGCTGGGTCTCAGCTCGAGGGACTCTGAACTGTTGGATGGCTTTCTGACTTTCAGCCTGAATACCAAGTTTTCTAAAAAACTACTTGAGTCATTCTAACATGCGGCTAACATTGGAAACTACTAATGTGGATTCATTGTGTTACAAAAAAAGAAAATAGTGGAGATGTATATTAATATGGGCTTCTCAGGTGGTGCTCTTGGTAAAGAACCCACCTGCCAATGCAGGAGACATAAGAACATTCGATCCACAGGTCAGGAAGATCCCCTGGAGGAACCCACTTGTGTACTCTTGCCTGGAGAATCCTATGGGCAGAGGAACCTGGTGAACCACAGTCCATAGGGCCACAAAGAGTTGGATGCAACTGAAGCAACTTAGCATGCATGTATTAATATAAATTACCATGACTAATATAAATATATTAATTACCCTGATTAATACCATTACATGTATACATGTATATATGAGTCTGGACAGCCTATATAAATATACATATGTACAAATATACATGTATTTAGAAATATAACAGATAATGTAACAGATAACCCCAAGTATCAGTAGTTTAATGCAAGAAAGTTTATTTCTTGTGAGTGTAGAGGATTGTGCATGTGACTTTTGACTTACCTGGAACTGGCATATGGCACTCCTCCTGACATCTCAGTGGTCAGAATCCATCACCTGGCCTCAGCCTAAGTGCAGAGGAAGGTAGGAGATGCAGCCTTTCTGTGAGCCCAGGAGGGAAAATCAGAGCTGGTAAGCATCTAGTCAGTTTCTGCTGTATGTCAATACTATGCACATGTTTATAATGCCCTTTTTAAGCAACCATGGGCTCACAGTTTGTGTCAACATTTTAAATTAACTTTTATGAATTGTAGTTGTCTTACATTTATAGATCAATGTGACTCTAAAGGCCCGTGCAGTTGCAGTTTTCAGTAAGAATTATCTTGGAGGTAGTGAGTAGAGAGACCCTGGGCTTTCCCATTCTGCTTTAACCCAAGTAGCTCTGCCAGTATTTTATATGTTAGATTTCAGGGTAATTTTCATTTAAACTTGACTCTAAGTGTGAACTTGCCACTGAAAATCACTACTTTTCAGTGTTGGGTAAGAGAGATCATGCTATTAGAATGGTGTTTCTTTATGACTTAATTGAAGTCATAAAGATCTTGACATGGTGCCTCAATGTCAAAGATGAATTCACTGTAGACTCACAGCTCGTCCTCTCGCTCTTAGGACGGTGAGACGTGAGGACCCCTACATCCTGCTTCTTCCTTTGGGAGGCTGCAAAGTCTAACCACGTCTTCACCAAAGGTACAACCAGGAAAGAGCTGCTCAGTCTGGAAACCTGTCTTTGTTCATCTTTGTCACTGCTGCTTCATGCAGGTGGCCTAAGGCTGGTGCTGAAAAAACATTTGCTGAGAAACACAAAGGGAAGGCGAGGAGGAGAGGCGGAAGACATGGGTTCCTCTTCTGTCTGGGTTTTTCCAGTTCTCACTTGTATTTTTATTTCGTCCCCTCTGTCATTGGTCCATTCCATACATATCAAGTGCCTGCTGAGTGCCAGTGTATGGGCAGGCCACTCACGATGGTCGTTCTCTTGCTCTCTGACATCCTCTGCTCCACCTACCTCCTCCTCACGTGGACGTGCTTTCTCCCTGCCCCAGCTGGTGATTCTTCTAATCCTTAGTCTAGAATGGCTCCACCTGCTAGTTTGTGACTTTTGACTTACCTGGAACTGGCATATGGCACTCCTCCTGACATCTCAGTGGTCAGAATCCATCACCTGGCCTCAGCCTAAGTGCAGAGGAAGGTAGGAGATGCAGCCTTTCTGTGAGCCCAGGAGGGAAAATCAGAGCTGGTAAGCATCTAGTCAGTTTCTGCTGTATGTCAATACTATGCACATGTTTATAATGCCCTTTTTAAGCAACCATGGGCTCACAGTTTGTGTCAACATTTTAAATTAACTTTTATGAATTGTAGTTGTCTTACATTTATAGATCAATGTGACTCTAAAGGCCCGTGCAGTTGCAGTTTTCAGTAAGAATTATCTTGGAGGTAGTGAGTAGAGAGACCCTGGGCTTTCCCATTCTGCTTTAACCCAAGTAGCTCTGCCAGTATTTTATATGTTAGATTTCAGGGTAATTTTCATTTAAACTTGACTCTAAGTGTGAACTTGCCACTGAAAATCACTACTTTTCAGTGTTGGGTAAGAGAGATCATGCTATTAGAATGGTGTTTCTTTATGACTTAATTGAAGTCATAAAGATCTTGACATGGTGCCTCAATGTCAAAGATGAATTCACTGTAGACTCACAGCTCGTCCTCTCGCTCTTGGGGACGGTGAGACGTGAGGACCCCTACATCCTGCTTCTTCCTTTGGGAGGCTGCAAAGTCTAACCACGTCTTCACCAAAGGTACAACCAGGAAAGAGCTGCTCAGTCTGGAAACCTGTCTTTGTTCATCTTTGTCACTGCTGCTTCATGCAGGTGGCCTAAGGCTGGTGCTGAAAAAACATTTGCTGAGAAACACAAAGGGAAGGCGAGGAGGAGAGGCGGAAGACATGGGTTCCTCTTCTGTCTGGGTTTTTCCAGTTCTCACTTGTATTTTTATTTCGTCCCCTCTGTCATTGGTCCATTCCATACATATCAAGTGCCTGCTGAGTGCCAGTGTATGGGCAGGCCACTCACGATGGTCGTTCTCTTGCTCTCTGACATCCTCTGCTCCACCTACCTCCTCCTCACGTGGACGTGCTTTCTCCCTGCCCCAGCTGGTGATTCTTCTAATCCTTAGTCTAGAATGGCTCCACCTGCTAGTTTGTTAAAGAGAAACACCTGCTTCGTGACGGTGGTTAACCTGAGGGGCTATGAGGGATGTGGCCCAGTCCTGGCTTCCCTGGTGAGTGAGGAGCCCGTCCGACATGAATGCTCCTGTAAATGGTAGCCTCCCTTTCCCCTGAGCCCCAAAGATCGCTTCCATGGCCTGCCTGACAGCCAGCCAGCCGGTCGTCAAGCCGTCAGCCACACGTGGTAAGCAGTCACTCTGGGTTATTTTGCTGTGAACCCGTAAGATCTCCTATCCAATAAATCGTTGATGTTACCAAACACAAGTTCCTGTGCCCACTGCACTGTGAGGCCAAACAATAGCAGAACGCCAGAGTTTGGAGCAGAGAAGGACTGGCTGCAGTTCCACGCAAGGGGACAGGCAGCTCGTGGCCCCGCAGACCCTGAACTCCCGTAGGGTTTCAGCAAAGCATTCTGAATGGGCGGGTGCAGGCGCAGGGCGTGGCAGAGTATGCGGTCAGCTTGTGCGCAATTCCGATGGGTTGATAGTGAAGTAATAGGGCAGTTAGCTTTTTAAATCCGTAGGCATGTGGTCTTGGGGGGCTGCATGCTCATGACCATCACGCAGTTTGTTTCTTCTGTTTGTTGGTGGTTTTTAGCCTCTGAGGGCTTCTCAGGTGGCGCAGTGGTAAAGAATCCACCTGCCCATACAGGAGACACGAGAGACCACGGGGTCAGTCCCTGGGTCTGGAAGATCGTCTGAGGACGTGAATGACACCCCACTCCAGTATTCTTGGCTAGAAAATTCCATGGACAGAGAAGCCTAGTGGGCTGCAGTCCATAGGGTTGCAAAGGAGTCAGCCATGACTGGGAACGCACACACACATGTTATTGTCTGAAAAATCCAGAAAATATGGGCTTCTGTTATCTATGTACTGAAGACAGGAGGTGAGGCAGAGGAGATACAGGGGAAGGGGCTTCCTGGGCACTCTTCAAAGGGTCCTGCTCAACTACAGTGTCAGACTCTGGAGGGGGCCAAGGAAGCTCCATGGGTGTTGATGTTGGGAAATGCAGGTTGAGGAGATAATCCTGAGATGCCTGTCCACTGGCATGTGGAGCCCCTTGGCAGCTGACCGAGGAGTGTTTTCTCATCCATTCTATCGATGCTGTCCTGCTAACCTCATAATCTGTTTCCAGGGTAAAAGTGCTGTTTCTCGTGCTTGTTTGACAGCACAGGGATGGCCGGTGAATACAGACAAAATATAAGGACCCGGCTTTGTACAAAATACAAGCAACCCCCCAACCCAGCCTTTCCAAACAATTACAGAAACAGACATTAGTGATATTAACTCAGACACAGGTTTGTGTATTGGAGGTGACCAGTTACCTGGAAGGTTTTGATTGGGGCGTGTGGCAAGGGAAAACTATTAAGAGGATACCAGGGCTTCTGGTCCCAGCTAGGAAGGAGGGTAGAGCCGTGATGTACTCTGATAGACCCACAGCAATAAACAGTTGCTAATGTGTTACAAAAGGTAGAAGGCATTACAAAAGAATGACCTGAGTCACTGAATGATGCAAAACACCACTCTTGAGGGTCTAGACCTGCTGTGTGTGACTTGCACTTCCCCATGGACATCGGTAGTGACCGAAAAACCCACTTTGCTGGCCATAAAATTCAGGAATGAGTTGATAAAAATGACATATGCTAGCATTTCTACCTTCCCTACAACCCCATGGCTGCTGGGCTAGTGGAAAGGATGAATAGACTACTTAAGAAACAAGTAACCCTCTCCTCTGTGGATCAGAGGCCTTCTGAACTATAGCTGAACACCCCAGGAAGAGCCATCCCAATTCTTATGCCATGTTGTCTTTTGGTTAGCACCATCTGGTTTTAGCCATTGACCATGAAACGACCATTGCCAACTGTTGGTCAGGACAATATTTCACTTTTGCTGTTGCCACAGGATCTATCCCCAGGGGAGCACACTGTGAAATGGCTCGGGCACTGGCAGGTGCATCCTCAGGGTTGTGGGTTTGCTGCTCTGTGGGAATTGGGATGGAAAGAGGCTTCTCGGGTGACACAGGTAGTAAAGACTCTGCCTATCAATGCAGGAGATGTTTTGCGAATGAAATGCCTTCCTCTGTCTGCTTTTTAAACTATATAGTTAATTTGTTAAAGATTACTTCTTCTTTTTTTTTTTTTAAAGATATATTTATTTATTTATTTTGGGCGGGGGTGGGGAGGGAGGGGAGCGGGCGGGCCACTTCTATTGGTCTTTCTTTTCTTTTTTTTTTTTTAAACCTTTATTTTACTTTTAACTTTTACAGAGTTTTGTTGTTTACAGATATGTATGTTCTCAGATTAGTCATATGTATATCCCCCCCTTTCCTCCCCTCCCGACCATCACACAGCACCCCTGCAGGATCCCCTTGTCTCACAGAGCAATGACTAGAGCTATTTTCTTCACTTATGATAGTACAGGCCTTCATGCTACTTCCTTTACGCCTCTCACTCACTGTTCCTTCCCCACAATGTCCATATGTCCACTGTCCATGTCTGTCTTTCTGTCACTTCACTGCATGTGCCATCATCACCATCCTACTAGATTCCATATATATGTGTTAATATACTGTATTTGTCCTTCTCTTTCTGACTGACTTCACTTTTTATGATACGTTCTAGATCCAGCCACCTCATTAGGGTTGATTCTTCTGCATTTCTCTTTACAGCTGTGTAGTATTCCATTGTGTATATGTACCAGAGCTTTTGGATCCATTCGTTCATCGATGGGCATGTAGGCTCCTTCCGTGTTCTAGCTATTGTATAGAGAGCTGCAATGAACATTGGGGTACAGGTGAAACAAGTAACCCTCTCCTCTGTGGATCAGAGGCCTTCTGAACTATAGCTGAACACCCCAGGAAGAGCCATCCCAATTCTTATGCCATGTTGTCTTTTGGTTAGCACCATCTGGTTTTAGCCATTGACCATGAAACGACCATTGCCAACTGTTGGTCAGGACAATATTTCACTTTTGCTGTTGCCACAGGATCTATCCCCAGGGGAGCACACTGTGAAATGGCTCGGGCACTGGCAGGTGCATCCTCAGGGTTGTGGGTTTGCTGCTCTGTGGGAATTGGGATGGAAAGAGGCTTCTCGGGTGACACAGGTAGTAAAGACTCTGCCTATCAATGCAGGAGATGTTTTGCGAATGAAATGCCTTCCTCTGTCTGCTTTTTAAACTATATAGTTAATTTGTTAAAGATTACTTCTTCTTTTTTTTTTTTTAAAGATATATTTATTTATTTATTTTGGGCGGGGGTGGGGAGGGAGGGGAGCGGGCGGGCCACTTCTATTGGTCTTTCTTTTCTTTTTTTTTTTTTTTAAACCTTTATTTTACTTTTAACTTTTACAGAGTTTTGTTGTTTACAGATATGTATGTTCTCAGATTAGTCATATGTATATCCCCCCCTTTCCTCCCCTCCCGACCATCACACAGCACCCCTGCAGGATCCCCTTGTCTCACAGAGCAATGACTAGAGCTATTTTCTTCACTTATGATAGTACAGGCCTTCATGCTACTTCCTTTACGCCTCTCACTCACTGTTCCTTCCCCACAATGTCCATATGTCCACTGTCCATGTCTGTCTTTCTGTCACTTCACTGCATGTGCCATCATCACCATCCTACTAGATTCCATATATATGTGTTAATATACTGTATTTGTCCTTCTCTTTCTGACTGACTTCACTTTTTATGATACGTTCTAGATCCAGCCACCTCATTAGGGTTGATTCTTCTGCATTTCTCTTTACAGCTGTGTAGTATTCCATTGTGTATATGTACCAGAGCTTTTGGATCCATTCGTTCATCGATGGGCATGTAGGCTCCTTCCGTGTTCTAGCTATTGTATAGAGAGCTGCAATGAACATTGGGGTACAGGTGCTTCTTTCAGTTTTGATTTCGTCAGGGTATAAGCCTAAGAGTGGGATTGCTGGGTCATAGGGTGCTTCTATTTTTAGTTTTTTAAGAAATTTCCAGACTGTCTTCCATAGAGGCTGTATCAATTTACACTCCCACCAGCAATGCAGGAGTGTTCCCTTTTCTCTGCAGCCTCTCCAGCATTTATTGTCTGTCGATTTGTGGATGATGGCCATTCTGACGGGTGTGAGGTGATATCTCATTGTAGTTTTGATTTGCATTTCTCTAATTATTAGTGAAGTTGAGCATCGTCTCATGTGTTTTTGGGCCATCTGTATGTCATCGTTGGAGAGGTGTCTGTTTAGGTCCTTTTCCCATTTTTTGATTGGGTTGTTTGTTTTTCCAGTGCTGAGTTGTCTGAGTTGCTTATAGATTTTGGAGATTAATTCTTTGTCTGTTATTTCATTTGCTATGATTTTCTCCCACTCTGTGGGCTGTCTGTTGAGTTTTTTTGTAATTTCTTTAGCTGTACAAAAGCTTTTAAGTTTCATTAGGTCCCACATGTTCATTTGTCTTTTTTGTTCCACTCTTCTAGTAGGTGGGTCAGAGAAGATCTTGCTTTGATTGATATCCTTGAGGGTTTTGCCTATATTCTCCTCTAAGAGTTTGATGGTTTCTGGCCTTACATTTAGGTCTTTAATGCATTTTGAGTTGATCTTTGTGTATGGTGTCAGGGTATGTTCCAACTTCATTTTCTTGCATGTAGCTGTCCAATTTTCCCAGCACCATTTGTTGAAGAGGCTGTCTTTGTCCCATTTTATATTCGACACTGTCTTTCATATGTCCACTGTCCATGTCTGTCTTTCTGTCACTTCACTGCATGTGCCATCATCACCATCCTACTAGATTCCATATATATGTGTTAATATACTGTATTTGTCCTTCTCTTTCTGACTGACTTCACTTTTTATGATACGTTCTAGATCCAGCCACCTCATTAGGGTTGATTCTTCTGCATTTCTCTTTACAGCTGTGTAGTATTCCATTGTGTATATGTACCAGAGCTTTTGGATCCATTCGTTCATCGATGGGCATGTAGGCTCCTTCCGTGTTCTAGCTATTGTATAGAGAGCTGCAATGAACATTGGGGTACAGGTGCTTCTTTCAGTTTTGATTTCGTCAGGGTATAAGCCTAAGAGTGGGATTGCTGGGTCATAGGGTGCTTCTATTTTTAGTTTTTTAAGAAATTTCCAGACTGTCTTCCATAGAGGCTGTATCAATTTACACTCCCACCAGCAATGCAGGAGTGTTCCCTTTTCTCTGCAGCCTCTCCAGCATTTATTGTCTGTCGATTTGTGGATGATGGCCATTCTGACGGGTGTGAGGTGATATCTCATTGTAGTTTTGATTTGCATTTCTCTAATTATTAGTGAAGTTGAGCATCGTCTCATGTGTTTTTGGGCCATCTGTATGTCATCGTTGGAGAGGTGTCTGTTTAGGTCCTTTTCCCATTTTTTGATTGGGTTGTTTGTTTTTCCAGTGCTGAGTTGTCTGAGTTGCTTATAGATTTTGGAGATTAATTCTTTGTCTGTTATTTCATTTGCTATGATTTTCTCCCACTCTGTGGGCTGTCTGTTGAGTTTTTTTGTAATTTCTTTAGCTGTACAAAAGCTTTTAAGTTTCATTAGGTCCCACATGTTCATTTGTCTTTTTAGTTCCACTCTTCTAGTAGGTGGGTCAGAGAAGATCTTGCTTTGATTGATATCCTTGAGGGTTTTGCCTATATTCTCCTCTAAGAGTTTGATGGTTTCTGGCCTTACATTTAGGTCTTTAATGCATTTTGAGTTGATCTTTGTGTATGGTGTCAGGGTATGTTCCAACTTCATTTTCTTGCATGTAGCTGTCCAATTTTCCCAGCACCATTTGTTGAAGAGGCTGTCTTTGTCCCATTTTATATGTTCGCCTCCTTTGTCAAAAATAAGGTACCCATAGGTGCGTGGCTTTATCTCTGGGTTCTCGATCTTGTTCCATTGGTCGATATTTCTGTTTTTGTGCCAGTACCATACTGTCTTGATGACTGTTGCTTTGTAGTAGAGTCTGAAGTTGGGGAGGCTGATCCCCCCAGCTCCATTCTTCTTCCTGAGGATTGCTTTGGCTATTCGAGGTCTTTTGTGTTTCCATATGAACTGTGTTATTCGTTGGTCTAGTTCTGTGAAGAATGTTATTGGAAGTTTGATAGGGATCACATTGAATCTATAGATGACATTTGGTAGTATGGTCATATTCACAATATTGATTCTTCCGACCCAGGAACATGGAATATTTCTCCATCTGTTTGACTCTTCTTTAATGTCTCTCATGAGTGTCTTGTAATTTTCTGTGTACAGTTCTTTTGTTTCTTTGGGTAGGTTTATTCCTAGATATTTGATTCTTTTGGTTGCGATGGTGAAGGGGATTGCCTCTTTGATTTCATTTTCTGATTTTTCATTGTTTGTGTATAGGAATGCCAGTGACTTCTGTATATTGATTTTGTATCCTGCAACTTTGCTGAATTCACTGAGTAACTCTAGTAGTTTTGTAATAGTGTCTTTGGGATTTTCTATGTATAATATCATGTCATCTGCAAATAGAGTTTGACTTCTTCTTTTCCAATCTGGATTTTTTTGATTTCTTTCTCTTCTCTTATTGCTGTTGCTAGAACTTCCAGGACTATGTTGAATAAGAGTGGTGAAAGTGGACACCCTTGTCTTGTTCCTGATCTTAGAGGGAATGCTTTCAGTTTTTCACCATTGAGGATAATGTTCGCTGTGGGCTTCTCATATATGGCTTTCACTATGTTAAGATAAGTTCCTTCTATTTTGTAATTTCTTTAGCTGTACAAAAGCTTTTAAGTTTCATTAGGTCCCACATGTTCATTTGTCTTTTTAGTTCCACTCTTCTAGTAGGTGGGTCAGAGAAGATCTTGCTTTGATTGATATCCTTGAGGGTTTTGCCTATATTCTCCTCTAAGAGTTTGATGGTTTCTGGCCTTACATTTAGGTCTTTAATGCATTTTGAGTTGATCTTTGTGTATGGTGTCAGGGTATGTTCCAACTTCATTTTCTTGCATGTAGCTGTCCAATTTTCCCAGCACCATTTGTTGAAGAGGCTGTCTTTGTCCCATTTTATATGTTCGCCTCCTTTGTCAAAAATAAGGTACCCATAGGTGCGTGGCTTTATCTCTGGGTTCTCGATCTTGTTCCATTGGTCGATATTTCTGTTTTTGTGCCAGTACCATACTGTCTTGATAACTGTTGCTTTGTAGTAGAGTCTGAAGTTGGGGAGGCTGATCCCTCCAGCTCCATTCTTCTTCCTGAGGATTGCTTTGGCTATTCGAGGTCTTTTGTGTTTCCATATGAACTGTGTTATTCGTTGGTCTAGTTCTGTGAAGAATATTATTGGAAGTTTGATAGGGATCACATTGAATCTATAGATGACATTTGGTAGTATGGTCATATTCACAATATTGATTCTTCCGACCCAGGAACATGGAATATTTCTCCATCTGTTTGACTCTTCTTTAATGTCTCTCATGAGTGTCTTGTAATTTTCTGTGTACAGTTCTTTTGTTTCTTTGGGTAGGTTTATTCCTAGATATTTGATTCTTTTGGTTGCGATGGTGAAGGGGATTGCCTCTTTGATTTCATTTTCTGATTTTTCATTGTTTGTGTATAGGAATGCCAGTGACTTCTGTATATTGATTTTGTATCCTGCAACTTTGCTGAATTCACTGAGTAACTCTAGTAGTTTTGTAATAGTGTCTTTGGGATTTTCTATGTATAATATCATGTCATCTGCAAATAGAGTTTGACTTCTTCTTTTCCAATCTGGATTTTTTTGATTTCTTTCTCTTCTCTTATTGCTGTTGCTAGAACTTCCAGGACTATGTTGAATAAGAGTGGTGAAAGTGGACACCCTGTCTTGTTCCTGATCTTAGAGGGAATGCTTTCAGTTTTTCACCATTGAGGATAATGTTCGCTGTGGGCTTCTCATAGATGGCTTTCACTATGTTAAGATAAGTTCCTTCTATGCCCATTTTTTGAAGAGTTTTTATCATAAATGGATGCTGTACTTTGTCAAAGGCTTTTTCTGCATCTATTGAGATGATCATGTGATTTTTGTCTTTCAATTTGTTGATATGGTGTATCACATTGATTGATTTGCGGATGTTGAAGAATCCTTGCATGCCTGGGATGAACCCAACTTGATCATGATGAATGAGCTTTTTGATGTGTTGCTGAATTCTGTTTGCTAGGATTTTGTTGAGGATTTTGGCATCTAGATTCATCAGTGAAATTGGCCTATAATTTTCTGCTCTGATCTTTATGATTTCCCTTCTTCTACTGGCTTTGGGGTGTTTTTGTTCTTCTTTCTCCAGTTGTTTTAAGTGTAAGGTAAGGTCGTCTGTTTGAGATTTTCCTAGTTTCTTGAGGTAGGTGAGATTGAATTGCTATAAACTTCCCTCTTATAACTGCTTTTGCAGTATCCCATAGGTTTTGCACTGTCGTGTGTTCATTGTCATTTTCTTCTAGGAATTTTTTTATTTCTCCTTTGATTTCCTCAATGATCAGTTGGTTTTTTAGGTATGTGTTGTTTAATCTCCAGGTGTTTGTGTTTTTAGCGGTTTCTTTCCTGTAGTTGATCTCTAGTCTCACTGCATTGTGGTCCGAGAAGATGGTTGATAGAATTTCAGTTTTCTTGAATTGACTGAGGATTGATATGCTGCTCTGTGGGGATTGGGATGGAAAGAGGCTTCTCGGGTGACACGGGTAGTAAAGACTCTGCCTATCAATGCAGGAGATGTTTTGCGAATGAAATGCCTTCCTCTGTCTGCTTTTTAAACTATATAGTTCATTTGTTAAAGATTACTTCTTCTTCTTCTTTTTTTTTTTTAAAGATTTATTTATTTATTTATTTTGGGCGGGGGTCGGGTTGGGGAAGGAGGGGAGCGGGCGGGCCACTTCTGTTGGTCTTTCATTTCTCCATTTTCATCCGTCTTTGTGCACCTGAACTTTGTGCACAATGAGGATAATTACTGAAGATGGGGTGAGGTTGAAGTGTACTGTTCACAAATACTTCTTAAACTAGGAGTGTTAGATTTAAAATATACATATATATTGGGAACTAATGATTCTGTGAGGGTAGGGGAAGGCATTGTTTTTAAAAAAGATTTAAAATATACAAATGGATGCTGTACTTTGTCAAAGGCTTTTTCTGCATCTATTGAGATGATCATGTGATTTTTGTCTTTCAATTTGTTGATATGGTGTATCACATTGATTGATTTGCGGATGTTGAAGAATCCTTGCATGCCTGGGATGAACCCAACTTGATCATGATGAATGAGCTTTTTGATGTGTTGCTGAATTCTGTTTGCTAGGATTTTGTTGAGGATTTTGGCATCTAGATTCATCAGTGAAATTGGCCTATAATTTTCTGCTCTGATCTTTATGATTTCCCTTCTTCTACTGGCTTTGGGGTGTTTTTGTTCTTCTTTCTCCAGTTGTTTTAAGTGTAAGGTAAGGTCGTCTGTTTGAGATTTTCCTAGTTTCTTGAGGTAGGTGAGATTGAATTGCTATAAACTTCCCTCTTATAACTGCTTTTGCAGTATCCCATAGGTTTTGCACTGTCGTGTGTTCATTGTCATTTTCTTCTAGGAATTTTTTTATTTCTCCTTTGATTTCCTCAATGATCAGTTGGTTTTTTAGGTATGTGTTGTTTAATCTCCAGGTGTTTGTGTTTTTAGCGGTTTCTTTCCTGTAGTTGATCTCTAGTCTCACTGCATTGTGGTCCGAGAAGATGGTTGATAGAATTTCAGTTTTCTTGAATTGACTGAGGATTGATATGCTGCTCTGTGGGGATTGGGATGGAAAGAGGCTTCTCGGGTGACACGGGTAGTAAAGACTCTGCCTATCAATGCAGGAGATGTTTTGCGAATGAAATGCCTTCCTCTGTCTGCTTTTTAAACTATATAGTTCATTTGTTAAAGATTACTTCTTCTTCTTCTTTTTTTTTTTTAAAGATTTATTTATTTATTTATTTTGGGCGGGGGTGGGGAGGGAGGGGAGCGGGCAGGCCACTTCTGTTGGTCTTTCATTTCTCCATTTTCATCCGTCTTTGTGCACCTGAACTTTGTGCACAATGAGGATAATTACTGAAGATGGGGTGAGGTTGAAGTGTACTGTTCACAAATACTTCTTAAACTAGGAGTGTTAGATTTAAAATATACATATATATTGGGAACTAATGATTCTGTGAGGGTAGGGGGAAGGCATTGTTATTAACCCCCAAATACTGATGAGGAAAACAGAACACCAAGGAGCTGCTCTGGCCAAATACCTTAGAAAGACTTGAACACAGTTTTGTTGTTGTTGTTTTTAATTGGGGCATAGTTAATGTAAATAGTATCTTACAGGCAGGTGTACAACATAATGATTCATAATTTGAGAGCTACACATTTATAACTGTTATGAGATGCTGGCTACATTTCCTGTGCTGTACCGTATATCTTTGTAGCTTATCTTACATGGCTGTGCCTCTTAATTCTCTACCCTTTTATTACCTCTTCCACCTTCCCTCTTCCAACTAGTCATCGCTTTCTGTGCTCTTTATCTGTGAATCTGTTTCTGTTTCATTATACTCATTTTATTTTTTACATTCCACACATGAGTGATAACAGAGTGTATGTCTTTCCCTAATTTTATTTCACTCAGCCTAATAATACACTTCATGTCCATCCATGTTGTTGCAAATTTTTGTGGCTTAATAATATTTCATTACATACATCATCTTTATCCATATGCCTGCAGGTAGACAATTGCATTGCTTCCGTATCTTGGCAATTGCAGACAATATTGCTGTGAACATTGGGTATATGTATCTCTTCAGATTAGTTGGGGAGGGGTTGGTCTATGCACGAAGGAGTGGAATTGCTAAGTCTTCTGGTGGTTCTGTTTTTAGTTTTTTGTTTTCCACAGTAGATACATCGATTTACATTCCCATCAACAGTGTACCAGGGTTCCCTTTCTCAGCATCCTTGTACATGCGTGTTATTTGTGTTCTTCTTGATGCTAGCCATTCTGACAGGTGTGAGGTGATATCTCATTGTGGTTTAAATTTTATTTTTCTCATTAGCAGTGTTGAGCAGCTTTTCATGTGTCTATTAGCCATCTGTATGTCTTCTTTGGAAAAAATGTCTATTCAGGTCCTCTGTCCATTTAAAACCTCGAACGTTTTATCTTTTTTATATTGGGCTGTGTTTCATTTCTCCATTTTCATCCGTCTTTGTGCACCTGAACTTTGTGCACAATGAGGATAATTACTGAAGATGGGGTGAGGTTGAAGTGTACTGTTCACAAATACTTCTTAAACTAGGAGTGTTAGATTTAAAATATACATATATATTGGGAACTAATGATTCTGTGAGGGTAGGGGGAAGGCATTGTTATTAACCCCCAAATACTGATGAGGAAAACAGAACACCAAGGAGCTGCTCTGGCCAAATACCTTAGAAAGACTTGAACACAGTTTTGTTGTTGTTGTTTTTAATTGGGGCATAGTTAATGTAAATAGTATCTTACAGGCAGGTGTACAACATAATGATTCATAATTTGAGAGCTACACATTTATAACTGTTATGAGATGCTGGCTACATTTCCTGTGCTGTACCGTATATCTTTGTAGCTTATCTTACATGGCTGTGCCTCTTAATTCTCTACCCTTTTATTACCTCTTCCACCTTCCCTCTTCCAACTAGTCATCGCTTTCTGTGCTCTTTATCTGTGAATCTGTTTCTGTTTCATTATACTCATTTTATTTTTTACATTCCACACATGAGTGATAACAGAGTGTATGTCTTTCCCTAATTTTATTTCACTCAGCCTAATAATACACTTCATGTCCATCCATGTTGTTGCAAATTTTTGTGGCTTAATAATATTTCATTACATACATCATCTTTATCCATATGCCTGCAGGTAGACAATTGCATTGCTTCCGTATCTTGGCAATTGCAGACAATATTGCTGTGAACATTGGGTATATGTATCTCTTCAGATTAGTTGGGGAGGGGTTGGTCTATGCACGAAGGAGTGGAATTGCTAAGTCTTCTGGTGGTTCTGTTTTTAGTTTTTTGTTTTCCACAGTAGATACATCGATTTACATTCCCATCAACAGTGTACCAGGGTTCCCTTTCTCAGCATCCTTGTACATGCGTGTTATTTGTGTTCTTCTTGATGCTAGCCATTCTGACAGGTGTGAGGTGATATCTCATTGTGGTTTAAATTTTATTTTTCTCATTAGCAGTGTTGAGCAGCTTTTCATGTGTCTATTAGCCATCTGTATGTCTTCTTTGGAAAAAATGTCTATTCAGGTCCTCTGTCCATTTAAAACCTCGAACTTATTGTTGTATCTTTTTTTATATTGGGCTGTGTGAGCTATTTATATACATTGCATATTAACCCCTTGATGGTCATGTATCATGAGCAAATGTTCTCCCATTCAGTAGGTTGTCTTTTTTTTGGGGGGATGGGGTGGGTTGGCCACTTCTTTTGGTCTTTCATTTATTCATTTTCATCCATCTTTGTTCTTTGGCCCATGTGGGCCTCCCATCGCGGTGGCCTCTGTTGTCGCAGAGCACTGGCTCTGGGCGCATGCGCTGCAGAGCTCCGGCTCCGTAGTTGGCCACATCGGTCCAGTCATGCCATGGCACGTGGGATCTTCCTAAGCCAGCGATTGAACCGGCACCCCTTGCACTGCAAGGCGGTGTCCTTACCCACTGGACCACCACGGAAACCCCCAATTGGATACTCTTGCTTCCTCTGTCACAGATTAATTGAATCTAAGTGTGTGGGTTGTCTTTGTCAGTGGTTTCCTTTGCTGTGCGAAAGCTTTAAAGTTGAATTAGGTCTCATTTATTTTTGCTTTTATTTCCTTTGATTAAGGGGATACATCTAAAAAATATTGCTACAATTACATTAAAGAATTTCTGCACAGGGCTTCCTGGTGGTCAGTGGGTAAGGACACCGCCTTGCAGTGCAAGGGGCCAGTTCGATCCTGGCCTGGGAAGATCACGTGCCGCGGAGCGGCTGGACTGATGTGTCCAATTCCGAGCCGGAGCTCTGGGCGCATGCACCCAGAGCCGGTGCTCTGCAGCGAGAGGCCACTGCGATGGGAGGCCCACACGGGCCAAAGAACGAAGATGGATGTAAACAGATAAATGAAAGACCAATAGAAATGAGCCGCCAGCCTCCCTCCCTCCCCACCCCCAACAAAATAAATAATTAAATAAGTAAATCTTTGAAAAACAATTTATTTATATTTTCATCTAAAAGTTTTACAGTTTCCAGTCTTGTCTTTAAGCCATTTCTATTTTTTTTTTCTCATTAGCAGTGTTGAGCAGCTTTTCATGTGTCTATTAGCCATCTGTATGTCTTCTTTGGAAAAAATGTCTATTCAGGTCCTCTGTCCATTTAAAACCTCGAACTTATTGTTGTATCTTTTTTTATATTGGGCTGTGTGAGCTATTTATATACATTGCATATTAACCCCTTGATGGTCATGTATCATGAGCAAATGTTCTCCCATTCAGTAGGTTGTCTTTTTTTTGGGGGGATGGGGTGGGTTGGCCACTTCTTTTGGTCTTTCATTTATTCATTTTCATCCATCTTTGTTCTTTGGCCCATGTGGGCCTCCCATCGCGGTGGCCTCTGTTGTCGCAGAGCACTGGCTCTGGGCGCATGCGCTGCAGAGCTCCGGCTCCGTAGTTGGCCACATCGGTCCAGTCATGCCATGGCACGTGGGATCTTCCTAAGCCAGCGATTGAACCGGCACCCCTTGCACTGCAAGGCGGTGTCCTTACCCACTGGACCACCACGGAAACCCCCAATTGGATACTCTTGCTTCCTCTGTCACAGATTAATTGAATCTAAGTGTGTGGGTTGTCTTTGTCAGTGGTTTCCTTTGCTGTGCGAAAGCTTTAAAGTTGAATTAGGTCTCATTTATTTTTGCTTTTATTTCCTTTGATTAAGGGGATACATCTAAAAAATATTGCTACAATTACATTAAAGAATTTCTGCACAGGGCTTCCCTGGTGGTCCAGTGGGTAAGGACACCGCCTTGCAGTGCAAGGGACGCCAGTTCGATCCCTGGCCTGGGAAGATCCCACGTGCCGCGGAGCGGCTGGACTGATGTGTCCAATTACCGAGCCGGAGCTCTGGAGCGCATGCACCCAGAGCCGGTGCTCTGCAGCGAGAGAGGCCACTGCGATGGGAGGCCCACACGGGCCAAAGAACGAAGATGGATGTAAACAGATAAATGAAAGACCAATAGAAATGAGCCGCCAGCCTCCCTCCCTCCCCACCCCCAACAAAATAAATAATTAAATAAGTAAATCTTTGAAAAAAACGAATTTCGGCCCCATATTTTCATCTAAAAGTTTTACAGTTTCCAGTCTTGTCTTTAGGCCTTTCACCCATTTTGTTTTTGCATATAGAAAATGTTCTAAGGTCATAATTTCCCTTGTCCAGTTTCCACAAGACCTCTTACCGAGGAGACTGTCTTTTCCCCATTGGATACTCTTTTTTGGGGAGCGGAGGAGGGTTGGGGAGGGAGAGGGGCGGGCGGGCCATTTCTATTGGTCTTTCATTTATCTATTTTTCATCCATCTTTGTTCTTTGGCCCATGTGGGCCTCCAATGGCAGTGGCCTCTGTTGTCACAGAGCACTGGCTCTGGGCGCATACGCTCCAGAGCTCCGGCTTGGTAATTGGACACATTGGTCCAGCTGCTCCGCAGCACATGAGATCTTCCCAGACCAGGGATCAAACTGGCGCCCCTTGCACTGAAAGACAGTGTCCTTACCCACTGGACCACCAGGGAAGCCCCCAGTTGGATACTCTTGCTTCCTCTGTCACAGACTAATTGAACCTAAGTGTGTGAGCTTATTTCTGGACTTAATCCATCGATCTGTGTGCCTGCTTTTGTGCCAGTACCATATTCTTTAAATGACTACAGCTTTATTGTATGACAGTCTGAAGTTAGGGAGTATGATTCCTACAGCTCTGTTCTTAAGATTGTTTTGGCTGTGTAGGGTCTTTTGTGTCTCCATACAAATTTTAAAATTATTCTGTGAAAAAATGCCATTGATATTTTGATAAAGATTGTATTGAATCTGTAGACTGCCTTATGTAGTATGGCCATTTTAACAGTATTGAGTCTGGCAATCCAAGAACACAGTTTCTCCTTCCGTCTGTGTTGTCTTCAGTTTCTTTCATTAGTATCTGAGCTTTCCAAGTATGATGTCTTTTATCTCCATAGGCAGATTTATGCCTGGGTATCTTATTTTTTTTGATACAATAGTCAATGAGATAACTTCCTTAACCTCTCGTTATGACAGTTGTTGTTAGTGTTTAGAATTGAAGGTGATTTCTGTGTATCAGTTTTATATCCTGAAACTTTACCACATTCATTGAGCTCTAGTAGTTTTTTAGTAAATTGGTGTCTATATTTTCTGTTTATTCATTGTTCAGTTTTGAGAGAGAGTACACTTCTTTTTTTTTTTTTTTTTTTTTATCAAGAGTACATTTCTGAGAAGGCTTCCCTGCTGGCCCAGTGGTAAAGAATCGGGCTGCCAATGTAAGAGACTCAGATTCAACCTCCTGGGTTGGGAAGATCCCCTGGAGAAGGAAATGGCAACTCAAGCCAGTATTTTTGCCTGGGAAATCCCATGGAAAGAGGAGCCCTGGTGGGTAGGTTACACTTTATGGGATCACAGAAGAATTGGACATGACTTAGTGAGTAAACAACAATAACATTTCTGAGAATGTCCATTTCTTCTAAGATATTCACTTTTTTGTATATTATTTGTAGTAGTCTCTTACTCTTTGTGTTTCGGCCGTATCCGATATAACTTTTATGATTTCATTTCTGATTTTACTGATTTGGGCCCTCTTCATGAGTCTGGCTAAAATTTATCAATTTTATCTTTTCAAAGAACCAACTCTTAGAGACTAAAAAATATTAGGAAAAAGCAAAGAAACTATTTCATTTATTTTTGCTATGATCTATGGTTTCTTGAAGTATTCTATTAGTAGTACCTTTTAGATGTAAGCTTAGATTGTTTGACATGCTTCTCATTTGAGGTACGCATGCTTTGGAAGCTTTAAACTTCCCTCTTGGGTGCCTTGTCCCATGAAACATCTTCGGCTGGGGAGTCCGTCGCTCTCCTCTCTCGTGTTCGAACATGGTGCGGACTCAAGCAGACAGTGTGCCTTGCAGCTACAGAAAAGTGGCTTCTCGAGCCCTAGGAAGGTGCTTGGTTCCTTGACTTCTGCTGATGCCTTATGTAGTATGGCCATTTTAACAGTATTGAGTCTGGCAATCCAAGAACACAGTTTCTCCTTCCGTCTGTGTTGTCTTCAGTTTCTTTCATTAGTATCTGAGCTTTCCAAGTATGATGTCTTTTATCTCCATAGGCAGATTTATGCCTGGGTATCTTATTTTTTTTGATACAATAGTCAATGAGATAACTTCCTTAACCTCTCGTTATGACAGTTGTTGTTAGTGTTTAGAATTGAAGGTGATTTCTGTGTATCAGTTTTATATCCTGAAACTTTACCACATTCATTGAGCTCTAGTAGTTTTTTAGTAAATTGGTGTCTATATTTTCTGTTTATTCATTGTTCAGTTTTGAGAGAGAGTACACTTCTTTTTTTTTTTTTTTTTTTTTTTTATCAAGAGTACATTTCTGAGAAGGCTTCCCTGCTGGCCCAGTGGTAAAGAATCGGGCTGCCAATGTAAGAGACTCAGATTCAACCTCCTGGGTTGGGAAGATCCCCTGGAGAAGGAAATGGCAACTCAAGCCAGTATTTTTGCCTGGGAAATCCCATGGAAAGAGGAGCCCTGGTGGGTAGGTTACACTTTATGGGATCACAGAAGAATTGGACATGACTTAGTGAGTAAACAACAATAACATTTCTGAGAATGTCCATTTCTTCTAAGATATTCACTTTTTTGTATATTATTTGTAGTAGTCTCTTACTCTTTGTGTTTCGGCCGTATCCGATATAACTTTTATGATTTCATTTCTGATTTTACTGATTTGGGCCCTCTTCATGAGTCTGGCTAAAAATTTATCAATTTTATCTTTTCAAAGAACCAACTCTTAGAGACTAAAAAATATTAGGAAAAAGCAAAGAAACTATTTCATTTATTTTTGCTATGATCTATGGTTTCTTGAAGTATTCTATTAGTAGTACCTTTTAGATGTAAGCTTAGATTGTTTGACATGCTTCTCATTTGAGGTACGCATGCTTTGGAAGCTTTAAACTTCCCTCTTGGGTGCCTTGTCCCATGAAACATCTTCGGCTGGGGAGTCCGTCGCTCTCCTCTCTCGTGTTCGAACATGGTGCGGACTCAAGCAGACAGTGTGCCTTGCAGCTACAGAAAAGTGGCTTCTCGAGCCCTAGGAAGGTGCTTGGTTCCTTGACTTCTGCTGCTAATTCCATGCCGCTTTGGTCAAAGAAAGCTGAAAATAAGTATGCAGGAGGAAATACAGTTTGTGCGCGCCCAACTCCCAAATGGCAAAAAGGAATTGGAGAATTCTTCAGGCTGTCCCCTAACGATTCAGAAAAAGAGAATAGGATTCCTGAGGAGGTAGGGAGCAGTGGCTAGGGAAAAGCAAAGAGAAAAGTGTGTCCTTTGCCACCTGATCACATACATGATGAAAAAGAATAGAACTTTCTTATTCATCCATGACTGATGTCTTCTGTTTACTTTGGTATTCTAGGACATAAACTTCCATAAATGTATTTGTTCCAGATAGTTTTGTTGAGTAGGCACTTAATTAAAAAGAGGGGTTTCATTTAGTTGTTCAAAAGCAAATAGTTATGATATTAGACTGTTTGTAAGTGTAGTTATGGTTATCACAGTATTTGATTTCCTTTACCTATTAAGGTTTTTCTTGCTAAAATTATTGTATGATGTTCTAATTATGAATCTCCTATATTTGAGATTTGCTTAGATCTTTATACTGTTACCATTTTATTGACATTTGATTATTGTAATGATGCCATATTTTTCTTTTTATTTGCTTTAAAAAAGCAGGGGTAGATTTTTGCACATGAAAAAAGTCAATATTAATTAAACCGAACCCTTTGTAAGAAAGGGGTCCAAGGATGCAGTGTCACAAAAATTTGGATGGCCATCTACCTTCTCCTTAGAAAAATTTAAGGGTAGTTTGGTCCTAAGGGTTTAAAAGGTGAATAAAACTTCTGAAAACAACAACAAAAAGAAAAAAACTAGTGTAGAATCAGGCAGGAAAATTCCATAGACTACCTTAAAAGAGAAGAATTTTCGTAGAAGACACCTTTGGTTTAGTGTTACAAAATATTACCCTCTGGGGTTATGCCTCTATAAATGGAAATCAATAAAACATGAAAAAACAAATCATGAAACATCTTCGGCTGGGGAGTCCGTCGCTCTCCTCTCTCGTGTTCGAACATGGTGCGGACTCAAGCAGACAGTGTGCCTTGCAGCTACAGAAAAGTGGCTTCTCGAGCCCTAGGAAGGTGCTTGGTTCCTTGACTTCTGCTGCTAATTCCATGCCGCTTTGGTCAAAGAAAGCTGAAAATAAGTATGCAGGAGGAAATACAGTTTGTGCGCGCCCAACTCCCAAATGGCAAAAGGAATTGGAGAATTCTTCAGGCTGTCCCCTAACGATTCAGAAAAAGAGAATAGGATTCCTGAGGAGGTAGGGAGCAGTGGCTAGGGAAAAGCAAAGAGAAAAGTGTGTCCTTTGCCACCTGATCACATACATGATGAAAAAGAATAGAACTTTCTTATTCATCCATGACTGATGTCTTCTGTTTACTTTGGTATTCTAGGACATAAACTTCCATAAATGTATTTGTTCCAGATAGTTTTGTTGAGTAGGCACTTAATTAAAAAAAGAGGGTTACATTTAGTTGTTCAAAAGCAAATAGTTATGATATTAGACTGTTTGTAAGTGTAGTTATGGTTATCACAGTATTTGATTTCCTTTACCTATTAAGGTTTTTCTTGCTAAAATTATTGTATGATGTTCTAATTATGAATCTCCTATATTTGAGATTTGCTTAGATCTTTATACTGTTACCATTTTTATTGACATTTGATTATTGTAATGATGCCATATTTTTCTTTTTATTTGCTTTAAAAAAGCAGGGGTAGATTTTTGCACATGAAAAAAGTCAATATTAATTAAACCGAACCCTTTGTAAGAAAGGGGTCCAAGGATGCAGTGTCACAAAAATTTGGATGGCCATCTACCTTCTCCTTAGAAAAATTTAAGGGTAGTTTGGTCCTAAGGGTTTAAAAGGTGAATAAAACTTCTGAAAACAACAACAAAAAGAAAAAAACTAGTGTAGAATCAGGCAGGAAAATTCCATAGACTACCTTAAAAGAGAAGAATTTTCGTAGAAGACACCTTTGGTTTAGTGTTACAAAATATTACCCTCTGGGGTTATGCCTCTATAAATGGAAATCAATAAAACATGAAAAAACAAATCATGCCATTAGCCCATAACTATGTCTAAAATCCTTAGAGCTACTACGTTTTTCAAGAAAACCATGGATGTAATCAAAGAAATGGATATAATAGTACTTAGTAATTGATATTTTTGCTTCCTCATCAGGCTTTCAGCTCACCAACATCCTGTTATCACAGTTAACAATGTAACAGACATACTTTTCTGAAGCTTATTTTTAATAAATGATACCCATTATCATATGACTATCCATATGTGTGCTTTCTAAGATTTTATCCTATTCGGTATTTCTATTTTATTCCTTCCAAATGCAAATCACTATACCGACTTGATGATATCAACTTCCAAAATAAGTCCTGATGACTGTAGATTATAAATTTTGCTTAGAGGAAGACATTAAACATAATGTTACTCTATTGAGACCAGAGATTTTAGCCTAAGGATTTCCTTGATAATTAGGCTTTCGATGAGTTTGAAACCTGATTTGCTGTTTTTATTGATAGAAGAACTTTATGGTGGTGGGTCTAATGAAGTCTAATTTTGATATGTAATTATTTCCAAAAAAAATGACATAAAGAACCTACAGTCTTTTCAAATACAATCCTTTGAAAATATACAATAATAAAAAAAAAAAACTTCCCTCTTAGACCTGCTTTTGCCGAGTCTCCAAGATTCTGGATCATGGTGTTTTCATTTTCATTTCCCTTCGGGTGTTTTTAAATTTCTTCGTTGATTTCTTCAGTGACCCATTTATTTATTTATTTTTAAATTTTGGCCTCTTAATTTATTTATTTTCATCCGTCTTCTTTCTTTGGCTTGTGTGGGTCTCCCTCCACTCAGAGCACTGGCTCTGGGCGCAAGCACTCCAGAGCACTGGCTTGTAGTTGGACACACCGGTCCAACTGCTCTGCGGCATGTGGGATCTTCTCTGGCCAGGGATCAGACCGGTGCTGCCTGCACTGCAAGGCAGACTCTTTACCCACTGGGCCACCAGGGAAACCCCATTGATTGACTTAGTAGCATGTGGTTTATCTAGATTTGTCATACCTTTTCTTCCAAGGAACAAGCATCTTTTAATTTCATGGCTGCAGTCACTGTCTGCAGTGAATTTGGAGCCCAAGACAATAAAATCTGTTAACTGTTCCCATTTTTCCCCCATCTATTTGCCATGAAATGATGGGATTAAATGCCATGATCTTTGTTTTTTGAATGTTGAGGGTTTTTTTGTTTGTTTGTTTTTTGTTTTTTTTGAATGTTGAGTTTTAAACCAGCTTTTTCATTCTCCTCTTTCACCTTCATCAAGAGGCTCATTAGTTCCTCTTCACTTTCTGCCATTAGAGCACTATCACCTACATATCTTTTTTTAATTTATTTATTTTAGTTTTTATTTACAGAGTTTTGTTGTTTACAGATATGTATGTTCCCAGATTAGTCATATGTATATCTCCCCCCATCCCACCCCTTCAGACCGTCACACAGCACCCCTGCAGGCTCCCCCTGTTTTCTCACAGAGCGATTTTCTTTACTTATGATAGTACAATCCTTCATGTTTTCCCCACCCGAAAGTCGATTATCTGTTTTTATTGATAGAAGAACTTTATGGTGGTGGGTCTAATGAAGTCTAATTTTGATATGTAATTATTTCCAAAAAAAATGACATAAAGAACCTACAGTCTTTTCAAATACAATCCTTTGAAAATATACAATAATAAAAAAAAAAAACTTCCCTCTTAGACCTGCTTTTGCCGAGTCTCCAAGATTCTGGATCATGGTGTTTTCATTTTCATTTCCCTTCGGGTGTTTTTAAATTTCTTCGTTGATTTCTTCAGTGACCCATTTATTTATTTATTTTTAAATTTTGGCCTCTTAATTTATTTATTTTCATCCGTCTTCTTTCTTTGGCTTGTGTGGGTCTCCCTCCACTCAGAGCACTGGCTCTGGGCGCAAGCACTCCAGAGCACTGGCTTGTAGTTGGACACACCGGTCCAACTGCTCTGCGGCATGTGGGATCTTCTCTGGCCAGGGATCAGACCGGTGCTGCCTGCACTGCAAGGCAGACTCTTTACCCACTGGGCCACCAGGGAAACCCCATTGATTGACTTAGTAGCATGTGGTTTATCTAGATTTGTCATACCTTTTCTTCCAAGGAACAAGCATCTTTTAATTTCATGGCTGCAGTCACTGTCTGCAGTGAATTTGGAGCCCAAGACAATAAAATCTGTTAACTGTTCCCATTTTTCCCCCATCTATTTGCCATGAAATGATGGGATTAAATGCCATGATCTTTGTTTTTTGAATGTTGAGGGTTTTTTTGTTTGTTTGTTTTTTGTTTTTTTTGAATGTTGAGTTTTAAACCAGCTTTTTCATTCTCCTCTTTCACCTTCATCAAGAGGCTCATTAGTTCCTCTTCACTTTCTGCCATTAGAGCACTATCACCTACATATCTTTTTTTAATTTATTTATTTTAGTTTTTATTTACAGAGTTTTGTTGTTTACAGATATGTATGTTCCCAGATTAGTCATATGTATATCTCCCCCCATCCCACCCCTTCAGACCGTCACACAGCACCCCTGCAGGCTCCCCCTGTTTTCTCACAGAGCGATTTTCTTTACTTATGATAGTACAAGCCTTCATGCTACTTCCTTTACACCTCCCACCCACTGTTCCTTCCCCACAATGTCCACTGTCCATATCTGTCTCTCCATCGCTTCACTGCATGTGCCATCATCACCATCCTACTAGATTCCATATATATGTGTTAGTATACTGTACTTGTCCTTCTGTTTCTGACTGACTTCACTTTTTATGATACGTTCTAGAGCCAGCCACCTCATTAGGGCTGATTCTTCTGCATTTCTTTTTACATCTGTGTAGTATGCCATTGTATATATGTACCAGAGCTTTTGTATCCATTCATCGATGGGCATCTAGGTTGCTTCCATGTTCTAGCTATTGCATAGAGAGCTGCAATGAACATTGGGGTACAGGTGCTTCCTTCAGATTTGATTTCCTCAGGGTATATGCCTAAGAGTGGGATTGCTGGGTCGTAGGGTGCTTCTATTTTTAGTTTTTTAAGGAATCTCCATACTGTCTTCCATAGAGGCTGTATCAATTTACATTCCCACCAGCAATGCAAGAGTGTTCCCTTTTCTCCGCATCCTCTCCAGCATTTATTGTCTGTCGATTTGTGGATGATGGCCATTCTGACGGGTGTGAGGTGATATCTCATTGTAGTTTTGATTTGCATTTCTCTAATAATAAGCGAGGTTGAGCATCGTTTCATGTGTTTTCTAGCCATCTGTATGTCCTCTCTGGAGAGGTGTCTGTTCAGGTCCTTTTCCCATTTTTTTTTTTTTTTTTAATTTTAAATTTATTTCTTTATCTTAAAGTTTTTACAGAGTTTTGTTGTTCACAGACATGCATGTTCCCAGATCAGTCATACGCATATCCCTGGTCCCCTCTCCCCTCCCAGGCCCCCTCATCCCACCCGACCAGGCTGTCGCACTAGGCACTGTAAGTACTCCTGTTCCCTTAGTGCAACAACAGTAGCTATCTTTAGATCTTTTTCCCATTTTTTGATTGGGTTGTTCATTTTTCTGGTGCTGAGTTGTCTGAGTTGCCTGTAGATTTTGGAGATTAATTCTTTGTCTGTTGTTTCATTTGCTATGATTTTCTACCAGTCTGTGGGTTGTCTGTTCAGCTTTTTGGTAATTTCTTTTGCTGTCCAAAAGCTTTGAAGTTTCATTAGGTCCCACATGTTCATTTTTCTTTTTAGTTCCGCTATTCTAGTAGGTGGGTCAGAGAAGATCTTGCTTTGATTGATATCCTTGAGGGTTTCGCCTATATTCTCCTCTAAGAGTTCTATGGTTTCTGGTCTTACATTTAGGTCTTTAATGCATTTTGAGTTGATCTTTGTGTATGGTGTCAGGGAATATCCTAATTTCATTTTCTTGCATGTAGTTGTCCCGTTTTCCCAGCACCATTTGTTGAAGAGGCTGTCCTTGTCCCATTTTATAGTTTTGCCTTCTTTGTCAAAAATAAGGTATCCATAGGTGTGTGGGTTTATCTCTGGGTTCTCGATCTTGTTCCATTGATACAAATGATCCTATTGTCATCTTCTTAGCTGTCATGATGGCTTTGTTTGGTAGATCTTCTTCATCCTCTCTTATACTTGTTGTCTATATAAGTCCCTTTAGCACTTGTTGTAAGGCTGGTTTGGTGTGACTAAATTCTTTTAATTTTTGCTTCTCTGTAAAGCTTTTGATTTCTCCATCCGTTTTGAATGAGATCCTTGCAAGGTAGAGCATTCTTGGTTGTAGATTCTTCTATTCCAGCACTTTAAATCTGTCTTGCCCTTCCCTTCTGGCCTGCAGAGTTTCTGTTGAAAGATCATCAGTTAAACTTGTGGGGTTTCCCTTGTATGTCACTAGTTTCTTTTCCCTTGCTGCTTTTAGAATTCTGTCTTTGTGTTTCATTTGTGTTAGCTTCATTAATATGTATCTTGGTGTGTTTCTTCTTGGGTTTATTCTGTATGGTAGTCTTTGTGCTTCTTGGACTTGATTGACTATTTCTTTTCCCATGTTGGGGAAATTTTCAACTATAATCTCTTCAAAAATTTTCTCATAGCCTTTCTTTTTTTCTTCTTCTTCCGGAACCCCTATAATTCAAATACTGGTGCATTTGATGTTATCCCAGAGGTCTCTGAGGCTATCCTCTGCTCTTTTCATTCTTTGAGCTAGATTCTGTTTTTCAGCAGTTACTTCCACCATTCTATCTTCCAGGTCACTTATCCAGTCTGCTGTCTCAGATACTCTGCTTTAGATTCCTTCTACAGTGTTTCTAAGTTCAGCAATTGAGTTGTTTGTCTCTTAAGTTCTTGTATTTCTTTATTCAGTGTGTTAGTTGTTTCTTGCAATTTATCTAAAATTCTTTTTGAGGTGTTTTGAATCATCTTTGCTATCATTCTTCTGAATTCTCTTTTAGAAAGTTTGTCTAATCCCTTTTCGTTTATTTGAACTTGCATGTTTGTAGATAGTTCCTTCACTTGTGTGGGTTTATCTCTGGGTTCTCGATCTTGTTCCATTGATACAAATGATCCTATTGTCATCTTCTTAGCTGTCATGATGGCTTTGTTTGGTAGATCTTCTTCATCCTCTCTTATACTTGTTGTCTATATAAGTCCCTTTAGCACTTGTTGTAAGGCTGGTTTGGTGTGACTAAATTCTTTTAATTTTTGCTTCTCTGTAAAGCTTTTGATTTCTCCATCCGTTTTGAATGAGATCCTTGCAAGGTAGAGCATTCTTGGTTGTAGATTCTTCTATTCCAGCACTTTAAATCTGTCTTGCCCTTCCCTTCTGGCCTGCAGAGTTTCTGTTGAAAGATCATCAGTTAAACTTGTGGGGTTTCCCTTGTATGTCACTAGTTTCTTTTCCCTTGCTGCTTTTAGAATTCTGTCTTTGTGTTTCATTTGTGTTAGCTTCATTAATATGTATCTTGGTGTGTTTCTTCTTGGGTTTATTCTGTATGGTAGTCTTTGTGCTTCTTGGACTTGATTGACTATTTCTTTTCCCATGTTGGGGAAATTTTCAACTATAATCTCTTCAAAAATTTTCTCATAGCCTTTCTTTTTTTCTTCTTCTTCCGGAACCCCTATAATTCAAATACTGGTGCATTTGATGTTATCCCAGAGGTCTCTGAGGCTATCCTCTGCTCTTTTCATTCTTTGAGCTAGATTCTGTTTTTCAGCAGTTACTTCCACCATTCTATCTTCCAGGTCACTTATCCAGTCTGCTGTCTCAGATACTCTGCTTTAGATTCCTTCTACAGTGTTTCTAAGTTCAGCAATTGAGTTGTTTGTCTCTTAAGTTCTTGTATTTCTTTATTCAGTGTGTTAGTTGTTTCTTGCAATTTATCTAAAATTCTTTTTGAGGTGTTTTGAATCATCTTTGCTATCATTCTTCTGAATTCTCTTTTAGAAAGTTTGTCTAATCCCTTTTCGTTTATTTGAACTTGCATGTTTGTAGATAGTTCCTTCACTTGTGTGGTATTTCTCTGCTGTTTCATTGTTATTAGTAATTTTTTAACCAACTATGTTTGGGGTTTCCTTTTCCCAGACTTTGAGTTACGTCTGTTGGTGTTTGTTGTTTGGATGGGGCGTCCTATTCTGGGTGATGCTGGTGGTTGGGTGATGTCAGGACTTGCATACAAGTGTTTACCTTTGATGGAGTTCTCTCTGTTTAATGTTCTCTCTCTCTCTTTTTTTTTTTTTAAATTTGGGGGTAGGGAGGGAGGGGGACGGGCGGGCCACTTCTATTGGTCTTTCATTTATCTATTTTTTCATCCATCTTTGTTCTTTGGCCTGTGTGGGCCTCCCATCGCAGTGGCCCCTGTTGTCGCAGAGCACTGGCTCTGGGCGCATGTGCTCCAGAGCTCTGGCTCGGTAATTAGACACATGGGTCCAGCCGCTCCGCAGCACGTGGGATCTTCCCAGGCCAGGGATTGAACCGGCACCCCTTGCACTGCAAGGCGGTGTCCTTACCCATTGGACCACCAGGGAAGCCCCTTCATTGTAGTTTTGATTTGCATTTCTCTAATAAGTGAGGTTGAGCATTGTTTCATGTGCTTTTTGGCCATCTGTATGTCTTCTAAGAGTTTTATGGTTTCTGGTCTTACATTTAGGTGTTTAATCCATTTGGAGTTGATCGTTGTGTATGGTGTCAAGGAAGTAAAAATATTGAATGCTTCACAAATTTGCATGTCATCCTTACACCGGGGCCATGCTAATGGTCTCTGTATCATTCCAATTTTAGTATATGTGCTGCCGAAACAGGCACTCAGGAAGATCTTAAGCAGCTTGTCTACTTATGATAAGGATTGCAAGAAAAGTATTGATAAAAGAGAGAGAAAGATACTGACCTCAGACAGGCAGGATGAGGGTTTATTCGAGTTGTGTAAAGAGAGATGATCAGGAGTCCAAAGAGAACATGGCGCCAGGGGAAGGGTGTTTTAAGCAGTTGGATGAGGGGGCAGGTGAGGAGTGGAAGCTGAAGGAAGGGAGAGGGTGGTGCAAGGTGATCTTGTGGGCGGAGAGCTTTCTGGGAGTGGGGACTCCAGGAAGTTGTGACCCCATGGGATGATGGGGTTGCCTCAACTCTTTGCGACCTCTCAATTCCATCATTCCAGACTCCAAAAGCATACAGAAAAGGTGCAGGAGTAACGTCATCGTGTCTCACAGCTCTCTGCATGATTAAGGGGCATCAGTGATGAGGGGTTTGGCCTCTGGAGTCTGGAAGAGGACCATGGCCTTGATGTGCTCTCAGGCTGCTGCACGAGAGATGGCAGTGACTCTGTTGGTCAGAAATTTCTGGAAACAACTTACAAAGCATGGTAAGACGTTTAGTATGATGTATTTTGGTAACAGAGTGTTCAATTGGGAGGTGGTTGTAAGGAAAAGAAATATCAAGATTAGGTCTTTCATCTCCTAGAACAAGGAAGAAGAGGCAGAGGGTGTAGAAAGTGATCTGAGTTGGGGTGAAGTCCAGAAAGGTTCCCTGGAACCAGAGTTCTTGAATTAGGGAGTCAGTACCATCTAGGGAAGTCAGGGGCCTGGTAAAGGGGTACCAGAGGAGGTCTTCTAATAATGGCCTGAGAAAGTCTGTGAGTCAAGGGAAAGAGACATGAACTATAAGGATTTTGAAAATGTTTCAGTCTTGGGAGCTTCGTTCCTCTGGAATGGATGGGAGTCTGGTGCTCTTCTGGGACGTCGGGCCTGTGAGGGTAGACTGAAATTCAGAAATGGGGGCTCATTTGAGATGGGAAATGTGAACCCAAGCTGGGTATCCCTTCAGTTTGGCTGCGGAAGGAGCGGTCAAGATGACGAGGAATGGTCCTGTCTATTTTGGCTCTAGGGCGGTGGTTGACTGAGGGGTAGACAGAGTTGCCTATCGCGATTGAAGGGGGAATGTCAAAGGAAGGTAAAAGTTGGGGAAGCCGGGAATTAGAGTGGGCCCAGAGGGCAGCTCTGAGGTGAGAAAGAAGTGGGAAAATCAATGGGCTGGATAAGCTGTCCAAGGGAGAAGGCAGAAATACAGGTATAAGAAGGGGCCCTCCGTATAGCATATCAATGGACTAATCAAGAGGAGGTTTTTAGGCATGGCTCTGATTTTGAGAAGGTAAAGAACTATAGGTTTGAACCCCTTGAGGGTAGAGGGACTTAGAGAGTATTGGGGAACCGTGACAGTGGAGTTTGAGTCCTTGAGGGACATAGTGATAGGTTCCTGATGAGAAGTGATTTGAGGCCTGTCTGTTTCCCAGACAACAGGATTGATGAGGGGTGGTCTGGCTCTGGGGAGGCTCAAAAAGCGTGTCTCACAGTCTCTGTATGGGTCAGAATTCCATCTTCTGGAGGCTGCTGCACGAGATGGCAGTGACTCTGTTGGTCAGAAATTTCTGGAAACAACTTACAAAGCATGGTAAGACGTTTAGTATGATGTATTTTGGTAACAGAGTGTTCAATTGGGAGGTGGTTGTAAGGAAAAGAAATATCAAGATTAGGTCTTTCATCTCCTAGAACAAGGAAGAAGAGGCAGAGGGTGTAGAAAGTGATCTGAGTTGGGGTGAAGTCCAGAAAGGTTCCCTGGAACCAGAGTTCTTGAATTAGGGAGTCAGTACCATCTAGGGAAGTCAGGGGCCTGGTAAAGGGGTACCAGAGGAGGTCTTCTAATAATGGCCTGAGAAAGTCTGTGAGTCAAGGGAAAGAGACATGAACTATAAGGATTTTGAAAATGTTTCAGTCTTGGGAGCTTCGTTCCTCTGGAATGGATGGGAGTCTGGTGCTCTTCTGGGACGTCGGGCCTGTGAGGGTAGACTGAAATTCAGAAATGGGGGCTCATTTGAGATGGGAAATGTGAACCCAAGCTGGGTATCCCTTCAGTTTGGCTGCGGAAGGAGCGGTCAAGATGACGAGGAATGGTCCTGTCTATTTTGGCTCTAGGGCGGTGGTTGACTGAGGGGTAGACAGAGTTGCCTATCGCGATTGAAGGGGGAATGTCAAAGGAAGGTAAAAGTTGGGGAAGCCGGGAATTAGAGTGGGCCCAGAGGGCAGCTCTGAGGTGAGAAAGAAGTGGGAAAATCAATGGGCTGGATAAGCTGTCCAAGGGAGAAGGCAGAAATACAGGTATAAGAAGGGGCCCTCCGTATAGCATATCAATGGACTAATCAAGAGGAGGTTTTTAGGCATGGCTCTGATTTTGAGAAGGTAAAGAACTATAGGTTTGAACCCCTTGAGGGTAGAGGGACTTAGAGAGTATTGGGGAACCGTGACAGTGGAGTTTGAGTCCTTGAGGGACATAGTGATAGGTTCCTGATGAGAAGTGATTTGAGGCCTGTCTGTTTCCCAGACAACAGGATTGATGAGGGGTGGTCTGCTGTGAGGATCTCTGGGGTAGGCTCAGAGAGGTTAGGAGAAGATGCCAGGGAGTCTGGGGAGGGGCCGAGAGGGGGAGAGGGAGGTTTAGGGAGTGGATGACTTACGTCAGGGCTAGTTTGTATAAGAAACACAGTAGCCAAATTTAAGGGAGGAAATATATAAGGAGGCACCAAACATATGAAGGAGGTCTTGCCCTAAGAGGGACATAGGGCATCGGGGCATTATAAGGAAAGAATGAGTTAAAGTGAGACCTCCAAAAGTACGGAAGACAGGTGGAGTCACCTGAGGGTATTTAATTGTGCCTGAGACTCCCATTATGGGCTCTGAGCCTTCTTTAGAGGGACCATGCCATTCAGTGAGAAGGGAGAGAGTGGCCCTGGTGTCAACGACAGAAGTAAATGTCCGGCTGGCCACCGTCCCTATTATCCTAGGCTCCCTGGACACATCACCATGTGCGACAGGGGCATGAGAGCCTAGGCCTCCTCATTCCAGTAACTGAGCGTAGGGGGTGGACCTTTGTCCAGAGGACTGAACCAAGGGCTGGGGTGACCAGTCCTGGGAGCAGTTCATCTTTCAGTGTTGGCATTGCCCACAGATTGGACACGGTCTGAAAGGAGGCCTAGGGTTTGGGCACGCCTTAGCCCAGTGTCCCGGGTTGCCACAGCGGTAGCAAGTGCCAGGTGAGGCTGGGAAGGCTTGGCGGGTTGTACCTGGAGTAGGTTCTTTATGTGGTCTAGGGGTCTGAGAGTTGAGCACTGAGGCTGGGAGTTGGTATTTAGCCATTCGGTTTCTCTTCTTCTTCTGTTTGGCTTTCTCCTCTCTATTGGTAAAATCTCCGAAGGCTGTGTTTAGAAGTTCCTGTTGGGGAGTCTGGGGTCTCTGGTCTAGAAAATGGAACATGAACCCTAACTGTGCCTTCTGGTCCTGCCACCTCTCGGAGAGGGAACATGGGGTGGGGTCGGGTCATGGGCTTTAGAACGGGTAAGACGGGGAGAGGGAAGGAGCCACGAGGGGATGAGAGGAGCTCGGGGGCTCGGGAGAGGGAGGCCTGGGAGCTCTGGGAGGAGGGGAGGTGTTGGAGATGGGGAATGGGGAACCCGATGGGGGGTGGTCATCTGCGGGATCTGCGTCAGAAAAGAGGGAAGATGAGGTAGGGGAACGGGGCCCACAGCGGGTGAGGCATCTTGGGGCTTTACAGGAGTAGCAACCCAAAGAAGTTGAAATTGGGAGCAGGAGAAGCAGAGAGAGGGGTGTGAGCGAAGATTAAAGACAGCTTGAATATAGGGGACTTTTGACCATCTGCCATTTTGGTGTAAAAAGTTATTAAGAGCAGACCTAGTGTCTTGAAAATTTTTAGGAGGCAGGCAAGGGGGGAATCTGCGGTGGTGGAATGGTCCTTTCCCACAGTGGGCGTGGGAGGGAGAGGGGTCAGGCCAAAGCCAGAGCGGAATTAGGCCGAAGCTGGAAGGGCATTAGGCCGAGGCCAGTGGGGTACAAGGCCAAGGCCGGTGGGGTATTAGGCCGAAACTGGAGGGGTACTAGGCCGAAGCCGGAAGGGCATTAGGCCGAAGCCAGAGAGGTACTGGGCCGAAGCTTGTTGGGCACTCTGAGAAACTCGAAGGGCCTGGGGAGGGAGAGGGAAGCCCTTACCTCAGGATGAGTCAAAAGAATTGGCTGACATGAATGCGGTTAGCAAATGGCAAATGGCCCCTCAGCCTGGAGGTCGGCATTTGTTGAAGCAGAGAGAAAGAGAGAGGGAGGAAGCAATGTTGGCAGATCAAGGTCTTTAGATCAGGCCAATGAAGGGCCAGAAAGGTCTTTATTCCATTCATGTGGTGGTCAAGGTGAGCTCAGAGGTCCGACTGAGTCCTTGAGCACTCAGACAGAAAGGAAATTAAAGTTGGAGGAGGTCCTGGGCTAAGACCAGGGGCCCCCCTTCCCGGTCAGGGAACCAAAATGTAAGAAAAGTGTTGATAAAGAGAAAGACACCGACCTCAGACAGGCAGGATGAGGGTTCATTTGAGTTGTGTGGAGAGATGATCAGGAGTCCAAAGAGAACGGGTAAGACGGGAGAGGGAAGGAGCCACGAGGGGATGAGAGGAGCTCGGGGGCTCGGGAGAGGGAGGCCTGGGAGCTCTGGGAGGAGGGGAGGTGTTGGAGATGGGGAATGGGGAACCCGATGGGGGGTGGTCATCTGCGGGATCTGCGTCAGAAAAGAGGGAAGATGAGGTAGGGGAACGGGGCCCACAGCGGGTGAGGCATCTTGGGGCTTTACAGGAGTAGCAACCCAAAGAAGTTGAAATTGGGAGCAGGAGAAGCAGAGAGAGGGGTGTGAGCGAAGATTAAAGACAGCTTGAATATAGGGGACTTTTGACCATCTGCCATTTTGGTGTAAAAAGTTATTAAGAGCAGACCTAGTGTCTTGAAAATTTTTAGGAGGCAGGCAAGGGGGGAATCTGCGGTGGTGGAATGGTCCTTTCCCACAGTGGGCGTGGGAGGGAGAGGGGTCAGGCCAAAGCCAGAGCGGAATTAGGCCGAAGCTGGAAGGGCATTAGGCCGAGGCCAGTGGGGTACAAGGCCAAGGCCGGTGGGGTATTAGGCCGAAGCTGGAGGGGTACTAGGCCGAAGCCGGAAGGGCATTAGGCCGAAGCCAGAGAGGTACTGGGCCGAAGCTTGTTGGGCACTCTGAGAAACTCGAAGGGCCTGGGGAGGGAGAGGGAAGCCCTTACCTCAGGATGAGTCAAAAGAATTGGCTGACATGAATGCGGTTAGCAAATGGCAAATGGCCCCTCAGCCTGGAGGTCGGCATTTGTTGAAGCAGAGAGAAAGAGAGAGGGAGGAAGCAATGTTGGCAGATCAAGGTCTTTAGATCAGGCCAATGAAGGGCCAGAAAGGTCTTTATTCCATTCATGTGGTGGTCAAGGTGAGCTCAGAGGTCCGACTGAGTCCTTGAGCACTCAGACAGAAAGGAAATTAAAGTTGGAGGAGGTCCTGGGCTAAGACCAGGGGCCCCCCTTCCCGGTCAGGGAACCAAAATGTAAGAAAAGTGTTGATAAAAGAGAGAAAGACACCGACCTCAGACAGGCAGGATGAGGGTTCATTTGAGTTGTGTGGAGAGATGATCAGGAGTCCAAAGAGAACATGGCACCTGGGGAAGGGTGTTTTAAGCAGCAGGATGAGGAGGCGGGTAAGGAGTGAAGCTGAAGGAGGGGAGAGGGGGTGCCAGGTGATCTTGTGGGTGGAGAGCTTTGTGGGGGCGGACACTCCGGGAAGCTGTGGCTGCATGGGATGATGGGGTTGCCTCAACTCTTTGCCACCTCTCAATTCCATCAAGGATTATGTTCCAACTTTGTCGATCGTTTGGCATGAAATATCCTAGCACTGCTGCCTGTAGGCTTTTGGGTGGGGCCAGGACTTCCCTAATAGCTCAGTTGGTAAAGTCCACCTGCAGTGCAGGAGAACCAGGTTTGATCCCTGGGTCAGGAGGATCCCTTGGAGAAGGAAATGGCAGCCCACTCTAGAATTCTTGCCTAGAGAATTACATGGACAGAGGAGTCTGGTGGATTATGGATCATGGACTGTGGACTCAAAGAAGAGTCAGACACAGCTTGGCAACTAAACCACCACCAGGTCTTGGAGGAAATATGGTGACCCCCAGAGAGCAAATGCCAGTGGGTATTTTCTGGGGTATCTTTCACCAGTATATTTGCTCCCACAGTGAGCCAAAGTCCACCTCCCCAGGAGACCCTCCAAGCCCTGCAGTTAGGCCTGGCCCAGGCTCCGATGGAGTCACTGGTTTACCCTCGATCCTGGTGCACATGGAACATTGTGTGTGCTCTCCAAGAAGAGTCTCTGTTTCTCCAAGTCCTGTGGAGCTCGTGCACTGAAGTCCTAGAAGGACTTAAAAGCCAGAGGCTCTGGGGGCTCTGGCTGCTATTGCCTGACCCCTGACGAGGGAGCCTGATGTGGGACTCAGAAGTCTCACCACTGTGGGAGAGTGTTGGCAATAAATTATTTTTGAATTTGTGGGTCACCCGTCCAGTTGGCATGGATGTTGATTATATCACAGAAACACCTCTCCTCATTGTGGCATCTTTATATTGGGTGTAGATTATCTTTTTTGGGAGGTTCGAGCCTTTTTTTGCTAATGGTTATTCAGAAGTTAGTTGTGATTTGGGTTTTTGTGAAAGAAGGTGGACTCAAATCCCTCTGCTCTCCCATACTGTCTTGCACACCTGGCATCCACATTTGAAATTCCTTTATAAATTTTTGGTTTACAGTTAGCATGGGATATATATGTATCATTGTCATTGTTCAGTCACTAAGACTTGTCTAACTCATTTCGACCCCATGGACTGCAGCATATCATGCCTTCTTTTTTTTTTTAAAGATTTATTTATTTTATTATTTTTTTTATTTTGGGGTGGGGGTCGGGTTGGGGAGGGAGGGGAGCAGGCGGGCCACTTCCATTGGTCTTTCATTTCTCTATTTTCATCCGTCTTCATTCTTTGGCTCCTGTGGGCCTCCCATCATGGTGGCGTCTGTTGTCGCAGAGCACCGGCTCTGGGCGCATACGCTCCAGAGCTCCGGCTCAGTGATTGGACACATCAGTCCAGCTGCTCCGCAGCACATGGGATCTTCCCAGGCCAGGGATCGAACCGGCGCCCCTTGCACTGCAAGGCGGTGTCCTTACCCACTGGACCACCAGGGGAAGCCCCCATATGATGCTTTCTTATCCTTCACTGTCTCCTACAGTTTGCTCAAACTGATGTCCATTGAGTCAGTGTTAACATTGAGCCTTCTCTGTCATCCTCTTCTCCTACTGACTTCAGTCTGTCCCAGCACCAGGGTCTTTTTCAATGAGTCCCCTCTTTGCATTAGGCAGTTAATGTATTGGAGCTTCAACTTCCGTTTCAGCATCAGTTCTTTCCATGAAAATTCAAGGTTAATTTCCTTTAGGATTGACTGGTTTGATCTCCTTGCAGTCCACTGAACTCTTTTCTTTTTTAATAGAACATGTAAAGTGAGTATTTTAATACAAATCATTAAGATATATTTATATTACATATAGATCTATACATTAGAAGATGCTACTGAAATTTTGCTCTCTAGAATATAGAATATCATTCTAGAATTCTTAAAAAATAAATCACCTGGAAGACTTAGATGATGGCTGTGAAACAGATTCTCCCATAACGATATCGTCTTAATTGACTGGTTATAGCTGGAATTGGGAGGTTCGAGCCTTTTTTTGCTAATGGTTATTCAGAAGTTAGTTGTGATTTGGGTTTTTGTGAAAGAAGGTGGACTCAAATCCCTCTGCTCTCCCATACTGTCTTGCACACCTGGCATCCACATTTGAAATTCCTTTATAAATTTTTGGTTTACAGTTAGCATGGGATATATATGTATCATTGTCATTGTTCAGTCACTAAGACTTGTCTAACTCATTTCGACCCCATGGACTGCAGCATATCATGCCTTCTTTTTTTTTTTAAAGATTTATTTATTTTATTTTGGGCGGGGGTCGGATTGGGGAGGGAGGGGAGCAGGCGGGCCACTTCCATTGGTCTTTCATTTCTCTATTTTCATCCGTCTTCATTCTTTGGCTCCTGTGGGCCTCCCATCATGGTGGCGTCTGTTGTCGCAGAGCACCGGCTCTGGGCGCATACGCTCCAGAGCTCCGGCTCAGTGATTGGACACATCAGTCCAGCTGCTCCGCAGCACATGGGATCTTCCCAGGCCAGGGATCGAACCGGCGCCCCTTGCACTGCAAGGCGGTGTCCTTACCCACTGGACCACCAGGGGAAGCCCCCATATGATGCTTTCTTATCCTTCACTGTCTCCTACAGTTTGCTCAAACTGATGTCCATTGAGTCAGTGTTAACATTGAGCCTTCTCTGTCATCCTCTTCTCCTACTGACTTCAGTCTGTCCCAGCACCAGGGTCTTTTTCAATGAGTCCCCTCTTTGCATTAGGCAGTTAATGTATTGGAGCTTCAACTTCCGTTTCAGCATCAGTTCTTTCCATGAAAATTCAAGGTTAATTTCCTTTAGGATTGACTGGTTTGATCTCCTTGCAGTCCACTGAACTCTTTTTTTTTTTTTTAATAGAACATGTAAAGTGAGTATTTTAATACAAATCATTAAGATATATTTATATTACATATAGATCTATACATTAGAAGATGCTACTGAAATTTTGCTCTCTAGAATATAGAATATCATTCTAGAATTCTTAAAAAATAAATCACCTGGAAGACTTAGATGATGGCTGTGAAACAGATTCTCCCATAACGATACTACTTCCGTCATTTAAAGTTTTGACAATGGTTATAGCTGGAAACCGGAGCAGTTTATGAGAAAACCCCATTCTTCGATCAGCTGGATCATGTCCAAAGTATTTCACCTGAATTTCCTGGCCTACTTCGGATCCGACAGCAGCGGGATGTAATCTTGCATTGATCAAGTTGTGTATTATGAAGTAGACCTGCAGTCATATTTGGATGGAGTTTTAACCATCACTCCAGCGTCTCTGATTTCAATTATTGTGGTGGTATACACTGCTCCAAATTCTAATTGCTGCTCTTGACCATCTTTGCAGGTTTCAGTAATGAAGTCTCTTGCCTCATGCATGGCACTGGGTCTTGGTGCAGATTTAGAAGATGTTTCTTCATCCATCTGGCTGATAGTTACTCCTGCTTCAGCTTCAAGCTTTTTAAAGTGATACCCACCTGGTCCAACAAATTTTGCTGGTTTTGATAATGGAACCTGAACAGTTTCTACAACAGATCCATTTTCTTTCCTAGATGATAGAGGTTTTGAAATAGTTTTGTTCATTATCTGTAATATCTCCTTTTTTGCTACCGAGGCCTGCTGAATGGCCTCCATTACAATTTTTATTGGTATTCCAGGTAATTTAATGTCAGCCTGTACTGCAGTTATTCCTTTAGAAGTGCCTCCTATTTTGAAATCCATGTTGCCATGATAATCTTCAGTCGCCAGAATATCTGTCAGCAAACAGTAATCTTCTATTTCACCTTTGTCAGGATTGTTTTTGGTGGCCAGTCCTATTGCCACACCTGCCACAGCACGTGAAATTGGGACCCCGTGCCCAAGGTCTCTTCTGTTTACACCAGTGACTTTGCCAATTTCATTAGTTGCATAGGGAGGAAGCTCATAGTGCAGCATGAAATTTTTGTCTTTTATCTCATTTATAGTTGTTATAATTTGGTCTGACTTATTACTGGATTCTAATGAATCAAATGTTATGGTACAAAGCACCTGTGTCTGTCCCATTGGAAATAATGATGACCCATGAAGAATTTTAAACATGTCTACCTAATATATCTAATCTATATTCCTAAGGGAAGTCAAATCTCAACCATCGCATCTTTTGTACACATTCTTTAGAAATAATACTTCTAAAAACATCCTTTGCAGCAACATTGAAGGATTCTATTATTTCATAGGAATCAACTTCTGGAAATTCTTCTTTTAACTGTTTCTCTGTATCTAATTTTATCTTGTTAGTAGCTTCATCTCTGGAAATTTTATCAAGTTTATGATCTGTAAAAACTGTGTAGAGTTTTTCCATGGCGAGTTTACGAGCATGTTTCACAATCTCTGGCAAAGGGACCAACAGCTTCCGAGGTGTCCTCTTGGTAACACCATTTTCTTTTACCAACTGCTGGGTGCCTTGAATTATTTGTTGTGTGTATTTTACTCCCATTTGATAGCATGGCAAAAGTCCTGCTATAGAACACTCTCTACAGAGGCTTCAAACATGACAATCTGACTTTTAGGTGCTCCAGTAACCACCAGATGTAAAGTACTGTTAGCCATTGCTTTTCGTGTTGGGTCAACTACACGTTCTCCAGCAATCATTCCTATTCGTGCTGCCCCACTGTTAATGGCTATGGCATCGGGTTCATTAGCACCATCTCCTGCTAACAGATTGCAGAGGATCTGTGTATCATAAAAGTAGCCAGATGGAAAGAGAGGTCTAACTGAACGATGGCCAAAGGCATGAACTGGGAAGAAGAAGGTTTTGTTTTACTGACTGCTGTGACCATCACTGCAGTGGCACCTGCCGGTACGACAGCAGAACCGTCTGCAAATCTGGCCAGTTTGCCAGAAAATTTCTAATTTTCTGCTAAGTCCACGGCCACAGTTTGGCCGCCCCATAGTGCTCGCATCTGTAACGGGGTCATCCACTGAACTCTTACATCTTCTCCAGCACCATACTTCAAAAGCATGAATTCTTCGGTGCTCAGACTTCTTTATGGTTCAACTTTCACATCTCTCCATTACTTTGGGAAAAACCATTGCTTTGACTATACAGACCTTTGTCCTCAAAGTGGTGTCTCTGCCTTTTAATACCCTATTTAGGTTTGTCATAGCTTTTCTTCCAGAGAGCAAGCCTCTTCTCCTTTCATGGCTGCAGTCACCATCCAGAGTGATTTTGGAGCCCAAGAAAATAAAGTCTTTCACTGTTTCCATTTTTTTCCCCATCTATGTGCCATGAAGAGATGGGACTGGATGCCATGATCTTAATTTTTGAATGTTGAGTTGTAATCCAGCTTCTTAACTCTCGTCTTTTACCCTCATCAGGAGGTTCTTTAGTTTCCATTCACTTTCTGCCCTTAGGGTGGTATCATCTGCATATCCGAGGTTGTTGATATTTCTCTTGACAATCTTTATACCAGTTTGTGATTCATCCAGCCTGGCATTTCACATGATGTACTCTGCATACAAATTAAGTTAGCAAGGTAACAAGATACAGCCTTGTCATACCCATTTCCCAATTTTGAACCTGTCTGTTGTTGGCAAAAGTCCTGCTATAGAACACTCTCTACAGAGGCTTCAAACATGACAATCTGACTTTTAGGTGCTCCAGTAACCACCAGATGTAAAGTACTGTTAGCCATTGCTTTTCGTGTTGGGTCAACTACACGTTCTCCAGCAATCATTCCTATTCGTGCTGCCCCACTGTTAATGGCTATGGCATCGGGTTCATTAGCACCATCTCCTGCTAACAGATTGCAGAGGATCTGTGTATCATAAAAGTAGCCAGATGGAAAGAGAGGTCTAACTGAACGATGGCCAAAGGCATGAACTGGGAAGAAGAAGGTTTTGTTTTACTGACTGCTGTGACCATCACTGCAGTGGCACCTGCCGGTACGACAGCAGAACCGTCTGCAAATCTGGCCAGTTTGCCAGAAAATTTCTAATTTTCTGCTAAGTCCACCACAGTTTGGCCGCCCCATAGTGCTCGCATCTGTAACGGGGTCATCCACTGAACTCTTACATCTTCTCCAGCACCATACTTCAAAAGCATGAATTCTTCGGTGCTCAGACTTCTTTATGGTTCAACTTTCACATCTCTCCATTACTTTGGGAAAAACCATTGCTTTGACTATACAGACCTTTGTCCTCAAAGTGGTGTCTCTGCCTTTTAATACCCTATTTAGGTTTGTCATAGCTTTTCTTCCAGAGAGCAAGCCTCTTCTCCTTTCATGGCTGCAGTCACCATCCAGAGTGATTTTGGAGCCCAAGAAAATAAAGTCTTTCACTGTTTCCATTTTTTTCCCCATCTATGTGCCATGAAGAGATGGGACTGGATGCCATGATCTTAATTTTTGAATGTTGAGTTGTAATCCAGCTTCTTAACTCTCGTCTTTTACCCTCATCAGGAGGTTCTTTAGTTTCCATTCACTTTCTGCCCTTAGGGTGGTATCATCTGCATATCCGAGGTTGTTGATATTTCTCTTGACAATCTTTATACCAGTTTGTGATTCATCCAGCCTGGCATTTCACATGATGTACTCTGCATACAAATTAAGTTAGCAAGGTAACAAGATACAGCCTTGTCATACCCATTTCCCAATTTTGAACCTGTCTGTTGTTCTGCATAAGGTTCTGTTGCTCCTTGACCTGCATTTAGGTTTCTCAGAAGACAGGTAAGGTGGTCTGATATTTCCATCTCTTTAAGATTGTTCCACAGTTTGTTGTGATCCACACAGTCAAAGGCTTTAGCGTAGTCAAAGAAGCAGAAATAGATGTTTTTGGAATTCCATTATTTTTTCTTTGATCCGATAGATGTTGAAAATTTGATTTCTGATTCCTCGATTTTTCTAAGTCCAGCATCTGAAAGTTGTACATTGGAAAGTTCTCAGTTCATGTACTATCGAAGCCTAGCATTTAGGATTTTGAGCATTGCCTTGCTAACATGTGAAATGAGCGCAATTGGTAGTTTGAACATTCTTTGACATTGCACTTCTTTGGGATTGGAATGAAAACTGACCTTTCTCAGTCTGGTGGCAGCTGCTGAGTTTTCCAGGTTTGCTGGCATATTGAGTGCAGGACTTTAACAGCATCATCTTTTCAGATTTGAAATTCCAGTTGAGCTGGCATTCCATCACCTCCACTGGATTTGTTTGTAGTAATGCTTCCTGTGGCCCACTTGACTTCGCACTCCAGGATGTCTGACTCTAGGTTAGTGACCACACCATCGCAGTTCTCTGGGTCATTAAGAACTTTTTGTACAGCTCCTCTCTGTATTCTTGCCACCTCTTCTTAATCTCTTCTGCTTCTGTTAGTTCCGTACTGTTTCTGTCCTTTATTGTGCCTGTCTTTGCATAAAATACTCCCTTGGTATCTCTAATTTTCCTGAAGAGATCTCTAGTCTTTCTCATTCTATTTTCTTCCCCTATTCATTTGCGTTGTTCTCTTATGAAGGCTGCCTTATCTCTCCTTGGTATCCTCTGAAACTCTGCATTCAGTTGCTCTGTCTTTATTTCTCCTTTGCTTTTTGCTTCTCTTTTCTCAGCTATTTTCAAGTGTTCTCAGAAACCCATTTTGCCTTCTTGCCTGCCTTTTTCTTGGGGATGGTTTTGATCACCGCCTTCTGCACTGTTACAAACCTCAGTCCATGGTTACTCAGGCACTCTGTCTATGAGATCTTATCTCTTGAATCTGTTTGTCACTTCCATTTTTTAGGTGATAGTTGAATGGCCTAATGGTTTTCCCTACTTTGTTCAATTTAAGTCTGAAAATTGCAATAAGGAGCTGATGATCTGAGCCAGTCAGTGCCAGGTCTTATTTTTGCTGACTGTATAAAACTTCTCCATCTTTGGCTGCAAAGAATATACTCAATATGATCTGGGTATTGACTGTCTGGTGATGTCCATGTGTAGTGTTGACTCTTGTTTTGTTGGAAGAGTGTGTTTACTATGACCAGTGTGTTTAATTTGTTGATTTTATTCTCTCATACAGTTTAACAATCTTTTGGACTCACAAACACTGTTTTTGATAATATATTTTACAGTTAATTGTTTTGCTCATCCCTTAACTTCTTATGTGGATATACATGATTTTACTATTCCTTGTCTTTTAACCTTACTTCTAGCTATGTGAGTGAATGAACTTCTCCATTTACTGTATGTTTGCCCTAATGATAATTTTTTCATTTTGTAATATTCAGGTTTCTAATTTTTTGACTTTTCCTTTTTCACCTAGAGGAATTCCTGTAATATTTTGTGCAAAGCCGGTTTGATGCTGCTGAACTGTTTTAGTTTTTGACTGTCTGTTAAAGCTTTTGATCTCTTCATCAAACTTAAATTATTACTGAGTAGAAGCTCCCTCTGCTTGCCTCACCATAGGCAAATGAATCAGAAATGAGATGTTGAAGCAAGGAGTATGACTTCATTTGAGAGCCAGCAGAGTGAGAGTATGGCAGACTAATGTCTCAAAATAATAATCTTATTTCTTTTTTTTTTAAAGATTTATTTATTTATTTTGGGCGGGAGTCGGGTTGGGGAGGGAGGGAGTGGGGCTGGGCCACTTCTATTGGTCTTTCATTTATCTATTTTCATCCATCTTTGTTCTTTGGCTCCTGTGGGCCTCCCATCTCTGTTGTTGCAGAGCACCGGCTCTAGGTGCATGCGCCCAAAAGCTCCGGCTTGGTAATTGGACACATCGATCCACCCGCTCCGCGGCACGTGGGATCTTCCCAGGCCAGGGATCAAACCGGCGCCCCTTGCACTGCAAGGCGGTGTCTTTACCCGCTGGACCACCAGGGGAAGCCCTGGATGCCAGGTTCTTATATAGAGTAAGTGGGAAAGGTAAACAAGTAAAGTAAAGGAGGCCATGACTCTTAGAAATCTCCCTTGGAATGACTGCCTTGGTGGGGTAATTGCTATTTTCTTTCTTCGTGTCGCCATCTGCAGGTAGACAGAGTCTTCGTGAAAGGTATTTTGATTTAACATTCAGGCGGAGGGGTAAGGTTTCCCAAGGCAGGCGTGTAGTTATGGATAATATCCTTTTAGTGAAGAAAAACAATAGGAAGCAAAGGTTAAAGTAAGAGAAATAGATCTAACATGGAGTTGGTTCTTCCCGGAAACGATTCCCCACTGTCAGTATCCGTTACATAATTCTGTGGAAGAAGGGGCAATGACCATTTTAATTGCTTTCTGTTGTGCCTTGTCACATGAATCTCTCTGGGAATGTTGGCCATCACTGCAAGTGTTTCAAATGTTGCTTCTTTTGTACCTATACGGAAAATGTCTACTTTACACTGTAAGGCTTAAAAAACATTTACGACCTTAAAGTTAAGAGTGACGTTTTATTAGGTAGGAATTTTGAGGACTTTAAGCCTGGTAGGCAGCACCTCAAGTTAAGGAGTTTAGTGGCTTATTTATTGGTTTATTTCATGTATGAGAAGATGCAAAAATCTGAGCTCACTGAAATCATTTCCTTGCCTTCTCACATCTGGGGGCCTGTATCCTGTACCCTGAGTTTCCTCCGGGCTCACCATAGGGAGTGCCTGTAGTCTGCTGGCTGCTGGGTGGCAGGCGTTTCTCTCCTTCCTGACTTTCTTCAGAGATCACTGGCTCACGTTGGTGGGCTGCTTCAGATCTTTTGCTTTTGGTCGGGAATTTGACCAATATTTGGGAGATATTTCACAATCAAATTTGGTCTCATATTGCTGGGAGGCTTATCCCCAGATCAGGCGAAAGTTCTTGATGTGCCACTTTAGGTGTTAAATTTTGAATTAGATCCCACTGCTGATTAAAGACCCTCTGGATTTTGTCTGACTGTGATCCAGGAAATATTTCCCCTTGTTGCCTCTTCCCATACCTAGAATCACACTATTAAAATTATTTTATGTTATAAATGTGATTTATATCCTCAAGATGTTTAGTCATAGAAGTTTTGTTAGAGGTCTGGTTACTTAATGGGTACTGTAGGAGACAACAGTCTTACACATTGGACAGCGCATACGTAATGCAGCTAGTAATGTTGATAAAGGCATAGTATAGCAGGGAGACACAAAGCCCGATTTGAAAACAAAGGCAAATTAAAATAATGATTAATTCAGTTGTAATCCAGTTGCAACAGTTGAGGGACCAAAGGAGTAATGAGCTATCCACAGTTTCACTGGACCAGCCATGCCTACTTAGATATGCATGGATGACTCTTTGAGACAAGCATATGTTACTGTCAGTAAAAACTGGATGCAGAGAAGAAGGTAAACGTTTCACTTCTGCTTATAAGCATTGTTTTTGTTGCTCAGTCTCTTAGTCATGTCCAACTGTTTGTGCCCTACTGCAGTATCCAGGCCTCCCTGTCAAGTTAAGGAGTTTAGTGGCTTATTTATGTTGGCTTCTTTAATTTGTTTTTACCTATACGGAAAATGTCTACTTTACACTGTAAGGCTTAAAAACATTCGACCTTAAAGTTAAGAGTGACGTTTTATTAGGTAGGAATTTTGAGGACTTTAAGCCTGGTAGGCAGCACCTCAAGTTAAGGAGTTTAGTGGCTTATTTATTGGTTTATTTCATGTATGAGAAGATGCAAAAATCTGAGCTCACTGAAATCATTTCCTTGCCTTCTCACATCTGGGGGCCTGTATCCTGTACCCTGAGTTTCCTCCGGGCTCACCATAGGGAGTGCCTGTAGTCTGCTGGCTGCTGGGTGGCAGGCGTTTCTCTCCTTCCTGACTTTCTTCAGAGATCACTGGCTCACGTTGGTGGGCTGCTTCAGATCTTTTGCTTTTGGTCGGGAATTTGACCAATATTTGGGAGATATTTCACAATCAAATTTGGTCTCATATTGCTGGGAGGCTTATCCCCAGATCAGGCGAAAGTTCTTGATGTGCCACTTTAGGTGTTAAATTTTGAATTAGATCCCACTGCTGATTAAAGACCCTCTGGATTTTGTCTGACTGTGATCCAGGAAATATTTCCCCTTGTTGCCTCTTCCCATACCTAGAATCACACTATTAAAATTATTTTATGTTATAAATGTGATTTATATCCTCAAGATGTTTAGTCATAGAAGTTTTGTTAGAGGTCTGGTTACTTAATGGGTACTGTAGGAGACAACAGTCTTACACATTGGACAGCGCATCGTAATGCAGCTAGTAATGTTGATAAAGGCATAGTATAGCAGGGAGACACAAAGCCCGATTTGAAAACAAAGGCAAATTAAAATAATGATTAATTCAGTTGTAATCCAGTTGCAACAGTTGAGGGACCAAAGGAGTAATGAGCTATCCACAGTTTCACTGGACCAGCCATGCCTACTTAGATATGCATGGATGACTCTTTGAGACAAGCATATGTTACTGTCAGTAAAAACTGGATGCAGAGAAGAAGGTAAACGTTTCACTTCTGCTTATAAGCATTGTTTTTGTTGCTCAGTCTCTTAGTCATGTCCAACTGTTTGTGACCCCATGGACTGCAGTATCCAGGCCTCCCTGTCCCTCACCATCTCCCAGAGTTTGCCCAAGTTCATGTCCATTGCATCGATGATGCCATCCAGCCATCTCATCCTCTGGCACCCTCTTCTCCTTCTGCTCTCGATCTTTCCCATGGTCAGTGTAAGAAAAGTGTAAAAGAAAGAGAAGACCAAGGGATGGGGGGAGGAGCAGGTCTATTCATATTGGGCTTAGGTAGGCGCCCCCAAGAGGGATCTGGCTACACAGGCATGACCGAGAGAGGGAGGGAGGGAGGGAGGGAGAGAGAGAGAGAGACAGAGAGAGAGACAGACAGACCAGACAGAGAGAGACAAAGAGACAGACAGAGAGACAGAGAGAGAGAGACAGAGAGACAGACAAGCAGGCGGAGAGTGAGGGGGGAGTCAGGGCAAAGGGTCCAAGAGGGAAGAAGGGTTCAGAGAGAAAGAGGGAGAGATGAGGCCAGGCGGGCCCAGAGGCCAAGAGGCCAGCAGGCTGAAAAGGGGCGTTGCAGCTGAGAGTGGGGGTTAGGTATCTGGGTGTGGCCAGGGAAGTGGTCAGGGGAGGGACTGGTGCTGACACGTGAGTCCACAGGTTAGGAAAGCTTTGTGTCCGCAGAGGTCATGTCGGGAAGAGCCTTCAGGGAGGGCGGGGCTGCCTCCGCTCTTTGCAAATTTTCAACACCAACATTCCAGACTCCAAGGAAGTATAGGAACAGGACATCATATCTTTGCAAATTTTCAATGCCAACAGTCAGGGACTTTTCCAATGAGTCCAGTGTTGTGAACAGATGATCATCAGCCCTTCCAATGAATATTCAGGGTTAAATATTGTACCAAAGTTACCAAATTACTATAAGTCATAATTAGTTTAAGGGGAAGGTTTTCTTTATACCTTGAAAACACAGATTTAAATCAGTAATTTCTTTAGATAGAAACTATAAAAATTATAACTGAACTTACCAGTTCATTTGACTTCTGAGAGTTGGTCCATAAAGAAGGCTGAACACCAGACAGCTAGTAAAAACTGGATGCAGAGAAGAAGGTAAACGTTTCACTTCTGCTTATAAGCATTGTTTTTGTTGCTCAGTCTCTTAGTCATGTCCAACTGTTTGTGACCCCATGGACTGCAGTATCCAGGCCTCCCTGTCCCTCACCATCTCCCAGAGTTTGCCCAAGTTCATGTCCATTGCATCGATGATGCCATCCAGCCATCTCATCCTCTGGCACCCTCTTCTCCTTCTGCTCTCGATCTTTCCCATGGTCAGTGTAAGAAAAGTGTAAAAGAAAGAGAAGACCAAGGGATGGGGGGAGGAGCAGGTCTATTCATATTGGGCTTAGGTAGGCGCCCCCAAGAGGGATCTGGCTACACAGGCATGACCGAGAGAGGGAGGGAGGGAGGGAGAGAGAGAGAGAGACAGAGAGAGAGACAGACAGACCAGACAGAGAGAGACAAAGAGACAGACAGAGAGACAGAGAGAGAGAGACAGAGAGACAGACAAGCAGGCGGAGAGTGAGGGGGGAGTCAGGGCAAAGGGTCCAAGAGGGAAGAAGGGTTCAGAGAGAAAGAGGGAGAGATGAGGCCAGGCGGGCCCAGAGGCCAAGAGGCCAGCAGGCTGAAAAGGGGCGTTGCAGCTGAGAGTGGGGGTTAGGTATCTGGGTGTGGCCAGGGAAGTGGTCAGGGGAGGGACTGGTGCTGACACGTGAGTCCACAGGTTAGGAAAGCTTTGTGTCCGCAGAGGTCATGTCGGGAAGAGCCTTCAGGGAGGGCGGGGCTGCCTCCGCTCTTTGCAAATTTTCAACACCAACATTCCAGACTCCAAGGAAGTATAGGAACAGGACATCATATCTTTGCAAATTTTCAATGCCAACAGTCAGGGACTTTTCCAATGAGTCCAGTGTTGTGAACAGATGATCATCAGCCCTTCCAATGAATATTCAGGGTTAAATATTGTACCAAAGTTACCAAATTACTATAAGTCATAATTAGTTTAAGGGGAAGGTTTTCTTTATACCTTGAAAACACAGATTTAAATCAGTAATTTCTTTAGATAGAAACTATAAAAATTATAACTGAACTTACCAGTTCATTTGACTTCTGAGAGTTGGTCCATAAAGAAGGCTGAACACCAGAGAATTAATGCTCTCCAACTGTGGTGCTAGACAGGACTCCAGAGAGTTCCTTGGACTGGAAGGAGAATCAAACCAGTCAATTCTAAAGGAAAGCAGCCCTCAGTATTCGTTAGAAGGACTGATGCTGAAGCAGAAGCTGCAATACCTTCGGCACCTGCTGCAAAGACTCGTTGGATAGGACCCTGGTGCTGGAAAAGACTGAGGGCAGGAAATATGGGTGACAGAGGGTGAGATGGTTGGACAGCAGCACCAGTTCAGTGGAAATGACTCTGAGCAAACTCCAGGAGTTAGTGAAGGATGGAGAAGCCTCATGCACTGCAGCATGGGGTCACAAAGAGTCAGGTATAACTTAGCGATAAAACAAAAATAATATTGAAAGAACCAGCAGGAGGGAGAGGGGCAGAAAGAACGAGAGAGAGAGAGAGAGAGAGAGAGAGAGAGAGACAGAGACAGAGACAGAGACAGAGACAGAGACAGAGACAGAGAGAGAGGCACGGCTGGGTCCTTAGAGAAAGCAGAGTTTAATTGGGAGACCAGCCGGGTTCTCTTAGAGAGGAGAGAGCCTCATCCAATTGGGCTTGAGGCAAATCTTATATAGTGAGGACGTGGAATTTATACCAGGACATATGGGTCTTTGTTCTGGGAAGGGAAATTGGGAGGGGAATGCAGGGGTCTGCTTATCAGGCCGGTCAGCCAGGTGCCAAAACAGCCAGATGTTTGATAACTTGTTAGCTTCTGGTGAGATGGGGCTGCAATTATCTGCAGCACAGAGGACATGGGTGAAGGTTGGACCTTGAAGTGGGTGTGAAACTCTCAGCCGCCCTAACAAATATAACCCATGAAGATGTATTTATTACTCATTTGATGACTCTTTCTATGTTATTTACCATAGCAAGTGAACCAAATTAGTTTAAGGGAAGGTTTTCTTTATACCTTGAAAACACAGATTTAAATCAGTAATTTCTTTAGATAGAAACTATAAAAATTATAACTGAACTTACCAGTTCATTTGACTTCTGAGAGTTGGTCCATAAAGAAGGCTGAACACCAGAGAATTAATGCTCTCCAACTGTGGTGCTAGACAGGACTCCAGAGAGTTCCTTGGACTGGAAGGAGAATCAAACCAGTCAATTCTAAAGGAAAGCAGCCCTCAGTATTCGTTAGAAGGACTGATGCTGAAGCAGAAGCTGCAATACCTTCGGCACCTGCTGCAAAGACTCGTTGGATAGGACCCTGGTGCTGGAAAAGACTGAGGGCAGGAAATATGGGTGACAGAGGGTGAGATGGTTGGACAGCAGCACCAGTTCAGTGGAAATGACTCTGAGCAAACTCCAGGAGTTAGTGAAGGATGGAGAAGCCTCATGCACTGCAGCATGGGGTCACAAAGAGTCAGGTATAACTTAGCGATAAAACAAAAATAATATTGAAAGAACCAGCAGGAGGGAGAGGGGCAGAAAGAACGAGAGAGAGAGAGAGAGAGACAGAGACAGAGACAGAGACAGAGACAGAGACAGAGACAGAGAGAGACAGAGAGAGAGAGAGAGAGAGAGGCACGGCTGGGTCCTTAGAGAAAGCAGAGTTTAATTGGGAGACCAGCCGGGTTCTCTTAGAGAGGAGAGAGCCTCATCCAATTGGGCTTGAGGCAAATCTTATATAGTGAGGACGTGGAATTTATACCAGGACATATGGGTCTTTGTTCTGGGAAGGGAAATTGGGAGGGGAATGCAGGGGTCTGCTTATCAGGCCGGTCAGCCAGGTGCCAAAACAGCCAGATGTTTGATAACTTGTTAGCTTCTGGTGAGATGGGGGCTGCAATTATCTGCAGCACAGAGGACATGGGTGAAGGTTGGACCTTGAAGTGGGTGTGAAACTCTCAGCCGCCCTAACAAATATAACCCATGAAGATGTATTTATTACTCATTTGATGACTCTTTCTATGTTATTTACCATAGCAAGTGAACCAAATTAGTTTACTATCTCCCTTAATATCTCTCTTTGGCGTGTTTAAAGAGTCCTTTGAAACATCCCAATTTAGGTAGAGGTCAAAGGAACTTTATTATAATTTGACTTGGGAAATTTTCTCAAAAGAATGTAAAAAAAGTTTTAAAACACAACAGTATCACAGGTCACTGTGAAACAGTAGTTATTCACTTAGCCAAAGTAACGATAAAGTATGTTAAAGTCAAATACAAAACAGATCTCTTAAGTGGTAAAGAAACTAAAGTCTGTTATCAAAGGCACTGCAATATCTTAAGAAAACTTATCTTTTTAATAGTGAGAAAAGCCAAATTCAAGTTTTACACTGGCATATATTTAAAGTTTATTTATTCAATTGGATTCGTTTAAACTTAATCCTGACTGATTATGTATAAAACTCATTTTGGGGATCTACTTTTCACAACTATTTCATCGCTTATTTTAGCACAGTTGTAAGTTTCAATTGTGGAATGTCTGAAGAGATCCTAAAACATCATTATTTCTAAAAGTTCATCTAAAGCTCTTGTGTTCGTTTGATTCCCTTGTTGATGAAGTTATAACAAGTATAACAAGATTCTATTCAGCTTATATGAAACTTTGGACAATAAAAGTATTATACTTAATGTTGATTCCCAAGTCATGTCTATATCTATTAGATCAATGAACAAACATTACTACTAGTATTACTTTAATCGTCCTGGTTCACAGGAACCTGAAATTCATTTAGCTTAATTTCTCTTGTATTTAGATTTGTTTGGTTTCTAAGTGCTTATTTTAATTGAAGCCAAATAAATAGAACTTTTATACAGGTCAGCCATGGCAATATTATCCAAAGACAAAGACACATACAAACACACAAACAGATACGTCATCTCTCATTTCAAAATTTCAGCCCTGATTAGTTATGGGTGCATACACAGGCCATGTAACACCCATTCATTACAAAAGAGGTTGGATTAAAATTAGGTTTCTGGCAGATGGAATAATTCACTGTCACTTGGCTAGATGACTAAATATTTGCAGAAAAGATACTTAGAATTTGTATTTACCTTGCACAAGCCAACTTCTAAATTACTTTATCCTCTTCAAAATTTGCACTTTAAAAGACTGGGAGAGATAAGGTTCTAGAGAAAATCAGATAGGATGTTTGCATCTCAAAGATACAGGCAAGTTCTTCCCAGGGTAGCTCTGTTTACCCCTTTGTTTAATACTTCCACACCTCTTAAGCGAAATAGAGAAGGTTTAGGGAGTGGTAAAAAAACCAAAAATTGGTGGACTTTAAATTATTTTTAGAGCACTATTCCTGTAAAGACTACATTTCTAAAACGATAGTTGTTTTTTTTTTTTTTTTGAAGTTTTATATGGCTGCCCCAGTGATATTGAAGGTCTGTCTTTCCAATTTACCTTTGTTGGATAGTTTTAGCTTTTCTCATTTAGCTTAGGGGAGAAGTTCCAAAAACTTCACCAGATTCTGAATACCAGCTGTTGTTAGCTTAGTCAGACCCAGGGCCTCCCATCTTGTTTGTCTGTCTGGAATATGTTCCTCTGTTGCCTCATTTCTGCATAAGTGCTATTTCTATCTTTATGTGTCTGGTAGGTTGGTTGGGTTTCCTGACCTTGGTGAAATGGCCTTTTGTATGAGGCATGTGTGTCTCAGCAGCCAACATGTGCGTCTTGTTTCTGGTCTGTATAATATAGAGGTTCTCCTATGTGGGCTGATTCAGCTTATATGAAACTTTGGACAATAAAAGTATTATACTTAATGTTGATTCCCAAGTCATGTCTATATCTATTAGATCAATGAACAAACATTACTACTAGTATTACTTTAATCGTCCTGGTTCACAGGAACCTGAAATTCATTTAGCTTAATTTCTCTTGTATTTAGATTTGTTTGGTTTCTAAGTGCTTATTTTAATTGAAGCCAAATAAATAGAACTTTTATACAGGTCAGCCATGGCAATATTATCCAAAGACAAAGACACATACAAACACACAAACAGATACGTCATCTCTCATTTCAAAATTTCAGCCCTGATTAGTTATGGGTGCATACACAGGCCATGTAACACCCATTCATTACAAAAGAGGTTGGATTAAAATTAGGTTTCTGGCAGATGGAATAATTCACTGTCACTTGGCTAGATGACTAAATATTTGCAGAAAAGATACTTAGAATTTGTATTTACCTTGCACAAGCCAACTTCTAAATTACTTTATCCTCTTCAAAATTTGCACTTTAAAAGACTGGGAGAGATAAGGTTCTAGAGAAAATCAGATAGGATGTTTGCATCTCAAAGATACAGGCAAGTTCTTCCCAGGGTAGCTCTGTTTACCCCTTTGTTTAATACTTCCACACCTCTTAAGCGAAATAGAGAAGGTTTAGGGAGTGGTAAAAAAACCAAAAATTGGTGGACTTTAAATTATTTTTAGAGCACTATTCCTGTAAAGACTACATTTCTAAAACGATAGTTGTTTTTTTTCTTTCTTTGAAGTTTTATATGGCTGCCCCAGTGATATTGAAGGTCTGTCTTTCCAATTTACCTTTGTTGGATAGTTTTAGCTTTTCTCATTTAGCTTAGGGGAGAAGTTCCAAAAACTTCACCAGATTCTGAATACCAGCTGTTGTTAGCTTAGTCAGACCCAGGGCCTCCCATCTTGTTTGTCTGTCTGGAATATGTTCCTCTGTTGCCTCATTTCTGCATAAGTGCTATTTCTATCTTTATGTGTCTGGTAGGTTGGTTGGGTTTCCTGACCTTGGTGAAATGGCCTTTTGTATGAGGCATGTGTGTCTCAGCAGCCAACATGTGCGTCTTGTTTCTGGTCTGTATAATATAGAGGTTCTCCTATGTGGGCTGTATGGGTCCTTCTATTGTGGTAGGTTACGTGGGCAATCTGGCAGGCTTGGTTGCACCACAGTCTGGTTGGTTGCTAGATCGTGCCTTCTGTACAGACTGCCAACTCGTTGGTGGGTTGGATTCATGAGGTGATTGATTGCGGAGCTCTTGAGGGCCCTGGGGCATATACTGGCTTGCTGGTGGGTGGAGTCATTGTCCAGAAGACTCTGGGGCTATTGCCCACCCACTGGTGGGTGAAGCCAGATTCTAGGATTAGTGCAAGCCTCTTGGTGGGCAAAGTTGGTTCCTGGAGTGTGATTGTAAGACTTGGCGTTTGCAGTTTAGTTGAGTCACTAAGTCATGTCAGACTCTTTGCGATCCCATGAACTGAAGCTCACCAGCTCCAGTGAGTCAGTTGTTAGCATCAGGTGGCCAAAGTATTGGAATTTCAGCATCAGTCCTTTCAATGAATATTCAGGATTAATTTCTTTTATGATCGACCAAAATTTCTCCAGCACCACAGTTTAAAAGTATTAATTCTTTGTCATTCAGCCTTCTTGATGGTCCAACTCTAACATCCATACATGACTAGTGGAAAAACCATAGCTTTGACTAGATGGACCTTAGTTGGCAAAGTGATATCTCTGCTTTTAAGTACATTGTCTAGGTTTTTTTAAAAAATATTTATTTATTTATTTATTTTTGGTGAGGGGCGGGTTGGGGAGGGAGAGGGGTAGGCGGGCCACTTCTATTGGTCTTCCATCTATCCACCTTCATTCTCTTTGTTCTTTGGCTCCTGTGGGCCTCCCATTCCAGCGGCCTCTGCTGTCTCAGAGTGCTGGCTCTGGGCGCAGGCGCTCCAGAGCCCCGGCTCGGTCATTGGACACATTGGTTCAGCTGCTCCGCGGCACGTGGGATCTTCCCAGGCCAGGGATCGAACCAGCACCCCTTGCACTGCAAGGTGGTGTCCTTACCCACTGGACCACCAGGGGGAAGCCCCATGTCTGTTTTTCCATCATTTCACTGCATGTGTTATCATTACCATCCTACTAAATTCCATATATATGTGTTAGTATACTGTCCTGTTTCTGACTGACTTCACTTTTTATGATACGTTCTAGATCCAGCCACCTCATTAGCGCTGATTCTTCTGCATTTCTTTTTACAGCTGTGTAGTATGCCATTGTATATATGTACCAGAACTTCTTTATCCATTCATTCGTCAATGGACATCTAGGTTGCTTCTATGTTCTAGCTATTGTATAGAGAGCTGCAATGAGCATTCGGGCACAGGTGCTTCTTTCAGTTTTGATTTCAGCAGAGTATAAGCCTAAGAGTGGGATTGCTGGGTCGTAGGGTGCTTCTATTTTTAGTTTTTTAAGAAATCTCCATACTGTCTTCCATAGAGGCTGTATCAATTTACATTCCCCCCAGCAATGCAAAGAGTGTTCCCTTTTCTCCGCACCCTCTCCAGCATTTATTGTCTGTCGATTTGTTGATGATGGCCAAACTGACGGGTGTGAGGTGATATTTTATTGTAGTTTTGATTTGCATTTCTCTAATAATAAGCGAAGTTGAGCATCGTTTCATGTGTTGCCATCTGTATGTCCTCTTTAGAGAGGGGTCTGTTTAGGTCCTTTTCCCATTTTTTGATTGGGTTGTTCATTTTTCCGGTGCTGAGTTGTCTGTAGATTTTGGAGATTAATTCTTTGTCTGTTGTTTCATTTGCTATGATTTTCTCCCATTCTGTGAGTTGTCTATTCACCTTTTTTGTAATTTCTTTTGCTATCCAAAAGCTTTGAAGTTTCATGAGGTCCCACATGTTCATTTTTCTTTTCAGTTCTGCTATTCTAGTAGGTGGGTCAGAGAAGATCTTGCTTTGATTTATGTCCTTGAGGGTTTCACCTATATTCTCCTCTAAGAGTTCTATGGTTTCTGGTCTTACATTTAGGTCTTTAATCCATTTTGAGTTGATCTTTGTGTATGGTGTCAGGGAATGTTCCAACTTCATTTTTTTGCATGTAGCTGTCCAGTTTTCCCAGCACCATTTGTTGAAGCCCCATGTCTGTTTTCCATCATTTCACTGCATGTGTTATCATTACCATCCTACTAAATTCCATATATATGTGTTAGTATACTGTCCTGTTTCTGACTGACTTCACTTTTTATGATACGTTCTAGATCCAGCCACCTCATTAGCGCTGATTCTTCTGCATTTCTTTTTACAGCTGTGTAGTATGCCATTGTATATATGTACCAGAACTTCTTTATCCATTCATTCGTCAATGGACATCTAGGTTGCTTCTATGTTCTAGCTATTGTATAGAGAGCTGCAATGAGCATTCGGGCACAGGTGCTTCTTTCAGTTTTGATTTCAGCAGAGTATAAGCCTAAGAGTGGGATTGCTGGGTCGTAGGGTGCTTCTATTTTTAGTTTTTTAAGAAATCTCCATACTGTCTTCCATAGAGGCTGTATCAATTTACATTCCCCCCAGCAATGCAAAGAGTGTTCCCTTTTCTCCGCACCCTCTCCAGCATTTATTGTCTGTCGATTTGTTGATGATGGCCAAACTGACGGGTGTGAGGTGATATTTTATTGTAGTTTTGATTTGCATTTCTCTAATAATAAGCGAAGTTGAGCATCGTTTCATGTGTTGCCATCTGTATGTCCTCTTTAGAGAGGGGTCTGTTTAGGTCCTTTTCCCATTTTTTGATTGGGTTGTTCATTTTTCCGGTGCTGAGTTGTCTGTAGATTTTGGAGATTAATTCTTTGTCTGTTGTTTCATTTGCTATGATTTTCTCCCATTCTGTGAGTTGTCTATTCACCTTTTTTGTAATTTCTTTTGCTATCCAAAAGCTTTGAAGTTTCATGAGGTCCCACATGTTCATTTTTCTTTTCAGTTCTGCTATTCTAGTAGGTGGGTCAGAGAAGATCTTGCTTTGATTTATGTCCTTGAGGGTTTCACCTATATTCTCCTCTAAGAGTTCTATGGTTTCTGGTCTTACATTTAGGTCTTTAATCCATTTTGAGTTGATCTTTGTGTATGGTGTCAGGGAATGTTCCAACTTCATTTTTTTGCATGTAGCTGTCCAGTTTTCCCAGCACCATTTGTTGAAGAGGCTGTCTTTGTCCAGTTTTATAGTTTTGCCTCCTTTGTCAAAAATAAGGTACCCATAGGTGTGTGGGTTTATCTCTGGGTTCTTTATCTTGTTCCATTGGCCTATATTTCTGTTTTTGTGCCAGTACCATACTGTCTTGATGACTGTTGCTTTGTAGTAGAGTCTGAAGTTGGGGAGGCTGATCCCTCCAGCTCCATTCTTCTTCCTGAGGATTGCTTTGGCTATTCGAGGTCTTTTGTGTTTCCATATGAACTGTGTCATTCTTTGGTCTAGTTCTGTGAAGAATGTCATTGGTAGTTTGATAGGGATCGCATTGAATCTATAGATGACATTTGGTAGTATGGTCATTTTCACAATATTGGTTCTTCTAACCCAGGAACATGGAATATCTCTGCATCTTTTGAACTTTTCTTTAATGTCTCATGAATGTCAGTGTTTTGGATCATCTTTACTATCATTCTTCTGAATTCGCTTTCAGAAAGTTGATCTAATTCCTCTTCACTTATTTGAACTTGTGTGTTTGTAGATTGTTCCTTCACTTGTGTGGTATTTCTCTGCCATTTCATTGTTATTAGTAGTTTTTTAACTAACTATGTTTGGGATTTCCTTTTCCCAGACTTTGAGTTACGTCTGTCAGTGTTTGTTGTTTGGGTGAGGTGTCTTATTCTGGGTGATGCTGGTGGTTGTTTGATGTCAGGACTTGCATACAAGTGTTTACCTTTGTTGGAGTTCTTGCTGTTTAATGTTCTCTGGTGTTAGGTGTTCTCTGGTATTGTAGAGTTTTAGAGTCAGTGCTCCCTCCCTAAAGCCAGGCTTGTTGCTTGACCAGGGAATGAAGATTTCACGGCTGGTTTGTTATGGCATTAAATGGTATTGAAACATATATATGTAAATGAGAAACAGAAGGTATACCTTTGACAAATGGCAATTAAAATATCATGCAAATACTATCTAGCGTACTGAATTATACACACAAACATATACTGCCATAACATAACCCAAACATCCCAGCAAAAAAATATAGTATAATACATTAGCATGGCAAATAGAGAAAACCAAGAATGATATACACCAGTTAATAACCAAACTAACCAGAGCACAAATTGGAGTATAATGCTAGAGCAGGGTCTCAGTTGAGGATAAGGCAATGAGGATAGAACAGACTAAGAAATGGGTGGGGAAAGGGAAAAAGAGAAAGGAAGAATAGAAGAGAAATATAGAATAATACTGCAAAGTTAAATATAGGGAGAAAAAGATTTGTATGTATTAGAGTTTAGTGCTGTAGGAAAAGAGCATCAGAGAAAGCAAAGAAATAGTTGTGTAATAGAATAGAAGTAGTAATACATATAAAAAATTTAAAAATTAATACAGAGATAAGTATATAGAAAAATATAGAAAAACAAAGCACAAGTAGTAAAAACAAATAAAACCCCCACAGAACCATAAAAGGCCAATGTGGAACCAGAAATTTATACCCAAATAAAATGTGCGGTTTAAAAGGAGAAAAAATATTATGTAAACTTGAATATATTCAGTCTTATTGATAAAATGAGTAGCTTCAATAGGATTCAGTGGAGGAAACACACACAAAAAAATAGGGGAGTGGGTGCTGAGTGGGTTTGGAAAAAAGGGAAAAAATAACAAGTGAAAAACAAAACAAAGCAATAAAAAAGAATAAGAAATAAAACAAAAATTTTAAAAATCCAGCAGTAACTCCAGCTCCAGACAAAACGTGAAAATAGTGAGTGCTTATGTTCTTCTGTCTCTTGCTGACCATTCAGGAATTATCAGTCTTTTTTTTTTTGTCTCTGGCGGTGGTTGGATCTGAAGACCTCTTTGACTGCTTGTTTATTTCCCCCTATTCTAGAACTAAAAGGCCTGCCCCGGCTGGCCCTGGTGGTTTCTTAATCCTTAATCCAGATCCCTTGTTGCTGGAGCTAAATTTCCTCCCTGTAGTTTGACCTGCAGCCCCCGTAGGGATAATCCCCAAATTTACAATTAGCATGGCAAATAGAAAATTGTAAAAAACAAACTTTAAAAGAAAAAATCATGCAAATACTATCTAGCGTCTGAATTATACACACAAACATATACTGCCATAACATAACCCAAACATCCCAGCAAAAAAATATAGTATAATACATTAGCATGGCAAATAGAGAAAACCAAGAATGATATACACCAGTTAATAACCAAACTAACCAGAGCACAAATTGGAGTATAATGCTAGAGCAGGGTCTCAGTTGAGGATAAGGCAATGAGGATAGAACAGACTAAGAAATGGGTGGGGAAAGGGAAAAAGAGAAAGGAAGAATAGAAGAGAAATATAGAATAATACTGCAAAGTTAAATATAGGGAGAAAAAGATTTGTATGTATTAGAGTTTAGTGCTGTAGGAAAAGAGCATCAGAGAAAGCAAAGAAATAGTTGTGTAATAGAATAGAAGTAGTAATACATATAAAAAATTTAAAAATTAATACAGAGATAAGTATATAGAAAAATATAGAAAAACAAAGCACAAGTAGTAAAAACAAATAAAACCCCCACAGAACCATAAAAGGCCAATGTGGAACCAGAAGTTTATACCAAAATAAAATGTGTGATTTAAAAGGAAAAAAAAATATGTAAACTTGAATATATTCAGTCTTATTGATAAGATTAGTAGCTTCAATAGCATTCAGTGAAGGAAACATAAACAAAAAAAATAGGGGAGTGGGTGCTGAGTGGGTTTGGAAAAAAGGGAAAAAATAACAAGTGAAAAACAAAACAAAGCAATAAAAAAGAATAAGAAATAAAACAAAAATTTTAAAAATCCAGCAGTAACTCCAGCTCCAGACAAAACGTGAAAATAGTGAGTGCTTATGTTCTTCTGTCTCTTGCTGACCATTCAGGAATTATCAGTCTTTTTTTTTTTGTCTCTGGCGGTGGTTGGATCTGAAGACCTCTTTGACTGCTTGTTTATTTCCCCCTATTCTAGAACTAAAAGGCCTGCCCCGGCTGGCCCTGGTGGTTTCTTAATCCTTAATCCAGATCCCCTTGTTGCTGGGTGGAGCTAAATTTCCTCCCTGTAGTTTGACCTGCAGCCAAACCACAGTAGGGATAATGGCGTCTCTCTCATGAAGGATTTGCTCCCACAGGCTCTATGGGAAGCACTTCCACAGTGACCCCCACCCTGCTGCAGGCCACCGTCGACCCCCGCCACTGCAGGAGACGTCAGGTTACTCAGAGGTGAGTCTGGCTCAGTCTCATGCAGGATCGCTATTTCCCTCTCCCGGATCAAGGTGCGCCCAGAGTTTCCAGCCCTACTCGGCGACTCTGTGATCGGGTTAATGGTAACCTCCTCCAAAGGAAACTGAGTGCCGTCCTTCCGAGGCCCGCTCAAGCGCACTTCTAGCTCAAGGGGGCACCTGGACCCTCCAAAGCAGGTCTGGCTCAGTCCCTTGTGGGCATCACTGCTTCTTTCCTGGGTCTTGATTTACAACAGGCTTCGCGTATTTGGCCCACCCAGCCTCTCTGGTGGGTATGAGGTTTGACTTTTAAAAGCGTGATTGCGCCCTTCCTACCGTCTTGTTGTGGCTTCTCCTTTGCTGTTTGTTGTGGGGTATCTTTTTTGTGATCGGATCCAACCTTCTCCTGTCGATGGTATTTCAGGAACTTGTTGCAATTAGGGCGATTTTTCAGGAGAGGTGAGTGCACGTCCTTCGACGCCACCATCTTAGCTCCGCCCCTCATAGTTCCCCCCATCCCCCAGGAAGTAAATACTATTATTATTTTTTTTAACTTATTTTTTATTTTTCTAATTGAAGTATAATAGCTTTACAGTGTTGTGTTGTTTACTGCCTAACAGCAACATGAATCTGTCTCAGGTATACGTATGAGCACTCCCTTCAGAACTTCCCTCCCATCTCCTTCCCCATTCCACCTCTTTAGGTTGTTACAGGGCTCCTGTTTGAATTCCCTTAGTCTTAAGAGCATATTCGCATTGCTTATCTATTTTATATATGGTAAAGTAAGTTTCCATGTTACTCTTTTCATACATCTCACTCTCTCCTGCCCTCCCCACAATGTCCAAGTCTGTTCTCTGCATCTGTTTCTCCCTTGCTGCCCTGCATATGCATTCATTGGTACCGTCTTTCTAGATTTTATATATATGTGTTAGTATACAATATTTTTCTTTAGCTATGTATAATTGGCTCTTGGTTCACCCACCTCATTAGAACTGACTCAGATGCATTCTTTTTTATGGCCGAGTAGTATTCCATTGTATATATGTACCACAGCTGCTTTATCCATTCATCTTTCGATGGACATCTAGGTTGCTCTTATGTTCTAGCTGTTGTAAACAGTGCTGCAGTGAACAATGGGATTCTTGTGTCTCTTTCAGTTTTGGTTTCCTCAAGGTATATGCCTAGTAGTGAGATTGCTGGGTAATATAGTGGTTCTATTCCTAGTGTTTTAAGGAATCTTGATACTGTCTTCTGAAGTGGTTGTATCAATTTATATTCCCACTAACAGTGCAACAGAGTTCCCTTTTCTCCACACCTTCTCTAGCGTTTATTGTTTGTAGACTTTTTGATGATGGCTATTCTGACATACAGATGGCCAACAAACACATGAAAAGATGTCCAACATCACACTATATTAGAGAAATGCAAATAAAAACTACAGTGAGGGCTTCCCCTGGTGATCCAGTGGGTAGGGACACCGCCTTGCAGTGCAAGGGACGCCGGTTCCATCCCTGGCCTGGAAAGATCCCACGTGCTGCGGAGCGGCTGGACTGATGTGTCCAATGACCGAGCCGGAGCTCTGGAGCGCATGCGCCCAGAGCTGGTGCTCGGCAAAGACAGACGCCATTGCCATGGGAGGCCCACAGGAGCCAAAGAACAAAGACGGATGAAAATAGAGAAATGAAAGACCAATAGAAGTGACCGCCCACCCCCTCCCTCCCCAACCCGACCCCCGCCCAAAAGAAATAAATAAATAAATAAATAAATCTTTAAAAAAAAAAAAAAACTACAATGAGATTTTAGTTTTTTGAATGTTGAGTTTTGAGGTCGGTTTTTTCACTCTCCTCTTTCACCCTCATCAAGAAGCTCTTCAGTTCCTCTTCACTTTCTGCCATTAGAGTGCTATCATCTACATATCTGAGGTTGTTGATGTTTTCCTCAGCAATCTTGATTCCAGCTTGTGATTCATATAAACAGGGTGACAACATACAGCCTTGTTGCTCCTCATCATGATATCCTTTTTTTTGTGTTAGTATACAATATTTTTCTTTAGCTATGTATAATTGGCTCTTGGTTCACCCACCTCATTAGAACTGACTCAGATGCATTCTTTTTTATGGCCGAGTAGTATTCCATTGTATATATGTACCACAGCTGCTTTATCCATTCATCTTTCGATGGACATCTAGGTTGCTCTTATGTTCTAGCTGTTGTAAACAGTGCTGCAGTGAACAATGGGATTCTTGTGTCTCTTTCAGTTTTGGTTTCCTCAAGGTATATGCCTAGTAGTGAGATTGCTGGGTAATATAGTGGTTCTATTCCTAGTGTTTTAAGGAATCTTGATACTGTCTTCTGAAGTGGTTGTATCAATTTATGTCCCCACTAACAGTGAAACAGAGTTCCCTTTTCTCCACACCTTCTCTAGCGTTTATTGTTTGTAGACTTTTTGATGATGGCTATTCTGACATACAGATGGCCAACAAACACATGAAAAGATGTCCAACATCACACTATATTAGAGAAATGCAAATAAAAACTACAGTGAGGGCTTCCCCTGGTGATCCAGTGGGTAGGGACACCGCCTTGCAGTGCAAGGGACGCCGGTTCCATCCCTGGCCTGGAAAGATCCCACGTGCTGCGGAGCGGCTGGACTGATGTGTCCAATGACCGAGCCGGAGCTCTGGAGCGCATGCGCCCAGAGCTGGTGCTCGGCAAAGACAGACGCCATTGCCATGGGAGGCCCACAGGAGCCAAAGAACAAAGACGGATGAAAATAGAGAAATGAAAGACCAATAGAAGTGACCGCCCACCCCCTCCCTCCCCAACCCGACCCCCGCCCAAAAGAAATAAATAAATAAATAAATAAATCTTTAAAAAAAAAAAAAAACTACAATGAGATTTTAGTTTTTTGAATGTTGAGTTTTGAGGTCGGTTTTTTCACTCTCCTCTTTCACCCTCATCAAGAAGCTCTTCAGTTCCTCTTCACTTTCTGCCATTAGAGTGCTATCATCTACATATCTGAGGTTGTTGATGTTTTCCTCAGCAATCTTGATTCCAGCTTGTGATTCATATAAACAGGGTGACAACATACAGCCTTGTTGTATTCCTTTCCGAATTTTGAACCAGTCAGTTGTTCCATGTCCCGTTCTAACTGTTGCTTCTTGACCCACATACAGGTTTCTCATGAGAGAGGTAGGATGATCTGGTAATCCCATCTCTATGAATTTTCCACAGTTTATTGTGATTTCTGCAGTTAAAAGCTTCAGCATAGCCAATGGAACAGAAATATATGTTTTTTTCTGGAATTCTATTTTCTTTTTTCTTTGATCCAACTGATTCTGGCAGTTTGAATGTCATCTGCCTTTTCTAAATCCAATTTTCACATCTGGAAGTTCTCAGTACACATACTGTTGAAACCTAGATTGAGGGATTTTGAGCGTTACTTTGCTAGCATGGGAAGTGAGCACAATACATTCTTTGACATTGCCCTTCTTTGAGATTGGAATGAAAACTGATCTTTTCCAAACCTGAGGCCACTGCTGAGTTTTCCAAATTTGCTGGCATATTGAGTACAGGACTTTATCAGCATCATCTTTTAGGTTTTGACATAGTTCAACTGGAATTCTGTCACCTCCACTAGCTATGTTTGTAGTCGTGCTTCCCGAGGCCCCCTTGCCTTCACACTCTAGGATGTCTGGCTCTAGGCGAGGGACCACACCATCGTGGTCATCCTGGTCTTTCAGATCTTTCTTGTATCGTTCTTCTGTGTGTTCTTGCCACCTCTTCTTGATCTCTTCTGCCTCTGTTAGGTCCATACCATTTCTGTCCTTTATTGTGCCCATCTTTGTATGAAATGTTTTCTTGGTATCTTTAATTTTCTTGAAGAGATCTCTAATCTTTCTCATTCTACCGGTTTCCTCTATTTCTTTGCATCATTCACTTACGAAACCTACCTTTTCCTCTCCATGATATTCTCTGGAACTCTGCATTCAGTTGGGTACATCTTTACCTTTCTCCTTGCTTTTTCTTTTCTTCTTTTCTAGCTATTTTCAAGTCTCCTCAGACACCCATCTTTGCCTTCTTGTATGTCTTTTTCTTTGGGATGGTTTTTGTCACTGCCTCCTGTACATTGTTACAAACCTCAGTCCATAGTTTTTTCAGGCACTCTGTCTGTCAGATCTTATCCCTTGAATCTGTTTGTCACTTCCACTGTATAATCATAAGGGATTTGATTTAGGTCATACATGAATGACCTAGTGGTTTTCTCCATTTTCCTCAATTAAAGTCTGAAGTTTGAAATAAGGAGTACTGAGCCACAGTCAAGTCTTATTTTTCCTAATTTAATAGAGTTTCTCTATCCTTGGCTGAAAAGAAGGTAATCCATCTGATTTTGGCATTGACCATATGGTGATGTCCATTTGTGGAGTCATTTCTTGTGTGTTGGAAGAGGGCATTTGCTGTGACCCTTGGGTTCTCTTGGCAAAACACTTTTAGCCTTTGCCTTGCTTCATTTTGTACTCGAAGGCCAAGCTTGCCTTTTACTCCAGGTATCTCTCGACTTCCTACATTTGCAGTCCAATCCCCTAAGATGAAAAGGACATCTCTTTTTAGTGATCTAGAAGATCTTGTAAGGTCTTCATAGAGCTTTTGGATTTCAGCTTCTTCAGCACTGGTGTTTGAGCCTTGGATTACTGTGATTTTGACATAGTTCAACTTTGCACTTAGCTATGTTTGTAGTCGTGCTTCCCGAGGCCCCCTTGCCTTCACACTCTAGGATGTCTGGCTCTAGGCGAGGGACCACACCATCGTGGTCATCCTGGTCTTTCAGATCTTTCTTGTATCGTTCTTCTGTGTGTTCTTGCCACCTCTTCTTGATCTCTTCTGCCTCTGTTAGGTCCATACCATTTCTGTCCTTTATTGTGCCCATCTTTGTATGAAATGTTTTCTTGGTATCTTTAATTTTCTTGAAGAGATCTCTAATCTTTCTCATTCTACCGGTTTCCTCTATTTCTTTGCATCATTCACTTACGAAACCTACCTTTTCCTCTCCATGATATTCTCTGGAACTCTGCATTCAGTTGGGTACATCTTTACCTTTCTCCTTGCTTTTTCTTTTCTTCTTTTCTAGCTATTTTCAAGTCTCCTCAGACACCCATCTTTGCCTTCTTGTATGTCTTTTTCTTTGGGATGGTTTTTGTCACTGCCTCCTGTACATTGTTACAAACCTCAGTCCATAGTTTTTTCAGGCACTCTGTCTGTCAGATCTTATCCCTTGAATCTGTTTGTCACTTCCACTGTATAATCATAAGGGATTTGATTTAGGTCATACATGAATGACCTAGTGGTTTTCTCCATTTTCCTCAATTAAAGTCTGAAGTTTGAAATAAGGAGTACTGAGCCACAGTCAAGTCTTATTTTTCCTAATTTAATAGAGTTTCTCTATCCTTGGCTGAAAAGAAGGTAATCCATCTGATTTTGGCATTGACCATATGGTGATGTCCATTTGTGGAGTCATTTCTTGTGTGTTGGAAGAGGGCATTTGCTGTGACCCTTGGGTTCTCTTGGCAAAACACTTTTAGCCTTTGCCTTGCTTCATTTTGTACTCGAAGGCCAAGCTTGCCTTTTACTCCAGGTATCTCTCGACTTCCTACATTTGCAGTCCAATCCCCTAAGATGAAAAGGACATCTCTTTTTAGTGATCTAGAAGATCTTGTAAGGTCTTCATAGAGCTTTTGGATTTCAGCTTCTTCAGCACTGGTGTTTGAGCCTTGGATTACTGTGATGTTGAATGGTTTTCTTTGGAAATGAAGCAAGCTTATTCTGTGGTTTTTGAACCCAAGTACTGTATTTCAGTTCCTAAAATGTTGATATTCACTCTTGCCATCTCCTGCTTGACCACAACCAATTTCCCTTGATTCATGGACCGAACAGTCCAGGTTCCAATATCGTTCTTTACAGCATCAGACTTTACTTTCACCACCAGACACATCCACAGCTGGGCATCCTTTCTGGTTTGGCTCATCCTCTTTATTCCTTCGGGAACTATTTCTCCACTCTTCTAACCAGTAGCATATTGGACACATAGTGACCTAGGAGCTTCATCTTTCAGTGTCCTATCTTTATGCCTTTTCATACTGTTCATAGGGTTCTCAAGGCAAGAATGCTGAAGTAGTTTGCCATTCCTTTCTCCAGTGGAGCATTTTTGTTAGACTCTCCACTCTCAGGGCTCACAGAACTGGTGTCAGGTCTCTGGTAGGGGGGGAAAGTTCCTGACGTAATTGGGTATTGATCCCAGGTTGTCTCCAAGCTTATGTTAGACTGTTAGTGTGCAGGACTAGACCCACCTGGCCCCAGGGAAGTACGTGGCCTGCTAATGAGAAAGCTTATCCCATACACTGTGGGATTTATTTTTCTTCTGCCCTTTCTTTTTGAAACAAAAATGAATATTTTAATGATTAAAGGTCCAATTCACAAGTAGGATAGACATCATAAACCATTAGACACCTAGCAACAAAGAAATAGTCACATAAAGAAAAAATCAGAAGAAATATAAGGGAAAAGAAAAAAAATACAATCATAGTGAGATACAGCAACATTACTCTGATAATGTTTTACCAAGTGTAGAAGAAAATAATAATAGGAGCATCTTGAATGATGTCATTAATAATTTAAATATAATAGATTTAAATTTATATTAATCTTATATTTTATACAAATATATTTAAAATTTTGTGTTTCATATGTTGTTATTAGATATCCAAAGGACATTTAGAAAAACTGGCAAAAAGATAAACATTACTAAATTACAAAAAGTAGAAGTTTTTTTTGTGATTCAACTATACATATACACCTATACTATTTTTGAAATCAAAATGTCATAAATTTTTTAGTAAGGTAAAAATTTGTAAGTTTTCTAAAAAATATTTATTATACATATTATTTATTTATATGTATACAAAAGCTTTTCTACTATACTTGATAAAGTCTTGAGAAAGAACATCAAAAAAAAAAAAAAGAAACTGAAAAATGTAAACTAAATGCAATGAGAGCACTGAATATGAAATAGACAAATTGAAATAAACTGTATAAAAATATGGCTTCCCTGGTGGTCCAGTGGGTAAGGACACCGCCTTGCAGTGCAAGGGGCGTTGGTTCCATCCCCGGCCTGGGAAGATCCACGTGCCGTGGAGCAGCTGGACCGATGTGTCCAATGACTGAGCGGGCTCTGGCGCCTGTGCCCAGAGCCAGCGCTCTGAGTTTTGTTCAATTGGGTATTGATTTCCCCCAGTGGAGCATTTTGTTAGACTCTCCACTCTCAGGGCTCACAGAACTGGTGTCAGGTCTCTGGTAGGGGGGGAAAGTTCCTGACGTAATTGGGTATTGATCCCAGGTTGTCTCCAAGCTTATGTTAGACTGTTAGTGTGCAGGACTAGACCCACCTGGCCCCAGGGAAGTACGTGGCCTGCTAATGAGAAAGCTTATCCCATACACTGTGGGATTTATTTTTCTTCTGCCCTTTCTTTTTGAAACAAAAATGAATATTTTAATGATTAAAGGTCCAATTCACAAGTAGGATAGACATCATAAACCATTAGACACCTAGCAACAAAGAAATAGTCACATAAAAAAAAATCAGAAGAAATATAAGGGAAAAGAAAAAAAATACAATCATAGTGAGATACAGCAACATTACTCTGATAATGTTTTACCAAGTGTAGAAGAAAATAATAATAGGAGCATCTTGAATGATGTCATTAATAATTTAAATATAATAGATTTAAATTTATATTAATCTTATATTTTATACAAATATATTTAAAATTTTGTGTTTCATATGTTGTTATTAGATATCCAAAGGACATTTAGAAAAACTGGCAAAAAGATAAACATTACTAAATTACAAAAAGTAGAAGTTTTTTTTGTGATTCAACTATACATATACACCTATACTATTTTTGAAATCAAAATGTCATAAATTTTTTAGTAAGGTAAAAATTTGTAAGTTTTCTAAAAAATATTTATTATACATATTATTTATTTATATGTATACAAAAGCTTTTCTACTATACTTGATAAAGTCTTGAGAAAGAACATCAAAAAAAAAAAAAAGAAACTGAAAAATGTAAACTAAATGCAATGAGAGCACTGAATATGAAATAGACAAATTGAAATAAACTGTATAAAAATATGGCTTCCCTGGTGGTCCAGTGGGTAAGGACACCGCCTTGCAGTGCAAGGGGCGTTGGTTCCATCCCCGGCCTGGGAAGATCCCACGTGCCGTGGAGCAGCTGGACCGATGTGTCCAATGACTGAGCCGGGGCTCTGGAGCGCCTGTGCCCAGAGCCAGCGCTCTGAGACGGCAGAGGCCGCTGCGATGGGAGGCCCACAGGGGCCAAAGAACAAAGATGGATGAAAATGGACAAATGAAAGACCAATAGAAGTGGCCCGCCTGCTCCCCTCCCTCCCCACCCCACCCCCACCAAAAAATAAATAAATAAATAAAAAAGTAAAAGATCCTTATAAACTTCAGTTGTTTTTAAACATGGCTGCTCATTACAAACATACCTGGAGCTCTGGTGAAATAAGAAAACAATACCTGGGCATTTGTATTTTTCGAAGGATTCCAATATAGTTCCAATATGCATCTGAATTTTGAAAAGTGATTACAGGTTTTTGTTTTGAATGGTAGTTCTGGTGATACAGAATTCTATTATTTTTTTGTTGAATATCATGATACAATTGTATTAAGTTAAATAATAGTTACATAATCACAATAGTAAAAGATGTTTATCACTTTTTCATAGCCAGGCCTCCCCCTAAAAACAATTACAATTGCAAACCGTAATTGAAACACCATTAACCTAACAATATGAAGTAATTATACACAATTTGGGTGGTCCAGCAGAGTGATGTGGTACATGGAAGTGCATACTTGCACATGTTTTCATCTGCTCAGACAGTCTGTGTCTTTTGGTTGGTACATTTAGTATCAATTTACATTAAGGCAATTATTGATGTGTAGGACCCTATTACCATTTTAATCGTTTTGAGTTTATTTTCTGTAGGTAGGTCTTTTCCTTAACTTGTTCCCGGTCTAGAGAAGTTCCTTTAGCATTTGTTCTAAGCCTGGTGGTACTGAAATCTCTTAACTTTTGAGTTCCTGGAAAGCTTTTGATTTCTCCATCAAATCTGAAGGAGAATCCTGCTGGGTAGACTATTCTTGGTTGTAGGGTCTTCCCTTTCATCCCTTTAAGTATATTGCACCATTCCCTTCTGGCTTGTAGAGTTTCTGTTGAGGAATCAGCTGGTAGTCTGATGGGAGTTCCTTTCTATGTTATTTGTCATTTTTCCTTGGATGTTTTCAATATTTTATCCTTGTCTTTGATTGTTGTCAGTTTGATTATTATGTGTTTCAGCGTGTTCCTCCTTAATGACGGCCTGCGCCTGTGCCCAGAGCCAGCGCTCTGAGACGGCAGAGGCCGCTGCGATGGGAGGCCCAAAGACAAAGAGGCTGAAAAGGCAAAGAAAGCCAATAGATGGCGCTGCCCCCCCCACCCAACATGACAATAAAATAAATTTTCCCCCCCCACCAAAAAATAAATAAATAAATAAAAAAGTAAAAGATCCTTATAAACTTCAGTTGTTTTTAAACATGGCTGCTCATTACAAACATACCTGGAGCTCTGGTGAAATAAGAAAACAATACCTGGGCATTTGTATTTTTCGAAGGATTCCAATATAGTTCCAATATGCATCTGAATTTTGAAAAGTGATTACAGGTTTTTGTTTTGAATGGTAGTTCTGGTGATACAGAATTCTATTATTTTTTTGTTGAATATCATGATACAATTGTATTAAGTTAAATAATAGTTACATAATCACAATAGTAAAAGATGTTTATCACTTTTTCATAGCCAGGCCTCCCCCTAAAAACAATTACAATTGCAAACCGTAATTGAAACACCATTAACCTAACAATATGAAGTAATTATACACAATTTGGGTGGTCCAGCAGAGTGATGTGGTACATGGAAGTGCATACTTGCACATGTTTTCATCTGCTCAGACAGTCTGTGTCTTTTGGTTGGTACATTTAGTATCAATTTACATTAAGGCAATTATTGATGTGTAGGACCCTATTACCATTTTAATCGTTTTGAGTTTATTTTCTGTAGGTAGGTCTTTTCCTTAACTTGTTCCCGGTCTAGAGAAGTTCCTTTAGCATTTGTTCTAAGCCTGGTGGTACTGAAATCTCTTAACTTTTGAGTTCCTGGAAAGCTTTTGATTTCTCCATCAAATCTGAAGGAGAATCCTGCTGGGTAGACTATTCTTGGTTGTAGGGTCTTCCCTTTCATCCCTTTAAGTATATTGCACCATTCCCTTCTGGCTTGTAGAGTTTCTGTTGAGGAATCAGCTGGTAGTCTGATGGGAGTTCCTTTCTATGTTATTTGTCATTTTTCCTTGGATGTTTTCAATATTTTATCCTTGTCTTTGATTGTTGTCAGTTTGATTATTATGTGTTTCAGCGTGTTCCTCCTTGGGTTTATCCTGCCTGGGACTCTTTGCCCTTCCTGGCCTTGGTTGGCTATTTCCTTTCCCTTGTTAGGAAAGTTGTCAGCTGTTATCTCTTCACATATTTTCTCAGATCTTTTCTCCTTCTGGAACCCTTAAAATGTGAGTATTGGTGCATAAATGTTGCCCCAGAGGACTCTTAGGGTGAAGGGTCCTTCATTTCTTTTCATTCTTTTTTCTATATTCTGTTCAGCTGCAGTGATTTCCACTATTTTGTCCTGCAGGTCATTTATTCGTTTTTTCTGCCTCAGTTATTCTGCAATGGATTCCTTCTAGTGCATTATTCAGGGTTTCCCTGGTGACTCAGATGGTAAAGAATCTGCCTACAGTGAGGGAAAACTGGGTTCAATCCCTGGATTGGGAAGATCCCCTGGAGAAGGGAATGGCAGCCCACTCGAGGATTCTTGCCTGGAGAATTCCATGGACAGAGGAGTGTATTATTCATCTCTGTTCTTTAGTTCTTCTAGGTTTTTGGTAAACATTTCTTGCATCTTCTCAATCTTTGCCTCCAGTCTTTTTCCAAGATCCTGAATCATATTTACTATCATCATTCTGAATTCTTTTCCTAGAAGTTTGCCTGTCTCCATTGCACTTAGTTGTTTTTCTGAGGTTTTACCTTGTACCTTCATCTGGGACATCACTTTCTGCTTTTTCATTGTGATTCGTTTTCTATAATGTGGCTTTTGTTTTAATCACTGTTGGACTGTGGTTATTCTTGTTTCTTCTGTCTGCCCTCTAATAGAGGAACCTAGGAGTCTTGTGTAAGCTTCCTGATGGGAGGGACTGGTTGTGGGAAAAACTGGGTCTTGGTCTGGTGGGCAGAGCCTTGCTCAGTAAAGCTTTAATCCAATTATCTGCTGATGGGTGGGGTTGCACCCCCTTCCTGGTAGTTTTTTAGCCTGAGGCGACCCAGCCCTCTAGAGGTCTAAGGGGGTTTACACAAAAGGGGACCTTCCCAGACAGCTGCTGACGGTACCCCTGTCTCTGTGTGAGCCCCTGCTTTCCCATGCCTCCACAGGAGACCCTCCAACACTAGGAGATAATTTTGGTTCAGTTTCCTGTGAAGTCACTGCTCTTTCCCTCTGAATCTTGGCACATGCAAGGCACATGCAAGGTTTTGTCGGTGCACTCCAAAACTGGAGGGTGGGGGTCGGATATACGTATGACTAATCTGGGATTATACGTATCTATAAACAACAGAATTCCATAAGATTAAGAAGTAAAATAAAAATAAAAGGAGACAAAATTGGAGTCTCTGTTTCCCCAATCCTGTGGAAGTCTTGTGATCGAATTCCGCCGGCCTTCAAAATCAGATTCCCTGGAGATTCCCAGTCCATTCGTTGGATTCCCAGGCTGGGAACACTGATGTGGGGTCCAGAGCCTTTACAACAGGGGGAGACCTTCTTTGGTATTATTGTTCTCCAATGTGTGGGTCACCCACCCGGTGTGTATGGCATTTGATTTGATCATGATTGTGCCCCTCCTCCCGTCTTGTCTTTGAATGTCGGGGAGTATCTTTGGTAGGTTCCAGAGTCCTCCTGTGGATGCCTTTTCAACAGCTAGTTGTGATTTTGGTCAGATTTTGTTTTTCTTTAGTCTTGTGTCTGCCTCCTGGTGGATGAGGCTGGTCCCAGAGTAGACCCTGTCGAGAGCAGGGCTAGGGCCCAGGGCATTCAGGACTTGTGCCCGCCCAGTGGTGCGCAGAGCTAGCTCCTGGGCTCTCTGGTGGGCAGAGCCATATCCTGAGGTAGCTAAAGCATCAAGGGGGTCTTAGGGCAGCCTGTCTGTTGATGAGTGGGGCTGTGTCCCCACAGAATTGGTTGTTTGGCTAGAGGCGTCTCAGCATTGGCTCTGACAGGCTATTGGATGGAGCCAGGTCTTAGCACTAGTGAGCTAGAGGGAGGACCCGCAATGGCTCTTGAAGCAGTAGTGTCCACGTGGTAGGAGGAGCTTCCTGAAATGGCTGCTACCAGTGTCTGTGTTCCTCGGGTGAACTGTATTTACCTCCTGCTCCTCCTGGGGAACCTCCAGAGCCAGGAGGTATGGCTGGCCAGGGCTTCTCTCAGACTACAGCTTCGGCCCGAGTCCTGGAGCATGTGAGATTTTGTGTTCATCACTTAATTCCTATTTCCGTCAGCCCTCTGTGACTCCCAAAAGTAAGCCCCACTGGCCTTCAAAGCCGTATGCTCTGAGTAGCAGGGTTTCCTCATGTAGGGCCCCTGGGCTGGGATCCTGGCTTGGGGCTTGAATCTCCCTTCTGCTAGAATGTCTGCAGTGTAATTCTCCAGCTTGTGGGTCTCTCACCTGGGGGCATGGGACATAACTATTTTGTGACTTTGGTCCTCTTACTTGTCTCTTCTTTATGTCTTTAGTTGTAAATGTTCTTTGTCAGATTCCCTGGAGATTCCCAGTCCATTCGTTGGATTCCCAGGCTGGGAACACTGATGTGGGGTCCAGAGCCTTTACAACAGGGGGAGACCTTCTTTGGTATTATTGTTCTCCAATGTGTGGGTCACCCACCCGGTGTGTATGGCATTTGATTTGATCATGATTGTGCCCCTCCTCCCGTCTTGTCTTTGAATGTCGGGGAGTATCTTTGGTAGGTTCCAGAGTCCTCCTGTGGATGCCTTTTCAACAGCTAGTTGTGATTTTGGTCAGATTTTGTTTTTCTTTAGTCTTGTGTCTGCCTCCTGGTGGATGAGGCTGGTCCCAGAGTAGACCCTGTCGAGAGCAGGGCTAGGGCCCAGGGCATTCAGGACTTGTGCCCGCCCAGTGGTGCGCAGAGCTAGCTCCTGGGCTCTCTGGTGGGCAGAGCCATATCCTGAGGTAGCTAAAGCATCAAGGGGGTCTTAGGGCAGCCTGTCTGTTGATGAGTGGGGCTGTGTCCCCACAGAATTGGTTGTTTGGCTAGAGGCGTCTCAGCATTGGCTCTGACAGGCTATTGGATGGAGCCAGGTCTTAGCACTAGTGAGCTAGAGGGAGGACCCGCAATGGCTCTTGAAGCAGTAGTGTCCACGTGGTAGGAGGAGCTTCCTGAAATGGCTGCTACCAGTGTCTGTGTTCCTCGGGTGAACTGTATTTACCTCCTGCTCCTCCTGGGGAACCTCCAGAGCCAGGAGGTATGGCTGGCCAGGGCTTCTCTCAGACTACAGCTTCGGCCCGAGTCCTGGAGCATGTGAGATTTTGTGTTCATCACTTAATTCCTATTTCCGTCAGCCCTCTGTGACTCCCAAAAGTAAGCCCCACTGGCCTTCAAAGCCGTATGCTCTGAGTAGCAGGGTTTCCTCATGTAGGGCCCCTGGGCTGGGATCCTGGCTTGGGGCTTGAATCTCCCTTCTGCTAGAATGTCTGCAGTGTAATTCTCCAGCTTGTGGGTCTCTCACCTGGGGGCATGGGACATAACTATTTTGTGACTTTGGTCCTCTTACTTGTCTCTTCTTTATGTCTTTAGTTGTAAATGTTCTTTGTCAGATTCTGGTCTTGCCCACCCATGGCTGTTCCGCAGCGTTGTGACTTTGATGTTTCTCTGAGAGGAGGTGAGCTCGGCCATCGTGGCCAATTTTCTAAAAACAGCATTCTAACCCCAGTTTCCTGTGGTGTCAGGACTCTGGATTGGGGGCTCCCAAGGACCTCAGGACTGAACTGAACCCTTAGAAAACTCCTTTGATATGACAAGGAAAGGTTTGAACTCTGTGACTCAAGAGTCACGGACCCCAAGGGGAAGAAACCTTGAAACCAAGAGCATCAGCCTGTAGGTATAGTGTCTAGGTTCCATGCCCTCTTCTGGTGGGTGCAAGGCCTGTGAGAGTGAGTGTGGACAAGTGGGCATGATCAGGAGCAGTTTTCCACTAGGCAGCTGGTTCTACAGCAGGCTGACTCCTGGGCTCGATGCTTGCTGTGATTGACCCATAGGAGAGCCTGCTACAATCAGTTCACAAGTTTGCAGGTAACAAAAAAAAAAGCTTGCGAGAAGCAGCAGACCTTACGGGAGCTTGTAGCCTCCCAGAGGCACAGGATCACTGGAGTTGGAGCACAGAACTGCCATAGACAGGTGCAGTGAGCACGCTAAAGGGGGATGCTCTTGGTGCCAACGGAGGCAGAAAGACTGAAGAGTGGAACATGCGGATTTCATGTCGCAACAAAAATGCATGGACCCAAACCCAATCCAGCCTGTCATGCTTTTGGAATTCTGATGTAACAGGGTCCTGTTAATCTTTCCTGACGGTTCTGGTCATAGCTGAGCTGTTGGGGACACCCAGGAAAGACCTTGCCTTGCAGATACTACACAGGCCTGTGACCTCTCTATGTAAATGGCTGGTGAGATTCATGAGATGTGTGTTTATCATTAAGATTTTTTTTTTTAAATTTTGGCCCCTTTTTTATTGGTCTTTCATTTATTTATTTTCATCCATCTTTGTTCTTTGGCCTGTGTGGGCCCCCCATCGCAGTGGCCTCTCTCACTGCAGAGCACCGGCGCTGGGCGCACGCGCTCCAGAGTGCCAGACACATCAGTCCAGCTGCTCCGCGGCACGTGGGATCTTCCCGGGCCAGGGATCGAACCAGCACCCCTTGCACTGCAAGGCGGACTCTTTACCCACTGGACCACCAGGGAAGCCCGAGATTTTTTTTTTTAAGTGCCTCTGTTTTCCAGTAAAAGCTAGATCATTCAGGTTCGATTTAATTCTCTGCCAGGGAGAATTTTACCTTACAAAGGGAACAGACCGCTTCTGATTTCTGCAACTCTCAGTATAGCTGCAAAGAACACATCAAGTGTGGTTTGAAAGTTACCCAGAAACTGCTGAATGGAGCAACTGCTTTCTGCTAAACGTCTCTACCTCAGTGTTGCTCAATTTTGAACTCAAGCTAAGGAGTCAGAAATACACTGAATGTGATGCCTTCTAGCTGACCCTATAACCAACCCTTGAGGGGCAAAAGGGAACATAGAACAGCTAATGCTGCTTTGATTCCTGAATGAGAATAGTTCTCAGGACCAAAAATTACCGTGGATATTTGTATGGAACACAATCATAGAAGGTAGAGAGTGAAGCTTGTTGGGAAGTTGCAACCACTTACCTGCTGAGCCACTGTTCAGTTAAAAGGGATGCACCTTCTCCAGTCCAAGAGTAAAAATGAAACTAACCTCTATTTGTAGAGATCATAATTCAGGCATCCATCAAGGACACAAAACAGGCTGTGTCCTGAAAAAAGGTTTATGACTGCCAAAAACCCATTTTGGATTCATTAGCAGTTAGTTGAAATCCATTGCCCATTCCTGCCAAATGTATGTCAGGTGTCAAATGTACAAGACCCTTATGTTTGTACAGACACTTGTGAGACTGTTAGAACTGTTCATTGAGACCCAGTTTTCTAAGTGAACCCAGTCTTGGATACACATGGGGAATCTGCAAAATCAAATTCATATCTATCTTGTTTTTTTCTAATCCTAAACTCATAATACTGACAACCCTAACAGTATATAATGTGAGGCTCCTATTGGGTTTCACACTGTTTAAAAAAATAAATTAGTTTGCCTTTTTATTTTTTTTTAACAAAGTGTTCAAAATTGGCAAGGGGGAGATAACTTCATACATGTCTTCAACTATGTATGTGAAAAGTAATTTTTCTTCCAGTAATCTTCTAGCACTTCTAAAAAAAAAATGTCTTTAAACCATTAATATTTGCATTTTTGTAGCCTAGCTCTAGGAACTGCAATTAAAGTCAGAATATATAGTACATTCTGTGGACAAAACTGATTTAAAAAATTTAACAGTTTATATTAACTTTTAAGTATGCTAACATAAACCTAGTTGTCCTTTATTTTGGCTCATCTAATTTACAAACATGATTTCTGAAGCTGAACAATGGTTGTAATGGCAATGTCCAAAGCAGTTTTGGCTGAGCGAACTGCTATTTGTTGAACAAAAATGCAGTTGTTTGTGCAAGTTTAAACATTTCATAAGGCCAGCTGAGTTCCTTTCAACCTACTTACAAAATAATTATTGGCAAGTGAAATGGGCTGAGGGTACAGACAAGACCTTTTAATAAAAAAGATGTGATGCCTTCTAGCTGACCCTATAACCAACCCTTGAGGGGCAAAAGGGAACATAGAACAGCTAATGCTGCTTTGATTCCTGAATGAGAATAGTTCTCAGGACCAAAAATTACCGTGGATATTTGTATGGAACACAATCATAGAAGGTAGAGAGTGAAGCTTGTTGGGAAGTTGCAACCACTTACCTGCTGAGCCACTGTTCAGTTAAAAGGGATGCACCTTCTCCAGTCCAAGAGTAAAAATGAAACTAACCTCTATTTGTAGAGATCATAATTCAGGCATCCATCAAGGACACAAAACAGGCTGTGTCCTGAAAAAAGGTTTATGACTGCCAAAAACCCATTTTGGATTCATTAGCAGTTAGTTGAAATCCATTGCCCATTCCTGCCAAATGTATGTCAGGTGTCAAATGTACAAGACCCTTATGTTTGTACAGACACTTGTGAGACTGTTAGAACTGTTCATTGAGACCCAGTTTTCTAAGTGAACCCAGTCTTGGATACACATGGGGAATCTGCAAAATCAAATTCATATCTATCTTGTTTTTTTCTAATCCTAAACTCATAATACTGACAACCCTAACAGTATATAATGTGAGGCTCCTATTGGGTTTCACACTGTTTAAAAAAATAAATTAGTTTGCCTTTTTATTTTTTTTAACAAAGTGTTCAAAATTGGCAAGGGGGAGATAACTTCATACATGTCTTCAACTATGTATGTGAAAAGTAATTTTTCTTCCAGTAATCTTCTAGCACTTCTAAAAAAATGTCTTTAAACCATTAATATTTGCATTTTTGTAGCCTAGCTCTAGGAACTGCAATTAAAGTCAGAATATATAGTACATTCTGTGGACAAAACTGATTTAAAAAATTTAACAGTTTATATTAACTTTTAAGTATGCTAACATAAACCTAGTTGTCCTTTATTTTGGCTCATCTAATTTACAAACATGATTTCTGAAGCTGAACAATGGTTGTAATGGCAATGTCCAAAGCAGTTTTGGCTGAGCGAACTGCTATTTGTTGAACAAAAATGCAGTTGTTTGTGCAAGTTTAAACATTTCATAAGGCCAGCTGAGTTCCTTTCAACCTACTTACAAAATAATTATTGGCAAGTGAAATGGGCTGAGGGGTACAGACAAGACATTTTCAAGCTTCTGAGATTTAGAAAACCAAAATTTTCATCCATCGAACGTAAAATCAAAAGGTCACAGACAATTGAAAGGTACAAGTTTAAATCTCAGGATTCAAAAAAAGTTCCGACAAGAGGAATATTTACAATGGAACAATGAAGAAAATGTTTCGTTACAGTCAGAAACATGGAAAATATGCTGTTGAAGATTGTTGGCTCTGAAATAAATAAGATCCAGACTGAGGCTATTAAAAATATCAAAGTGATCTTCTATGTGCCAACTCCATTTTGTTCTGTTGGTATAAAGAGACTTCATTATTGAATATAATGCCGTTCTGGTTAACTTATCAAAGACACTTTCCACCTGGAAGCTGTTGTTTACCATATGCTATATATTCTTCTCTGACAATTTTAGTACACTTCCATCTGAGAACCATAGGCGCAGAGAGAGGAAATTGAGACATAGTTTAATTTCCTAACCACGGTACAAAGCTGTTCCAGCTTAGTCATTTGACTCGTTCATAATTGATGCTCAATAGAACTGTTTTTGGATGGCAAAATAATAGATTAAAAAAATACTTTGAGATGTTCACAGACTGTTAGGTGAAAGAAAGCATTCTTGTCTCCTGGCTGCCTAGATGAAAACCCTCATGACAGAGCTCATCGCATTGCAAGGAAACCCATTCACTCACTGGGTAGCTTGACCGTTAGGAACGTATGTGCTATACTGAGCTTTATCTCAGCAGCCCTGGTTTTGTCTTCTAGAATATTCCTACTCCATCTTCATTAGCCTACTTTTCTGTGTCCTGTATGGTTTCTTCTTCATGCAACAATCTCATTTCATCTGTTCCCACTATCCTTTAATGCCTTAAAGGGTTTTAAATAGAATGAGCTTAACTGTTACATGGGCATCCCTGGGGGCTCAGTGGGTAAAGACTCCACCTGCAATGCGGGAGACCTGGGTTCCATCCCTGGGTTGGGAAGATCCCCTGGAGAAGGGAAAGGCTCCCCACTCCAGTATTCTTGCCTGGAGAATTCCATGGCTTGTCCGTGGATCACAAAGAGATAGACACAACTGAGTGACTTTCACTTTTTAGCTGTTAAATATTCAATATTGCCCTTAAAATAAAACCGTGTTTTTCAAAGTGTGACATTCAGAAAACCAGAGTTACAGCATTCAACTGGATCCAGTTTGGGGGTTATCCCTTTGTAACTAGCATTGACTAACAACAGATATTTAGAGGAGTAAAAAGGATGGAACACCTAGGTTTGCCAACACTGTGTATATTTGAGGGCAGGCGGCATGACAAATCTTTATATATGAAATGTGTGTGCTCTAAGAAAATGGGCTTCATGTTTTAATATATTGAGATCTAGTAGTTCAAAAGCCATGGGATTAATTTGGGGTCGTGTTTTAGAAATAACGCCACAGTCTAAGTATCTTGTTAAATAACCCTGCTATCTTGCAGAAACAAAACAAGGGGCTGGTTCAGATATACTGAATTGTCTTCTAACAACTATGTATTTGGCACCTTTAGGTGCCAAACTAACAGATACAGGGTAATTTCATTTCTGGAGACTTTATGTAGTCTCCAGAGTGGCCCCTCCAATCCCACATCCATGCAAGAACACAAAGCCGAGGGGTACACTAAAAAAGAGACTGTTTTATTGTGACATGTATGACATGGACCCCTTGTTGACAGGAACGACCGAGGGTAATCTTGCCATATTGCACAGGTGGGATGCAGGCTGCACTGGTGGTCCTCTGGCTGCTGAGGCTGCTTCCTGGTCCTCCCAGACCGCCATGCACGTGTGGGCCAGTCACAGAAACTTCATTACCACTTGGTGTATACATTTAACAAGTCTTTGGTCTTAATAAGCACCATTACAAACCCTCACATTAAGGGCATTATTATTCTAGTTTATAAATGTTTCAATGATAAAAAATAGCATGATTACAGTATACACACACTTAATTTACATGTAAGGTATTATACTCATAACTGAGATACGCTACTGAACTATCTTTGGTTGATTGACATGAATGGAGTATTGGAACTGAATAGTTGTAATTTGGTTTCTAAGTTGTGTAAATATTACAGTGCATTTATAAATCTAGTTTGAGAATTTACTAGCACCAAATAGATATTATAAATGGCCAACCTAATACTTGCATTTGGAGAAGCAAAGTTTTACAATTTGAAAAAACAGAACAGTCCATCGATTGAAAGCACATTCCTGTACGTGTGCTAGAAGGATGGCATGTCAGCATGAATGGCCAACCCCCAGTGGAAATACGTGTCCCGGTTTTCAAGAATCAACACATATGACAAGGTAGCTTAGCTACATACATGAGAAGCCTGAGAAAGTGGTTGTTTTGAACTAGGGTAGTCACCTGTACCTTGCCTTTGTAATACAAGAATAGTGCTTATTTATAGAACTTTATGTGGTGAAAGACTGTACCTATGAAAAATTTGGTTGCCTTCTTGGAGATCCAAAAGCCATGGGATTAATTTGGGGTCGTGTTTTAGAAATAACGCCACAGTCTAAGTATCTTGTTAAATAACCCTGCTATCTTGCAGAAACAAAACAAGGGGCTGGTTCAGATATACTGAATTGTCTTCTAACAACTATGTATTTGGCACCTTTAGGTGCCAAACTAACAGATACAGGGTAATTTCATTTCTGGAGACTTTATGTAGTCTCCAGAGTGGCCCCCCCAATCCCACATCCATGCAAGAACACAAAGCCGAGGGGTACACTAAAAAAGAGACTGTTTTATTGTGACATGTATGACATGGACCCCTTGTTGACAGGAACGACCGAGGGTAATCTTGCCATATTGCACAGGTGGGATGCAGGCTGCACTGGTGGTCCTCTGGCTGCTGAGGCTGCTTCCTGGTCCTCCCAGACCGCCATGCACGTGTGGGCCAGTCACAGAAACTTCATTACCACTTGGTGTATACATTTAACAAGTCTTTGGTCTTAATAAGCACCATTACAAACCCTCACATTAAGGGCATTATTATTCTAGTTTATAAATGTTTCAATGATAAAAAATAGCATGATTACAGTATACACACACTTAATTTACATGTAAGGTATTATACTCATAACTGAGATACGCTACTGAACTATCTTTGGTTGATTGACATGAATGGAGTATTGGAACTGAATAGTTGTAATTTGGTTTCTAAGTTGTGTAAATATTACAGTGCATTTATAAATCTAGTTTGAGAATTTACTAGCACCAAATAGATATTATAAATGGCCAACCTAATACTTGTATTTGGAGAAGCAAAGTTTTACACTTCGGAAGAATGGAACCGTCCATCCACTGAAAGCACATTCCTGTATGTCTGCTAGAAGGATGGCCCCGCAGCATGAATGGCCAAGCCCCAGTGGAACACCTGCCCCCGTTTTCAAGAGTCAACACATAGGACAAAGTAGCTTAGCTACGTATGTGAGAAGCCTGAGAAAGTGGTTGTTTTGAACTAGGGTAGTCACCTGTACCTTGCCTTTGTAATACAAGAATAGTGCTTATTTATAGAACTTTATGTGGTGAAAGACTGTACCTATGATATGAAGCTTCTGATTGGGGGAAAAATTCAGTTCTACCTATCTACCTTGGTTTTTTAATTATTGGGTCTCTGGATGGTGAATTAATGAAGCAAAATCTGAATTTTCATCTTCAGATTATCACCCAGTTCACCACTGAGGTAGTCTTTGTCATATTTATCTTCTAGCTGATTAAGTTCTTTCTTTTTATAAAGTGGAGTACTACTGATTTGTAATGAATAGGTTCCAGCCACTGGCTTCTTCTTTGTGAAGTGGAGGTAGCTGATGCCTTCCTTTTGGTTGATTTTAAAGTAGCCGTTTTCATTTCCAGATTCAATCAAGTATCTGTTGTGATTCGTCAGGGTCGTGAGGGCTGGAAGGAGTTCTAGGATTCGGACCTTGTTATTGACGTGAGACATATTGAAAGCGAACACGGCTGTCTTCTCAACATCCCAACTTGCAAGGCTCACGTTGGCTTCTATCTCAGGCTGATCCTGAAAGACATATGGCAACGTGTTAAATAAAAGGCAAATTTATACCATTTACTAAGGAAAAAGTGACTCAAACATTGCCTGAATACAGCTTTTTTTCTCATACTGTATATACTCTACTGAAACTGAATAGTCATAAAATACTGTTTAGGCCACACGTATTCAATTGGCACATATTTATACTATTAAACATGTCAGGAAGGAAGTGGAAATCACTTGTATTTTGTCTTCTACTGCAGAGGGTCTACTGGGTGCCACCTGACATTGAATCAAACACAGGGGTTATTTTCCAGAAATCTGTCTTACGAAATAGATATTATAAATGGCCAACCTAATACTTGTATTTGGAGAAGCAAAGTTTTACACTTGGAAGAATGGAACCGTCCATCCACTGAAAGCACATTCCTGTATGTCTGCTAGAAGGATGGCCCCAGCATGAATGGCCAAGCCCCAGTGGAACACCTGCCCCCGTTTTCAAGAGTCAACACATAGGACAAAGTAGCTTAGCTACGTATGTGAGAAGCCTGAGAAAGTGGTTGTTTTGAACTAGGGTAGTCACCTGTACCTTGCCTTTGTAATACAAGAATAGTGCTTATTTATAGAACTTTATGTGGTGAAAGACTGTACCTATGATATGAAGCTTCTGATTGGGGGAAAAATTCAGTTCTACCTATCTACCTTGGTTTTTTAATTATTGGGTCTCTGGATGGTGAATTAATGAAGCAAAATCTGAATTTTCATCTTCAGATTATCACCCAGTTCACCACTGAGGTAGTCTTTGTCATATTTATCTTCTAGCTGATTAAGTTCTTTCTTTTTATAAAGTGGAGTACTACTGATTTGTAATGAATAGGTTCCAGCCACTGGCTTCTTCTTTGTGAAGTGGAGGTAGCTGATGCCTTCCTTTTGGTTGATTTTAAAGTAGCCGTTTTCATTTCCAGATTCAATCAAGTATCTGTTGTGATTCGTCAGGGTCGTGAGGGCTGGAAGGAGTTCTAGGATTCGGACCTTGTTATTGACGTGAGACATATTGAAAGCGAACACGGCTGTCTTCTCAACATCCCAACTTGCAAGGCTCACGTTGGCTTCTATCTCAGGCTGATCCTGAAAGACATATGGCAACGTGTTAAATAAAAGGCAAATTTATACCATTTACTAAGGAAAAAGTGACTCAAACATTGCCTGAATACAGCTTTTTTTCTCATACTGTATATACTCTACTGAAACTGAATAGTCATAAAATACTGTTTAGGCCACACGTATTCAATTGGCACATATTTATACTATTAAACATGTCAGGAAGGAAGTGGAAATCACTTGTATTTTGTCTTCTACTGCAGAGGGTCTACTGGGTGCCACCTGACATTGAATCCGAAACACAGGGGTTATTTTCCAGAAATCTGTCTTAACAGGCTTTCCAGATCATTCAGATGCGCAGTCAAGTTTGAGAACCACTGTTTTAATGTATTATTTTCTTGCCAAAAACGTATCTCATTTCCCAAACCACAGCAGATGGGCTGCAGCATTGATGCTAAGAAAGAATCCGATTCTTTCCACTTTGTTCACTGACATAAAACAGTCCCTACCGAAGGACACGCCCAGGAACCTGCTTCCTGGCTCTGATGCGCTGCTAAAAGTCAGCTTTCACCTGGCTTCTGGCTTGCCTCTCGGGGACCACATGTGCTGGATCCTCGGGGCCTGCAGCCAGAGGTCTGAGTGAGCATCTGTGTTTCTGAGTGGACTGAAAGGCGGCAGCTGCCGTGGGGACAGAAAACCAGGCTGCCTGAGCTCCATGCTGCTGTCGTCTGGCATCCAAGCTCCCTCACGCGCCCCACAGCTCTTTTCGGCGGGAAGCTCTAGCTCTCAGACCTTGGCATTCCCGCGGAGGGAGCACTATGTCACTTCACGACTCTGCCCACTTGCCCTCCTGGATCTCAAGCCTTGTCCTTTCAGCAGACTTTGGGCGGGTGTTGGACTTGCTTTTTGGCGAGACAGAGGAAATGAGCAAGTATGTGAAAATCTTCGAAACGGCCACTCCCTAGAAGCAACAGGAAACTCCAGAGAGCCCCACAGGCTCTTGTAAAACGCCGCCTAGAGCTCAGGGAATGTCTGGATTGTCTCCCCAGGGAGCTGTCTCACACTTTGGAGCATCCTTGGAGGAAACCACAGGAATCTGGGGGCCTTTCTGTAATAGGAGGCAACAGGAGAAGCCACCTTCTGACCCACCTCGATGTCGGAGGCCTCTGTTTCATTTGCACTTCTCCGCTTCCTCCCCCGTTTGGGGTAGCCGGTTTTGGTCTTTACTAAGGAAAAGTGACTCAAACATTGCTGAATACAGCTTTTTTCTCATACTGATATACTCTACTGAGACTGAATAGTCATAAAATACTGTTTAGGCCACACGTATTCAATTGGCACATATTTATACTATTAAACATGTCAGGAAGGAAGTGGAAATCACTTGTATTTTGTCTTCTACTGCAGAGGGTCTACTGGGTGCCACCTGACATTGAATCCAAACACAGGGGTTATTTTCCAGAAATCTGTCTTAACAGGCTTTCCAGATCATTCAGATGCGCAGTCAAGTTTGAGAACCACTGTTTTAATGTATTATTTTCTTGCCAAAAACGTATCTCATTTCCCAAACCACAGCAGATGGGCTGCAGCATTGATGCTAAGAAAGAATCCGATTCTTTCCACTTTGTTCACTGACATAAAACAGTCCCTACCGAAGGACACGCCCAGGAACCTGCTTCCTGGCTCTGATGCGCTGCTAAAAGTCAGCTTTCACCTGGCTTCTGGCTTGCCTCTCGGGGACCACATGTGCTGGATCCTCGGGGCCTGCAGCCAGAGGTCTGAGTGAGCATCTGTGTTTCTGAGTGGACTGAAAGGCGGCAGCTGCCGTGGGGACAGAAAACCAGGCTGCCTGAGCTCCATGCTGCTGTCGTCTGGCATCCAAGCTCCCTCACGCGCCCCACAGCTCTTTTCGGCGGGAAGCTCTAGCTCTCAGACCTTGGCTTTCCCCGCGGAGGGAGCACTATGTCACTTCACGACTCTGCCCACTTGCCCTCCTGGATCTCAAGCCTTGTCCTTTCAGCAGACTTTGGGCGGGTGTTGGACTTGCTTTTTGGCGAGACAGAGGAAATGAGCAAGTATGTGAAAATCTTCGAAACGGCCACTCCCTAGAAGCAACAGGAAACTCCAGAGAGCCCCACAGGCTCTTGTAAAACGCCGCCTAGAGCTCAGGGAATGTCTGGATTGTCTCCCCAGGGAGCTGTCTCACACTTTGGAGCATCCTTGGAGGAAACCACAGGAATCTGGGGGCCTTTCTGTAATAGGAGGCAACAGGAGAAGCCACCTTCTGACCCACCTCGATGTCGGAGGCCTCTGTTTCATTTGCACTTCTCCGCTTCCTCCCCCGTTTGGGGTAGCCGTTGATCTTACACTCGTAGCAGGCCTCTGGGGAGAGGGAGTTGTCGTCCATCTCACCGCTGGCAGGTGCCTCTGGGGTTCCCCGGGCCATGCCCATTCCGGAAACACAGTGCCTGTGGTGGGAAGGGACGTGTAGATGGTTTTCATTAGACGTGGGAGGTGGAGGAGGAGCACGAGCTCGGGGGAAGCCCAGATCCTGCCTGGTGACGGGCAGCCCTGGATGATGTGTCCTCTGGGTGAAGGGCTGCTTCTGAGAAGCACAGGGAAGCCCTCTGTTTGGTCTTGAGTTCTCGGATCCCTGAGCTGACTGGTTTCTTTTTACTATCTCTCAAGGCCCTGTTTTGCATATTCATCTGCCCCTTCATTCCCCAAATGTAACGGGCCAGGAGTTCTGCTGTACCAGTGATGAGAAGACAGGAGTGAAACGAGCAGCGCAGAGGAGGAGGGAGACCACGTGACTCGGGAGACTGAAAAAGAAAATGTCTTCTTATAAAATGGGCTCCAAGGGAATGAGAAAGGCAGGAGACGTCAGTGTTCAGTTTCTTGCCCGCTTTCTGCCTAACTGATAGCCTGACAGCCACTCCCGATTCCACCATCACCAGCCTTCGGCACTCCAGTTTCAAGCCCTCTCTCCAGTGATCAGAATTCTCAGTTTGGCTCCTGAAGACAGGAAGAAGGCTCTAGGTGATGACTGGGGTTGATTTAGAAATATATTGTGAAGATAGGCAGCGTATTATATACGTGTATCAGAGCTTGCCCAACTGTGGGAAACGGTTTCAAGTCATTCAGAACCACTGGGTCCACTGGATCTGACTCATGTGAGGCTGGATAAACAAACCCGTGCCCAAGAGAGAACTAGTTCAGCTGTTTTTCTTTGCCTTTCAGTTTTTAAAGCCAAGTTATCGAGAGAGGCTTGCATGTCTCACAAGTACCTTGTTTTGTTATTCTGCTTACTATTTCATAGGCCACTTGGAATGTATTTACCAGGCTCCTCTTTCAAAATGTGTTGAAATATCTGAATGATCCTAAAAGAATCTTTATTTTAGGGTAGGGTCCACTCTAGTGACTCACAGAGGAGCCCAAACTGTTACAAATGGGTGGATTTCTATTAATGGGTCTGCTCATGGGTCATAATGTAGACTAAATATTATCTTTTTTCTTTCTTTGTATGAGTTGATCTATTCTTTATAACTCATTTTCCTTTATGCTCTTAAGATTCAAAATATGATGCCAATAAGTACATTTTTCTGAATTTCCTGTACTTTACAGGTTTCTAACATTTTTTGTAATCCTGAGCACAATACATTTCCTTTCCTCATACTTGAATTTTCTACTATGAGAGGTACAGAAATAATAATAGGGATGAAATGATAAATGCTCATCCTGTGTGTGTCGCATCCACATAACTACTATATTATTGGAAGGCAACCCACAAATTCACAGGTTTTGGTTCCTTTCTCAGAACTCCCAGTATTTTCATCTATGCCTGGAACACCACTTAACAAGAAGTGTGACTATAAAGTGTCACTGGCCAGAAGCCAGTTTGGAGTGTCACAGTTTTTGGGAAAAGCAGCGCAGAGAGGGCCACGTGACTCGGAGACTGAAAGAAAATGTCTTCTTATAAAATGGGCTCCAAGGGAATGAGAAAGGCAGGAGACGTCAGTGTTCAGTTTCTTGCCCGCTTTCTGCCTAACTGATAGCCTGACAGCCACTCCCGATTCCACCATCACCAGCCTTCGGCACTCCAGTTTCAAGCCCTCTCTCCAGTGATCAGAATTCTCAGTTTGGCTCCTGAAGACAGGAAGAAGGCTCTAGGTGATGACTGGGGTTGATTTAGAAATATATTGTGAAGATAGGCAGCGTATTATATACGTGTATCAGAGCTTGCCCAACTGTGGGAAACGGTTTCAAGTCATTCAGAACCACTGGGTCCACTGGATCTGACTCATGTGAGGCTGGATAAACAAACCCGTGCCCAAGAGAGAACTAGTTCAGCTGTTTTTCTTTGCCTTTCAGTTTTTAAAGCCAAGTTATCGAGAGAGGCTTGCATGTCTCACAAGTACCTTGTTTTGTTATTCTGCTTACTATTTCATAGGCCACTTGGAATGTATTTACCAGGCTCCTCTTTCAAAATGTGTTGAAATATCTGAATGATCCTAAAAGAATCTTTATTTTAGGGTAGGGTCCACTCTAGTGACTCACAGAGGAGCCCAAACTGTTACAAATGGGTGGATTTCTATTAATGGGTCTGCTCATGGGTCATAATGTAGACTAAATATTATCTTTTTTCTTTCTTTGTATGAGTTGATCTATTCTTTATAACTCATTTTCCTTTATGCTCTTAAGATTCAAAATATGATGCCAATAAGTACATTTTTCTGAATTTCCTGTACTTTACAGGTTTCTAACATTTTTTGTAATCCTGAGCACAATACATTTCCTTTCCTCATACTTGAATTTTCTACTATGAGAGGTACAGAAATAATAATAGGGATGAAATGATAAATGCTCATCCTGTGTGTGTGTGCGCATCCACATAACTACTATATTATTGGAAGGCAACCCACAAATTCACAGGTTTTGGTTCCTTTCTCAGAACTCCCAGTATTTTCATCTATGCCTGGAACACCACTTAACAAGAAGTGTGACTATAAAGTGTCACTGGCCAGAAGCCAGTTTGGAGTGTCACAGTTTTTGCTGGGAAAAATGGTTCTGGCTTTGCATTTATAAAGAATGAGTCTAAAGAGAGCCAGACACAAACATCTGGGAATTTGAGTCCTATTGCTGGCATTCAGTGTGCTTCCCGTGAACCATTCTTTTACCTTCTGCGCACCCCAAAATGAATCACTTGCTGTTTCTGTGTCAAGAAACCCAAGAGCACAGGATTAACAATTTGATACCTACACGTATGAGTGTGGTGGGAACTGTGCGACTGTGTCGGGGGAGGGAGTATGCACAGGTATAGGTCAGTGTGTGGGTATATATATGTGTGTTGTGTATTTAATGTCTCTGTGTTCCTCATTAAAAAGTTAAAATGGGAGCGCCTTCACAGGGTCGTCAAAATGAAGACAGCCAGCTCCAGATTAATTCAGCGGGGAAGCAGACCTCAACTTTGAAAATAGAACACTAACTTTCATATTACTGAATAGAATAAAAATACATCTTCCCTGCCCCGACTCTCATATATATAATGTGGTAGAGTATTCCACCTGGAAAATACAATAGTTATTTTAGCTCTTTTGTCTTTCATGTTCTTTTGCAATTTTTAATGTAAATTTAGGTCGGAAATTTAAAATAGACTTCGAAAGTGTAAAAGAGCCCTCAGAAGGGATCTTTCTGATTTACCCTAACAGGAGCTACGTGAGAAGGCGTTTTAAGTCAGGGCACAGTCCTGCCCACCCAGGAGAATATGGAGTCCACGTTCTGCCACGGGTCACCGTCCCTGTGTTTCCTGAGAAATGACTTGCCGTCCAATAAGACGTGAGGATAACGAGGACAGAGACCAGCCACCTGTGGAGGTATTTCCAACGTCGTTTCATTAGTTTGTGTGACATCCTATGAATGTCCAGAAAGCTAGGTTTAGAAAAATTCCAACTAAAAAGGTGTGTGTGCATCCACATAACTACTATATTATTGGAAGGCAACCCACAAATTCACAGGTTTTGGTTCCTTTCTCAGAACTCCCAGTATTTTCATCTATGCCTGGAACACCACTTAACAAGAAGTGTGACTATAAAGTGTCACTGGCCAGAAGCCAGTTTGGAGTGTCACAGTTTTTGCTGGGAAAAATGGTTCTGGCTTTGCATTTATAAAGAATGAGTCTAAAGAGAGCCAGACACAAACATCTGGGAATTTGAGTCCTATTGCTGGCATTCAGTGTGCTTCCCGTGAACCATTCTTTTACCTTCTGCGCACCCCAAAATGAATCACTTGCTGTTTCTGTGTCAAGAAACCCAAGAGCACAGGATTAACAATTTGATACCTACACGTATGAGTGTGGTGGGAACTGTGCGACTGTGTCGGGGGAGGGAGTATGCACAGGTATAGGTCAGTGTGTGGGTATATATATGTGTGTGTTGTGTATTTAATGTCTCTGTGTTCCTCATTAAAAAGTTAAAATGGGAGCGCCTTCACAGGGTCGTCAAAATGAAGACAGCCAGCTCCAGATTAATTCAGCGGGGAAGCAGACCTCAACTTTGAAAATAGAACACTAACTTTCATATTACTGAATAGAATAAAAATACATCTTCCCTGCCCCGACTCTCATATATATAATGTGGTAGAGTATTCCACCTGGAAAATACAATAGTTATTTTAGCTCTTTTGTCTTTCATGTTCTTTTGCAATTTTTAATGTAAATTTAGGTCGGAAATTTAAAATAGACTTCGAAAGTGTAAAAGAGCCCTCAGAAGGGATCTTTCTGATTTACCCTAACAGGAGCTACGTGAGAAGGCGTTTTAAGTCAGGGCACAGTCCTGCCCACCCAGGAGAATATGGAGTCCACGTTCTGCCACGGGTCACCGTCCCTGTGTTTCCTGAGAAATGACTTGCCGTCCAATAAGACGTGAGGATAACGAGGACAGAGACCAGCCACCTGTGGAGGTATTTCCAACGTCGTTTCATTAGTTTGTGTGACATCCTATGAATGTCCAGAAAGCTAGATGTCCCCTTTCAAGGAAAATAACCTAACATCTTTGCAGAGCTAAAAAAAAGGATGATAAAAAGCCCTGTGCTGGGAGAGGTCACTGTGCGCTGGGCACTCGAGCACGCGAGGAGCGCGAAGGTCCCCGCGGCCGGCCTGCTTACCCTTGGCCGATGCGGAGGTAGCCGGGCGGGCAGGCGCACAGGTAGCCGCCCTCCGTGTTGGAGCAGCCGTAGCTGCAGGGCGCTTGGGCAGAGCCGCACTCGTTGATGTCCTGGCAGCCGCCGCTGAACTGCTCGTACTGGAAGCCGGCGGGACACATGCACTTGTAGCTGCCCAGGGTGTTGTGGCAGGAGGCGCCGCCGCAGATGTGCGCGCTGAGGCATTCGTTCTCATCTGCGGGGAGACCGCGAGACAGCCCGCGGGTGACACCGGGACCCTCGCCCAGGCTCCCGGGAGGGTAAGGCGGCAGAGGTGGGGAGGGGGGAGAGGGAACGAGAGAGGCTGTGGAGACCAATGTGGCCTCTCGCCCTACGGGGAGCAGACATGGCCTCTGAGGTCACGTGGAGCAGGCAGCGTGTGGGAGAGGAGGGCGATCTGGGGACCAGCAGACTGCAGCCCTCATCTCAAGCCCACAGTAGTGTGGGGGAGGATGAGGGGCGGCTCCTGGCCGAGGTTCGGGGGGCAGGGAGGGAGGGCGGGGAGCAGTCCTTGGTGCCTTTGCTTCCCAGGTGCCCAGCAATGGGGTGAGGATCTCTGCAGCCCTGTGCCTGGAGGCTGCTTTGCTAGTCCTCCCTTTTTTAGGATGAGTGGGCCTGGCAAGAGCTGACATCCTGCAGGAAGTGTCCCGCCCACCTGGACTTCCTTTTCCAAATCCTGTAGCAGCTCCCAGGTGCTTGTCTGGGGGAGGAATGGTGCCTCCGGTATGTCTGCTCCCACCTCTGAATGGGCCTCCTTATCCAAACCAGCCTCCTGCCCAGAGCGTCTGGGCTGTGTCTGAAGCTAAGTGTGGCTGGAGGCGGTGCAGGGCAGACTGCAAGGGCACTAATTGGGGAAAACCCACAAGAAACACACATGCTGCAGGACCAGCGAGTCCAGGGACCAGCCAAATCGGATGGTAGTATGTAGGAAAAAGAAATTTAACTTTCAAAAATCCATTCAAAGGGGAAAACCCCCTCAAGTTTATCGTTATCTCTGATTTATACTTTTACAATTTTCAATATATTTTTCTAGACCTGCCTTTGTAGGGCAGCACAGGAGTTTTCTGGTAAGGCATTTCTTAACTGCTACAAACCATTTTCAGGCGTATGTTCACTTGAATGCCTGTAGATTGACCTCCTCCTCATTTAGCAAATACCTATTTCCAGTGGAAGAGAGGAGGAGGAAGACAATTTAACACTTATTAGAAGCCTACTGTGATAGGATACCAGGTGGTTGTTCAGTTGTTAAGTCGTGTCTGACTCTGTGACCTCATGAACTGCAGCCCGCCAGGCTTCCCTGTCCTTCACCGTCTCCCGGAGTCTGCTCAAGCTCATGTCCATTGAGTCGGTGATGCCATCCAGCCATCTCATCCTCTGTCATCCCCTTCTCTTTCCCTCAATCTTTCCCAGTATGAGGGTGTTTTCCAGTGAGTCAGGTGGTCAAAGTATTGGAGCTTCAGCTTCAGCCCTTCCAGGGTGGATTTCCTTTAGGATTGACTGGTTTGATCGCTTTCCTGTCCAAGGGACTTTCAAGAATCTTCTCCACCACCACAATTCAAAAGCATCAGTTCTTGGGCACTCGGCTGCCTTTATGGTCTGACTCTCACATCTCTACACGACTACTGGAAAAACCGCATCTTTGACTATATGGACCTTTGTCAGCAAAGTGATGTTTCTGCTTTTTAATATGCTGTATAGGTTTGTCATAGGTTTTCTTCCAAGGAGCAGTAGTTTTTTTAACTAAATATTTCACTCCACTGACTCAACCTGACTCACACTCATAGAGGTCGGTATTAAAATCTCTATTTTGCAGACGAAGAAAGTGAGCCTCAGAAAGCCCCTCCAAGATCTACCAGTGGCAGGGCAGAGGTGCACCCCAGGACCTGTCTGACCGTAACTCCCATGCTTTCCTTTGTATCAGAGTGTCTCTCAGGAGACTTGCCCTCATTTACACCAGTCCTTCCTCTTTTAGTTTTTCCTTACTTGCTAAAGCAGATTCATTTCTCAAGAACAAAAATGTTTCTTAAAAAAAATTTTTTTTTTCTTTTTTAATTAAGAAAACGTGGGTAAAAATGGTGAGAGCAGGGTACTTTCATACACATATTTCATATTGCCGTCCACACTTCCTTCCTCTTTCTCCTCTTCATCTCCCTTGCTTCCTCGAATTGCCCCTGCTTCACTTGTATGTGGTTACAGAGGAAAGGAGTAGATACACAATAAAAAAAGCCACTGGTTGAGCTGCCTGGTATGCTCAGTGTCTAACGATACATCTGTTTGTGACCTTTTGTAACCACAGACTCACGAGTACCCACCCAAGGTCATTTAGGTTCCAGGGTTCCTAAAACAACAAGATTCAATATGTCCTTGTCTGTGTTCTTCTCCCCTTATTTTAAATTAGAGATGAGCGGTGTGATAGAAACCAGTTGAGACATGGGCATCTAAGGATGAACGAAGAACCAAGGGTGGTTCTTTGGGGAAGGCAGTAGCTCCGGGCTGGATGTCTTCCCTTTGCCGTGCACATCCACCTCCAGACGGCTCGGCTGTGCTCAGCTTTACCGGGCTGATCAGAATGGAGCATCAGCAGGCTCTTCTCCTGTGTTTTGTGCTTTTTGGTTGGACTCAGTCATCTGCTAGATGAATTTAGATTTATTCTCTTTTGTTCCAAGGGACAGAAACAGGACCAATGATGAGGAGTTAGAAGGAGAAAAGGTTCATTCTTTATGAAAAAGAAGGTGAGCACCTTTCCCGGTTGGAGAGGCACTGATATGTTAGGAAGCAGATCAGATGAGATCACTGCCATTTTTTCTAACTTGGAGTATCTCACTTCCAGTCAGGAACTCTCTCTATCCTCTTTTCACATTCTTTTTGACTTTACTGTTTTGTTTTCCCTCCCTGAAAAATATAATAAGCTTAAATTAAACTTGCTTATCTGGGTTGAAGAGGTGGAGTACAGTAGAGCACGGATTAAGATAAGACATTGGCAACTGTTCAGTGTTTACAGCTTGAAAACAATCTGTGCACTGACCCTTTCTATCAATATACAAATATCACGATTAGTTTAACATGTTTTGCTTGTTTCCTGACCTTTTTCATCCTGCGTATGTATCCTGTGTGTGCAACAAATGGCTCCACAAGGAAATTTTCTACACTATAAAACCTTTGTTATAAACTTTCAGTTGTTATTTCAATTGGTGAGAGTTTTGCTCTTTTCATAAATACAGACAATTCTGATTTGAATGAAACAGTATTAGGATCTCTGAAAGACATCCTTAAAATCAGATGGAAACATACCCGTTCTGTCCTCTAAACTCAACGGTTCCAGCCTCAGGCTTTCGGAGAGTGTCCCAGCCGCGGAGGCAGAGGGGAGTTCTAAAATGTGGACTGGGCTTCCCTTAACTGGCCTTCTCTAGGTCGAGATGGGTCAGCTCCAACTGTAAGTCGCAAGTTATGATATTTTCTAGAATGCAATGATATCAGTGGCTCCATACCCTAAACCTATCCATCTTCTAGAAGTGAACTTCTGGTTGCCTAGGAGCAAGGATCCAGAGAGGGCTGGTCCAAGAGATTTGCTCTGCAAGGCTCTGGGGAAGTCATTCTGGTCCAAGGCAGTGCTCATTCTGGATAACTGTAATTCCCAAGGATTCCCAAGAATTATGAGAACAGTTTGAATTGGTATCTTCTGGGCAGTAAAAGACCCAAACTTCTTCCCACTTTTGAAAAATTTTTAATATTTTTTAAAGGTTTTTTTTTTTTTTTTTTTTTTGGCCACTTCTATTGGTCTTTTATTTATCTTTGTTCTTTGGCCCATGTGGGCCTCCCATCGCGGTGGCTTCTGTTGTCGCAGAGCACCGGCTCCCGGCACATGCGCTGCAGAGCTCCAGCTTGGTAGTTGGACACATGGGTCCTGCCACTCCACGGCACGTGGGATCTTCCCAGGCCAGGGATGGAACCGGTGCCCCCTGCACTGCAAGGTGGTGTCCTTATCCCCTGGACCACCAGGGAAGCCCCTTCTTCCCACTTTTTTAAAACTGAAGTTTAGTTGATTTATAATACTGGTGTTAGTTTCAAGTGTACAGCGAAGTGATTCACATATATCGGTCCATATTGCTGCAAATGGCAATATTTCCTTATTTTTTAATGGCTAATAATTCATTGTGTTTGTATACACACATACCTTTTTAGACCAATTATCTGTTCATGGGTACTTGGATTGTTTCCATGTTTTGACTATTGTAAATAGTGCTCCTATGGACACTGAGGTACATATATTGTTTCTAATTAGAATTTTCACCTTTTAGGATACACGTCCAGGGATGGGAGGGATGGCTGGATAATAATAGGTAGCTCTGATTTCAGTGTTTTCAAACCATAGTCTTTTTAAAAAATCAGATGGAAACATACCGTTCTGTCCTCTAAACTCAACGGTTCCAGCCTCAGGCTTTCGGAGAGTGTCCCAGCCGAGGCAGAGGGAGTTCTAAAATGTGGACTGGGCTTCCCTTAACTGGCCTTCTCTAGGTCGAGATGGGTCAGCTCCAACTGTAAGTCGCAAGTTATGATATTTTCTAGAATGCAATGATATCAGTGGCTCCATACCCTAAACCTATCCATCTTCTAGAAGTGAACTTCTGGTTGCCTAGGAGCAAGGATCCAGAGAGGGCTGGTCCAAGAGATTTGCTCTGCAAGGCTCTGGGGAAGTCATTCTGGTCCAAGGCAGTGCTCATTCTGGATAACTGTAATTCCCAAGGATTCCCAAGAATTATGAGAACAGTTTGAATTGGTATCTTCTGGGCAGTAAAAGACCCAAACTTCTTCCCACTTTTGAAAAATTTTTAATATTTTTTAAAGGTTTTTTTTTTTTTTTTTTTTTGGCCACTTCTATTGGTCTTTTATTTATCTTTGTTCTTTGGCCCATGTGGGCCTCCCATCGCGGTGGCTTCTGTTGTCGCAGAGCACCGGCTCCCGGCACATGCGCTGCAGAGCTCCAGCTTGGTAGTTGGACACATGGGTCCTGCCACTCCACGGCACGTGGGATCTTCCCAGGCCAGGGATGGAACCGGTGCCCCCTGCACTGCAAGGTGGTGTCCTTATCCCCTGGACCACCAGGGAAGCCCCTTCTTCCCACTTTTTTAAAACTGAAGTTTAGTTGATTTATAATACTGGTGTTAGTTTCAAGTGTACAGCGAAGTGATTCACATATATCGGTCCATATTGCTGCAAATGGCAATATTTCCTTATTTTTTAATGGCTAATAATTCATTGTGTTTGTATACACACATACCTTTTTAGACCAATTATCTGTTCATGGGTACTTGGATTGTTTCCATGTTTTGACTATTGTAAATAGTGCTCCTATGGACACTGAGGTACATATATTGTTTCTAATTAGAATTTTCATCTTTTTAGGATACACGTCCAGGGATGGGAGGGATGGCTGGATAATAATAGGTAGCTCTGATTTCAGTGTTTTTCAAACTAACTTCCAGGGCTTCCCTGGTGGTCCAGTGGGTAAAGTGTCTGCCTTGCAGCGCAAGGAGCAACAGTTCCATCCCTGACCTGGGAAGATCCCACGTGCCGCGGAGCGGCTGGACCCATGTGTCCAATAACTGAGCCGGAGCTCTGGGGCACATGCGCCCGGAGCCGGTGCTCAGCGACGACAGAGGCCGCTGCGATGGGAGGCCCACACAGGCCAAAGAATGGAGATGGATGAAAATAAATAAATAAAAAACCAATAAAAGAAGCCAAAATTTAAAACGAGAAAAAGAAACTAACTTCCATACTGTTCTCCATAATGGCTACCCCAATTTACATTCCCACCAAGAGTGGAGGAGGGTTCCCTTTTCTCCACATCTTCTTCCTATGTAAACTGATGATAACAGATTTGAAGATAGCAAATGAAAACGGTCATTCTGATCATGTGAGGCGATATCTCATTGTGGTTTCTATTTATTTATTTTGGCCACTTCTATTGGTCTTTCATTCATCTGTTTTCATCCATCTTTGTTCTCCGGCCTGTGTGGGCCTCCCATCGCAGTGGCCTCTCTCGCTGCAGAGCACTGGCTCTCAGTGCATGCGCTCCAGAGCTCCGGCTTGGTAACTGGACACATGGGTCCAGCCGCTCCATGGCACGTGGGATCCTCCCAGGCCAGGGATCGAACCAGCGCCCCTTGCACTGCAAGGCGGAGTCCTTACCCACTGCACACCGGGGAAGCCCCTCATTGTGGTTTTGACTTGTATTTGTGTAATACTTGGGCTTCCCTTGTAGCTCAGCTGGTAAAGAACCTTCCTGCACTGCAGGAGACCCTGATTCAATTTCTGGGTTGGGAAGATTCCCGGGAGAGGGGAAAGGCTACTCACTCCAGTGTTCTTGGGCTTCCCTGGTGACTCCGTTGGTAAAGAATCCGCCTGCAATGCAGGAGACCTGGGTTTGATCCCTGGGTTGGGAAGCTCCCGTGGAGAAGGGAAAGGCTACCCACTCCAGCGTTCTTGCCTGGAGAATTCCATGGCTTGTCCATGGGCTGCAAACAGTCGGACACAACTGAGTGACTTCACTCTCACCCTTCACTGATTTAATACTTAGCAATGGTGCGCACCTTTTCATATGCTGGTTGGCCATCTGTATGTCATCTTTAGAGAAAAGTCCATTTAGGTCTTCTGCACACTTTTTGATCAGATTGTTTATTTTTTGGTACTGAATTATATGAGCTGTTTATATAGTTTATAAGTTAACCTTTTGTCAACTGCACCATTGGCACTGTTTTCTCTCATTTCATAGGTTGTCTTTTATATTGATGGTTTGCTTTGTTGTAAAACAAGGTTTTTTAAGTTTGCGTCTCCTTCGTTTATTTTTGCTTCGTTTCTTTTGATTTGGGAACCTGATCTAGGAAATTACTGCCACAATTTATGTCTAAGACTGTTTTGCCTATGTTCTGAGAGTTTTGTGGTGTCATGTCTTATATTCGGGTCTTTAAAGCAACTACAGTTTACTTTCTTATATGGTGTGAGGGAGCATTCTAACATCACTGATCTACATGCAGCTGTCCAGCTTTTCCAGCATCACTTGTTAAAGAGATAGTCTCTTCTCCATTGTACATTCTTGCCTCCTTTGTTGTAAATTAACTGACCATAGATGCGTGGGTTTATTTCTGGGCTCTCTATCTGTTCCAGTGATGTATGTGTCTGTTTTTGTGCCAGTACCACACGTTTTGATTATTGCAGCTTTGTATCATGGTCTGAATTCTCACTTCTACAGTCTTTCACTCTACCAGCTGAGCTAGCAAAGGGTGCCCTGGTCTGAATTCTGAAAGGGTTAAGGTTTACGCCTGCAGCCTTGTTCTTTTTCTTTGGGATTTCTTTGAAAATTCTGGATCTTCTGTGTAATAAATTTGGAAATTATTATGTTTATAGTTCTGTAAAACATGTTATACTTTGATAGGAATTTAATTAAACCTGTAGATTGCTTTGGGTAGCATGGGCATTTTAGCAGTATTAATTCTTCTAGTCCAAGAGCATGGGCTGTCTTTTCTATTTCTGCTAGGTTTTTCACTTCCTTGGTAAGGTTTGTTGGATGTTGGTTTGTCATAAATGGCTTTTATTATGTTGAGAGATGTTCCTTCTAAAACCCCACTTTGGTGAGAGTTTTAATCATGAACGGATGTTGAATTTTATCAAATAATTTTTCTGCGTCTGTTGAGATGGTCATTTGTTTTTGTGTCTTTCCTTCTGTTGATGTGGTATAACATTGATTTTTCATATGAACCATCTTTGTGACGTGGTAAATGAATCCATCTTGATCATGGTGCATGATCCTCTTTATGCATTGTTGGATTCAGTTTGCTAATATTTTGTTGAGGATTTTTGAATCTATATTCATCAAAGATACTGTCTTGCAATTCTTTTTGTGTAATGTCTTTTTCTGGTTTTGGCATCAGGGTGATGGTGCCTTTATAAAATGACTTTGGGAACATTTGGGGAAAGTTAAAGAGGAGGCTCTTCAATTTTTTGGAGTAGTTTGGGAAGGCAAGACATAAGCTCTTCTTTGAATGTTTAGTAGAATTCCCCAGTGAAGTCATCTAGTTCTGGACTTTAGTTTGCAGGGAATTTTTTTCATTACACACTCTATTTTGCTTCTGGTAACAGGTCTGTTCAAGTTATCTGTTTCTTCTTGATTCATTTCTGGCAACCAGTTTGCTTCTAAAAGCTCGTCTACTTCTTCTAGGTTGTATAAGCTCACTTCTAGGTGAGCACCACAATTTTTTTGGGCACATAACTCTTACAATTATCATACGGTTCTCGTGGGATTTTTTTGAATTTCTATAGTATCAGTGGTTATTTTTCCTCTTTTAATTTCTTGTTTTGTTAATTTGGATTCTCTCTGCTTGTTGAGTCTGCTGAGAGGCTTCTCAATTTTGTTTACCTTTTCAAAAAACTGGCTCTTGGCTTTATTGATCTTTTATATTTTTTAAAATCTCTATTTCTGCTCTGATCTTTATTTCCTTCTGTGGACTCTGGGTTTTCTTTGTTCTTTTTCTAATTCTTTTAGGTGGTATATTAAGTTATTTGCATTTTTTCTTTTTTATTCTTTTTTTGAGGAAGGTCTTATATCATTTTGAACTTCTCTCTTAAAACTGCCTTTGCTGAATCCTATAGCTTGAGTAAGATTGTGTTTTCATTGTTGTCTGTCTCAAGGTATTTTCTGATTTCTTCTTTGACTTCACTGTTGACCCACTGGTTTCGTAGTAGCATGCGGTCAGTCTCCATGTGCTCACTTCCCCACTGCCTGCTTTTCTTTCCGTGGTGGATTTGTTTCATGGAGATCTTTCTTGCAGATGTGGCTGAGTAAGGGGTCTTCTGCCAGTTTCCAGTTGGTTTTCCGTGAGAAGTGCTCCACAAGTAGATGTATTTTTGGTGCATTTGTAGGGGTGGGTAACTCTACATCCTCCTATTCTGCCATCCTCCTCTTCCTCTCTCTTAATAGACTCTTTGCTCTGCAGGTCCCAGGCAGAACACAATCTTCAGGCAACAGGGACCTGACCTGGCCATTGCTATCATCTCTGAACTGAGTGAAGGAGGAGGAGGAGGAGAAGGCCCACCAGTGGTAGACCTCATCTCTTTTATACATTTCCCCATGGGTTCAATTTCATCCAAGGTACCTACATAATAAGGGCAGAAAGGCACATATGCTGGGTATCAAATCAAAAAAGTTTAGGCTGGAAATTCTGTGAACAATGTCAGAAACTAGTGGTTAAACTCCAAGACCTCCCTGAGCTGATAATAAACAAAGGCATTTTTGTTAAAACCAGACCGCTGATCAGCAAGCTATGCAGCCAAACTCTAACACTGGGGTTATTTTAGCCAGTCCTCCTCACCTCTGCACAACTGTGTCTTGTAAAGAATCAAACCAAATGAGAGAGACACATGTTGGATAAGTGAACACATACCAAATCATCTGGAGTAACAGCAAGCATTGAGAGCACACATTTTGGGTTGGAGAGCACAGCTGATTTTTGTTTACCTTTTCAAAAAACTGGCTCTTGGCTTTATTGATCTTTTATATTTTTTAAAATCTCTATTTCTGCTCTGATCTTTATTTCCTTCTGTGGACTCTGGGTTTTCTTTGTTCTTTTTCTAATTCTTTTAGGTGGTATATTAAGTTATTTGCATTTTTTCTTTTTTTTTTTTGAGGAAGGTCTTATATCATTTTGAACTTCTCTCTTAAAACTGCCTTTGCTGAATCCTATAGCTTGAGTAAGATTGTGTTTTCATTGTTGTCTGTCTCAAGGTATTTTCTGATTTCTTCTTTGACTTCACTGTTGACCCACTGGTTTCGTAGTAGCATGCGGTCAGTCTCCATGTGCTCACTTCCCCACTGCCTGCTTTTCTTTCCGTGGTGGATTTGTTTCATGGAGATCTTTCTTGCAGATGTGGCTGAGTAAGGGGTCTTCTGCCAGTTTCCAGTTGGTTTTCCGTGAGAAGTGCTCCACAAGTAGATGTATTTTTGGTGCATTTGTAGGGGTGGGTAACTCTACATCCTCCTATTCTGCCATCCTCCTCTTCCTCTCTCTTAATAGACTCTTTGCTCTGCAGGTCCCAGGCAGAACACAATCTTCAGGCAACAGGGACCTGACCTGGCCATTGCTATCATCTCTGAACTGAGTGAAGGAGGAGGAGGAGGAGAAGGCCCACCAGTGGTAGACCTCATCTCTTTTATACATTTCCCCATGGGTTCAATTTCATCCAAGGTACCTACATAATAAGGGCAGAAAGGCACATATGCTGGGTATCAAATCAAAAAAGTTTAGGCTGGAAATTCTGTGAACAATGTCAGAAACTAGTGGTTAAACTCCAAGACCTCCCTGAGCTGATAATAAACAAAGGCATTTTTGTTAAAACCAGACCGCTGATCAGCAAGCTATGCAGCCAAACTCTAACACTGGGGTTATTTTAGCCAGTCCTCCTCACCTCTGCACAACTGTGTCTTGTAAAGAATCAAACCAAATGAGAGAGACACATGTTGGATAAGTGAACACATACCAAATCATCTGGAGTAACAGCAAGCATTGCCACAGGGAGCAGCCCCCAGAAGGCAGTTCCCTCTTTCTCCTAAGGAGGGCCCTCTGCCCAAGAGAGGGGCCGCCAAACACGTCACCAGAGCACCGAGCTTGCAGTGCCACTGGCTGAATAAACAACAAACAGCAACGATAACAGATCAAGCAGAGGTGACAGTAGGAAGATAGTCCTGAAACATGAAGGGAAGAGGACTGAATTCTAGCTCTGGTCTTGCCACAACAGAATAGGTAAGGACAGACTGCTTTTCTTCCCTAGCTTCCAGGCTTTCATCAGTAAAATAAAGGTCTTGGGCTAGATGGATTCGGGTCCCTCTAAACTTGAAATGCTGGGATTCTCTGATGTACATTAAACGTTATTTTCCTATGACGCTGTGGGGCCAAAAATGACCATTTCAATTTAATGAGACAGTCTGGGACTCCCTTAATTTTCAAAAAGAATTTAGCAATCTGGAAAAAGAAACCTCCTGTGTTTTCTGCTTATATAGTACTCAGTGAACCACTCCTGCATCTTCTGGTCGAAAGCTGCTCATAGCTTGCTGCTGGCCTGCTTCCTCTGATCACACATGAAAAAAAAAAAGAAAAGCTGCTCATAGTAGCCTTCGGCTGATGGCTAGTGTTCAGTCAGAAGCAGGATTCTGATGGCCTGGAGAGAACTCCCGTGTCGGCTGATGACTAGCAGTGAAGCCAAGAACAAGGGGATGGATACTGGGAGTTAAGGACTTCCGGCGGCATTTTATTTCAAATGCCCTCAAAGTGCCCTTTCTCTTTTTCTTAGTTTGTTACTTTGCAAAGGCAATGCCTTCCCTCTGGTTTCCACCAGGTATGAACAACTTGAAATGAGTATTTGTTGCTTCAGTGACAAGTTTAAAGTGTCCCTTGTGAACAAGGGAAAACTACTTGCCGACACACTGGTTCCACTGGTAGTGCTGGAGGTAGCCCTGGGGGCAGCTGCACCTGTAGCCGCCGATGATGTTCTGGCAGCCGTGCTGGCAGCGGTGGTTTCCCTCGCACTCGTCCACATCTGCAAGAGAAGGCGGGGCCGAGTCGCCTTTAAGTCACATCAGCGCTTGTCTCAGACGTGTTCTCTTGAGCAACTTAAATATTCAGAAGAAATAATGAAGAGACTGATGCAAGGCCGAAGAACACACTGTGGGATAGGGGTGTGAACTATCTTTCCTTATTTGTGCCAGAATTAGAAACCAAAAGGTCAATACAAAAACAAACTCCTAAATAATAAAAGTCAATAGATCAAGAAAAAAGAGGTGACAGTAGGAAGATAGTCCTGAAACATGAAGGGAAGAGGACTGAATTCTAGCTCTGGTCTTGCCACAACAGAATAGGTAAGGACAGACTGCTTTTCTTCCTAGCTTCCAGGCTTTCATCAGTAAAATAAAGGTCTTGGGCTAGATGGATTCGGGTCCCTCTAAACTTGAAATGCTGGGATTCTCTGATGTACATTAAACGTTATTTTCCTATGACGCTGTGGGGCCAAAAATGACCATTTCAATTTAATGAGACAGTCTGGGACTCCCTTAATTTTCAAAAAGAATTTAGCAATCTGGAAAAAGAAACCTCCTGTGTTTTCTGCTTATATAGTACTCAGTGAACCACTCCTGCATCTTCTGGTCGAAAGCTGCTCATAGCTTGCTGCTGGCCTGCTTCCTCTGATCACACATGAAAAAAAAAAAGAAAAGCTGCTCATAGTAGCCTTCGGCTGATGGCTAGTGTTCAGTCAGAAGCAGGATTCTGATGGCCTGGAGAGAACTCCCGTGTCGGCTGATGACTAGCAGTGAAGCCGAAGAACAAGGGGATGGATACTGGGAGTTAAGGACTTCCGGCGGCATTTTATTTCAAATGCCCTCAAAGTGCCCTTTCTCTTTTTCTTAGTTTGTTACTTTGCAAAGGCAATGCCTTCCCTCTGGTTTCCACCAGGTATGAACAACTTGAAATGAGTATTTGTTGCTTCAGTGACAAGTTTAAAGTGTCCCTTGTGAACAAGGGAAAACTACTTGCCGACACACTGGTTCCACTGGTAGTGCTGGAGGTAGCCCTGGGGGCAGCTGCACCTGTAGCCGCCGATGATGTTCTGGCAGCCGTGCTGGCAGCGGTGGTTTCCCTCGCACTCGTCCACATCTGCAAGAGAAGGCGGGGCCGAGTCGCCTTTAAGTCACATCAGCGCTTGTCTCAGACGTGTTCTCTTGAGCAACTTAAATATTCAGAAGAAATAATGAAGAGACTGATGCAAGGCCGAAGAACACACTGTGGGATAGGGGTGTGAACTATCTTTCCTTATTTGTGCCAGAATTAGAAACCAAAAGGTCAATACAAAAACAAACTCCTAAATAATAAAAGTCAAATGTGTAATCGTATGTTAGCAGAAGAGTCCTTCCTCATGCATTTGAGCCACATTGAAGGAACCCTTTCAAGATTCTGGATCCAGTGACTAGAACATTAATTGATCACATTCATGAATCTCACTATGTTTCTTGATCGGGTCATTCTCTACTAGACTAAATTAACGACTGAGCAGTAAGTCTTGTCACACTCAGGAAAAGCGTGTATTCAGGACCTGATCAAGCATGAGACAAACGATGGATCTTTAAGGTATGGGACTTGGGCAAACCAGAGAAAATGTTTCTCACGTCAGCTGGCTTTCCCCACTGTGCTCTGAGGTCTCGTAGAGGACGACGATGCTGGTGTCTTTAGGCTCCGTCCACGGGGACCAACCGGCTGGATCAAGCGGAGGGATCCACCTACCTTCACAGCTGGCGCCGGTCGGATCCAGTGAGAATCCCCGCTGGCATTCGCAGGTGAAGCTTCCTGGAGTGTTCTGGCAAATGCCCTTGGACCCACACAGGTTGATGTCAGAGGTGCACTCATTGTTGTCTGTAAGAAGCAGGGAGAGAGGGTAGGACTTCCCCAGAGTTCTCTTTGTGGTGTTTAAAAGGAGGAATGAAGGGTGGCTTGCTCCGAAAAGGCCAGTAACTTTTCACATACGCACACACATATACACACACAGGTACACATATATGAACTCATATAGATTTTGAGTTTTATCTTCTTATTCCAAGAGCAGAAGCCCTCGAAAACAAACCCTCAAAAAAACAAAAAAGAAATAACTACACTCTACATAGGGCTTTCCCTCTCCTACTTACCAATGCAGGCAGTATGGTGCTGGGTAAATCCAGGAGGACATTTACATGCGAAGCTTCCAATGGTGTTAACACACAAGAACTGGCAGTTGTGCTGCTTCGTTGCACACTCATCGAGATCTGTAAGAAAATGCAAGATGGGCACTGGAATTGAGCTGAAGCCCAGGAACCTAGAAGCCACCCTCAGGAGCAGCTCTTGAGTTTTCATTTTTACATCTCAAACGACCTGGTCAGAATAGAGCCACAGCAGATGGCTAGGAGGAACCTGGAAGATAATGGTCTTAAGATAAAATGTGGTTTCAATTCAGACCAAAAGTGCATTTGTTTGGGGATCCAAGAAAAACCTATTCCCTCTAGTTACAGGAATGCAGAAATTTCTCAAAAAGCAATGTCCAATAAATTATAAAATTTAAATAAATTACAAAATAACAGATTAAGGATCCTCAAAAACTTCCAAAGCATCGAGAAAACCTCTTCAAGCTGAAATATAAAAAGAATTATTGAGGTTGTTGTTTTTAATCTTCTCAAATGAAATGGTGAATCAGATCAAACCAAACCAAATTAACTGTTTTGTTAGAGCTTTGAATACCACAAAATTGAACAATCGGAAAGGAAAAAAGGAAAGAAAAACTCATTCTGATAAACCAATAGCATTTAAAAAAAAAAAAAGAGTGCCTACAATATTTATCCAACATTATTTTCCACTTCTCAGTAAAATCCTCTGCCTTTGACCCTGCCTCTCTCCTCACTGCCGGAACTTGCAGGCTCTCTCTTAACTCCACTGCTATTTAAAACCTCAAGAGACACAAACTATGTTCAAGCTTTTAGTTGAATTTCAGTTTTAAAGAACTGCTCTGAATTTAGGACTCTAACCTGTCTTCCTTCCTGCCTGGCTCTGTGCCTGCCTGCCTCCCTTCCTTGTGATCTTTTATCCCTGCAGACAGAGCTGTGCTTGGAACTGCAGATCCGTGCCAGTTCCTGGCTAGACTAGTATCTGAAGTGGGCCTGAACTGAAAGAACGGCCCATAGTTCTCCTGGTGCTGACATCTCTCAAAAACGAGCCAATCCTGGGCTCTTTCCGTTGCTGAGAGCTGCTGTATCTGCTTTTCTGGTTTCTGCATTATTGACAGCTGTGTGTCTCCTGCAAGCAGGTGTCCTCACTTCCCTATGACCCCGTGGCTCTGCAGAGCACCGTCACACGTCGGCTGCAGCTCACTGCCTGCAAATAGGTAAGGTGGACAAATCAGTGACTTTGTTCTCAATTTTATTGTTGGGGTAGAGTTACTTTCAGGTTCATAGCAACCTGATTCAATTACACGTATACACAGATTTATTGTTTCAATTTTTTTTTTTTTTTAGGATATGCTGTATCTTTGTGAATGCCACTATTACACTTTAAAAAAAACTTTTTAAAGATTTATTTGTTTTTGGCTATTCTGGGTTTTCACTGCTGGCACAGGCTCTTCTCTAGTTGCAGGGAGTAGGGGCTCCTCTCTAGTTGAGGTGAGCAGGCTTCTTGTTGTGGTGACTCCTCTTGTTGTGGAACTCAGGCTCTAGGGCGCACAGGCTTCCGTAGTTGCAGCACATGGGCTCAACAGTTGTGGCTCTGAGACTCTAGAGCACAGGCTCCATAGTTGTGGCTCACGGGCTTCGTTGTTCTGCAGCAGGTGGGATCTTCCCAGATCAGGGATGGAACCCATGTCTCCTGCATGGGCAGGCGAACTCTTCACCACTGAGTTACTAGGGAAGCCCCCGTTTCAATTTTTTTCCCCATGTAGGTTATTGCAGAACACTGAGGCAAGTTCCCTGTGCTATATGGTCAGCCCTTGTTCGTTATCTGTTTTATATACAGCAGTGTATATAAGTCAATCCTAACTTCAGTTTACCCCTCTCCTACCCCATCTTTCCCTCTGGTAACTATTAATTAGTATTCTATGTAAGTCAGTTTCTGTTCTGTAAAAAAGTTCACATATCATTTTTTTAGATTCTGCATTGAAGCAATATCGTATGATGTCCGTCTTTGACCTACTGCACTTAGTATGATAATCTGCATGTCCATCCATTTTGCTGCAAATGGCACTGTATCATTAGGGACTAATACCTACTGTATAGATGTACCACATCTACTGCACCCATTCATCTGTTGATGGATATTTAGGTTGCTCTGATCTCTTGGCTATTGTAAACAGTGCTGCAGTGAACACTGGGGTGCTTAAGCTTTAACTCCTGCAAGCAGGTGTCCTCACTTCCCTATGACCCCGTGGCTCTGCAGAGCACCGTCACACGTCGGCTGCAGCTCACTGCCTGCAAATAGGTAAGGTGGACAAATCAGTGACTTTGTTCTCAATTTTATTGTTGGGGTAGAGTTACTTTCAGGTTCATAGCAACCTGATTCAATTACACGTATACACAGATTTATTGTTTCAATTTTTTTTTTTTTTTTAGGATATGCTGTATCTTTGTGAATGCCACTATTACACTTTAAAAAAAACTTTTTAAAGATTTATTTGTTTTTGGCTATTCTGGGTTTTCACTGCTGGCACAGGCTCTTCTCTAGTTGCAGGGAGTAGGGGCTCCTCTCTAGTTGAGGTGAGCAGGCTTCTTGTTGTGGTGACTCCTCTTGTTGTGGAACTCAGGCTCTAGGGCGCACAGGCTTCCGTAGTTGCAGCACATGGGCTCAACAGTTGTGGCTCTGAGACTCTAGAGCACAGGCTCCATAGTTGTGGCTCACGGGCTTCGTTGTTCTGCAGCAGGTGGGATCTTCCCAGATCAGGGATGGAACCCATGTCTCCTGCATGGGCAGGCGAACTCTTCACCACTGAGTTACTAGGGAAGCCCCCGTTTCAATTTTTTTCCCCATGTAGGTTATTGCAGAACACTGAGGCAAGTTCCCTGTGCTATATGGTCAGCCCTTGTTCGTTATCTGTTTTATATACAGCAGTGTATATAAGTCAATCCTAACTTCAGTTTACCCCTCTCCTACCCCATCTTTCCCTCTGGTAACTATTAATTAGTATTCTATGTAAGTCAGTTTCTGTTCTGTAAAAAAGTTCACATATCATTTTTTTAGATTCTGCATTGAAGCAATATCGTATGATGTCCGTCTTTGACCTACTGCACTTAGTATGATAATCTGCATGTCCATCCATTTTGCTGCAAATGGCACTGTATCATTAGGGACTAATACCTACTGTATAGATGTACCACATCTACTGCACCCATTCATCTGTTGATGGATATTTAGGTTGCTCTGATCTCTTGGCTATTGTAAACAGTGCTGCAGTGAACACTGGGGTGCAGTGTAAGCTTTTTTTAAAAAAAAAAGTTATTAAAAATTTTTTTTACAGAGCTTTGTTATTCACAGCCATGTATGTTGCAATGTAAGCTTTTGAACCATGATTTTCCCCAGATATACACTCAGGAGTGGCATGGCTGGACCATAGGGTAGTTCTATTTTTCGTTTTTTAAGTAATTTCCAAACTGTTCTTCATTGTGGCTGTGCCAATTTACATTCCTACCAGGAGGGCAGGAGGACTTCCTCTTTTCCACACCATTTCTTGCGTTTATTATTTGTAGGCTTTTTGATGATAGTCATTGTGATTGGTGTGAGATAATATCTCACTGTAGCTTTGGATTTGCATTTCTCTAACAATTCGTGATGCTGAGCATCTTTTCATGTGCCTGTTGGTCATCTGTATGTATTCCTTGAAGAAATATCTATTTAGGCCTTTGGCCATTTTCTGATTGGGTGGGTTTGTTTTGATATTGAGCTGTATGAGCTGTTTGTAGATTTTTTGCATTTTTTGCAAATATTTTCTCCCATACTGTGAGTTGAATTTTCATTTTGTTTATGGTTTCCTTTGTTGTGCAAAAGCTTTCTCAATTTAATTAGACTTCCACTACTGTAGGAGATGGGTTGAAAAATCAATCAGTTCAGTCACTCAGTCATGTCTGACTCTTTGCGACCCCATGGACTGCAGCACGCCAGGTTTCCCTGTCCTTCACTATTTCCCAGAATTTGCTCAGACTCATGCCCAGTGACACAGAATGCCATCCGGCCATCTCGTCCTTTAAGTTGCCCCCTTCTCCTCTCGCCCTCAATCTTTTCTAGCATCAGGGTCTCTTCCAGTTAGTCGACTCTTTGCGTCGTATCGCCGAAATATTGGTGTGAGATAATATCTCACTGTAGCTTTGGATTTGCATTTCTCTAACAATTCGTGATGCTGAGCATCTTTTCATGTGCCTGTTGGTCATCTGTATGTATTCCTTGAAGAAATATCTATTTAGGCCTTTGGCCATTTTCTGATTGGGTGGGTTTGTTTTGATATTGAGCTGTATGAGCTGTTTGTAGATTTTTTGCATTTTTTGCAAATATTTTCTCCCATACTGTGAGTTGAATTTTCATTTTGTTTATGGTTTCCTTTGTTGTGCAAAAGCTTTCTCAATTTAATTAGACTTCCACTACTGTAGGAGATGGGTTGAAAAATCAATCAGTTCAGTCACTCAGTCATGTCTGACTCTTTGCGACCCCATGGACTGCAGCACGCCAGGTTTCCCTGTCCTTCACTATTTCCCAGAATTTGCTCAGACTCATGCCCAGTGACACAGAATGCCATCCGGCCATCTCGTCCTTTAAGTTGCCCCCTTCTCCTCTCGCCCTCAATCTTTTCTAGCATCAGGGTCTCTTCCAGTTAGTCGACTCTTTGCGTCGTATCGCCGAAATATTGGTGTGAGATAATATCTCACTGTAGCTTTGGATTTGCATTTCTCTAACAATTCGTGATGCTGAGCATCTTTTCATGTGCCTGTTGGTCATCTGTATGTATTCCTTGAAGAAATATCTATTTAGGCCTTTGGCCATTTTCTGATTGGGTGGGTTTGTTTTGATATTGAGCTGTATGAGCTGTTTGTAGATTTTTTGCATTTTTTGCAAATATTTTCTCCCATACTGTGAGTTGAATTTTCATTTTGTTTATGGTTTCAGCATCAGTCTTTTCAATGAATATTCAGGGTTGGTTTCCTTTAGGACTGACTGGTGTGATCTCCCTGCTGTTCAAGGGACTCTCAGGAGCCTTCTCCAGCACCACAGTTGAAAAACATCGATTCCTTGGCACTCAGCCTTCTTTATGGTCCAACCACGCACACCCCTACATGACTACTGGAAAAACCATAGGTTTGACTGTATGGACCTTTGTTGCCAAAGTGATATCTTTACTTTTTAATACACTCAGTTTGTCATAGCTTTTCTTCCAAGAAGCAAGTGTCTTATTTCATGGCTACAGTCACCAGTGATTTTGGAGTCTAGGAAAAGAAAATGTGTCACTGCTTCCACTTCTTCCCCATCTATGTGCCATGAAGTGATGGGACTGGATGTCATGATCTTAGTGTTTTGAATGTTGAGTTTTAAACCAGCTTTCGCACTCTCCTTGCTCACCCACATCAAGAGGCTCTGTCGTTTCCTCCTCGCTTTCTGCGGTTAGAGTGGTATCATCTGCATACCTGAGGCTGTTGACGTTTCTCCCAGCAACCTTGATTCCAGCTTGTAACTCGTCCAGCCTAGCATTTCACACGAGGTACTCTGAGTGGAATCTGCTGATCAAATCCCACCGGCCTTTGAGGTCAGATTCTCTGGGGGCTCCTCCTGTCCCCAGCCCCCTAGGCTGGGTGCCTCCGGGGGGGAGAGCGGCTGTGGTATAATTACTCTCCAGCTGGTGGGCTGCCCCCCGGGAGGTATGGGATTTAGTTTTATCACTATTGTGCCCCTCCTACCGCCTCATTTTGGCTAGTTCTTTGTCTTTAGCTACCACATCCTTTTCGGTGAGTTCCAGCATATTTTGTGGATGGCTTTTCGGCAGGTGTGGCTTTGGTGTTTCTGTAAGAAGAGGTATGCACATGTCCTTTTACTCTGCCCCACCTCCCCACCAACCAGTATTTTATAACTACACCATTAAAACAGCAGCACTTGTGCTTTCTTGTTTGAGAATGCTTCTTCTCTCCTCCCTTCCTCTTACGGTTCCTACCGTTCTCTCATGGGGCAGGTACTGGCCCTTCATTTCCCCTGGGGTCATCCTCCTAGCCTCTTTTCTCCATTTCAACAGTGCATGTGTCTGCACTACTCATTTTGATATTTAATCATATATGCTAAGTGTGTAGAAGAATTTAGACCTTATGAGAAACACAGGAGAAAGAGTTTTATGTTATAAGTAGATCTGTAAAATCATACAGCTGTACTCATGTTAAAGTTTTTATTTTAATCGATATATGCTATAGATTTTTCTGGTAAGAATAGCACACCCCTACATGACTACTGGAACGGTTTGACTGTATGGACCTTTGTTGCCAAAGTGATATCTTTACTTTTTAATACACTCAGTTTGTCATAGCTTTTCTTCCAAGAAGCAAGTGTCTTATTTCATGGCTACAGTCACCAGTGATTTTGGAGTCTAGGAAAAGAAAATGTGTCACTGCTTCCACTTCTTCCCCATCTATGTGCCATGAAGTGATGGGACTGGATGTCATGATCTTAGTGTTTTGAATGTTGAGTTTTAAACCAGCTTTCGCACTCTCCTTGCTCACCCACATCAAGAGGCTCTGTCGTTTCCTCCTCGCTTTCTGCGGTTAGAGTGGTATCATCTGCATACCTGAGGCTGTTGACGTTTCTCCCAGCAACCTTGATTCCAGCTTGTAACTCGTCCAGCCTAGCATTTCACACGAGGTACTCTGAGTGGAATCTGCTGATCAAATCCCACCGGCCTTTGAGGTCAGATTCTCTGGGGGCTCCTCCTGTCCCCAGCCCCCTAGGCTGGGTGCCTCCGGGGGGGAGAGCGGCTGTGGTATAATTACTCTCCAGCTGGTGGGCTGCCCCCCGGGAGGTATGGGATTTAGTTTTATCACTATTGTGCCCCTCCTACCGCCTCATTTTGGCTAGTTCTTTGTCTTTAGCTACCACATCCTTTTCGGTGAGTTCCAGCATATTTTGTGGATGGCTTTTCGGCAGGTGTGGCTTTGGTGTTTCTGTAAGAAGAGGTATGCACATGTCCTTTTACTCTGCCCCACCTCCCCACCAACCAGTATTTTATAACTACACCATTAAAACAGCAGCACTTGTGCTTTCTTGTTTGAGAATGCTTCTTCTCTCCTCCCTTCCTCTTACGGTTCCTACCGTTCTCTCATGGGGCAGGTACTGGCCCTTCATTTCCCCTGGGGTCATCCTCCTAGCCTCTTTTCTCCATTTCAACAGTGCATGTGTCTGCACTACTCATTTTGATATTTAATCATATATGCTAAGTGTGTAGAAGAATTTAGACCTTATGAGAAACACAGGAGAAAGAGTTTTATGTTATAAGTAGATCTGTAAAATCATACAGCTGCTTTTTTGTATTCCTAAAACCATACAGAGAACATTACAGATGTTTTTTATATATTGTGAAAGAATATAATTACGACTACACTTTTCATCGCTTAACTGCTAGACATTTTTAGGATTCTATGCCCCCACAGGTTAGAAAAATGGTATAAATTTTTGATTGTCACAGATAGTATACACACTGAGAGATATTTTTCCCTTGAACTTGGTTTTTCATTTACACAAATAACTTTGTGGCTCTGAGTTGTAGCGTCACACTGCCAAAAACTCACTGTGATCCACAGATGTAGAATAAATTCTGTGACAGGAACATAGCTATGAGCAACTCTTCATTTAAAACAGCATTTTTGAGTAGCTCTCTCAACTTCCTCTCCCCATACTGCGGGATTATATCGGACTTGTGCTGCACAGGAAAATTTCAAGCATTGCCCATGTGTTATCTTTCGTTACCTGCATCTTAACTCTTCTCTTTTCAATGGAAAAGGGGAAAAGTGGCGAGGGCTCTCCTTCTGTTTGTTCTCGCCTTCTACTGCATCCCACCGCTTTTAAACCCCCTTTTCTTTTTCCTCCTTTCAAGCTTTATGGGAGAATACTCTTATTCTGCCATCTGGTCTGCCTCCCCTCTTCAAATTATTCTTGAGTCTGACTAACTTAAGCAATTCACTTAATATGTGAAGCTCTTATTGTTGGGGAAGATGTTTACAGAGTAAATTTACACTAATATAACTTTCGAAAAGGATGATTTCTGCTTGATGAGGAATTGATTTCCACAAGAGAGTTTCATGCCTTTACTTGCCCCCCCCTTTAACCCAGCAGCCCTTGTGCTTTCTTGTTTGAGAATGCTTCTTCTCTCCTCCCTTCCTCTTACGGTTCCTACCGTTCTCTCATGGGGCAGGTACTGGCCCTTCATTTCCCCTGGGGTCATCCTCCTAGCCTCTTTTCTCCATTTCAACAGTGCATGTGTCTGCACTACTCATTTTGATATTTAATCATATATGCTAAGTGTGTAGAAGAATTTAGACCTTATGAGAAACACAGGAGAAAGAGTTTTATGTTATAAGTAGATCTGTAAAATCATACAGCTGCTTTTTTGTATTCCTAAAACCATACAGAGAACATTACAGATGTTTTTTATATATTGTGAAAGAATATAATTACGACTACACTTTTCATCGCTTAACTGCTAGACATTTTTAGGATTCTATGCCCCCACAGGTTAGAAAAATGGTATAAATTTTTGATTGTCACAGATAGTATACACACTGAGAGATATTTTTCCCTTGAACTTGGTTTTTCATTTACACAAATAACTTTGTGGCTCTGAGTTGTAGCGTCACACTGCCAAAAACTCACTGTGATCCACAGATGTAGAATAAATTCTGTGACAGGAACATAGCTATGAGCAACTCTTCATTTAAAACAGCATTTTTGAGTAGCTCTCTCAACTTCCTCTCCCCATACTGCGGGATTATATCGGACTTGTGCTGCACAGGAAAATTTCAAGCATTGCCCATGTGTTATCTTTCGTTACCTGCATCTTAACTCTTCTCTTTTCAATGGAAAAGGGGAAAAGTGGCGAGGGCTCTCCTTCTGTTTGTTCTCGTCTTCTACTGCATCCCACCGTTTAACCTCCTTTTCTTTTTCCTCCTTTCAAGCTTTATGGGAGAATACTCTTATTCTGCCATCTGGTCTGCCTCCCCTCTTCAAATTATTCTTGAGTCTGACTAACTTAAGCAATTCACTTAATATGTGAAGCTCTTATTGTTGGGGAAGATGTTTACAGAGTAAATTTACACTAATATAACTTTCGAAAAGGATGATTTCTGCTTGATGAGGAATTGATTTCCACAAGAGAGTTTTTCTCCCATCCAAGTACTAATCAGGCCCAACCCTGCTTAGCTTCCAAGATCAGATGAGGTTGGGCACGTTCGGAGTGGTATGGCCATAGATGAGAGTTTTTCTGTTTCTTAATTCTTGGTGATATTTATCTCTCAACTAACCTCTTGGAGGGTAGGAATGGTCCTACCTTTTGCGGAATAAAAACCTAGACCAAGTATTTACTTAATGAGGCACAGTGTTCTCTAGCATCATGGCAGTGATTTTAATCTGAGGCAGGTAAGAACATGCTGGAGACCTGGACTATACAATTGATGGATGATTACCTCCTTTCTGCTTTCTATTGATTTCATTAATGTAGTCAGTCAGGTGTTCAATCCACCCGAGCCTTGGAGAGCTGGCCCTGCTGACTCACGGATGTCCCCGCGGACGCTCACGGGGCCAGCAGTGAGGGTCGCTCCTGCCTCTGGTCCTCTGCAGTCTCCCTGGCCTCACCCTTCTCCACCCAGGATAGGAGGTGGGCTGCAAGGAGACCCCGAGGGGGCGCCAGCCCCAGGGATGCACCTCTTGCCTACAGAGAGCATCTTTTGGCTTTGGAGCCCTCAGAGGCACAAGGCATGAAACCAGGTTCCTATCAGGCAGATTCCCCTTTACCTTTGCAGCTCCTTCCATCTTCCTGCAGGATGTAGCCTTTGGGGCACGAACACTGGTAACTCCCTTCTGTGTTCTTGCAGATAAAATTGCAGGGCTTGGGGGCCTGGGTGCACTCGTTCAGATCTAGGAGGAGAGAGATACAGTGTGACAGCCCATTGAAAAAGAGGTCTGAATGCTCAGTAACCTACAGCATCTAACAGAGAATCTTAGTTTTGAAGAAGGAAAAGGTAAGCTGTGTCGTTTTTCTTCTCTTTTTTTTCTAGGAACAATGTCTCCTGGTACAAACCTTCTATTTATTCTGATTTTTAAAACTGCAATAAAAGAAATGAAAGCTACTTTAAGGAAGTCAGCACTGAGTTGTTAAATACAACTAGCTACATTTTAAATACAAACAACAGGTATTTTCCTGATTATAGTGTCAGGCAAATATCTAAACAGTTAATATCTAATCCGGATTCTGGTCTCAGGGTAAAAGCTCAGAGACACTTACAAAGAAGGTGCTTTATAGGATTAGGTCCATTTTTAAAACAATGAAATCCTTTGAGACAATCAGTTTAGTCTTTCTTTTCATCACAGATTTCTTCTGGTCCTCTTGCTGGGAATCCAGTTTTGTCTTCACTCTTATAGTCTGCTTCGCCTTTATCGTTGGATTCTCGTATAAGCTTTACGAGGCCACATATGGCTAACAAAGGGGCAGGTCAGAGAGTATATATGTGTTTTGTAGACCCAGAGCAGAAGTGGAGTGACGATGCAGGAGAGGCACCCCATTGTCGCAGGTGTGCGTTCCTGAACCTCGACTTCCAAGACCCGGGGATCGCAGCCACTAAACGGGGTAGGCTTTGATCACGCTGTCTCCTTATGAAGTTACACGGGCATTTTAGATTGTTATTTTTTACAGTTTTCCTGTTGACTGCCCAGGGTGCTTTCCCCCCATAATGTACACTTCCCACCCGAGAGTAAACCTGAGCGTGAGAAACAGAGCACTCACCCACGCAGGCAGTTCCAGTTATGTCTGGAGTGTAGCCGGTTTTACAAATGCAGTGATAGGATCCTCTGTCATTGATACATTCCCCATTCCGGCAGACATCGTGAATAACCTTGCACTCATCAATATCTATAATTTCATACATAGCAAGTAAAATGAGAAAGGCATTACAAAGTGAACAACATGGAGGGGCCACATTAGTACAAATAGTAAAACTGTGTTCCTCTGTTATGAACTTAAGACATTAAACCAAAGGAATGACAGCATAAGTTTCATATGTAATGCTAACTGTTTTGAACGTTAATGAATAACTCCCTAGGGGAAAACTAATTGCTCTTCTAAATTCATATTGTTTTCCTCCATTGGGTCCACTGAACAGCCATGGCCTCTAGACACATTTAACTCTTTGCTCCATCTTATGCCATCAGGCTTGCCTCTTCCAGACATCTCAAATGAATCACAGCAGCAGATCTTTTTTTTTATATAATTAAAAAAAATTTTTGGCCTCTTTTATTTGCTTTTTATTTACTTTCATCCACCTTTATTCTTTGGCCTGTGTGGGCCTCCCATTGCAGTGGTCCCTCCCGCTGCAGAGCACTGGCTCTGGGCACGTGCGCTCCGGAGCGCTGGCTGGTAATTGGTCACACTGGTCCAGCTGCTCCGTGGCACGTGGGATCTTCCCAGGCCAGGGATCGAACCTGTGCCCCTTGCACTGCAAGGCGGTGTCCTTACCCACTGGACCACCAGGGAAGCCCCCCAGTAGATCCTCTTGATAAAGAAATCCCATTTTCTTCAAATAGTGTATATTCAAAATAAGAAGGAAAGTTTTCTATTTCTACTGCTTAAAGTTAATCCCCCCAAATAACACATATAATGTTGGAGAAATGGGACCACACTTCCCTCCTTTGGTGGAAGGAGGTGCCAGTGGGCCACGGGACTGAAATTTTGCAGCCTGCTAGGAAGGAGATACTCACAGCTCCATCACAAGGAGGAAGGTCTGGTCAATATGTACAGCCGGGCATTGAAGCCGCTGTCCCCCACATCTTGACCCATCTATCTATCTCCTTACTGTTTACTGGGGTGCGAATACTAAGCTTGGATTGCCAAGTGACAATTTTATACCCACAGCTCTTACTTTTCCTGATTTTAAGTTTACGGTGAAACGAAATAAAGCTGTCATTGGTCTGAGGAAATGTGTCAATGTACTGTCACTGGTCTGAGGAAATGCGTCCCTTCAGCACCTCACTTTCACATTCACCTAATCATCATAAATTACTTTTGGTCATTCCATTGTCTTTTTGCCACATTCAATTCTGTTATCCCATCTTTGGCCATGTCTTTTTAACATGAATGCAAATCCTACTTTCTCTCTTTCTTCTCCTCTCATTTTCCCCAAGGAGCTCAGGAAGCCTTTTCTCTTCCAGACTGCAGTTGCTGTTGACCCCTGTAGGCCGGGAAGTCTTTCTCAGAGCAGCCTTAGACACCTTGACAGTCTCCTCATCCTCAATGCATGTGGCTTGTACTTTACAGAGGAGATTGGCTTAATGGCCAGTATGGTCATTCCTTTCCCCCAGTGCATCATTTGAATCACAGCAGCAGATTTTTTTTATATAATTAAAAAAAATTTTTGGCCTCTTTTATTTGCTTTTTATTTACTTTCATCCACCTTTATTCTTTGGCCTGTGTGGGCCTCCCATTGCAGTGGTCCCTCCCGCTGCAGAGCACTGGCTCTGGGCACGTGCGCTCCGGAGCGCTGGCTGGTAATTGGTCACACTGGTCCAGCTGCTCCGTGGCACGTGGGATCTTCCCAGGCCAGGGATCGAACCTGTGCCCCTTGCACTGCAAGGCGGTGTCCTTACCCACTGGACCACCAGGGAAGCCCCCCAGTAGATCCTCTTGATAAAGAAATCCCATTTTCTTCAAATAGTGTATATTCAAAATAAGAAGGAAAGTTTTCTATTTCTACTGCTTAAAGTTAATCCCCCCAAATAACACATATAATGTTGGAGAAATGGGACCACACTTCCTCCTTTGGTGGAAGGAGGTGCCAGTGGGCCACGGGACTGAAATTTTGCAGCCTGCTAGGAAGGAGATACTCACAGCTCCATCACAAGGAGGAAGGTCTGGTCAATATGTACAGCCGGGCATTGAAGCCGCTGTCCCCCACATCTTGACCCATCTATCTATCTCCTTACTGTTTACTGGGGTGCGAATACTAAGCTTGGATTGCCAAGTGACAATTTTATACCCACAGCTCTTACTTTTCCTGATTTTAAGTTTACGGTGAAACGAAATAAAGCTGTCATTGGTCTGAGGAAATGTGTCAATGTACTGTCACTGGTCTGAGGAAATGCGTCCCTTCAGCACCTCACTTTCACATTCACCTAATCATCATAAATTACTTTTGGTCATTCCATTGTCTTTTTGCCACATTCAATTCTGTTATCCCATCTTTGGCCATGTCTTTTTAACATGAATGCAAATCCTACTTTCTCTCTTTCTTCTCCTCTCATTTTCCCCAAGGAGCTCAGGAAGCCTTTTCTCTTCCAGACTGCAGTTGCTGTTGACCCCTGTAGGCCGGGAAGTCTTTCTCAGAGCAGCCTTAGACACCTTGACAGTCTCCTCATCCCTCTCCAATGCATGTGGCTTGTACTTTACAGAGGAGATTGGCTTAATGGCCAGTATGGTCAGCCCTCCCTCTCCAGGGCAGTGTGGTTCCAGAAACCCCTCTGTGATACCGCAGTCCACGGCCACTCGAGCCCCTGGTGCTGCAGCTCAGCCGGCCTCGGGCTGGAACCAAGCCGCGGGGGCTGGACCCACAGGTGCTGAAGCGGGGGCTGTGGAAGGCTGCCTGCATCTCAGCACTGGCTTATCCTCCTTTCAGGCGGCATAGTTCAGCCAGTTTTATGAGATAAAATACAGACTGGCGGAAAAGTTTAGGAATTTAGTGATCATTTATTCCAAAGTTGATCTAGGCTTATATTCTGAGTAACTGACATATATCAAACTTCAGCTTAAACAGTCGAGGACTGCTTGTAACCTAGAGACAGGAACTCGAGCTCACACTTCCCTCAGACCAAGCACACGTGGGCAGTGGGGCCTTGAATAGCTAAACTGTGCCACTCGGCCTCGGCCCCCATTATCGATTCTGCATTCTGACCCTCATAAAACACATTCTCTGAAAGTATTTGTGGACCACAAATGACGTATCTGCAACATTGGTCAAAAATCAGCACCCGATGAGTACCTGCTCCGTTGGTCATGAACCCGCGGCCGTGGGGGCAGAGCTTTTTGAAAGCCACGGTGCCCTGGAAGGGGCAGATCTCACAGTGGGGCCCCCAGCCCCTCCCGCCGTCGCAGCAGCACTCCGACTTGGAGACGGGGTTCCGGTTGCTCGAGCCGATCTGACACATGTTCTGCAGGACCTCCGTGAAGCAGTAGCCTTCCCGTTTGTCTGGAAGGGACGTGAGCGTGCAAAGAGGACCTTAGGGAAGTGTAGGAGCCTAACGGGGGGTGTAGAATTGGTCAGATATTAAAACCCAAGAAGGATGCAACACTTTACCCTGGGTGAGGAGGAGCAAGAAGGGAAAGCTGGAAACAGCAGTAAGACAGAAAGGATGATATCTGGGGAAAAGAAGACAAGAGATTCAGTAAGTAGCAGAAAGGCATCGGCTTCACCAAGATCATCACTCTCTGTCTTCCCAGAAATACGGGGAGTCGTGCTATAGAGGGGCAGAGAAACCCATGGGAACTGATCCCAAGTGTCCAGGACTTAAAAAAAGGCAGCTGAGAAAGAAATTCCAAACAAGTGATTCAATGATACAATTAACAAAGGAAGAATTTAGTGGCAGAGGGGGGCTAAGCCCAGTGGACCATCCCGGCCATTGACTCGGCTCTGAAAGATGAGCGTTTTTAACCTTTCCTCACATTCCGACATCTAAGAGAGCCGGTTTCAAGCCGCCCAGGGTGCAGCGCGGTTCCGGAAGCCCCCGGGGCGGGACTCACCGAGGCACTCGTCCTGGGCGGGGCTGGCCGTGAAGCCGTCGTTGCACTCGCAGGTGTAGCTCCCCCTGGTGTTGAGGCAGCGCCCGTTCTCGCAGATCCCAGGCCGGGTCTGGCATTCGTTCTCGTCTGCGTGGTGCAAGCGAGGGGCCAAAGCAAGAGAAGTCATCTATCTGTCCGCTTTGTTCAGAGAGGGGCTCTTTTAAAAAAATCTTTGTATGTGGCTAGGTAACAATATAATAGATTATGATATCTTAAAGTCATAATGTTAATACAACATATTACATCATTGTGAATTTTTAATTTCTTTTTTTTTTGGGGGTTGAAGTCTAGGTTTTTCTACTTCAAGGGAAAAATAATCTAGTCATGTGGTTCCAAATTCAAAAGGTACCAAAGACTATTCAGCCAAAGTGCCCCAGACCCTTTCTGGGTTATTGTAAATGAAGGGAAAAACCCTTGAGATCAACATGTTAAAGAAATACTACAATCTTTACTAGAATCATGTCTGTGACGGTCAGTTTTGATCTAAGGCAGCTGGTCTACACTAATTTTCTGATGCAATATAGATTATACCTTAATACTTAACAATATTAAGGGACAATAAATCATAATTTAGTCTCCCAGGTTTAAAAAAGAGCATTGAAATAGCTAGAGAGTCGAAAGATCAAAAGTAATTTACCTAGATGCTCCCACTGAGAATAGTTCCAAACCTCTGAGGCAGAGATCTGGTTATGAGAGCCGGAAGGTTGGAAGGTGACATCTTGAACAGGTTAAAACTCCCGATGCCGGACTTTCCTGGTGGTCCAGTGGGTAAGGACACTGCCTTGCAGTGCAAGGGGCGCCGGTTCGACCCCTGGCCTGGGAAGATCCCACGTGCCACGGAGCGGCCGGACCGATATGTCCAATGACCGAGCCAGAGCTCTGGAGCGCATGCGCCCAGAGCCGGTGCTCTGCGATGACAGAGGCCACCGCGATGGGAGGCCCACACGGGCCAAAGAACAAAGATAAATAAATGAAGGACCAATAGAAGTGGCCTCCCCCCCCGCAAAAAAAGTTAAAACTCCCAATGCTAAGGCCACCAATTCAGTCTAAGGTGGGACCTGAGCTCCTCAAGTGATTCCAATGTGCTGCTGAGGCTGAGAATCACTGATCCAGAAGATCTAGTGAATGATCATAAACTCACATGCACAGAAAGTGCTTTTAAAGTCTGCTCTTCAACTTCCCTTTCATTCTGTATCTTACAGAGTAAGGGGACAATGTGCTTAAGTTTCTTGACTGATAACATAAAAAAGGATATATGTAGGAATTTCTTTTCTTTATTAACTAAAGCAGAAGTCAGGAAACGTTCTGTGAGAACAGTAATATTACCACCTTACTATATAATATACAGTCAGTATTTTGGGCTCTGCTCTTGTGGCATGAAGGCAGCCTTGGCAAATTATGGACGACTATAGCATGTTCCAATATGAGTCGATTTACAAAAACAGGTGGGGGGTTGGCAGGCTGAATTGAGTTCCAGGGCAGTGGTTTGCTAATCCCTGGTCTACGCTGGTTCTCAAGGCTGGATCCACATTGGAATCACCTGGGGAGCTTTTAAAACCACCAGGGCCTGGGCCTCCATCTAGATAAGACCAGGCTCTCTGGATGGAGTCCTGCTGGTTTAGTGATGTGTCTGGTCCAGAGGACATCTGGCCTCAGTGTCAAGGCGGTGGTAGCAAAGTTACGTCAGTAAGGGGGCAAGAACTGACCCCAATGAAGTGGCAAGAAGTGACCCCAAAACAACAAGGGGGTAGAAACAGTAAAGGAAGCGACTAGAGAAAATACCTGGTTCTCCAATTCTGGCAGTGGACGGACCTACAAAGCACGCAGAGGCCAGCTCAGAGGGACAGAATGCTGCTGCCGGAGGAGTTCATGTATCAAGAGGGAAGGGGACCTCACGGGAGGCCACGACATGAGGTGAGAGAGGCGAGATGGCTCTGGCCAAGGGGAAGACTGTGTCCACGAGGACTCAGAGCCCACGACCCTTCCATCGTTGATGGCTTCCCGCTCATCAGAGGCCCTTCGTGGGGCTGCCCTTACCCACGCAGCCTTCTCCGTCAGGCCTCCGCTGGTACCCAGGTCCGCAGATGCAGATGTACGTGCCAATGAGGTTCTTGCATTCCATCTGTTTCTCAGCGCAGTCGTGTTTCCCCTCTTCACACTCATCCTCATCTGGAAAGAATGCACAGCCACAAATTCGTAAGAGAAGCTGCCTCAATTTCCTGCCCTTTACACATAAAACAGTGTCAAATAACCACTTTTTACTAACACTATTTCAACATTAACCCACTTCCTTGCATTGTTGGGAGCTGGTCTCTTTTTTAACCCCGAACTTAAGAAATTTCCAATTTTTTTTGAGTAAGGGGACAATGTGCTTAAGTTTCTTGACTGATAACATAAAAAAGGATATATGTAGGAATTTCTTTTCTTTATTAACTAAAGCAGAAGTCAGGAAACGTTCTGTGAGAACAGTAATATTACCACCTTACTATATAATATACAGTCAGTATTTTGGGCTCTGCTCTTGTGGCATGAAGGCAGCCTTGGCAAATTATGGACGACTATAGCATGTTCCAATATGAGTCGATTTACAAAAACAGGTGGGGGGTTGGCAGGCTGAATTGAGTTCCAGGGCAGTGGTTTGCTAATCCCTGGTCTACGCTGGTTCTCAAGGCTGGATCCACATTGGAATCACCTGGGGAGCTTTTAAAACCACCAGGGCCTGGGCCTCCATCTAGATAAGACCAGGCTCTCTGGATGGAGTCCTGCTGGTTTAGTGATGTGTCTGGTCCAGAGGACATCTGGCCTCAGTGTCAAGGCGGTGGTAGCAAAGTTACGTCAGTAAGGGGGCAAGAACTGACCCCAATGAAGTGGCAAGAAGTGACCCCAAAACAACAAGGGGGTAGAAACAGTAAAGGAAGCGACTAGAGAAAATACCTGGTTCTCCAATTCTGGCAGTGGACGGACCTACAAAGCACGCAGAGGCCAGCTCAGAGGGACAGAATGCTGCTGCCGGAGGAGTTCATGTATCAAGAGGGAAGGGGACCTCACGGGAGGCCACGACATGAGGTGAGAGAGGCGAGATGGCTCTGGCCAAGGGGAAGACTGTGTCCACGAGGACTCAGAGCCCACGACCCTTCCATCGTTGATGGCTTCCCGCTCATCAGAGGCCCTTCGTGGGGCTGCCCTTACCCACGCAGCCTTCTCCGTCAGGCCTCCGCTGGTACCCAGGTCCGCAGATGCAGATGTACGTGCCAATGAGGTTCTTGCATTCCATCTGTTTCTCAGCGCAGTCGTGTTTCCCCTCTTCACACTCATCCTCATCTGGAAAGAATGCACAGCCACAAATTCGTAAGAGAAGCTGCCTCAATTTCCTGCCCTTTACACATAAAACAGTGTCAAATAACCACTTTTTACTAACACTATTTCAACATTAACCCACTTCCTTTTGCATTGTTGGGAGCTGGTCTCTTAAGATGGGAAGGAGTCTGCTAACCCCCCCCGAACTTAAGAAATTTTTCTCTATCTGATAAATTCTTCCAAGGCAGGAAGTGTGATGTCCAATTATTTATTATTTTTTTTAATTTTGGCCTCTTTTGTTGGCTTTTTATTTATTTTTATCTATCTTTATTCTTTGGCCTGTGTGAGCCTCCCATCGCAGTGGCCTCTCTCGCTGCAGAGCACCGGCTCTGGGCGCATGCACTCCAGAGTGCTGGCTCGTAATTGGACACATCGGTCCAGCTGCTCTGCGGCACGTGAGATCTTCCCGGGCCAGGGATTGAACCGGCTCCCCTTGCACTGCAAGGTGGACTCTTTACTCACTGGACCACCAGGGAAGCCCAAATTGTTTTTGACAAATTCAACTAAAAATGCCTTATATAAAGCCTTCATAACATAATTATAACAACATTATCATATTAATATACCAAAGCTTCCATTATATAATAAACTGTATAATAGATTATGATACCTTAGTATCATAATGCTAATATGACATATTAAATCATTATAAAATGTAATAATGAAAGTCTTGGTTTTTATACTTTGAGGAAGGACAGGCATCCACAAATATCTTCTTCGCAGTTGGGTCCTCCCTCCGTTTTCCTTCTTCTGGCACCATGTGGCTCTTCATTGTTTACTTTCTCTCCTATTGCATTTCCTTCTCTTTATCTTTCCCCTTTACGTTATCTGAGCTAAGAAATTTGGCCTATAACCTGCATGTGACATGGAGCTCTAACTTAGGAAATCTTCCTACCTTTAAGAAAAATTCTATATAAAGCATTTGAGAAGAACAGGTATCTGCCCATTTAAGAATTCGGGAGGAGCAAATCAGAGCTTGTCAAGAATCCCCAGGACGTACCCAACTTTGTATAACAGAGCTTCATGCAGTGCTGTGGCCACGGCAGGTGTTCCCTAGGCATTGTTAAAGGAAAGCGTTCCAGGTCGACTCCATGTGCTACCCCTTCCTGGGATATAATATCCTTTAGTGACGGGGGTTATTTTTTAAGATTCGTATTCCTTCCTTGTGTTCTCACATACTCATACTGTAGTATCATTATTTTTAGCTCTGTTTCAGCCTCTTCGTATTGAGCTTGTTGGATGTGGGGTTATCTTTTTTCTTCTCTATGTCTTCACAGCTTATAGCACGGCTGGCCTGCCACGAGCAGGCAGTGCACAGGAGCTGAAAAGGGTTTGCAGTGCAGCCCTCCACTCAGCTTTAAGCCACAACGGAGGAGAAAAGGTAGCAGTGACAACTCTCGTACTGTCCAAGGACATCAGCAGTGCTCCCCAGTTTCCAGCCTTCCTCCATGAGAGAAAGCTCGGGGGCGACATCGCCCATCATGCACAGTTAGAGCATCCTGGCTTAGATCACCTTGAACAGGAATGCCTCACCTTTGCACATCCTTCTGTCTTCTCTCAGAACATATCCAGCAGGACACTTGCATTCATAGGACCCGTAAGTGTTCACACATCGGAAAGCACAGAGCAGAGGATTCTGGGCACACTCATTTATATCTGCAGTAGAAGGGGGCAAGAGAATTATGGACCATAGGCCTCAACCAGGAAAGGAATATACTTTGACCAAAAGGTACAATGCTTCGTTGTCATGAACATGGATGGGCCAGTCTCTGGGTTTCCAGGATTATAAAATGAGCTGGTTATTTTCTAACTGGCCTAAGTAGGGCAATCATGTATCTTGGTTCTTCCAGCACAATCTCAGTTTATGCTTCTTGTGCTGGTGTAATAATTAATTGTTATTTAGGCTGGACAAGAAATCATAGAGCACCCTACCTATAAGGAGCTGTACAGAGATTCTGGTTCTCAGTCTCAGGTTGACCAGTTACCGCTCCCTAAAGTCACGTGGAGTAGGGATCAGTTTTACCCCATTTAGCCGAAATAACTGCCAAGTCATCTTCTGGCAGAACAGAAGCAGCCCACTGAGTATCATTAACCCTCCCCTTCTCCACATAAAAGAGGCTTCTGTGAAGGAACCATGATTCTTATGCCCAAGAAAATGGCATTCTCAATAGTTGTATGCTTATAGAGATACTGTACTCGGTTCACACTGATCCTAAGTTCTAGCCTTAAATAGGAATAATAATAAAAGATTACGATAAAAGTGACTTATTTTTAAGATTCGATTCCTTCCTTGTGTTCTCATACTCATACTGTAGTATCATTATTTTTAGCTCTGTTTCAGCCTCTTCTATTGAGCTTGTTGGATGTGGGGTTATCTTTTTTCTTCTCTATGTCTTCACAGCTTATAGCACGGCTGGCCTGCCACGAGCAGGCAGTGCACAGGAGCTGAAAAGGGTTTGCAGTGCAGCCCTCCACTCAGCTTTAAGCCACAACGGAGGAGAAAAGGTAGCAGTGACAACTCTCGTACTGTCCAAGGACATCAGCAGTGCTCCCCAGTTTCCAGCCTTCCTCCATGAGAGAAAGCTCGGGGGCGACATCGCCCATCATGCACAGTTAGAGCATCCTGGCTTAGATCACCTTGAACAGGAATGCCTCACCTTTGCACATCCTTCTGTCTTCTCTCAGAACATATCCAGCAGGACACTTGCATTCATAGGACCCGTAAGTGTTCACACATCGGAAAGCACAGAGCAGAGGATTCTGGGCACACTCATTTATATCTGCAGTAGAAGGGGGCAAGAGAATTATGGACCATAGGCCTCAACCAGGAAAGGAATATACTTTGACCAAAAGGTACAATGCTTCGTTGTCATGAACATGGATGGGCCAGTCTCTGGGTTTCCAGGATTATAAAATGAGCTGGTTATTTTCTAACTGGCCTAAGTAGGGCAATCATGTATCTTGGTTCTTCCAGCACAATCTCAGTTTATGCTTCTTGTGCTGGTGTAATAATTAATTGTTATTTAGGCTGGACAAGAAATCATAGAGCACCCTACCTATAAGGAGCTGTACAGAGATTCTGGTTCTCAGTCTCAGGTTGACCAGTTACCGCTCCCTAAAGTCACGTGGAGTAGGGATCAGTTTTACCCCATTTAGCCGAAATAACTGCCAAGTCATCTTCTGGCAGAACAGAAGCAGCCCACTGAGTATCATTAACCCTCCCCTTCTCCACATAAAAGAGGCTTCTGTGAAGGAACCATGATTCTTATGCCCAAGAAAATGGCATTCTCAATAGTTGTATGCTTATAGAGATACTGTACTCGGTTCACACTGATCCTAAGTTCTAGCCTTAAATAGGAATAATAATAAAAGATTACTAGATAAAAGTGATTTCTGTAAATGACATACTTTGGAACCATAAGAATATGGTTCAGAAAAGCAGGGTTACAACAGATCGTCTTGATTATCATCTTGATCCTGACTCTAGCCTCAGTGAGGCCCCCCATCATGATTTAGTCACAGCCTTTAAAGAGTCACCAGCATTTGACTGGGAGTATTGAGAGGTCATCTCTCTAACAAAGAACTCTCTTAAATACGCACCATACCATCAGCTCCCCTTCATTCTTTTCTTAGACCAGTGGCTCTCAACTTGAGGGTGCATCAGAATGACCTGGAGGGCTGATGGGTCCCGCCCTGAAGATTTCCTGGTTCAGGATGCCTGGCCTGAAATCTACGTTCTAACAAGTTTCCAGATGACACTGAGGAGCACCTTTGAGAACTGCTAAGCTAGACACTCCCGCCCTTGCCCCTCTTGCCTGCCATCCTGCCAGACGCACTGGCAGTGCTTAGACAGTATGTGTGAGTGTTAGTCGCTCAGTCCTATCTGACGCTTTGTGACTCCATGGACTCTAGCCCGCCAGGCTCCTCTGTCCATGGGGATTCTCCAGGAAAGAATACTGGAATGGGTTGCCATGCCCTTCTCCGGGGAATCTTCCCAACGAGGGTCTTAACCTGGGTCTCCTGCATTGCAGGCAGGTTCTTTACCACCGGAGCCACCAGGGAAGCCCTCAGAGAGTATGGACAGTCTCTTGCAGTGATTGCCCTCAGAGAGAGAGAGGATATCGGTGGTTATCTCAGTGTGTAGATGTTTCTATGCGGAGAAAAGAAAAGAAAAGAGAACAAGTGTAGTGGATACCATGAAAAAGAATGAAGGGGACGTGGAAAATAAGAAAGGGAAGCAGACAAGGCAGGTGTTAAATCCAAATAGTAGCGGTAGTGGAGATACCAACAAGAACTCCGCATGAGATGTGGCATCACTAGCGCCATGAACCAGCTATAGATCCTTTCCAGAAACACTCTGCAGAGGAGGCCACACAGAGAAGAAATCTTGGCATGCCCCGGGTTTCCTATATTTTATGTACCATGAATGGTATTAAGAATTGTAATCAACTGACTAGTCTCTCTATGATCAGAACGTGCAGCCAACTGTCCTGTGTTTAAGAGGCGTACCTTCACAAGTCATCATTGGCCCCGGCTCAAATCCCTCTTCACAGGTGCATTCGAAACCTCCAATCACATTCTTGCAGGTTCCATTTCCACAAGGATTGCCCAGCGAACATTCATCAGTATCTGCAAGTGATCAGAGGCACAGTCAGGACACGATGAATTGAGAGAAAACGGAGTTGGACTCAGATACTGTCTTTTAAATTCCATCGGAGTGCTTTGAGCTCTCACATCTTGTTTTATTCTCCTTCTGTCCTTTCAAGAAAGGACTATATGTATCTTATTACCAAAGACTTATACCTGTAAAATTTGACTTGCTAAGCAGCAGTAAGAGTCCCCGAGCTTCTTAGCTGTCTTTGCCATGAGCATCTCCAGCCTCCTCTGTTATGAAGTACATCGACAGAGAATAGACGCTCAAAGGGTTAAGACAAGGCTTCTCTCACTCGTGCAGAGTTTTCCCTTACTTCACGCTAGAGATACATCTCCAGTTTGGCCTTACATTACATCATCCTCCAAGAAGCCTTAAGCATGGTGGAATTTTGCCAGATATAAAATAGAAGACTAAACTTACAAAAAATAAGAGACCAGAGGTTAAGTAAAATTAATACACTGGATAAAGTCAAGAGTCAAGTAGATTTTGTTGACTTTGTGGAAACCAGATGGCCTACATTAGGCAGAAGAAAGGCTAGAAAGAAATATGTTTAGGGTGTTATCTTGGTAAACAATGGTGCAAAAGGTCTTAGCGAGGAAGTCTGAAAAATAGATGTCTCCTAATCCATCTCCCTAGACTACGGACTGTTCCTATTCTGACTTTTCTCTTGGGAAGAATACCTTCCTTTGAGAAAGGGACATTCCAGAGAAATAACACTGCTCTGTCAGCTGTCTAGAGCACAGAGGAGTGACGAATTATTACCAAGGGCTATGTCTCATGTTAGGCTCTGAAGTCAGACAGTGAGGGCAGGAGGGCAGGGCGAGGACCCTGGTGAGGAGCCTTATTTCTCGCATGCATCACAGCACGAGCTGAAGATGCCGAACAGAAAACACTCACAAATTTGCTTTTGTTCTTCTAGGAAACTGCATTCCACTGTCAGGGATATTGCATCTTCTTTTAGTTAATAACAATGACACTATCATTAATTTTTGGAGCTGGTAGGTAATTAGAAGTATTTTAAATCATCTGCATGATATTTATTATATTCTGAGGCATATTAGAAAGGCTGAAAAGCTTGCTTAAAGCTCCCACAGCCATGGCTGCGGGTAAAAACCACATGCCCCGATTTCCTACGTGGGAAGAACATTTTCTAATGCCCACAGACAGAGCCGCAGCATTTATGCCATTATTCATTTAGGTTACACTGAATGGTTTTGAATTTCTTAGATAAAAGAGGTCAGAGGTCAGCCATAGGAGCCATTCTTGGAATTTTAACAAGGGATTTAAAACAAGAGGATGTACCCTGGGCATGCAGCCTCTCATAGTACTAAGTGTAACAAAATCTGGGTCAATTTTGTGTTTTCCATACTGGGTGAATAAGATTATGACCATGAACAATTTTTTCCTTTTCGATTTCACAGAGGCTTTCACTCTAATGCCGTCCTTTCTACCTTCTTTTCACACGTGTTCAGTGTCCTCATCATCAGATTCTTAGGTCCGTTCACGGAAGGATGCGGTTGGCTCGGTTCCCTGGTGTGGCCTAAGAACCCAGTCCAGGGCCCGGGACCTGGCAGGGACCCAGCTGCTATGACTCCAAGAGTGATACGCAAGTGAGTGTATAAAACTTACCTCTGTCCCATTGGGTGCTCATACATCCTTATGTGAATGCTAAGGAGTCTGATTTTCAATGTGAAAAATCTCATCTGAAGCAGCCACGCGCTACTCACCCACGCATTCATTCCCTTCCAGAATGTAGCCGAAGGGACACTCGCAGCGGTAGGAGCCGTCGGTGTTGATGCACTGCCCGTGCTTACAGACGTCGGGCTCTTTGCACTCATCCATGTCTTAAGCAAAGGAGGAAAAGACGGTGAACAGCAAAGTAACTTTTTGGAAACACAGAGGTCAGTTAGGATCCTTTCAGCGTCTAATCAGCGAAATGTATTATAATACAATAGTAACATACCTTACAGTAATACAACTGGCATCTAAATGCAAAGACCAAAACAGAGGGCTTTGTTTTCGAAGATAAATAACAGAAAGAAATCACAGTGAGAGAAAGGGCAAGGAAGAGACCGGCTGAGACTAGGATAAAATGCCGAGAGTCCGGCACGAGCCACTCACCCACGGCTGAATCATCAGGTCCCACGATGATGCCGCTGCCATAGGGACAGATCTGCCGGAAGGCCTCTGCGGTGGAGACGAACCCTCGTTAAGGGGTGGACCAGTGGCATTCGCAAGTCTGGTGTGGAGCCTGCACACGCTTGGACCATGATGGACAATCCAAGCCCAGAGACCCGAGCAAGTTAACACGGCTCCCAGAGCGGGTGCACCCACTAGCTGGGCAGCTCTGAGTCAAAACGTAGTTCAGAAGAAAGTAACTACCTTACTCCTAAGACAAAATCATCTTAGCGCACATTTCGGTTGGACTGACAGTTCAATTGTCTCAGTTCCTGAACGCCTGCAGTCTTACAGCCTGTCCCACGAACGGCCCAAAGAGAAACGCGGACGGGAGACATACCGTCGGGTTCAGTGGGGCACAGCTCGCAGGGGTCTCCCCAGCCTTCTCCCTTCAGGGCACAGCAGCATTCCTGTTTGGAGTGATTTCTGGATTTGGGTGAGGAACACTTTCCTCCTTCAAACTTGGCGTAGCAGTAGCTCATTCGCAGATCTGCAGCAAAAATTCAAGAGACCCGTGAGCTGCTTTCCTCCGAAGTCCTTATTGCATAACAATGAGTAAGAAACAAGCCTCCGTGTTACTTGTAATCTCTTCTCACGACTGAAGTCATGCTTTTTGAATCCTTATGAACGTAACTGAGCTGACACTGTTAAGCTGCTAAGTAACTTTTAAAGTGAGAGCTGAGAAACAAACCTGTGTGGCTTTCACCATATTATTTTGGTTTTGTTCAGTGTTCCAGCGTAACCTAGTGTGAGTAATTAAAGCCAGCACTGTCCCGTTCCAGTGCTGACTGCATGAGTGACTTCAAGATGCCGACATTCAGCGACAGAGTAACATGCAGTGAGCATACTAAGTTCCGGTGAGTTCTGGGGCGCCCTGTGGTATTACGCCGCCCTGTTGATTCTGTCTCGCCTAAGCGCTGGAGACAAAACCCCAGATTCCAGGCACAGAGCAGATAAAGACGTGGCAATTCTGTGGACTGGCAAAAATACAACTCGAGGACGTGTCACTGAAGCCGCTACCGACTTAGTGTCTGTTTACGAAACAGACGTGAGGTTTTCTTCAGATTCTCCACACGTGTGCACACACACTTGCCCACAGACGCTGTCTGGTTCAGAAAGAGGGACGTCGAGAGGACAGCGAGGTGGCTGCGTGTGAACGAGAATAACCGTCCTTTCAAAGAATGCATTTCTTTTTGACTTTACTACAGTTTTAGTATATTACCATACCACTAAAATAAAACAGTACAAAAACAGGGAAGAAGTAAAGGATTGATCCTCTCTGATTACATCAGTGTATTTTTAAATGAGAAAACCCATAAACCTATATATTACTCTGTCGTGGTAATGAGCAGTAACATTCTTGTTCGGCAAATAAAATTTTAGCTTATACATGACATACTGACTTTGATGAATATCTTTGAAATTGAAAATTAGGGTTTCTTTTAGGTTCTTCTGTGCTTTAAAACTGAGGAATGAAGAAAATATCAGTGTTTTAAGGTACGTAAACTGCCTTTTATATAATGTTGGTTGTATTAGGAGTCACCTATTTGTGGTGGTCCACCTGCCAAGTTGAGTCTGGCTCTTTCTGAGCCCATGGACGGCAGCACTTATTTGTTACTGGAAAGAATGTACTTAACAGCAATTCTTTCTTGGTTCCTCCAGCATGGAGCATGGGATGGGGATCCAGGTCCTACGAAATTCTCCCAAATTGCTTGATGTAGTTCTGGAAACTGACTTTTCCATTTCTTACAGAGCAAATTGGGTGATTCTAAAAAGTGAGCTCATCCAAGCGCCTGGAGCTTGCTTGCCCTCAAATTTGACTTCCAAAACTTTGCAGACTCCTCTGAGTTACACAGATGCTAAAATGTGCCGGTATTAAGGAACTTCTTTCAGATCCATTCTGCACAATACCCCTTTCCTTACGCGCGCCCAGGTCTGCTCTCCGTGTCCCTGTTAGTCCAGGGAGCATGTGAGTATAGCTGTTGATGATTTCAGTTAAGACAGTTTTACCATCTTTTATCTTACAGAAAAGGAGACAAGGTAAGTTGTCCGAGTTGCCAACAATCACAGAAGAAAAACTTCCATCAAGTAAAAATGTCAATCACTCAACCGTATTTAACAGGCTCCAATACGTCAAATTCAGTTGGGCTTTGCAATGAACTTGTTGAACTCCTTCTGGCTACCAGCCGACCCTTCCAGATAAATGATCTCTCTAGCGTCTACTCCCTTTTCCCATCTGTTATGGGTGAGACCTAACAGGTGCTGTTCAGCAAACTACTCTTCCGAAGGTAAAGAGCAATAAAAGCCCAACCTTGTCCTGCAGCCTCTCTCCTGTTTAAATATTTGCTTTGCTGAGCAGCTTCAGGATTTTACAAACTGAAGTTTCTTGAAGGACACCTTTTAATTTGCTTTAATATTATTATTTTTTTTTTTAGAAATCAAAATATCAGGTTTATTACTGCTGAGACCTGGCACGAAGAATATGTCTCTGAATTGCAGAGATACGGTTTTCTCACGTTCCTCCCAGAATTTGCTTGATTCTTCAAGTTCAGTGTCAGATACATTCTTTCAAGTCCATTGTTTTGTGTTTACTGGTCCTGTTTTTATTATTTATTATTTAATATTTTATTATTTATAGCCAACTGTCTTAAGATATAATTTAATGCCTACTCAAAAGAATCTCAACAATTATATCAACATTCAATTCTTTCCTCTGTCTTCCAGCTGGGAATGTTTCTTTTAAATAAAGATACATGCATGTTCTAAATACTGGTCTGTTACGTTCTTACTGTCTTTTCTTTTTATCACTGACCCAATTCCTACCCCAGCCTACCTCCCCAGCACCACTCTATCACCTCACCCTGGGGGAAAAAAATCGAGGTACGAGGTTTAGAGAGAGCTTAAGTGACAAATAGCCTTCATTCAACTTTGTAGTGGGAGGGGCTTCCTTACCTGCGGGGGACTTCAGATGCCAGAGTCCGTTCACCTGAGTCCAAGATCCCATTTGTTCCTTCAAAAACATCATCTGTGGTTCTGTTCTGTGGAATTTTCTAATTTTATGGGCCACAGAAGCCTGAATCCTCATTTGCCATCTTATAATAAAAACCCAGCTCTTAATTCCCTGGCTCCAGCAAAACCTGTGCTCTGTGGGGGATGCACATTGGCTTGTGGTGGTTCTCCAGACTTGGTTTTTTAATCAACGGGGCCTCGCACTGGGAAAGAGCTTGTGCATGCCCGCCTCCTTTAACGAGGGCTTGCTAGGATGCCTGTTTACCAGTCCCTCTGTGAAGCACCCTTAATGACCTTTGAAATTTCATCAGAGCCACAAAAGCCACTCTCCCTGCTCACATTCCTCCGTCCTGGCTCTGTCTCCTGGAGCAGAGCATGTGGCTGCACTGCTCACAGCTGGGCTGACTCTTCCTGCAGCGCTAGCCTGCTCCGTGACAGGCCAGTGCAAATTGAATTAATAGCCTCTGAATTTCCTCTGGCCTGCCACATCGGCAGATTCACACCTGGTTTCTCAGTGCTTCCCTTCCAAATTCCGGCCAAGCCAAAGGCACACAAAAACAAGGCAGTAGGAGCTACAATTTATCTGGCTGGTCTGAACTGAACGCACAGACTATCCGCCTGCATGAAGCACCACCCTACCCACAAGCCAGAAATCCACACGGGCCTCTGAGAGCTACCTATGAGATCAAACCCACAGAAGGAATAATATTATGTCAAAGACCAACTGTCTTAAGATATAATTTAATGCCTACTCAAAAGAATCTCAACAATTATATCAACATTCAATTCTTTCCTCTGTCTTCCAGCTGGGAATGTTTCTTTTAAATAAAGATACATGCATGTTCTAAATACTGGTCTGTTACGTTCTTACTGTCTTTTCTTTTTATCACTGACCCAATTCCTACCCCAGCCTACCTCCCCAGCACCACTCTATCACCTCACCCTGGGGGAAAAAAATCGAGGTACGAGGTTTAGAGAGAGCTTAAGTGACAAATAGCCTTCATTCAACTTTGTAGTGGGAGGGGCTTCCTTACCTGCGGGGGACTTCAGATGCCAGAGTCCGTTCACCTGAGTCCAAGATCCCATTTGTTCCTTCAAAAACATCATCTGTGGTTCTGTTCTGTGGAATTTTCTAATTTTATGGGCCACAGAAGCCTGAATCCTCATTTGCCATCTTATAATAAAAACCCAGCTCTTAATTCCCTGGCTCCAGCAAAACCTGTGCTCTGTGGGGGATGCACATTGGCTTGTGGTGGTTCTCCAGACTTGGTTTTTTAATCAACGGGGCCTCGCACTGGGAAAGAGCTTGTGCATGCCCGCCTCCTTTAACGAGGGCTTGCTAGGATGCCTGTTTACCAGTCCTCTGTGAAGCACCCTTAATGACCTTTGAAATTTCATCAGAGCCACAAAAGCCACTCTCCCTGCTCACATTCCTCCGTCCTGGCTCTGTCTCCTGGAGCAGAGCATGTGGCTGCACTGCTCACAGCTGGGCTGACTCTTCCTGCAGCGCTAGCCTGCTCCGTGACAGGCCAGTGCAAATTGAATTAATAGCCTCTGAATTTCCTCTGGCCTGCCACATCGGCAGATTCACACCTGGTTTCTCAGTGCTTCCCTTCCAAATTCCGGCCAAGCCAAAGGCACACAAAAACAAGGCAGTAGGAGCTACAATTTATCTGGCTGGTCTGAACTGAACGCACAGACTATCCGCCTGCATGAAGCACCACCCTACCCACAAGCCAGAAATCCACACGGGCCTCTGAGAGCTACCTATGAGATCAAACCCACAGAGAATTCTCAGGGCTACCCCTCCACACCCCTAAATATTATGTAACAGAATGACCAACTGAAAAATAAAAGGTTAATCAATTTGAATAACAATAATAAGAGTCCAGAAAGGACTCATAAATGAACAAAGCCTTGTCATACATTCAGTAAGACTGGTTAGGTGTATATTCTTATTGTTGTTTAAAAATAAGAAAATTTAGAACTTCTAAAAGATTAAATGACTTGCCCTGAGCTACAAATGGCAAGGCTGAGATCCCTAAAGCCCAATTTCTGGAATCTTAAATGATGTCCATTGCCTTTTATTTGGTAATACGGAAGTTTACAAAAAAACAACCAAGAAAAATCCCTGAACAATAAAATAACAAAAAACACCGTCGGAATGGGGTGAGGGTTGTGGAGGAGATATGTGTGTTTACATGTAGGTTTTTGGTCCTGAATTCACTAAACTAGTGTGTATATGTAACAGACACACACACTTGCCTAAGTAGTTTTCTGAGACGTAATAAACTGTCATGCCTAAGTTCAGGCTCCCCTTTTGACTTTTTTGAAGTTCACAAGTGTTATTCCTGAAAACAGACTATGGGCCAGCAAGAATCTTGGTCAGTTCGCATTTATTTTTCTATTTTCTTAGAAAACTTGTGATGGAAGAGATGGGCAATGTATCCTGGGAGCACATGAGTTCGTCTGCATTTTTCCGTTCGGGCCCACAGGTTCTGGACCATGTTTACATAGGTGACCTCTTTGGAGGCAGAGAACTTATGACTGAACTTTCCCCAGACATCCCCCCATGTTCAGTGGCTCCTGCTGATCCCCCGCTGACTGACCTATCAGCATCTGTGTTCTCAGGGGGAAGAGACAGGTTTAAAGTGCCAGGACGGTGGTTGTACAAGCAACCATAACGTGATGGATGAGTTTCTAACCTCAAAAGTCAAAATGAACTTTCTGACATATGGTAATCATTAGACGTCTGGGTGAATGAAAACACTCCATCTTCTCTTTCACAGAGAATCAAAGCTTGGCCATGTTTAAAAAAATAAAACCGCAACAAATAAACACAGAGTCGTGGCAGTCTGAAGCCCGACGTCAAGAGCACTTACCTTGGCACCTTCGTCCCGTGGAGGACAAGGAGAACCCGTCTGGACACAGACACTTGAAGCTGCCTTCAGTGTTACTGCATGTGCCCAAGGCACAGATTTCTGGCTCCTCAACACATTCATCAATATCTACAAGAAGTGCACGTGTTAAGCAAAGTCAAAGCATGATGGAGACACCATCCGATGTTAAATGCACAACGTAAAGTTACAAAACGTAACTGAGCTTCCAAACTCGTCCAATAATGAAAATGCAAGGCTGGGAGGGGACTTCTAGGTTGGGTCACCTTTTAAAAAACTAGCTTTGACAGTTCTTGTCATAAAAGTGGACTCGGCCAGTGCCTTCTTCGGGATGCAGCGAGAAGCATTTCTTACCCAGATTGAGTTTCTTAAATAATTAGAAAAGTCAGTAATTTCATACCACCCTTGACTAGGAAAGGAGGAAGAAACTCGAGAGTCTGACTTCACCACTACAAAGTAAGCAGATGCTCTGACATTCCAATTGTGTTAGCAATGAGTTACTCATGAGAGACCTAGGCCTTTGAACCAGATCTGTTCCCCTGCATCCGTCTCCAGTGATGTCCCAATGTCCTATGTTATAACCTTCAAACTGTGGCTTCTGCAACAACACTAATATTCATGAAAATAATCCTAATGCAATACAAACTAAAGCTGTCACAGGAGATGAGGCTCCAATCTCATTTTCAGTTTAATTTTTCTGAAGACACAGAAATATCTTCCATGTACAGACTATAGTTTTTCTTTTACTATCCAGATAGTAGGAATTCAACACAAATAATTGTGGCATGTTTCCTTGAGCATATTAATATACCTTTATACTATAAAGGGGTAATTAAGGATGGTCTGCAGGGAAGTCTGAATGGCTTGGGTATGTCCTAGGTTTCCTGGGAAAGTCCTAGTTTATGCTGGCTGATCTGGACTCATTATGAACAGTGTCCTCTTCAAAACTCTCTTGGGGGCTTCCCTGGTGGTCCAGCGGGTAAGGACACCGCCTTGCAGTGCAAGGCGCGCCGGTTCGATCCCTGGCCTGGGAGGATCCCACGTGCCGTGGAGCGGCTGGACCCATGTGTCCAATTACTGAGCCGGAGCTCTGGGGCGCATGCGCCCAGAGCCAGTGCTCTGCGACGACAGACGCCACCGCGATGGGAGGCCCACAGGAGCCAAAGAACAAAGACGGATGAAAATAGAGAAATGAAAGACCAATAGAAGTGGCCTGCCCGCCCCCCTCCCTCTCCAACCCGTCCTCCCCAAAAAACCAAAACTGTCTTGGTTTGGTAAGTCAAGTATATGATGATCCTATTTATGGAAAAAGTTACGACTGCCCTTTCCAAGAGATTACCTATCTTTAACCCTGATTTTCAGCAGGACTTTGTAGCGAAAAAGAGCTAAGCCTTGATTCCCAGCCATACTATTATAGAAATGTTTTTTCCCAACAAAACAGATTATCTCTTATATCTTGGGACTCTATTTTCAGGTTTGTACGACGAGTTCTACCCACAAAGTGTAATTTGCGTTACACAACTTTACTCCCATGGGGTCCGACTAAAGGGAAGTCAGGAAATGAACTTTGTTATCTTGACTTAATTTTGTAAATACCACACAAAAGATATTCTAGAAATGTGCAGTACAACATGATTATCTTCCTGTACAATGCAAAGCCAGCCTCTTTATCATTTCATGTTGTTATTTTGCATTTATAACTGCATCATGTTTCCCGTGGTTTATTAACTTAACAACTCTGAACTGCTGATGACGACTGAATTACTCGATTCCTCCACTCCCTTCAATCCCACATCCAACCTTTTCTTACAAGCCAACTTTTTAAAAAATGCTTAAATGGTGCCTTTCTTGTTTTTGTTGTTGTTATGATTCACTTAAAGTAGAAATCAAACTTTAGATGCCAACTTCATTAGGGTAGGGACAAAGATTTAGAATGAACACATTTATTGACTTCTGGAAATCATTTTTCTCTCTCTATATTTTCATTCTGTTTATTTTGGAGTAATTTTGCATTAATCATAAAGTAAATAAAGCTGATCTCTGATAGAAGTAAAATAACACAATAATTTGTATTTAAGTCTGATTTTGATAAGGTGGTTTCATTTAGAACATTATCCCTTGCCTGAGATTTAAATGAGATGTACAGTGAATGTTTCTCACTGATGATATTGAAAGTGGACAATTCTTATTCATTAGAGATTAGATGCAGACTTGTTTAAAGGTGGGGCCATGGACAGGGAGGGGACTTCATAAAAGTCCTTTCTATCCTACTTATTTTTTTTCACCCTTTTTATTTATGAAGTTCTGACAATTAATGTCCTTCATTTAATGCAGTGATGTATGTATTGAGGAATTACACGTTTGTACCACTCTACAGCTCACAACAACAGTGACAGATTACACAGCCACATGCATCCAACCTTGAACGCAGTCGTTTAAAGATCTTAACTGGAATCAGGAAGCTATTTTTAGTTACAACCCATTGGCACTTAAAAACACGTATTTCAGGACTTTTTCTAAGCTGCATATAAGCACAGGGTCATGCGATCACTCATATACACAGAGCAAAAGAGCTTCATTAGAGATCCGAGAACACGACATTGTTGTCTCACCATCTAATTGTGAGCTCATAAGTCACACCCTACCCTTGGATTTGTTTCTGATAAAGTGTTTCAAAATGAAGATACTAACACACCAGCTCAAAGATCTGAATTTGATCATGTCAGTGCAGTACCCAACACTGCTCATGTCCAAATGCTGAAAGGCCGCCTACCTTCACACTTGTCATTCTGGAGGCTGTATCCAGGGGGACAAATACATCTGTAGGACCCATCCAAGTTCTGACAGGTGCCCGGGGCACACTTTCCAGGCTCTAGGAGACATTCATTGATATCTGCAAACAAAAGGGGAAAAGAAGAAAGAGGGTCCCGTTAGCATGAGTTCTATCAAGTAATTACAATTTAAAGAACCTGGAGTTAAATCTAAGGAAATACATAAATCTAAAGCCCCCAAACTCCACCATGAACACATTTATTGACTTCTGGAAATCATTTTTCTCTCTATATTTTCATTCTGTTTATTTTGGAGTAATTTTGCATTAATCATAAAGTAAATAAAGCTGATCTCTGATAGAAGTAAAATAACACAATAATTTGTATTTAAGTCTGATTTTGATAAGGTGGTTTCATTTAGAACATTATCCCTTGCCTGAGATTTAAATGAGATGTACAGTGAATGTTTCTCACTGATGATATTGAAAGTGGACAATTCTTATTCATTAGAGATTAGATGCAGACTTGTTTAAAGGTGGGGCCATGGACAGGGAGGGGACTTCATAAAAGTCCTTTCTATCCTACTTATTTTTTTTCACCCTTTTTATTTATGAAGTTCTGACAATTAATGTCCTTCATTTAATGCAGTGATGTATGTATTGAGGAATTACACGTTTGTACCACTCTACAGCTCACAACAACAGTGACAGATTACACAGCCACATGCATCCAACCTTGAACGCAGTCGTTTAAAGATCTTAACTGGAATCAGGAAGCTATTTTTAGTTACAACCCATTGGCACTTAAAAACACGTATTTCAGGACTTTTTCTAAGCTGCATATAAGCACAGGGTCATGCGATCACTCATATACACAGAGCAAAAGAGCTTCATTAGAGATCCGAGAACACGACATTGTTGTCTCACCATCTAATTGTGAGCTCATAAGTCACACCCTACCCTTGGATTTGTTTCTGATAAAGTGTTTCAAAATGAAGATACTAACACACCAGCTCAAAGATCTGAATTTGATCATGTCAGTGCAGTACCCAACACTGCTCATGTCCAAATGCTGAAAGGCCGCCTACCTTCACACTTGTCATTCTGGAGGCTGTATCCAGGGGGACAAATACATCTGTAGGACCCATCCAAGTTCTGACAGGTGCCCGGGGCACACTTTCCAGGCTCTAGGAGACATTCATTGATATCTGCAAACAAAAGGGGAAAAGAAGAAAGAGGGTCCCGTTAGCATGAGTTCTATCAAGTAATTACAATTTAAAGAACCTGGAGTTAAATCTAAGGAAATACATAAATCTAAAGCCCCCAAACTCCACCACGGAGAAAAATCAACCACTCAAGAAAAATCAGCTTTATCAGCTTTTGGAAGTGTGCAGTGTAACACCGGTATTTGATGTGATCTACAGAAAATGATATATTTCCAGGAAAGATACCACTTGGTGGCTATGAAGATTTTTGAGGGCACCCAACAGATTATAGAAGGGCTTACTACAAAGCTACGTTGAAGGAATGAAGGCAATTACACCTGTTTGTAGGACAATTCATCTGTCATACGGAACACTGTAACGTCGTAACTGTTTTCTGTAAGTACAAACATTCGGTCTTAAAAGACAAAGCGGAAGAGCGGTAGAGATGCCCCATGGTGCCCACACACTCACACACACGCAGGCGGGATGAGTGTCACCCCGCTCTGATCTCTTCCCTCCAGGCGTCTGAAGGAGCAGCTGTGACAGAGCCGGCAGGGGTCCTGGTGGGGCCTCGGGGCCTACGCGAGCAGCACTGAAGCAGCACTCACCGACACAGGTCCGCCCGTCCGGAGCCACCTACAGCCTTCGTTGCACTGGCACTGGAAGGAGCCCACGGTATTGACGCACTGGCCGTTCCTGCAGAGGTTTCCGTTGCCAGTGGCGCACTCGTCAACATCTGCCAAGAAAAACACCCTCTGAGGGATTCCAAAGACAGTGTCACACTCCCATCAAGGATCAAAACCTTCAGAGAAAAAGATGCTTCTTCCGAATTTCAGGGGCCTCTGCTGGCTCAGGCAAATGTAAGAGATTCCAACATGATCTAGTTTATAACAACAGACCTGGCTTTGTTCGCCTATCAAAACAACGAGATGAAATCATTCCACTAATTTGCTTGATGATTCATGTGAGGATTTCTTCATGAGTGTCACTTTGCCCTTGAGGTTTCATTTTTAAAGGTTAAAAACTTAATTACCAACACACAGTACAGCTGAGAGTATTATTAACCATGCTTGTAATTGGAAGTATATGAGAATAGCCTCTTGCACAATACAAAATTTGGTTCCCTACCCTTGCTTGGGAAGAATACAGCATATTTGATAAGGAATAATCTCATAGTGTCAATAATTTACTTCTTTGAAGACAGGCTGCAGCGAAACATCTGGATAAGCAGGCCTACGCTTCTCCTGAATTCTGTCCTGTCTTTACAAAGAATCGCTTTTATATGCATTAAACATAGTGTATTTTGAAATGGATGTGATCTACAGAAAATGATATATTTCAAAATCCTGTCTGAAGATTTTGAGGGCACCCAACAGATTATAGAAGGGCTTACTACAAAGCTACGTTGAAGGAATGAAGGCAATTACACCTGTTTGTAGGACAATTCATCTGTCATACGGAACACTGTAACGTCGTAACTGTTTTCTGTAAGTACAAACATTCGGTCTTAAAAGACAAAGCGGAAGAGCGGTAGAGATGCCCCATGGTGCCCACACACTCACACACACGCAGGCGGGATGAGTGTCACCCCGCTCTGATCTCTTCCCTCCAGGCGTCTGAAGGAGCAGCTGTGACAGAGCCGGCAGGGGTCCTGGTGGGGCCTCGGGGCCTACGCGAGCAGCACTGAAGCAGCACTCACCGACACAGGTCCGCCCGTCCGGAGCCACCTCATAGCCTTCGTTGCACTGGCACTGGAAGGAGCCCACGGTATTGACGCACTGGCCGTTCCTGCAGAGGTTTCCGTTGCCAGTGGCGCACTCGTCAACATCTGCCAAGAAAAACACCCTCTGAGGGATTCCAAAGACAGTGTCACACTCCCATCAAGGATCAAAACCTTCAGAGAAAAAGATGCTTCTTCCGAATTTCAGGGGCCTCTGCTGGCTCAGGCAAATGTAAGAGATTCCAACATGATCTAGTTTATAACAACAGACCTGGCTTTGTTCGCCTATCAAAACAACGAGATGAAATCATTCCACTAATTTGCTTGATGATTCATGTGAGGATTTCTTCATGAGTGTCACTTTGCCCTTGAGGTTTCATTTTTAAAGGTTAAAAACTTAATTACCAACACACAGTACAGCTGAGAGTATTATTAACCATGCTTGTAATTGGAAGTATATGAGAATAGCCTCTTGCACAATACAAAATTTGGTTCCCTACCCTTGCTTGGGAAGAATACAGCATATTTGATAAGGAATAATCTCATAGTGTCAATAATTTACTTCTTTGAAGACAGGCTGCAGCGAAACATCTGGATAAGCAGGCCTACGCTTCTCCTGAATTCTGTCCTGTCTTTACAAAGAATCGCTTTTATATGCATTAAACATAGTGTATTTTGAAATGGATGTAATTTATAGCAGACATTAAAATTATAGCTGCTCATGAGTATTTTAGTAAAACTACGTCCTGTCTGTGACCCTGAATTAGCCTGTTACCAATTGATAATGACTTAATCAGCACACAACTCTTTTTAACCAGTTGTCACGCCCAGAGGGCATGTACTTAAAAAGACAGCCGGCTGCCGGAGCTGCTGCTAACTGCCCAGAGCCCGCGGAAGCCGCCCTCCGCGCAGTGGGCAGTGGGCAGTGGGCAGTGGGCCCCGCGCACGCACCTATGCAGTCGTTGTTGTGGGAGAGGATGAATCCGTGGTCGCAGCGGCAGTTGAAGGAGCCGATGGTGTTGCGGCAAGTTCCGTTCCCGCAGGCGTCCCTCTCACACTCGTTTATGTCTGCCAGGAACAGAGGACCGGGAGACCCGTGATTACGCACCGCAGAAGGGGGAAATCCGGCCACGGGGGGTAAAAGGCATCTGGGCGTTCACAACGTGCTGGGCGTGGGCTGAGCACGTCTGGGTCGACGTGGGGGTGAGCGCGGCGGCTCCCCGGGCGAAGCCCGCGCAAAGGCAAGCTAAGCCTTGGAGAAAAATCGTTTCCTTGGTTGGCTGGTGAAAGGAGGCAAGCTGAGGACATGAGAACTGGACAAGAACGATTTCATTCTATTTACCTCTAGAATTCTCCACCCTTGCCACTTTTCTCAAATATTTTCACTTGGAAATGGAAAATTCTGTGCGCATCTGGGTCTTGATTCGCTGCCACCGCTGGCAGACTTGAGCCGTTGAGATGCTCACTCCAGTTTACCAAAAAGCAGTGAGTCACCTGATATTACCCCCAGATCAGTAACAAAATAAACTAGCTTTCTAATTCACCTGGAATTTTAGGTGCCTGTGTTTTCCCCCAGTTTGCCCCTAAAATCCCATGACCTTCCCTATGAAAGGGTGACTTATCTCTCTTTTAAACTGCCCCAAGGTGATGCCACTCAGTTTGACTCTTCTCTTGCAGTACAAGTATCTTTGTATTGGTCTGTGACCTTCACTTTGACTGTCCTGTAGAGCTATTTTGGTGTCTTCTTGTGTCTTTGCAACTTGTGATAGCAGCTATCGTCTTTCTTGTAAAAAGGAGTACCTTCTGCTAAGGAGGACATAAGACATGAAAACAAGGTGATATTGCTGGTGTGTGATATCAACAGGCGGAAGAGGAGGGCCAGGACCAAGGGATGGGGAAGGAGTGGACGGTAACACCTCCAGTTAGCAACCCACAGTATCCAGAGTTAGGATTTCCTTTCCTTTCAAACTTTGGATAAAGGTGAATTATCTGTGAGGCTAAATCAGGAGGTTATAGCTGAGCACAGTGTGACTTCAACGTGTGAGTGTCTGTGGCTGAAGACTGCATCCAGATGAGTCACCCTGCCAGCAGTCGAGAACTTCGGCCTTGACTCATTTTTAGCCAAGCAGGTGAGGCTCTTTAGTTGGCCAGGTTCTTTGGTGGGGCTTACAGGTAACTCAGAGGTAAGAGGCAGAATAAAGCTTGGACAGGGCTTCATGAATATGCCGCATTCTCTCTCCAGTGAGGAGTGGGGCAGATTATAATCTTTAACGTGAAACTTGCTATCTGCTCGGGAGATGATAAAACTTCATGAGAATGTTCCCTAATGGATGAATCCAATTATAACCAAAGGCAAGCACTTTAAACATTACTGATTGTTCTTTCTCCTGTGAAACTGATTCATGTTCATGAAGCCCCCCAAAGATTTAATGGATGTTGCTTTAAAGTAGAAAAAGAAAGGAGGGAAGGACAGAAATTGATGGATTACATATTTGAAGTTTATTCTAAATCAATAGTCTTAAAACCTTAAAACTCACTCTTAAAACTGGGAAAGAGATTTAAAAGCTTGAGCTCTTTTCCCCTAATAAAATGATCTGTAAATATGCCTTTAAGGACCTGTTATATATTCCAGACAGTTCTCAAAAAATTCACATGTTCAGGGCTTCCCTGGTGGTCCAGTGGGTAAGGACACCGCCATGCAGTGCAAGGGCCAGTTCGATCCCTGGCCTGGGAAGATCCCACGTGCCGCGGAGCGGCTGGACCCATGTGTCCAACTACCGAGCCAGAGTTCAGGAGCACGTGCGCCCAGAGCCAGTGCTCTGCAACAAGAGAGGCCACCGCGATGGGAGGCCCACAGGAGCCAAAGAACAAAGATGGATGAAAATAAATAAATGAAAGACCAATAGAAGTGGCTCCCACCAAAAAATTCACATGTTCAGACATTAAAAAGCTGTACTCTGTTCCAGTAAGGCAAACTCACATAAATAGTATCAAGGAACAATAGGCTATTAAGAGAAAGTAATTTTTTGTCTTAGTGTCCTTCTTAATTTATCCCCTTGTCAAACGTTTTTCTGAAGTGACAGTCAAATGAATACCAAGAAAGAGGTTTATGATGTTCAGATTACCAAAGATTAAACACCAAAGGATATTAATGCTACCCACCTGCTTCTGTTTTTATTTTATAAATAAGATGACAACTACTGAGAGGCTTAGTGTCAGCTTTTATACGCCTTTAGGTACACATGAGCTTTTCAATGGGATAGGAAAAAATAAAATGATAGTCACATTACTCACCCAAACACATGGTTTGATCATCATTTGTTTTAAAACCAGTGTGGCAAAGGCAATAAAAACTTCCTACTGTGTCAATACACTGCCCATGGCTGCATATGTTGGGGATTTCTTGACATTCGTTGCGATCTGTAAGATGGAAAGCATCCAGGTGGAAAGTTAGAAAACAAAATCAAATCGATATTTTGTTTTAAAATCGAATAACTTACTTCTAGGTATTGGTCTCAGGATTAATCCTAGTTCTGAACTAAGTAAAACAGATGTTGATATTATATTCAGTATTAATTTTTCACTCAAGATTGGTTAAAACATACTCTCATTACAAGTTAATAATACACAAGCAATGAAAGACAAGGGCAGTATCCAAAAAATCTTCTGAAAGATAAGAAAATTTAGGAGTAGAATGGGGAATAAGAATCCAAACTGGGAGATAATCCATTTGATTATCTGCATATGCAGTATCCTAGACTATGGAATTAACTGAAGTATTTTGTCTAGTCAAGATTTGGTGCTTCAAATCATGGAAGTTTCATGGCTCCCTCTGGACGTTTAAACAAACCCCACTGCTGAGATAGGTTTTCATGACGGACAGCCTGCATGAGCCCTCGCTCCAGGTTCACTGCATTATTTTGTCTCAGTCCTGTAACCTTTTGTTCCGTCTTAACCAAGCCTTCCCGCCTGCATATGGCTCCTTTCAGCACCTGACAATCCTAATGAGGTTTCTTCTTTCATTTTCCATGTTCTTTCAAAAGGAAGCCCCCTCATCTTGCTTCTGCCACTTGCCAGGCTCTAAGTTATATTTATCATCAAGTGAATGCTTTTTGCTCTCCTGAACTCTGATGATCTCAGGGGCCAAACGGGTTGCGTGAATTCACAAATGACATAATTGCATGCCTACTTATGTCTCTAATGTCTTCAAGCTCTCGAGATTCTACGTCTAGGGAAAATGTCACCAGAGAAGAACTGCATAAAACTGATTTTCCTATTATCACAAAAGAAGGCAAATGGCAGAGCACCGCCTGGGGGCGGATGCCGGAGGGCAGTTCGGCCCCCTGCTCTCCACGGAGTAATCCACACGCTCTGTTTGCCGCCCCGGCGGAACAGCTACTTTTTCTTTTTTTTTAACAGCTACTTTTTGCTGTGCAGGACACTTGTGCTCACGCCGGGAGAGAATTTACCCTTTCCATTTCATGTGCTCAGGCTGCCATTTTTACAAGTACTTCCTTCCAATACACAAAACTTTGGCATTGATGAATCACCACGTCCTTTAGAAGTTGCAGGTAGGGGTGAGTGTATCGTGAAGAGGGGAACCTGGGGTCAAGGCGCTTAGGAGCTACGACTACCCTGTGCAGAAGTGCTAGTGAACAGACGATGATTATTCACAATAGAGAGAATGGATCTAAATGAGCAAACTGAAAAAGAAAATGAGCAAACTGCTCCCTGGGATAGGCAGAGGACCTGGATTCCCCCTGCCGAGCTCTGTGAAGGGAGCTCATGTGGAGGAACAGTATCTCAGGGGTTTCTCACAGCTTGCCCGAACTGTGGGTACCCCCAGGTAGTCCTGGCTGGGGGGAGGCTGCAGGCACTACGGCTGTCTCATCTCTGGGGCCCACAGGGACTGGAGAGCATTAAGCATCTTATTAGAAAGGGATCCTCTATTAGGAATTTTCTTTCCTACATTCCCTGTCATGATGATTAAAAAAAAAAAAATACAGAAACATGGGTTACTTGGCAGTTGTGTTGGTAAAATTAGAAAGTTAAAACTCCTTCTTTCCAAATCGCCTGCATATGGCTCCTTTCAGCACCTGACAATCCTAATGAGGTTTCTTCTTTCATTTTCCATGTTCTTTCAAAAGGAAGCCCCCTCATCTTGCTTCTGCCACTTGCCAGGCTCTAAGTTATATTTATCATCAAGTGAATGCTTTTTGCTCTCCTGAACTCTGATGATCTCAGGGGCCAAACGGGTTGCGTGAATTCACAAATGACATAATTGCATGCCTACTTATGTCTCTAATGTCTTCAAGCTCTCGAGATTCTACGTCTAGGGAAAATGTCACCAGAGAAGAACTGCATAAAACTGATTTTCCTATTATCACAAAAGAAGGCAAATGGCAGAGCACCGCCTGGGGGCGGATGCCGGAGGGCAGTTCGGCCCCCTGCTCTCCACGGAGTAATCCACACGCTCTGTTTGCCGCCCCGGCGGAACAGCTACTTTTTCTTTTTTTTTAACAGCTACTTTTTGCTGTGCAGGACACTTGTGCTCACGCCGGGAGAGAATTTACCCTTTCCATTTCATGTGCTCAGGCTGCCATTTTTACAAGTACTTCCTTCCAATACACAAAACTTTGGCATTGATGAATCACCACGTCCTTTAGAAGTTGCAGGTAGGGGTGAGTGTATCGTGAAGAGGGGAACCTGGGGTCAAGGCGCTTAGGAGCTACGACTACCCTGTGCAGAAGTGCTAGTGAACAGACGATGATTATTCACAATAGAGAGAATGGATCTAAATGAGCAAACTGAAAAAGAAAATGAGCAAACTGCTCCCTGGGATAGGCAGAGGACCTGGATTCCCCCTGCCGAGCTCTGTGAAGGGAGCTCATGTGGAGGAACAGTATCTCAGGGGTTTCTCACAGCTTGCCCGAACTGTGGGTACCCCCAGGTAGTCCTGGCTGGGGGGAGGCTGCAGGCACTACGGCTGTCTCATCTCTGGGGCCCACAGGGACTGGAGAGCATTAAGCATCTTATTAGAAAGGGATCCTCTATTAGGAATTTTCTTTCCTACATTCCCTGTCATGATGATTAAAAAAAAAAAAATACAGAAACATGGGTTACTTGGCAGTTGTGTTGGTAAAATTAGAAAGTTACAATTCTAGAGAACCCGATTATGAAGTTCACTTTGTCTTGAGGTTTCTACAAACATCAGGATCTACATTCCCAGAAGAGTGGCTCTGAGGTTGAGATAGGAGATTTTAAGCATTGCACTGGGGGAAATTACCATACGGCAGAGAGAAAGGAAACCATGAGGAAAGAGCTGGGAAGAACACGTCTTTAGGCATTCCAGAAGGACCTGCCTGTGTTCTATCTACACAGCTCCTGAGGTCAGATGAGCATCTTGGCCTAGGCACCTGCCTGGTCTCTCAAGTCTCCGCAACCATGTAGGTATTTCGGCCAGCTGGTAGAATGATGTACTTACAAATTAAAATAAACGTCTTATGACGTTAAGATAATTTTAGCTCTTTTCATCTTACACACAGGAAGAGAGGAGGATCTTAAAATACGCCTGAAAAATGCCACAAACAGGATAGTATTTAAAGACATTTTAGGAGATTTTATACGTAAGCCGTGCGCCCTCCCTGGAGGTCCAGGGGTTAAGACTCTGTGCCCCCACGGCAGGGACCACGAGTTCGAGCCCTGGTTTGGAACGAAGAGCCCACACATTGCACAGTGTGGTCAACAAGATTTAAAAATCATACTAGTGAAAAATAAAAGTAGGATGTATGTGAAGACATTTCCAGGGTGAGGTCGTCAGCCCTAGAGGCTGAACAGCTGCAAAATTCAAACTCAAGTCCATTCTCTTTCTTGTAAGGATTTCACTGAAAGAGGGCAATGAAGCTTGGGCTACAAACAGCACTCCCTCCCAGGACTTGCTGTTCACACCAGATGCGCTTTACGCATGCTAGTATTCCACGAGAAAACATGACAGGGGGACGTCCCAACCAGGCCCTGATTGGGCATCTTGTCCTGATGTATAAAATAGTTCTCCCTACATCTCACCTGACATGAAAGGGTGTGAAAGGACATGCTGCATATTATCAGCCATTCCTTATTTTAACTGGAATTACTTCACCCAGCTTCAAATAAATATAAATTAGGAGCAAAATGCAGGGAAGTGGTGTGAGTGCCAAGCTTCGTGAGGGCATTGTGACCCATATCAGAGACGTCCTCATTCTTCCTGTCCTCTTGTTTCTTTTTGTTCATACGCAGATAACAATGCTCTGTTGACAAATGCTAAACACTTGCACATGTTCCTTCCAACCCCAAAACAAGTCCTGACTCTCAAAGTGAGTTTTTGTTCTGGTATTACACCCGCTTCCCACCAAAGTCTCACAAAACAATGCAAAATACCCTACGGAGAGCAGTGTACTTCCTACCGCTTAGTTGCTGGCGGGCAAGGAAACCCAAGGAAAATCTGACCACGTTCCTTGGTGGTGGTACATTCACAAATGCATAAAATATCCAGGAAACGCCTTCTGAAATGGACCAGAGGCAAAACAACACGTTCTTCCTGATCTCCGTGCTAGATAGACAATGATTTATGATGACTGAAAAACTCACATGAAAATCATTCTCAGGTAGTACTTTCCTCCTGGGCTAAAGCACCAGTGTGTTTATTTTGATACCACTGGCTACAAGATACCATCAAATGCTTAATCTCTTTCGTTGTTGTTAGTCGGTAAGTCGTGTCCGATTCTAGGCGACCCCCATGACTAGCCCACGGGGGTCCTCTGTCCATGGCATTTCCCAGGCAAGAATACCAGAGTGGGTGGCTATTTCTTCCTCCAGGGGATCTTCCTGACTCAGGGGCTGAGCCCACGTCTCCTGCACCAGCAGGCAGGTTCTTAACTATTGAGCCTCCAGGGATAACTTCACTGTCGATCTAAGCTGGTGACCTACTCATCCTTCTGATTTCTACCATATCCCTGACAAATGTGCATAAGAAAGAAATTAACCTCTAAGGGATAGTTTCTCATTTTACTATAGGTGACATTGAAAATAAAAGGCGTTTAAGGTTTGCTGCCCTCAGTTTTGTAAGATGTTTAGGAGAAGGTGATTCTATTGATTATTTCTGGGTGGCGTGTGCAGGTTACCCTGGCCCAGGCAAGGGGAGCTTTGCTGTCTGGAGTTGGGATATGTGGCTGGGATGGGGAAAACCTCACCCACTCAACAGGGATTAGGTAAAAGGAAAACAAAAATTGGTTCTGGCTTCCTGGGTGGCTCAGAATCTGCCTGCCAATGCAGGATATGTGAGTTCAATCCCTGGGTGGGGACGATCCGTTGGAGAAGGGCTCCAGTATTCTACCCTGGAGAATCCCATGGACAGAGGAGCCTGGCAGTCCCAGGGGTTGCACAGAGTTGCACACGGCTGAGCGACTAAGCACAGCACACCAGTTAGGGAGTGTGAGTGTGTACGCGTGTGCACAATTGTGGAAAGGGGTGTGTGCAACAGGGCGGCAAACAGGTGCATCGGGAAACACCACCTCTCTGAAGAGGAAAACAGCGAAGTGTTAGAGCGTTTCAACAATGTTCCTTTTTCCCAGTTTAGTTCCTGAGACTCAGCAGTGTGCATCCTCCCCGTGCCAGAGAAATCCAGGCTCCGGCCGCGGCCGGGGCGGGACCGGAGGCACTCACCGCTGCACTGGCCGGTGGAGGTGAAGCGGTAGCCGGGCTTGCAGTCGCAGCGGTAGCTCCCGGCGGTGTTGATGCACTCCGCGTTGCGCTGGCACACCGGGCCGTTCTGGCACTCGTCGATGTCTACGAGCAGGAAAAGACGGAGTTACGAGGGGAAGAGAACCCGGCGTCCAGGGGTACCAGGCAAGAACAAACCCTGACTTCATGCTGGATCTGTTTCTTTCACGTTAACCTCTGCTCGCCCTTGCTTTCGTTACTATCATCAGTCCCTAGCTATAAGCAGAGGTACTTGCCCGCGTCAGGGACTCTGACCCTCAGCCTGAATGTTCAAGGGCCTTTGTTCAGCGCACAGGAAACACCCTGATCCCGCCCACCCGTGAAAGGCTGCAGGAAAGAAGAAATGAACACGTCCTCTGCCCATAAGAGAATTACTCTTTCTCATTTTACTATAGGTGACATTTAAAATAAAAGGCGTTTAAGGTTTGCTGCCCTCAGTTTTGTAAGATGTTTAGGAGAAGGTGATTCTATTGATTATTTCTGGGTGGCGTGTGCAGGTTACCCTGGCCCAGGCAAGGGGAGCTTTGCTGTCTGGAGTTGGGATATGTGGCTGGGATGGGGAAAACCTCACCCACTCAACAGGGATTAGGTAAAAGGAAAACAAAAATTGGTTCTGGCTTCCTGGGTGGCTCAGAATCTGCCTGCCAATGCAGGATATGTGAGTTCAATCCCTGGGTGGGGACGATCCGTTGGAGAAGGGCTCCAGTATTCTACCCTGGAGAATCCCATGGACAGAGGAGCCTGGCAGTCCCAGGGGTTGCACAGAGTTGCACACGGCTGAGCGACTAAGCACAGCACACCAGTTAGGGAGTGTGAGTGTGTACGCGTGGGCACAATTGTGGAAAGGGGTGTGTGCAACAGGGCGGCAAACAGGTGCATCGGGAAACACCACCTCTCTGAAGAGGAAAACAGCGAAGTGTTAGAGCGTTTCAACAATGTTCCTTTTTCCCAGTTTAGTTCCTGAGACTCAGCAGTGTGCATCCTCCCCGTGCCAGAGAAATCCAGGCTCCGGCCGCGGCCGGGGCGGGACCGGAGGCACTCACCGCTGCACTGGCCGGTGGAGGTGAAGCGGTAGCCGGGCTTGCAGTCGCAGCGGTAGCTCCCGGCGGTGTTGATGCACTCCGCGTTGCGCTGGCACACCGGGCCGTTCTGGCACTCGTCGATGTCTACGAGCAGGAAAAGACGGAGTTACGAGGGGAAGAGAACCCGGCGTCCAGGGGTACCAGGCAAGAACAAACCCTGACTTCATGCTGGATCTGTTTCTTTCACGTTAACCTCTGCTCGCCCTTGCTTTCGTTACTATCATCAGTCCCTAGCTATAAGCAGAGGTACTTGCCCGCGTCAGGGACTCTGACCCTCAGCCTGAATGTTCAAGGGCCTTTGTTCAGCGCACAGGGAAACACCCTGATCCCGCCCACCCGTGAAAGGCTGCAGGAAAGAAGAAATGAACACGTCCTCTGCCCAGTGGTGGCCGAACTGGTAGGTATTTCACAATACTTGCTGCCTTTTTCCTTTCCTTCCTCACCTCCGCCCTCCGTGCTATAGAAGAAACTGCCATCCAGACCCTGATAAGATGGCACTCCAGGCCTCTAGCCTTTTCCCAGGCTAGCCTTTCCAAATCAAGTTACTATTTTTTGCCTCAATATCTCATCTGCTTATTGACAGCCTATTATGGGGCGAGCAGGTTGAGCTTGGATTTGGTAACAAAGGCAATGCAGCCTCTCGCACAGAATGGATTTAGATTTTCTTTTTATGACTGGTTCTACTGAACAAACCTGGGAAGATGGAAACCTTTTCGAATATCCCTGATTTACACACCACACGTGGGTTCTGATCATGCTAATCTCTAGAAAAAGTTGTGAGACTCCATGTCAAGGACCAGGCTTCATATGGGGATAGACTAACATCCTGGGGCGTCTTGTGTTTGCTCAGAGTGTGCTCGGGGAGAGCAGTGAGGATTCGGGCAGGCTGTGTTCGTGTGGAAGCCTGTGCGGTCTGGAGACCAGAGCATCTCAAACCTCGACGGGCATTTGAGTCACTGAAGATTTTATTGGAAGGCAGCGTGTCTGGGGAATGGCTTGAGATTCCGCTTCCGATAAGCGCCCCGTGAAGCTGGTGCTGCGGGTCCACAGACAGTGCTCGGGGCTGCAGGCCTGCGGGAGCCTCTGCCTAAGCTTCTGCCCCATGGCAGCCAAATCGAGGAGACTGAGCACAGGGATCACAAAAATGAAAAAACCAAAAAAAAAAGGGACAAATGCCAGCAAGCAAAACGGAGTTACGAGGGAAGAGAACCCGGCGTCCAGGGTACCAGGCAAGAACAAACCCTGACTTCATGCTGGATCTGTTTCTTTCACGTTAACCTCTGCTCGCCCTTGCTTTCGTTACTATCATCAGTCCCTAGCTATAAGCAGAGGTACTTGCCCGCCAGGGACTCTGACCCTCAGCCTGAATGTTCAAGGGCCTTTGTTCAGCGCACAGGGAAACACCCTGATCCCGCCCACCCGTGAAAGGCTGCAGGAAAGAAGAAATGAACACGTCCTCTGCCCAGTGGTGGCCGAACTGGTAGGTATTTCACAATACTTGCTGCCTTTTTCCTTTCCTTCCTCACCTCCGCCCTCCGTGCTATAGAAGAAACTGCCATCCAGACCCTGATAAGATGGCACTCCAGGCCTCTAGCCTTTTCCCAGGCTAGCCTTTCCAAATCAAGTTACTATTTTTTGCCTCAATATCTCATCTGCTTATTGACAGCCTATTATGGGGCGAGCAGGTTGAGCTTGGATTTGGTAACAAAGGCAATGCAGCCTCTCGCACAGAATGGATTTAGATTTTCTTTTTATGACTGGTTCTACTGAACAAACCTGGGAAGATGGAAACCTTTTCGAATATCCCTGATTTACACACCACACGTGGGTTCTGATCATGCTAATCTCTAGAAAAAGTTGTGAGACTCCATGTCAAGGACCAGGCTTCATATGGGGATAGACTAACATCCTGGGGCGTCTTGTGTTTGCTCAGAGTGTGCTCGGGGAGAGCAGTGAGGATTCGGGCAGGCTGTGTTCGTGTGGAAGCCTGTGCGGTCTGGAGACCAGAGCATCTCAAACCTCGACGGGCATTTGAGTCACTGAAGATTTTATTGGAAGGCAGCGTGTCTGGGGAATGGCTTGAGATTCCGCGCTTCCGATAAGCGCCCCCGTGAAGCTGGTGCTGCGGGTCCACAGACAGTGCTCGGAGCTGCAGGCCTGCGGGAGCCTCTGCCTAAGCTTCTGCCCCATGGCAGCCAAATCGAGGAGACTGAGCACAGGGATCACACATGAGACCACTGAAAATAAGCTTAACTCGAGGAGACTCAACACAGAAAGTACACATAAGACCACCGAAAGGAACCAAATGCTCACCGTCAAAGAAGAGAATAAGGCGGCTGTTGTGGGGAGTTGCTGGTCTATCTTTTAAAAACATTACCAGCCCCTAATACGTTCAGTCTTATAGCACCGTGAAAGCGACTGCACAGTCCAGGTGACACCAACGGGCCACAACGCACATGCCCTCCCCTGCCCCCGTGAAGCAGTCTTAGTCGGCTGAAACCCAGTCCGGGGAGCAGCCGGTCCCACAGGTGCGCCTCAGCGCTCGGCACCAGTCCGGGGGCTCCATGCAGAAAGCAGCTCCCACCAGGGGGCGGCACAGACACCAGCCTGGGCCTCCCGGGGTGTGCTCTGTGGGGGGAAGCCTCGGGTCTGTGGGCAGACAGCGGGTGCTTCTGTCTAACACCGGGTGTGCCTCCCTGAGCGACAGATGCAGGCGCCACGTGTGCCCACCTGGGGGTGCCACGGCCCCAGGACCCCGCAGCCCCTCGCCCGCCAGGCCTGGCCTGCTCTTCATGCACAGCGCACGGAAACACGGAGGGAAGCCGCGGAAGCGGGAGGAGCCGCACGATGCCACAGACAGCCGTTTTCCTGACGCATCAGATGCCGAACATCTGATCCTATGCATACTTGGGGAGAGCAGACACACGGATCCTCCCTAAATCACTTCTGGAATCTGTTCCAACTGCTGTCTGGCTGACGCGTGTGCTAAATCCACCTTCCTTTGCTGATTCTGAGAGCGAAGAGTGTGCTGGGAAAGGGCTGACCCTGGATTAAACCTTCACCCCACAGACGGACATCCGAGGAAGTGGACACCCACGGCTGGCGCACGCTGCAACCTCCCTGCCCACCGAAGGCGGCCTGACGGTAAGCAGCTTCCCCTGGTGCAGCTGCAGGCTGTCGCTCTCAAGTATGCATCGAGCTCTAGGCTGACACGCCGGTCAGGGGTGGCCGTGCCTCTGGTTTCCGGCCGAGGGCTACGGCTTCAGTGGATATAAGTATCAGAGAGAAACTTGGGTAGAGCAACCAGCTCTGGACCGAGGAGATGCCGCAGGCGGCAGCGGGCACCCCCCAGCACGCGCCACAGGTGGGAGGAATGGCGACGGGCAGGCTGCCGCCCTGAGCCCCACGGGTCATCTGCTATGGGACCCCGCGCCTCTTTTTCCACATCCTGCCTCCTCCCCACGGACCTGGCCCTCGATGGCCTCCAGAAGCTCGGGGCCTGAACGAAAGCCTGAAATGACGCTCTCTTTAGGAAGGCTAGTCGGCCCATCCCCGGTCCCCACCCAGCGGGCAGCGTAAGGGACGTGTGCCAACTTGGCCACAGGAAGGGAAAGCCTGGTGAGGAGGAAGGAACGCGCACATGCTCAGGGCTGTAGCTTTACTCAAGGTCTCTCAGCTGTCCCCAGTGCAGCAGAGAAAGATTTTTTGACATTAGAATGTTGGCCTGTGTGCTGCCATACACGCTCTAAGGAGCCATAAGCCTTTCTAATATGAACGAAAACTCTGCGAGAGGCTCCGAGTTTACGTGTGAAAGAAGCAAATGACTCTAGCTGTCTAAGAGCTCATGGCATATTTAATAACCGGGAACGTCCCTTTTCCTAAAATGTATAAGAACGCTATCTTCCCCAGATGTTGGGAAACTATGAAGTGCGGTGAGGAATGTGCAGAATCACAGTGCATACACAAGGCTGGGCAGGTCATCTGAAAATGAAAAAAGTACCGTTTGCACGCCTGCCAACATTCTTCGTATAAAATCGAATTTGCTGTTCTTGCCATGTGGAATTCTCTCATGCGTCTAAAATATTTGCATTAACCGTGGTTTTCACTGGGCAGGAGCAAGGGCTCTGTTTGGAAGAGACGGCTGGTTCTGAGATTCAGCTCATGAAGACGGCCCACCACGCGGGTGCACGTTCACACCATGTGGAACAGCGGCCAAGGCCGGCTCCTATCAGCCGGGAAATCTAACACACTGTGTGTGAGGTGGGGAGGGCGGGGCAATGCACATCCTCCGGGAGCTAGACGGTTTGTTTTTCTGGCATGAAATGTCTGTTGATCCACAGGGTGCCCTTCACTCTTGCGAGGTCAATGGGTTTCTGAAATTCCAATGTGAAATTGGCTCACTTCTGGGTGTGATATATAGGGGGCAAGGCCTCTTACCTTCACAGACCAGCAACTTGTCGTTATAGAAGAAGCCCACTGGACATTCGCACCGGAAGCTGCCGACCATGTTGATACACACACCGTTTTCACAAACCCCTGGGATCTCCCGACATTCGTCAATATCTGGAAACGGAGCAGGTCTGCATGAGTGAGGGCTTAGCGCATGGCCCCGGGGCAGAGAAAAGTGGAACTGAAAATCGGCTGCTTCGGACGCGTTCTGAGTCAGGTCTGAAGCCAACGAAGAGACGGTGCATGCGTGTGTGGGAGTCTGTGCCTGCATGTACACGCGTGTGCTAGAATGGCGATGGGAACAGAAGCCAGGGAAGAGCAAACTGAGACAACAAAACCGCCTGTCGAACACTCCTGGGTCTATTTCGTTGACCGTCTATTTTTCCGGTTTTGTTTCAAAACAGTCCAGGTAGACGCCATCTTTGCACCCACTGGGTCCTGTGCACCAGAGGGGCAGAATGAAAGTGGGTGTCACAGCAAGGGGTCTCTCCACCCCAAGCGTGGGCTGGAGTTCAGCAGGAAAGGGAGCGGAGAGCTGTTGGAGAACAGAGGTCGAGCCTGTGGTCAGAGCCCACTCTGATCTTCCAGATTTCAGTTCAACATCTCACTGTTCCCTGTGGCTTTGGAAAGAAGGGAAAGGCCTGGAGGGACTCTGGCCCTGGGCGGACCATGCAGAGAGAGCCAGCAGCCAGGAAGGGCAGTCGCGGCAGACGGGCTTCCCAAGGCCGGGGGCCGGGGCGGCCGCTGCCCCGGGGTGTCACTGGCCCCTCGGACGCCGTGTGACCCTCGACTGAGAACCGGTGCCTGAAGTGGGGCTGGCGAGCATTCGAGGAAGCCCCAAGGAGGAGTGAGCGCACCGCCAGGCCCCGGGCTGCTCACGCAGGCTGGCGAGGCAGCCGCGTGGCCGCGTCTGGTCTCCTCACCGGCCCGGTAGGTCCACTCTGTTGGGCCTGAGCTGAACTCCCGACCCCTCGGTGTCCTCTGGGACAGTAACAGGGACAGTGGCAGCAATGGTCGGGCCTCCCTCGCTACACGCATGGTGGCTTTCTCAAGCACTTAGCCTGGACGTGGTTATCAAATCATCACAGATGCCCTTGAGGTGGGTTCTTGGCGCTCCGGCCATCCTCATGATGTCGGAGATGGGACTGAGGACGGGTCAGTGGGTGGAACTTACCCAAGACCACGCAGCCAACGGGAGGCAGATGCGATCCTAGGAATCCACTAACAGGTACCCTGCCTCCCTCACGCTTTTCCACAGTCTTCACAACACCATTCTCAACGTGCTTGTCACCCCAGAGGGTCCCTCGGCCAGCCCTGGGCAGAGCTTCACAAAGCACCTCCGAAGCCGGGAGGGCGTGGATGCAAGGCTTTGGTCGTTCCGATGTGTTGGGTTTCTGTCACCGTTGTGGGGGTATGTTCCCCTACACGTCAGCCAGAAGCCTCTGCCAGCCCCCTTGTTGTCAAGGCGCCGAGACAGCCAGAGACCTGAGTGGAGCCCACAGGAGCTGCTGCACTTCCAGAAGATGCACACCCTGAAGCCAATCTGCTTTACAGGAGAAAGCTGACAGGCTATGGATTTATGGTAGACCTTTTTCTAAAGGGCTCACTTTTGTTTGAAGAAAAATTGATCTCTTCAATGAAAAAACCCCAGCTTAGACTATCAAAGGGTATCTTTCCATTTGAATATAAGTCATTATGCTTTAGATTTTTCACACATTTGTCATGCATGTTCTTAAAAAGTGAGGCGAAGAAATATCACAACTGTGTACCACCAGCCAAAAAAAAAAAAAATTCATACATTCTTGAATGATGAACGGGTTAAAACATGAAGTGTTATGCTCGCATTCATTTGTTTTAAATATAAGTGATGTATTATCAAGTTCAACAGTAACAGGCTGGGTCAAATTTCTAGGCTTTGTTAGGTACAAAATTGCAAAAGCATATATTAAAAATCTTATTTTCTTTTCCTGTCTGGATTCCATTTGAACTTCAACTTGGAAAAGTTTATATTTAAAGACAAGATTAATAAACTTGCTATAGTTTGAACCCCACATGAATGAGTTCTATATGCCAACAATCTTCAGACTTTTCAGAAGGAGAGTATAAAGCTTAAATAAAACAAAGTTTCTCAGTCATCTAAATATTTTGTCATGCTGGAATTTGCTAACAATAAGCATACTGCTAACTATCACATTTCCAGTTTTCAAGAGCCAGAGGCCAAGCAAGCGGTGAGTCAGGACTGGGGTCTGGTCCTAGGTCTGTTATTAATTAGCCAAGTGGCCTCGGCTGAGTCCCCTTCCCTGTCTGGGCCCCGGTCCCCGCAAGTGTAAGGCAAGGAGTTGGCCTAGAGGACGCCTGAGGCCTTTCCAGCTTTCTTAGTGGATGCTGTGAGCGCTGTTTTGAGTTTCTGCCTGTTGCTAACATTGGAAGGCAGGCCTTGCTGGGGTACACGTCTGGTCCATCCATGGAGACCCATTTGTATTAAAGACCACTTATCTTCGGATCAGAGATTCTAGGGATGAAAAGATATGTTTTGGGAAGGGTAAAAACAAGGCAGCTGGGGCCAGGTGTTTCATGCCAATGTCACTGAGCAGGTTTTCTTTCCAAACCATGAAGTTTCTTTGGATGCTGGCGAGGCTGGGGACCCATATGGATCTGGCGCTCAGAGAGCCAGGCTGACTGCTGGCCCAGACCCTTGTTTTCTTAAACAAGGTCACTGGAAAGGCTGATGAGGACTTCAGTTTACTTCTCAGCAATGAGGAGGAACAGACCAAGCGGTGAGTTTGCTACTAGACACAACTGCTCAGAACGAAGGGGGGCATGTGCGGATCCGTATACATCACACGGGGGTAAAGCTCGGAGAAGGCAACGGCTTTCCATCTAGCTTTATGTTATTTGGGTTTAAACCACAAAGGGGTCGCTTCCCTGGCTGAAGGCAGTGCAGTCCTTCTGAGTCTTGCATAAGCATGTTGAGCACAGCCATGATGGATGGGCCCTCTGAGTGGAAAGACATTTTTCTTTCATATATAAAAAACCCTAAGCAGATGAGCTGAGGAGATTCCATGTGAGATAAAACTGATCCACCAAAAGGGCTTTATGGGAACAACCCACACGTAAGGCCTGGTATGAACAGTCCTAGTAAAATCACATCTTAGTCAGATGGAAGGTTTGGGAATTATAGTTGAATCAAACGTCAACTGGCCTCAGTCCCGGAATCTCTCTCTTTGTTGATGCCTAGGGTTGGTTTAACTAAGCTTGATTGTGATTTTGCAAAGCTTTCCAGTTCCCTTAATCATGACCAAGAAATGCTGCGCCAATCCTACACAGGGTGTCTGCAACAGTCTGTTTCAAACTAAGACTCAGGGTTTCGGGCCTCGTCTAAGTGGCCTCCGAGTCCCCGCTAGTGTAAGGCAAGGAGTTGGCCTAGAGGACGCCTGAGGCCTTTCCAGCTTTCTTAGTGGATGCTGTGAGCGCTGTTTTGAGTTTCTGCCTGTTGCTAACATTGGAAGGCAGGCCTTGCTGGGGTACACGTCTGGTCCATCCATGGAGACCCATTTGTATTAAAGACCACTTATCTTCGGATCAGAGATTCTAGGGATGAAAAGATATGTTTTGGGAAGGGTAAAAACAAGGCAGCTGGGGCCAGGTGTTTCATGCCAATGTCACTGAGCAGGTTTTCTTTCCAAACCATGAAGTTTCTTTGGATGCTGGCGAGGCTGGGGACCCATATGGATCTGGCGCTCAGAGAGCCAGGCTGACTGCTGGCCCAGACCCTTGTTTTCTTAAACAAGGTCACTGGAAAGGCTGATGAGGACTTCAGTTTACTTCTCAGCAATGAGGAGGAACAGACCAAGCGGTGAGTTTGCTACTAGACACAACTGCTCAGAACGAAGGGGGGCATGTGCGGATCCGTATACATCACACGGGGGTAAAGCTCGGAGAAGGCAACGGCTTTCCATCTAGCTTTATGTTATTTGGGTTTAAACCACAAAGGCGTCGCTTCCCCTGGCTGAAGGCAGTGCAGTCCTTCTGAGTCTTGCATAAGCATGTTGAGCACAGCCATGATGGATGGGCCCTCTGAGTGGAAAGACATTTTTTCTTTCATATATAAAAATCCCTAAGCAGATGAGCTGAGGAGATTCCATGTGAGATAAAACTGATCCACCAAAAGGGCTTTATGGGAACAACCCACACGTAAGGCCTGGTATGAACAGTCCTAGTAAAATCACATCTTAGTCAGATGGAAGGTTTGGGAATTATAGTTGAATCAAACGTCAACTGGCCTCAGTCCCGGAATCTCTCTCTTTGTTGATGCCTAGGGTTGGTTTAACTAAGCTTGATTGTGATTTTGCGCAAAGCTTTCCAGTTCCCTTAATCATGACCAAGAAATGCTGCGGCCAATCCTACACAGGGTGTCTGCAACAGTCTGTTTCAAACTAAGACTCAGGGTTTCAATAAAGCTAAATGGCCCTGTTTAATGATTTTTCCCTCTAAGAAAAAAAAAAAAAAGCAAACCGATAAAATAATTGTGTACCTCCTTTCCTTAACACAAAGGCAGAGGCAAAAAGTTCCAACAATGGCATCGTAACTCACCGACAGGTAAACCAGTGTAAATGTCGATGACGAAGCCAGGCCGCTGACTTCCGCAGAGCGTAGCAAATTCATCTGCAGTGATTGAACAGAAGTGGGGAGAGCGGGGTGGGAGCAGGAGGTCAGCAAAGAGCAACAATTGTGCTGAACAACATCACTTTGTAAACATTCTTAGAAGATATTTACCTGTATTTTGAAGAATTCAAAATCAAATAAATTGAAGTTTGTAAAAAAAAAAAAAAAAATTGAGAATTCCTACAGGGGGTGGAACCTTGCCCTTAAGGAAAACACGAAAGGGAAAGTGACCTCACGCTCAGGTTGTACTGAGGCTGAAGCAGAGGCCTCTAGATCCTGTGCGCTCAGGTGCATGCGCCTGCTAGGAGGAATCTGGCTTTCTGTGAGCACGCTGGTCAGCTCTGAACCCAGGAACTGGTATGAGTGCCTCTTTCCACTCTGGATTAAAGAATCTGGGATTCAATGAATGTGCACAAAAGTCATTCCCTGGCTAGAATGGGGGAGACGATAGCAAACCTAAGAGTTCTTGACAGCAGGTCTGTTAATGACCAATTTCATGTCAAACAACCAACTTGACCTCATTACTTCAACTTTTGGAACTGGATGTTTTTACTGCATTTCTTCTGTTTGCCCCCTCTCCCTCACATGAATTCATCAAATTTGATAGTTAAGGCACTGATAGTTAAACGCACTGAATGTCCTCTGTGATCCTCTTTAACTCTGAGATTCTGGAATTCCAGATCATGAGTGTAACTAACATGGCATGGTATCAATGTAAGCTCAAAGCTCACTGCCTTATGGGTCAAACCTACTGAAAGTGAGCAAAAGGGTCCTGGGAGTACTTTAAACAAAAGTGGCATGTTCTTTGCCTAGTGCTGTCTTTCCTTAATCTATGAGTGCCCACTTCTAACAAGTGCCACGCCAGCTCCACGTCCCTCCAACCTTCAGGGACTCCTAAAGTGTGTGTAGACTGCAGGGCTAACGAAAAGCCATGATTGGCTACGGCCAATACTCAACATGAAGAAGAAATCTTGCCTTGTATATAAAGAGTATGCAGATACTCAGACAGATATTTCTGAAAGTAAATAATAGTTGTTATCAGAGATCTTCACAGTGTCTACAAAGGAATGTATGGTGGTCCATCAAGATACAAAATAAAAATACTAGGACATCTCTCTTTGTAACATCCAATTTAAACTAATTTTATGTATATTTTACAATGGAACAGTGTATGAAAATAATGAATGCATCTCTCAATATAACTGAAAACAAATACAGACAGACAGATATACATATACTTTTACTTGTAAATCCACACACACCCAGTGTGGGTAACTGCCAGGTTTTTAAGTGATAGCTATGTATGATAAAAAACCTGAAGGCCAACAGTCAGGACCACAGGTTAGCAACTTTTTTCTCAAAGGGCTAAAACGTAAATATTTTAGGTTCTGTAAGCTGTGCCATCTCTGTTAAAATTACTCAAATATTTCATGCAAGTGACCATAGATAATACGTCAATAAATTAGTGGGGCTATATTCTCGTAAAATTTTATTTATAAAATTTAAGTGCCTCTTTCCACTCTGGATTAAAGAATCTGGGTCATGTCAAACTTCCCTGGCTAGAATGGGGAGACGATAGCAAACCTAAGAGTTCTTGACAGCAGGTCTGTTAATGACCAATTTCATGTCAAACAACCAACTTGACCTCATTACTTCAACTTTTGGAACTGGATGTTTTTACTGCATTTCTTCTGTTTGCCCCCTCTCCCTCACATGAATTCATCAAATTTGATAGTTAAGGCACTGATAGTTAAACGCACTGAATGTCCTCTGTGATCCTCTTTAACTCTGAGATTCTGGAATTCCAGATCATGAGTGTAACTAACATGGCATGGTATCAATGTAAGCTCAAAGCTCACTGCCTTATGGGTCAAACCTACTGAAAGTGAGCAAAAGGGTCCTGGGAGTACTTTAAACAAAAGTGGCATGTTCTTTGCCTAGTGCTGTCTTTCCTTAATCTATGAGTGCCCACTTCTAACAAGTGCCACGCCAGCTCCACGTCCCTCCAACCTTCAGGGACTCCTAAAGTGTGTGTAGACTGCAGGGCTAACGAAAAGCCATGATTGGCTACGGCCAATACTCAACATGAAGAAGAAATCTTGCCTTGTATATAAAGAGTATGCAGATACTCAGACAGATATTTCTGAAAGTAAATAATAGTTGTTATCAGAGATCTTCACAGTGTCTACAAAGGAATGTATGGTGGTCCATCAAGATACAAAATAAAAATACTAGGACATCTCTCTTTGTAACATCCAATTTAAACTAATTTTATGTATATTTTACAATGGAACAGTGTATGAAAATAATGAATGCATCTCTCAATATAACTGAAAACAAATACAGACAGACAGATATACATATACTTTTACTTGTAAATCCACACACACCCAGTGTGGGTAACTGCCAGGTTTTTAAGTGATAGCTATGTATGATAAAAAACCTGAAGGCCAACAGTCAGGACCACAGGTTAGCAACTTTTTTCTCAAAGGGCTAAAACGTAAATATTTTAGGTTCTGTAAGCTGTGCCATCTCTGTTAAAATTACTCAAATATTTCATGCAAGTGACCATAGATAATACGTCAATAAATTAGTGGGGGCTATATTCTCGTAAAATTTTATTTATAAAATTTGACGGTCATAAACTTTTCAGGTCATGATATATTATTGTTCCTTTGATTTTTTTTCCCAACCATTTGAAAATGTCAAAATTATCTTTAGCTTGTGGACCATACAGAAATAGGAGCCAGGCTAGAAATGGCCCAGGGGCTCTTGTTTGCCAAACTCTGGTCTAACAACAACATGCAGAGTAGAGACAGCTCGTAATTGTAAGTGATGGTTACTGCATTATGTCTGGAGTAAACAGCAGATGAAATCGTACACTTTACTAAAAAAAGAATCTTTGGTGTTTTGCATGGTCAGGTAGCAGCAAACACTAGATCTGGTATTTTACCTATCACTGTGGGGAATGGAGTGGATACCACACAATTCACAGATCAGTAATTTGCATGGCAGTTCATCCAATGTGAACCATAAAGATGGCGGCCGAGAGGCTAGGACTCTCTTCTCCCAATGTAGGGGGCCCGGGTTCAATCCCTGGTCAGAGAACAAGATTCTGCATGCTACTACTGAGACCTGGCACAGGTAAATTAATCTATCTTAAAAATATCATAAAGATGATCTAGATCATTATCAGTAAATGATGCTATCTTGATACATATCATCAACCATATGAGAACACTGCGTCCAAGGTTTTGCTTCATTTACTCTTAGGATACAAATTAGATTTTTTTCCAAACAGGTAACATTGTATAGACTTTCTGAATAAGAATATAAGAAAATATATCAAGGGTTGTGCTTTTCTTTTGAATTTGGCGTGCTAGGACTTAGCTGTGGTACACAGGATCTTCCACCTTCACTGGCCATGCAGGCTCTTTGGTTGAAGCATGCACTCTTGGTTGGGGCATGGGGGAGCTACTCATAGTCCCTTGACCAGGGATGGAACGTGGGCCTCCTGCACCGGGAGTGCAGAGTCTTAGCTAGGCACCACAGGTTAGCAACTTTTTTCTCAAAGGGCTAAAACGTAAATATTTTAGGTTCTGTAAGCTGTGCCATCTCTGTTAAAATTACTCAAATATTTCATGCAAGTGACCATAGATAATACGTCAATAAATTAGTGGGGGCTATATTCTCGTAAAATTTTATTTATAAAATTTGACGGTCATAAACTTTTCAGGTCATGATATATTATTGTTCCTTTGATTTTTTTTCCCAACCATTTGAAAATGTCAAAATTATCTTTAGCTTGTGGACCATACAGAAATAGGAGCCAGGCTAGAAATGGCCCAGGGGCTCTTGTTTGCCAAACTCTGGTCTAACAACAACATGCAGAGTAGAGACAGCTCGTAATTGTAAGTGATGGTTACTGCATTATGTCTGGAGTAAACAGCAGATGAAATCGTACACTTTACTAAAAAAAGAATCTTTGGTGTTTTGCATGGTCAGGTAGCAGCAAACACTAGATCTGGTATTTTACCTATCACTGTGGGGAATGGAGTGGATACCACACAATTCACAGATCAGTAATTTGCATGGCAGTTCATCCAATGTGAACCATAAAGATGGCGGCCGAGAGGCTAGGACTCTCTTCTCCCAATGTAGGGGGCCCGGGTTCAATCCCTGGTCAGAGAACAAGATTCTGCATGCTACTACTGAGACCTGGCACAGGTAAATTAATCTATCTTAAAAATATCATAAAGATGATCTAGATCATTATCAGTAAATGATGCTATCTTGATACATATCATCAACCATATGAGAACACTGCGTCCAAGGTTTTGCTTCATTTACTCTTAGGATACAAATTAGATTTTTTTCCAAACAGGTAACATTGTATAGACTTTCTGAATAAGAATATAAGAAAATATATCAAGGGTTGTGCTTTTCTTTTGAATTTGGCGTGCTAGGACTTAGCTGTGGTACACAGGATCTTCCACCTTCACTGGCCATGCAGGCTCTTTGGTTGAAGCATGCACTCTTGGTTGGGGCATGGGGGAGCTACTCATAGTCCCTTGACCAGGGATGGAACCTGGGCCTCCTGCACCGGGAGTGCAGAGTCTTAGCTACTGGACCGCCAGGGAAGTCCTCACGCTGGGCTTTTCCTCAATGCTGACTTTGCTTTGTGGTCACTGAGACTCTTAGACTCGACCACATCTCTCTTCGTATGAGCTGCTAGAAGGTTTAAAGCCCACATTGTCACTCATTACTGACACATGTACAGGAACGCCCAGCTTGGTTCTTGTGTATTAATTACCCCTGCTTTGAGTTTTCTATCCTTGCTTGCCATTTGCATTAGGCCTTCTTATTTTACATAGGCATCGTTGTGGGCCATCTTGAATTTCTTTTGAAACAAGATTAGTTATGAATAAGCAAAATGGATAATTATAAGTAAGTAACCAATATACGAATATGGTTTACTTATTTGCCCTACTGCTCTGGCCCATGTTTCCAGACTTTAAGTTACACAGCGAACTCCGTAACAATAACTATGTTCATATTTTTGTGATATGCTGAGACTATAAGCCTCAGCTTATAGTAAATGAACTTGTGTAGTAAATGAGAAAATATGTTTTCTGATTCAATTTTCAGCTGAAAGGACCAAGAGCAGCTATGATTTAAAATGTTTGCCTTTGGGAGCTAATCTTTCCTTATTAAAGACTGAAATCTTCCCTGCCTCGCCTTGGCTGAGATTCATCTCTCCAACAATGCATGGGTAAGGTACCAAGCGCTCTTTCCGGTAATGGTGAAACTGAAACCCACCTGTGCTTGGAATGGGGCACTGTTCACAGGGCTTGTTCCAGGCCCGGCCAATATTGTAGGAACAACAGCACATCTTCTTGGTCATGTTGAACAAGAGCTCTCCGTCGCAGGTCTGGTTGTCAGCATAGTAGTTCCTGTAGCACAGACTCCTCCTCATGTCTAGAGGAGAGGAGGGGAGGAGGGGCTGGGGAGGCTGCGGGGAGAGGCTGGCAGGGAGAGTCTAACGGGGATGCGTAAGGAGGGGGTCTCTTCTGAACGGTATTGTAACTTGACTGCGCTGAGAGCAGCAGAATCGTGCTCTCACACAACCCTCTGTCCACCTCTGCTGCCACATGGAAAAGGACTCTGAGAAATGCTGGCCCCAAATTCCCTTCGGGTTTCTCTGCAACATCTTACAAAACATCCAAATGAACTTTTGGGCCAGCCTGATGTAGTCCCTGGTGCTTTGTGCCACAGAACTAAGTCATTATGTAGCTGTGGCCTTAATAAACTTTACATGACTCTCCACCCGGTCTCCTAGTAACCTTTCTCCACTGCTATTTGGCAGGGATTTTCTCATTTCCGACTCATGATGTTTTAATACTGTAGGTCAGTGCTGTAAATATCATTGTATAAAGATACACCCAGAGTCAAACAAAAGAAGTACTATGAAACCTTTGTTTGGGATTTTCTGACATCACACTGTGAAGAAAACTCCCAACCACCCACATGAGGTGCTGAGAAAAGGCCAAACTTACGGTTTACAGGCAGGAGGCGCTCCCAGTGAAAGGGTGGCAGCACTCACTTGGAGGAGTACCATGACACTGAGGATGAATTGCTGGGCTTGGAAGCTCTTTATCTCTTTGCAGTTGGACACCAAACACGCTTCACAGAGAAAAGCTGGGACTTACCCATGCAATTATTGCCCCCGTTCACTTGCATGTAGTCTGGAGGGCAGATACAAGTATAGTTGCCAACGGTGTTGTAACATGTCCCTGGACCACAGATTCCGGGGGTTTCACATTCATTCACATCTATAATCCAAAGAGAAAGTAGTAGGTTTCACTCTTTGGAATAATTATATGATTATAATGCTGATGGTGGAGGAGAACATCCATCCACAGGGCACTCTGCAATCAGGATAAGAAATGCAGATGTTTCGTTCATCGGTGTCCTTAGTCGGTGATCATGTGTGCATTTTCAGGAAAGGGGTTTCAGAAAAGGGAAATTTACCTTCTGATGTGAGTTCTTAACAAATGAATCTAAAACATCCTACAACACCTGCAGTGATGGAAATGTGGAGAAATGATAATTCTCAAATATCTTTCAGAAGGACGACTATGGACTTCATAAATTCACAACATCTCAGGAAGGATATGATACATCCTGAAGCCACCCAAGACTGGCTTCATGAATCTGTACTGGTAAGACAACACAGCGTGGACACACCATGCGTTCCCTTACACGACACTTAGGTTAACTCTCACACAACCCTCTGTCCACCTCTGCTGCCACATGGAAAAGGACTCTGAGAAATGCTGGCCCCAAATTCCTTGGGTTTCTCTGCAACATCTTACAAAACATCCAAATGAACTTTTGGGCCAGCCTGATGTAGTCCCTGGTGCTTTGTGCCACAGAACTAAGTCATTATGTAGCTGTGGCCTTAATAAACTTTACATGACTCTCCACCCGGTCTCCTAGTAACCTTTCTCCACTGCTATTTGGCAGGGATTTTCTCATTTCCGACTCATGATGTTTTAATACTGTAGGTCAGTGCTGTAAATATCATTGTATAAAGATACACCCAGAGTCAAACAAAAGAAGTACTATGAAACCTTTGTTTGGGATTTTCTGACATCACACTGTGAAGAAAACTCCCAACCACCCACATGAGGTGCTGAGAAAAGGCCAAACTTACGGTTTACAGGCAGGAGGCGCTCCCAGTGAAAGGGTGGCAGCACTCACTTGGAGGAGTACCATGACACTGAGGATGAATTGCTGGGCTTGGAAGCTCTTTATCTCTTTGCAGTTGGACACCAAACACGCTTCACAGAGAAAAGCTGGGACTTACCCATGCAATTATTGCCCCCGTTCACTTGCATGTAGTCTGGAGGGCAGATACAAGTATAGTTGCCAACGGTGTTGTAACATGTCCCTGGACCACAGATTCCGGGGGTTTCACATTCATTCACATCTATAATCCAAAGAGAAAGTAGTAGGTTTCACTCTTTGGAATAATTATATGATTATAATGCTGATGGTGGAGGAGAACATCCATCCACAGGGCACTCTGCAATCAGGATAAGAAATGCAGATGTTTCGTTCATCGGTGTCCTTAGTCGGTGATCATGTGTGCATTTTCAGGAAAGGGGTTTCAGAAAAGGGAAATTTACCTTCTGATGTGAGTTCTTAACAAATGAATCTAAAACATCCTACAACACCTGCAGTGATGGAAATGTGGAGAAATGATAATTCTCAAATATCTTTCAGAAGGACGACTATGGACTTCATAAATTCACAACATCTCAGGAAGGATATGATACATCCTGAAGCCACCCAAGACTGGCTTCATGAATCTGTACTGGTAAGACAACACAGACGTGGACACACCATGCGTCCTTCCCCATTTTCTAATACACGTGCTGATTCTAACTTAGGTTAACTCCATGAATCTTAATATGTGTCATACACATTGTGATGCTCAACTAACTCTCAACAAGGTTGTCACTGCCAAGGTCACCTAATAAGCCTTTGGGAGAACTGGAGGAATATTTTTCCTGCAGGACACAGGAGATCTCTTCCCTAGTCAGCATGTGACTCCTATAGACAGATGAAAACCAGTTTTCCATGCCCATCAATGGTCTACGTGCTCTGAATGCTAACAGCAGTCAACATTCTCCATCGTTCCGAGTAGTACAGGATGAACAGGAGTCATCAATTACACCGTACAACCAAAGGAGCACCCTCTGAAGAGCAGGTCATTTAAACGCTTAGGACAAATGGTTACATGGTAAAGGACAAGAAGAGGAGCCTAGAAATGCCCAGACTGTAGAAGCCACTGACAGGCCAAGACCTGAGCTACTCCCATGAAAATGGCTTTTCTGAAGAGCATGGCGAATTCACTGTAGTCATAAATGGGATGATGGCTCAAGGTAACAAAGACACCATTTTTTCTCAAGAAAAGAGGGAGATTTACGGTGTATTGGACGTGATATTTCGTCACTAACAGGAGCACAAGCCTCCACATCTGTGGCTTAGTTACCTGGCCATGCCGGCATTGAGACCACTGTGCTATACTGCCAGCCTGTCAGTCTTCCTGTGCCTCACTGTGCTGGCTTCTGAGGTCAGTTCTCAGTATCTGAAAGAACGCATCATTCTAAACATTTACCATCACACACTCGGGTGTCTTCATTCAGATAGTAGCCCGTTGGACAACGGCACTGGAAACTGCCAAAGGTGTTGATGCATTTCCCGCCTTGGCACAGCCCCGGGAGCTCCTGGCACTCGTCAATATCTATCAAAAGGAAACGACAGCATTTCTTCTGCACTGCAAATCAACCCAAGGGAGTTTCAAAGGGACACACTTTAAGATAAAGGAAAAGAGGAAGTACCTTCAAAAGGGGTACCCTTTTGGGACATCTCAGGAAGGATATGATACATCCTGAAGCCACCCAAGACTGGCATACACAACCATTGCGTCCTTCCCCATTTTCTAATACACGTGCTGATTCTAACTTAGGTTAACTCCATGAATCTTAATATGTGTCATACACATTGTGATGCTCAACTAACTCTCAACAAGGTTGTCACTGCCAAGGTCACCTAATAAGCCTTTGGGAGAACTGGAGGAATATTTTTCCTGCAGGACACAGGAGATCTCTTCCCTAGTCAGCATGTGACTCCTATAGACAGATGAAAACCAGTTTTCCATGCCCATCAATGGTCTACGTGCTCTGAATGCTAACAGCAGTCAACATTCTCCATCGTTCCGAGTAGTACAGGATGAACAGGAGTCATCAATTACACCGTACAACCAAAGGAGCACCCTCTGAAGAGCAGGTCATTTAAACGCTTAGGACAAATGGTTACATGGTAAAGGACAAGAAGAGGAGCCTAGAAATGCCCAGACTGTAGAAGCCACTGACAGGCCAAGACCTGAGCTACTCCCATGAAAATGGCTTTTCTGAAGAGCATGGCGAATTCACTGTAGTCATAAATGGGATGATGGCTCAAGGTAACAAAGACACCATTTTTTCTCAAGAAAAGAGGGAGATTTACGGTGTATTGGACGTGATATTTCGTCACTAACAGGAGCACAAGCCTCCACATCTGTGGCTTAGTTACCTGGCCATGCCGGCATTGAGACCACTGTGCTATACTGCCAGCCTGTCAGTCTTCCTGTGCCTCACTGTGCTGGCTTCTGAGGTCAGTTCTCAGTATCTGAAAGAACGCATCATTCTAAACATTTACCATCACACACTCGGGTGTCTTCATTCAGATAGTAGCCCGTTGGACAACGGCACTGGAAACTGCCAAAGGTGTTGATGCATTTCCCGCCTTGGCACAGCCCCGGGAGCTCCTGGCACTCGTCAATATCTATCAAAAGGAAAACGACAGCATTTCTTCTGCACTGCAAATCAACCCAAGGGAGTTTCAAAGGGACACACTTTAAGATAAAGGAAAAGAGGAAGTACCTTCCAGTATAACAGTGATAGGGTTGGGCCGAAAACCTTCTCCACCAGGACAGAGAATTTTGTACTCAGCTATGGGAACAAAAACAAAAAAATCAGATTGAGTTCTCTGAAATCTAAAATTTCTAGAAGGAGCATCCTCAGGAGAACTACGGACATAGCCATCTGAAAATATTTATTGACAGGAACCTTTAGCAGTTGTCCCAATCAACCAAAGCAAGTTAACACCTTTGTATGTGCTTGTCCTTTCTAACGGCTTCTTCTACATGCGCCAAGTGGAAGGCTACTGTCCTCAGCCTGTGAACCGTCCACCTCCGCTCTGCTCCTGTGCTCTTAATGAACTGTTTTATTCTGATCTCCATCAGTCTTTCTTCTAATGATTTTCCTTTCCCTTTTTATTTTGGAACAAACTCCTTCATATTTTTGTTCAGTCTTACTTCCTGGGAATCACGGCTTCCCTAAATACAGATCATCATCAGCTTGTCTCCAAACCTCTTTCCAAACACAGCCTTAGGAAAAGCTGTTCTTTCTTGGTTCTCACCCTCTTTTCTCCTTAATGACTAGACAGCTTGCTTGCTCCTCCATTTCTGCTGATGGCACACTGACACCCCTGGTTTCCAAAACCAGCTTCTCACAGGGGCCTCCGATTCTTTCCATTAAGTCTGCCACCCACGTATCCCACTCAGCAACACCTCCTTCAGCTCTGCACGCCAGGTGATCCACACAGGAACACATGGAGAGGAGCGACCCTCATTGGCTGTATCATCCTGATAAGCATCTATAAGAATAGGGGTCAAGGGTATACCTACAACTGGTTTGGACTAATGTATAGCTGTAAACAACAAAACTCTGCAAAAGTAAACTAAAAACAATTATATATATAATAATATGCATGATACATACACTTATATTGAATTTTGGACAATAACAAGTAGAATAAATAATAAAGCAAATGTTAATCATTCTTATCACTCAAAAAAAAATCAGTTCTTTCATAATTGTGATGATCTTTCCAAATCTGATCATCTCCCTTGTGGCTTTCTGAAAGTATAGGCACATATGCATAATTATAATATATGTGTAGATCCCAGTTCTATCTCTGATCCACTTTGAGGTAGGGGAGACCTCTGTTACTTGGCTTATCATCCTTACTCAACAGAACTGACGCTCCCCACACACCTAAACATCTTGGTTTGAGTCTCTCAATGTCAATGAAATGAACTCTCTTCCTTGTTTAGTTTTCTCTTCTGCTCTTTCTGTCATCATTCACTCTTTTGCAGTCTCCTCTTTCACGTCACACCCTTCTTCCAAGACCCAATTAAATAATGCACCGAGTTATGACCAGGCACTGCCACTTAGAACTGACTTGTGTTTCTGAAGCAAAGAGAGAAGGGGGTGCCCACCAGGCATTCGTTTCTGTGCTGAGTGCTTCACACGAATGAGTTCATTCAACCCTGGGAGGCACATTATGAATGAAGAAACAGGCCAGCAGACTCCCACGCGACATGGGTGGCAAGTGACGAGTCCTAACTGGAACCAGGTGTGCTCTTTCTCCCACTCACGGCACTGAGTCTGCTCATCTCTCTTCCCTTCTTGAGGTCTACACCGAATGGCAGCTTTTATGTGTGGGTCCTATTTTGTTAAACTGTATGTTCCCGGAAGGTGGGAACTAGCTCTTAGCAGAGAATTATCTCATTATCTATGAAGTATCACCTCCGCACACACAAAGTTCATCTTCTAAGTACTCAACAAAAGACCCTAGAAAAAGTGAAAAAGGGATCCTTGAGCAAGGAAAGAATCAATACCTATCCCAATATATCCAATACGCAGCAGCCACTGACCTCTGTCCTGGAAGCTACATCGGATTCTGAATCCTAATACAGCATCCACTTAGAAAACTGGAAGGTTGTTTTATTTTTTGAAGACTGATCATTTATGTCCTTAAAACACATTCTAAAGCTTTCTTTTAAGTTGTACCCTAAGATGGGGGTCTTTCATTTCATGTTTGTTTAACTAATGGCTTCTTTTTTACTGGAAACTCCTATCTGTCCTAGAACTTCTAAAACCAGCCGGCAGATGACAAGAGGAGACATCGGTGTGCTTTGGAAAGACTTTCACCAATCTGATCATCTACCTTGTGGCTTTCTGAAAGTATAGGCACATATGCATAATTATAATATATGTGTAGATCCCAGTTCTATCTCTGATCCACTTTGAGGTAGGGGAGACCTCTGTTACTTGGCTTATCATCCTTACTCAACAGAACTGACGCTCCCCACACACCTAAACATCTTGGTTTGAGTCTCTCAATGTCAATGAAATGAACTCTCTTCCTTGTTTATTTTTCTCTTCTGCTCTTTCTGTCATCATTCACTCTTTTGCAGTCTCCTCTTTCACGTCACACCCTTCTTCCAAGACCCAATTAAATAATGCACCGAGTTATGACCAGGCACTGCCACTTAGAACTGACTTGTGTTTCTGAAGCAAAGAGAGAAGGGGGTGCCCACCAGGCATTCGTTTCTGTGCTGAGTGCTTCACACGAATGAGTTCATTCAACCCTGGGAGGCACATTATGAATGAAGAAACAGGCCAGCAGACTCCCACGCGACATGGGTGGCAAGTGACGAGTCCTAACTGGAACCAGGTGTGCTCTTTCTCCCACTCACGGCACTGAGTCTGCTCATCTCTCTTCCCTTCTTGAGGTCTACACCGAATGGCAGCTTTTATGTGTGGGTCCTATTTTGTTAAACTGTATGTTCCCGGAAGGTGGGAACTAGCTCTTAGCAGAGAATTATCTCATTATCTATGAAGTATCACCTCCGCACACACAAAGTTCATCTTCTAAGTACTCAACAAAAGACCCTAGAAAAAGTGAAAAAGGGATCCTTGAGCAAGGAAAGAATCAATACCTATCCCAATATATCCAATACGCAGCAGCCACTGACCTCTGTCCTGGAAGCTACATCGGATTCTGAATCCTAATACAGCATCCACTTAGAAAACTGGAAGGTTGTTTTATTTTTTGAAGACTGATCATTTATGTCCTTAAAACACATTCTAAAGCTTTCTTTTAAGTTGTACCCTAAGATGGGGGTCTTTCATTTCATGTTTGTTTAACTAATGGCTTCTTTTTTACTGGAAACTCCTATCTGTCCTAGAACTTCTAAAACCAGCCGGCAGATGACAAGAGGAGACATCGGTGTGTCTACTCGCCTGGAAGACTTCCTTCAACATAATGCGATCGTCTTTCCACTCAGAAGATGCCCTACCCAGCCAACTGGGGATGCTTTCTGACTCCCAGATCGGGAGTAGGGTACCTCAGCAGGGCTGAAATGACTACTCTCTCCCCCACACTCCCACCAATTGAAGAGGAGAGACCGGCGGCAGCTCCCTCCTTCTGTGGCTTGGATTCTCTGGAGCTAGAAAGGAGAGCCAGACTGAGCTGGAATCATAGTCATAATAATGAACAGGAGGATGTCCACTTACATGTGTTCACAGGAGGGCACAGCTCACAGGGAGTACCCCAAGCTTTACCCAGCGAACAGCAACATGAAGCCTTGGAAACACCAACTCCGATCTCATTGCTGCAGGCTGTGTCTCCATTGTCTCCCCGAGGGCGGATGTCCAGATAGCAGTTTCCAGAGCGGGTATCTACACACCAACCAAAGGGTCAGGCAAACGCTTTCTACGCAAGGGCTGAACATTCAAACCCACTTCTGAAATTGTTTAAAAATCATGATTTAAATAAAAAGGGCCTAAACGCAGACACTGGGAACTGGCCTAGAGCAAAGTATCTGAACATATAAACCATATTTAGGAAATGTTTACATTTCATTGTATTATTCTATCACGGTTTCACAATTTGAGAATGCCATGCTCCATGCTGCCTGAAAACCACTCAACGGTATGTTTCTCTAAAAGGTTTTGAAGACCTTACCGACGCAGCCGACTCGTGTTGGGTTCAGCTCAAAATCGGGGGGACAGTCGCAGGTGTAGCTGCCGGCGTTGTTGACACAGTTCCCGCTGATGCACGTGGTGGGGTCCAGGCATTCGTTAACGTCTGGAACGAACAGCCGGCGGCAGAGTTACCACCTGAGCCAAGGCGGGGCAGGTGCCACCGCAAAACAGTAGCACCGAATCCAGGGCTCCCTACTCGAATTTTCAGAGTTTCCAGGTAGAATTGCCCCTAGAAATACAGTCTTCCACTTCTGAAACAAAATCCCTCAGGAAGGAAATGTGTCATAGGCTTTGGTCTTTCTCCCCTGACAAGAGGAGACATCGGTGTGTCTACTCGCCTGGAAGACTTCCTTCAACATAATGCGATCGTCTTTCCACTCAGAAGATGCCCTACCCAGCCAACTGGGGATGCTTTCTGACTCCCAGATCGGGAGTAGGGTACCTCAGCAGGGCTGAAATGACTACTCTCTCCCCCACACTCCCACCAATTGAAGAGGAGAGACCGGCGGCAGCTCCCTCCTTCTGTGGCTTGGATTCTCTGGAGCTAGAAAGGAGAGCCAGACTGAGCTGGAATCATAGTCATAATAATGAACAGGAGGATGTCCACTTACATGTGTTCACAGGAGGGCACAGCTCACAGGGAGTACCCCAAGCTTTACCCAGCGAACAGCAACATGAAGCCTTGGAAACACCAACTCCGATCTCATTGCTGCAGGCTGTGTCTCCATTGTCTCCCCGAGGGCGGATGTCCAGATAGCAGTTTCCAGAGCGGGTATCTACACACCAACCAAAGGGTCAGGCAAACGCTTTCTACGCAAGGCCTGAACATTCAAACCCACTTCTGAAATTTTTTAAAAAATCATGATTTAAATAAAAAGGGCCTAAACGCAGACACTGGGAACTGGCCTAGAGCAAAGTATCTGAACATATAAACCATATTTAGGAAATGTTTACATTTCATTGTATTATTCTATCACGGTTTCACAATTTGAGAATGCCATGCTCCATGCTGCCTGAAAACCACTCAACGGTATGTTTCTCTAAAAGGTTTTGAAGACCTTACCGACGCAGCCGACTCGTGTTGGGTTCAGCTCAAAATCGGGGGGACAGTCGCAGGTGTAGCTGCCGGCGTTGTTGACACAGTTCCCGCTGATGCACGTGGTGGGGTCCAGGCATTCGTTAACGTCTGGAACGAACAGCCGGCGGCAGAGTTACCACCTGAGCCAAGGCGGGGCAGGTGCCACCGCAAAACAGTAGCACCGAATCCAGGGCTCCCTACTCGAATTTTCAGAGTTTCCAGGTAGAATTGCCCCTAGAAATACAGTCTTCCACTTCTGAAACAAAATCCCTCAGGAAGGAAATGTGTCATAGGCTTTGGTCTTTCTCCCCCCTGGAACACATGTAGCATTCACGTTTGTCATTGGGAGAACATATAACTTTGGAACGAGGGAAAATATTCCAGTGAAGGTAACTGAAAGCAAAACATGCCTGTGACTCAGGTTGACCTCAGGTCAACCCAAAATTCAGACACAGGTTTTAAGAAAATATAGTCAATATGTGCGGCTTGTTATTTTATCAAATGGGAGCAAGATGTCCCCGGGAACTGGCGGGAGCAGGCAACTGCGGCTGCTTCCCCTGCTGGGCGCGCAAGTGCAGATGCGTGCATGCGGCTCAGCGCGTGCCTTCAGGCCTGCTAAGAGTCCCTCTCCCATCACTGATGCTGGTGGAATACCTGCCTTTCAGTTTCTATTCTCAAAACACGCACAGAATAGTAAGGACACGGGCTGTGGCAAATCCGACTGCTGCTCAAGCTTTTGCCTATTTGGAAGACTTGTGAAACAGTGAAGAAAAGACAAGCTGATTCAGAGAGAGGAGACGAGGGAATGAGGATGACGCCTTCCTCTCCGGATCTCCCGCTCAGAGCTGGGAACCCTCCTGGAGGCTCTGTCGTGAAAAATGTGCACGTCCGACTCTGGGCGACCCTGTGGACTGCCAGGCTCCTCTGTCCATGGGATGCCCCAGGCAAGAATACTGGAGGGGGCTGCCAAATCGTCCTCCAGGGGACCTCCCCAACCCAGGGATCTAACCTGCTGCTCTCACATCTGCCTGCACGGGCAGGCAGGTTCTGTGACACGAGTGCCACCTGGGAAGCCCTGTAGTGAAAAATGCCTTTGCTCACATCATGTGGGCTCTTAGAGCAACTGGACAGACTAAGGGCAGTTGGGATGGGGACGGATGATGCTGGTGGTGATGCAGGGCACTGGGGAGAAGGCACGGCAGTGGCGAGGTGACTCACGGGGGTGCGCCGGAGGCCGGTCTGGTGGTGTCATCGTTTTTAGGAAAACCAAGAGAAGAATGTGTGCCTGGGGGAGACCACCTTAGTCCAGAGCACACTGGGCGAGGTGGTGATGGTGGTCGCAACTGGAGAGCCATTGAGTCATGGCCTGTTTAGGGCGCTAGAAAAGGTAGGATTTTCTTGAAATTCAGACCCCATACAGAATGAAATTTGTTTCCTTAGTAGCCTTGAACGGAAGGCGAGGCTAGGATGGAGACCTGAAAATGGCTCTCAAAGTTGTAACTCAGTGCCAGACAGAACCAAGTGACTGTCCACAGAGCGCCTGCCGTGGCTTTTCTAGGTTTGTGCTTCTTTCCTGGAGGGTTTCAGGAACACTGCTCACAGGAGGATGGTCTATACACTAGCAATGGGTGGCTGAGTTCTAATGTGCCATGTTCTCTGGTGACTGCCAAAAGGCCGGCTGGGAAGGGGTGGGCGTCTCAGCAGAGAAGTTCAAGATGCAATCCAGGACCCCAGGGCACAGCCTTCAAAAAGGAGACTCTCCAAAAATGTGACCAAGGAGACGAGGAACGGCAGGAACGTGCCTCCATGGTCACGAGCTTGAGTCTAAGTCTACCAGCTCTGTACCCTGCATTCTCTTCAGCTTCTCCGTCTGCACCCTCACATCTCACGGGGCCAGATCTGAAGACACGTGTCCTGTGATTCCTAATGCTCTGTCCCTGCTTGTCTTCTGTGACTCTACGCAGAACCTCGTGCAGTCCCCATAAGGCGGCGGCAGCTGGGGCCCCTGGAACCCCTGAGGGCAGATCCCCGTGTGAATGGAGGCCTTACCTGTGCAGTTCCCACCACTTCTGTCCAGTTCATAGCCGATCTCACACTCACAGCGGAACAGGCCGGGGAGGTTGTGGCAAGTTCCAAAAACACAGATGTTCGGAAGAGAGCACTCATCGATATCTGACGGGAGGGTGGAAAGGGGGCACAATGAAACTAGTTTTCTTGCCAAAGATACTGCCTAATGTAACTAGGCAAACATTATTATTAAGAAGACGAAGACTATCGGACATCAACCTAGATCCTTCTCCTATAGACTTCAGATGATTTGTCACCTGTTAGGACATCTCCCAGGTGAGAACTTCGCTTGTCTCAGCCCCCTGCTACACGCCAAGCACTGGCTAGGCATTTTACATCCACATATCTCATTTACAGTGTTTTCCACGGCTCCGCATCACTTTTGTAAAGGAAGAACCAAACGAGCCGCCTTAGACTAAATTCTTGGGTTGTTCTTATTTATATACTCTGTGTTTTGGTTGTAAGTTAACATTGCAAGAACCACAAAGGTTTTGTGGTAACGTTTATCATCAGTTTGTATAGTCCTCTGTGTTCCTAGTACCATGATGTGTGTTTGCAGTCGTTGATGGAGATCCGAAAACTGCTGACACTTTTTCCAGGCCTCTGTCCCTGCCTCACGTTAACATTCTGCTTGGGTGATTGAATCAGAGGCACATTTTCAGCCTTGAGACTGGCTCTTAATAGCCAGGACCACACTGCCAATGATGACTTATATTAAGAACAAAGAAACAAACAAACAAAACCTTCTCCTGCAGCATCAGGGGAAGCCAAACTTTCACCGTGCCTCTTTCTATTCCCAGAGGTGGCACAGTACCTGTTTTCCTTGGATGTTTGCAAAAGCAAAGAAGGCATTAGGCACGTGATCAAGAGCATAATTAGTTTCTTGCCTCAGGGGAATTTTATATCAAACTCTGCCCGCTTCATATAAACTGTGCAGAGAACATCCTATAGCTCCATAACAAAGAAAAGCGTTTACGTAGAACTGTACAAGGGAATCCGCACACATGTCAAAGCTAAAGACTGATTCTGAGTTAATGTCCTAGAAACAAGCAACAACTATTAGCTGAGACATGAATCAGGGTCTTGTTTAAACTTCTACTGTCCATCGTTATCATGTGTTTACTTCTACTGAAACCTTTTCAGTCCACTGTGGTCACTAATTCTTCTCAAGGAGGGATCATGTGCCTGAATTTGATAAGTGAGGCTAAAGAGAAGAATCCTGTGTTTCCTAATGGGATCCCTCCTTAGCCAACAGTCTCTCAGGACTCTTCCTGTCTGCCCAGTGCTTCTCGAAAGACAGAGCCTTGTGCTGGGAGACACTGTGACCCACGGTATTATCCCCAGGCCCCTACTGAAAGGATCTGCAAAAGCCTGCTCCACGGTCACATGTGTTAGCTCTTTACAGACCATCTGAGACACACACAGGACGTCTGTCTACGGACAAGACCATTCTCTCTGCTGTTATTTTAACGTGTTTACTTCTAGAAACCAACCCATGGCAGAGGTTAAAAACCATGCTTCCATATTGAAAAAGAACCCTTCCCTGTTAGGGCACCAGCACCTTGAGCCCTTCCGCCAGCCGTGGCTCAGAGGCGGCGCTGAGCGGGCAGGCCCCACGTGCCCGTGGCTCACGGGCGTGCTCGTGCACACACCGGCCGGCCGAGGCTGGACGTGACGCTCAGGGCCACGCAGCCGAGACGTCCTCTGCTCAAAGGGAAACGGTCTGGCTGGACACCCCATCTCTACACACACTGAATGGACAGGTGAGACGGGAAGCCAAAACACACCTTGGTGTCAAAAAGGACAGACAAACAAAACCCATCAGGCCCATGTACATAACCCGACAGCCTCAGGCCGCGCCCAGCCCCCCGCGGATCCCATCAGTTACCTTCACAGGCTTTTCCGTCGGCACTGGGCACAAAGCCCATGTCACACTCACAGCGGTATCCTCCCGGGGCGTTCAGGCACTGGCCGTTGCCACACAGATTGAGATTCTCAGAGCACTCATCAAGGTCTACAGCCGGAAAGAAACACACGTTTGTCTTCCTTAATAAGGAGCCTTCAGGGCCAACAACTTTCATAATTATCAGCTTCCTAAGGGTAGGCATGCTTCATCATCGTTTCCACTGGACACACGTAAACACGTTTCTCTTTTGAATGCCAGTATTAAGTACTCAGTGAATGTGAGGCTCAAGTACGGACTCATGAATACTAAATCATCTCTAGCGATGTAAAATGAGTACCCAGGCTTCTGCAAGCAGGAGTATCCCCAGAAGGGCACATCCGTGACAGGAAATACTACGTTATGGTGCGAGCCCGAGGGTATCCCCTTTCAAGCACTCTAGGGCAACTCTTCCTGTCTGCCCAGTGCTTCTCGAAAGACAGAGCCTTGTGCTGGGAGACACTGTGACCCACGGTATTATCCCCAGGCCCCTACTGAAAGGATCTGCAAAAGCCTGCTCCACGGTCACATGTGTTAGCTCTTTACAGACCATCTGAGACACACACAGGACGTCTGTCTACGGACAAGACCATTCTCTCTGCTGTTATTTTAACGTGTTTACTTCTAGAAACCAACCCATGGCAGAGGTTAAAAACCATGCTTCCATATTGAAAAAGAACCCTTCCCTGTTAGGGCACCAGCACCTTGAGCCCTTCCGCCAGCCGTGGCTCAGAGGCGGCGCTGAGCGGGCAGGCCCCACGTGCCCGTGGCTCACGGGCGTGCTCGTGCACACACCGGCCGGCCGAGGCTGGACGTGACGCTCAGGGCCACGCAGCCGAGACGTCCTCTGCTCAAAGGGAAACGGTCTGGCTGGACACCCCATCTCTACACACACTGAATGGACAGGTGAGACGGGAAGCCAAAACACACCTTGGTGTCAAAAAGGACAGACAAACAAAACCCATCAGGCCCATGTACATAACCCGACAGCCTCAGGCCGCGCCCAGCCCCCAGCGGATCCCATCAGTTACCTTCACAGGCTTTTCCGTCGGCACTGGGCACAAAGCCCATGTCACACTCACAGCGGTATCCTCCCGGGGCGTTCAGGCACTGGCCGTTGCCACACAGATTGAGATTCTCAGAGCACTCATCAAGGTCTACAGCCGGAAAGAAACACACGTTTGTCTTCCTTAATAAGGAGCCTTCAGGGCCAACAACTTTCATAATTATCAGCTTCCTAAGGGTAGGCATGCTTCATCATCGTTTCCACTGGACACACGTAAACACGTTTCTCTTTTGAATGCCAGTATTAAGTACTCAGTGAATGTGAGGCTCAAGTACGGACTCATGAATACTAAATCATCTCTAGCGATGTAAAATGAGTACCCAGGCTTCTGCAAGCAGGAGTATCCCCAGAAGGGCACATCCGTGACAGGAAATACTACGTTATGGTGCGAGCCCGATTCTCAAGCTTCAGGCTTGGCTTAGGTGGGCAGAAACACCACCTTAGACTTACAACAGCAACTCTAGGAAGGACCGAGAAGTCCTACCTGCTTTGTTGTGTTAATAATCATAGTCACTATACATTAAACACCTGAACAGTATGTGCCTGATACATGAAACTTGGAATATTTTCTTAAAAGCAACAGGAAATTTGTGATAACAGAACTTCACCAGGTTAAGCAAACACAGTTTCAAATAGGATTGCAATTTTGGTTAGCTAAACCAAAATCCACATAAATCACTTAATGGACCTTAGCCAGTAAGTGATTTTTTTTTTTGAACACTTCCATTGATCTTTTCATTTATTTATCTTTGTTCTTTGACCCGTGTGGGCCTCCCATCGCGGTGGCCTCTGTCGTCGCAGAGCACTGGCTCTGGGTGCATGCGCTCCAGAGCTCCGGCTCGGTCATTGGACACATGGGTCCAGCCGCTCCGCGGCACCTGGGATCTTCCCAGGCCAGGGATCGAACCGGCACCCCTTGCACTGCAAGGCGGTGTCCTTACCCACTGGACCACCAGCGAAGCCCCAGTAAGTGACTTTTTATGTTTAAATGACTTCTTGTAAGCAAAGGGCTCAGGATAAATTAATGCTTCGGGTCATATGAACAGTTATGCTACCGAAGGGCCAATGAGAATTGTACCTCAGTATCTCACTAAATACCAAGGCGCTAATGGAGTAAGTACTGTCTGTATATATGTGGTCATGATAAGTGTATCATTTCTTTATATAACCATGTTTCTGTTGTGTGTCAGCTGCTCAGCAGCATCTGGCTCTGTGCGAGCCCATGGCCGGCGGCCGGCCAGGCTCCTCTGTCTGTCTCCAGGCAAGAAGACTGGAATGGGCAGCCTTTCCCTGCTCCAGGGGGTCTTCCTGACCCATGGACTGAATCCAGGTCTCCTGTATGACAGGCGGCTCCCGTACCTTCTGAACCACCAGGGAAGCCCAGAGTCATGTTTCTAATCATAGAGATTTAAATATATACAATACTCCACGTTAGTTCTACAACTATTCATTAGCACTGAAAATAAAATATATTAGAAAACAATATTTCACATAGTGTAAAACTGGAAGTGAATGAATTCCTTTCAAAGAAGTTACGAACTTCTTGCTTATACCAACATGGAATGATCACAATGATGGCTAGTGGGAAAAGAATCTATGCTGATGATTTTATTCAGAACACCCAGGTTCTTTTCCTCACATAGGGTCCTATAGCCAGTTCACTCTTGGGTTTAGTAGGGAAAAGTGAGCAGTGAGAAACAGGCCCCAAAATGTAAAGGCTAAGGGTTATAAAAGGAAGCGTGATTTGTTTTAAACTCATGACATCATTCCATACAGCAACACATATAACAACTAATGAATGATATCAATATATCTATGCAAATACATATTTAGCTTCTGAGATCTCCTTGACTGATCCAGCTACAAACTTCCATCCCACAGGAATGCCATTTCAAATGACTATTTTCTGCTCCAAACTGTCTGTAAAGGACCCAGCCTTCAGAAAAGAAATGATGGTCTGAAGGACACAGAGCACCTTGCTTTCCCGACTGTCCTTCCCAGAGCTGGTTTCACCCCCGCCTACCTGTGCAAGTGAAGCCGTCGCCCGTGTAGCCCTCCTTGCAGAGGCAGCGGTACGAGCCCATGGTGTTCTTGCAGTCGGCGTGCGGGCTGCACAGGTGGGTGCCGTTGGAGCACTCGTCCAGGTCTTGGGGAAAGAGGTGGTGCGTCATTACAAACAGCAACGGCGACATTGAAAATCAAGAATGCACATGCTATCGTTTTCTTTACAGGGCTGAGGTGCTCGTATTTACAATCCACGCAGTTCGTAACAAGCCGTTTCTATTCCTTTCCCACCTACCCGTGCACTTAATGCCATCTCCAATCCAGCCGGGGCTGCAGCTGCACCTGAAGCTTCCTGCCGTGTTGGTGCACACGGCGTGCCTGTCGCAGTTGTGTGCTCCAATTTCACATTCATTGATGTCTGGAAAAACAACCAGTGCGTTAAAAAGAAAAGGTTAGCACAGGTGCCTCATGGGTCTTCTAAATAATTCAGCAATAGTCAAAGGCTGCCTCCCTTTCACGCGTCTCCCAGTGTGACAGATTGGCCCAGCATCAACATGCATACTTACCTTGAATGACTTTAAATTTTAAGACACAAAGAACAATATGACACCTCTTCTTACTGTTCACTTTTAACTATTTTCCATTATTTTAATGTACGTGCTCAGTTACTGCAAAATAAAATGAACCTCCTTCCAGCGGAAGATCTTAAAAAGTGAGCTGCCTAATGTTCCGTCCTATTAATGCTCATGGTCCTGTGTTTCTATTCCCAACATTTTTAATTCAATTAACTATAAAGAAATGATGCACACTGCTTTCATCCCTCATACAGACGAAGGAATACGATGTTGTTGGCATGTTAGAAAAATCTCTTCCATCCTTTTCTATATACGAAATATATTTTATTCTTAAAATGTAAAGCAGTATATTACTTAATTATACTTTATCTCTATAAAAGTTTTACTGTATGGATTGCTAATTCAAGCATTTGTAAAGACTATTCCTTAAGGCAGTGTGTGAATCATCTTTTCTCTTGAGTTCTAGCACTTTGGAACCGAAGTCTCCTTGAATATTTCTTGTAAAACTCAAGTCAATCCAATAGGTATTTTTCAGTAAAAGGAGAAACAGATTAAGGTCACAATGCTAAAAGACTGCAAATTCTCAAAAATTCTCCATTCTTCAAAATACTTGTCCAAATGTAGTCAAGATAGATTCTAACCTATCGAAGTGTTACAGAGGAGAATATAAAGTGAATTATTTTTTGTTTCCTGTGACATTATGATTTATAACAAGAAATACATATTTGGTCTTTGTCCTGCTTTTGGCACAGAACTCTTAAACCCCTTGGAATTTCCTAAGTACAGAGAGTGATAAAGGTATCTTTTGTTATGTTAATGAGGTGACTTTTGGACCGCACTTCAGGACTGGGGCTGGTTGCCAAGAGAACCAATCCATGATTAGAGGGCTGGAATTTTCAGTCCCATCCCCAACCTCTACAGAGGGGAGAGGGGCTGGAGGTTGAACCAGCCACCAAAGGCCAATGATTTTATCAACCGTGCCTCTGTTGTAAAGCCTCTAGAAAACCCAAAAAAGGATAGGGTTTGGAGAGCTTCCAGGTGGGTGAGGATCTGGGGAGAGGGGCTTGCTCAGAGAAGGCGTGGAGACTCTTGCCACCTCTCTGTACTCTGCCCGACACAGCTTACATCTGGCTGCTCTTGTTGTCGTTCAGTGACTAAGATGTGTCCAATTCTTTGCAACCCCACGGACTGCAGCACGTCAGGCTTCCCTGTCTTTTACCAACTCCCAGAGTTTGCTCAGACTCATGTCCACTGAGTCACTGGTGTTGTCTAACTCTCTCATCCTCTGTTGCCCCCCCTCCTCCTGCCTTCATATCCAGCATCAGGGTCTTTTCCAAGGAGCTGGCTCTTCCCGTCAGGCGGCCAAAGGACTGAGTTTTGGCTTCAGCATCAGTCCTTCCAGTGAATATTCGGGGTTGACTTTCTTTCGGATGGACTGGTCTGATCTCCTTGCTGTCCAAGGGACTCTCAAGAGTCTTCTCCAGCATCATGGTTTGAAAGCATCAGTTCACATAAATTCTTTGGCACTCAGCTCCTTTTATGGTCCAGCTCTCCACGAATGGTATGAAAAGGCTGCTCCGTAGTTATATATATATATTTTTGTGTGCTGTGCTCAGTCAGTCATGTCTGACTCTTTGTGACCCCGTGGACTGTAGCCCACTGGGCTCCTCTGTCCATGGGATTTTCCATGCAAGAATACTGGGTCAGTCGCCATTTCCTACTCCAGGAGATCTTCCCCACCCAGGGACTGAACCTGCGTCTCTTGCATCTCCTGCACTGGCAGGTGGATTCTTCGCCACTTGTGCCACCTGGGAAACCTCCAGACACTCATATAGTAAACTGATAAATCTAATGAGTAACCTGGTTTCTTGAGCGCTAGTAAATCAATAAAACCAAAGGAAGGAGTGATAGGAACCTCTAATTTATAGCCAATTGTCAGAAGCTCACGTAACAACTTAAGACTTGTAATTGGCAGCTGAAATGGGGACCATTATATGGGACTGAGCCCATAATCTGTGGAATCTGACACCATTTCCAAGTCGATGCTTGTCAGAATGGAGATGAATTGTAAGACAAGGAGTTGGTGATCATAACTGGAACTGGTACCAGAATCTTATTTCCCAAAACTAATCCACTATATAATGAAAGACATTATGACCTCATAACCAACTTTTTCATTAAGTAAGAACAAGAACTCCTAGGTACAGACAGACACTATGATGCTATATGGAAACCAACATTTAACCTGAAACTTAGCTGAAAAAGGTGAATCTTGGCATAGGAAACATTGCAAGAATTTTCAGTGATCACCTGAATAGTGGCACAAAAAAGAAACCGGGCAAGCAACTAATGTTTACCCTTTTGTTTACTTAATAAGCCCAGTTAAATGGTTTGCAAGTGTTTGGAAGCATGCTGTTTGCCAAACGTTCCATCTGCAGTTCTGAAATGGTCCTGAGATCGTTTGGCTTTCTTATAGCTTCTAGAGCAAATACAAAACACTGTAATGTATTTCCTACAAACATACTTTGTAATATCACTCAGCATAAAGTGAAAACATGCCTGGAAGAATGTCCTGAATGTCCTTATAGTGACAACGTATTCTGTAGGCAAGTTTTACTGTAACCCTGGCAGCCACATGCACCTACTGAGTTATTAAGGCAGGTCAAAAGAGGCACATACCAGGCAGCTTTGAACATGTGACTGGGCGCTTTAACTAACTGACTAATGAGCAAGGCACATTCCAAGGAGAGGAGGAGGCAGGCAGCCTAGGGACAAGAGTGGTGAGGAAGCCCGGGACCCAGGAACGTAAGCCCGACCTCCTGGCGCCCAGGCAGGGCCACGGACACGGCTTTCTGCCTCAGCTCATCACTTCCTGCAGGGTCCCACCTTCACGGCCCTTATCTGTGTGTCCGGATCTCTGAGTTAGGTAGAGACAACGAGTTTCCATGGCGTAAGTGCTGAGACCTTCAGATGTTAAAGTCTCAAGGAATTCTCTAAGTCCAAAATATTAGGACATGACCTTCCTGATCCCCAGTTTCTCAGAGGAGGAAACAGAGGTTCCCAAAGGCATGGGAACGTGCCAGGGCCCCAAGGGCAGCGAGGAGAAGAGCCCAAAGCACCTGGAGCTCAGCTCCCCGTCCCCTGCTTGGATGCTTTGTCTCACTCCACAGCTGCCTAGTCTAGCTGATTTCTTCATTCACATCAGGATCTGTTCTAAGTCCTGATTAGAAGTCTGTTTTCTAAAACTTGCAGTCAGTATTAACAGACATATAGAAATATATCGTTAATCTTTCCTACCAAGTACAATTTTCGGAGGTGATCCATAGCCTGTCAGTATAGTCATCCTGTTATCTTTTCCTTTTCAATTTTCTGACGACCAAAGACACTCTTGTTTTCATGAGGGTTTTTTACCTTCCATATTTAATCTCTATTAAGAAAATAACTTTTTTAAAAGAGTCTTCCTTTTGTTATTATGAACAATATACAAACATAAATTCTAAGCAAGAAAATATTTGTAGTTTCACCACAGTGTTTTCAGGTGAAAAGAAATTATATTGGCCAGAGGCCCTGTATCATGGGCTTTGAAATAGGAGAAGAGGAAGCCCATGTTCAAGTTTCCATGTTGTAAATCTTTGTATAAGTCATTAAATCAATGGCTTACACTATCAGTATACAACAAATGGATTAGAAAGACTTGGTCATAAAGTCTAAAAACATCTCTGAATAAAAGTTTCTGTGTGTGTGTGTGTGTATACACACCAACTATAATTCATTAATTGCTTCCATGGCAGACTTGGGCCGAAGACTCTACTGCATTATAAAAGCAAAGAGAAGGGGAAACTGAGCCATAAGGGAAACAAGCAAACAAAAACACTGTACTCAAACACTCTCCTCTTCAATAATGTGAAGGAAATAGAGCACACGCTTGCCAAGAACATCTCTCTCTGCCCAAATGTTCTCTTTCCCCCACAAGTTTGCTCCAGACAGAAAATTCCTTTTTAAGATTAAGCACAAGCCAAGAAAAGCAAAGAAATTCAAATTTAGGGCTGACACTGCAAGCTCCTTCCCCCCACTGAAGCTCCCTCTCGGAGACTCAGAGGTCCCGGGCATGGCTCTTGTGGAGGGCGAGGGCGTGGCCTGGGCAGATCCCACGCCCAGGTCTGGGTGGGGTCCCCCTGAATCTGAACAAGAGCTTGTGCTCAGAGCTGTGCCTGCTTTCCTGCCAGCTGGGCATCGGTCTCTGGCCATCGGGTCCAGCGGGGCTGGCACCCTGTGGGATCTCCTCGAGAGGCGGGGGGGTGGGGAAGGGTCCTGATTAGAAGTCTGTTTTCTAAAACTTGCAGTCAGTATTAACAGACATATAGAAATATATCGTTAATCTTTCCTACCAAGTACAATTTTCGGAGGTGATCCATAGCCTGTCAGTATAGTCATCCTGTTATCTTTTCCTTTTCAATTTTCTGACGACCAAAGACACTCTTGTTTTCATGAGGGTTTTTTACCTTCCATATTTAATCTCTATTAAGAAAATAACTTTTTTAAAAGAGTCTTCCTTTTGTTATTATGAACAATATACAAACATAAATTCTAAGCAAGAAAATATTTGTAGTTTCACCACAGTGTTTTCAGGTGAAAAGAAATTATATTGGCCAGAGGCCCTGTATCATGGGCTTTGAAATAGGAGAAGAGGAAGCCCATGTTCAAGTTTCCATGTTGTAAATCTTTGTATAAGTCATTAAATCAATGGCTTACACTATCAGTATACAACAAATGGATTAGAAAGACTTGGTCATAAAGTCTAAAAACATCTCTGAATAAAAGTTTCTGTGTGTGTGTGTGTGTGTATACACACCAACTATAATTCATTAATTGCTTCCATGGCAGACTTGGGCCGAAGACTCTACTGCATTATAAAAGCAAAGAGAAGGGGAAACTGAGCCATAAGGGAAACAAGCAAACAAAAACACTGTACTCAAACACTCTCCTCTTCAATAATGTGAAGGAAATAGAGCACACGCTTGCCAAGAACATCTCTCTCTGCCCAAATGTTCTCTTTCCCCCACAAGTTTGCTCCAGACAGAAAATTCCTTTTTAAGATTAAGCACAAGCCAAGAAAAGCAAAGAAATTCAAATTTAGGGCTGACACTGCAAGCTCCTTCCCCCCACTGAAGCTCCCTCTCGGAGACTCAGAGGTCCCGGGCATGGCTCTTGTGGAGGGCGAGGGCGTGGCCTGGGCAGATCCCACGCCCAGGTCTGGGTGGGGTCCCCCTGAATCTGAACAAGAGCTTGTGCTCAGAGCTGTGCCTGCTTTCCTGCCAGCTGGGCATCGGTCTCTGGCCATCGGGTCCAGCGGGGCTGGCACCCTGTGGGATCTCCTCGGAGAGGCGGTGGGGAAGGGGATGTGAGAGTGACTGGAGAGGCCAACTGTGAAGGCTACTTGGATTTTTCAATTTGGACCCACGTTTGAGCCAAGACTATTTAACTGAACACCCACAGCGTTTTCACAGGCTCACGGCCAATGGAGGACAATTAGCAGTGATAATGGAAGGAAAGCGCTGGAAGGAAATGAGGGCAAGTTTTCACTGAATGCGGGTGGCTAGAAGCACAGGATTCTCCGTCACAGGAGACACCCACAGCCATACGTCTTCTATGAAAAGCAGAAAGATCAGAAATTCTGCTATTTAATTTTTTTTATTGGAGTATAGTTGTCTTACAATATTGTATTCATTTCTGGTGTACCGCAGAGTGAACCAATTATACCTACATTCGCTCTTTTTTTTGAGATTCTTTTCTCATATGGGCATTACGGAATGCTGAGTAGAGCTCCCCATGCTGTTTTAACGGAAAGCAATCCGATTTGAATTGTATGCCTGCAAAGCAACTATATGCCAAAAAATAAAATCACTGAGGCTTCCAAAAAAAGAAAACTCTAATGCCTTACTCGCTGCGTGACTGAGTACCTGACAGGAGGCAGTTATTACAGATCATTATGAGGAAGCCAGGACCCACCCAGGATGGCACCTGGAAGCAACCCTGTTTTTCTTCTTCTTCCAAACATTTATCTAATCACAATTGTGAAAAAGGAGTATCAGAAGTCTTGCATGGGTGGACCACAGGAAAAACTGTACTTTGGCCCCCGTAAGCCAACGATAGAACAGCCATGTTCTAGGTTGTAAGAAAATGTCTGTGCTCCCTTCATTAAATCGAACGTTCCCCTCAGCCTTATCCACAATTTGAACAAAGCTTAAGGGCAAAAAGAAACCCTTAACATCTGTGTGGGCTGGGAATGTAAGTCAGTGGGTGGATTCTGAACACTGCTAAAGTGATTGGGGGAAAAAAACATGTTTATTTGTTAAAATGGAAACAATCAGTAATGACAAGGGAGCTGAAATATTTAGACAAAGCTGTAATGGAACCCAGAGGACATTTTTGAAGTTCTCATGAAATGAAATTCCTCCCTGTAAAATAGCATATATCCTTGTATCATTCCTTTACAATGTACACATTAAACTGTATGTATATATATTATACATGTACAGAAATATAAGTAGATATCTTTCTTTGATCTATCATCAAAATATATTTCCCAGGTCTGTCCTTCACTGTGATTTGCTGGGAGGTTCACTTATCCCATTAGGCAAGATACGCTCACGGCCAATGGAGGACAATTGCATTAATGCTTTTTTACTGAATGCGGGTGGCTAGAAGCACAGGATTCTCCGTCACAGGAGACACCCACAGCCATACGTCTTCTATGAAAAGCAGAAAGATCAGAAATTCTGCTATTTAATTTTTTTTATTGGAGTATAGTTGTCTTACAATATTGTATTCATTTCTGGTGTACCGCAGAGTGAACCAATTATACCTACATTCGCTCTTTTTTTTGAGATTCTTTTCTCATATGGGCATTACGGAATGCTGAGTAGAGCTCCCCATGCTGTTTTAACGGAAAGCAATCCGATTTGAATTGTATGCCTGCAAAGCAACTATATGCCAAAAAATAAAATCACTGAGGCTTCCAAAAAAAGAAAACTCTAATGCCTTACTCGCTGCGTGACTGAGTACCTGACAGGAGGCAGTTATTACAGATCATTATGAGGAAGCCAGGACCCACCCAGGATGGCACCTGGAAGCAACCCTGTTTTTCTTCTTCTTCCAAACATTTATCTAATCACAATTGTAAAAAAGGAGTATCAGAAGTCTTGCATGGGTGGACCACAGGAAAAACTGTACTTTGGCCCCCGTAAGCCAACGATAGAACAGCCATGTTCTAGGTTGTAAGAAAATGTCTGTGCTCCCTTCATTAAATCGAACGTTCCCCTCAGCCTTATCCACAATTTGAACAAAGCTTAAGGGCAAAAAGAAACCCTTAACATCTGTGTGGGCTGGGAATGTAAGTCAGTGGGTGGATTCTGAACACTGCTAAAGTGATTGGGGGAAAAAAACATGTTTATTTGTTAAAATGGAAACAATCAGTAATGACAAGGGAGCTGAAATATTTAGACAAAGCTGTAATGGAACCCAGAGGACATTTTTGAAGTTCTCATGAAATGAAATTCCTCCCTGTAAAATAGCATATATCCTTGTATCATTCCTTTACAATGTACACATTAAACTGTATGTATATATATTATACATGTACAGAAATATAAGTAGATATCTTTCTTTGATCTATCATCAAAATATATTTCCCAGGTCTGTCCTTCACTGTGATTTGCTGGGAGGTTCACTTATCCCATTAGGCAAGATACATATCTTTATTTACATCAGTTGCCTGGGACATTATAAACACTTGTCTTAAACATACCATCACCAAAGGTAATCTGATGGCATTCTAAGCTGTGAGTGACACTAATGTTAAACTGAAAGCAGGCTAAAAGAACCTTAGTGACATGGGATTAAAAAAACATTCTGGCTCAGATTTTCAAAAGCTTGTTTTTAAGTATACCAAACTGGCCGCCCATTCCTGCTTGTGTAAGTCATTTCTAATCAAATGTGATACCGTTGGCTGTTAACAGCAGGATCCACAGAGAACCTCTGTTCCTTCCTGCTCGGATGCACCCTCTCCTCCATCGGCCTCTGCGGGCCTTCTAACCCGAGGGGACACTTGCGCAACTGTGGAGCACCCTGGGGGTGTCTCCAAGCTCTTGAACCGGTGAGAGAACCAGGAATATACTTCAGAACTCTTTCTACTCCCTTACATAAGAACATCACACACTACGCTACCATGATCTCAAAAGGGCTTCGAAATTCAGCTCTTCTCCCTACGGCACTAGCTGAATTGAATGCAATCGAAAAATCATTTTAGGCTATAATTAAACGTAGGAAGGGGGACGCTGGCCCGTGGGGAAAGATACAGAGTATTTCTTGGACTTCAAGTCCATGTTGCTATTCATGTGATTTCGTGAAAGCCTGCTGTTCTGAATGTAAAATGCGTGTCATTCCACCCACTGTGGAGAACAGAGCTCTTGTCACTACAGTCTTAAGGTCTGTGCAAATGCACAGAAAATGTTACAAAAAACATTACAAATGTTACAGAAAACAAGCCTTTTAATATAGAGTTTGATTTTCCTTCTTTAAACTGATTTCAAGTGTGTTAGTAAATAGTAGCACAGAATTCTGTTAGACTAGAACTTATGCTTTTCATTAAAATGGCCTCTAGACACTGCAGCGATGCATCTCATTTTATAATGACACCGATAACCTCTATTTACTGACCAACCAGGACATGCCAAGCAGTGTGCCAAGGACATTACATACATCACATCTTAGTTACCTCAAACGAGACTAACGCTGCGTGAAAATGTAAGCTTTCTTCACGAAGAGATCTAAAACAGCCAGCCTCTCTGCACATGCCTCTGTCAGCTGGAATTTGGAGCATGAAATTCTAGAGATCTTTCTCTTATAGGGAGTGAAGACTGTCCCATTAGATTAATGTCTCCCTTTGGAAGAATCATGGTTCTCTGGGTTGAATTTCAGTGAGTCAACTTAGCCAAACAACGGTAGAGCCTCTACCAGGTCAAATCAAACCCAGAACTGTCCTACCTTCCCTTGCGTTACTACCAGACCAATACCCTCGACCCTAAGCCCTGTATTGTTACTGTGCAAGCGAAAAACAAAGCGTGAACCACACACATGCTGATAAGCATCACTTGTACCCCAGGGAACACATGAGGACTAGAGATTTTAAAGTCTGTGCCATGGATCAGAATGCAACCCTAGCCATGTTTCATATGAGCACTGATACAGTGAGCGTGGAAGCATTCTAGCTACAAGCTTCTCTCTATATTTGGCTAGAATCTCTCACTTTCGAACCAACAGTAATTCATCGGTGATATCTATATATCTGTCTTTTTGAAACTTCGCATTATTGAACAGTTTAAAATGCTCATGCATATACTGGAAACTTTCTTGAAAAAGACTGATATAATTAAGAAAAGGGTCTGTACCCATACTGCATTACCAATCAGCAAATATTTTTATGTTTAAGTCACAATGGCTTGCCAAATTGGCTTTTGAAATGAAAACCTCTTATTTGTAAAGGAATTATGCAGTTAACTCATTCAAGCCCACCAGGGTCTTCATTGTGTGTGTGTCTTATTTTATTTTAAAGGTTATTTAGTTTTGGCTGTGCTGGGTCTTCCCTGTCATGCAATGTGGGCTTTCTCTAGTCACGGCGAGCAGGGACTACTCTTCAGTGGACGCACTCAGGCTTCTCATTGTGGTGGCTTCTCTTCTTGCGGAGTACGGGCTCCAGGCTGCATGGGCTTCCCGGGGTGGCGGTGCACGGGTGAGCTGCCCCACGGCATGTGGGATCTTCCTGGACCAGGATTTGAACTGGTGTCCCCTGCATTGGCAGGTGAATTCTCAACCATTGGACCACCAGGAAAGTCCCTCTACTGTGTTTTAAATTATGTCATATGCCATAATCTGTTTTATTACTATAGACAACTACAGTAAAACTTTATTATTTCACGCATTATGCCATCATGGTCTCAAGTTTAGAACATCAATTAAACACTTAGAAACAACATTATTTACTCAAGTGACTTCCTCCATTTGATGTTTAATAGAATTATCTCCTATAAATATTGTGAAAAGACCTTCTTTAGTGCTATTGGTATTAAATCAAACCCAGAACTGTCCTACCTTCCCTTGCGTTACTACCAGACCAATACCCTCGACCCTAAGCCCTGTATTGTTACTGTGCAAGCGAAAAACAAAGCGTGAACCACACACATGCTGATAAGCATCACTTGTACCCCAGGGAACACATGAGGACTAGAGATTTTAAAGTCTGTGCCATGGATCAGAATGCAACCCTAGCCATGTTTCATATGAGCACTGATACAGTGAGCGTGGAAGCATTCTAGCTACAAGCTTCTCTCTATATTTGGCTAGAATCTCTCACTTTCGAACCAACAGTAATTCATCGGTGATATCTATATATCTGTCTTTTTGAAACTTCGCATTATTGAACAGTTTAAAATGCTCATGCATATACTGGAAACTTTCTTGAAAAAGACTGATATAATTAAGAAAAGGGTCTGTACCCATACTGCATTACCAATCAGCAAATATTTTTATGTTTAAGTCACAATGGCTTGCCAAATTGGCTTTTGAAATGAAAACCTCTTATTTGTAAAGGAATTATGCAGTTAACTCATTCAAGCCCACCAGGGTCTTCATTGTGTGTGTGTCTTATTTTATTTTAAAGGTTATTTAGTTTTGGCTGTGCTGGGTCTTCCCTGTCATGCAATGTGGGCTTTCTCTAGTCACGGCGAGCAGGGACTACTCTTCAGTGGACGCACTCAGGCTTCTCATTGTGGTGGCTTCTCTTCTTGCGGAGTACGGGCTCCAGGCTGCATGGGCTTCCGGAGTGGCGGTGCACGGGGTGAGCTGCCCCACGGCATGTGGGATCTTCCTGGACCAGGATTTGAACTGGTGTCCCCTGCATTGGCAGGTGAATTCTCAACCATTGGACCACCAGGAAAGTCCCTCTACTGTGTTTTAAATTATGTCATATGCCATAATCTGTTTTATTACTATAGACAACTACAGTAAAACTTTATTATTTCACGCATTATGCCATCATGGTCTCAAGTTTAGAACATCAATTAAACACTTAGAAACAACATTATTTACTCAAGTGACTTCCTCCATTTGATGTTTAATAGAATTATCTCCTATAAATATTGTGAAAAGACCTTCTTTAGTGCTATTGGTATTAAACAAGCAAGACTAACAGTTTAATTTTCACTTCATGAGATTTTCAGGAATCTTTAGGGCCAAAGCAACTTAATGCATCAAAAGAACACTAGTTTAAAAAAGCTAGAAGACTGATGAGAATTGATGAAATACACGTATTATAGGATATGTTTTTTTTTAAATTAATGTCACTTATAAAACCTTAAAGAAAGGGTTGGCAATGGAGGCTATTGGGAAAAGTCAGCTTTAATAAAGAGATATGAATGTTTGGTAATTAGCATGTTAATTACTTTGACATAAAAATGCTATTTTAAGCTCACAAAAAGTTATATTTTTACAGTTATTTATGGTGGCAATTTTTCTCATATGCCTTTTTTCCACAGGTAAGGGGGGAAAACCCTTCAGCTTAGATCCAATATGAAATGTGACAAATTTCAAAGAAATGCAGGCAAAGTTAATGAAAAATGCTATATAAGCTACTTTATAATGCTATTAAAATACTAACACTTTTAAGAATTTATATTAATCTATAACTATGGTAGCCATCTCTTCTCTTAACCACTAAAGGTTTCGCAGTTCAATTTGAAGACACATACCTGTACAGCCGGTTTTTCCTTTTTTGCCTGAATAGCCCATATCACAGTGGCAGATAAACGAGCCTTTAGTGTTTTCACAGGTTCCACTTAGGCAGATATTTGGATTCAGGTCGCATTCATTGACATCTGTAATATACAGATACTATTAATACATATCACCATTTATTTGACGCCACTAAAGATTTTTCCATGAAATAAAGAAACTCTGACAAATAAACACAAAAGATGAAATGTTTCCACTCAAAGAAAGTATATAGAAAAAGTTCAAGTCATATTTGCTCTCTACATTGAAGGCTAACCCAGCAGATTGGCTTTTTATCTGGGCCAAAGGAAGGAGGTCAAGTAATCAAATAAATAAATAAATGGATTCACTCTAGGTCTGGTCCTCACCCAGGGCCTACTTTTTTGACAGTCTGGGAGACTTTTTTTTTTAACATTTATTTATTTATTTTGGGCGGGGGTTGGGGAGGGAGGGGGATGGGCGGGCCACTTCTATTGGTCTTTCATTTGTCTAGTTTCATCCGTCTTTGTTCTTTGGCCCGTGTGGGCCTCCCATCGCAGTGGTCTCTGTTGCAGAGCGCCGGCTCTGGGCGCATGCGCTCCAGAGCTCCGGCTCGGTAATTGGACACACTAGTCCAGCCGCTCCGAGGCACGTGGGATCTTCCCAGGCCAGGGATGGAACCGGCGCCCCTTGCACTGCAAGGCGGTGTCCTTACCCACTGGACCACCAGGGAAGCCCCCGGGAGACTTTTTAAAACAGCACATTCTGCTGCAAGATGAAAGGTTTAATTCAGACTGCATGATGCTAACATTTTAGTCCATATTTTGAAAGAAAAGACAGATGAATAGTCTTAGGGCATGCATGCATGCCAAGTCGTTTCAGTTGTGCCCAATTCTTGCAACCCCATGGACTGTAGCCCACCAGGCTCCTGACCATGGAATTCTCCAGTGAAGATATTGGACTGGGTTTCCATACCCTCTCCAAGTCTTAGGGTATGTAGTTACAAACTTCTTACCCAAATTTAAAATTATCTTTTTTTTAAAAAATGACATTCACTTCAATTTCTAAGACTTCATAAGTATTTGGTAAGTGTTTCCAAAAGATACAAATGTGACATAATTTAAATATTTTCAATTCTAGACTCTTGTTTCTGACCACGATGGAGTAATAGGATCCAAATTTACCTTCCCACCTAAAATAAAAACAATGAAAAGGACAATATAGGCAGCAAATTAGTGTTTTCACAGGTTCCACTTAGGCAGATATTTGGATTCAGGTCGCATTCATTGACATCTGTAATATACAGATACTATTAATACATATCACCATTTATTTGACGCCACTAAAGATTTTTCCATGAAATAAAGAAACTCTGACAAATAAACACAAAAGATGAAATGTTTCCACTCAAAGAAAGTATATAGAAAAAGTTCAAGTCATATTTGCTCTCTACATTGAAGGCTAACCCAGCAGATTGGCTTTTTATCTGGGCCAAAGGAAGGAGGTCAAGTAATCAAATAAATAAATAAATGGATTCACTCTAGGTCTGGTCCTCACCCAGGGCCTACTTTTTTGACAGTCTGGGAGACTTTTTTTTTTAACATTTATTTATTTATTTTGGGCGGGGTTCATGTTGGGGAGGGAGGGGAGCAGGCGGGCCACTTCTATTGGTCTTTCATTTGTCTATTTTTCATCCATCTTTGTTCTTTGGTCCGTGTGGGCCTCCCATCGCAGTGGCCTCTGTTGTTGCTGAGCACCGGATCTGGGCACATGCGCTCCAGAACTCCAGCTCAGTAATTGGACACATCGGTCCAGCCGCTCCGAGGCACGTGGGATCTTCCCAGGCCAGGGATTGAACCGGCGCCCCTTGCACTGCAAGGCGGTGTCCTTACCCACTGGACCACCAGGGAAGCCCCCGGGAGACTTTTTAAAACAGCACATTCTGCTGCAAGATGAAAGGTTTAATTCAGACTGCATGATGCTAACATTTTAGTCCATATTTTGAAAGAAAAGACAGATGAATAGTCTTAGGGCATGCATGCATGCCAAGTCGTTTCAGTTGTGCCCAATTCTTTGCAACCCCATGGACTGTAGCCCACCAGGCTCCTGACCATGGAATTCTCCAGTGAAGATATTGGACTGGGTTTCCATACCCTCTCCAAGTCTTAGGGTATGTAGTTACAAACTTCTTACCCAAATTTAAAATTATCTTTTTTTTAAAAAATGACATTCACTTCAATTTCTAAGACTTCATAAGTATTTGGTAAGTGTTTCCAAAAGATACAAATGTGACATAATTTAAATATTTTCAATTCTAGACTCTTGTTTCTGACCACGATGGAGTAATAGGATCCAAATTTACCTTCCCACCTAAAATAAAAACAATGAAAAGGACAATATAGGCAGCAAATACAATAATCCCTGAGAGAAAGAAAAGAAAACATACTAGGTGGGTTCTACCAACACCCCCAGATCACCATGCAGGGAGTATTAAGGCAAGAGCTTAGGGAGGGGTATAGCAGGTGGAACCAGGAAAGGTCCATGAGTTGAAGAGGTGAAGGTGGAAGGCCAGGGTGGCCAGAGTACATACTGCTAAGTAAAGGACAGAAAAGAGATGTACACACACACACAGAATTACAGAGATCTGCAGAGGGGCCCGATCAACCACCTAGAGGGGTAGTGATCAGTACACTCAGGTAAGGAAACTCTTGAATCTGGAGGAAGCACCATCCAGAAGGATTAGAGGGAACAATCATCAGTTCCCACCAGAGTTCCCAGAAGGTGCTGAATTGCACTTGTTCTTACCAGCCAGACTGGAAAGCCTCCTTATCCACTGGGGAGCGAACAGAGTGCCTAGGAAGATCTTGCCTTGATAACAGAGAAAATGAGCCCTACTCTAACTGCCTGATGCTTCAAAGCAAGACTTTGAAAGGACCTGTTTCCAAATAATGTAACTATGTCCCAAAACAAAGCTCAGACATATTTCTAGAAATTCAAAAATATTCAGCACCTAGTAAGGCAGAATTTACAGTGTCTAGCCTCCAATCCCTGGAAAAGGAAATGGCAACTCACTCCAGTATTATTGCCTGGGAAATCCCATGAACAGAGGGGCCTGGTGGGCTATAGTTCATGGGATCGTGAAGAGTCAGAAATGACTTAGTGATTAAGCCACCACCAGCAACTCATCAAAAATTACAAGGCATTCAATGAGAGAAGAAAACATGACTCATCATGAAGATGAAAGTCAATTTTATGAAATGAGCCAGAATCAACACAAGTAATAGAATTAGTCGACAGGGACCTGGAAACAGATATTGCAACTGTATTCCCTATGTTTAAAAAGCTAGAGAATTAAAAAAAAAATACAAAAAAAAAAAAAAATACAAAAAAAAAAAAAAAAAAAGCTAGAGAAAGGACAGGGCACATTAAGTAGAGACATAGAAGAGAACAAAAAAAGGCCCAATCAAACTTTTGAAGTGAAAACTACAATGTCTGAGAATAAAAATACACTGAATGGAATTAAAGGTAGATGAGACATCACGTTAACAAGTTTGACAGATTTGAAGACAGTAATAGAAACTCCAAAACAACCAATTTGAGATTATATTGCATTCTTGTCAGAAATAAATTTTGTTGCCTTGCAACAAAAAGAGCCCAAACTCCAGTTGGAGCAACAGAAGGGTTACGTGGACAAATGTAACGCACAGACATCAAAGAAATGTCCCTCTGGGGTTGACCAATGGTCAGTCCAGTCCACAGAACGCACTGGCAAGAGCATCACTTCACTGGCACAAGAATGTTGCTTTCTAGAATGCTAGCTTTGTAATAGTATTAGTACTATGTTCCTAAACATTTTTACTTTTCCCCTCGTATCTATTCACGACTCAGACAAGTCTTTATGGAATACGATAGCACTTGTGAAAACCCAGCAAACTGGACCATTCTGTTTTCTTTGCTTACCGACACAAGTCTTCATGTCTTCGGAAGCCATGAAGCCATCGTAGCACAAGCACCTGTACTCTCCAGGTATGTTTGTGCACTGGCCGCCATCACAGATATTGGGGTTGTCTTCACACTCATCGATGTCTGTAGAGAATAAAGCCAATGATGACACGTTATTGATACGGGCGCCATTCACCAGGGATGAAAAAGTTAACTGACCCCAGTCAACTAACTCAGCCTGCTCATGGAGGACTATCACTGTCTGCTCTGAAATCCAAATAATGCTTTACCTAAATTATCCCATCAAGTTATCTTGGGTAAAACAGGAGAGAACCATTTTTAAGATTTATAACATACAGTCCAGGATGGAAGCCCACATGCTCTTAAAAGGAAGTAGCATGAAAACCTATACTATCATATGCGCAAAAAATAGCTATTGTCATTGCACTGTGAGAAAAGGGGATCCTGCAAGGGTGCTGTGCGATGGCTTGGAGGGGTGGGATGGGGGTGGATATACATATGACTAATCTGGGATCATACATATCTGTAAACAACAAAACTCTATAAAAGCAAAAAGTAAAATAAAAACTAAAAAAAAAAAAAAAAAAAGACCATCATTTAATTAGCACTTTTATCACTGGTATAAATTTATCATCTGAAAATGATTATGAATCTTATATTTCTGATTTTAAATTTTAAATGCCCAGTGTCTCCTATGTGCTGCTTTATAGACACTTTAAGGTTCAAAAAATGCTTAACATAAAGCATAGATATTTACTTTCAAAATTTTATTTTTATAGACAAATTTATACCTAGGGCTTTTTTTTTTTTTAAAGATTTATTTATTTTTATTTTGGGCGGGGGTCGGGTTGGGGAGGGAGGGGAGCAGGCGGGCCACTTCTATTGGTCTTTCTCTATTTTCACCCGTCTTTGTTCTTTGGCTCCTGTGGGCCTCCCATTGCGGTGGTGTCGTCGCAAAGCGCCGGCTCTGGGCGCATGCGCTCCAGAGCTCCGGCTCGGTGATTGGACACATCAGTCCAGCCGCTCCGCGGCACGTGGGATCTTCCCAGGCCGGGGCACGAACCAGCGCCCCTTGCACTGCAAGGCGGTGTCCCTACCCACTGGACCACCAGGGGAAGCCCTACCTAGGGCTTTTAAGGGAGATTTTAGTAGGTTCAATAAAAGAATGTTGGTTCCTAACCTTAAGTTTCCTTCTGAACCTGAGCCCAAATGAAAACCTATAGTGCCCACTTCATCCCCCATCTCTGGCGGCACGGCTCCTCTAGCCCAGGTAACACAGCAGGAAGTATAAATTAGACCAGCAGTTCTCAAGTTTTAGCGTGCATCCAAAAGCACTTGGAAGGCTGGTGAAAGCAGACCCCTGGGATCCACCCACGGGAGCCCCTGACTCAGCAGGTCTGCGGGGGAGGGCAGAGGCTTTGCATCTCTAACACATTCTCCGGTGCAGCTCAAGCCAGATCAGGGAACACGCCCCGAGTCACACTGAAATAGGCCCTGAGATCAGATTCTTCAGATTTCCTATCAACATTCCACACCTTGACCATGCGCCAGGTCCTACGCTCAATGCTGTTCAAACTCTTCCGCCCAGGCAATCTGAGCCCCATTTTCCAGATGAGGGGCGAGAGGCCAAGGAGCTTCATCAAGGACGCACGGCTGAACTATGCGACAAAGCCGAGACTGGAACTCAGGACTGTCTTCACTCCAAAGCCCAGGCCCTGGGCGACTCCGTGTCGGGACCCGCTGTGGAGACAGTCCCCAGGCCGCCAAGACCCACTCACCCGTGCAGGACCTCTGGTCAGGCATCAGTGCGAACCCCGGCTGACAGCTGCACTCATAGCTTCCTTCCGAGTTTGTGCAGAAGGTCTCACAGCCACCGTTCATGATGCTGCACTCGTCGATGTCTAAGGGAAAGGAAGACAACATCACCTTGCTTTGCGTCTGCGATGAGGGCCCCTGTGTGACGTTTCCAGGTAAGCATGGAATAGAAAATCGTAAGAGCCTTCATAATGCTTAGGCTGCAGGCGGGGAGTTAGACGGCCAGTCAGTTACACACGAAACACAGGAGAAGAGCTGGGCACCAGAACACATCCCAGTGACACCAACGGGCACGTGGGTGAAATTCCTGGGGCCAAAGATTCTGTTAAAAACTGAACACTCAGTTTGGCTGAGGTTCTGGTCCTTTTCAAGGACCCGAGTCAGAGTTCTGAGTTGTCCAGGGCCACGTGTCAGAAGAAATTCACGCCGATTTATGATTTTGGGTGGAAACCATAGGAGACTTGACAGTTCCACACGGGGTATAACCCAAACCAGAGGAACACTGGCAATCTCTACAAGGTTTCACTTTGACTCTGGACACAGCGAAGTCACGGGGCTTTCTGTGCCCCTGTTCCCAGCACAACGAAGCCGCCCCAGGGCCGGCCACGGTGCAACAGGTCTGTCCCACGAAACTCCACTTGTAAGGAGTGCCAGACCTCGCTTTTACGGCCCTGTGAGCTGAGCTATAAACATACTGTGGTCTTCTTCCCAACAAGGATGCTTTGGAACCTGAGCTGTTGCCAACCACCTACAGGCGGAGTCAGAATTCTTCAGATTTCCTATCAACATTCCACACCTTGACCATGCGCCAGGTCCTACGCTCAATGCTGTTCAAACTCTTCCGCCCAGGCAATCTGAGCCCCATTTTCCAGATGAGGGGCGAGAGGCCAAGGAGCTTCATCAAGGACGCACGGCTGAACTATGCGACAAAGCCGAGACTGGAACTCAGGACTGTCTTCACTCCAAAGCCCAGGCCCTGGGCGACTCCGTGTCGGGACCCGCTGTGGAGACAGTCCCCAGGCCGCCAAGACCCACTCACCCGTGCAGGACCTCTGGTCAGGCATCAGTGCGAACCCCGGCTGACAGCTGCACTCATAGCTTCCTTCCGAGTTTGTGCAGAAGGTCTCACAGCCACCGTTCATGATGCTGCACTCGTCGATGTCTAAGGGAAAGGAAGACAACATCACCTTGCTTTGCGTCTGCGATGAGGGCCCCTGTGTGACGTTTCCAGGTAAGCATGGAATAGAAAATCGTAAGAGCCTTCATAATGCTTAGGCTGCAGGCGGGGAGTTAGACGGCCAGTCAGTTACACACGAAACACAGGAGAAGAGCTGGGCACCAGAACACATCCCAGTGACACCAACGGGCACGTGGGTGAAATTCCTGGGGCCAAAGATTCTGTTAAAAACTGAACACTCAGTTTGGCTGAGGTTCTGGTCCTTTTCAAGGACCCGAGTCAGAGTTCTGAGTTGTCCAGGGCCACGTGTCAGAAGAAATTCACGCCGATTTATGATTTTGGGTGGAAACCATAGGAGACTTGACAGTTCCACACGGGGTATAACCCAAACCAGAGGAACACTGGCAATCTCTACAAGGTTTCACTTTGACTCTGGACACAGCGAAGTCACGGGGCTTTCTGTGCCCCTGTTCCCAGCACAACGAAGCCGCCCCAGGGCCGGCCACGGTGCAACAGGTCTGTCCCACGAAACTCCACTTGTAAGGAGTGCCAGACCTCGCTTTTACGGCCCTGTGAGCTGAGCTATAAACATACTGTGGTCTTCTTCCCAACAAGGATGCTTTGGAACCTGAGCTGTTGCCAACCACCTACGGGCGGAGATCACACCCTCGACCTTTGGTCTTTCTCCGCACTCTCAGACGGTGCTGATTTCAGGCGGCTGGCCATCGCCCGCTCACAGGTCTGCGTGTGCACGAGCAGAAGCGCAGGAAACATGACCGTTGGCTTGTTCCCGCAGCGTGAGTCCCGCTGCGCTGGCTGGAGCTAAACCATTCTACGGCCTTCACCGAGGGGCTGCTTTACACGGACACGGTGAGATCAGAGGAGAGCGGGGAGTTCACTCCCGGGAAAACAGAACGATGAAGTAAAAGAAGCTAGGGATGGAGATGGCACTCGGAGAACAGGGCTTGAGTGTCGTAGAAAGAGACTCCACAGAGTAAGAAACAGCAAAAGATCCCGAACTCACCCACACAGAAGAGCCGGTCGGGGGTGGAGTGGTAGCCGGGGTTGCAGGCGCACTGGTACTTCCCCACGAGGTTCACACAGCGGCCGTGGGGGCACAGGTGCGCGCTCAGCTCACACTCGTTGATGTCTGTTTAGAAAATAAAAACACAGCAAGCACGCGGCCGTCAGCCTCCGAGTCTGGCAGAGAGGTGGGCCGAGGGACGGACCACGGGCGGACGGCCTCCCTCCTTACCTATGCACGCCGAGATGTTGGGGGCCAGCTGGTGGCCGGGGGGACACTCGCAGCGGTAACTGCCCTCCGTGTTCAGGCACACGCCTCCACGGCACAGCAGAGGGTCTCTCTGACATTCGTCGATATCTGTACAGGGGATAAGACCCCTGCTGAAGATGTGCGCGGTGTCCTGCCCCAGGCCCCCGCGACCCGGTCAGCACACGCATCACCCGGTTGCTGGGACTCTGGTGCAAGAGACCCGTGGGCTCCCTTCTCGGCGAACCGCTACCCACCTCATTCAGACACGCCGGGGAGGAAAGAGATGACACCCCCTTCCCGTGATAGGGGCTGCCTGTGGCCCACAACTGATTGAACCAACGTGGTATAAAATTTCAGCCTCCTGGCCTTGGGCTGGGACAACGCTCAGTACCATTTACACTCCAAGGCCCTGGGGGATGAGGTTAAAGCTAAAATCCAGCCCCAAAGTCTGTTTCCCTCACTTCCTCACAGGTTCCTCCTAAGAGCAGTCCCTCAGAAAATATCCCCATCTCAGGCCTGTTGCTAGGAAACTTGATCTAAGGTAACTCTCTTAACCACTTTTTCAAGACATGATGAACAGACGCTCTAGGATGTGAGTGCTAATACATATTTTGCGTTTGGATTGTTCTCTTGTCCACAGGGGGCCTATCCAGGTCACTTCTCAGGGACCCAGGCTGCCCACCACCGCCCAGCGTGAATCCCCTCATTCCTTCCATGTGTCCATCTCCCTCCGCCACAGACCAAGGCCTGACTCACTGGTCAGGAGGCCAGCGCCCTGGGGGAGCAGGAGGAGCCCTCGCCAGCCATGAGTCACCCGGGCGTCTTGGCAGGTTGCTTCCCCGGGCGGATCCAAGGGTCACGCACTCACCCATGCAGTTCTTCATCATCATGAATCCGCTCTCGTAGCCCTCGTCGCACTTGCACTCAAAGTCCCCGGGCGTGTTCACGCACTGGCCCCGGCCGCAGAGGTCAGGCGAGATGCGGCATTCGTCGATATCTGGGCCAGAGCGGCAAGGGGCGGCACATGAGCCTCGGGACGGCTTTGCTCCTCGCGGCCACGCGTGAAAGACGGAGCGCGCCCAGGCACCCTCCAGGGCCAGCCCCTTCACTGACCTGTGCAGTTCCTCTCCTCCGAGTCCAGGGCGAAGCCGCTGTCGCACCTGCACTTGAAGCTGCCGATGGTGTTCCGGCACTTGCCGTGGGTGCACAGGCTGGGGATCATCTTGCACTCGTTGATGTCTTCAAGAAAAATGAAGGTGGGGCAAATCCATGAGTGAGCCAGTTAGGAGGCATCCACCACCCCCCACCTTTCAAACCCAGAGAGACAGAGGGTCTTGATTGAAGGTCTTGGTCATACTCATTTGAAAAATGTGTGATGATCTATCGGAAATAGGACTTTGGAAACCGTTCTGGACCTCTAAAGGTCTTCGTTTTAGAAAGTATTATTAAAGAAGTAAGGAGTGGATTTACTTGGACTTCTAAAACCCAGAACACTATCTGACACATATCAAACACTGAGCTATTTGCTGAATCAAAGAATTAAAATTCTAAAAAAAAAAAGAAAAAAGAATAAAAATTTTAAAGCCACTAGTGTCTTACATATAGTATGTAGATTTTCAAATAGATTGCCCTATAGCAACTAATTAGGTATGTAGTGGAACGAGATGTTCCTGTGTTTCTTGATGCCTTTTTTATACCTAAGAATAAGAATTTCAAAGATGTCATGTATAATGTAAATTACTTACCAATGATGTACATGATTTAACATATGTTCTAAATAATATGCACTAATTTAAAATATTTTCTCAATTAATAAGAAAGTGTTAGTTGCTCAGTCATGTCTGACTCTTTGAGATCCCATGAACTGTAGCCCACCAGGTTCTACTGTCCATGGAATTTTCCGGACAGGAATCCTGGCATGGGCAGCCATTCCTTTCTCCAGGGGATTTTCCAGACCCAGGGATTGAACCTGGATCTCCTGCATTGCAGGAAGATTCTTTATCGTCTGAGCCACAAGGGAAACCCCCAACTGATATGAAGGTTTCATTAATTCAACTAATGTGTACCAGCGTTTCTTATGCATGTGGAGATGGCATATATAACATGTGAGTTGAGGCTTCCGCTTATACTAAAGCAAGACCTACAGTTCAAGAAATACAAGTTAATTTCTACCAAATGTCATGAGAGAGAGAAATGGCAGATTAAATTTCAAGAACATCTAGTCCTTCTGTGGCAATGGACTGTCACAGCCTTTAGAAGCAAATCACCTAAGTTTCTTTGAACTTACTTAAGAGACGTGTAAGAGAAACTCTCTAGACAGTATAATTTTATCCCTAGGATTTCCTGAACCAAATGTTCAGGAGGAAAAAAGTCTACACTTTTTAATATAAGGATGGTGATATTTATACACTCACTTCCCATTTTTATAAGTTCACTTAGCTATGAAGTAATAACAAGTAGGTTCAGACACAATGTGCAGCTGACATAAAATTCTACACTGGAAACAAGCAGGGCCTCTCCAAATAATCAGAATCCTGAGTAACCAATTATGATTTTTCCATATGATGAAGTATGTTCTATATCACTGTGCATAAAATGTTAACTCAATTTTGAAACTAGATTAAATCTGTAACTTCTTTTTTTTTTAAGCATGGAGTCTTTTTTAAAAATTTTGCCCTCTTTTATTGGTTTTTTTATTTATTTATTTTCATCCATCTTTATTCTTTGGTCTATGCGGGTCTCCCATTGCAGTGGACTCTCTCGTTGAAGAGCATCGGCTCTGGGCGCATGCGCTCCAGAGCGCTGGCTCAGTAACTGGACACACCGGTCCATCGCAGCAGCACCCCTTGCACTGCAAGGTGGGAGTCTTTACCCGCTGGACCACGAAGGAAGCCCTGTAACTTCTTTTTTTTTTTTTTTAATATGAGTTTTATATTATAGAAAAAGAAAATAAAATTTGAAATATCTTCAGTCACGGCATGTGTTCACCACAGGAATGGATTTCACTGAATGTGGACAAGGAGGACCTGCCACCAGGCTTCTCACATTGCTATCTATACTCTGATGGACCAGTGACATCAATACCTCAGATTAGCTGATAAAGGTTATCTCTAGGAGTTTAGCAGATGGCATAAACATTTTCCAAGAAGATTTTTCTTTGGCTTATGCTTAGCTTTCAGATAGTATTAAAATCTACTTCAGCACTTAATAGTGACTAGATGGGAGAAGGAAGGGACTTCAGGACATCCCGAGATGTAGAAAAAGAAAATCGTCATGGAGTGAACATGTTCCTGTACAAAATTTAGAAAGCAGCGAAGGCATCCGGAGGTGATCCAGGGATGGCCACGTTGGTGCCATTCCCTGTCATGCTGTCAGCAGAGCTCTGCACTCCTGGAAATACCCCTCGCTGACGCAAAGGAAGAGCAGGCAACCGGCGAAACCACTGTACCTTTGAAGAAACGTTTGCCATTTGTAATTTCTTTTGTGGCGAATCCGGATCCTCTGGGGCAGAGCTCCTCGTACTCAGGCGTGTTCTTCAGGGGACACTCCTCGCACTCCTCGGTGCCCCAGGCTGCCCCGACAGAGCAGCAGCAGGCGTCCATGCGGTGGCGGCCGGCCACGGGCAGGGTGCACTCCTCGTCCTCGTACCTCAGGAAGCAGGTTTCCAGGCGGATATCTGCCGGAGGGAGCACATGGAGGGAGGCTGAGGAGAGCTCGTCTGCGTTCACCACCTCAAACTGCCCGCGCGGTGCTGGTTCACGTGAAAGTGAAACTCTCGGTCACGCAGTCACGTCTGACTCTTTGAGACCCTGTGACTGCAGCCCGCCAGGCTCCTCTGTCCACGGGATTCTCCAGGCAAGAACCCTGGGTGGGCTGCCACGCCCTTCTCCGGGGGATCTTCCTGACCCAGGGATGCAACCCATGTCTCCTGCATTGCAGACAGATTCTTTACCATCTGAGCCAGCACGGAAGCCCCCATGTAGGGTACGTGTAATAATTTACTATAAACCTACTGACTGAAGTTAATTTTCTTCCTGAAAGGTTCTGTAGTAGGTTTTCCTGCTTAATAAAGACTTTTTGCTGGCAGCTCAGACTTCTTTGCACCTTCTCTTGTGGTACGAATGCTTCCAACTCTAGGCATTTTCTGATAACTTCCCATAAGCAACAGTATTGGGAGAAATCCTGCAATGCTCTTTTGGGAGATGTTTTCCTCTCTGTGTAGACCAGGCTGCTGACCAATAATCTCTTTAGCCAAAGTCACCTGCAGTCTTTACCTTTGGAAGACGTCTCAGCTAGCTCCAGCTCCATTTTTCTTTGGCTTATGCTTATTCAGATAGTATTAAAATCTACTTCAGCACTTAATAGTGACTAGATGGGAGAAGGAAGGGACTTCAGGACATCCCGAGATGTAGAAAAAGAAAATCGTCATGGAGTGAACATGTTCCTGTACAAAATTTAGAAAGCAGCGAAGGCATCCGGAGGTGATCCAGGGATGGCCACGTTGGTGCCATTCCCTGTCATGCTGTCAGCAGAGCTCTGCACTCCTGGAAATACCCCTCGCTGACGCAAAGGAAGAGCAGGCAACCGGCGAAACCACTGTACCTTTGAAGAAACGTTTGCCATTTGTAATTTCTTTTGTGGCGAATCCGGATCCTCTGGGGCAGAGCTCCTCGTACTCAGGCGTGTTCTTCAGGGGACACTCCTCGCACTCCTCGGTGCCCCAGGCTGCCCCGACAGAGCAGCAGCAGGCGTCCATGCGGTGGCGGCCGGCCACGGGCAGGGTGCACTCCTCGTCCTCGTACCTCAGGAAGCAGGTTTCCAGGCGGATATCTGCCGGAGGGAGCACATGGAGGGAGGCTGAGGAGAGCTCGTCTGCGTTCACCACCTCAAACTGCCCGCGCGGTGCTGGTTCACGTGAAAGTGAAACTCTCGGTCACGCAGTCACGTCTGACTCTTTGAGACCCTGTGACTGCAGCCCGCCAGGCTCCTCTGTCCACGGGATTCTCCAGGCAAGAACCCTGGAGTGGGCTGCCACGCCCTTCTCCGGGGGATCTTCCTGACCCAGGGATGCAACCCATGTCTCCTGCATTGCAGACAGATTCTTTACCATCTGAGCCAGCACGGAAGCCCCCATGTAGGGTACGTGTAATAATTTACTATAAACCTACTGACTGAAGTTAATTTTCTTCCTGAAAGGTTCTGTAGTAGGTTTTCCTGCTTAATAAAGACTTTTTGCTGGCAGCTCAGACTTCTTTGCACCTTCTCTTGTGGTACGAATGCTTCCAACTCTAGGCATTTTCTGATAACTTCCCATAAGCAACAGTATTGGGAGAAATCCTGCAATGCTCTTTTGGGAGATGTTTTCCTCTCTGTGTAGACCAGGCTGCTGACCAATAATCTCTTTAGCCAAAGTCACCTGCAGTCTTTACCTTTGGAAGACGTCTCAGCTAGCTCCAGCTCCAGGACCCTTTATTTTTGGAGAGGTGGAATGGTAAACTCTGAAATGAGGACTGCCCTACTTGTGATCAGAGAGGAGAAACAGCCAAGAAGAGCCCCTGCTTCCTCTTCTCAAGTATTTCTTTCACCTCTGTATGTGCTTCTGTGCACATTCTTTGGTGTACATGTGGAAGTGTGGGCTTCCTTTATGTTAGAAAGCTTTGGAAGCTTTCTGTGCAACTTCACATCTAGGTTGCCTCCATTAATTAAGATGGCTAATTTCCTAATGAATCTTAAGCTAAACACCAAAGCATCTTTCAACTTAAGAACCAGAAAAACATTCTCATTAAACGCCGATTCCTCCTCAACAAACAGCCTAAGACTCAGAACAGGATTAATGAACCTGCCTAGTTACGAAAAGACTCTAGCCTCTGAATTCCAGCTTTTCTACACTGCATTGCCTACACTATAAATCAAAGAGTTTTCTATTTAAAGGTTGATTAATTTCTAATTCATAAAGGAGTCCCATCTCTCTCTTTTTTTTTTTCTATTTTTTTTCCTTTCTGGAGTCCCATCTCTTAATCCCTCTTTCACCCTCTGACAGAGGTCCTTCACTAAAGATACTCTTCAGGGTCACACAGTTTCAGATCCACAGTGGGGCTGAGCATCATTTCTAGTCATGGAGTTGGAAACTAGTGATCCAAAGAGTATATTCCTGGGAGTCAACAGCCATAGAAGTAACACCAGAATAAGCTCAAGACCCATAAGCATGGCTGTGAGATCTCAAATCTGCTGCCAAATCCACAGGGCAGCTTTCTAAAAATCAAGGTTGAGCGTCCAGTCTCTTCCACATCACGGTCACTTGGGTTCTGGCAATGGTCATGGAGGATCTCACCGTGGCTGATATTGACCATAGCCCTTGTCCTCTCAGGTTCACTACTCAGCCTGTTCCATGCTTTACTACTGATACCCACAGGAGTCTCCTGCAAATATCAGTCTTTCTGGCTAATGGCAGGCTTGCCTCACAGGCTCAGGCTACAGTCCCCAGTTAATCAAAAATGTTCTCCTTACCAATCACCTAGCATGCTACGTCCATGCCAAACGGCGGACAGCTCTGTGCGCTCTCGAGTAATGAATGCAGTTTAATGAATAACTCTGAAATGAGGACTGCCCTACTTGTGATCAGAGAGGAGAAACAGCCAAGAAGAGCCCCTGCTTCCTCTTCTCAAGTATTTCTTTCACCTCTGTATGTGCTTCTGTGCACATTCTTTGGTGTACATGTGGAAGTGTGGGCTTCCTTTATGTTAGAAAGCTTTGGAAGCTTTCTGTGCAACTTCACATCTAGGTTGCCTCCATTAATTAAGATGGCTAATTTCCTAATGAATCTTAAGCTAAACACCAAAGCATCTTTCAACTTAAGAACCAGAAAAACATTCTCATTAAACGCCGATTCCTCCTCAACAAACAGCCTAAGACTCAGAACAGGATTAATGAACCTGCCTAGTTACGAAAAGACTCTAGCCTCTGAATTCCAGCTTTTCTACACTGCATTGCCTACACTATAAATCAAAGAGTTTTCTATTTAAAGGTTGATTAATTTCTAATTCATAAAGGAGTCCCATCTCTCTCTTTTTTTTTTTCTATTTTTTTTCCTTTCTGGAGTCCCATCTCTTAATCCCTCTTTCACCCTCTGACAGAGGTCCTTCACTAAAGATACTCTTCAGGGTCACACAGTTTCAGATCCACAGTGGGGCTGAGCATCATTTCTAGTCATGGAGTTGGAAACTAGTGATCCAAAGAGTATATTCCTGGGAGTCAACAGCCATAGAAGTAACACCAGAATAAGCTCAAGACCCATAAGCATGGCTGTGAGATCTCAAATCTGCTGCCAAATCCACAGGGCAGCTTTCTAAAAATCAAGGTTGAGCGTCCAGTCTCTTCCACATCACGGTCACTTGGGTTCTGGCAATGGTCATGGAGGATCTCACCGTGGCTGATATTGACCATAGCCCTTGTCCTCTCAGGTTCACTACTCAGCCTGTTCCATGCTTTACTACTGATACCCACAGGAGTCTCCTGCAAATATCAGTCTTTCTGGCTAATGGCAGGCTTGCCTCACAGGCTCAGGCTACAGTCCCCAGTTAATCAAAAATGTTCTCCTTACCAATCACCTAGCATGCTACGTCCATGCCCAACGGAGGACAGCTCTGTGAGCTCTTGAGTAATGACTGCAGTTTAATGAATAACTGCACATCAATAAAGAACCAAAGTCTTCTCTTTACTGTCATGTTCTCTACTCTTTTAACAAGGAGTAAAGAGCTGAGTCAGTGAGGCTATGTGTCAAGGGAACCACTGTGCATGCTAATAGAAATGTTGAATTTGGATAGTGTGTGTGTCTGTATTTGGAATCAAGTTTCAGCTCTCTCTTGTTCCAAATGACTGTTAGAAAAGTGACGAGCTCAAGATTTACCTAGGCAAATCCTCCCCGTGGCATCCAACGTCATCCCATTGGGACACTGGCACTTAAATGACCCCTTGGAGTTAACACACAAGCCGTTCTTGCATACTCCTGGAAACACTTCACATTCATCTATGTCTGTGAAGAGAAAAAACACCACAAAGTTAACACATTTGCATGGCACCATTTTACTCTGTTCCATTCAGGGAGTCTGTCTCACAGCTGAAAAGGCTATTTTGAACCTAATAAGGACAAAACTAGTTTGCTTCTAAATAATTCATATAGAATGTCTAAGAGGTTAAAAAGCAACCAGACAGAGCTCACCTGTTACGAAAGATGTAAGAATTTCCCTATCAGTCTCAGGAGTTAATTTTTGAATTGTAAGGCCAGGGAGCTGGCGGGAATTCCTGAGAACAAGTCTGGGTATGGCAAACACGTCAGCTAAGGCTCCGAAAAAGGTGAAAGTGTTAGTTGTTTCGTCCTGTCTGACTCTTTTTGAGAACCCATAGACTATAGCCCACCAGGCTCCTCTGTTCATGAGATTTCCCAGGCAAGAACACTGAATTGGGTAGCCATTCCCTTCTCCAACGGATCTTTCCAATCTGGGGATCGAACTTAGGTCTCCCGCACTGCAGGCAGTTCTTTACCATCTGAGCCACCAGGGAAGCTCTTAGGTGCCAAGGGCCATATAATTAGCTTTATAAGATCAGATGACTGGAATTAAATAAATAAACAGAAGCCTGATCTTTCAGATAAACAAGAAAAGCTTAAAGGTAAGCATAGAGGGCTTCCCTGGTAGTCAGTGGGTAAAGAGTTCCCCTTGCAGTGCAAAGGGCACCAGTTCGATCCCTGGCCCAGAAAGATTCCATGTGCCGTGGAGCGGCTGGATCAGTGTGTCCAATTACGAGCCAGTGCTCTGGAGCGCATGCGCCCAGAGCCGGTGCTCTGTGGTGAGGGGCAGCTGCAATGGGAGGCCCACACAGGCCAAAGGATAAAGATAGATGAAAATAAATAAATAAAAAACCAATTAAGGAGGCCAAGCATTAAGGGAAAAAAAAAAAAAGATAAGCATTAAAAAAAAAATCCACCATGGAGGAATATGTGGGGCCAGTCAAGAGTCTCCTTCGAGAGGCGTGGAGAAGTGCCCAAGTAACTGTGTATCCAGTTCTAACTCAGCAATGCTCTCGAGCCACCATGGCCGGCCAAGCCTTGGGGTGCCAGCTGGAGTTGGGTAGAGGTGGGAGACGCTCACGTTCATTCATTCATCACTCACTATGCCTGTCTCAAACCTATTAGTCCTTCCCGGGTTGCTTTAGGGAGAGCATAAGCACTTTTTTGGAAAAATAGTCACCATCAAGTTAACCGAAAGAAAGGCACTTAATTGCCAGTGCCAAAAAAGGGGGGCATTAGTTAAGAGACTCACACACACTGTGTCTCTATTTAGAAGAAATAACTTTCCAAGCCAGGGATACTGAAAAAAAAAATATCCTAAATCTTTCCTTATAAGAGAAATACATGGGGAGGGGGAAATTTACCTTTTTGGGGTTGTTTTGCTCTGGCCCCTTGTATACCAAAATATGCCGCTGAGGTCAGATAAGTTATTACCAGCGGGTCTGGACCAGAGAGAGGCCAAAGGATTCAGTCATCATCTGGAAAGCAAGCCCTTGGGTGGGGGTTGTAGTGTTCCTCTTTATTTAAGAAGGGAGAGAAAGTTCACTTCATTCCACATATGGGACTAATTGCTGTTTTTAAAATTTTTCAGCTGCTGTGTCATGTCAGGTTGTGTTAGTCACCCTGACCTATGTCTATCTGGGACTCCATGAGAGAGACAAAAAAAATCCCAGGAAAGTGGACAGAATCCATGTAGACTTCCAAAAATGAGGCAATAGTGTGTCCTCATCATACATGGCCATGAAACAAACAGACAACAAGGAAATCCAAGACAGAACCAAGAAACATGCAAAGCTTATAGCCTCATGGAAAACGTCCTTCTTTCTCTTTCTCATAGATAACAATTTAAATTGTAATCACTCAAAACTACGGTCCGCCTAAAGCGTTTTCAAGCCACCCTGCCCTTTGGCCATGGAGATCTGACACTGGCAGCCGCACAGGAGCTTGTGAAGCGCAAGTCTGCTGGGCTCGGCAGTTCAGGGCATTTTTTTCCCCTTGCTATGTATTTCTCACTGAGATGTTACATGACAGCCTTATCCAGTCCAAGTTAACACAAGTATTCTTCATGCACACAGAAATTTATGATTTATAAATAATCATAAATACCTTCACACTGTGCTCCTTTAATTCTTGAATAGCCTGTCCCACATATGGGATCTGTACCAAAATACAAACCAAAAGCAAAAAACAAAATTGAGATAACAATATCCAGACTTTATGACCCCGTATCAGAAACACGACAGAGGATCTTTAACATGAAACTGATTTTATTGCTATGAATGATTCGGAGGCAACAAAGTGTCACTCAGATTGTGTAGAATCTAATGTATAGAATTTAATGCATAGATTGTATAGAATCCAATGTATAGATCGTATAGAATTTAATGAAGGACGAAGTATCTCTTTGAATAAAGTTCAATTCATCTGCGAGATCCTAAAAGACTCAAAGGTACACTAAAGATCAAACTAAGGTGATTACTAAGAAGGAAACTGACTCGATTTCCCTCTTGCCGTGACCCTTAAAACAGGAATCACACTATAGGATCTCAGTGACGTGACTGTGGAAAGCACAGTCTAGAACCGGCAGGTCTCATGCCCTGCAGCGCTCACGCCTGTTATCAGTCCACACGGTTATTATGTCCAAACACTGAATCCACAGACTCATTAGCCAGGCTCTCAAACTCCAGCTTTGCAACAACGTTACTCATGAACACAGTTCCTTTACGCCCATCTTTTAGCAGGGCAAGAAAACCTGTGTCCGTAAAAAGCTCAGGGTCCTTAACCCTGAGGTTTCCGAGAGAGCCGATAGGAACCACTGATGGACAGCAACACTAGAGAACTACATTACAGTGTGGTGATAGGAAACAATAAAATAAACAAATCACATACAGTGACTGCCCTTGACACTGGTCTTAGTTTCCTACTCAGCAACATGTTTCACTGAGGTCATCAGAATCAAGTCCTCTACGATTCCCACGCGGACTTAAACAGACAAAGTTCTGGGCTTCCCCTTTCTCAGTAAAATGCCCAGTGAGCAGGGGAGCCGCGGCACCGGCTTCTCTTACCGATGTGGCACGGGGTGCACGGGCTGCCCCAGGCAGCCCCAAGGGACGAGCAGCACTGGGACTTTAATGTGGCTCCGTTGATGTTGATCTCACACCGCCCATCGATGATGGTCTGCCAGCAAGTGCCCTTGATGGTTTCTGCAGGGACCGGGGCGGGGAGATGACATTTAACAGACAATCAACAGAACGCATCTCAAAAATTCAAACACGTGCACTGGGATTAGAGCAAGAAGAGCATCATGAAATAAGGCATAAGGATCATTTCAAATTTCGTTTTCCCATACTGAAACCCCTTTGGTCCAATACAAGTGGACATTAATATACCAGCATTGATAAACACAGGAAAGTCATTCTCAGAAAGACAAACGCCTACCTATGCAGATGGTTTTTGTTGGATCCAGAGTACTTTCAGAAGAACATTCACAAATGAAGGAACCTGGGCTATTCCTGCAAACCCCATTGATGCAAGGACTTGATTCACATTCATCGATGTCTGAAACAAAAACAGGTCTACATTACTGCTAAAAGCCACTCCCGGGCACAAATGCATCTTTAAACTTCAGTTGTGATCACATATTCTTTATCAGATTGCAAAGCTGGCCTAGATGGCCTTCTTTTCTAGACTAGATGGAATGCCAGAAATAATCATTGAACACATCTCTGTGTTCAGCACATGATTGAATTTTTTTATCCAGAAACTCTAAAGCAAATGTAAGTGTGATTTCTGAATTATGAACTCAAATAGCATACCTCTGATATTTTCTTAGTATAGTAAATGTTGGCATATAGAATGACAAATGCATGCAAACACAGAATGAATACTCTTAAATAGCACTTGAATGTGAAGTCAATGGTGATGGAAACGCCAGCTGAGGTGAGTACCATCAGCCGCTTAAAAAGTACATACAAGTGTCTCTCAGGACCACAGACTCTCAACCACGGGATTAAAATTGTCTAAAATAAGAAGTGATGTCGATGCATCTTTGAGCTTTTCCAGTGGCACTGCAAAAGGCAGCAAAGTGCATCATATAAGAACAAACATACTTCTTACCTTCACAGGTTTTTAGTTCTGGTTTGTATATAAATCCCTTGGGGCAGGTACAGACAAAGCTTCCAGGAGTATTTCTACATTGTCCATTGTCACAAAGCAGACTGTTCAATACACATTCATTAATATCTGGAAGAAAAATAAGTTTTTAAAAGATGCCCTCTTTTGCATGTAAAGTATTTGCCTTTTTAGGTTAAGTTTTTAAGGTCATAATGATATTAATTCAAGGAAAGAAGGCAAAACTCCCACACCATTGGTTTTTGCCAAAATTAGCTAGTTAAGGAAAACAGGGGCTTGAGCTGATTATCTTCTCTAGGTATCAACAAAGCCTAAAGTCACCAGACACTATTTAATTCATGTCATTCTTTAGCAGGAAGAAAAAAAACTAGATTTGCTGGAAATCATTAATATTTGCTGGGTTGGCCAAAATGTCTGTTTGGGTTTTTCCATTTTTTTTCCCCCATAAGATGGTATGGAAAAACCCAAATGAACTTTTTGGCCAACTCAATATATAATTGTTCCATTGTGCCAAAGTTAAAAAGACTAATCCTACTGCTTTAAGGAAGTGACCAAATATTTAGATACTATGGTCCATCTTTGATAATTATGAATTCTAGGATGGGGGTTTCTTCTTCAGAAAAATTTAAGTGGTCTGCAGGCATGTTTATAAAGTATGAAGCAAGCTGCAGAGTTTATGATTCCCATGAGGAATACATACGAGAGATTCAGAGAGCTGAGGAAAATTCCTTGCTTTCAGCTAGCACCGGGCTGGTCTGATACAAAATGAAACTTTTGATACGGATTACTGAGATAATTTAGGAAGGGTAGAATTTAAACAGTTGGCTACACCACGTTGAGCTCAACTGTATCCCACAGCCCACAAAGTGGGCCACTCATTCACAAGGAACTTCTAATGCATTCAGAGACTTTGCCTGGATGATCGTTGGACAAGCTAGTGGCCTCATACAAAGCATGCGCAAATTCAGTACTGGACTCCTGCCTGGGCTCGCATCAGAAAATCTACTCCAATCGGTGACTTGGCATCTGCAGGGGACTGCTTCCAGGAACCCCTCCACCTCTAACCAGGCTACCAAAACCTATGGATGCTCAAGCGTCTTACATCAATTGACACAACACTAGCATATAACCTATGTACATCTGCCTGCGTACTTTAAACAATCTCTAGATGACTTATAATACAATGTAAGTGCTATGTCAATAGCTACCGGTATATGGCAAAATCAAGTTTTGCTGCTGGGAATGTTGTAGAATTTTTATTTTCAAATATCTTTGGTCTGAGGTTGGTTAAGATACATGAATGCAATACTCACAGATGTGGAGGGCTGTATATATAAAGTACTTTAAAATATGGCAAAGCCAAGGAAAAAGTTATGTTACTATCTAAGCAAACAGCTTCTGAGAATTCTGTCAAAATTGTACAACAAATGCTAACACTTCCCCCAAAGGTCAATACTGCAATTCTTAAATGTTGATGATGATATCAGAAGAATGTGGAACTTTAAATCAAGGAACTGAGGATTAAGATATAAAATTGCTAGTCCCTGGAATGCTATGGCAAGGGCTGGAGTGAATCTTTGATTCCTAACTTCATATCTCTGAACAGAACCTGAGATATGTACTCAGTCGTGTCCAACTCCTTATGACCCTGGGGACTGGAGCCGCCAGGCTTCTGTATCCATGGGGGTTTCTTCTTCAGAAAAATTTAAGTGGTCTGCAGGCATGTTTATAAAGTATGAAGCAAGCTGCAGAGTTTATGATTCCCATGAGGAATACATACGAGAGATTCAGAGAGCTGAGGAAAATTCCTTGCTTTCAGCTAGCACCGGGCTGGTCTGATACAAAATGAAACTTTTGATACGGATTACTGAGATAATTTAGGAAGGGTAGAATTTAAACAGTTGGCTACACCACGTTGAGCTCAACTGTATCCCACAGCCCACAAAGTGGGCCACTCATTCACAAGGAACTTCTAATGCATTCAGAGACTTTGCCTGGATGATCGTTGGACAAGCTAGTGGCCTCATACAAAGCATGCGCAAATTCAGTACTGGACTCCTGCCTGGGCTCGCATCAGAAAATCTACTCCAATCGGTGACTTGGCATCTGCAGGGGACTGCTTCCAGGAACCCCTCCACCTCTAACCAGGCTACCAAAACCTATGGATGCTCAAGCGTCTTACATCAATTGACACAACACTAGCATATAACCTATGTACATCTGCCTGCGTACTTTAAACAATCTCTAGATGACTTATAATACAATGTAAGTGCTATGTCAATAGCTACCGGTATATGGCAAAATCAAGTTTTGCTGCTGGGAATGTTGTAGAATTTTTATTTTCAAATATCTTTGGTCTGAGGTTGGTTAAGATACATGAATGCAATACTCACAGATGTGGAGGGCTGTATATATAAAGTACTTTAAAATATGGCAAAGCCAAGGAAAAAGTTATGTTACTATCTAAGCAAACAGCTTCTGAGAATTCTGTCAAAATTGTACAACAAATGCTAACACTTCCCCCAAAGGTCAATACTGCAATTCTTAAATGTTGATGATGATATCAGAAGAATGTGGAACTTTAAATCAAGGAACTGAGGATTAAGATATAAAATTGCTAGTCCCTGGAATGCTATGGCAAGGGCTGGAGTGAATCTTTGATTCCTAACTTCATATCTCTGAACAGAACCTGAGATATGTACTCAGTCGTGTCCAACTCCTTATGACCCTGGGGACTGGAGCCGCCAGGCTTCTGTATCCATGGAAGTTTTTAGGCAAGAATAGTGGAGTGAGTTGTCATTTCCTGCTTCAGAGGATCATCCCAAACCCAGAATCAAACCTGCACCTCCTGCATTGCAGATGAATTCGTTACCATTGAGCCACCAGGGAAGTCCTGAAATATGAATATCCTTCTGATGATAATGAGCCCAATTTTGGAGCAGACACCAGAGGACTGAAAGAAGAATTCCTTCAGCCTCTTAGACTCTCCTTTTGCTCCCATGTGGTAACTTCTGGATAAAGCTAAAACATTTCTGTGCCTTTTTTTTTTTGACCACGTCTATCGATCTTTCATTTATTTGTTTTTGTTCTTTCGCCTGTGTGGGCCCTCCCATCGCAGTGGCCTCTCTTGTCGCAGAGCACTGGCTCTGGGCGCATGTGCTCCAGAGTTCTGGCTCAGTGGTTGGACACATTGGTCCAACTGCTTGGCAGCACGTCGAGTCTTCTCAGGCCAGGGATCACACTAGCACCCCTTGCACTGCAAGGCAGTGTCCTTACCCACTGGACCACCAGGGAAGCCCCATTTCTGTGCCTTTCTAGCCGGCCCAAATAAACAATGATTTTTTGAGTCTAGCAATGCAGAGAAGCTCTTATAGAAAAATGAAACAGTAAAACGTTTTTTTGAGTTGAGTCTAGTTTGAAAGTATCATGTGTACTCAAATAACAATGGTTCTCCCCCCGAAAAAAAGGGGCCCTAAAATTAAGGGTGTGACAGAAAGAAATCATCTCTCAAAATTCAGTGTAGACCATAAATGTAGGCCTCTCCTTCTGAAAGGCCAAATTTGGGCCAGCAATAAAAGTTAGGGAGAGAAGAAGAAACCTGGTGGTCAAAATAAGAGGGTGTTGTGGTAAGTCTGTGGCTCCCCCGGTCTGCTTCAGTCTTCCATTTTCTTAGTTACTTGTTTAGCCTGCATCTCAGGTGAAAGCTGATTTGAATGGGTTTCCCTGATGGCCACGACGGTAAAGAAGCCGCCTGCAATGCAGGAGACCTGGGGTGGGAAGATCCCCTGGAGAAGGGAAAGGCTACCCACTCCAGTATTCTCGCCTAGAGAATTCTGTCCACGGCTCGTCCATGGATCGCAAAGAGTCGAGCATGACTGAGCGACATTCACTTTCACAGAGAAGATGGTCTAATTTGTTGTTAGCTCTTTGTATGTGAGTGCAAATGCCACATATGAAGAAGGAAAGCAGGGAAAAATACTTGAAGCAAGATTTCTGCTTTTTTGAAAATAACTGCTATGTCTACTTAGCCCATAATGACAATTGAGAGCAGCCCAGGAAGGGCGGCACTTGGGTTTCAACCTGCCAGTCAGAGAACCATACGCTATAGGAGAGGGATGGTTGCCATGGTCTATCCTTGACATAGTTAAACAACAAATATAAGCTGTCAGGATGCCACAATGCTGATACCTGAGGTATAGAGCATCCATATGTCTAGTCCTTAAGCTATTCGAGCAAACTAACCTCAAGCAACAAAGAAAGAATGCATGACGCATGCAATGCCTTAGAAAACAGGTGAAGCTTCTTACCAACACAGTTTTTCCCAGTTGAATCCACTTCATAGCCTGAATTGCATATACATTTGTAGGTCCCACGGAGATTTTCACAAATTCCGTTTGGGCAAATATCAGGATCTAATGCACATTCATTGATATCTATGCCACAGAAAGTGCAAACGCGTTAACATTCTAAAGTAACCATCAAATAAACTATCCAAAATCTTTACAATAAATGTAAGGACCTTAGGACATTGTGAAAACAAAAGTTTCTCCTTGATGAGACACTTGATCCCTTTTTCTCACTGCAAGATATTATCAGTCTTCCTCCAGTCAGTCTTCCTCCACCAGTCCCTGAGAGGAACTCGGCATCCGAGCTAGAGCTACAAGGCTACCCATCCTCAATCAAGAGAACCCTTGGACATTCTCTTGTCCAAACATCAAGATGGAGAAGTGGATCAAATACACGCCCCACGTTCCTACAGCTGGTCTCCCTGCCATGAGCCCCTCCCTCTTCAGTCTATACTGCCACCAGACTTAGCCTAAAGACAAAGGGTGTCACTCTCACGGCTCAGACTCTGGTAGGTTCTACGTCTTCAAGGCTAAATTAAAAGATGAATGCTGCTTATTCACTTTAAATCTTTCACTCTGCCATGGACACATAAAGGCCTCTTCAGTCCGTATTGGGAATGTCTGGAGCAACCAGACGTTGGTCCAGAGCCTACACACCCACCAGCGGCTCTAGAAGAGCCTCTGCTCCTCTGGCCCTGTGACGCTGGGTCCCGCCTCTCCTGGGTGCCCCCAGGAGGAGGAGAGCTCTGATAGGTGAGGCAGAGTGCCCGTCTGTGAGTGGCTAGTCTCCAATCCTGTTGTCCCACTCGTCTACCAATCAGGGCTGACCTTTCTGTTTTCTTCCCCATGTTCCTATCACAGTTTATTTATTCCCTACGAATTCCTTATTCATTATACATTTGCTTACTTCTCTTTGCTCCTCTAGCCACCCCAACCTTTCCTCAACCATACGTGCTGATGAAATCAATCAAGAGAATCAACTGACAATTGCTTCAGCCAGAACTCTCTTGAATCAAACAATTCAGTTTTAGATGAATAAAGCACTTTCTTCCTCTTGTCGTCTATTTTTATACTGGCTCCAATTTCCCCTTTTCATTTTTTTTACAGCGCCAGTAGTGCTCTAGTATTCTGACTCTTACACTGAAACGTTTCATTGTCTTTCAGCTCAAGCTAACTGCTCTCGCTACCTGTTACAAAATACAGGATGGTTGCCCATTGCCATTTGATAATGCCTGAGCATTTGACAGTGAAGAAAGTGTTCAGAAGGCGCAGAGGTCCAATGGCGCTTGTAATCCTGAATTGCACTTGACAGCAGTAAACACAAAGGACGGCCCAGGCGCCTCTTCTTGTAAATGAACCACCACAGCCGCTGTCTCTGCTGCCCACCAGCCACCCTGGGAGCGGACCCAACACTGTAGTCCCGAGCGCCGTATTCACCCCAGCCACCCCGAGGCCCACTGGGCCATAGCTATTCTACCACTGACGGCTTCTAGGTGCCCCAGGTATATCACGTAGCGATGGCCGGAGAGGAGGATCAGATCACACTGTAAAGGGACCCACTGGAAGCCCACAGGAAGGCCCAGCGCTGCCTCTGCACATGCTCAAGGTAGTAAATTTCAAAACAAGGCCTTACCGCTGCCTGCTGACGTTATTCCTGGCCCACTGCTGCAGAGCGCCTGATACTCCGCTGCAATAAATTAGCAGATAGTAAATGATTCCCTTGTTTGCGGAACAGGTCGATCCTGCCCCTGGCTTTGCACACATCATTTCCTCCAAAGTGAGTGGAACCGAAAGAAAGTGGTAACGGAAAAAGGAGGCATCCCCCGGGGGACTCACACCAGGCTCCCATTTAAAGGCGCCACAATCACCATGGAAAACGACTTGCAAGGATATACGCAAGTTCCAGCAATTCCTTGTGCAAAGCGCTTTAGGAAAAGGTGTTTTTCCTATGACTTGATTTTGCTCACCAGGGAACACTTTGCACTTGCAGTGAAATGTGCCTGTTAAAATGTGGTTTCTTAACTGTTAATAAAACTCTCTCCCACCATCTTGGGAATACATTTTTTCTTAGTTCGAGCAATTTTTTTTTAGTACAAGTTCTTAACATTTTCTCATTTCTCTCTGTGATTTCTCGCACCTTCCCTTATAAGAATAAGAAGATATGTACATGTGTATGTATGTGTATTTTCAGTAAATATTCATCAGGGCGCTAGATTCATGCTATATGATAAATCCATAGAGACAGTGTTGCGTAATGTTAAAAGTGGACCTTATTGTAGAAATGGAGGTATATAGAGTGTGTTCCCAAATCTGTAATGGAATCAGGTTTCTATTTCTTAAAATTAATACAATGGTTTATACACAGTTCCAACAGTATTTAGATGAACCTAACTAGTGAATGATGGGAATGGATAACTATTTAATCCCAGGAAAAGAAACAAATTTCCCTTTAGTTGCCCACAGATTCAGGCAGCTACAGAGTTTCATAAAACCAAACAAAAAAGATTCCTTGGATCTACAGTCTCCGTATTCACCAGCCACCCGAGGCCCACTGGGCCATAGCTATTCTACCACTGACGGCTTCGAGGTGCCCCAGGTATATCACGTAGCGATGGCCGGAGAGGAGGATCAGATCACACTGTAAAGGGACCCACTGGAAGCCCACAGGAAGGCCCAGCGCTGCCTCTGCACATGCTCAAGGTAGTAAATTTCAAAACAAGGCCTTACCGCTGCCTGCTGACGTTATTCCTGGCCCACTGCTGCAGAGCGCCTGATACTCCGCTGCAATAAATTAGCAGATAGTAAATGATTCCCTTGTTTGCGGAACAGGTCGATCCTGCCCCTGGCTTTGCACACATCATTTCCTCCAAAGTGAGTGGAACCGAAAGAAAGTGGTAACGGAAAAAGGAGGCATCCCCCGGGGGACTCACACCAGGCTCCCATTTAAAGGCGCCACAATCACCATGGAAAACGACTTGCAAGGATATACGCAAGTTCCAGCAATTCCTTGTGCAAAGCGCTTTAGGAAAAGGTGTTTTTCCTATGACTTGATTTTGCTCACCAGGGAACACTTTGCACTTGCAGTGAAATGTGCCTGTTAAAATGTGGTTTCTTAACTGTTAATAAAACTCTCTCCCACCATCTTGGGAATACATTTTTTCTTAGTTCGAGCAATTTTTTTTTAGTACAAGTTCTTAACATTTTCTCATTTCTCTCTGTGATTTCTGCACCTTCCCTTATAAGAATAAGAAGATATGTACATGTGTATGTATGTGTATTTTCAGTAAATATTCATCAGGGCGCTAGATTCATGCTATATGATAAATCCATAGAGACAGTGTTGCGTAATGTTAAAAGTGGACCTTATTGTAGAAATGGAGGTATATAGAGTGTGTTCCCAAATCTGTAATGGAATCAGGTTTCTATTTCTTAAAATTAATACAATGGTTTATACACAGTTCCAACAGTATTTAGATGAACCTAACTAGTGAATGATGGGAATGGATAACTATTTAATCCCAGGAAAAGAAACAAATTTCCCTTTAGTTGCCCACAGATTCAGGCAGCTACAGAGTTTCATAGCCAAACACAGATCCTTTGAGCTTAAGTATCAGGAGAACTGAATATAGGAGGTGGGCCTATTTTACAGAAGCCACCGGCGACTCCGTGCAGAAGCAAACAGCAACCTGCAATTGCATGTGCTAGAAAACAGTATTCCTGACGACATGCGATGCAAAGGAGTTTATATATACATATATCCCCTCCCCTTCCAAAATAAAGGTCAACTCCTTCTGAGCCTCTGTCTTTCAGCAAAACATAAATCTGAGAAAAGTGGTGACATCCCTTAACCAAGTTTTAAAAGGGGTCCAAAAGAGAACGAATGGCAAGTCACGGCGTTTGAAAACCAGGGAGGGACTGGTAGCAAAAAGACACGCCTTCTTAGACGGCAGTGACTTCCGATCAGCACGGGTCTGAACGCTGACGACAAGGTCTGCTGCTGAGGGCCTCGGGCGCAGGCCCTTTCCCTACGCTAGCTCTCTCTTCTATCGAGTGTAGAGAAGGACACCCAGTGCACGTGGCAGCTCCACAGACTTCCTGAGAGAAAAGGCAAAGTGCTCAGCACAGCCCACACACTTCATACACGGCAGGTGTGCCCGAGCTAACTCCGTGTCGTGCCGTGGAAACCGTGGAAGGAGCTCAGAAGAGAAACTCCTAGTCACTCCTTTTCTGACTGATTTCTACAAGGAGTAAACGCTTAGCAGTCAGTGAGATGTATCTTCATACATGGTTTGACTTCCAGAGCACAAGGATGTGCTTTACATGTTAAAGGATTAGTGTTTCTCATTAAATTGTCTAAAGACATTCCTTCTGGATGTTTCCAGTACCTTTTAAAATTCTCCGTCTCTCCTGAATAAGGGACATCCTACATTTTGGTCGTTCATTATCTGGCATTTTCATTTATCAGAGGTGGAGAAACCAGCCTGAATGAACTATTTCCACAAGTGGCCCGCTTCTGTGTAAAATGACTCCAATAAAAAACAGAAGCTAGCAGAGCTGGGTTTCAAATGTAACTATCTTTCAGCTTGACTGCTTTAAGGAAATCTGGTCTCTTTGGGTCATCTTGTTATAAGCATACTTCATTCTCCTATGCATCATAAGAATTCTTGGGAGATGCACTTGGTCCAGAGGAAAATGTAAAAACAAAGAACTGTATGCACCAAGGGTCCTGGATTCTAAGTTTTGGCTCTTCTATTCATTTAAGACATGAACAAATCACCTATACTCTAGCGTACTAGGTTTCAGGATACTCATCTAATTTGTAAACTCAAAGTATGCAAGGAACATACTTTGAAAAGTTAAAGTAACAATAAAAGAATGATAATAACAATATACTGCTAAAAAGTTACATGGAAGTGTCTTTTTAGATAGAATTACATTTTGTATACTATATAGCTGAAGTATTGTTGCCAACATGTATTTTATTGATCAGTAATCATATACTAAATGATAATCTATACCATTCACCGGGTGAAGCAGTCATCTAGGATAAAGTCTTCTTTCTTTAACTGGCACTCCCCCGATTTAAAGACTTTTAGTCTTCCATTTCACTGTAACTTTTCATAATACATTTAAACTTCCAACTGATTTCAAATATTGACGAACGCTTAAAAACTATGAGTTCATCTTTGACTGGTAGTATCTAAGACAGAAATGAACTAACTGAATCTTAGATGTAAGTCAACCAATCAGAGCTATGTGTTTTCAACATTAGGACTTAACTCTGTTTTAGGACATTAGAAGCCAATGGCCAAGCAACCTGAAAATTACGTTCAAATGTTGACAGTTGATAGCTTTCATTTCAATAAATGATCTTTGCCTTACTAGAAATAATTTGCAACTGGAGAAGATTTTTTTTTCAAGGATGTGCTTTACATGTTAAAGGATTAGTTTCTCATTAAATTGTCTAAAGACATTCCTTCTGGATGTTTCCAGTACCTTTTAAAATTCTCCGTCTCTCCTGAATAAGGGACATCCTACATTTTGGTCGTTCATTATCTGGCATTTTCATTTATCAGAGGTGGAGAAACCAGCCTGAATGAACTATTTCCACAAGTGGCCCGCTTCTGTGTAAAATGACTCCAATAAAAAACAGAAGCTAGCAGAGCTGGGTTTCAAATGTAACTATCTTTCAGCTTGACTGCTTTAAGGAAATCTGGTCTCTTTGGGTCATCTTGTTATAAGCATACTTCATTCTCCTATGCATCATAAGAATTCTTGGGAGATGCACTTGGTCCAGAGGAAAATGTAAAAACAAAGAACTGTATGCACCAAGGGTCCTGGATTCTAAGTTTTGGCTCTTCTATTCATTTAAGACATGAACAAATCACCTATACTCTAGCGTACTAGGTTTCAGGATACTCATCTAATTTGTAAACTCAAAGTATGCAAGGAACATACTTTGAAAAGTTAAAGTAACAATAAAAGAATGATAATAACAATATACTGCTAAAAAGTTACATGGAAGTGTCTTTTTAGATAGAATTACATTTTGTATACTATATAGCTGAAGTATTGTTGCCAACATGTATTTTATTGATCAGTAATCATATACTAAATGATAATCTATACCATTCACCGGGTGAAGCAGTCATCTAGGATAAAGTCTTCTTTCTTTAACTGGCACTCCCCCGATTTAAAGACTTTTAGTCTTCCATTTCACTGTAACTTTTCATAATACATTTAAACTTCCAACTGATTTCAAATATTGACGAACGCTTAAAAACTATGAGTTCATCTTTGACTGGTAGTATCTAAGACAGAAATGAACTAACTGAATCTTAGATGTAAGTCAACCAATCAGAGCTATGTGTTTTCAACATTAGGACTTAACTCTGTTTTAGGACATTAGAAGCCAATGGCCAAGCAACCTGAAAATTACGTTCAAATGTTGACAGTTGATAGCTTTCATTTCAATAAATGATCTTTGCCTTACAAATAGAAATAATTTGCAACTGGAGAAGATTTTCTGGATTATCTATTTTTCATTTTCAGATGAAAAGGCTAAGGATCACTTTTCCATATTATTTGAGTTTATAATTGTTTACTAACGTAAACCATCTCAAATCCTCTTGCAACTAGGTGAGAAAAATTCCTAAGTGAACAAAAATTCACAAAAAGCCTGAATCCTCAATTAAGTAATCTGTTTGCCTGTGGCCGGGCAGGAGAATTCTGACTCACTGACCAGTTTTCTTTACATTATGCCGTGTCACTTCACATTGAGAAAAATACTTTTTCCCTAGAGTTGAATAAAATCATTTAGGGAAAGCACACCTAAGTCAACATGACGGATTTGAACAAAACTCACAAATGGCCCTTTGGAAAAAAGTTGGAATAGTCAGGTAATCTGAAAATTAGTTACTTTTACACTCTGTAAAATTCTGCTCTTGTAACAGCTCCTATAGAATGTAAACATTGTGAAACAACTTCAGAAAACAAGGCAAGTTGCATGTACCTTAAAGAGACGGATATCGTTGAGCTGGAGTTCAGAGGGGCAACATAAATCTGCTGCCAGACCCGGACGCTGGCTGGGCCGGTGCGTCGTGCGTGATGAGAGCCTGCCCAGTCCTTGCCGAGAACCCCGCGAGGCACCTGACGGGCCTGGAGGCCACACCGTCCCTCCCCGTGACGTCCATAAACACCGAGACTGCGGACGGCGGGCGGCCTGGGGCACCCCCGTGACACCACATACCTGAGTTCTGTGAAGGGCACGGTTGGCACGGTTCCCCGAAAGCGTACTCGGTGCTGGCGCAGCAGCATTCGGACTTGGTAACAGCACCGAGCAGGGGTTTGACGCACTGGCCCCTCTTGTAGCCGCCGTAGCACGTGCTCCGCATGTGCGTGTCTGAACACAAGACGCATCCGGCATCACACGACTGTTTCCAACAAGTGGGAACCCCCCAGGGGAGAGCTGAAGCGGCTTCATTCACCCACTGGCCCTGCGCTGACTCACAGAGAATGCCTCTGCAATTAGGTCTCGAGAGAGGCCCAAACAAATCCTTCACCCTCTAAGCACTGGGAACCAATTTCTAGACTCAGTTTTCCCGGGACGATTATGGGTTAGCCAAGGTGAGCGCCTTAAGGGCTAGGATTATACCTCACTCGTTTTTTCCTTCCCCAGGCCTGAGCAGAGAAGGCAGTTAAGGAATATTGAATAAACGATGGGTGGCCATTTAATCTCCTCATTATGGTAAACAAGATCTTTATTAGAAATAAAGCCCCTTCCAACATAATCATATAATTATTGACTATCTGAATTAGATGCAGTTTCAAAAAGGAGGATGCTTAATCTGTAAAACTATACAAATCTTAGATGCTGGTCGAGCTAAGCAGTGCCATCTTTACCACCAGGAGGGGATCTCCAGCTCTGACCCATCCCTTCCACATTCAAAGGGGATTGGGAAAAATCTCCTTTCTTAAAAATACCTCGGATAAAAGTTGCATCTATCAATAAATCTTGAATTTCTTATAAAGCCACAGAAAACTATTATCACATAAATTTCTTGATCATCCATATCCTCCTTTGCATTCTATACCTCCCTTTGGACATTTAATTCCCTAGATGAAAATGCAATGTTCGTCATGGGATAATGAGGACATACAGGTAAATTTCAAAGACCATTATCGACAAAGGAGGGCTGGAGAAAACTGAACACAACCAGGACAAGGGAGAAGCAGCGGTGAGGAGTCCCTTGGTTTTCACTGATTTCAGCTCATCTTTTTATCTCTTGAATATTCATACTCAATTTATACAAGGAAAAAACAGACCCTGTTGGTCTGTTGCCTCCCAGATACTAATCGTGTCATACCTGCTACGGTAGAGTACATTCCTCACTGGTGGACTTCCCTGACTGACCGAGGGGGACCTCTATCGTGTATCTAGTCACGGCCTTAATCTTACCAACGCACACACGCCCGTCCAGACCCACGGCCAGCCCGGAAGCACTCGCATCGGTAGGAACCGTCGGTGTTGACGCAACGCCATTCATGCAGATCCCCGGTGTGTCACACTCGTTAATATCTGTGGGGGGTGGGGAGGGGAGAAGCAGGTATTACACATGAAGTGACTTTCTCATAAACCATAATGTGCTGACAAGCCCAAGACTTGAAAATGGTGAAGAGTTACAGTGATGGGCAGCACCCACAATAAAAGCTCAAGGAGATGCAGTTCACCTTCCTTTGGGAGAAGAGGAACGAAGACTGACAGAGAGAACTGTCTGAGTTTCTTTCTCTTCCACAGAAGGCTAGTTCAATAACGTTCTCCTGAGAGGATTATTATTTTTAATCCCAAGTCAAAGAACCCTAAAGCAGAAACAGAGTTGGAAGAAGCAGGAAAGTGACAGCTGGAAGACAAAGGGTCTTGTGAAATGCTTCATGCAGCAGTTCCTCCAGGACTGTCAGAGATCTAGCTTGATAATAAACTGCATCTGGGACCCGAGTAGGAAGCTTCTCCTGCTGGCAGCCAACACCCAGACGGGGTCTCCCTTCTGGTGTCACTCACGCCCCAGCTCTCTGGGACAATTGGAAGGGCATGCGCAGACACAGAGCTAGCGCCGAGCTGGAGCACCATTCAAAACCAGAACAAAAACCTGCATGGCAGCCAACACCACGGGACTCGCCATATCCTCCTTTGCATTCTATACCTCCTTTGGACAATGAGAATGCAGCGTCGGATAATGAGGACATACAGGTAAATTTCAAAGACCATTATCGACAAAGGAGGGCTGGAGAAAACTGAACACAACCAGGACAAGGGAGAAGCAGCGGTGAGGAGTCCCTTGGTTTTCACTGATTTCAGCTCATCTTTTTATCTCTTGAATATTCATACTCAATTTATACAAGGAAAAAACAGACCCTGTTGGTCTGTTGCCTCCCAGATACTAATCGTGTCATACCTGCTACGGTAGAGTACATTCCTCACTGGTGGACTTCCCTGACTGACCGAGGGGGACCTCTATCGTGTATCTAGTCACGGCCTTAATCTTACCAACGCACACACGCCCGTCCAGACCCACGGCCAGCCCCGGGAAGCACTCGCATCGGTAGGAACCGTCGGTGTTGACGCAACGGCCATTCATGCAGATCCCCGGTGTTTCACACTCGTTAATATCTGTGGGGGGTGGGGAGGGGAGAAGCAGGTATTACACATGAAGTGACTTTCTCATAAACCATAATGTGCTGACAAGCCCAAGACTTGAAAATGGTGAAGAGTTACAGTGATGGGCAGCACCCACAATAAAAGCTCAAGGAGATGCAGTTCACCTTCCTTTGGGAGAAGAGGAACGAAGACTGACAGAGAGAACTGTCTGAGTTTCTTTCTCTTCCACAGAAGGCTAGTTCAATAACGTTCTCCTGAGAGGATTATTATTTTTAATCCCAAGTCAAAGAACCCTAAAGCAGAAACAGAGTTGGAAGAAGCAGGAAAGTGACAGCTGGAAGACAAAGGGTCTTGTGAAATGCTTCATGCAGCAGTTCCTCCAGGACTGTCAGAGATCTAGCTTGATAATAAACTGCATCTGGGACCCGAGTAGGAAGCTTCTCCTGCTGGCAGCCAACACCCAGACGGGGTCTCCCTTCTGGTGTCACTCACGCCCCAGCTCTCTGGGACAATTGGAAGGGCATGCGCAGACACAGAGCTAGCGCCGAGCTGGAGCACCATTCAAAACCAGAACAGAAAAAGGATACAGGGGACTCGCATGACTGTTCCAAGCCAACCACAGCACCGTAAGCCACTGGAGCCCAGCAACGAAAAACATCTCTGACGCGTTACAAGTATTTTATAGGATCATATGCATATACTTAGGGAGGTCTGGTAAAAGAGTTTAGTGGGCACATACTCGTAATAGCAGCTATTTCCCCTCCAATCTGGGGAAGGAGAAAAGGTACCAAAATGGTGTTTTGGAAAACATATAACACTTAGAACCAAGTCATTTTATAACAACTCCTTTTATATGATACGACCAGTGTATGTGAATATTTCCTTTCTTCTGACCTTAAAAAGGCAAATTGAGACTCAAACACCTCTGCGTTTTACTCAGTTTGTGTTATTTGGCACAAAATACACGCCAATGGGCCAAAATTCCGTGTACAGATTGTATTTTAAAACAGCAGTTATATTTAAATACATGAACTCAAACTGGTTCAGCTACTCAGGTCAAGTTTGTTGTTATTGTTCAAATTGAGATCCACGGTAAGGCAGTGGTGACTAGAGCCTCAAAAGTAATACAGAGGCGTTTTACTGGGGACAGAGATGCAGTGTGGATCCAGAGAGCACTGCCCAGAGTGAGCAGCCCCAACCTTCAGACAGTGACCAGCGAGGCCAGGCTGGTCTTCAGGCTGGTTAACTGTGGCGATGACATTAGCACGGTTCCCTCTGCTACACCTTCCGACAGTCACATCATCAGGGGATCAGAGCTAAGTGTTCAGCGCTCAGAGAAAATCTTCTCCCGTGATATCAGGAGAAAAGTTATGGAAAAGAAATTCAGCATGTAAGAAATGCCTTTCTTTTTTCTTCCTTTAGTCTTACTACAGTGTATGTACTCCATCTACTCCATACATCAGAATAAAGAAGACACAGGCAAGGGCTTCCCTGGTGGTCCAGTGGGTAAGGACACTGCCTTGCACTGCAAGGGGCGCCGGTTCGATCCCTGGCCTGGGAAGATCCCACGGGCTGCGGAGCGGCTGGACCGATGTGTCCAATTACCGAGTCAGAGCTCTGGAGCGCATGCGCCCAGAGCCGGTGCTCTGCGACGACAGAGGCCACCGCGATGGGAGGCCCACAGGAGCCAAAGAACAAAGACGGATGAAAATAGAGAAATGAAAGACCAATAGAAGTGGCCCGCCTGCTCCCTTCCCTCCCCAACCCGACCCCCGCCCAAAATAAATAAATAAATAAATCTTTAAAAAAAAAAAAAAAGAAGACACAGGCAAGACTAGGAGCATTCTCCCCTTTTCTTTCTCACCAGCTCTGATTCTTAAGCTAGAAGGGTAAAGTCAGAGCAGAACCATGAATTATCAGGCACTTTCAAATGATTGGAACAATCCGTTGATCGATAAGGTATGAGTTCACTGCAAACAGCTGCGAACCTAGCTTCTCCTAGGAGATCATGATTCTGGAAAAGTTACATCAGCATCTCCTACTGGCCTCTGAGGCTGTGGCCTACTCAGTTTGTGTTATTTGGCACAAAATACACGCCAATGGGCCAAAATTCCGTGTACAGATTGTATTTTAAAACAGCAGTTATATTTAAATACATGAACTCAAACTGGTTCAGCTACTCAGGTCAAGTTTGTTGTTATTGTTCAAATTGAGATCCACGGTAAGGCAGTGGTGACTAGAGCCTCAAAAGTAATACAGAGGCGTTTTACTGGGGACAGAGATGCAGTGTGGATCCAGAGAGCACTGCCCAGAGTGAGCAGCCCCAACCTTCAGACAGTGACCAGCGAGGCCAGGCTGGTCTTCAGGCTGGTTAACTGTGGCGATGACATTAGCACGGTTCCCTCTGCTACACCTTCCGACAGTCACATCATCAGGGGATCAGAGCTAAGTGTTCAGCGCTCAGAGAAAATCTTCTCCCGTGATATCAGGAGAAAAGTTATGGAAAAGAAATTCAGCATGTAAGAAATGCCTTTCTTTTTTCTTCCTTTAGTCTTACTACAGTGTATGTACTCCATCTACTCCATACATCAGAATAAAGAAGACACAGGCAAGGGCTTCCCTGGTGGTCCAGTGGGTAAGGACACTGCCTTGCACTGCAAGGGGCGCCGGTTCGATCCCTGGCCTGGGAAGATCCCACGGGCTGCGGAGCGGCTGGACCGATGTGTCCAATTACCGAGTCAGAGCTCTGGAGCGCATGCGCCCAGAGCCGGTGCTCTGCGACGATAGAGGCCACCGCGATGGGAGGCCCACAGGAGCCAAAGAACAAAGACGGATGAAAATAGAGAAATGAAAGACCAATAGAAGTGGCCCGCCTGCTCCCTTCCCTCCCCAACCCGACCCCCGCCCAAAATAAATAAATAAATAAATCTTTAAAAAAAAAAAAAAAGAAGACACAGGCAAGACTAGGAGCATTCTCCCCTTTTCTTTCTCACCAGCTCTGATTCTTAAGCTAGAAGGGTAAAGTCAGAGCAGAACCATGAATTATCAGGCACTTTCAAATGATTGGAACAATCCGTTGATCGATAAGGTATGAGTTCACTGCAAACAGCTGCCGAACCTAGCTTCTCCTAGGAGATCATGATTCTGGAAAAGTTACATCAGCATCTCCTACTGGCCCTCTGCGGAGGCTGTGGCCTGGGTCACTGGCAGCCTGCAGGCACCAAAAGTGAGTCTCAGCAAGCTCCAAGGTAAGAGGAGCGTGCGTTCTCCAAAAAGGTCTGCTCACAAAGGGGCTTTCACACTTCCTTCTGCTATTTGGTTTGGAAGCCTAGTTCCAAATATTCCCGCCACCAGTCCCTTCCCCTTTCTCATTAGTACAACACTTAATCTAACAATCTGGAGCTTTGTTGTACGCTGTCGTTAATATTTCCATGTGTTAATCTTGTGTTCCTGACTATAAGCTCCTCCCAACATATAACTCAAAAGTACAGAAACCGATTTCCTACTTCTAATTAAAAAAAGGAAAAAAATGTTCTCTTGCTGTGAAGGCAGATTTGCACAGTATTTATTAAGAGCCACTGATGTGAAGGTCATAGAGAATTTTGGTAAACAACCAAGGGCTAGTAGTTCTTTTAAGTCTAGAAAAAATACACATCGTGCAGAAGACTGAATAAATACAAGACTTTCTTCCATAACATCTTTACCAAAGCTGCCCACCAGGAGCACCCAGAGAAGTCCCGTAAGACTTTCTGCTGGCTTCTCAATCTTGAACAGCTTGACACTCTGAACTTACACATCTGAGGCTGAGAGCAGAGGGCTTTGAGTGCATGCAGTGTTTTAGCAGATTTCCTGGACCTGTTTTGAGTATGAGAGTCTGTTTTCAACTCAGATCTTGGACACAAGTGCAATAGTTACTCATCCTTGACTACATTAGGCAAGAGACACTAAGCACAGATTTATCTCTGATGACTTTCCTTAGGACCCCAGTCAAGAGCACAAATATCTGGAGGGAATTATGAAGAGCTCGCTGCAATGAGTATCCACGATATTTTGTTCAGTGAAGATATAAGAGGTAGCAAATGACAGCCATCGAAAGCCAACCTGCCACTATTCCTCAGCAACAAGGAAGAGGCAGAACTCCGCTGATGGAAACAGATGCTCACCACTATGGTAGTCCAAATGATAGTTCAGCTTCCCGTCTATTTGCTATGGAGCCTATGAGGCTCTTTTGAGAAGACACTAAACACTCTTTCTGGAATAAGAACCTTCTGGGTATAAACCATGGCTTAACTTAAGAAGGAGTTCTGGTGAGGTTTCCTAATCCAGAATGAGGGGTACTTTAAACAGGGAGAATCAGTAGGGAAACATGGTAGCTCTGAGCAAGGCAGAGAGGAGAGAAAACAACAGAGGAAGAACATGAGCGTTCTATAGCACAAACCTTTACAGTAACGGCCATCCGATGCCAGCTGAAACCCAGGTTTGCAAATACATTTAAAACTGCCATCTTCATTGATACACATTCCATTAAGGCACATATTCCTTATGCTGCATTCATCCATATCTGAAAAATACAGATGTGTTTTCTTGTGACCACACCAACAAGCTTATAAAGGAAGCCAATCTGGATCAATATCATTTTGTTCTTCACATTTCTTTACCTTTTGTTATTATTGTCTAAGGTTAACTTTCATCCAAATTACCACATACAAAGAGAAGAGCGGCCATGTGAAACATGTATTTGAAATTCCCAACTTTTGACACATGCATGCAAACTCTAGGGCTAAATATAGGATGTGCATATATATATATACATCGGCTTCCCTGGTGGCTCAGATGGTGAAGAATCTGCCTGCCACGCAGGAGACCTGGGTTTGATCCCTGGATTGGGAAGATTCTCTGGAGGAGAGCATGGCAACTCACTCCAGGACTCTTGCCTAGAGAATCCCGTGGACAGGAGAGCCTGGTGGGCTAAGGTACTTAGGGTCACAAAGTGTCAGACACGACGGAAGAGACTTAGAATGCATATATAGGTATACAGAAGCATATACATACTATGAAATATGTACACTGTGAGCATATGTATCCACATATGTATGTATATTACATTCATATATAATCGTATATCTACATAATTTCATATAAATATATATTTTCATATATATATATATTGGGTCGGCCAAAAAGCTCATCTTATGGAAAAATCTGAACAAACTCTTTGGCCAACACAATATATAGACATATATCTGTGAGAGATAGGCATACATATATACGAAATCTGACTCAATAAAAAGCTAGCAAGACTCTTTTTAGGAAGAGCAGTTTACAAACTGAAAAGTGTGCTAACAGCTTGATGATTATGTTAACAGATCCACATAACTTCTAACATGCTGAAAATAAAAACAAAATCAAAACTAAGAATGATGAAATCTGAAATATTACTTAGGCGACTTCCTGATTCTTTAAAAAGGAGAAACCAGAGAACTTCTTGTAGCTTGAAATTTAACAGGGGTAGGAAAAAAGTGCTTTTAAAACGCAAGACTTGACTACAGAGTGTAGTTATAACAGCTGAACTTAGGATCACTTGATCATAGGGACATTTCTTGAAATTCATCGATGTGCTATTTTCTTTGCTGTTACAACTGTTGTAGGAGGCACTCGTCCCCCTAGACATAGTGTGTTTTCACTTACAGACTCTAGTCAGACCAAAGTAATTTATGATTTTTTCTTTTTTAAACAAGATTCTAACCCAACTGAGAATTTTGGCATGAAGTCTCTGAATTGAATCACTAAGATAATATTCTGCCAAAAATGTTTCTAAGAACAATTTTGAAATTCTTTTAATGTATGAATAGATTCTTGGGGTCTTTCCCAAAGATGTTGGGAGAGATGATAAGGAGCATTCTTCACTTTTTTGCTAAAGGTCTAAGAAGTAGAAACTTATCAGTAATTGTCATATTTTCAATTTCAGAAAAAAATGGGCAGGGGAAAAGATAAAATGAAACAGCCCAATTCAAAGTGAGGTGATTAATTCAAGAAGCAATATGGGGGCTATCAATATTCCTCTCAAATTTTACATTTTCAGATACTCATTCTAACATTTCATTACTACATAGACACTTTAAGTAAAAGAATTATAAGTGACTGAAGAATACATGATCTTAGGTGTGTTCTATGTTTTTAAATGCACAAATTCTGATGGTTTAAAATTCGGGAGTAACAATTCGTGCTACAGAAATTTCATCACTAGTGATCTTTAAAATAGCAAATGCTGCTCCTGTATTTAAAATGCTACTTGAGTCACACAAAGGTAAATTAAAGAAATTAACCCTTTTGAAAGTTAGCCTTCCTCCAGGATAACCACAGTTGAATATATATTTGACACTTCAACTTTGACTCGGTATTTGACCTGGTCTTGGTAAAGGGTTTTTGAAATTAAAACTGTAATGGCCAACAGCAAGTAGTATTAGTATGACATCGTGTTACCTTCACAGTTCTTCCCATCTCGTGTGACGTGAAACCCCGCGTTGCACACACAGTGGAAACTGCCATCCGTGTTGATGCAACGTCCATTATTACAGATGCGGCCGTTCTGCAAACACTCGTCAATGTCTAAGATCGAAGTTAAAAAGGAAGAAAGAGCTGTACTGAGAGCATTTAAAATCACTTCACTTCTCCTTCTCACCGTCTCTAAGCTCATGATCTTAGTCTCGGGTTTTAGTTAATAAATAATACCCTTCAATGTAAATTCAGTATTAAATAATATGAAATGCAATTAGGATTCCTAATAAAAGTTTGAAAGACATAGGAAAGAAAAGATGCCAACATAATAGCATTCAATCTAACGCTAATTTCTAATATGACTCCCTAAATCTCAATTCTGTAACCAAAATAGATTCCTTGGTATCATTTCCTAGCTAATTTTAATGAGCCAGAATATATCATTATTTACACTGAGCTTTGGTTGGAGTCTCTTTTGACATGATCAAGATAGCAGATCTGATGATCACTGTAATCAGAATAACTAAACAGAACTGTCATTAAAAAAAATATATATATATATATACATGTCTGTGAACAACAACACTCTGTAAAAACTTTAAAATAAATTAAAAAAAAAAAAAGAAAAAAGAAAAAAAAAAGACAAGGAAAAAAAAAACCCACAGCTAAAAAACTTAATTCCATCAGAAAACCATCAATCATTTGGTTCTGAAATGTCTACCTCTCTTATGGCAATTCTGGTCCAAATATGGCTTTGTTTATAAATTCTCAGTCTCTTTTATAACTTTATGCATATTCTGTCTACCAAAGAAAATATTGGTACTCTGGGGACATTTCCCCCTTTTGTTTTTCTTTTTGTGTTTACAAATACAACAGAGCATGATACAAAAGTGTTCAAAAGGACAATAATTCAAACAACCTGCATCTGATCTCGTATTTAAAGATTAATAATTAACCGCAGGTGGACAACAAGGTACCCTAGATTATCTATTCCCCTCAGTGTCCAGGCCCCCTGCCTGGAGGAACATCAGACGGGATGCACACAAACCATCTTGTCTACCAAGCGTGCCCCCTATGCCAGGGCTTATTCCCCAGGAGCCAGAGGCCTGGGAGCTGAGCAGAGCAGGACAGGCGCAGACCTCTGCATGCAGAGCTGAGGCCACGTGTGCCTGGGTACGAGCCCGCTGAACGTCCCCTGCATGGCAAGAATGTGCACTCAGGGCACGCTGGCTGCCCTGTCCACCTGCGCCGGCACGGTGTCTGGCGGCCGACCCTCAGACGCACTCTGGTTCTGGGCAGACCCAGCAGCGGTTTCCACACGAGTCACTGGACTCGCTGCGGCAGTCTGGGCTTTCCTTCTGTCTGTCTGATCTTTGTGCCAACAACCTACGAGCTTTTTCTCTCTCATTTATTTCTTAATCCTTGCTAAAATCTGACTGGCTCCAGTCTCCAAAAAATAGTAAAAGCTACATATTCTTCAGCAGACTTTTTTAAGATTTTATAATCTACTTTTTTTTTTTTTCAAGGATTCTATAATCTATGGAGGCCCAAGGATAAAGTAAAGAGTTCAGCTTTTTCTCTCCTTGCTAATTTGAAAATGCCACTGGGGCTTCACTGCCTTACCAAAATAAATGAAAAGCCTGCCATTCAAGGTCTTTTCTGGGCTTCTGTAAGTGCCTTCTTCTTAGCTGAGGACACAGCCTTTCTGCCCACTCTGTGATCACTTTCATCTAGCCCCACATGTGAGCACGGTTCGCTCATGGTTGAGATACACTTAGCACTCGCTCTGAAAGAAGACAGGACTGGAGGCTTTAAGGTAATCCTCAGTCTCTAAGAAACTGAGTCTCAAGCTGACGACAAGACATGCATCTCTACTGACTGGCCCTCGCCCTAGCTGAGTGCTTTCGGTACTCTGGGGACATTTCCCCCTTTTGTTTTTCTTTTTGTGTTTACACATACAACCGAGCATGATACAAAAGTGTTCAAAAGGACAATAATTCAAACAACCTGCATCTGATCTCGTATTTAAAGATTAATAATTAACCGCAGGTGGACAACAAGGTACCCTAGATTATCTATTCCCCTCAGTGTCCAGGCCCCCTGCCTGGAGGAACATCAGACGGGATGCACACAAACCATCTTGTCTACCAAGCGTGCCCCCTATGCCAGGGCTTATTCCCCAGGAGCCAGAGGCCTGGGAGCTGAGCAGAGCAGGACAGGCGCAGACCTCTGCATGCAGAGCTGAGGCCACGTGTGCCTGGGTACGAGCCCGCTGAACGTCCCCTGCATGGCAAGAATGTGCACTCAGGGCACGCTGGCTGCCCTGTCCACCTGCGCCGGCACGGTGTCTGGCGGCCGACCCTCAGACGCACTCTGGTTCTGGGCAGACCCAGCAGCGGTTTCCACACGAGTCACTGGACTCGCTGCGGCAGTCTGGGCTTTCCTTCTGTCTGTCTGATCTTTGTGCCAACAACCTACGAGCTTTTTCTCTCTCATTTATTTCTTAATCCTTGCTAAAATCTGACTGGCTCCAGTCTCCAAAAAATAGTAAAAGCTACATATTCTTCAGCAGACTTTTTTAAGATTTTATAATCTACTTTTTTTTTTTTTCAAGGATTCTATAATCTATGGAGGCCCAAGGATAAAGTAAAGAGTTCAGCTTTTTCTCTCCTTGCTAATTTGAAAATGCCACTGGGGCTTCACTGCCTTACCAAAATAAATGAAAAGCCTGCCATTCAAGGTCTTTTCTGGGCTTCTGTAAGTGCCTTCTTCTTAGCTGAGGACACAGCCTTTCTGCCCACTCTGTGATCACTTTCATCTAGCCCCACATGTGAGCACGGTTCGCTCATGGTTGAGATACACTTAGCACTCGCTCTGAAAGAAGACAGGACTGGAGGCTTTAAGGTAATCCTCAGTCTCTAAGAAACTGAGTCTCAAGCTGACGACAAGACATGCATCTCTACTGACTGGCCCTCGCCCTAGCTGAGTGCTTTCTGAGAGGTCTTCTATCTGCGTATTTAACAGGCCTGTCTTCTGAAACGTGGGGTTTTGGTTTATTTTCCACTATTGAAAAATGCCTAGTATACTGTTTATATGTGCTGATCATTTTAAACAACAGTTATAATATAAAGAAGGACCTAAAACTCAGTTAAAAATTCAAACTATAATTTACTTGTAATTCAGTACGTAGGCCATTAATAGGAATATTAACGGATTGAAATGCTGCGCTCAAGGTGTTCACGCTCAAAATCGCCACACCGATGGAAAGAAGTCTCCAAGTCAGAACCAGATGCAAAGATCTTGAAAACAGTCACTAACAGAAACTAAAAATATCTGGATGGCTTCAAGTCATATGAAGAATTTTTGCTAAAAGAGGCAAATAAAAGCAGTTCATTAATCACTGACAAATTCTGAAAGCAGTACAAAGCTCCCTATCTTTCCCTGTATTTAATTCAACACAGACTTTTCTTGCCTTTATCGGCCTTTACTGGGTCAATGATAATAGATCATTCTGTGCCACATCTATAGAGGTACAGAGACTTGACTCCCCGGAAGTGGGAAACACATCCCGATTACTTCTCTCTCAGAAACTTTATACAGCACGACTGTGTTTAGAATGGATCACCAACAAGGCCCTACCGTGGGGCACAGGGCACTCTGCCCAGTGCCATGGGGCAGCCTGGATGGGAGGGGCTTGGGAGGATGGACACGTGTGCATGCGTGGCTGAGGCCTGTGCCATCCACCTGGAAGTATCACAACGTTGCTAACTGGCGATATTACAATATAGAACAAAATGATTACAAAACAAACTCAGTACCTCGAAGTCATCCAGGAAGATGCCTATTGGGTGGCTTAGTAAGTCAATGACTGAACAGACCTGAAGGCAGGTTTTCGTGAGGAAACCTGACAGCAGTTCCTGTCCAGCTGGAACATGCATAAGGATCCCTGGAAGCTTGTGCTAAAAAGTTGACTTTGATTCGTCAGGTCTCCAGTGGGGCCTGAGCTGCCGCATGTCTCAAGCTGACGACAAGACATGCATCTTACTGACTGGCCCTCGCCCTAGCTGAGTGCTTTCTGAGAGGTCTTCTATCTGCGTATTTAACAGGCCTGTCTTCTGAAACGTGGGGTTTTGGTTTATTTTCCACTATTGAAAAATGCCTAGTATACTGTTTATATGTGCTGATCATTTTAAACAACAGTTATAATATAAAGAAGGACCTAAAACTCAGTTAAAAATACAAACTATAATTAACTTGTAATTCAGACGTAGGCCATTAATAGGAATATTAACGGATTGAAATGCTGCGCTCAAGGTGTTCACGCTCAAAATCGCCACACCGATGGAAAGAAGTCTCCAAGTCAGAACCAGATGCAAAGATCTTGAAAACAGTCACTAACAGAAACTAAAAATATCTGGATGGCTTCAAGTCATATGAAGAATTTTTGCTAAAAGAGGCAAATAAAAGCAGTTCATTAATCACTGACAAATTCTGAAAGCAGTACAAAGCTCCCTATCTTTCCCTGTATTTAATTCAACACAGACTTTTCTTGCCTTTATCGGCCTTTACTGGGTCAATGATAATAGATCATTCTGTGCCACATCTATAGAGGTACAGAGACTTGACTCCCCGGAAGTGGGAAACACATCCCGATTACTTCTCTCTCAGAAACTTTATACAGCACGACTGTGTTTAGAATGGATCACCAACAAGGCCCTACCGTGGGGCACAGGGCACTCTGCCCAGTGCCATGGGGCAGCCTGGATGGGAGGGGCTTGGGAGGATGGACACGTGTGCATGCGTGGCTGAGGCCTGTGCCATCCACCTGGAAGTATCACAACGTTGCTAACTGGCGATATTACAATATAGAACAAAATGATTACAAAACAAACTCAGTACCTCGAAGTCATCCAGGAAGATGCCTATTGGGTGGCTTAGTAAGTCAATGACTGAACAGACCTGAAGGCAGGTTTTCGTGAGGAAACCTGACAGCAGTTCCTGTCCAGCTGGAACATGCATAAGGATCCCTGGAAGCTTGTGCTAAAAAGTTGACTTTGATTCGTCAGGTCTCCAGTGGGGCCTGAGCTGCCGCATGTCCCACCTGCTCCTAGCCAACACTCCTGCTGGCCCCACGGGTCAGCAGCAAGAACTGACAGGCATTTCTGCCCCTTCGGGCCTTTCCATTAAGCAATTAAGTGCATACCATTTCACCTGACAGCTTCCTCAGTTTCTGTGTCAATAAAGAACACCACCATTCTCTAGCTTTCTCTGATGAACATTTAAGAGACAATAGGGACAAGTTACAAAAAGAAAAAAGGAGCCGGCAGTGAAAAGAAGAGATTGCCACAGGCACAGAAACATCTTTTAAAATAATTGGAATGTTTGCCAGACTTGACGCTGTGATCCCTCAGCGTAACAATGGCTGGAATTATGTGCAAAGAGCAATGGGAGTGTATCAGTCTCTCCCAGCTAGGCGTATTTAAACTCCATGGCATTCCTCCAAAGCCAGATCTTCCTGAGCACGCGTGTTCCCCGTGCCACGTGCGGACGGAATGTACCTCGACACTCGGTCCGGGTCAGGGTGCTCTGGTAGCCGGGTCGGCACTGGCAGGTGTACGAGCCCTGCATGTTAACACATTCGCCACCTGCACACGGGTTTTTCTCGCATTCGTCAACGTCTGCAAAACACGGTAGACTCAGTGAGACATCAGACAGCAACAATGCATTATCGCTAAGACCGTTCTGTTGGTTTCCTTTGCGTGTGAAAACACTTCCATGAAATAAATAGTGTAATGAAAGGATCCTTTTTCTTTCCACTACCATAACGGTGTCACTGGCCACTTGAAGACTGGTCGAGCAGTTAAAGAGTATTATTTTCCTGTGTCATTTTTGAGAGAAAAATGCCAAATAGGTAGCAACTCAACACTCCAGGCTAATGAACAGTTTCTCTTCCCTGGGTCTGGTCTAAGGGAATCAAACAGACGGACGTTTCAGAAGTGGCTCCTGGACAGGATTCTGAGTGTCTCTTGAAGCTGGGTATTTCAACAAAAAGAAGACCCTATCATATCTCAACATTCCTTTCTGAGTTTCTCCAAGACCAGTAAAACAAACCATGAGGCCGCTGCAGTTGAAAGGGCAGGTCTCACCCACCACTGAGGCCACCACCTGACCCTGTCCCCGGCAAGCTCCCACTAGCTCTGCAGTCATTCACAGTCGCCATCAGCACGCTTCCGGGTAAACTGGTGCTGGTTCCTCTGCTGGTAGAGATGAGGAGGCTAAGGCTCATGGAAGGGAACCCACTCGTCTGAAGTCACATGCTTCTTGTGGCAGATGCAGGTCTGATCTCAACCCTGAGCTAGATGTTCCCTCTGCCACCCGTTCTGGACAGCCTCTAAGGACTGAAGGGCACTCTCTCCTAATGGGCTACTAGAAGGAGTTTTCAACAATAGGCTATTCTAGTGTTTCATTTCCTTATTTCACTGACTTGATTGCCCTGGCAACAACTTAAAAGTTGTTGCTTCAGGTTTTAATGACTAACGAGAGAGAGGTGCTCAGTTATCCGTTCAAATTAGCAACACATGCAAAGCTTCATATTTTGGGGGTATTTTTAATGCATTTTTAACAATCAGACTTCAACAGGATGACTCCAGTTGGAGTTGCCAGCGGTGCTCCGAATTTATTTTACAATGAAAGTTAAAAGCCACTATGGTTGGCATAGAGTTTCCCTTGTGGCTCAGTTGTGAAGAATCTGCCTGACAATGCAGGAGATGAGGGTTTGATCCCTGGGTAAGGAAGATCCCAGGAAGAAGAAGGAAATGCAAACCCACTCTAATATTCTTGCCTGGGAAATCCCATGGATAGAGGAGCCTGGTGGGCTACAGTCCATGGGGTCATAAAAGAGTGGGACGCAACTCAGTGACTGAACAACAACAAACAATAGGCAGGTATAATAATGTTCCCTGAAAATATGGTCATGTCCCAATTCCTAGAACTTGTGACTATACTCCATGGCAAGGGGAATTAAGTAGAGCTGCTCATCAGTGGAATATCCATTCCTCCTGGGATATGCAGCTGGGTCCAGTGTGGTCACAAAGATACTTCAACGTGGAAGAAGGTACTGGAAGAGAGAACCAGAGTCAGAAGTTTGAAGATACTATACGGCTGGCTTTGAAAGTCGGGTTTTTCAACAAAAGAAGACCCTATCATATCTCAACATTCCTTTCTGAGTTTCTCCAAGACCAGTAAAACAAACCATGAGGCCGCTGCAGTTGAAAGGGCAGGTCTCACCCACCACTGAGGCCACCACCTGACCCTGTCCCGCAAGCTCCCACTAGCTCTGCAGTCATTCACAGTCGCCATCAGCACGCTTCCGGGTAAACTGGTGCTGGTTCCTCTGCTGGTAGAGATGAGGAGGCTAAGGCTCATGGAAGGGAACCCACTCGTCTGAAGTCACATGCTTCTTGTGGCAGATGCAGGTCTGATCTCAACCCTGAGCTAGATGTTCCCTCTGCCACCCGTTCTGGACAGCCTCTAAGGACTGAAGGGCACTCTCTCCTAATGGGCTACTAGAAGGAGTTTTCAACAATAGGCTATTCTAGTGTTTCATTTCCTTATTTCACTGACTTGATTGCCCTGGCAACAACTTAAAAGTTGTTGCTTCAGGTTTTAATGACTAACGAGAGAGAGGTGCTCAGTTATCCGTTCAAATTAGCAACACATGCAAAGCTTCATATTTTGGGGGTATTTTTAATGCATTTTTAACAATCAGACTTCAACAGGATGACTCCAGTTGGAGTTGCCAGCGGTGCTCCGAATTTATTTTACAATGAAAGTTAAAAGCCACTATGGTTGGCATAGAGTTTCCCTTGTGGCTCAGTTGTGAAGAATCTGCCTGACAATGCAGGAGATGAGGGTTTGATCCCTGGGTAAGGAAGATCCCAGGAAGAAGAAGGAAATGCAAACCCACTCTAATATTCTTGCCTGGGAAATCCCATGGATAGAGGAGCCTGGTGGGCTACAGTCCATGGGGTCATAAAAGAGTGGGACGCAACTCAGTGACTGAACAACAACAAACAATAGGCAGGTATAATAATGTTCCCTGAAAATATGGTCATGTCCCAATTCCTAGAACTTGTGACTATACTCCATGGCAAGGGGAATTAAGTAGAGCTGCTCATCAGTGGAATATCCATTCCTCCTGGGATATGCAGCTGGGTCCAGTGTGGTCACAAAGATACTTCAACGTGGAAGAAGGTACTGGAAGAGAGAACCAGAGTCAGAAGTTTGAAGATACTATACGGCTGGCTTTGAAAGTGAAGGAACAAACCTTCAACCAAGGAATACAGACAGCCTCTCTATGCTGGAAAACCCAGAGACGTGGATTCTCTCCCAGAGCCTCCAGAAGCAACACAGCCTGGCTGACACCTTGAGCTGAGCCCGGGAAGAACCACATCGGAGTTCTAACCCTATAGAAGTATTACACATTTGTGCTGCTTGACCTATACATTTGGGCTGCTATGAGCCACTAAGTTTGAGGCGATCCGTCACGAGCAGCCACTGAAAACCTACGCAGTCATGGAGCAGAGCTCCAGCAGCCTCCCGGTGCCCGCCCGGGGTCTAATACGTACCGATGCACTCCCCACGGAGGTCCAGCTGAAAGCCTTTGTTGCACTCACACCGGTAGCTCCCGGGGGTTGGGATGCAGCGTCCGTTCTGACAGAGATAGCGGAAGAGCTGGCAGTAGTCCGTGACATTGACCGGCAGCACTCCTAAAGGAGTAACACGAAAGCCCATTACAATTATGTATAACTAGAGCATCTTTCGTCAGCACTGGATTCAGCACTAACAGGTAAGACGCTGACCCATAAAGGAGGGAGGGCATTCCTTGGGCAAAGGTCATCTGACACAAACAGAGTGTGTGTCCATTCCCACCTTCAGAGAGCACCTTGCACCACGGCGCTCGCGGCCGGGTACTGCAGCCTGGCGGTAGCCTGAACCTCGGCCGGCTTCTCTCTCTGCCTCTTTCAAGCAACCGGTTTGGAGGAAAAACTTACTGATATTTAACAAGTTGCAAAATTGCTTTGTGTCATATATAACCCAAAGTACAGGTTCACACCTCCCCTCTATAAGTTCATCCTGTGAATCAGATTTAAATCTGTCCCCACAATAGCAATAACAAAAGAATGCTCACTTCTGGAGTCCACTTTCCTCTCTGCAAAAGCCCATTAAGAAACTTCATATACAACACTACGTAAATGAAATATTTAAGACTTCTAAACTTAATGACTTCGCTGCATAAACAACAGCAGCAACAAAATTAACTTAATTAATGCAAGAAAAGTAACTAGACGACTTCCGAATTCTTACTTGGTGGTTCCCGCGATGGGTACGGATATTCCACTGGGGGTCGAGGGACCACAATTTGAGGCCCAGGAGGAAAGCCAGGAGGAACCGGGTGAACTGGAGGCACGGGGCCAAGCGGTGGAGGAGGATACCCTGGCCTCTCGGGAATTACCATGGGGACGGAGCACAGCTTGTTGAAATCCTCTGGAACAAAACCCAACACAACAGCTGAGCTGTACCATATGTCGCAGGCCCATGGGAGTCACCCTTTCTTTCAAAAGAAATTTTGAATAAAATGGATCCTCAGATCACACAGGTCAATTGGAGAAAAGGCAAGAAACCAACTGACCTCATCTCCATTCCTGACGCCTAGAGAAGCAACCATACTGGAACCATGATTCAAAAACACAAAAACAAAGTCCCCTCAGTGAGTGCCCCACACCCCTCCTAAAGCAGAAGAAGTCTTTGCCCATGTCTGAAATGACCTGGAGGAAGAACAGAATATAAACGCCCAGTCTTCCCGCTCTCGGATCCCTCAGGGCTCTAAAGAACACACAGTGTATTGGACGTGCCCTGGGCTGGCGGTCTTCAGCAGGGGTGGGGCATGGTCAGATGAAGGTTTTCAGAAGATCATCCTCGCTGGCATCTGGAAAAGGTACTGGAGAGAGACAAGGCTAGTGCAGAAGACCAAGACCAGGATGGCTGGACACGGGTGCCAGTGATGGACCTGGACCGAAGTAACCCCATTTTGAAGTGTATTTAGAGATAAAGACAAATAGACTATGCTCAGGGAAGGAGTTAATGTCTGAACTGAGCGAACAGGAAATCACAGGGAACTCAAGAGTGACTTGTCGTTTTCTACCTGAGCAACAAGGGGGACTTGGGTGCCATCTTCTGACCGGGCAGCCCTGTGCCGGGAGTAGGTCTGGTGGCTGGAAGCTGTGCACTGAACACACGGGTTCTGAGATATCAGACGTCCACGTGGCCATGTCACAGTAGCAGCTTGGTCAGAGTTTGAAGCCAAGAGGAGAAGTCGGGGCTGCTCCTACGTCTGGGGGTAATCAGTGGACAGGTGGGGCTTCGTCATGGGGACGGGTGAGCGCCCCTGAGGAAGGCGTGGAGGCTGAAGAGAAGGAAGTAAGGAGACAGAGCCCTGGCGGATCCTATCTGTGGAAGACGCCACCGCGACAGAGAAGCAGCAGCCCGGGGGGAGACCTGAGTTTGATCCCTGGGTTGGAAAGATCCCCTGGAGAAGGGCATGGCAACCCACTCCAGTATTCTTGCCTAGGAAGAATACTGGGGGCAGGAGGAGGCCAGGGGTCTCCAAGGAGGCGGCCGGCGGCAGTGCTGCCGGCCGAGCCCACGAACGAGTCCTCCCGGATGCAGGTCCCCGTGGCTGCACCTGCAGACCGGTCTCTACGTTTCACAACATCAGTCCTTTCTCAGAATAAACCATGCTTAGATTTATGGCACATCTCGGGGGACGGAGACTTCCAAACAGGTATTTTCAAGTGGTGCTCAGGTTTTGAGAAGTGTATGCTTAAACTACCCATTTTCGTATTTCGTATAAATAGCCATGTTTTGTCATAGTTTCCTTTAAAAAGTAAACCGTATGACTTTTAAAGTCTCTTTTTTCCCTCTTTTCAGAATACTGCTGATGTTATTACCTTTGTCGCACAGGGATTCCCCCGTAGATACTTTTGATGCTAGCTTTCCCCATGAATACAAATGAGGCCACTATTTTTATTTTCCTTTTGGACTAAAACTTGACTTATTCCATGTGACTGAAACATATGCAGATTTTCAGGTCTGCGAAAAGGTACTGGAGAGACAAGGCTAGTGCAAAAAAATGGCTGGACACGGGTGCCAGTGATGGACCTGGACCGAAGTAACCCCATTTTGAAGTGTATTTAGAGATAAAGACAAATAGACTATGCTCAGGGAAGGAGTTAATGTCTGAACTGAGCGAACAGGAAATCACAGGGAACTCAAGAGTGACTTGTCGTTTTCTACCTGAGCAACAAGGGGGACTTGGGTGCCATCTTCTGACCGGGCAGCCCTGTGCCGGGAGTAGGTCTGGTGGCTGGAAGCTGTGCACTGAACACACGGGTTCTGAGATATCAGACGTCCACGTGGCCATGTCACAGTAGCAGCTTGGTCAGAGTTTGAAGCCAAGAGGAGAAGTCGGGGCTGCTCCTACGTCTGGGGGTAATCAGTGGACAGGTGGGGCTTCGTCATGGGGACGGGTGAGCGCCCCTGAGGAAGGCGTGGAGGCTGAAGAGAAGGAAGTAAGGAGACAGAGCCCTGGCGGATCCTATCTGTGGAAGACGCCACCGCGACAGAGAAGCAGCAGCCCGGGGGGAGACCTGAGTTTGATCCCTGGGTTGGAAAGATCCCCTGGAGAAGGGCATGGCAACCCACTCCAGTATTCTTGCCTAGGAAGAATACTGGGGGCAGGAGGAGGCCAGGGGTCTCCAAGGAGGCGGCCGGCGGCAGTGCTGCCGGCCGAGCCCACGAACGAGTCCTCCCGGATGCAGGTCCCCGTGGCTGCACCTGCAGACCGGTCTCTACGTTTCACAACATCAGTCCTTTCTCAGAATAAACCATGCTTAGATTTATGGCACATCTCGGGGGACGGAGACTTCCAAACAGGTATTTTCAAGTGGTGCTCAGGTTTTGAGAAGTGTATGCTTAAACTACCCATTTTCGTATTTCGTATAAATAGCCATGTTTTGTCATAGTTTCCTTTAAAAAGTAAACCGTATGACTTTTAAAGTCTCTTTTTTCCCTCTTTTCAGAATACTGCTGATGTTATTACCTTTGTCGCACAGGGATTCCCCCGTAGATACTTTTGATGCTAGCTTTCCCCATGAATACAAATGAGGCCACTATTTTTATTTTCCTTTTGGACTAAAACTTGACTTATTCCATGTGACTGAAACATATGCAGATTTCAACCTCATTGGACATTGTGTCCTTTTAGATTTGGCTAAACATACCTAGCTACCATATATCTTGTTATTTTCTGGTCCATTACTGAATGTTTTTCAATCATATTTGACATTTCCTACTCAGGTTAAGTTTATGTTTTCAGAGAGCTCTATTACTGCATTATTCCTCTGGAATTTCAACCCACAGAGATTTGGTAATACCTGACTGTATTTGGAAAGGATTTATATATTGTTTATCCTTCCCCGAATCAGGATGCTGCAATTCTTGTAGTCAAACCACAGTGAACTTTCTCATAGCACTATCATCTGGATATGCCATGCCCATCATCTCCTGGCTACTTGCTTTCTTCCAACTTTCTGCCACTAAGACTGTGCAGCCTTTTAGCCAAGGATCATATCGAACTTAATGACTAATTCCTACTGTCAGCCTTACCTGGAAAACTGAGCAGAAGAGGGATTTATTAACTATGATGGATTTAATTGAATGGCAATTGTACTTAACTTCCACATGCCAATCAGTCGTTTTATTTTTTAAAGTCTTTAAAGATTCCTATAAAAGAAGCTGGATAGCTTATCAGCTTTTCTGCTAATTACATGGGTAGACAATTATAAAATGTGTCAGTTACTCAGGGTGTTCAAATCTTTAGGACCCCATGGACTGTAGCCTGCCAGGCTCCTCTGTCCATGGGACTTCCCAGGCAAGAATACTGGAGTGGGTTGCCATGCCCTTCTCCAGGGGATCTTTCCAACCCAGGGATGGAACTCAGGTCTCCTACATTGCAGGCAGGTTCTTTACCATCCGTGCCACCATGGAAACCTAAGCTTGCCATTAAATTCACCTTAACCTCTCCATGAAAGGGATCAGTCTGCATTCTGTAATTTTTCCTGCAATCTTAATAACTTCCCATTGAGCCCTTTACATTCCGAATCAGAAACATGGGGCTAATTTTGTTAAACTGATGTCTGTCCTTTCTATCTCCATTTAAACTGGAGGTTAAACTGATTTTTTTTTAAGTGGAAAAAAATAAGTTAAGAACCCAGAGCTCTGTGGTACTGGCATTGCAAATGTGAACAAAGAACAAACACATCTACTTGCAAACTAGTTTGCTCTACCCATCTGCTCTGCTCGGGCCTGTCTCAGGGTTATGCATCTTTCAGTGGCACCCCTGGGAGCGCAGCCCCCTGAAGAGTCACAGAGGAGAGTTCAGCCTTCTGTTCCATGTGCCCCAAAGCAGGTCTTCAGGCATAAAAAACTACTCTTGTTCTCCCTCTTCTATTCAAGGCCTGATCATCATAGGAAAGAATCTACATCAACGCTGCTGATTGCTAAGTTAACATACATATATATTTAAAAAGTGATTCTCCTGGTATCCATGCCGCATGTCTTAGTAGGAAGTCGTGTGTCTCTAAACGATGACCTACTAAATGGTCCCCCTGATGAACTGAGCATATTAAAAAGCAGAGACATCACTTTGCTGACCAAAATCTGTATAGTCAAAAATGCACTTTTCCCAGTAAACGTGTTGGATGTAAGAGCTGGACCATAGACGAGGGTGAGCACTGAAGAATCGATGCCTTTGAATTATCGTGTGGGAGAAGACTCTTGAGCATCCCTTGGACTGCAAGGAGATCAAACCAGTCGATCCTAAAGGAGATCAATCCTCATTATTCACTGGAAGGGCTGATGCTGAAGCTGAAGCTCCAACACTTGGCCACCTGCTGCGAAGAGACATTGGAAAAGAGCCTGATGCTGGGACAAATAGAAGGAAAAAGGAGAAGGGGCACCTCGAACCAATTATACAGAGTGAAGTAAGTCCGAAAGAGAAAGATAAATATTGCATACGAACACATATATATGGAATCTAGAAAGACGCTACTGATAAATGCACACGCAGAGCAGCAGTGGAGAAACAGACATAGAGAGCCGGCTTGTGGACACCGGGGGGAGGGAGCAACGGGTGAGAGGTATGGCAAGAGTAACATGGAAACTTACACTACCATGTGTAAACGAGACAACCAGTGTGAATGTGCTGTAAGACTAAGGGAGCTGGCACAGGGGCGCTGCAACAGCCTGGAGGGGTGGGGTGGGGAGGGAGATGGGAGGGAAGCTCGAGAGGGAGGGGTCAAGTATACACCTAGGACTGATGAGGGTGTATGTATAGTAGTAAACAAAAAAACTCTGTAAAAGTAAAATAAAAAATACATTTTAAAAAAAGGAGAAGGGGACAACAGAGGACGAGATGGTTGGATGGCATCGTGAGTCAATGGACATGACTGAGCCAGCTCTGGGAGACGGGGAAGGACAGGGAAGCCTGGCGGGCTGCGGTCCATGGGGTCCCAAAGAGTCAGACAGGACTGAGCGGCTGAGCTGAACTGAATGAACTAAGGAGGGATCGTGATATTTTCAGGCCACAGACGGTCAAAACATATGGCAAAATATATAGCTTATTGTATGTTAATGTATCATGAAAGACTTTCTTGCTTCTTTAACGCATACGTATAATTCTCAATAATAAACAGAAATTCAAAAATAGCCTCTGTGGGCTTCCCTGGTGGTCCAGTGGGTGGAGAGTCCGCCTTGCCGTGCAGGGGGCACCGGTCTGATCCCTGGCCCGGGGACCCCACGTGCCCCGGAGCGGCTGGACCGATGCGTCCGGTTGTGCGCCGGCTCTGGAGCGCGTGCGCCTGGAGCCGGTGCTCTACGGCGAGGAGGGCCACCGCAGCGGGAGGCCCACGGGGGTCAAACAATGAAGATGGATGACAATGAACAGATAAAGGACCCATAAAAGAGGCCACTAAAAAAGAAAATCTGTGAGTGTGTCTATAATCCATGATCATGGGGGCATTCATATTCTATGAAGGGCACACTTTGAAATATTTCATTAACTCTGCCTTCATCCATCCTCACATGGACTTTCTCTCCTAAAATTCTCTGATTTAAACACACTTTCCGGAACCAGACTGAGAAGATGATATAACCCCAGCTTTCACTGAGAACTGGTGGGAAAGAAGTCACCTGGAAAGTTGTACACTACCCGAATGCCTCCCTACAGGAAGCTTTTGCTAAGTCCTGGCAAAATGCTTAACAAGCGGAAGGAATATGGCAGTGCAATGGTGACCGGGACCCCATAATGAGATTTATCAGCTAGTAAGAAAGCAACAGAGGCACCCACACGGGCCACGGCGGAGCAGGGGGTATTTATATCACAGCAACAGCACACACCTAGCTGGAAGGGAGAAAGGGCTGGAAGGCAGCACTTCTGGCTGTGGCCGCCTTGGGGCGTGCACGGGTTAGGTCATATCTGAGTGGACCCTCCACCCACCAGAGGGCAAGCAGCAGGCGGAGGCGGCAGGGGTGAGGAGTGGGGAGCGAGGACCTGAACTGAGGAGACGTGTGAGACAGAAAGGACACGCGTTTAGAAATGCTCAGCCCAGGTTCAAGGAAAGCTGGCTTCTGCAGCTCATTCAGCAAATCAAGTTTCTCTGAAGAACAAGAATTAAAAGATGAACTGGGATCCGATTTAGGGACTTTTATGCTAATAAGTAACATCTTATTTTCAAGAAATGGAGTGACTCGGACCACTAGATAAGCCCAACTTCACCCTACGAAAAGTTTTCGGGACATCTTTCTCTGCATTTTCCCCAGACACAATTTTTTTTTAAAAAAAAAAAAAACCTGGATTTCAGATGAGTTAGGCTTCGGGAAATGTTCTGTGGCTACTGTGGGTTTCACAGAAAGCAGGCAGAGGCTGCTGCCGTAGTATAGACGAGAGAAAACCAGTTTCCCGTGGAAATGAACAGGACATAAAAGAGAAACCCAACGAAAAAAGATCCACAGGGCTTGGTAAGGAAGAAGACGAGGGTGTGAGATACTAGGGGAGGAAGAAATTTATATTCAGAATAACTCACCTGAAAGGCGCTGAGCCAGGGGCGCTTTATTCTACTGAGCTCTTGAGGACTACATGAGAGCTGAACAAAACACACGGGGCTAAGGAAGACCGAGTTTTTCCAGACTGGTCAGGTTTCTACCCAGTGGCAATCCGCGCGCTAAGGCAGAGTCTCAGCAGGCGAGACCAGCGTCATCTGCGTGAACCTCTGTGCTGCCCGTGGTCACTGTCTGGGGAAATCTCCAGGAAGGTCCTCCCTCTCATTTTCCGGAATCTTACTCACTTACCCGGGTTTCCACGGCACCTGCAGCAGGAAGTCCTGGCAAAATGCTTAACAAGCGGAAGGAATATGGCAGTGCAATGGTGACCGGGACCCCATAATGAGATTTATCAGCTAGTAAGAAAGCAACAGAGGCACCCACACGGGCCACGGCGGAGCAGGGGTATTTATATCACAGCAACAGCACACACCTAGCTGGAAGGGAGAAAGGGCTGGAAGGCAGCACTTCTGGCTGTGGCCCCCTTTTGGGGCGTGCGGGGTTAGGTCATATCTGAGTGGACCCTCCACCCACCAGAGGGCAAGCAGCAGGCGGAGGCGGCAGGGGTGAGGAGTGGGGAGCGAGGACCTGAACTGAGGAGACGTGTGAGACAGAAAGGACACGCGTTTAGAAATGCTCAGCCCAGGTTCAAGGAAAGCTGGCTTCTGCAGCTCATTCAGCAAATCAAGTTTCTCTGAAGAACAAGAATTAAAAGATGAACTGGGATCCGATTTAGGGACTTTTATGCTAATAAGTAACATCTTATTTTCAAGAAATGGAGTGACTCGGACCACTAGATAAGCCCAACTTCACCCTACGAAAAGTTTTCGGGACATCTTTCTCTGCATTTTCCCCAGACACAATTTTTTTTTAAAAAAAAAAAAAACCTGGATTTCAGATGAGTTAGGCTTCGGGAAATGTTCTGTGGCTACTGTGGGTTTCACAGAAAGCAGGCAGAGGCTGCTGCCGTAGTATAGACGAGAAAAAACCAGTTTCCCGTGGAAATGAACAGGACATAAAAGAGAAACCCAACGAAAAAAGATCCACAGGGCTTGGTAAGGAAGAAGACGAGGGTGTGAGATACTAGGGGAGGAAGAAATTTATATTCAGAATAACTCACCTGAAAGGCGCTGAGCCAGGGGCGCTTTATTCTACTGAGCTCTTGAGGACTACATGAGAGCTGAACAAAACACACGGGGCTAAGGAAGACCGAGTTTTTCCAGACTGGTCAGGTTTCTACCCAGTGGCAATCCGCGCGCTAAGGCAGAGTCTCAGCAGGCGAGACCAGCGTCATCTGCGTGAACCTCTGTGCTGCCCGTGGTCACTGTCTGGGGAAATCTCCAGGAAGGTCCTCCCTCTCATTTTCCGGAATCTTACTCACTTACCCGGGTTTCCACGGCACCTTCAGCAGGCACAGCATCCCGCTGATGGGATACTCTGGGGAGACGGCGAAGGGCTCTTACCGGTTGCTCGGATGGGACACATCTCGGGGGCGACGGCCACCCCCGGCGACCAGCACCGGCCGACGTCACAGCAGCACTGCATCTTGGTGATGGACTGCGGCAGCTGGTTAGAACAGCGCCCGTTTGCCAGGGCCGTGTAACAGTATCCCGGGCGCACATCTGCGAGGACAGAGACACCCCACTCACTGCCGAGAGCCGGCTCTGGCCGCGCGCCCTCGGGCTGGGCCACGGTGAGCGGATGCCGCGCCCCGGGAGGGAAGCGCCGCGCCGCGGGCTGGGCACCAGCGCTCGGTTCTCAGCCCCTCCGTCCCCCACCTTCCGCCCCTGCAGGCGGGGGCCGTGGCCCAAGTCCCACACTCCACCCCCAAGGTGGGGACGCACGGCGACAGCCAGATGAGCCGCCGGAAAAGAGAAGTGAAGAGAACCACTGCTGGGGACAGTCAATGACAGAGCCTCCTCTCCATAGCGCAGGGAGGCTCTGCTGTCCTTCGTCTCAAACAACTGCCTTTGAACTACTTGATGCAAATATTGATATACATCGACTGCAACACAACATGAAGTCGGCACTAGAGTCTACGTTTCTACAAGACCTTATTTTTCAGCGGAAAACTGTCAAGCCTGTGAGCTTTCTTAGTAGGTACAGGACCCAATAGTTTTTAAAGGAATTAAACAAGTGGGGGCGGGGCAGAAATGTATCTTCTCAAAGCAACAGGGGAAGATGTGTCCATATATCACTTTTTAAAAAGGTTTTTTCATGGACGGCTGGCTGGGTCTTTGCGGTGGTGGGAGGGCGTCTCGCTGCACCTGTCTCTCCCGGTCTGGAGCGCAGGCTCCAGGCACACGGGCTTCCGTAGCGGCGGCTCGTGGGCTCTGGAGTGCAGGCTTGCGGCCCGTGGGGCTGAGATGCCCTGCAGCAGACGGGATCATCCCAGACCAGGGATCCCACCCATGCTCCCTGCACGGGCAGGTGGATGCTCGACCACTGAGCCATCAGGGACGCCCCACCTATCACTTTTACTGGGTCGCATCATGTCTGACTGTCGTGACAACATTGCCACCCTGAAGTTCAACTCTGAACTACCAGAAAAGGGCCTGTTTCAGAGGATAGACCTGGCTGCTCCATGGGCCTCTGAGGTCAGGCCGTGAGGCAGCAGAGGCAGGCAGCCACTTGCAGAGCCCCTTGATCTGTCCTACGTGATGGGTATTTCTCTCCAAGTAAAATGTATCTCTGTACAGTTCTATAAAATAAGTGAAATGTAACCAATATTTCAAATGTAACCAGTATTTCATCATCGGAAGGAATATAACTGGGAAATTCTCTTGTAAGTAAGGTGAAGAATCTGCTATAGTCAGAAACCTCTCCTTATGTTTCCGCAAGCCTGCAGAGTAACCATCATTTGATCAGAGAGCATCAAAAGCACACTTGCTCTCACCTACATCCTTCTTAAAAACACAAAGCTTTCAGATCTTACAGGTTGCCACAAATTAATAAAATGTGATACAAGAAAACACCAAGGCTAACTTAGAAACACTTAAAGTGTTAATGTCCAGTGGACATGGCCACAACAAATCAGTAAGAGAAAATTATGGGTCAGCTTCAAAGGAAACGAGATTATTTTTAAAAAGCACTAAAAACCACTAGCAAGTATGAGTGTGCTTTCCAGAAATTTTTTGTGGTCTCCGCTCCTATACCTCTGGTCAGACTAACAGCCTCAGCAAAGAGGCTGAACGAGGCTGACTCCAGCCTGATCCAGGGTGAATGAATAGAGAGGGGAGGGCTGACAAAGAAGGCTTTGTGGGGATATGGGTGTCATCTCCCTAAAAGAAGGGGAGAAACAGAACCTCCTGCTTCCTAATTTGCATTGCCTTAAAGCCACGAATCTATCCCCTAATTTTGGGCAAAAAGGTTTTTCATGGACGGCTGGCTGGGTCTTTGCGGTGGTGGGAGGCGTCTCGCTGCACCTGTCTCTCCCGGTCTGAGCGCAGGCTCCAGGCACACGGGTCCGGCGGCTCGTGGGCTCTGGAGTGCAGGCTTGCGGCCCGTGGGGCTGAGATGCCCTGCAGCAGACGGGATCATCCCAGACCAGGGATCCCACCCATGCTCCCTGCACGGGCAGGTGGATGCTCGACCACTGAGCCATCAGGGACGCCCCACCTATCACTTTTACTGGGTCGCATCATGTCTGACTGTCGTGACAACATTGCCACCCTGAAGTTCAACTCTGAACTACCAGAAAAGGGCCTGTTTCAGAGGATAGACCTGGCTGCTCCATGGGCCTCTGAGGTCAGGCCGTGAGGCAGCAGAGGCAGGCAGCCACTTGCAGAGCCCCTTGATCTGTCCTACGTGATGGGTATTTCTCTCCAAGTAAAATGTATCTCTGTACAGTTCTATAAAATAAGTGAAATGTAACCAATATTTCAAATGTAACCAGTATTTCATCATCGGAAGGAATATAACTGGGAAATTCTCTTGTAAGTAAGGTGAAGAATCTGCTATAGTCAGAAACCTCTCCTTATGTTTCCCGCAAGCCTGCAGAGTAACCATCATTTGATCAGAGAGCATCAAAAGCACACTTGCTCTCACCTACATCCTTCTTAAAAACACAAAGCTTTCAGATCTTACAGGTTGCCACAAATTAATAAAATGTGATACAAGAAAACACCAAGGCTAACTTAGAAACACTTAAAGTGTTAATGTCCAGTGGACATGGCCACAACAAATCAGTAAGAGAAAATTATGGGTCAGCTTCAAAGGAAACGAGATTATTTTTAAAAAGCACTAAAAACCACTAGCAAGTATGAGTGTGCTTTCCAGAAATTTTTTGTGGTCTCCGCTCCTATACCTCTGGTCAGACTAACAGCCTCAGCAAAGAGGCTGAACGAGGCTGACTCCAGCCTGATCCAGGGTGAATGAATAGAGAGGGGAGGGCTGACAAAGAAGGCTTTGTGGGGATATGGGTGTCATCTCCCCTAAAAAGAAGGGGGAGAAACAGAACCTCCTGCTTCCTAATTTGCATTGCCTTAAAGCCACGAATCTATCATATACCCCAGGGTTAATATTTTGGGCATGAAAACCAAAGACTGTTAAGAATGGGAAGAGATGTTCAAAAACTGGCTTATATCCCAGCTTCAAATGAATTTGGTGGTCAAAACCCAGTATAAACACTAGACCGAAATTTGTATATACAATTTTCAATGTGGGCTATCTTTCAGAGCAAAACAGGGACCTACAGCTGCCAACAGCAAACTCCTAATGAGCTAATGTCTATTATTTTGCAAATTATCTATGATATTACTTTACTGCCCAGCTGGCTGACTTATATGATAAATCAGTGGGTCAGAGACTCTTCAACAAAATGGTGAATGTTGGAGATGGAAGAATTACCAGCCACATTTGGGTTGCGGCCAGGTCCTGATTTATAAATGGCACCTGCATCCACAATAATCATTTTCCCAATTTTTTTTTTCTTTTTGCAGGGAAGCTTTTGTTAACAATACACACATCCCCACAACTTATAACTAAAGAAAGGCAATGAGAAGAGCTGTGAAAAGCAGATACCATTCAGAGGAACTGACCTCTGGACATGCCAGCTTGAAGTTTCCCATGGCACCAGATGGTAGTGCCAAAGGAAGGGGCAAGGACACCATCTGGTGCCGGATCCCTTTGTGTAGATGATACATTGTTCAGTCACCTCAGTCGTGTCTGACTCTTTGCGACCCCACGGACTGTAGCCCGCCAGGCTCCTCTGTCCATGGGACTCTCCAGGCCAGGATGCCGGAGTGGGTTGCTATTTCCTCCTCCAGGGAACCTTTCTGACCCAGGGATCGAACCCGGGTCTCCTGCGGCTCCTGCACTGCTGAGCTGCCTGAGAAGCCCACAGAGAATGTGGGGTGGCTTTAAAGTGATCTGTAGACTTATGGGCACTGGGGGGGAAGAACAGTAAGATCTGGAGAAGGAAAGCGCCCTGGATCTCCCTGCCTACAGTGCAGGAGACCTGGGCTTGATCCCTGGGTTGGGAGGATCCCTGGGAAAAGAAGGGGAGAAACAGAACCTCCTGCTTCCTAATTTGCATTGCCTTAAAGCCACGAATCTATCATATACCCCAGGGTTAATATTTTGGGCATGAAAACCAAAGACTGTTAAGAATGGGAAGAGATGTTCAAAACTGGCTTATATCCCAGCTTCAAATGAATTTGGTGGTCAAAACCCAGTATAAACACTAGACCGAAATTTGTATATACAATTTTCAATGTGGGCTATCTTTCAGAGCAAAACAGGGACCTACAGCTGCCAACAGCAAACTCCTAATGAGCTAATGTCTATTATTTTGCAAATTATCTATGATATTACTTTACTGCCCAGCTGGCTGACTTATATGATAAATCAGTGGGTCAGAGACTCTTCAACAAAATGGTGAATGTTGGAGATGGAAGAATTACCAGCCACATTTGGGTTGCGGCCAGGTCCTGATTTATAAATGGCACCTGCATCCACAATAATCATTTTCCCAATTTTTTTTTTCTTTTTGCAGGGAAGCTTTTGTTAACAATACACACATCCCCACAACTTATAACTAAAGAAAGGCAATGAGAAGAGCTGTGAAAAGCAGATACCATTCAGAGGAACTGACCTCTGGACATGCCAGCTTGAAGTTTCCCATGGCACCAGATGGTAGTGCCAAAGGAAGGGGCAAGGACACCATCTGGTGCCGGATCCCTTTGTGTAGATGATACATTGTTCAGTCACCTCAGTCGTGTCTGACTCTTTGCGACCCCACGGACTGTAGCCCGCCAGGCTCCTCTGTCCATGGGACTCTCCAGGCCAGGATGCCGGAGTGGGTTGCTATTTCCTCCTCCAGGGAACCTTTCTGACCCAGGGATCGAACCCGGGTCTCCTGCGGCTCCTGCACTGCTGAGCTGCCTGAGAAGCCCACAGAGAATGTGGGGTGGCTTTAAAGTGATCTGTAGACTTATGGGCACTGGGGGGGAAGAACAGTAAGATCTGGAGAAGGGAAAGCGCCCCTGGATCTCCCTGCCTACAGTGCAGGAGACCTGGGCTTGATCCCTGGGTTGGGAGGATCCCCTGGGGAAAAGGGAGGCTGGAGGCACTGTGGACCTGGCCCAGACATTTGGCAGAAAAGGAGTAGGAAGCTTTCTTCTTTTCTCCACCATTGAAACACCTGGCCTTACTCTCTGGACCCCCATTATATGCACAGAAATATATGATGGATGAAATGTGTGTCTGCAGATCATCCTAGCCTGTCAACAGGTCTCCCCTAACCAACCACGAATGTCAGTGTGGCCAACCAGGAGCTAGGAGCTGTGGGGCCTACACTAGGTACACGGCATCCTTAAGGCTCCTAGGAACTGATGAGACAGAACACATTCACATGAAATGACAACCCTACAAAAAGTACTGTAAACTGTCAAAGGATGATCACAGAGCAAAAAACAAAATGCAGTCACACTACAGTATCTTACATGACAAAGGGAGCACGGAGACTGGTGAGATCTGAGAGTTGCCAATGTGATAAGAGAAGGTAACAGGCGGAGTATCATGGTTAAAAGAGATGTATAAGGAATATACCACACACCATTCTCTACACACGGGCTCTCCTACTGGTCAGACTAACTCCAAACAACCAACCTGCTAACAAACTTGGATTTGTTCATAGAGTATACATATTTTCTTGCCACTGTGGATAATTCTGGGGGTCTCTGTGGTTTACCAAGTCAGGAAATATTAGCAGTTGTGAAGGCAGAAATGTCATTGACATCATTTTGTATAGCAAGTGGTTAATTATGGGTACCATATTGTTCCAAGGAAGAAGCAGCGATGCTTGTCTAGGGGGACGGAAAGCAAAGCAAACCTTCACTGCGTCCGGTGTTCATCCAGGAGGAAGCAGTGGGCACAGCCCAGACTGTGAACCCAACCCAAGTCGGAGTATGAGCTCCCTCACTTACGAACTGATGAAACAACCAGACCACATTAGTTATCTAAACTTTCTAAACCTCAGCGTCTTCAACAATACTGTTTTGAACGTTAAGTCAGATAATGTCCACTAAATACCTCACTTTATCTCCACTGGGGAAGAACAGTAAGATCTGGAGGGAAAGCGCCCTGGATCCCCTGCCTACAGTGCAGGAGACCTGGGCTTGATCCCTGGGTTGGGAGGATCCCCTGGGGAAAAGGGAGGCTGGAGGCACTGTGGACCTGGCCCAGACATTTGGCAGAAAAGGAGTAGGAAGCTTTCTTCTTTTCTCCACCATTGAAACACCTGGCCTTACTCTCTGGACCCCCATTATATGCACAGAAATATATGATGGATGAAATGTGTGTCTGCAGATCATCCTAGCCTGTCAACAGGTCTCCCCTAACCAACCACGAATGTCAGTGTGGCCAACCAGGAGCTAGGAGCTGTGGGGCCTACACTAGGTACACGGCATCCTTAAGGCTCCTAGGAACTGATGAGACAGAACACATTCACATGAAATGACAACCCTACAAAAAGTACTGTAAACTGTCAAAGGATGATCACAGAGCAAAAAACAAAATGCAGTCACACTACAGTATCTTACATGACAAAGGGAGCACGGAGACTGGTGAGATCTGAGAGTTGCCAATGTGATAAGAGAAGGTAACAGGCGGAGTATCATGGTTAAAAGAGATGTATAAGGAATATACCACACACCATTCTCTACACACGGGCTCTCCTACTGGTCAGACTAACTCCAAACAACCAACCTGCTAACAAACTTGGATTTGTTCATAGAGTATACATATTTTCTTGCCACTGTGGATAATTCTGGGGGTCTCTGTGGTTTACCAAGTCAGGAAATATTAGCAGTTGTGAAGGCAGAAATGTCATTGACATCATTTTGTATAGCAAGTGGTTAATTATGGGTACCATATTGTTCCAAGGAAGAAGCAGCGATGCTTGTCTAGGGGGACGGAAAGCAAAGCAAACCTTCACTGCGTCCGGTGTTCATCCAGGAGGAAGCAGTGGGCACAGCCCAGACTGTGAACCCAACCCAAGTCGGAGTATGAGCTCCCTCACTTACGAACTGATGAAACAACCAGACCACATTAGTTATCTAAACTTTCTAAACCTCAGCGTCTTCAACAATACTGTTTTGAACGTTAAGTCAGATAATGTCCACTAAATACCTCACACCTCCGTGGTGACCCAGGAACCTTAGTTTCCTTCCTTGGTGAAAACCTAGCATGGATCTATCAGGCTAAAAGGCAAGAACTTTAAAAATGCGACTCTGATACGTAAATGTGTTGAAATGCCATTTGTTCTCTTTGAAGGTTAACAACAACAAGCAACAGAATAGCTCGCTGTTCTCTGGCCAGGAAAGAAGTCCTGCTAAGCCCGGGCGCTGGAGGCCGCGCCCTGCTCATCGGAACAGCACGGGAGGAGGAAACTGCACCTGCCACCCCTCCCCCGCAGTTCCACGATCACGGATGCTTCTGGAAAACTAGGCGCCACGGCCGCTGTTCCTAAGGAAAATCCAGATATGCCTTCCCCGCGAGCTGTTCTCCCTCAAATGTCAGCTGAGAGACTGCCCTCAGCTTTTATTACATGTGATGAACTAAAAAGGAATTTAGAATTTTGGTGCAATTCTGTTTTGGTCTGAAATTCGTGGCCTGTGGTGAGGATGTGAAGCTGTCTTTGAAAATTTGGGCCAGAAACAAACATCAAACGAGAGCATTTATTTTTCTCCAGAGGTTTTTGCCACAGGCTGCCACGCTTTGCCCTAATAATAAGAAATGACTTATGTCAATACTCAACAGCGTCGACGACCTGCCAGGAATTGTGCTGAGAACCCACTATCAGGAATACAGGGAGGGAAGTTAGTGTTTCTTAAGGAGAATGAGCTCCTTCATTAACCAAATGAAAACATACAGAAACACAGAATTTCCCTAAGACCATTCATAGTAAGTGTATTCTTAGGCTTGGAAGGGAGGAGGTGGATTGCTTTCAGGTAAACTGATCTGGTTCACCTTCAGAGATAGAGAACCTAAGGAGAAGGTGAAAGGAGGCTCTGAGTGGGCGGGTTGTATCCTGAGTGGTGCATCACGAATGAAGGAATCGCTACCAATGGCCCATTTCGGGATGAGAAGAGGGGTGCGGAGGGGGGTCAGAGAGTGAAGCTCCTTCACTATCAGGCTGTCCACCCTTGAACTTTATTCTAGAATACTGGACTTTAAAGGAAGTCTTAGCAACCTCTTAATCCAGAAATTGTTAAATCTATATTTTTTGAACCAAAGAACCTCTTATCTAATTGATACTTTACACAGAAACCTAACACCCATCCAGATAAAAGCAGAACTGCCTGACATGTACGTATGAGCGTGGAGGGGAGGGCGGGAACCCTTCCACTCAGGCCCCTCCTTTCCTGCCTCCTCTGAACCCTGGCAGCCCTAGGGGGCTTTGTAGCCCCAGAAGATGCCCTGGCAGGTAGACAGAAAGCCACCAATTTCCAGATCCTAATGGAAAACGATCGGAGGTTTCTGAGCAAGAGTTATTTAGTCAAATCACCATTTCAGGAAGATAAATCTGACAAGGAGGGGTGTAGAGGAAGCACGGGGGGCACTTCAGAGATTGCCGCGAACCTTCCCGCCTAAATCAACACAGGTCCCAGAAAATGACCGCAGGCGGGGTGAAGAGGGGCCAGGGCGGCTTCCGGGTCTGACAGTCGCATCACTGCAAAGTTAATGCCGCACCGAGTACATCTGTAGGGTCTCCCGGGCCATTCCTTTTAGAAAGCACAAAACAAGATCGCAGGTGCCTCTGTTCTTTAAGAGAGTGGCCAACACTTCAATACTTTCCATGAAAGCACATTTTACCTCCGGTGAGAGATTATGTGTCTCGCCTGACAATTGTTTAGAATGGTGTCTCTTACGAACCTGATCTACAGAGACTTGTGCACGCTGTTTGTAATGACACCTACCTATGCATCTGGTACCATCTGGAGAGGTGTAAAAACCAGGGGGACATTTGCAAAAGTAACTGCTGACGGTGTTCGTGCATTCGCCCCCATCGCAGATCCCAGGAATAGTGCTGCATTCGTCAATATCTGGAACGAGAAGAAGTGCCTCGGTGTTTGTAGGATGCCACAGAAAACTCCCCATCTGTGCCACGACCCACAGGTTCGGTCAAATCGTGTCCCCAGAAACAGCCGTCTTTACAGAATAAAAGCTGCCTATAAAATAGCTTATTCAAAGATGGGGTGCGTTTCCTTTCCATACAGGTTTACCTGAGGAATTGACCACATTTGTGAGATACTGAAGGAACGTATGAAATTTGCAAGATTAGATGAAAATGAAAGAAATTCTGCCTTTAAAATCTAAAACTGAACCACTGTTTCAAGTCCTCAAAATAAGTTTTAATATTTTGTTTAAAATTTTGTTTTCCTTTTCTCTTCATGTTGTACACTGAGCTAAGCTCCTTTACTGTGAGGAGGGCTGCCATGCCCTCCTCCAGGGGATCTCCCCAGTTCCGGGACTGAACCCGTATCTCCTGTACTACGGTGGTGGATTCTTCACCCACTGGGCCACCTGGCAAGCACGGCCTTCCTGGTCACTCCCTCTAGAGGCTGCCTCACCTCTTGGGTTTGTTTTGGGTCTGACTGTCTACAGATGCTGAAATCTACAGAGAAGACCATGGGGTCTGCTGACCAAGAGGCTCCCAAACTGCCACGAAGACAGTTTTGTGTGTATTCAGGAGCGAAGTGTGGTGAACGCTGAAGAGGGGCCAGGGCGGCTTCCGGTCTGACAGTCGCATCACTGCAAAGTTAATGCCGCACCGAGTACATCTGTAGGGTCTCCCGGGCCATTCCTTTTAGAAAGCACAAAACAAGATCGCAGGTGCCTCTGTTCTTTAAGAGAGTGGCCAACACTTCAATACTTTCCATGAAAGCACATTTTACCCCCGGGTGAGAGATTATGTGTCTCGCCTGACAATTGTTTAGAATGGTGTCTCTTACGAACCTGATCTACAGAGACTTGTGCACGCTGTTTGTAATGACACCTACCTATGCATCTGGTACCATCTGGAGAGGTGTAAAAACCAGGGGGACATTTGCAAAAGTAACTGCTGACGGTGTTCGTGCATTCGCCCCCATCGCAGATCCCAGGAATAGTGCTGCATTCGTCAATATCTGGAACGAGAAGAAGTGCCTCGGTGTTTGTAGGATGCCACAGAAAACTCCCCATCTGTGCCACGACCCACAGGTTCGGTCAAATCGTGTCCCCAGAAACAGCCGTCTTTACAGAATAAAAGCTGCCTATAAAATAGCTTATTCAAAGATGGGGTGCGTTTCCTTTCCATACAGGTTTACCTGAGGAATTGACCACATTTGTGAGATACTGAAGGAACGTATGAAATTTGCAAGATTAGATGAAAATGAAAGAAATTCTGCCTTTAAAATCTAAAACTGAACCACTGTTTCAAGTCCTCAAAATAAGTTTTAATATTTTGTTTAAAATTTTGTTTTCCCTTTTCTCTTCATGTTGTACACTGAGCTAAGCTCCTTTACTGTGAGGAGGGCTGCCATGCCCTCCTCCAGGGGATCTCCCCAGTTCCGGGACTGAACCCGTATCTCCTGTACTACGGTGGTGGATTCTTCACCCACTGGGCCACCTGGCAAGCACGGCCTTCCTGGTCACTCCCTCTAGAGGCTGCCTCACCTCTTGGGTTTGTTTTGGGTCTGACTGTCTACAGATGCTGAAATCTACAGAGAAGACCATGGGGTCTGCTGACCAAGAGGCTCCCAAACTGCCACGAAGACAGTTTTGTGTGTATTCAGGGAGCGAAGTGTGGTGAACGCTGGGATGCTTCCCCAGACCCCCCTCCGGGGAATGACTTGTCCCAGATTTGAGGCCCGTCAGGCGACGGTCTCCAGCTCTCAGCCCTTCCCAGGACTGCCCGAGCTCTAAGGGCCACCTCACCCAGGGTGACATCCTTCCCAGGCGCCCACATCCACCAACTAATTGCAGAGGGGGGATAATGGTCTGACCAGCTCGCTCCAAAGGGTACAACTCTGAAAACCACTCCAATCCCTCAACCCCTTGTGGAGTCGGCTGAGGTCAGAGCTGTGGTCAGTCCTCGGGGCCTGAAGCCACGGGGTTTCCTTAAGGCAGCGGTAGAAGTCACTTTGGACAAATGTGACCATTTTCTGCAAGGAGAGCTTTTCAAGAGCTGCAATCAAACACTGATAGTTGCCAAGAGATGTGGCACCAGTGACGGGAGAGAAGACATTGAGAGCTTCCTGTTTAGGCTAAAAATGAGCTCAGGGCCCAGGGTATCTGTGGTCACTTCTCTAAGACAAGCGAGGCTTTCTCCCCGGACCTAAGGAGAGGGACAGTCTGACCCAAGCCTCCCAGAGCACTGCCACGGCTAGACTAACACTGAGGGTCACTGAAAAATAAGAACCTTTCTTTTCTAGTTAAGTACTGCTCTTCACTGGCAAAACAGAGTTCTAAGTGGACCTGATTCAAGTGTCTTCTGACTCAAGTTCACCGTGTGAGTCAAAAAGACGGCAGTGACACTGTTTCCAAGGCAGTTTAACCTCCTTCAGGGCAAAGCATCTGCTCTTCTAGGCGAGGCGAGAGGCTTAACCGAGCAGCGGGCCCCTGCTTACGTCAGAGGCAGCGCTCACCCAGACAGAGCGTCCACGTGGAGTGTGTAAGGGGAAAGGTGCACATTCTGCGCCAACAGATATAAACACCACTGCGGAGTCAGGGCAAGTCGGGCCGAGGACAGGGCCTCAGTGTCCTGAACTGGCACGAGTCTGTCGCTCAGTGGCTCAGTCGTGTCCAAGGCTTTTTCAGTCCCGTGAACTGCAGGAGGCCAGGCTTCCCGGCCCTTCGTTATCTCTAGGGGTTTTCTCAAAATGATGTCCACTGAGTCGGTGATGCCATCCAGCCATCGCATCTTCTGTCACCAGCCTCTCCTCCTGCCCTCAATCTTTCCCAGCGTCAAGGTCTTTTAAATGAGCTGGCTCTCTGCATAAGGCGGCCAAAGTACTGGAGCTTCAGCTTCTGTCATTCTGTAACCCTAATCTCAAAGCTCATTTTCAGGCATTCTTTTCTTTGTTTTTTTTAACTTCATGCCATGAGCTCGCTCTTAGCTATTTAGTATTTTCATCCATCTTTATTCTTTGGGCCTACTATCGCAGTGGCCTTGCTTGTTGCAGAGCACCGGCTGTGGGTGCATGTGCTCCAGAGCGCTGGCTCACAACTGGACACATGGGTCCAGCCGCTCCGCGGCACGTGGGATCCTCCCGGGCCAGGGGTCGAACCGGCGCCCCCTGCACTGCAAGGCGGAGTCCTTACCCACTGGACCACCAGGGAAATCTTCATTTTAAGGTATTCTTTAATGTAGGTCCTTCTGTATTTACTAGCCACACTTGTACCTAAAACCAGCAAAGAGCCAAACAACTGTATCACAGAGCTCAGAGGATTCCACAACTTCATCTTCGGAGAGATGAGGTTATGACTGTCACACGGAGTATCAAGATAAGAGCACCTTCCTCAAAGTGTCCCTAAACGTTACTGTATGAGTCATGTGAACACCTCTCAAAAAATCAGGGGAACAGATAGAGTCTATTAACAGAAAACATTTGTCTACGTGTTTGTATGGAAGACTGCTGTCATCTCCTCATTACGGTCACTTAATAAACATCAGTATCCAAAGATGTTATTTAAGTGACAGAATAAATCAGAAACAAAGTTATTTAAAAACAAGAATGAATTTTGGCAAGATGGAGGAAGCACCTTCTTTCACGTGCTGGCTAGCTACATTAGACTTGGACCCTGAAGATAACAATCACAACAGAAGGAAGTGTTCATTTTGACTGAGTGCCAGGCATTGTCTAAATGCATTATATATGTAAACTCAACCAACCCTCACACTGTAAGTATAATCACAGAACCTGATTTCTATAATTCCGGTGCCTAGGCACGACTCTTGCATTCCCTTGAAGGCTTCAGGACACTGGCACGAATAAAGCCCCAAACAAGAGCAATGACATGCGTGTATAAAGTGATGTTAAACCCACGTCTTCAAATGCCAGGGGCGGGGCGGGGCAGGCAGGAAGGGCAGACTGTCCACCTGGGTGCACACCTTCAAAGGTCAACAGGTCAGGAAGCACATTGTACTGTGCCCCGCCCTACTTTTCACAAAGATACAGCTAGAAGTACCCGGCCAAATTGTTCCGTTTGAAGCTTACTAGACGACCCTGAACCCCCTTCAGCATCCGCTCCTCACTGACACACCCCTTCCCTTCCCTAGTCGAGGGGTTTTCTACCTTCCTGAGCCACCCTGCTTCGCCGTCCCATCACTTCCTGGTGATGGAATGAGTTCTGATTTCATGGGCAGACTGTGGTAGGAATCCCTGACAAGTAAAAGTCTGAAATAAAGGGTCTACATCAAAATCACTGACACTGTGAAACTTATTCACACTAATCTATTATTTCTCCAGGCTCTTAGCACAAACGAACTTTATCTCCTTTTAATAGAAAGTCAGGGATCCCACATAGGAGAGAATTTGAGATCAGTGGATTTCTCAGCATTTCTGTAAGTCAGTCTGTATCGAATGCCATCCATTTGAGGGGTTTGGTGGGAAGGAGGACTTGGCTGGAAGAGCTACTGCTGTCCTCTGAACACTTGGCCCGGGCTCCTGGGGGCAGGACAGAGCTGCTGGGAAGCAGCTGTACGCTCGTGGCCTCGCCGGCTTCTTGCTGTGGACCCAAGAAGAGGCCTGTCTGGCAGGTCCCCTCCCTCCTGGGTTGCCGCCCTGGCCTTTGTTCCTCTTCTTCCTTCTTATGCCCTGTTTCACCGGCTCTCTCCAGGCATTCTTCCCATCCCGTAGCCTCCTTCCTACCCTGGGCTCCTCTAACAGGACGAGAGGAAAGATGGCAGAGGGCAGGTGGGATGAGCTGGGTCCCGGTCCTGAGACAGGCATCTGGGAGCTCCACCCAGGGTCACAGAGGCTGACCGGACCAAGGGACGGGAAAACCAGTTACCCGGACTGCCTCGCTCCTGACCGTCTAGATCACCAACGAAGTGAGGAAAAAAGAAGCCAGAAATTGTGGCAGTTGTTCAAAAGGAATATGTGATACTAATAGATTTAAATGCCACCGAGCCTTTGAGATTACTATCACTGCTTCCTCAGACACCTGAAGTCCAGTGTAAAATATGTGACTGCAAAGATAACAAGCTGATTCCTCAAGATGTGGCAAAAAAACCCAAACAAACAACAACCCACATCAGCCTTGTTAGTAACATCTAGTCACACTCTGCCCATGCCAGTTTGCATGATTTCTTTCTTTCTTTTTTTTTTGTGGGGGGGCGGGGGGCTGCTTGGGCTTCCCATCGTGGTGGCCTCTGTTGTTGCAGAGCACCGGCTCTGGGCGCATGCGCTCCAGAGCTCCGGCTCGGTGATTGGACACATGGGTCCAGCCGCTCTGCGGCACGTGGGATCTTCCCAGGCCAGGGATCGAACTGGCGCCCCTTGCCCTGCAAGGTGGGGTCCTTACCCACTGAACCACCAGGTAAGCCCTGCATGATTTCTTGATTCATGCAGCACCAGCTGTCCCATCCTGCTGAGAAGCAGCGAGAAAGAAATGTGAAGACGGAGGCCGCAGTGCAAAACCGGAAAGAACTCCCAGCTCGCGTCTTGTTCAGCCTCCTCGTGTGAAAGCTGCCGTGACTCAGACCTGCTCCCTGACTTGTCCAGGATCACACACAGGAGGAGGGACATGGCCAGGCTAGGTCCACCGCATTCCCAGGGCTCCCTGCCTCTCCCGCAGAGCGTCTGCTCAGTCACGGGATGGGGGGCGGGGCCTTCAACAGAGAGCCGGGGCCCGCCCCCGCCGCGGAGGACGGAGCCCCATGGGCAGCAGTGCAGTCAGTAGCCAAAGGTGTCTGAGAGGATAAGCGCCTGACAGCAAACAGCCATCAGACACACAGACCGTTATTTCAGAAAGGGACGTCTTAAGGTTTGGGGCTCACGTGGAGGGAGTGCATGGACTTCAAGGGCTGCACTTTGAAAAAGTTTTGCATCATGCAGTGTTATAATTGCTAAAGGCTGGGCTGGCGATAATCTAAATCCCAAAATATTAGTGGTTAATTAGGAATCCAAAGGCCGCTTCCAGAAATAAAACTTAATCCTTTAATTATTGTGGCAGTTGTTCAAAAGGAATATGTGATACTAATAGATTTAAATGCCACCGAGCCTTTGAGATTACTATCACTGCTTCCTCAGACACCTGAAGTCCAGTGTAAAATATGTGACTGCAAAGATAACAAGCTGATTCCTCAAGATGTGGCAAAAAAACCCAAACAAACAACAACCCACATCAGCCTTGTTAGTAACATCTAGTCACACTCTGCCCATGCCAGTTTGCATGATTTCTTTCTTTCTTTTTTTTTTGTGGGGGGGCGGGGGGCTGCTTGGGCTTCCCATCGTGGTGGCCTCTGTTGTTGCAGAGCACCGGCTCTGGGCGCATGCGCTCCAGAGCTCCGGCTCGGTGATTGGACACATGGGTCCAGCCGCTCTGCGGCACGTGGGATCTTCCCAGGCCAGGGATCGAACTGGCGCCCCTTGCCCTGCAAGGTGGGGTCCTTACCCACTGAACCACCAGGTAAGCCCTGCATGATTTCTTGATTCATGCAGCACCAGCTGTCCCATCCTGCTGAGAAGCAGCGAGAAAGAAATGTGAAGACGGAGGCCGCAGTGCAAAACCGGAAAGAACTCCCAGCTCGCGTCTTGTTCAGCCTCCTCGTGTGAAAGCTGCCGTGACTCAGACCTGCTCCCTGACTTGTCCAGGATCACACACAGGAGGAGGGACATGGCCAGGCTAGGTCCACCGCATTCCCAGGGCTCCCTGCCTCTCCCGCAGAGCGTCTGCTCAGTCACGGGATGGGGGTCGGGGGCCTTCAACAGAGAGCCGGGGCCCGCCCCAGCCGCGGAGGACGGAGCCCCATGGGCAGCAGTGCAGTCAGTAGCCAAAGGTGTCTGAGAGGATAAGCGCCCTGACAGCAAACAGCCATCAGACACACAGACCGTTATTTCAGAAAGGGGACGTCTTAAGGTTTGGGGCTCACGTAGGAGGGAGTGCATGGACTTCAAGGGCTGCACTTTGAAAAAGTTTTGCATCATGCAGTGTTATAATTGCTAAAGGCTGGGCTGGCGATAATCTAAATCCCAAAATATTAGTGGTTAATTAGGAATCCAAAGGCCCGCTTCCAGAAATAAAACTTAATCCTTTAATTACACTTTTTATTTCTTAATTTCCTCCCCACAGTAACCTATGCAAATACGGACTTGGTTTCCTAAAAGAAAAGGCTCATGTGTTCTTTCAGCATGCACACTCTCAAGTCGACGGAAACATCAACAGCAAAGGAGGGCATGAACTCTGTTTCCCTTTTTCTCAAATCACAGCTATAAATCTCAACCTCTTTTCTTCTTAAATTTATGAAAATTTAATCATTTTAATTCAATCGCTCTAGCTTGTTCACTGGATGTGTAAATCGGATGTGTTGCCATAAAACCTGGTACATGACTTTTGTGAAAAGTTTTGGAAAAGAGGGATATATTAAGAAGTAACGTGTATGCGTCTTAGTTGCTGAGTGATATCTGATTCTTTGCAGCCCCACGGACAACAGTGCATCAGGCTGCTCTGTCCATGGGATTCTCCAGGCAAGGACACTGGAGTCGGGGGCCATCCCCTCCTCCAGGGGATCTTCCTGACCCAGGGACTGAACCTGGGTCTCTTGCACTGAAGGCAAACTCTTTACCACCTGAGCCACGAAAGAGGTCACACAAAGCTGCTTTCCCCACAGCTGAGGGTAGGGAGGTTGGCATCTTGCAAACTGGCTAAAATCAATTTTTGATTGAATTGTTAAAAGTGCCTCTGGACTCCCAAGGACCCAGTTCCCTCCTCTTCAAAGCAAAAGGAAGATATATTTAAAAAAAAAAAAATCCCACTCAAAGTAATGACAAAGGTACCAGAACCACTTTGACAAGGGCACAGAATACCCACCAACCCATGGCCTGACCTCCTCTTAGGGAACATGGGCAGCAGTGCAGTCAGTAGCCAAAGGTGTCTGAGAGGATAAGCGCCCTGACAGCAAACAGCCATCAGACACACAGACCGTTATTTCAGAAAGGGGACGTCTTAAGGTTTGGGGCTCACGTAGGAGGGAGTGCATGGACTTCAAGGGCTGCACTTTGAAAAAGTTTTGCATCATGCAGTGTTATAATTGCTAAAGGCTGGGCTGGCGATAATCTAAATCCCAAAATATTAGTGGTTAATTAGGAATCCAAAGGCCCGCTTCCAGAAATAAAACTTAATCCTTTAATTACACTTTTTATTTCTTAATTTCCTCCCCACAGTAACCTATGCAAATACGGACTTGGTTTCCTAAAAGAAAAGGCTCATGTGTTCTTTCAGCATGCACACTCTCAAGTCGACGGAAACATCAACAGCAAAGGAGGGCATGAACTCTGTTTCCCTTTTTCTCAAATCACAGCTATAAATCTCAACCTCTTTTCTTCTTAAATTTATGAAAATTTAATCATTTTAATTCAATCGCTCTAGCTTGTTCACTGGATGTGTAAATCGGATGTGTTGCCATAAAACCTGGTACATGACTTTTGTGAAAAGTTTTGGAAAAGAGGGATATATTAAGAAGTAACGTGTATGCGTCTTAGTTGCTGAGTGATATCTGATTCTTTGCAGCCCCACGGACAACAGTGCATCAGGCTGCTCTGTCCATGGGATTCTCCAGGCAAGGACACTGGAGTCGGGGGCCATCCCCTCCTCCAGGGGATCTTCCTGACCCAGGGACTGAACCTGGGTCTCTTGCACTGAAGGCAAACTCTTTACCACCTGAGCCACGACAGAGGTCACACAAAGCTGTTTTCCCCCACAGCTGAGGGTAGGGAGGTTGGCATCTTGCAAACTGGCTAAAATCAATTTTTGATTGAATTGTTAAAAGTGCCTCTGGACTCCCAAGGACCCAGTTCCCTCCTCTTCAAAGCAAAAGGAAGATATATTTAAAAAAAAAAAAATCCCACTCAAAGTAATGACAAAGGTACCAGAACCACTTTGACAAGGGCACAGAATACCCACCAACCCATGGCCTGACCTCCTCTTAGGGAACATGCGGGTTCTTGATCTTCTCCGTGATGGGGGCCAGATTGTCTGGAGTTCCTTCTATTGACCACCTGGAGATGACCCCACTCCCAGAGCCATGGCACTCCCAGCTGGTGGTGGAACCAAGCTAGGGCGTTAAAGAAGGAAATTCCTCCCCGAACATTCTCAGAGGACTTTCTGACTCCTTTTGTACCCGAGTTAGACAGGGCAACAAAACCCAAACCAGGCTCTAGGTGATAGCACACGTAGTACTCATGGGAGAGTCTCTCCCCATGTCAATTTTACATAGAGAAAACTGAAAGGAAGGGGGAAAAACATCATCTGAATTTAATGTAACAGTAGATGGCAATGGAAAAAAAAAAGGGGGGTCTAGCCAAAAGAATTCTGTTTTTATCTTGCTACCGACTTCAATATGTAGCCAGAAAAAAAATATTTGTGGAAAAGGATTAAGTAATTTTCAGACTGAATTTTTGGTCCATTGGACACACTACTATAATAGATTTCCCAGCATTAATGAAAGGACTATGAATCACTTTACCTTGTCTGAGTATTAAATCTGTGCATCGTCTGTCTACTTCACAACGAGAGAAGGAGCAGTCCTGATGGATGTTAAGTGACTGGTCCGAGCGCAAGCAAGGGCCACGGGAAAACAATTCTAGTTGAAACTGGAAGCTATCGTAACTCCAGAAAACAAAACACAGACTGGGCAAGTTGTAGGAGACACTGCCCTAAATCTTGAAGCTGACTATTAGCTCTTGAAGCTGAATGTGGTATAAGCTGAGAAAGCCGGAAAAAAACCCCACTGTTGATGTGGATTTTTCATATGATAAACCATAATAGCTTATTAATGTCATAGATGACATACATACATACTTCAAATGTTTCAAAATATTAGGAAATATTGTTATTAAAGTAGGATCCATGACTTGCATCCAGGAAAAAAAGAAAAGACAATAGAATACGGTACAGTAAGCACTGGAGTGTGAATCAAAAGAAGTTAAATTTTAGCATTATTTGATGACCTCAGTCAGGGCACTCAACATAGCCAAGACAATTCCTTCATCCATAATGTAAAAGCGTAAAACCAGTTAAGTCTTTTTGCCCTTTCAGTATCAACATTCTCTACTTAATCCACAGTATAATTTCTAAAATACATTAGCCTATAGAGTTAACTTTATTCATCGAAACTTACAATGTTTTCCAGAAGCTCTACTTCCTTAGAAAGAACCTAAGTATTTTCACAACTACCTCATCTGTTTATCACACGTTCAAGAACATATCATTACAAATTACAGGATGATTAATAACTTGAAAATAACTCTAACTCATAAAGATAATTTTTATCACAGATTATTCAGTTTCAGGGCAAGGAGATGTTAAACGTCTTCAATGCAGTTCATATTTAAAGCTGCTTTTTGCACATATGATATACCTTGGCCATCAACAAGGAAAGATCAATGATCCAATGCCTGACAGATGACTTAGTGTGTTTTCCTCATTGCTAGGTTTTAGGAGTCTAGATACAACAGCAACTGCTTTCAACAAAAGTGCTTGCAGCAAAATGAAACCGTATATCACCCCAAAGACAGTGAGTGCAGAATGAAGGAAAAGGTCTTCTGTGCTAAGCCTGATGAGAGATGTTGCCTTGAGAGGCTGTTACATTGTCAAACATTACATACATAAGATACATGAACTCACTGAAGAAAAGAATTCAGTGTTGCCTACTTATTTCCTGGATGTTTCCCTTTCACACACAAAAAAAACATTTCTTACACTTGGAAGCCAGGCTTCTTTTTGGCAAAGGGCAGAAGTGCTGAATATGAACACATTCTCTGTACACACATTTTTAGAAGTTCCACCTAGAAACTAGGTGCAAATATTTAAATCTCCTTCAAGTTATTTTTCTCTTTGATTAACATTAAAAGATTTCTAACTGATAGGCAGCAAAGAAACTCTAAACGTGTACTAGGAGCAAAACTGTAAGAGTCAACAGATCCCTCCAAAGGAAAAAAAAGAAGTCAAACACACAGTTTAACTAGGAAAACATCAGAAGGTATGTCATTCTGAATGATATGTAATGACCAAATTTAAATTCATGTCTCTAGAACTATGCAAAAACATGCGTCTTGAACATTTTAACCCAGATATTGGTTCAAAACGATTTCATGTTTTAATATATAATTTGATTCAGATGGATCTCTTATTTTGGGTCTATAAACATGGAAAAAGCTGCGGGCTTTTTCTGGTTCAGTAACACAAAGGCATTTTATTCCTAGTAAGAATATTGTATTTACACATTCATGGGAAGGACAAAGACAGAAGGATTAAGGAACTATTTGCAAAAAAGCCCGTCACCGATGTGGGCTGTGCCTGCCCCTCCCCACCGTCACTGCAGAGCATGGCATGTCTTACCTTCACATTTTTGGGACGCTTCATTAAATCTGTGTCCAGCAGGGCACTTGCACTCAAAAGACCCAACAGTATTAATGCAATTTCCTCCTTGACAGAGCCCCGGGATGGCCTGGCATTCATCCACATCTGTCAGATTGTAGAAGTGAGCTAGAAGAGAGAGAAAATCACATAAAATTCATTGTGGAAGAAAACATGGCATTCTGTCCACAGTAGACTAATACAACAGCAACTGCTTTCAACAAAAGTCCCAGAAATGAAACCGTATATCACCCCAAAGACAGTGAGTGCAGAATGAAGGAAAAGGTCTTCTGTGCTAAGCCTGATGAGAGATGTTGCCTTGAGAGGCTGTTACATTGTCAAACATTACATACATAAGATACATGAACTCACTGAAGAAAAGAATTCAGTGTTGCCTACTTATTTCCTGGATGTATCCTTTCACACAAAAAAAACATTTCTTACACTTGGAAGCCAGGCTTCTTTTTGGCAAAGGGCAGAAGTGCTGAATATGAACACATTCTCTGTACACACATTTTTAGAAGTTCCACCTAGAAACTAGGTGCAAATATTTAAATCTCCTTCAAGTTATTTTCTCTTTGATTAACATTAAAAGATTTCTAACTGATAGGCAGCAAAGAAACTCTAAACGTGTACTAGGAGCAAAACTGTAAGAGTCAACAGATCCCTCCAAAGGAAAAAAAAGAAGTCAAACACACAGTTTAACTAGGAAAACATCAGAAGGTATGTCATTCTGAATGATATGTAATGACCAAATTTAAATTCATGTCTCTAGAACTATGCAAAAACATGCGTCTTGAACATTTTAACCCAGATATTGGTTCAAAACGATTTCATGTTTTAATATATAATTTGATTCAGATGGATCTCTTATTTTGGGTCTATAAACATGGAAAAAGCTGCGGGCTTTTTCTGGTTCAGTAACACAAAGGCATTTTATTCCTAGTAAGAATATTGTATTTACACATTCATGGGAAGGACAAAGACAGAAGGATTAAGGAACTATTTGCAAAAAAGCCCGTCACCGATGTGGGCTGTGCCTGCCCCTCCCCACCGTCACTGCAGAGCATGGCATGTCTTACCTTCACATTTTTGGGACGCTTCATTAAATCTGTGTCCAGCAGGGCACTTGCACTCAAAAGACCCAACAGTATTAATGCAATTTCCTCCTTGACAGAGCCCCGGGATGGCCTGGCATTCATCCACATCTGTCAGATTGTAGAAGTGAGCAAGAAGGAGAGAGAGAAAATCACATAAAATTCATTGTGGAAGAAAACATGGCATTCTGTCCACAGTTACCACATTTATATCAATGAATGATCTGTCCATCATCGTGTTTGGAACATGAGAGAAACCGTTTTTCACAAGGACATTATGCAAAATACATTATTGGAGGTAACAGAGTTTTACCAATAATGTTCTATTGGAAGGCACAAATACTCTTTATTTTCCCAACTTTCATCTCTCCTCACACAGAGGAGCATGCTGGTACTAACTCCGGTGAGCTTTATTATGCACGCTGCAGAGTGAAAGGATAGGATAATAGCAAGATTGACAGCAATAACTACAGGCATTCAAGAAATCCTTACAGTCACACTGCAACACATTTCTATAGGAACCCTGTCTTTAAGAGGTGAACTGATTCCATTCAGACAGAATTGACCTGAATGAGGTCGCTCAAGCTACACGAGACCACTCATGTTTTCACACAAATGAAATGGGAAATGTTCACCGTAAATTCTGGAGAATTGTCTTGCACAATAAAGATTAAATAACCCAGTAAGCTAGGCCAAGAAGTGACAGCAGAGTCGCCGCCAGAGGGAACCTCTGTCAAGGTAGGTCAGCTCCTGTCCCAGTGCCATGCGAGGTCCAGGAAGACGCTAACGGACCCCTTTGCTCTCTGACCTCACCTCCTAACCTCCCTCCTCTCTCTCACGCCTCTCCACGCGCACTGGCTTCCTGGCCATTGCTCCAATACAGCAAAGTCCTCCTGCCTCGGGGCTTGGCAGTGGTGGCCCTGCTTGGACGACCCTTCTTCCTCAGAGTTGCGTGCCCCACGCCGTCCCCGACCAGATCTCGGCTCCACGAGAGCGGGGACCGGCCATGCCCGGCGAACAGCAACACCCCCCAGCTCCCTGTCACTCACCACTCTTCCTTACTCTATCATTTTTTTCCCATAGAACTAATCACCACCTCACCTAATAAATATGTTTGCTTTGTTTTGATGTTTCAATACGGGATATCAGAGAGCAGCTTCTTTGTTTTGCTCACTGCGAAATCCTTAGCACCCAAGAAATAACTAAGGTTCTACGTGCAACCCCCAACACTAACCATCCAGGAACAAAAGTTAGTGAGTTCCAGGCTTGTTAGAATGTGTTTGTAAAGGACATGGATATCCTCTCCATGGCTTCATCCATAACATATGAAACTCTGGTTTAATAAGAGACCCCAGGGAGGCAGTCGAACTTTTCTTCCTCTGGGTATATTTTTTTAGAAATCTGGAAGCCTATGCATACTTTCGTTTTACTCTTCAATGTGTGAAGTGAGAGAGCAACTACCAACTGTAAAATCTCAAATAATCTGTGTCTTTGAAACAAGCTGCTGTGCAGGAAGGGGGATACTGACCGAGCAAGAATTTTGGTATAAAAGTGTCTCTTACTATTTCAAATGGAATGTCCTGGCCCACAAATCAACGACAATACACACGCATAATCTGATTATGTTTTATAGCTGATCTCTATTTTGTCTTATACCAGAATTTTCCATCCTTGATATGCTGAATGCATTTATTTAAATGTTTTCTTACTAAAAAATCATTTCACCGTAAATTCTGGAGAATTGTCTTGCACAATAAAGATTAAATAACCCAGTAAGCTAGGCCAAGAAGTGACAGCAGAGTCGCCGCCAGAGGGAACCTCTGTCAAGGTAGGTCAGCTCCTGTCCCAGTGCCATGCGAGGTCCAGGAAGACGCTAACGGACCCCTTTGCTCTCTGACCTCACCTCCTAACCTCCCTCCTCTCTCTCACGCCTCTCCACGCGCACTGGCTTCCTGGCCATTGCTCCAATACAGCAAAGTCCTCCTGCCTCGGGGCTTGGCAGTGGTGGCCCTGCTTGGACGACCCTTCTTCCTCAGAGTTGCGTGCCCCACGCCGTCCCCGACCAGATCTCGGCTCCACGAGAGCGGGGACCGGCCATGCCCGGCGAACAGCAACACCCCCCAGCTCCCTGTCACTCACCACTCTTCCTTACTCTATCATTTTTTTCCCATAGAACTAATCACCACCTCACCTAATAAATATGTTTGCTTTGTTTTGATGTTTCAATACGGGATATCAGAGAGCAGCTTCTTTGTTTTGCTCACTGCGAAATCCTTAGCACCCAAGAAATAACTAAGGTTCTACGTGCAACCCCCAACACTAACCATCCAGGAACAAAAGTTAGTGAGTTCCAGGCTTGTTAGAATGTGTTTGTAAAAGGACATGGATATCCTCTCCATGGCTTCATCCATAACATATGAAACTCTGGTTTAATAAGAGACCCCAGGGAGGCAGTCGAACTTTTCTTCCTCTGGGTATATTTTTTTAGAAATCTGGAAGCCTATGCATACTTTCGTTTTACTCTTCAATGTGTGAAGTGAGAGAGCAACTACCAACTGTAAAATCTCAAATAATCTGTGTCTTTGAAACAAGCTGCTGTGCAGGAAGGGGGATACTGACCGAGCAAGAATTTTGGTATAAAAGTGTCTCTTACTATTTCAAATGGAATGTCCTGGCCCACAAATCAACGACAATACACACGCATAATCTGATTATGTTTTATAGCTGATCTCTATTTTGTCTTATACCAGAATTTTCCATCCTTGATATGCTGAATGCATTTATTTAAATGTTATCTGAAATCAAAATTGGACATAGAAGCAAAACTAGATAGTCTTTCTGATCATGATATCTGACCAGAAAGAAATACATACAAGGACACCGCTGGTCATATATTCTAAGATTGAAGACAGAATAAGCTCTTCCCTGAGCCCACTGCCCACAGCCCCTCACATCTGGCATAAAATACCACCAAGGAAACAGTGCCCCAAGCTGATAACAGACTCTGTCCCACTCTCTCTCTCTCTCTCTGTCCTGGAGGGGGGAGGGGGGCGGGGAGGAAAAAAAAAAATCATGCAGGATTTCATTCTCTAAGTGGCACCACTGATTGCCGTTTGGATTCCAGAGGTTTTCATGAATGTTCTTCTTACGAAAAAGAAAACAAAACCCTTTTTTCACTTGGATGTTGAATAGCAAGAGTCAGAAAGGAACAGAAAGAAAACGCTGGAAAAAATCTGGATCGTACAAAATGAATACCAAAGCTAAAGACAAGCAGCGTTTCCCTCCCTCTTTTCATTCTCTTCCCCTAAACTCTCTCAGCAACCCAGCCTCAGCCTCGGGCTCGTGGGCGGGCAGCGGGGCCCTCCACATCTGCCTTTCTGGTCCCTGTTGGTAAGTTCAAGGGCATCAGCCAAGTTCAGAGTACTAAGGCCAAGGATTTTTTTTCCCAAAACTCACTAAGACTTTCTAAGGATGAGAAAAAAATGAGAAGGCACCCAAGGAAAAGGGGATGAAATTCTTTATCTTACACAAATGTACAATCTACCCTTTTGCGATTCTAGGGTTTCAAAGGGACTTCCTGCTACTCTTAACATTCAGAAGGATACATTCCTGGGGCCAGGACGGACACTGTTCATCTGAAGCTAATTTACTGAAGTATAATTTAATGGAGCTGCACAGAACAGTGTGATTAAGCTCAAGCTATGTTTCATTGCATGTTATCCCTAGAACTGACAAACAGAACAAAACCAAACTAGTATCTATGTGCCTCTGAAAAGCATACCTTGAATTTTCTGAAAATACTGCACCTTTCTAAAAAAGCGCTGAAGATGTCTAAAGGAAACAGATACAGTCTGGAAGTTTTCAGGCCCATCAGGTTAGCGTGGAGCTGCCTCTGTGCACTTCCTCCTGCTTCCTGCCAGACATCCAGACAATGAAAGAATTTGTACAGCTGGAAGAACAGGAGTAAAAGCCAAAAACAGAGTGAGGGCTGCTCTGGGAGGCAGGAGAAGCAGCGAGCAGGCGACATCTGGGGATATTTAAAACTGTGAAACAAATTCTAATTTATTTCTGACTTTTTTTTTTTAAGTATAATGTTGCATGTAAAATGGAGACAGGAATGATTTTCTTCAGGTCAGCTAAGTACAACCCATGAGACAGAGGAACTCCCAACAATTTCAAACGAAGGAAAAAAAAAAAAACCTAAGAAAAACAAACTACCTTGTTCACAAATTCTGCTTTGTGTTTATGCACGGCATTACGATAATGTACAACATGGCTGTAAACAGAATCATACCACTCCCGGGAAACACTTTCGGGTCAAAGCAGAGGAGGAAACTGCTTGGCAAGGAGAGGCTCCAGGGGGACCAGCTGCTCTCCCCCGAGCCGCGCTCCTAATGCCTAAGTTGGATCTCAGGCCGTCAGCGAAATCGTGAAATGATCCCTCTGACACTGGTTTTCCATTTTCTCCAGCTCCACCGGAGAATGGCTCTCCAGAGCAAATAAGATGGACCCATTAATAATTCCACCAGCCCGGGGCTCACCTTGACAAGCTCCTGTGCGGATATTCGGGATGAAGCGCGGCGGCAGGGGTGCGGCTGGGCGGACACATCTCGGGGTACTAGGTTTCCAAAAAGACTTTCTAAGGATGAGAAAAATGAGAAGGCACCCTTCCTGTACAATCTACCCTTTTGCGATTCTAGGGTTTCAAAGGGACTTCCTGCTACTCTTAACATTCAGAAGGATACATTCCTGGGGCCAGGACGGACACTGTTCATCTGAAGCTAATTTACTGAAGTATAATTTAATGGAGCTGCACAGAACAGTGTGATTAAGCTCAAGCTATGTTTCATTGCATGTTATCCCTAGAACTGACAAACAGAACAAAACCAAACTAGTATCTATGTGCCTCTGAAAAGCATACCTTGAATTTTCTGAAAATACTGCACCTTTCTAAAAAAGCGCTGAAGATGTCTAAAGGAAACAGATACAGTCTGGAAGTTTTCAGGCCCATCAGGTTAGCGTGGAGCTGCCTCTGTGCACTTCCTCCTGCTTCCTGCCAGACATCCAGACAATGAAAGAATTTGTACAGCTGGAAGAACAGGAGTAAAAGCCAAAAACAGAGTGAGGGCTGCTCTGGGAGGCAGGAGAAGCAGCGAGCAGGCGACATCTGGGGATATTTAAAACTGTGAAACAAATTCTAATTTATTTCTGACTTTTTTTTTTTAAGTATAATGTTGCATGTAAAATGGAGACAGGAATGATTTTCTTCAGGTCAGCTAAGTACAACCCATGAGACAGAGGAACTCCCAACAATTTCAAACGAAGGAAAAAAAAAAAAACCTAAGAAAAACAAACTACCTTGTTCACAAATTCTGCTTTGTGTTTATGCACGGCATTACGATAATGTACAACATGGCTGTAAACAGAATCATACCACTCCCGGGAAACACTTTCGGGGTCAAAGCAGAGGAGGAAACTGCTTGGCAAGGAGAGGCTCCAGGGGGACCAGCTGCTCTCCCCCGAGCCGCGCTCCTAATGCCTAAGTTGGATCTCAGGCCGTCAGCGAAATCGTGAAATGATCCCTCTGACACTGGTTTTCCATTTTCTCCAGCTCCACCGGAGAATGGCTCTCCAGAGCAAATAAGATGGACCCATTAATAATTCCACCAGCCCGGGGCTCACCTTGACAAGCTCCTGTGCGGATATTCGGGATGAAGCCGCGGCGGCAGGGGTGCGGCTGGGCCGGACACATCTCGCAGGGATGGCCCCAGGCGCGGCCGACCGTGGCACAGCACAGCGTTTTCGTGCAGACGATCCCACTGAGCTGTCCCTGGCACATCTGGTTGCTGATCACCGTGAAGCACGGACCTGTCCTGTAGTCTGAAAAAAAAAAAGAAGGAGGATCCCGTGAAGGTCTAGACCAGCAAGGAACTATCACTCAGAGGAACAGCTGGGTCCATCTCGCCGGACTCGCAACTGTGAACCGGTCTTCAGGAATGGACAGAACCACACCGTGCCGACTTCTGTGGGACGCCTGGGGGAGACCCTTCCACCTCGGACCCCCTTTACCTACGGAACAAGGACAAAAGCACCGGCTCCTAGGTGCTCTGAAGATGCCACTGAGAGGATCAGATGAACTCATGGAAACTACCTCACGTCTGTGACAAGCTATCCAAAAACGACCATACGGTTACACAGGCATTCGCCTAAGACAATGGATCAGGGACGACTAGGAACCAGTGTCTCTGCTTCATACAGATGCTTTCATGATTAAGAGACCCAACCGCTGCCCTCATCAAGCTTACAGTCTATTCTTATTTAGGCTGGAGAAAACAAAGAATTTCAAACGTGCAAGTAGGCAAGCCAGGGTACTTTCTTCTCTTTTAAAAAATTTTTTTCAGTGAATTCATTTATTTTACTTGGAGGATAATTACTTTATAATATTGTGATGGTTTTTGCATACAGCAACGTGAATCAGCCACAGGTGCACGTGTGTCCTGTCTCCCCGCCCCCCCCCCCACCATCTTGAAAAAAGGAAAGAGTTAGCTGTTTCTTTTGATTCGGTCCATCTTATTTCAAATACAAGAAAAACCCAAGCAAGACCAAAAAAAAAAAAACCAAACCCAAAACCCCACACCTTATTCAAAACAGAAAACAGCCACCACCAAAACAGCTAGCTATGCACGAGACATCGGGTATTTACACAGTGAGGGCCCTGATATGAAATTGCTGTATTCCGTGGGCAAAAGGAGCATCTCAAAGCAAACCGGGACAAGCTGAGACCACAGGAGAAGTCCCATTTCCAAGTCGTCCCACCAGATACAAAATCTGTCTCCCATTTTTTTTTTAACCCCCTAAAGAGAGAAAGTAAATCTGGATTCAGTATTCAACAAACAAGAAAGATGATGATGTCGTGAGCCCAGAGGACCCAAGCCAGGCTGCTGCTAGCCTCCCCGTTGGGGAAATCTGGGCCATAATGACCCTTTCTGTTCTACAGTGGCCTTGGCACAAAGGGAGGCTGGGCTGTGGGAAAACGCACGGGCTCCGACCCACGAGCTAACACTGCATGCTTCCTCAGGTCCTTTTCGGAAGTGCAGAGAAGGAGTGTTTCCTAGGAAGCTAGGGCTGGGCTCAAGGATCCTGTTCCTTTCACCACTGAACTCTCCAGGCTTATGAAAATCCCTAGGCGTGACTGGGCTCTGTTTTCACCTTGACATTCTTTCTTCCAAGTAGTTCAGGGGACAGGAGATGCACGTCACTGAGGACAGCTCTTCATCACAGTGCCTGCAAGAGGGGACAGGCAGACCCACGGCAGCATCTGGACAACAGCGGACTCCCACTCCAGCCCGTGTGTCCCCTCCTCCTTTCTCTCTGGTGTGGTCACCACCCTCCTGCTCCCGTCGCTGCCTGTTCTCCCTCACTCTCCCTTCTGTCTTGCTGCAGCGGGTCACCCGCGGTCGAAGGCACAGCTCTGAGGCCCGAGCCCAGAGATGAGCTGGCTAAGAAATTCCAAACACAGAGCTTCACCCGGTCAAGCCGAGCAAGGAGGTGAGCCCAAATGATGGCAGCACTTCAGAGATGGGCAGGGTGGCCCCCAAATCAAGTCCTTGTCCCGGCATCTCCCTGTTTCCACTCCAGAGCTTACCAACGTGTGCTACAGCCGGGCCAATTTAGATCATCCTGTTTTAATAGGCATATATTAATTTTAATTGGGATTATTAAAAAGTACAAACACACCAGACTCATAATTTCATAGGTATGTTTGCTACGATGAGAGTGAATAAAAACTTTTAATTCAATATAAAGAAAAATATTAAGCAAATCCTAATACAGAATATGCAAACAGGACCAACATTGCCTAAGCGGTACATAAACACCACTGGCATTACCTTTTCAAATCTCAGTCCTTCTCTGCCTGTGCCCACCTTTCCAGCCTGACCTCCTGATGCTTCTTCAGTCTCCTGTTGTCTTTTTCTCTGTTTTTGCATTATTTTTACCCTGATTATGTTTTATATGGTCAAATTCTAAGTGTATTTTAATATTCCTCAAAATATGCCAGGTCTATTAAAAACCTACTATTGTCTTCCACAGATGATCTTCGTCAAATATAAACACAAAAATGCTTGAGCTGTTGAATAAAACTGTTGCCCTCATTTCATTCTGTCAGTAAAGGAAGAGTCACTCAGCACTACGCTGGTGTACAACCAAGTCGCTCCTGAACACAATCAGTGCCTGGTCAAAGTCAAATGCTGACGTCATCATTCTTTCTTTGACTTAGTTCTTCCAAATAGTGCTTGTGGGTTAGTCACTCAACCGTGTCCTACTGCCTCCCCATGGACCACAGCCCGCCAGGCTCCTCCGTCCATAGAATTCTCCAAGGAAGAATACTGGAGTGGGTGGCCATTCCCCTCTCCAGGGGATCTTCCCACCCCAGGGATGGACCCAGGTCTCCTGAACTGCAGACAGATTCTTTACCGCCTGAGCCACCAGGGAAGCCCTAAATAATGCTTACTGGCATTTAATAAATACTTCTCTGATAGATGGTGTTTCTTTTATATTATAGACTTTTATATATTTCTCTGATTGAAAAAATAATTATTTCAGATAATTAGGAAAAGGCAGTAACATATAAACAAGAAAATAAAAATCACATGTAATGGCACCTAAAGAAATACTCATTTCTTATTATATTATTCTACCTAATTTTACATGCTTGCTTTATTTTTTTTTTTATCACAAAACAGGAATTATACCCAATAGTCAAATTTGAGCCCTGTTTTTTTTTTTTCACTTACCATTGTTAAAATCATTTTCCTATGTAAATACTATTCTAAAATACAGCTTTAATGGATGCATAATTTTCCACCAAGTTATATCAAAAATTTTTCAATAATTTAATTTAATCTTATGCAAATAGATGTCAAGATTTTTATGACTATATACATCTTCTAGTTGAGACTTCAAGACCATGGCAACACAATCTTTTACTTAAAAAAATAAAACCTTCCTTATTAAGTAACAAGGAAGGAAATTTTGGTTTATTTCCTCTTTTCCTCTTATTGAGATAAATTCAAATACGTTAATCAAACAGATTCATGTTGGTATGTGATTTTTCAATCTTTGTAAAACATAATGGAGGGCTTCCCTGGTGATCCAGTGGGTAAGGATACCACCTAGAAGTGCAAGGGGTGCCGGTTCAATCCCTGGCCTGGGAAGATCCCACGTGCCGCGGAGCGGCTGGACCCATGTGTCTAATTACTGAGCCGGAGCTCTGGAGCGCATGCGCCCAGAGCCGGTGCTCTGCGACAGTAAAGGCCACTGCGATGCGAGGCCCACACGGGCCAAAGAACAAAGATGGATGAAAATAGACAAATGAAAGGCCAATAGAAGTGGCCCGCCCGCTCCCTCCCTCCCCAACCTGCCCTCCCCCTTCCCCCCCCCAAAATAAAAGTACAAGCCTGAAAGAAAAAAAAAAAAAATGGAGGGCTTCCCTGGCGGTCCAGCGGATAAAGAGTCTGCCTTGCAGGGCAAGTGGTGCCGGTTCAATCCCTGGCCCGGGAAGATCCCACGTGCTGCGGAGCGGCTGGACCAGTGGGTCCAATGAGGAGCCAGCGCTCTGGAACGCATGTGTCCAAAGCCGGTGCTCTGTGGTGAGAGAGACCACTGCAATGGGAGGCCCACACAGGCTGATTGAAAAAATAATTATTTCAGATAATTAGGAAAAGGCAGTAACATATAAACAAGAAAATAAAAATCACATGTAATGGCACCTAAAGAAATACTCATTTCTTATTATATTATTCTACCTAATTTTACATGCTTGCTTTATTTTTTTTTTTATCACAAAACAGGAATTATACCCAATAGTCAAATTTGAGCCCTGTTTTTTTTTTTTCACTTACCATTGTTAAAATCATTTTCCTATGTAAATACTATTCTAAAATACAGCTTTAATGGATGCATAATTTTCCACCAAGTTATATCAAAAATTTTTCAATAATTTAATTTAATCTTATGCAAATAGATGTCAAGATTTTTATGACTATATACATCTTCTAGTTGAGACTTCAAGACCATGGCAACACAATCTTTTACTTAAAAAAATAAAACCTTCCTTATTAAGTAACAAGGAAGGAAATTTTGGTTTATTTCCTCTTTTCCTCTTATTGAGATAAATTCAAATACGTTAATCAAACAGATTCATGTTGGTATGTGATTTTTCAATCTTTGTAAAACATAATGGAGGGCTTCCCTGGTGATCCAGTGGGTAAGGATACCACCTAGAAGTGCAAGGGGTGCCGGTTCAATCCCTGGCCTGGGAAGATCCCACGTGCCGCGGAGCGGCTGGACCCATGTGTCTAATTACTGAGCCGGAGCTCTGGAGCGCATGCGCCCAGAGCCGGTGCTCTGCGACAGTAAAGGCCACTGCGATGCGAGGCCCACACGGGCCAAAGAACAAAGATGGATGAAAATAGACAAATGAAAGGCGAGTAGAAGTGGCCCGCCCGCCCCCTCCCCCCCCATCCAGCCCCACCCCTTACCCCCCCCAAAATAAAAGTACAAGCCTGAAAGAAAAAAAAAAAAAATGGAGGGCTTCCCTGGCGGTCCAGCGGATAAAGAGTCTGCCTTGCAGGGCAAGTGGTGCCGGTTCAATCCCTGGCCCGGGAAGATCCCACGTGCTGCGGAGCGGCTGGACCAGTGGGTCCAATGAGGAGCCAGCGCTCTGGAACGCATGTGTCCAAAGCCGGTGCTCTGTGGTGAGAGAGACCACTGCAATGGGAGGCCCACACAGGCCTAAGATATAAGATGGATGAAAATAAACAAATGAAGGACCAATAAAAGAGGCCAAAATTAAGAAAAATAATAATGGAACATGCATTTTAATTTATGGTGTTCAACACTGCTTAGGCTTATTTTTCCTCTTTGTTTTGCCAAGATACTCTTAAGGAACTGTCTTACATATGAGGGCTGCAAAGACTCAGGGTGTATATAGTGCTTTGTAAGTGACACCAGCAAAGTCAAGGCATGCTAGAAAATGCTAGGAAAATCTAAGTCAGTCCTGTCTAACACTGATTCATGACTTCAGACATGAATTTCTCACTGGAAGGTTTTCATCAAAAGAAAAATAACCCTTAAGATTGTTCCAGGGTCAACAATGTTTGCCCCCATTTCAATATAAAACACATGGAGCAGAAACAACACTTGTTAATTCTGACAACATTCATTAGGCATCTCTAGAGCCCATCGGAATCCATCTCTATTAAATACAGTAAATATTTGGCAAATTGTTTGAGTCTGTACACCAGAATCTTTAGACTTAACACATGTCCTCATCACTGCAAAGAGAAGAATGAGCTCACTTGACAGTGCAGCTTATTAAGCGGACATACGTGCATTTGTAGAATCAAATTTTCAACAAAAATGGCTGATCACAGAGGGAGAGGCATAATCTGGATGCAACAGAATTGGATCTAAAAATCTCTTGGAAGGTAAAGGCTGGGATGAGCGTGGTTTTCAAATGTCATTCCGATTTGGCAGCGTGTGCCTTTTGTCCTGTGCTTCATGTAGATTGCCAGAGTTATGCTGCTTTTAGTCCAATACTCCAACCACAGAAGAAATCTGCCCACACTCCCAATTCCTCACTAATAATCCAATTATTTACCATTATTCCCTTAGCACTTACGTGATCCTAGGCTAAATTTACATACTCTTTTTCAGACAGTCCCCAGCTCTAGGCAGGGAATGTGCTTATTAATTCAGTGGATACTCTATGACTCATTCCGCAATGTAAATCATTCCTCGTGCAAATAAAATATAGCATTAAAAATACTTTTCAGTTCACAGATTGCTCTACAATCACTTCCTTATAAGACTTCCATGAACTAGGGCAATGGGCCAAGCCTTTCTAAAATTAAAATGCAACTTTAATTGTGTTTAACTGGCTTACTCTAGTGTGGCGAGTTCATGGGAAATTCTGCATCTACTTGTTCCCATTATGAGTGGCTAGGCTCAAGGGTTGTTCACTTGTCCTAACAGATCTGGCCTCAAGGCTTGGGATCGAATCAACACATGTCTGCGGCCTCCCATCCTCAGGCCCCTCTCAGATCTACAGCTCAGAATGCTGTGACCTGTGGTGTTATGTCACTTTCATTTGCAATCAGACTTCACCCTAAAGCAAATGCATCATTCATAGAAAAAGAATATTCTGTGGTACAATGAATTCTTGTCACTCTCGCCCAGTCACTAAACCACAAACTGCAGGGAAGACAGAAGGATATAATTTGGGGCACCAGGCTCCAATTATTTTAAATCCATCTTTTCACAAAAATTACAAACAGAATAATGAGATATCAATTTATCCATGACACAGAGGGTCACAGCATGCTTCTTCCTTCCAGGTAGTTTGGCCTAGGACACGTTAAGCACCTGACATACGGAATTTCAATATGACCTTCTGAGGAAGGAGTTCAGAGAACTCTCAGTCGGAGCTAAATGAAAGCGAAGCAGTTCCATGATCACAATCAGTCTCACAATCGCTACTATTTCTTCTTCCTCCGGTGATTCTGATCCTTGGGGTGGAACCAAATCACCTGGCGATGTTTTGCAAAATACTGATGTTTGTACCTCAGCCCTGTCCTCTCACACGCTTTCCTCCTGGAAGGTGATCAGTAGATGTGGCGGGCACCTGGGCGTCCATAAGTGAGCCTGCAGCGTGTCTGCAACATAGCTGGATGCTCACCTGAACGCCCAACCGTAGACACGTGAGACTGGCCATAAGCTGCAACCACCTACCCAACATAGCTCAGCATCTCTCAATCAGCATGGACATTCCAGTCACGACAAAGTGGCATTCATCTCCATACTGTTGATAAACTTTGAGGTGCTTTATTATATCCTTTATTAATTGTATTGACTACAAGCTCACGAAGCCAAACAACAATCAAAATTTAAGAAGGCTAATCACCAATTATTCCACTGTCCTTATAAGACTTCCATGAACTAGTGCAATGGGCCAGGCCTTTCTGAAATTAAAATGCAAGTTTAATTGGGTGTAGCGGGCGTACTCTAGTGTGGCGAGTTCATGGGAGATTCTGCATCGACTTGGTCCCATTATGAGTGGCTAGGCTCAAGGGTTGTTCACTTGTCCTAACAGATCTGGCCTCAAGGCTTGGGATCGAATCAACACATGTCTGCGGCCTCCCATCCTCAGGCCCCTCTCAGATCTACAGCTCAGAATGCTGTGACCTGTGGTGTTATGTCACTTTCATTTGCAATCAGACTTCACCCTAAAGCAAATGCATCATTCATAGAAAGAGAATATTCTGTGGTACAATGAATTCTTGTCACGCTCGCCCAGTCACTAAACCACAAACTGCGGGGAAGACAGAAGGATATAATTTGGGGCACCAGGCTCCAATTATTTTAAATCCATCTTTTCACAAAAATTACAAACAGAATAATGAGATATCAATTTATCCATGACACAGAGGGTCACAGCATGCTTCTTCCTTCCAGGTAGTTTGGCCTAGGACACGTTAAGCACCTGACATACGGAATTTCAATATGACCTTCTGAGGAAGGAGTTCAGAGAACTCTCAGTCGGAGCTAAATGAAAGCGAAGCAGTTCCATGATCACAATCAGTCTCACAATCGCTACTATTTCTTCTTCCTCCGGTGATTCTGATCCTTGGGGTGGAACCAAATCACCTGGCGATGTTTTGCAAAATACTGATGTTTGTACCTCAGCCCTGTCCTCTCACACGCTTTCCTCCTGGAAGGTGATCAGTAGATGTGGCGGGCACCTGGGCGTCCATAAGTGAGCCTGCAGCGTGTCTGCAACATAGCTGGATGCTCACCTGAACGCCCAACCGTAGACACGTGAGACTGGCCATAAGCTGCAACCACCTACCCAACATAGCTCAGCATCTCTCAATCAGCATGGACATTCCAGTCACGACAAAGTGGCATTCATCTCCATACTGTTGATAAACTTTGAGGTGCTTTATTATATCCTTTATTAATTGTATTGACTACAAGCTCACGAAGCCAAACAACAATCAAAATTTAAGAAGGCTAATCACCAATTATTCCACTGTCCTAATAGTCCATGGAATTCCCATTGCCAAGCTCTCCCTTCCCAGTGTGACAAAGCCCATTTACATATACACCACCACTCCACTACCATAAATCCTGCTTCCAGCTTTCCTGGCCAGTGTGGGAGCTGGTAGTTGAGTAAAAGTCCAGGGGGATTCTCCAGCCAGGATCCAAAGGCACTGATCAAACTCAACATCAACAACACAGAAAGCTAACTCTTAATTTCCTCCAGAATTTCACTACCGCAGACCACTTTGAAATCTTTCCACACAGCTGTTTATGGGATGAAATATGAAGTACTAAATAGTATCTGAGAAGTTGATAGTCAAACCTTAAATCAATATACCTGACTAAGCTTCCAGTCAAGAGGATACACAGGGATAGAAGAACAAGATAAACACCACCATGAAGAAGCAATAAGAAAACTGAGCATATATTATTTTCAAAGACAACTGGCCTGAACATTTCCAAAAGTGAATGACCCCTCATACACAAAAAAGAAGGTAGACTGATTATTTTAGATTAAAAATAATCACCAAAATTTCCTGGAAACTGTTTCAAAAAGAGACAACTGGAGAAATTTTATATGGGCTGGATATTAGATGATATTGTGGAGTTGTTCTTACCCGAGATGTGATCATAGGATTGTGGTTACATATGAGATGGCCCTGTTGTTTACAGGTAAAGTGCTATGACGTATGCAATTTAATATTCAAATGATATAGCAAAAAAAAAAAAAAAAAGACCATAAACGTATTGTTCTTGTTCAGGTACCAAGTCATGTGTGACTCTCTGCGACCTCATGGACTATAACACACCAGACTTCCCTGTTCTTCACTATCTCCTGGAATTTGCTCAGACTCATGTCCACTGAGTCAGGATGCCAACCAGCCCTCTGGTTGGCAGTGGATAGTCTGGACAGACTGTGGTCTGTCGTCCCTTTCTCCTCCTGTTCTCAATCTTTCCCAGCATCAGGGTCTTTTCCAATGAGTCAGACATAATATTTAAGTATATATATATATATATATATATATATATATATATATATAATAATAAAACATATACCATAGGTATTATAATTCATACTGATACTATGTAGTACACAATTAGATACATAAGTATATAATGTACATTAAATATATACAAGTTAAACATAAATAAAATTATATATGAGCTTCTCTGGTAGCTCAAATAGGAAAGAATCTGTCTGCAATGCAGCAGACCTTGGTTTGATCCTGGGTTGGGAAGATCCTTGGAGAAGGACAAGTATAGATGGTATCTTAAAAGACAGAGGCATCACTTTGCCCACAAAGGTCTACACAGTCAAAGCTATGGTTTTTCCAGTCATCATGTTCAGATGTGAGTGTTGGATCATAAAGAAGGCTGAGCACTAAAGAACTGATCCTTTCCAACTGTGGTGTTGCAGAAGATGAAATATGAAGTACAAATCCAAAAACCTTAAATCAATATACCTGACTAAGCTTCCAGTCAAGAGGATACACAGGGATAGAAGAACAAGATAAACACCACCATGAAGAAGCAATAAGAAAACTGAGCATATATTATTTTCAAAGACAACTGGCCTGAACATTTCCAAAAGTGAATGACCCCTCATACACAAAAAAGAAGGTAGACTGATTATTTTAGATTAAAAATAATCACCAAAATTTCCTGGAAACTGTTTCAAAAAGAGACAACTGGAGAAATTTTATATGGGCTGGATATTAGATGATATTGTGGAGTTGTTCTTACCCGAGATGTGATCATAGGATTGTGGTTACATATGAGATGGCCCTGTTGTTTACAGGTAAAGTGCTATGACGTATGCAATTTAATATTCAAATGATATAGCAAAAAAAAAAAAAAAAAGACCATAAACGTATTGTTCTTGTTCAGGTACCAAGTCATGTGTGACTCTCTGCGACCTCATGGACTATAACACACCAGACTTCCCTGTTCTTCACTATCTCCTGGAATTTGCTCAGACTCATGTCCACTGAGTCAGGATGCCAACCAGCCCTCTGGTTGGCAGTGGATAGTCTGGACAGACTGTGGTCTGTCGTCCCTTTCTCCTCCTGTTCTCAATCTTTCCCAGCATCAGGGTCTTTTCCAATGAGTCAGACATAATATTTAAGTATATATATATATATATATATATATATATATATATAATAATAAAACATATACCATAGGTATTATAATTCATACTGATACTATGTAGTACACAATTAGATACATAAGTATATAATGTACATTAAATATATACAAGTTAAACATAAATAAAATTATATATGAGCTTCTCTGGTAGCTCAAATAGGAAAGAATCTGTCTGCAATGCAGCAGACCTTGGTTTGATCCTGGGTTGGGAAGATCCTTGGAGAAGGACAAGTATAGATGGTATCTTAAAAGACAGAGGCATCACTTTGCCCACAAAGGTCTACACAGTCAAAGCTATGGTTTTTCCAGTCATCATGTTCAGATGTGAGTGTTGGATCATAAAGAAGGCTGAGCACTAAAGAACTGATCCTTTCCAACTGTGGTGTTGCAGAAGACTCTTGGGAGTCCCCTGGACTGTAAGGTGATCATACAGTCAATCCAAAGGGAAATAAGCCTTGAGTATTCATTGGAAGGACTGATGCTAAAGCTCCAATACTCCAATACCTGATGTGAAGAGCCAATTCAGTGGAAAAGACCCTGATGTTGGGAAAGACTGAAGGCAGGAAGAGAAGGGGACAACAGAGGATTAGATGGTTGGATGGTATCCCCGACTCAGTGGCCTCAGTTAGATGGTTGAGCAAACTCTGGGAGATGGTGAAGGGCAGAGACACCTGGAAGAGTTGCAGTCCATGGGGTTGCAAAAATTCAGACACAACTTAGCAACTGAACAATAACAACAAGGAAATTATTATAATATGTAACATACAGACATATATATATATACATATATACAATGTATATACATATATTAATATATATTATATACAGATGTATACATACACATATATACACAGAGGGCATATGTATAAAAGTGGGAAAAGGTTAACAAATATTTAGTGTAGGTATAAGGTATGCAGGCATTCTTATTGTTTCAACTTTAATGTTGGTTTGAAATTTTTGGTAATAAAAATTCTTGGGGAGGGGTGGGAATGCTTTCGGGGCTATTTTTCCTATCAATAGTTCCTCTCCTTTTTCGTTCAAGCTGTTTTTTTTTTAATGACCCAATAAATTCTGAATCTACTTCCCAATCCATACATTTCTATAAAATACTAAATGCAAGACTGCCTATGAAACAAGTCTACAACAATGTTTGTTAAAGAGTATGACCTTCTGACAGATTTAACTAAACTAGCCTTTGCAAAATGTCTGCTTTCAGCAATTGTATCTGCTAGTGCTCAGCAGCTCAGTCCTATCCAATTCTCTGTGATCCCATGGCCCCATGGAATCTGTCAGGCTCCTCTTCCATGGAATTTTCCAGGCAAGTACAGTAGAGTGGGTGGCCATTTCCTCGCCAGAGATCTTCCCAACCCAGGGACCAAACCGGCTTCTCTCATGTCTGCTGCACTGGCTGATCATGAAGGGGCTGAGCACTAAAGAACTGATCCTTTCCAACTGTGGTGTTGCAGAAGACTCTTGGGAGTCCCCTGGACTGTAAGGTGATCATACAGTCAATCCAAAGGGAAATAAGCCTTGAGTATTCATTGGAAGGACTGATGCTAAAGCTCCAATACTCCAATACCTGATGTGAAGAGCCAATTCAGTGGAAAAGACCCTGATGTTGGGAAAGACTGAAGGCAGGAAGAGAAGGGGACAACAGAGGATTAGATGGTTGGATGGTATCCCCGACTCAGTGGCCTCAGTTAGATGGTTGAGCAAACTCTGGGAGATGGTGAAGGGCAGAGACACCTGGAAGAGTTGCAGTCCATGGGGTTGCAAAAATTCAGACACAACTTAGCAACTGAACAATAACAACAAGGAAATTATTATAATATGTAACATACAGACATATATATATATACATATATACAATGTATATACATATATTAATATATATTATATACAGATGTATACATACACATATATACACAGAGGGCATATGTATAAAAGTGGGAAAAGGTTAACAAATATTTAGTGTAGGTATAAGGTATGCAGGCATTCTTATTGTTTCAACTTTAATGTTGGTTTGAAATTTTTGGTAATAAAAATTCTTGGGGAGGGGTGGGAATGCTTTCGGGGCTATTTTTCCTATCAATAGTTCCTCTCCTTTTTCGTTCAAGCTGTTTTTTTAATGACCCAATAAATTCTGAATCTACTTCCCAATCCATACATTTCTATAAAATACTAAATGCAAGACTGCCTATGAAACAAGTCTACAACAATGTTTGTTAAAGAGTATGACCTTCTGACAGATTTAACTAAACTAGCCTTTGCAAAATGTCTGCTTTCAGCAATTGTATCTGCTAGTGCTCAGCAGCTCAGTCCTATCCAATTCTCTGTGATCCCATGGCCCCCATGGAATCTGTCAGGCTCCTCTTCCATGGAATTTTCCAGGCAAGTACAGTAGAGTGGGTGGCCATTTCCTACGCCAGGGGATCTTCCCAACCCAGGGACCAAACCGGCTTCTCTCATGTCTGCTGCACTGGCATGAAGATTGCTTCCCACTGTGCTAAAGTCCCAGCTGAATCTAAGATACAGCTTAATTGTAGCTAATTTTTTTTTAAAAAGCATTTCATAAAGCATAGGAACAAAAACAACCTTATTTCTGTGTTAATATTTTCTCTGACTTTTAACTTTTTTCATTTGTAAGCTGAAAGTACTGATGACATATACATTTTAATACAAATATCATTGAAAACTGCAAAACCAAGGTGATTGGCTGTACAGCATTTAATCAAACACGCAGACGAAGCAATTCACCAAAATTCAGGCCGTAGTTCTGCGGACCCAATTGTGTGTGTCGGCAATTTGACTACAGAAAATTATTACCACATTTTATTCTGCTCCTTGATGAAAAAAGCAGTAAGCAATCTTGTCCACGGAAGAGAAGGCCTCATGTCCAAATCATCACTCACCTGACATTATTCGTTCCCCCAATTGCATGTCCTACAAGCCAGCACTGATTTCCATTAACCCCCAAAAGTTATCTCTAAACCATTTTTATTAGGAAAAAATAAAACAGAAATAGTTAGCGGGGTAGATAAAAGTCAAAGTCTGGTTTGGGTGACATATTTCCCATCCAGATGATAAAATCAGAGAAGAGTGTCTTCAGTTTTAATGGTCTGCAAATTCAGCTTCAAAGAACCAGCTGGCTCTGATACTTTTTCGCTGTTAAAATGGCTTGTACGACTGCCACATTCAACCGAAGTGCAGTCTCACCACAGAGCATCAGCGATTGAACAGCAAGACAAAAACAATAGTATTATGTAACAATATGATTTATTTGTTCTTTTGTATTTTCTTCAAAGCCACGAAGTAGAAAATATTCTCTACCATCCAACAGCAAGATGAATGGCATGAGAGCAAAGGGCCCAGTGATCGATGATATTCCCTATAAAAATTTCCAGGACCAACATAGTCTTAGATCAATTTGCATATCCCGAAAGTGCCCTGTAACACTGACAAAGTCCTAAACGTAAGTCCTACACAAAATGAATTCAGTTTCTGAAGGTCCCCAATAGAAGACTTTATCATTAAAATTGGAAAATTATTCTTATTTTTAGAACACTATATTATTATAAATTGTTACGATAGCCTCCAGGCTCCTCTGTCCACGGGGATTCTCCAGGCAAGACTACTGGAGTCCACAACCATGTCCTCCTCCTGGGGATCTTCCCCATCCAGGAATCGAACCGGGGTCTCCTGCACGGCAGGCATATACTTTACCAGTGGAGCGAGTGGGGAAGCCCGAGTATCATGAATGAGAGTTTCATATTTGTAGGGCAAAAGCCTATGTGAGTAAAGGGATTGAAATACAAATTAGAAATATTCCACTGCAAGTTTCATTTACTTTCCTGAAGTACCTGAAACAGTCAAGTTCCCGGAGGGAATGTGACACGGCGCTTGCCAGGGCCGGGGGATGTGAGCATGGGGCGTGAGTGCTTCCTGGGCACCAAGCTTCCTGGGGAGGGAAGTCCTAGACGGAGGTGATGGCCACACACAACGTGAATGCACTGAATGCCAGTGAACCACACGCCGATCAACGGCCACAGCAGTGAACTCTGCGTGTACAGATTTCACTACTGTGAAAAAATCCCACTGCACAAAATAAAGTCAGACATCCTGACTTCAGTGATCAGATTCAGTGAGCGAGTCAGGGCCCCTTCATTCATTTATCAAATATGAACTGTGCTGCATCTACTTTGACATATTTCCCATCCAGATGATAAAATCAGAGAAGAGTGTCTTCAGTTTTAATGGTCTGCAAATTCAGCTTCAAAGAACCAGCTGGCTCTGATACTTTTCGCTGTTAAAATGGCTTGTACGACTGCCACATTCAACCGTGCAGTCTCACCACAGAGCATCAGCGATTGAACAGCAAGACAAAAACAATAGTATTATGTAACAATATGATTTATTTGTTCTTTTGTATTTTCTTCAAAGCCACGAAGTAGAAAATATTCTCTACCATCCAACAGCAAGATGAATGGCATGAGAGCAAAGGGCCCAGTGATCGATGATATTCCCTATAAAAATTTCCAGGACCAACATAGTCTTAGATCAATTTGCATATCCCGAAAGTGCCCTGTAACACTGACAAAGTCCTAAACGTAAGTCCTACACAAAATGAATTCAGTTTCTGAAGGTCCCCAATAGAAGACTTTATCATTAAAATTGGAAAATTATTCTTATTTTTAGAACACTATATTATTATAAATTGTTACGATAGCCTCCAGGCTCCTCTGTCCACGGGGATTCTCCAGGCAAGACTACTGGAGTCCACAACCATGTCCTCCTCCTGGGGATCTTCCCCATCCAGGAATCGAACCGGGGTCTCCTGCACGGCAGGCATATACTTTACCAGTGGAGCGAGTGGGGAAGCCCGAGTATCATGAATGAGAGTTTCATATTTGTAGGGCAAAAGCCTATGTGAGTAAAGGGATTGAAATACAAATTAGAAATATTCCACTGCAAGTTTCATTTACTTTCCTGAAGTACCTGAAACAGTCAAGTTCCCGGAGGGAATGTGACACGGCGCTTGCCAGGGCCGGGGGATGTGAGCATGGGGCGTGAGTGCTTCCTGGGCACCAAGCTTCCTGGGGAGGGAAGTCCTAGACGGAGGTGATGGCCACACACAACGTGAATGCACTGAATGCCAGTGAACCACACGCCGATCAACGGCCACAGCAGTGAACTCTGCGTGTACAGATTTCACTACTGTGAAAAAATCCCACTGCACAAAATAAAGTCAGACATCCTGACTTCAGTGATCAGATTCAGTGAGCGAGTCAGGGCCCCTTCATTCATTTATCAAATATGAACTGTGCTGCATCAGTGGGCAGAACGGGATAAAGTCCCTGACCACATGGAGTTTACGAACTGCTCGGGAGAGGTAGTCAAAAAAATATGGTAAGTACATTAAAAGTAATGACAGACTTGAGGTTGTTAATTTAGTCTACAAATGAAATACGCATGCCGCTGTGATAAAAAGCAGTTGGGGATACGTTCCTTGGTAAGGGTTATCAGGGAAGACTTCTTGGAGGAGGTGACATTCAAACGGAGGCCTAAAGGCTAAGAGCAGACCAACTGTGAAAATGAGAGTAAGTGCTCTCCAGGTTTAAGAGTGAGCTGAGAGGGAGCCTGGCTTCTCCGGTACTGAGAAACGGCCATGCTGACCAGAGCTGAGAGAGGAAGGGGAACAGTGCACACAATGAGGCTGGAGCAGCAGGCAGGGACTGGATGCCACAGCCCGTCCCAGGCCATGGTGAGGAGTCTGGATTCAGCTCTGCGATTCAACAGGAAGCCGCGGAAAACACGGTGCGTTGTTTTTAAAAGCTCTGCTTAGACGCTTCAAGAGTGGAAACGAGGTGACGCGTGGTGGTGACTAAAGGGAGGTGGGGGGCAGACGGAGAGAAGCCGACAGGTGGGGGCGTCCTGGGCAGGTGGTGGGGCCAGCCGAACTTAAAGACGGGCTGGGTGTGAGAGCGGAGGGACTCGGAAAGGACCAGGACGTCTCCCGGCTCCGGCTCCGGCAGCTGGCTGGGTGGCCAGTCACTTATTGAAATAAGAGGCTCAGAGGGAAGACGAGGCTCTAGCCAACAGCCAATATAAAGGTCCTTTACCCTCTCACGGGGCTTCGCAGGTGGCTCAGTGGTACAGAACCTGCCTGCCAATGCAGGAGATGTGAGTCGGATGCCTGGGTCAGGGAGGTCCCCTGGAGAAGGAAACGGCAACTCACTGCCGTGCTCTTGCCTCGGAAATGCCACGGGCAGAGGGCCGGGTGGGGTACAGTCCACGGGGCCGCAAAAGAGGTGGACATGACTCAGCCACTAAAACAATACTGTCACAATCAGGCCCGGCGCAGGAGGACAGGTGATTTAAATCGATGAGGCTGGCCCTGCATAAAACTGCATTCTCTGTCAATCCTGATGCTATCAAAACAAAACCTATGTATAATGAACTGACAACATGGTCTCTGTAGTTCAGCCTTTTCACGGAATTTCGCATCCTTTCCTTCCTCTTTGTGAGCAAGCCTTTCATCATATCACAGCCAGATATTTATATATAAATTCTGTGGTTGGAATTCTCACTTCAGATGCATTTGGCCAAGTCTCCCAGAAGCCTGAGTGTTAAGTACACACGGCTCAGACCAGTGACATGGGACGGAATCCTGGCGTGGCGGGTGGGGTTTCCTCCCGGGAAACGTCACGCCTGCTTCTATGAAATGACGGAGCAGGGGACTCCACGACCGCTAGCATTCTCGCTGCCAGCCCCACGTTCATTCCGCAGGACACAGACACATACCACATTCCAGGGATACGGTCGATTCTCAGAGATCTAGGGGAAAACTTACAGCAAGGACAAAAGTTCAGCTATTAAACCACAACGGAGAAGCGCCTCATATAAATATGGGCTTTCTGTAATATCAAGACAGATATACGACAGTGAGATCGTCTAGATATGCTGATTGCAAACTCTTATTTCTAGAGCTTTTTTTTTTTTCTATCAAATGTTCCTTCACTTATGGGTATGGGATGCACACACTGCTTCTCTCTCTCTCTCACACAGACACACAACTCAACTATGCTAACATACTCTCAAGGTGACCCTCCTATTCTCAGAATTTCTCTTTGGAAGAAAATGTCTGATGAATGAAAAATTCCTGAGACCATTTCCAGCACAGGGTCTGGCGCTGGATGCAACTGAAGACAGACAAGTTGGAAGAAAGGACGAGCGTGACTCAGACCATGGGAGCGCATCCTGTAGAAGACAGGCCCCAGAGCAGAGGAGGGCACCGGTGAGGCTGCTGCAGCCAGACCCCCAAGCCGTAGTCTTAGTCAACCAAAGCAGATTCCTGACAAACACCTGTGCCTGCTCAGAGACCCCCACCAGGGCAGAGGCCAAAGACCTCAAAGCGCTGGGCCCCCAGAACGGAGCGCCTGCTGTGCCTCGAGGGTCAGCCATTTTGAAGATCTCCCCCATGGCCTGAGAATGGATCACTCACGGAGCAGCCATGGCGGCCTCCCGGCTGCTTTGGCGGTAGCACGCAGGTGTCGACGTTCTGGGACATGGATGCATTTGTGCGTGGTCACTGTTTCACAAGGCGGGGTCGCAATACCTCCAAGACGCACCAAGCTCTTTGGAAGTAATACTCATGTCCCAGGCATCCCAGGCTAATGATCGGAAGAGCAAAATAGTAACACTATACCATCCAGGCGGATAGGCCAACCCCGTTACACCAAAGCTTTGCCGGCTGCAGCCAGTGGGAAAGTGAGGTAGGCTGAGAAATTTCCACTCTAAAGAACTGGTCAAAATACCTAAGGTTGTGCCTGAGACTGCGGCCTCCAAGTATGAAAGCGTGAACATGGCACTGGCTTACTCTGCACTTTCTTACCACTTACTCCACGACCGCTAGCATTCTCGCTGCCAGCCCCACGTTCATTCCGCAGGACACAGACACATACCACATTCCAGGGATACGGTCGATTCTCAGAGATCTAGGGGAAAACTTACAGCAAGGACAAAAGTTCAGCTATTAAACCATAACGGAGAAGCGCCTCATATAAATATGGGCTTTCTGTAATATCAAGACAGATATCGACAGTGAGATCGTCTAGATATGCTGATTGCAAACTCTTATTTCTAGAGCTTTTTTTTTTTTCTATCAAATGTTCCTTCACTTATGGGTATGGGATGCACACACTGCTTCTCTCTCTCTCTCACACAGACACACAACTCAACTATGCTAACATACTCTCAAGGTGACCCTCCTATTCTCAGAATTTCTCTTTGGAAGAAAATGTCTGATGAATGAAAAATTCCTGAGACCATTTCCAGCACAGGGTCTGGCGCTGGATGCAACTGAAGACAGACAAGTTGGAAGAAAGGACGAGCGTGACTCAGACCATGGGAGCGCATCCTGTAGAAGACAGGCCCCAGAGCAGAGGAGGGCACCGGTGAGGCTGCTGCAGCCAGACCCCCAAGCCGTAGTCTTAGTCAACCAAAGCAGATTCCTGACAAACACCTGTGCCTGCTCAGAGACCCCCACCAGGGCAGAGGCCAAAGACCTCAAAGCGCTGGGCCCCCAGAACGGAGCGTCTGCTGTGCCTCGAGGGTCAGCCATTTTGAAGATCTCCCCCATGGCCTGAGAATGGATCACTCACGGAGCAGCCATGGCGGCCTCCCGGCTGCTTTGGCGGTAGCACGCAGGTGTCGACGTTCTGGGACATGGATGCATTTGTGCGTGGTCACTGTTTCACAAGGCGGGGTCGCAATACCTCCAAGACGCACCAAGCTCTTTGGAAGTAATACTCATGTCCCAGGCATCCCAGGCTAATGATCGGAAGAGCAAAATAGTAACACTATACCATCCAGGCGGATAGGCCAACCCCGTTACACCAAAGCTTTGCCGGCTGCAGCCAGTGGGAAAGTGAGGTACGGCTGAGAAATTTCCACTCTAAAGAACTGGTCAAAATACCTAAGGTTGTGCCTGAGACTGCGGGGCCTCCAAGTATGAAGCGGAGTCGTGTCTGAACAGTAAAGAGGCACTGGCTTACTCTGCACTTTCTTACCACTTACTCAAGATTTACATCAGCTTGGCCAGACGCGGGGCGGGGGCTTCACTGAAGGCAGCTGGGTCGATACGTGTGGAAAGTGCATATGGTTAGAACATAAGAGACGGCATTAAAAGTGGTTTAACATGCCCCAAGAGGCGAGCCGAACACCACAATTTTCTCCGACTGTGGAAGAAAAAACAACGTGAGCCAGAGTTTGGCTCTCTGAATGTATGAACAGGTCTATGCCGTATTCCCTTGGATATTTACGAAGCATGTTAACAATAATTAAAATTGAATTTCCAAACCTTCAAGGGTAAAAGTTAGACATGGAATATCCACGACCTTGGAGAGTGTTATAATTCAATCGACACTGTATTCACCATCCTGGGATTTAACGACCGATATTCAAAATTCACAACTCCCGCGCGGAGCAGGCATTCTCAAGCCCTGCGCCCGTGCAAATAGCTTCTGCGCAAATGTGTGTTCCATCCCCGACGACAGCGTCACAGCAAAAAGGTGATGCTGGTGGGCTATGGGCATTCACATCTCCCCAGTCTGGGTTCTAAACTTGAAGGTCCCAGTTGGGTCTCAGGAGATGCGAAGGTGCCCTGAAATCACACGTGAATCACGCCCAGCAGTGGCGCCACGTGTGTGGAACACCTGGAGACGCAGCAGAGTGGACCTGCTATTGGAGAGCCAGGGCTGAGCCGGTGGAGATAGGCTCTCCTCCGGGAATGTGGCAACAGGACTGAAGGGCACCCGTCTCAGCCTTCACGGGTGGCCGGAACCGCAGACGGTGTTCCTCGGGAGCTGTGCGTCAGGACAGAGCAGGCCATTGTATGGAGGCACGACCATGATTTCAGAGAGGAGCAGAGACACAGACGACGAGCCCCAGGGAAAGGTGGAGCGCGTCTGGCCCCCACTCCCACCCTTCAGGAAAGCCTGCTGACCACGGCCCTCGAGCTCCTGGGACAGCCTGGGTTCCTTACAACAAGTCTCCCCTCCTGCACTGCAGGCTAGCTGTACTCCTTGAAACCCGCCGACTTCACCCAAGACGGTGGGCAGGTCTGTACCTTTTCCATCAGGTTCTTCAACGTATCCCTTGCTCAGAAAAGATACTAAGCCTCTGTACTCTTTAATCAAACGTCATTCATAAGACTGTGGCACGAATTACTTGGATAATCTGTCCAGATTTATCTGAGCTTTATGAAACACATAACTTTACATTCTCTAAAAAATGGGGTGGGGGGATATAAAGCCCCTCCCAACACAAGCCCAAACCAAAACCACTTCAGCAGGCTGTCCTCCGGGCTCAACTGCACCTCAAGAGGGGGTCACACAGGAAGAGATGCACTTACAGCTCACCGACACACGTACATCGGTGGCTGCCTCCTAGTAACACACAGAGTCCACGCTGATTGTCCCCAGACAGCCGCCGGCATCCGTGGATCTTTCCTCAGCTGTTCAGGTAGAATACGACCCGCAAGGCGCTAAGTCTCAGCCGTCAGGACGCCCGCTTTCCAGTCTCAGCTCAGCAACTGACGTGCTGTGGCTTTTCAGTCAGACACTCCGTCCGTCTGATGGAGCTCAAGGGGCCCTTAGCCACGGACCGTCCACGCGTCCTGGTGGCCTCCTGCTGCCGGAGGCAGGACAGCAGCAGCCGGGTCAGGCAGGGAAGGTCACTTGTACCACCCAAGAAGGGCAGCGTGTGGAGTAGAAACACGTGTCCCCCAGGGGCTCATCTGCCCACCAGACAAGCTCCTCCCATGCCTGCTATTTTGGTGAAGGGCGTCATCACACCCCACACTGCCCAGTCTGCACCCTGGGTGGGGGTGTCTCAGGAGCCCTCACACCCCATGCGTAACCACCCCACAAATCACAGAATCCACCACCCAACGGCGTCTGAATCTGCCCCTTCTCTGTAACCCAACCGCCATCCCCTTGCTGAAGATACCCTGCTTCTCTGACCTGCAGGAGTGAACTTAAGTGAAGCTGGAGCCTAAGGTGCTTTGCAAAACGGTCCCTGCCCGGCTTTGCCCCTTGCGACTCTGCTATGTGCAGTGCCTGCCTGGTGAACCTGAGTCAGACGTGGTTCCTCGACTCATGGCGCTATTTCCAGTCCGTGCGTCTTTGCACATGCTGCTCCTTCTGCCTGCTATGCCCTTCCTGCTCTATTTTGCTGGCTAACTGCTCTTCTGGAAGTCTTCCCTGATCACCTTCCTCTTCCTCCCTCTGTGGCAAGAACTAAACTCCACAGTGACCACTGGCGTATATAACTGTCTCTTATCAGACTGTGAGCCTTCAGGATATCGTATCTTATTCAACTTCACATCCCCAGGGCCTAGAACACTCTGCGGGTCCATAACCTTAGCCAACAACAATCCTCCGGGCTCAACTGCACCTCAAGAGGGGGTCACACAGGAAGAGATGCACTTACAGCTCACCGACACACGTACATCGGTGGCTGCCTCCTAGTAACACACAGAGTCCACGCTGATTGTCCCCAGACAGCCGCCGGCATCCGTGGATCTTTCCTCAGCTGTTCAGGTAGAATACGACCCGCAAGGCGCTAAGTCTCAGCCGTCAGGACGCCCGCTTTCCAGTCTCAGCTCAGCAACTGACGTGCTGTGGCTTTTCAGTCAGACACTCCGTCCGTCTGATGGAGCTCAAGGGGCCCTTAGCCACGGACCGTCCACGCGTCCTGGTGGCCTCCTGCTGCCGGAGGCAGGACAGCAGCAGCCGGGTCAGGCAGGGAAGGTCACTTGTACCACCCAAGAAGGGCAGCGTGTGGAGTAGAAACACGTGTCCCCCAGGGGCTCATCTGCCCACCAGACAAGCTCCTCCCATGCCTGCTATTTTGGTGAAGGGCGTCATCACACCCCACACTGCCCAGTCTGCACCCTGGGTGGGGGTGTCTCAGGAGCCCTCACACCCCATGCGTAACCACCCCACAAATCACAGAATCCACCACCCAACGGCGTCTGAATCTGCCCCTTCTCTGTAACCCAACCGCCATCCCCTTGCTGAAGATACCCTGCTTCTCTGACCTGCAGGAGTGAACTTAAGTGAAGCTGGAGCCTAAGGTGCTTTGCAAAACGGTCCCTGCCCGGCTTTGCCCCTTGCGACTCTGCTATGTGCAGTGCCTGCCTGGTGAACCTGAGTCAGACGTGGTTCCTCGACTCATGGCGCTATTTCCAGTCCGTGCGTCTTTGCACATGCTGCTCCTTCTGCCTGCTATGCCCTTCCTGCTCTATTTTGCTGGCTAACTGCTCTTCTGGAAGTCTTCCCTGATCACCTTCCTCTTCCTCCCTCTGTGGCAAGAACTAAACTCCACAGTGACCACTGGCGTATATAACTGTCTCTTATCAGACTGTGAGCCTTCAGGATATCGTATCTTATTCAACTTCACATCCCCAGGGCCTAGAACACTCTGCGGGTCCATAACCAGCATTCCAGGACCTCTAAATGGATGCATATGGACAATTTTATATCTTCCCAGGTAGTCTAAATCCACTATCCTCTACACTCTTCAGTCCCTTTGCTCAACCTATGATTACCTACGTGCGATTCCCTGAATCTATCCCATTTGATTTGTGTCCTAAATTCCAAATTATCAATATGACAGTGAGCAGTGACCCTTTAAGTCAGTTTACTCTAGCTCCTGGGGCTGCGTAAGTAACACACCACGCAAATAGAGGTATAAAAGAAGCCCATGCATAAAGGAAGCCCGAGTACTACTTTTCCCTTTCTCTCACACACGCCATGGTTACAGACTGCTGATCTATTCTTAAAAACAGCTAACACTGCTAAGGCACAGACAGCAGGACGTGCTCAGTCACTCACTCGTGTCTGACTCTTTGCAGCCCTGTGGACTGGAGCCTGCTGGCACCTCTGTTCATATAATTTCCCAGGCAAGGCTACGGCAGTGGGTTGCCACTTCCTCCTCCAGGAGACCTTTCTGACGCAGAGATCAAACCCATGTCTCCTTTGTCTCCTGCACTGCCCATGGATTCTTGCTGCTTAGCCGTTGGGGAAGCCACGGCGGGTACATTTTAATCTGTTTTGAAGAGCTGAGAGATTTGTTCTAGCAACTACAAATTATCAATGACATCGCCAACGGCTGCAGAGCAAGGGCACTGGCCATCTGTCTCTGTAGAGGCCGACCCCTGTGCTGGAGCAGCTGCTGACCCTCACACCCCCTGAGGGAGCTCAGGGTGGGGTGAGGCGCCCTGTGCTCCAGGGAATTGAGGGGCACAGGTCTTTAGATAGGTGGATGTGTTTACAAACAGATTTTAGGATCGCAATTCCTGCATCTCCTCATATCTCTTTAAAAAACCACAAAATCCCTTCATGGTGACGTCAGATCCTTACAACTAACAGAGGATCTGATGAGTGTTTAATGGTATTGAACTCCCCCTTCATCAAAATCTTATATACTGACCTTTCCCCGACTGCCTCTGTGGAACAGGCTTTCAGAGCTGTCTGAGATGCTGCCTCCCAGGCTGCAGTCCTCATTGTGCCTCAGATAAAGCCTCATTCACAAATCTCAACAGTTGTATCTGTCCGTTCTTTCTGGTCAACAGTTCTATCTCATTTCTACTCTTTTGCTTGCCCCCTCTTGTGAACAATACTTGGGATTTGCACAACAGAGCAAAAGGAAAGGCTGATGTGCAGATCAGGTCTAAGTCTGGACTCAAGCAGCCCCTGCCCTGTGTGTACTTTTTTATGACCCTTTAAGTCAGTTTACTCTAGCTCCTGGGGCTGCGTAAGTAACACACCACGCAAATAGAGGTATAAAAGAAGCCCATGCATAAAGGAAGCCCGAGTACTACTTTTCCCTTTCTCTCACACACGCCATGGTTACAGACTGCTGATCTATTCTTAAAAACAGCTAACACTGCTAAGGCACAGACAGCAGGACGTGCTCAGTCACTCACTCGTGTCTGACTCTTTGCAGCCCTGTGGACTGGAGCCTGCTGGCACCTCTGTTCATATAATTTCCCAGGCAAGGCTACGGCAGTGGGTTGCCACTTCCTCCTCCAGGAGACCTTTCTGACGCAGAGATCAAACCCATGTCTCCTTTGTCTCCTGCACTGCCCATGGATTCTTGCTGCTTAGCCGTTGGGGAAGCCACGGCGGGTACATTTTAATCTGTTTTGAAGAGCTGAGAGATTTGTTCTAGCAACTACAAATTCTCAATGACATCGCCAACGGCTGCAGAGCAAGGGCACTGGCCATCTGTCTCTGTAGAGGCCGACCCTGTGCTGGAGCAGCTGCTGACCTCACACCCCTGAGGGAGCTCAGGGTGGGGTGAGGCGCCCTGTGCTCCAGGGAATTGAGGGGCACAGGTCTTTAGATAGGTGGATGTGTTTACAAACAGATTTTAGGATCGCAATTCCTGCATCTCCTCATATCTCTTTAAAAAACCACAAAATCCCTTCATGGTGACGTCAGATCCTTACAACTAACAGAGGATCTGATGAGTGTTTAATGGTATTGAACTCCCCCTTCATCAAAATCTTATATACTGACCTTTCCCCGACTGCCTCTGTGGAACAGGCTTTCAGAGCTGTCTGAGATGCTGCCTCCCAGGCTGCAGTCCTCATTGTGCCTCAGATAAAGCCTCATTCACAAATCTCAACAGTTGTATCTGTCCGTTCTTTCTGGTCAACAGTTCTATCTCATTTCTACTCTTTTGCTTGCCCCCTCTTGTGAACAATACTTGGGATTTGCACAACAGAGCAAAAGGAAAGGCTGATGTGCAGATCAGGTCTAAGTCTGGACTCAAGCAGCCCCTGCCCTGTGTGTACTGAAGGGCACAGGTGGACAACTGGTCCACCCGCTCCACAATCCCCTTCTCCTTAGACCCCTTCCAGCTAGTAGTGGACATGTGCCCAGGTCTAGTCAATAAGATGCAGGAGGCGGTGTACAGGGTAGAGAGTTAAGGAAAGCTTTTCATTCTCTGATACAATGAGACCCACTCACCTGGCCTGACCCCTGACCCTTTAGCCTTTTCATTTCACCCTTTTAGATGATACCTGTAAGTCCATCAGCCAACATGCAATTACGAGGACCAAAGTCCATGCACTAAGGGTGGCAACACAGAAGGGAAAAAGAACCTTGGTCCTCAATGACATTTTGATACCTCCAACTCCATTTGTGACATAAGAAAAATTAACCCCTATTTGTTTAAGCCAATGTAGTTGGGTTTTCTATGACTTCATCTAAACTCATTTCTAACTGAGATGCCAAGTACATAGATTTTGCTGTCATTCAACATACATATAAGGGAAGGCTCCAAAAACAAGCTATTACATTTCTGATATTTTTATGCAGCATGCATTTTAAACACTGAGAGGAAAAAAAAAAAAGATTCAGCAAAGCAGGTCAAGAGCATAAATAAATTTCACCCAAATTCAAAAGAGAATTCCAGATATTATTCTTTCATGAACTCATATTCTAAAAATCAACTTGATTTTCCTTCCTGGCAAGTGGATAAGGTGTCTAGCATTGGGACATGAGAAGCCCCTGCTAAATATTCTGCTCTCTGATGTACACACATTTTAAATGAATCAACAGAAATGGCCATATGCACCGTCACCATCACAAGAGTTCCTGCCAACTCTCATTTGTAAAATACATTCCATTTTTTAAAAATAAGCTCACTGATACCTCTGTTTGAAAATACCATGATTCCCTATGCTATTTTCTTAACAGTTGCGGCATTTTAAAGGGGTGTGTCCCATATATATCCCTTAACTGAAAATAAAGACCACTAGCCCTTCTCCCAGGTTCCCAATTGTTACATGTATTTGATTTGTTACCATAACAATCATAAAAGCATAAATAAATACAGTGGACATCTGGAACTAATGGAATCCTGGAGCTCTTCCCAAACAGTGGCAATTTCAAACTACATGTCAATAAGAATGTACTGAACAGAAAGAGAAGAAGTACTTAAATGTCGAAGAGGCTGGGTGGGTCTGGAGAGGCTGGAAGGTAGGTAGTTACTGCCTTTGTGTTAAGGTGGGGAATTAGGAAACCTTGAAATAGGGTAACAGTGCAGACACAGATCGTCTATACAACCGATAAAAACAAATTCTTAACTTCATAACCTGTTGCTTTGTCTCAGAGAGGCAAACAGAAAGGTAGGAACATGAACTTTCGTCACACCTTCCTTTCCACGCTCTTTTTCTCACTCCTGTGTGAGCGGAACTAGTTTTTGGTTTGTCTGTTTTGTTTTTATTTTTTATCCCAGTTGTTGTTAATTTGCAAAGATTTATCTAGCCCTTGGAAAATTTCCTAATGACAAGTTTGAGACAAATGCTTAGCCCTTTAACACAGGAAATTCCATAATTATGAGTTGGTGTGCTTCAACAATTTATGTATAAGATGAGCACTGGAACCTCTCATTTTAGAACTGGAAAGAAACTTATAGAAGCAGGAAAAGAAACATTTACAGAGCATTGTCCTGGCTGCTTTTGCAAGCTGTCTCACCTAATGCTCAGAACAGTTCTCTGAGAGTCCATGCCCCTACCCCGCTCCATTCTATAAAAGAGGAAATTAAGGCTCAAGGCAAAGAAAATTGTCCAAGGCTATACAAAGGTTAGGTTAAATGGCAGAATGAAAATTTTAAGTGTGGTGTTTCTGATTCTAAAATTTGTGCTTTTCCACTATAGTACTTTGCCTTTCTCAAAAGACATCACATAATTTATACAAGGGTCAATTAAAACTCAGAGAGGTGAAGTAATTTCTCAACGTCATAAAATAAATTGATGGCAGATGGAATTAGAACTTCAGTCTCTCAAATCTGGGATCAGGCCCTGTCTGTAACTTCATGCCTCCCTTTAGGCCTCATGGTTTTTGTCTTCCTGTACCCCAGAACTGAACCACAGCCTTTGAGATTAAAGCAGCGTTTGCATCAGTGTCTGCCCCACTCTCCACACTTTCAAATCTTAGGGTATATTTAAACGCTCAGTGCGGTGCTGAGGTGTTTGCATGAAATGAGAATTACTGCCATTTTGTTTCTATTAACATTTTCACCCTACACCAATGAAACCACAGAATCAATTTATGTGTCAGTTGAAAAATAGATCCATTACAATTGATAACAGAGGTAGCTACATCTGTGGAATAAAGACAGAGATGGGACGGGGAAGCCCCAACAGGTACTGGCATTGTTCTACTGCTTGCGTCAGGGGATATGCATTCTTTTATTAGCTTTGCAATTGACATATCTATGACATATACATTTTAAATGTGTCATATATTGCATTGAAAAGTGTCAGCAAGAGAAAAGACTAAGCCACACACACATACATATCATATCTGCCAATAGGGACGTAACCGACAACTATGTGATCATGAAAGAAAGTGAAAGTGTTGGTCACGCAGTCGTGTCTCTTTGTGACCCCATGGACTGTAGTCTACCAGGCTTCTCCGTCCATGGATTCTCCAGGCAAGAATACTGGAGTGGGTTGCCATTCCTTTCTCCAGGGGATCTTCCCAAACCAGGGATCAAGTCTGGGTCTCCTTCATGGCAGGCAGATTCTCTACCATCTGAGCCACCAGAGAGGCCCCTAACACGACCATGGGCACATTATTTACTCTCTTATCTTCACTTTTCTTAATTACAGGCAGGGATAATAATATCCAGGGTGCCTATAAGAATAATAAGAGATAAAGTATGTAAAATACTTCATCTTGTGTCTAAGAGTAGTTTTTTTTTTTTTTTTAATTATTGTATGACAATGGTGGCGTAAGGCATCACTGGATTGGTATTTCCTGCATCAAACAGAATTGACCCTGAGTTTTACACTATTCAAACATAAGATCATATATACCGTATGTTCATGTCATCTCTCTGTCGTGTGCATGTCCATTTTATGCAAATTTCACACACTGTTCCTTCATGTCTTATTTGTCCCTTTACCATGTTCTCTCTTTGATCCAAGTCGAAAGGTTTCCAGCAATGAAAATCTGTGCCCAGTTAAAGGCTGTCGTGCTGATCCCAGCTGCTCGTTACTGAGGAACGCGCACAATCCCCTTTTTAAACCCCGCTTGAGCATCGGCGCTCTGAGCCACCTCTGCAGACACACCCCACCCCGCGTCTACACACAGGGCAGAGATCCGGGAAAAACTATTTGGCATCGTCTGTATTCTCCAAGAACATGTCTAGCTGTCTCATCCCAGAACGCCCATCCCCCTTCAAAAACCTTTTCACGCTTTCAGCCTAAACTGAAACACGCCATTGGGGGGAAACCCAAGAAAACCCACAATCTCTGTTTCAGTCAAAATGAAGATCTTCACCGTGCAAGCTCCCTGATGCAACGTGCAACCACCTTTCCGTTGCCTGTTTGGCACTCACATCATCTGGTCTTGGGGCAGCGACAGAAGCATACAGGCATAGCCAACGGACGACAAGTTCTCTAGGTGGAGGCGTAGTCTCCTGTGTGTTTCTGTACTTTCACCCTCTATCTCCAAATGCCAGGAACCCAAGACAAATATATACATCTGTTGAACTGAACTATTTAACTGGATACAAAAGTTGTTCTTGTTTCTCTTTGGGCCATGCACAACTCCTAGCAATTATACACATTCCTTAGATGATCTCATGTGAAGTTAATGAATTCTCCAACTCAGCAGGTTATCAGATAGGCCCCCCTTCTTTAGGCAGATTCTCTACCATCTGAGCCACCAGAGAGGCCCCTAACACGACCATGGGCACATTATTTACTCTCTTATCTTCACTTTTCTTAATTACAGGCAGGGATAATAATATCCAGGGTGCCTATAAGAATAATAAGAGATAAAGTATGTAAAATACTTCATCTTGTGTCTAAGAGTAGTTTTTTTTTTTTTTTTAATTATTGTATGACAATGGTGGCGTAAGGCATCACTGGATTGGTATTTCCTGCATCAAACAGAATTGACCCTGAGTTTTACACTATTCAAACATAAGATCATATATACCGTATGTTCATGTCATCTCTCTGTCGTGTGCATGTCCATTTTATGCAAATTTCACACACTGTTCCTTCATGTCTTATTTGTCCCTTTACCATGTTCTCTCTTTGATCCAAGTCGAAAGGTTTCCAGCAATGAAAATCTGTGCCCAGTTAAAGGCTGTCGTGCTGATCCCAGCTGCTCGTTACTGAGGAACGCGCACAATCCCTTTTAACCCAGCTTGAGCATCGGCGCTCTGAGCCACCTCTGCAGACACACCCCACCCCGCGTCTACACACAGGGCAGAGATCCGGGAAAAACTATTTGGCATCGTCTGTATTCTCCAAGAACATGTCTAGCTGTCTCATCCCAGAACGCCCATCCCCCTTCAAAAACCTTCTCACGCTTTCAGCCTAAACTGAAACACGCCATTGGGGGGAAACCCAAGAAAACCCACAATCTCTGTTTCAGTCAAAATGAAGATCTTCACCGTGCAAGCTCCCTGATGCAACGTGCAACCACCTTTCCGTTGCCTGTTTGGCACTCACATCATCTGGTCTTGGGGCAGCGACAGAAGCATACAGGCATAGCCAACGGACGACAAGTTCTCTAGGTGGAGGCGTAGTCTCCTGTGTGTTTCTGTACTTTCACCCTCTATCTCCAAATGCCAGGAACCCAAGACAAATATATACATCTGTTGAACTGAACTATTTAACTGGATACAAAAGTTGTTCTTGTTTCTCTTTGGGCCATGCACAACTCCTAGCAATTATACACATTCCTTAGATGATCTCATGTGAAGTTAATGAATTCTCCAACTCAGCAGGTTATCAGAACTGAATGTGCCCAGCTCATCTACATGCTAAGATAATAAACAAGCTTTCCGCCTGCTACATTTCTAATGGTGATCTCTGAAAGAAACTTTCCACTAGTGGTACACCTTAAATCTCTCTCCAGCAGAGGATTCTAAGCTAAAGGGATTTTTAAAGGTAGTAATATTCTGTATCTCTCAAAGACAATTCTGCTCTACATTATTTCTGGAGAAAATGCAACATCCATGACTTTAATTTTCACCCTTACAGATCATATCCATGGATAGTTCAACTGCTTAACAGGGTAAGGGTTTTAGGTGAGTACAACAAACCTCAAGGGTTAGTGGCTCTCTTTTTAATATCAGTGGAATCTTGGTGCAGTCTGCGAGAGTCTTTATGACTCACCTTCAATTTCCATCCACTCACAGAATAAAACCACCATGAAATAGTGGTTGGAAAGAAGGATTTAAAATCAAGCTTCAACCATGGCAGATTCGAAATCCAGCCAATGCCAGCCAAATATGAGCTCGAAAGTGCTCATAAGAAGAGGCGAGGGTTTACAAAACAATCCCCTTTGATGAGTTAAGTACAAGGGAATCAGAAACATATGGGTTAAATTCCCCTTGAAATACCCATGGATTTAAAATTAAGTGGAAAAGTGCTTGGCACAGCATAAATTCCAAGCATCTGAAATGCAGTTAAAGATCCTTTTCTTTGAGACCGTCACAAGAGAGTTTCCCTGAGACTTCTTGCATAAAACGCCAGGTACTTCTTAGGTCAACGGCAGGTACTTCTGATAGCAAAAACAGTGGCACAAAGCGGACACAGCCGAGAAGGATCTGAAGTCCAGCCCCATCCACGGCACTGCCCGCACCATGCCTTCCTGGGCCACGTGGGTACAGAAACAGCTCTGATATGGTTGTTAAGGTTTAGGTGAAGGGTCCCAAGGACACAGTTTTCATTAGTGGTATTTTTGAAATCATCACCCAGAAAGGCCCTGAGGACACCATGATTTAACTCAAGCAAAAGTTCCTTAAAACAAGACAAATGAATACACAGAATCACCTGCCTCGAGACTCGGTGGTGAGTTGAACGCATCCTATAAAACCACAGCGGAGCGCGTCTGCGCTTTGTGGAAAGAAGCGGTGTGGCTGGTGGAATGATGAGCACTTGGAACCCAAATGCCCATTCCCTTAAGAGTTTGTTAAACGATGTCACCTCTGGCTTTAGGGTCAGAAAGGTCCTCACCCGTCATGAGAGATGAGAAAACTGATGAGGGGACAGAAGTGGTCTGCCCGAGGTCACACGACGACTGGAAAGCTGAGTCAGCACTAGGACTGGTTTTCCGCCTCCTAAGCCAGTGCTGTTCTCCCTAAGTCCTGTTACTCCACTGGATGGGAGCCTGATCAGCTCTGGTTCCAAGTGGCAATTGGTTTCCCCTCCCAGGGAGCGATGGAAGGGGCAGCAGAGTCCTTTTTAACCTCGGAGCATGCCAGAGATGGCGTCAAGAACGCCAGGCTTAAACCAGGTCAGCCAGAGGGGTTTGTCGAAAGTACAGCTGAGCAAGCTCTCTCTGAGCCAGGATTCCATCAGTACGATGGGTGTGTCGGTGACAAAGTTGAGTGGACGGAGTTCAAGCCAAGCATTCATTGAGAAGGCTAGGCAAGAGGGGTCGAGGTCGGGGAAGTGAAGAGAAAGAGATCGGGTGAAGGTTTAAGGAAAGGTACTCGGTGACTACTGGGGTTTTCTCTACAGCGTCTTTCCTCCACTGGGGCTGCTCTAAGCCCAGCGAGCTGTTTGGGGAGGTCCTAAGACATTGGCCATCACTTGACATGCTTGTATTTGCAAGGTTCTCACTTAATATTGTAAATCACCCACACTTCAATTAACTGAATGAATGAATGAATCTTAACACTCCTATTAAACATCGTGTCTAAAATACAATTACGGCACCATCAGGAGATGAATTTGCTGGGGTTAAGACTCTGAGGTCTGAATAATTTGGGTTCCCTTCAGTGGTTAGGTCACAAATTGGAGTGGCTATATTCTCCAATCAAATAGGTTTTCCTGTCAAAGAACAACCCAGACAGGCTGGGCATAAATAATAATTCACACACCAATGCCTCCTAGCCAGGTCAAGCTACCACCCTGCCCCACTTTCCACCTCCCTACTTGAATTCTCTTTATTCCATCTAAAGTGCTCAGTCTTTGATCCTACAACAAATTTCACATATTTCTATGCATACACATTTGTTTCCTTCAACTGTTCCCTATCCCAGAATACCTTCCCCCAGTTTATCTAAGTATAACAGGACAGGTCAGTTTATAAAGAATTATATAAATCCTTGGGTATCATTTTTAACACCATTTCGACATGATTACCAGGAGGCTCAGTTTTTGGCTCTCTTGGTAATTTCAGGAGAGAGGATTTACATTCTTAGAGCTATTCCAAGCCAGGATATAAGATCATTTCTAAGCAGGTACTCCCTGACGTGTGGTAAAGAGAAGCGTAAATGATCTAAGTCATCGTACAGCTCAGTCAAGCAAAGCAGAAAGTTCTTCAGGTAAAGGAAAGGCTATTTTGGCACACTGACAACCAGAGCTGAGAATTCTCCACCAGTGAGGTTGGGCAAAATTATGAGAAGTCTCCCCCAAATCATATAAAATATCTGGCTACAGTATACGCGAATAGAAAAACAGAGATAAGCGAATAGCAGAGCTCAGATTCGAAGAGATTAAGTGGAGACGGACATCGAATGTGTTTTCAAAGAAGCCTCTTTGGGGTGAAGCCTCTTTGGGGTGAAACGGGGCTTTTGAAATCTGCTTCCTTGAATACAGGGCGTCTTTCCTCCACTGGGGCTGCTCTAAGCCCAGCGAGCTGTTTGGGGAGGTCCTAAGACATTGGCCATCACTTGACATGCTTGTATTTGCAAGGTTCTCACTTAATATTGTAAATCACCCACACTTCAATTAACTGAATGAATGAATGAATCTTAACACTCCTATTAAACATCGTGTCTAAAATACAATTACGGCACCATCAGGAGATGAATTTGCTGGGGTTAAGACTCTGAGGTCTGAATAATTTGGGTTCCCTTCAGTGGTTAGGTCACAAATTGGAGTGGCTATATTCTCCAATCAAATAGGTTTTCCTGTCAAAGAACAACCCAGACAGGCTGGGCATAAATAATAATTCACACACCAATGCCTCCTAGCCAGGTCAAGCTACCACCCTGCCCCACTTTCCACCTCCCTACTTGAATTCTCTTTATTCCATCTAAAGTGCTCAGTCTTTGATCCTACAACAAATTTCACATATTTCTATGCATACACATTTGTTTCCTTCAACTGTTCCCTATCCCAGAATACCTTCCCCCAGTTTATCTAAGTATAACAGGACAGGTCAGTTTATAAAGAATTATATAAATCCTTGGGTATCATTTTTAACACCATTTCGACATGATTACCAGGAGGCTCAGTTTTGGCTCTCTTGGTAATTTCAGGAGAGAGGATTTACATTCTTAGAGCTATTCCAAGCCAGGATATAAGATCATTTCTAAGCAGGTACTCCCTGACGTGTGGTAAAGAGAAGCGTAAATGATCTAAGTCATCGTACAGCTCAGTCAAGCAAAGCAGAAAGTTCTTCAGGTAAAGGAAAGGCTATTTTGGCACACTGACAACCAGAGCTGAGAATTCTCCACCAGTGAGGTTGGGCAAAATTATGAGAAGTCTCCCCCAAATCATATAAAATATCTGGCTACAGTATACGCGAATAGAAAAACAGAGATAAGCGAATAGCAGAGCTCAGATTCGAAGAGATTAAGTGGAGACGGACATCGAATGTGTTTTCAAAGAAGCGAAGCCTCTTTGGGGTGAAACGGCTGGGTCTGCTTCCCTGAAAGCTAATTTTTATAAAGCCACGTGATCTCTGCAATCGTTTAGGAGGAGCTTTTGGCACCCTACAGCTCTGGCTTTCTTCTTGGAGCTTACTCAGGGAGCCATGGAGCGCGCACACCTGGTCAGAGGCACATCCTTATAGGGAAGCCCTGCTTACCTGATTTTCCACAAAGAAAGCTTTTTCGAGAGCTCTTGGAATTCACACGAGGCACAGAAAGTGCTATGATTCAGGCCAGGAAGCAGGTGAACAAAAAGGCCTGCCCTCACTCAACAGATGCCCTAGGGGTTTTGGTAAATGCAAAGAGCAGAAACCGGCGATCTGCGGAGAAATACGCTTTCCTGAAAGTTTACTGGAAACAGGGAGGGCAGAGCACCAGCAAAGGCAGTCAGAAGAGTGCGCGCTGCAAACTATTTTCTCTGCCTTAGGTATGTGTTCCTTTGACAATTTATTGGCTGGAACAGCCTGGTTCCTTTCTTAACAAATCGTAGCCACAAATATATTCTGTCTCAGGAATTTTGAGACCCCTTCGAAAGGCAGCTCGATCCAATCCTCAAGGCTCCGGGCACTTTCAGCATCGGCAGAGAGCTCTCCAGGAAGTCTGGCGGGTGGAGGCTGGGTTCCCCCAGCCTGAAACCCAAGAGCTCTCTCATTAGAGGAGTCTGACTCAAGCAAAAGGCCTGCCGAGGACACAGACCAAGGACAGGCAGGCAGACCTCTGTGAGGAGCCAGGGACCCGAGCAAAGCACCGTTCTTACAATCCTCCAAAGCTGTCTGGCAGCCCAGGCCAGCTCTGAAGCTTGCCTGTGTCCATGTGAACTGAGGAAACAATGTAAACTGTCCTCAATTCCCAGAACGACTTGGGTAAAGCCAAAGACTCTGAACAGTCAAGAGGTTTCTGCAGCATTCACGGGCAGAATGGATTCACTCTGGCAGTGAGGAAAAGATGGAAAGTGAGGATGGCTTATAAAGAGATGAGGGGGCAGAGGGCAGTTTCCATGTCTGGTAGCAGAAAAGTCATGAACAAATCATGCTGAAGACTAAAAGGACCTGATCCGTGAAACCCTTTGCTCATGGAGACAAAGCCTGTCGAATTGTTGAGTATGTCATCCTTTGCTTGCAGTCATCCGTCGTCGGGATGGGCGGTGTTTGTTTATTTCTACTCCATGTATGTGGGAGGCAATAGGAGGGAACACAGGAGAAGCTGATAGAATAAACAGTTTTGAGGCATGAATGCAGAATTCCTGGGCCCATTGAACACACTAAAGGCGACAAACTGCCGTTGTACGAAACGAAGCCTGCCCTTGGTGTTGGCAGGGATTGGGCTATATTTTCTCGGCAACATACCCTTACCCCAAACTGTCCTATGCATTCTCAGACATGAAGATGAAACAGGCCTGAAGTGAAGCTCGCACACCGAAAAACCAGTATAGGACCCTGGTTAGTGGCCTGGATCACCTACACCTTACAATGTTAACACAGCACCACCTACAAGAGTTCTTCATGTCACGTGATCTCAAAGCTTCGGTTTTGCTCATCTATAAAAGCAGGATAAGACTGTTCTCAGAGGGGTGTATGAGGCTTAAATAAGATAATATGTAACTTAGGTGCCCCAGCGGATGCTCCAGGAGTGTTCCTATTATAATTGACGGAGGGGAATGTTATTTGGGAAAACTGGAGCCCCCACCCTCGTGGCAGTCAGGGCGCAGTTTGTACTAAGTAACACAAGAGCTTCCAGTACATTTAGACGGTACACTCAAGAGGGGCCTGCGAGGACACAGACCAAGGACAGGCAGGCTGACCTCTGTGAGGAGCCAGGGACCCGAGCAAAGCACCGTTCTTACAATCCTCCAAAGCTGTCTGGCAGCCCAGGCCAGCTCTGAAGCTTGCCTGTGTCCATGTGAACTGAGGAAACAATGTAAACTGTCCTCAATTCCCAGAACGACTTGGGTAAAGCCAAAGACTCTGAACAGTCAAGAGGTTTCTGCAGCATTCACGGGCAGAATGGATTCACTCTGGCAGTGAGGAAAAGATGGAAAGTGAGGATGGCTTATAAAGAGATGAGGGGGCAGAGGGCAGTTTCCATGTCTGGTAGCAGAAAAGTCATGAACAAATCATGCTGAAGACTAAAAGGACCTGATCCGTGAAACCCTTTGCTCATGGAGACAAAGCCTGTCGAATTGTTGAGTATGTCATCCTTTGCTTGCAGTCATCCGTCGTCGGGATGGGCGGTGTTTGTTTATTTCTACTCCATGTATGTGGGAGGCAATAGGAGGGAACACAGGAGAAGCTGATAGAATAAACAGTTTTGAGGCATGAATGCAGAATTCCTGGGCCCATTGAACACACTAAAGGCGACAAACTGCCGTTGTACGAAACGAAGCCTGCCCTTGGTGTTGGCAGGGATTGGGCTATATTTTCTCGGCAACATACCCTTACCCCAAACTGTCCTATGCATTCTCAGACATGAAGATGAAACAGGCCTGAAGTGAAGCTCGCACACCGAAAAACCAGTATAGGACCCTGGTTAGTGGCCTGGATCACCTACACCTTACAATGTTAACACAGCACCACCTACAAGAGTTCTTCATGTCACGTGATCTCAAAGCTTCGGTTTTGCTCATCTATAAAAGCAGGATAAGACTGTTCTCAGAGGGGTGTATGAGGCTTAAATAAGATAATATGTAACTTAGGTGCCCCAGCGGATGCTCCAGGAGTGTTCCTATTATAATTGACGGAGGGGAATGTTATTTGGGGAAAACTGGAGCCCCCCACCCTCGTGGCAGTCAGGGGCGCAGTTTGTACTAAGTAACACAAGAGCTTCCAGTACATTTAGACGGTACACTCGGTATGGCCTGAATTGATAAGTCCTCCTTGGTCTTCTTGACACAGACATCTTCTGATACCATAATTATAATGCAAGCGCCTAAATCTGGAGCACGATGGCTTCAATGTCTTTTGGATGGCTCCAAAGAGCAACAGAACTCGACTGAGCCCTTGAAGAGCTCATATATTCAGCAAGTTTAATTCTGGAAGGAGCCTTGGAAACTGTCCAAGCCTTGCCACTGCATGTCACAGTGAAAAGAATTCCACTCTGGAAGTTAGACGCCCCACCCCTATGTGACCCTTCCTAAACCAGCGAACCTTTCTGGGCCGTCATTTCATCTGAATAACAGAGATGGCGCCATACTACTCAACCCCACAGAGCTACTGAGAAGGCTAAACGAAATAAGGGCAAACTGAAGAGCTTTCATCACTATTAGTACAGACTAGAAAATTAAGTCTCAAGAGGGTTGGGTGATCAGCCCAAGGTCACCTGAATTCCCAGTGATGAGGGGTTTCAGGGAAGGTTTTAAGATCATGGGTATATGTACACAGTCACAAAGACTTATCTAACAAGCTCATTAGTGGTTTCCTTAAAACTAGCTGAGTTGGCAGTCTTTCCCTTCCTGGCCTTGGCCTTTGGAGTGTTCATTATCTCCTGCTATGGAGAGATTTAGATGCCAGCATTGTGTGTTCAGGTAGCCTGGGCAGAGTCAGAGAGATCACCTGCTAAGGTCTCAAAGAAAGTCAACAATTGAAGCCTTTATGTTTAAAAATCAACGTGAGCACTCCCAGCGTTCAAAACTCAAGAAGCACAGGAAGTATTCACTGAAAAACCTCCTTCTCCCATCATTTCCCTCTGCCTCGTTCATCCCACCAAACAAGTATCCACCGGATTAATGACCTCAACCTTCATCCTTGAAGGTTTTTAGGAAAACCCAAGCAGATGTGAATATATTAAATGTCATCTCAAATTTCATTAGATGCTTCAAAATTTTAAAGAATCACATTTATCTTTTCAAAGTCTTATCAACATCAACAAACTTCAAATGAAAAATTTCCTACTGTTACATTATGGAAAAATAATCTCTCCCTCCATGAGGGACTTCACCTCTCAGACTAGTATAACATGTACCTAAGAATACGTGAGAGGCTTATTAAAATGCAAATTTCTAGAATGAACTCCCAATAATTCTGATTCTGGTGAGGAACAGGAATCATACTTTTACTGAGCAATCCTGGCAGTAGGACCCAAGGGGTCGATGGACCACCTTTTCGGTGACATTAGACTGGAAATTAAGAGAATGGATTCAAGTCTGGACTTCCCTCAGTTAGCTTTGTGACTTCTGGTTAGGAACTCTGGTTCACTGGATCTTCACAGCGTTTTCTACAAAACGCAAAGACTGGGCCACATGGTCACTAAGGTTTCTTTCCAAAGATCCATACTGTGTTGCTGTTACATCTTAGGCAACTTTGAGGTACAGTGGGCTCCAAAGAGAAAATGGTTTACCACGGTGTGTTTCTTTCAGAGAAATTGAAACAATGTAGCAAGCTATAGTTTTTCTTCACTTTCAAACCATGTTTTCCCCAAGTGGTGGCCGAGTTGTGTATTACCAGTGTGGAACTGAGTCCATGTCAGGAGACTATACATGCAATGACCCTTCATGCATGGGCATGAAAGTTGTTTTTTGCCATCAGCAAAGGGAAATGTGCATGCCTTTAAAGACATCCAAGCCTTGGATTCATTAGAAACAGAAACATATTTTTAAAACTAAGCATTTTCATTTTCAAGGATAAAGCTCTGCTATTTTGAGAGATGGCCCTTGGTTGGTGACGGCCCACTGGTGGACTGCTACGCACATGTGGACACGCCAATGTGCAAACAGGCAGGAAAAACAGCTCTGCACGTGTGTGGGAACAGGACCTTCCCTACAAGCGTGGGGCCCCAAGTCTAAACCAGGCAAAGGGAGCAGCCCACACGCTGTGCACTCACACGCTCTCTGACCACAAAGTTAGAAAGTGAAACCTGACTGACTGTTTGAATGAATATTTTGAAAGACTGAAAATTGTAATGGTGGGGAAAAGATAGCTATTGTCATTGTACGAAGGGAATAGGAGTGCTCACCATGGCGTGGGGCGATGGTTTGGAGGGGTGGGATGGGGGGACCTGGGGGGGTGGGGACCAGGGATATGCATATGACTGATCTGGGAACATACATGTCTGTGAACAACAAAACTCTGTAAAACTTTTAAAATAAAGAATTAAAAAAAATTTAATGAAACATTTTCAACACCGTGTCCACTGTTGTCTCCTTTCTTTAACGAAGAGGTTGTATTCTGTTCTCGTTAGATGTGCTTCTATTGGTAAGTTCTTTCAGAGCAAGATCTACCTATTCACCAGCAATCCTTGACAAATACTAGATCCTCAGCAAACGCTTGGAGAATGAATGAAAGAAGAAGGGAACAAAGGAACCCAGCAGATGTGTTCCTCACAATCCCGTCTAGAGGTCCTTGATGGACCCAGTGTTATCATCAGTGCTTGCTGAGGACCTACTGTGCGCTTCGAGGACACAGCTGAAAACAGGCAGCCAGCCCCTGCCTTCCCCATGCTGACATTCTAGAGGGAGACAGAGCATTTAAAGTTAAAAAAAACCTTTTAAAATACAGTAACATGAAAAAGAGGGACTGGGGGACTGGGGATATTAGGATGATGAGAAGAAATAAAGGGGGAGGTGAGGGTGAAAGTGTTAGTTGCTCATGCACGTCCAACTCTTTGCAGCTCTATCTACTGCAGCCCGCCAGGCTCCTCTGTCCATGGACTTTTTCAGGCAAGAATACTGGAAGAGGGTGCCCTTCCCTTTTCCAGAGGATCCTTCCAACACAGGGATCAAACCCTGGTCTCTTGTACTGCAGGCAGATTTTACTGTCTGAGCCACCAGGGAAAAAATCAAAGGGGGATAGTATACTGACTTAATTAATGAATTTGGTATGAAAAAATTCCTTCTTATAAATCACTTGTCCTGAATGGAGTGTTTGAGAAGGGGTCACATCCATTAAATCTGTTTCGCACGAACCATCTCAAAGCCTTTGACCACAGACGGAACCACCACAAAGCTGCCAAGTGGCCTCAGTTCCAAATATACACTCATTTCCAAAACGTGTACACAATGAAGCATTTTTAAAACTCGCAAGAAGTTAGGCATTCAGCGATAATAACTTCTCTGTACTTAGCCAGTTCTCTTCTTCCACTGCAAACAGACACTTCGCCTGTATATGGACTCTTTGCGCGTGGCTGTCGTTCTCATATCTGATGTTCTGTCCTCTACCCTGTGTGCCCAATCTGTCTGCAGAGCTCGGTGTGCGCACATGCCTGAATCTCTAGGGAACAGGGAAGAGAGGTGCCAAGTTGGAAAGGCACACAGACCCCTGCATCAAATATAATCTTAAAATGAGTATTTGGGGGTGGCCATTTTAACGCTGGGATGCAGCTTTAAATGCTCTGGAAAGGAGACTTGGAGATGAAGCTTGACCGCTCTAGCGGGCAGCTCTGTAAAAGCCGTGCTCAGAATGGAGGAAGACAACTGAGACGGTATCACGCGTGGCCTGCACCTCACCCGTCTTCCTTCCGAGCATCTGGATCGTTTTACATACACGATAGCTACAGCGGGTGGTCTGGGCGTTTCGGGGGAAGGCTGTCACGCCTGGTATGGGAGGCAGGCGTGCGGACGCCTCCAGGCTGACGCTGCGGCTGCTGAGCTGAACAGCAGGCGTGTGATGCGCTGCACTCTGCTCGCCCACGGCCCTGCTCCTCGCACAGCCGCGGGCGTCACCCTGCCCGCCGAACGAGCCCCCGCGAAGGCTTCCGACTGGACAGGACGGTTTGCCTGACAAGCCCCCCCGCAACCAGATCAATAAAGCACCCAGCTTAGAATCCTCTAATGGGACAAGGAAGCAGTTCTGTGACACAAAGCTGTTAGGTTTGCTGTGTGCTTTGCTGCGAGGTCAGAAAAAAGGCATTTTGGAGGGAACTGAAGTTCCTGGGCTCCATGTCTTCATCGGCACTGCTTTCCATGACTGTATACATACTTTCTGCCCTAATTATATCTTTGTCTTCTCAAATGCTTATTTTCTATTAACAATATACAATTAATGTAGTTAATTAAAAGGCAAACAACCCAGGGGGCTCTCACCCATCTACAAAAGAACTATCTACAGTTGCAACTACAAAACAAACCCTAGTTTCTTACTATCCGTTCATGATACAAAGAGAGATGCATTGTTAGAAAAACGTCAAGTGAACCCTGGCTTAGGGGGAACGAGGGTACCGGCCCGAAGAGCTAGGGGTGGTATTTAAAAGGCCACCGTCTGTCACACCAACAGCAGGCGTGAGGGAGGCACCGCCGAGGCGCGTGCCGTCTGGAGAGGGTGGTCACGTTTTCTCCCAGAGCGGGCCCGGCACAGGCTGGGCTGCCTCTGGAGGAAGTCACTTCCCGTCACCACGAATGCTCAAAGCACAATGATCAGGAACAAAGCTTTTGTTCTTCTTATTTTTTCATTAATTATTTTTGGCTGTGCTAGGTTTTTGTCGCTGAAGGGGGTTTCTCTAATGGCAGAGAACGGGAGCTACTCTCTAGTTGCGGGTGCAGACTCATTACGGCGGCTACTCTTGTTGTGGAACACAGGCTCCAGTGCACGGGCTCCATAGTTGTGACACGTGGACACAGTTGCTTCATGGCACGTGGGATCTTCCAGGACCAGAGATAGAACACATGTTCTCTTGTCCATTGGCAGACAGATTCTTAACCATTGGACCACCAGGGAAGTCCCATGAACAAAAATTCTTACATGCTGATGATTGGGCCAAGCACTTTACGTGTACAATCTCAATTCATCTTTTTTAAAACCCCATGGGAGGGGCTTCCCTGGTGGTCCAGTGGGTAAGGACACCGCCTTGCAGTGCAAGGGGCGCCGGTTCAAGCCCTGGCCTGGGAAGAGCCCACGTGCCGCGGAGCGGCTGGACTGATGTGTCCAATCACCGAGCCGGAGCTCTGGAGCGCATGCGCCCAGAGCCGGTGCTCTGCGACAACAGACGCCACCGCGATGGGAGGCCCACACGGGCCAAAGAACAAAGATGGATGAAAATAGACAAATGAAAGAGCAATAGAAGTGGCCCGCCTGCTCCCTTCCCTCCCCACCCTACCCCCACCAAAATAAATAAATAAATCTTTAAAAAAAAAAACAAACCCATGGGAGAAGCATGGAATGAGTATCAGTTCATAGGTAGTAATAGTTCACTGGGAGGTACCATTTATTGGTCTGTACTGACCATAGTTTCACGAGATGATGACTAGAGACTGAGTTGACCCAAGATAACATCCAAGTCGAACCTACCTTTTCACCCCAGACCCGCCAAAATGTCTGGCCTATAGTAGGTGTATAATGTGTGTTAAATACATACATGGGAAGTTCTTTTTCTAGAGAAATAAAGTTAGAAATTCATATATTTTGTTAATCTTATGGCTGTGACTGTTTTAATTTTTTTTTAAAAAAGGCCTTTGCATAACATTCAAAAAATACCAAGAAAAAAAATCAGCAAATGGAAAACAAAATTCAACTATAATCTCACCACCCAGAAAGAACCACTGTAAAATGTTTTGATCCATGTCCTTCCTAACATTAATGGATGTCTCTTAGCACATAGCATAATAAAGGGTTAGTCAATTAAAAGTAAAAAGGTCTGCCGAGCTGACCCCATTATTACTAAATGAATAAAAGGAAATCCACCAAATAAAATATCCTGCAGATCAGCCAAGAATAACAGAAATACAGTAAGTGTATTATTCAAGTGATGTTCAATGTGTTGAATGAAAAAAAGAAAACTTCTAACTTTTCACTAATCTCCTCAGCAAGTAAAAACTCCTATACATTTTGGAGACTTCAAATATCTTCACCAAGGGAAACAATTGCTTAACAGCCTACAAACTAAAACAAAATTGTTTCACTGTGTGAGGCCACTGCAAACTTATAGGTAACAAAATTAATACTCTTTCTCTTCAAAATTCTAAACAACTCATTTAAGAAAATGCTAGGGGCAGGAAACTGGTTTTGAAATTGCATGCTGGCATCTAGTCCATGATCTGAATTTGAGACGAAGGAATTAAAAACTTAATAAAGCAACTCTCTTAAGCCTTTTGGAAGAAGTGAAATGAGGAATATGAACTCTCACACACCCTGTAAAGCATATTTCTTTTTTTTTTTTTTAACCAAAGAATATGTTTTTCATGTGCTCTGTACATTAGGTCAATTATTAGTCACTTTCTTTGGAGGCTAACCAAGGGCCTCCACCCTGAATTGCAGGGTGTGCTGTAATCATCTTGTAGTAAGAAAAGCAGGATCACATTAACACGCGCTGAAGATGGAGGACATGGCCCCTGCAGGCTTGGGCAACACATTTCCACCACTGACTTACCACCCTTCTCCCTGGCTCTTAAGCAACGGGAGAAAATGTTTCAAGTATCTCAGTAAATAAAGCGAAATATAAAGCAAAATGAGATCATTTAAACTCAGCTGGAATTAAAGCCTTTCAGCTATTTTGTGTCAACTTGAATTTCATAATGTAAACACCTATTTCACTTGTCTCTCCACAGTTTAGGCAAGTCAATCTATTTTTTAATTAGATTTCCAACTGCAAGGTTAAATAGGACTTCTATCCACTTTTCTTTTAAGACTTCAATATGGGAAGAATGTTGATATTAATCTTTCGATGTCTCTTAGCACATAGCATAATAAAGGGTTAGTCAATTAAAAGTAAAAAGGTCTGCCGAGCTGACCCCATTATTACTAAATGAATAAAAGGAAATCCACCAAATAAAATATCCTGCAGATCAGCCAAGAATAACAGAAATACAGTAAGTGTATTATTCAAGTGATGTTCAATGTGTTGAATGAAAAAAAGAAAACTTCTAACTTTTCACTAATCTCCTCAGCAAGTAAAAACTCCTATACATTTTGGAGACTTCAAATATCTTCACCAAGGGAAACAATTGCTTAACAGCCTACAAACTAAAACAAAATTGTTTCACTGTGTGAGGCCACTGCAAACTTATAGGTAACAAAATTAATACTCTTTCTCTTCAAAATTCTAAACAACTCATTTAAGAAAATGCTAGGGGCAGGAAACTGGTTTTGAAATTGCATGCTGGCATCTAGTCCATGATCTGAATTTGAGACGAAGGAATTAAAAACTTAATAAAGCAACTCTCTTAAGCCTTTTGGAAGAAGTGAAATGAGGAATATGAACTCTCACACACCCTGTAAAGCATATTTCTTTTTTTTTTTTTTAACCAAAGAATATGTTATTCATGTGCTCTGTACATTAGGTCAATTATTAGTCACTTTCTTTGGAGGCTAACCAAGGGCCTCCACCCTGAATTGCAGGGTGTGCTGTAATCATCTTGTAGTAAGAAAAGCAGGATCACATTAACACGCGCTGAAGATGGAGGACATGGCCCCTGCAGGCTTGGGCAACACATTTCCACCACTGACTTACCACCCTTCTCCCTGGCTCTTAAGCAACGGGAGAAAATGTTTCAAGTATCTCAGTAAATAAAGCGAAATATAAAGCAAAATGAGATCATTTAAACTCAGCTGGAATTAAAGCCTTTCAGCTATTTTGTGTCAACTTGAATTTCATAATGTAAACACCTATTTCACTTGTCTCTCCACAGTTTAGGCAAGTCAATCTATTTTTTAATTAGATTTCCAACTGCAAGGTTAAATAGGACTTCTATCCACTTTTCTTTTAAGACTTCAATATGGGAAAGTCCTTGAATGTTGATATTAATCTTTCTGTATTGTCCAAAATTTCATAAGAGCACGTTTGCTATTGATTTTTTTAACATCTTGTTAAGAACTGTTATAATGTGGGTTTGGAGTTCATGTCTTATTAAGCTTATGTGAAAAGAAAATGCTAATGCAGCCATAATTCTCCCTGGACGTGGATGCTTAAAATCACAGACTGTGAGATCTGGCAGAGACTTCAGAGATCTCCTAGGCCAACAGGCTTGATTTACAGACGAGCAGTTGGAGGCCCAGGAAGATGAGACGCCAAGAAAAACAACTGGTATCTAGAGAATCGTGACCGTTGAGCAACAACTCACTGATCTTCAAAACGCCAAAGTATGTCTCAAAGTAATTTATGACAGGGTTCTGAACACATTGCACTTATTTAATTATCTCTATATTACATTTCATACCCTTAGTCCTCAAACTCTGGTCCGTGCACCCGCAGAGCAAGCATTACCTGGGAGCTCGACAGATGTGCAGACCCTCAGGCCCTGCCCCAGACGACAGCATCAGAGCCCACTGTGTCAGAACTGCCGAGTGACTCCATGCACGCGCAAGTCTGAGAAGCATGAGCCCATACTGGCACTACTCAAAGCCGACTCTCACCAATCTTGGTGAGAATGGTTGGTGTCCCGTCTGTGAGGAGGTTACATGCAGAGATTGAGAGTAGTAACTCTCTGGAATGTTGAGAGGAGAGCATATTTTAAACGTTCTCATCACAAGGAAAAAAAAAATCGTATGCTGAGTGATGTATGCTAACTAGACTTACTATAGTGACCATTTCACAATATTTACAAACACTACTCTTTAGGCGGTACAACTGAAACTAATATGGTTCTATAAAGTGTATCACATCTTTAAAAAGTAATAAGACTCTAGAAACTTGTATGTAAATCAGAGTAATTTTATATAAACTGAATCCATTTTAAAAGGGAAACTTGTGTTTGTATATTTTCATGAGATTTTTCTAGTGATTTATGATTTACAATAGATTAAAAATGATTTTTAAGTGGAATTTCATCATAGTTAAAGAACTCTTCTATACTGTCCTTCCCTTCTCTCCACTAAGTAGGAAAAAAAAATCAACTGGCTCTCTTCTCAATTTATTCCACAAGCCAGTATTAACCTGGTATAAAAGCCAGACAAAAAAAAAAAATCACAAGAAAAGAACACTACAGACCAACATCCCTTATGAATAGAGACACAAAACCCTTCAACGCAATACTAACAAACTGAATCCAACATCATATAAAAAAGATTATCCACCATGACCAAGTAGGACTTATTCCAGGAATGCATAGTTGGCTTAGCATCTGAAAATCAACAAATAGATCACATTAGTAAAATAAAGAAGAACAATGTGATCATCTGAATATATTCAGGAAAAGCATGTGACAAAATTCTATGTACACTCATGATAAAATTCTCAATAGAATATAAATATAACTTAACTTCCTCAATTGACAGCTAACATTAAAAATTATAGTAAAATAATAAATTCTTTCTAAGATTAGAAACACAGTAAGGATCTCTGCTCTTGCCATTTCTCTTGAACACTGTATCAGCGGTTCTAGCCACTACAGTAATGCAAAGAAAAGAAATTAAAAACATACACTTTGGAAAGAAAGAAGTGAAACAATCTCTATTCACAGACAATGTAGTCTTGTATGTAAAAATCCTAAGGAATCTATAGAAAATTACTACAATAAGCAAGTTCAACAAGGTCATAGAATACTAGTATACAAAAAGCAAGCATATCTCTATATATGAACAAATGAACAATTTGAAAAGGAAATTTAAAAAAATTTCATTCACAATTACATCAAAAAGAGTATAAAATCTGTAAGAATAAATTTAACAACATAAGTGTAAAAAATTTGTGCACTGAAAACTACAAACCATTTCTGAGGCCTTAAGAAACTTCAATTAAGCAGAGAAACATTCCACGCTCATGGAATGGAAAACTCCATATTGTTAATGTAACATCCCACCCAGCACTCCACCCAGACCAACCCACTGCCACTGAAAACCCAGGGGAACTTTTAAGGAAATTGACAGGCTGAAGCAAAACTGTATATGGAAATGCAAAACACCCTGAATAGCCAAGATGATCTGGGAAAGAAGAATAAAGTTAAAGGGCTTCAGAACTTTCTATAAACCTATAGCAATCAATAGACTATGGTGCTAGTGTAGGTGTAGAGATACAGATGAATGCAACCGAATAAACAGACCGGAATGAAACCCTTCCAATCACGGCCAATTAATTTTCAACAACATTGTCCAGGAAATTCAGCAAGAGTTGTTTTTGTTTGTTTTTTTTTTTAACAAGCAAATTGTACTAGGAAATGTGGATAGCCACATGCAAAAAAATACATATATATGACCCTTACTTCATCCCCTTCACAAAATGGTCATATAACTTTAGAACCTTAGAGTGAAAAGGTTATCCTCACGAAATGCTTGACTTCCCGGTACACCATTTCTTGAAATGCTTTCCATCTCTATTGAATGCTTGGGGTAAAATGGAGCTCACTACAGTTCAGCTGGGTAGTTCTAAAAGCCGTTTCCCTCACAAAGTCTTGCTTAAAGTCCGCTCTTGATCAGTGATTGAATCACTTCTCCCATACTCATTCCTTTAAAACAAAAACAATGTTGTTGCTATAAACAGAATTTTTGTTTATTCTGGAGCAGGAGAGCTAGAAAAAAAAAGTCTTTCAGCCAACTAAGGAGGAAGAAGTGGCCTCAATGTGCTGGCCACGCCAGGCCAACTGGCCTCTGCTGGCCAGGCCGCAGGGGATGGGTAAGCAGGTCCTGGAGGAACAGTGAGTGGAAGGCATCCTGCCTGCAGATGAATGGCCCTGTGTGTACGCCTTCCAGAGCCCAACGAAAACGGGTTTGTTGACTAACTCTGAGTGTGAATTGTCTGCTGGAAGGCAGAGATCACAATTCAAGGCCAAAGACCAGCTGGAAAATGAGCTGGAAGACTAGCGAGGTATCTGGAGGCCTTAAGAAACTTCAATTACGCAGAGAAACATTCCACGCTCATGGAATGGAAAACTCCATATTGTTAATGTAACATCCCACCCAGCACTCCACCCAGACCAACCCACTGCCACTGAAAACCCAGGGGAACTTTTAAGGAAATTGACAGGCTGAAGCAAAACTGTATATGGAAATGCAAAACACCCTGAATAGCCAAGATGATCTGGGAAAGAAGAATAAAGTTAAAGGGCTTCAGAACTTTCTATAAACCTATAGCAATCAATAGACTATGGTGCTAGTGTAGGTGTAGAGATACAGATGAATGCAACCGAATAAACAGACCGGAATGAAACCCTTCCAATCACGGCCAATTAATTTTCAACAACATTGTCCAGGAAATTCAGCAAGAGTTGTTTTTGTTTGTTTTTTTTTTTAACAAGCAAATTGTACTAGGAAATGTGGATAGCCACATGCAAAAAAATACATATATATGACCCTTACTTCATCCCCTTCACAAAATGGTCATATAACTTTAGAACCTTAGAGTGAAAAGGTTATCCTCACGAAATGCTTGACTTCCCGGTACACCATTTCTTGAAATGCTTTCCATCTCTATTGAATGCTTGGGGTAAAATGGAGCTCACTACAGTTCAGCTGGGTAGTTCTAAAAGCCGTTTCCCTCACAAAGTCTTGCTTAAAGTCCGCTCTTGATCAGTGATTGAATCACTTCTCCCATACTCATTCCTTTAAAACAAAAACAATGTTGTTGCTATAAACAGAATTTTTGTTTATTCTGGAGCAGGAGAGCTAGAAAAAAAAAGTCTTTCAGCCAACTAAGGAGGAAGAAGTGGCCTCAATGTGCTGGCCACGCCAGGCCAACTGGCCTCTGCTGGCCAGGCCGCAGGGGATGGGTAAGCAGGTCCTGGAGGAACAGTGAGTGGAAGGCATCCTGCCTGCAGATGAATGGCCCTGTGTGTACGCCTTCCAGAGCCCAACGAAAACGGGTTTGTTGACTAACTCTGAGTGTGAATTGTCTGCTGGAAGGCAGAGATCACAATTCCAAGGCCAAAGACCAGCTGGAAAATGAGCTGGAAGACTAGCGAGGTATCTGGAGGACTCTCAGAACACAACAGCAATACATCCTTCAAGCAGGAGACGCTTGCTCAGAGCCACAGACGGTGCCGCGAGCATGGAAATTCCTAGGTTAGCTGAACATTTTACTAACATCCAGCAGTCTGACTTTAGGCTTCCCAGGTGGTGCAATAGTAAAAACTCTGCCTGCCAATGCAGGACACCAGAGACATGAGTTTGATCCCTGGGTCACCAAGATGCCCTGGAGGAGGAGACGGCAACCTGCGCCAGTATTCTTGCCTGGAGAACTCCGGGGACAGAAGAGACACGCGGGCCACAGTCCGTGGCGTCTCAAAGAGTCTGACACAACTGAGCACAGCACAGCATCAGTCTGGTGTAAATAACACTTCTTACGTGAGTCCAGTACCAAAAAATGTAAAATAAATTCTGGGATTTATCTACCCACCGCTGTATACATCACTAGTTTAAACAGGCATAGCAAAACAATGGCATTTGAGTGCTGTCCCAAGCCTATAACAAATCCAAATTGAACTAAAGCATCAAGTATATTTGAAAATCAAACACACACACAAAAAACTGGAAAAACATAAATCAAAGTATTTGTCAAATCTTTGGAAGCAGAACGCTTTAATCTCAAAAACCATAGATGAACTCATAAGAAAAAGATTTATATGCCACATTAAATAAAAATATCTATATACCAATAAAAACAAAAATATATAGAAAAGGGTTTAAAGTTAAGTAAGACAAAGATTTAAGAACTTAATCCTTCAAAAAGCTGATGGCTCCTAATAAGAATGAGCAGGGATTTATTTTCTTTTGCTAACTTAAAAATTGCATATGTTGTTAAGGAGGAGGAGAGGCCAGGACTCCACAAGCACACTGGCCGTTGTGTCAAGAACCTTCGGGTGCTTTCAGTCATGCTCCAATACTTTTACTTTACTCTAAAAACAGAAAAAGCTAAGTGACTATGTAAAGGAACATAAAAGAAAGTAAAGTCAAGGAAATATTAACTGATTATATTAGTATATCAGGGCTTCCCCAGTGGCTCAGCAGGAAAGAATCTGCCTGCAGCACAGGAGACTTGTTGGAGAAACAGCGTTGACCCCTGGGTTGGGAAGATCTACCCAGGGATCAAACCTGTTTCTCCAACAAGTATTCTTGCCTGGACAATTCCATGGACAGAGCAACTTGGCAGGCTACAGTTCCATGGGGTTGCAAAGAGCATGGCCAAGCAACCAAGCATGCAAGCATAAGAGTATGTTAAGCAGTTTCTGCCCCTTTCCAAATTGTCTCAAATGAGCATACTGAATATTAGTAATAGTTGCCCAGGAGACTGTCTCTTCCGACTGCTTCACACTTTTCTGATTGTTTTAAAATGCTATTGATTCATTTATTTTTGGCTGTTTTGGCTCTTGGTCACTGCGTCAGCTTTTCTCTCATTGTGGCCAGTGCGACTGCTCTCTCCTTGCAGTGCTCAGGCTTCTTATTCCAGTGGCTTCTCTTGTTATGAAGCATGAGATCTTGGCATACTCCCAGGCTCTACAGCACAGGCTCAGTAGCCATGGCACACGGGGTTAGTTGCTCCGAGGCATGGGGACCTCCGCTGATCAGAGATCTGTGTCCCTTGCAGTAGTTGGCAGATTCTTTGCCACTGAGCCACCAGGGACACCCACTATTCTGATTTTTTAAAAATAATTCTCGGGGCTTCCATGGTGGTCCAGTGGGTAAAGAGTCCACCTGGCAGTGCAAAGGGCACCAATTCCATCCCTGGTCGGAGAAGATCCTACCTGCTGTGGAGTGGCTACATGGGCGAGTCCAATTAGGAGCCTGCACTCTGGAGCCAACGAGAGAGGCCACTGCAATGGGAGGCTCACACAGGCCAAAGAATAAAGTGAAAATAAATAAATGAAAAAACAATAAAAGAGGCCCAAATTAAAAAAAAAAAACAAAAAACTTCTCACATTGTCTATTATAGACATGCATTATTTTGATTTCAGGCTATTTTTAAAGAACTGAAATTTTAAAAGGGTTTCAAGGAAAAGTTCTGAACATTATAAATGAAAGGTTCTCCCTGCTACAACTATCAAGTTCATGAAAAGATAACATGATTTCTGTAAAAGAACTTATCTATAATTAATACCATATTTGTGTGGAAAGGGCGACTGGAAGAGGGAAAATCAACCAACTTTCTCAGTAAAATTTAAAATCTAAAGACTCACAAAATCTCTGAAAAAGAACCAGACCAGAAATTGTAGAAAACTTTTTAAAAAAGAAACAATTGAATTTGTGTGCTAAAAACAAACAAAACAAAGAGCCCTCAAACCACAGGAATCAAAGAGCTCCCAGCGGGGGCGGGTGGGGTGGGGGGATGGCACTGGGATTCTCTAAACTGACATCTCTAAAATTCTGGAGAGCAAGTATACAGGAAAATCTACACATTTACAAAAGGCCACGAACTCATCTTCATAGGGAAGTGGACAGATGAAAAACTACAAGACAAATTCAAGAGGATTATTACCTCTGGAGAGAAAGAAGCAAAGGAACTAGGCAGAGAGGAAAAAAAAGAAAGAACGACATCAGATTTGGGGGATATGTTATGGTTTGTTTATTTCACATAGAGGCCAAATATATGAAGCGCTATCATCTATTAATCCTAGGTGGAAAGTAGGCACGTAGTTGTCCTATTATTTTCTATATTTTTCTGCCTTTCAAAATTTTTTAAAAACAATAGGCAAAGGGCACTGAAAGTAGACAAAGCCAACAACGACGGTTGGGAAAAAAACCTTTCAGTGTGAAACAGCAGGACAAAAAGAGGAAGTGGGTGTGGTTCCCCAGGCAAATGAAGGGTATTTGCTGGCAGGGAGCCCTGGCGAGGAGCTGGGGAGGTAGGCCGTGCTAAGATCCCAAGAGGCCTTGTTCGCCAAGCTTAGGAGTTTGCACATTACCTGAAAACAGGAAGCTAATCAGTCATTTTAATTAAGACAGAGATCTTTCTTTGAGATTTCTCTTTGGGGATCGTCTCAGTTTTTCAGTTTGTATTTTTGCATATATATTTATATTTGTCATCACTGCTGCTGTTGTTTAGTTGCTGAGTTGTGCCTGACTCTTTTGCAACCCTATGAACTGTAGCCCACCAGGATCCTTGGTTCACGGGAGTTTTCAGGCGAGAATCCTGGAGTGGGTTGCCATTTCCTTCTCCGGGGATCTTCCCGACCCAGGGACTGAACAATGACTTCTGCACTGGCAGGCGGACTCTTTACGGCTGAGCCTCCAGGGGATCGCCTATTTACATCTACACAGTCTGAATTATGTGACCCTTACGGCGCAGAATGCACAACACAATTCAAATTAAACGCTGGAACTGGCATGCTGTAGCTCACATTGTACAATGAATGAAATCCCATCACACTGCTGCACTCAGCACCACTACTCATTACATCCTAACAGAATCCAATGAATCATGAAATAAAGAACACAGTGACTTATGTAATAAAAATTAAAAAGCACAATGGCTATTATTACAAAACAGTACCCTTTTACAAAGCCAAGGGGACGGTCAGTTGGGTATTTAATAAGCTTCAGCAAATGTAAAATCACAATTCTAAGGAAATTAATCTCTATTGTGCTTCTGAAACATGGCTTTCAATGACCGTTTGTGGCCCAGCAAGGAGATCTCAGATTCTCATCAGTCCCTTGAAGTCTGTCACACTTCCTTTAACCAGATGCCTGGCACACAACTAAAAGAAACACTGCAAATGAGACTTTAGACTTCCGACTGAGCCTGATCTCTTGGGAAAGACTTTGTCGGCAAGAAACCAAGGGGAGCACCATTCAAGGGTGCTTCTCTGAAGAGCCACCTGGGCCAAGCCAGGACCCCACAGATTTCTGAAGCTGGCGTCTTTGGCCTGGTCATCCCGCCAGCTTGTCCTGAGTTTAGGGCTTCACTGTGGAGCAGGAGCCATACCCTGGATGGTCCTCAGGCCCTGGCAGGGAGCCAAGAGCCTTGTTCGCCAAGCTTAGGAGTTTGCACATTACCTGAAAACAGGAAGCTAATCAGTCATTTTAATTAAGACAGAGATCTTTCTTTGAGATTTCTCTTTGGGGATCGTCTCAGTTTTTCAGTTTGTATTTTTGCATATATATTTATATTTGTCATCACTGCTGCTGTTGTTTAGTTGCTGAGTTGTGCCTGACTCTTTTGCAACCCTATGAACTGTAGCCCACCAGGATCCTTGGTTCACGGGAGTTTTCAGGCGAGAATCCTGGAGTGGGTTGCCATTTCCTTCTCCGGGGATCTTCCGACCCAGGGACTGAACAATGACTTCTGCACTGGCAGGCGGACTCTTTACGGCTGAGCCTCCAGGGGATCGCCTATTTACATCTACACAGTCTGAATTATGTGACCCTTACGGCGCAGAATGCACAACACAATTCAAATTAAACGCTGGAACTGGCATGCTGTAGCTCACATTGTACAATGAATGAAATCCCATCACACTGCTGCACTCAGCACCACTACTCATTACATCCTAACAGAATCCAATGAATCATGAAATAAAGAACACAGTGACTTATGTAATAAAAATTAAAAAGCACAATGGCTATTATTACAAAACAGTACCCTTTTACAAAGCCAAGGGGACGGTCAGTTGGGTATTTAATAAGCTTCAGCAAATGTAAAATCACAATTCTAAGGAAATTAATCTCTATTGTGCTTCTGAAACATGGCTTTCAATGACCGTTTGTGGCCCAGCAAGGAGATCTCAGATTCTCATCAGTCCCTTGAAGTCTGTCACACTTCCTTTAACCAGATGCCTGGCACACAACTAAAAGAAACACTGCAAATGAGACTTTAGACTTCCGACTGAGCCTGATCTCTTGGGAAAGACTTTGTCGGCAAGAAACCAAGGGGAGCACCATTCAAGGGTGCTTCTCTGAAGAGCCACCTGGGCCGTCAAGCCAGGACCCCACAGATTTCTGAAGCTGGCGTCTTTGGCCTGGTCATCCCGCCAGCTTGTCCTGAGTTTAGGGCTCCTGTCCTCACGGTGTGGAGCAGGAGCCATACCCCTGGATGGTCCTCAGGCCCTGGCACTGGTGTGGCCACCTCATTTATTCACTTAAAACACACTGCTGAGGGCTTCCCTGGTGGTCCAGTGGGTAAGGGCATCGCCTTGCAGTGCAAGGGGCGCCGGTTCGATCCCCGGCCTGGGAAGATCCCACGTGCCGCGGAGCGGCTGGACCCATGTGTCCAATCACCGAGCCGGAGCTCTGGAGCGCATGCGCCCAGAGCCGGTGCTCTGCGACAACAGAGGCCACCGCGATGGGAGGCCCACGTGGGTCAGAGAACAAAGATGGATGAAAATAGAGAAATGAAAGACCAATGGAAGTGGCCCGCCTGCCCCCTCCCTCCCCATCCCATCCCCCTCCTAAATAAATAAAACACTGCTGAGTGCTCATCACGCTCAGAAGCACACTATCAGACTTGAACACACAAAGCTAAGACAGAGCCTCTGTCTTGGGTGCACCGCCTCGATGAGGAGATGAGTATATAAAGTGAATGACGAGATGGGCATGATCCTGGAAGGGTGTACAAGAGGCTTTGGAAATAGTAAAGAAGTCATTCTTCGGCAGCAGGACGGAGGGGGAAAAAGCTTTCATACCTGGCAGGTCAGGAAGAATTTGTCAGACAGAAAGGCAAATGCATGCAGGTGCAGACACGTACTGCTGGACCAGACAGCAGAATGGACACAGAATGGAAAGGTCTATGAGGTCCAGGTTGCAAACAGTCTGGTGGCACTTGCAAAGGAGTCTGGGCTTTTTCCTAAAGACAGTGGGAAGCTACGAATGCTCAGGTATATGTTCAACAAACATTTCATATCTGTCCATTTGATAAGCATCTACTTTGTGCAGACACCATGTGCACATACATTCACACCCTAAGCACCTCCCACTATTATTAAAAACTATATATGTTATAAATCTAATCAGCTAGGGAATACTCCAAGGACTGCTGACATAGGAAAGGTCAAGAGTGTGCAAGGGCTTTCAGATGACATGAGATCAGGACATCTGGTCATCCCGCCAGCTTGTCCTGAGTTTAGGGCTCCTGTCCTCACGGTGTGGAGCAGGAGCCATACCCCTGGATGGTCCTCAGGCCCTGGCACTGGTGTGGCCACCTCATTTATTCACTTAAAACACACTGCTGAGGGCTTCCCTGGTGGTCCAGTGGGTAAGGGCATCGCCTTGCAGTGCAAGGGGCGCCGGTTCGATCCCCGGCCTGGGAAGATCCCACGTGCCGCGGAGCGGCTGGACCCATGTGTCCAATCACCGAGCCGGAGCTCTGGAGCGCATGCGCCCAGAGCCGGTGCTCTGCGACAACAGAGGCCACCGCGATGGGAGGCCCACGTGGGTCAGAGAACAAAGATGGATGAAAATAGAGAAATGAAAGACCAATGGAAGTGGCCCGCCTGCCCCCTCCCTCCCCATCCCATCCCCCTCCTAAATAAATAAAACACTGCTGAGTGCTCATCACGCTCAGAAGCACACTATCAGACTTGAACACACAAAGCTAAGACAGAGCCTCTGTCTTGGGTGCACCGCCTCGATGAGGAGATGAGTATATAAAGTGAATGACGAGATGGGCATGATCCTGGAAGGGTGTACAAGAGGCTTTGGAAATAGTAAAGAAGTCATTCTTCGGCAGCAGGACGGAGGGGAAGAAGCTTTCATACCTGGCAGGTCAGGAAGAATTTGTCAGACAGAAAGGCAAATGCATGCAGGTGCAGACACGTACTGCTGGACCAGACAGCAGAATGGACACAGAATGGAAAGGTCTATGAGGTCCAGGTTGCAAACAGTCTGGTGGCACTTGCAAAGGAGTCTGGGCTTTTTCCTAAAGACAGTGGGAAGCTACGAATGCTCAGGTATATGTTCAACAAACATTTCATATCTGTCCATTTGACGAAGCATCTACTTTGTGCAGACACCATGTGCACATACATTCACACCCTAAGCACCTCCCACTATTATTAAAAACTATATATGTTATAAATCTAATCAGCTAGGGAATACTCCAAGGACTGCTGACATAGGAAAGGTCAAGAGTGTGCAAGGGCTTTCAGATGACATGAGATCAGGACATCTAGGAGTTTTCCATTTGAAAACTCAAGTAAGACACAAAGTAGCACCCAACTTTAAGAAAATCACTGTTGCTTTGTTCCTCTAATTTTTTTGGTTGGAGATGGGATACAATTTCATCCAATTAATTTCTATTTTATATTGCAGCATAGTTGATTAACACTGTTGTGTTACATTCAGGCATAGAGCAAACTGATGCAGTTACATACACATGTATCTGTTATTTTTCAAACTCTTTTTCCATTGAATTTTAAATATCAATTTGAATGAACAAACACGAATGACAAATCCATCATATAAAAAGATCATAATACCGAAGGTTGGGACGCTATATTAGATCAAATCAACACAAGAACTACCACTTGACTCTGGAGTTGGGCATTCCTGGAGGCTAAACGTAAAAACAGGTTCCAGAAGAGATCTGCAGATTAGAGACTGGAAATGGTTCATGTGTAAATAACACGGACGGCGAGAGTGTTCCCTCAGAGATGACCCTGCCCACAGCTGCATATGACAAAATTAGACTGAAAAGACGATTCTCCTAACAGTCTCTACAGCCTTGCAGCCAGTGATCATAAGCGAAAATGAACGTCTCCACACTTCAATGTGCTGGCAGGGAGACGGCACCCTCGCCCTAGAGCTCTGCCGAAGCCTGAGCCTCAGATGCCAAGCTGAGAACCAGCAAATGGGAGCCAGGAAATGAAAGGGTAAGATGGTCACAGTGAGCAGTCTCGCCTGCTTGTCTAGGGTGTCAGGAAGTCTCGGTATATCTGAAATAAAACACCGGAACATCTTGTCAGGTCATGGATGTCTAAACTGCTCTCTGGTTTATCTCCAAACTCCATGTGTTCTGGCATCATCTCTCCATTCCCAACGAGCTACCCACAGTTCCCCTGATAATACTGTTTTGTTCTTCCAGGCCAAGCCTTTTTCTTCATCAGTTCATACAAATCCTTCAGGGTTCCAGAAACCCTTAATTTTCCATTTCCCTCAAGAAAAATCCTCCTTGACTTCTCAGTCTGACTTACATACTTTCGTTTCTAGATTCTCATTACTCCTATGCGCATGTCCATCCCAGCACTATATCATCCTGCCCTGGCCTCCCTCATGTGCATGATGAAATTTGACCAAAGAGACAATAAGCTCCAGGAGTACAAGGGATTTTGTTTCATTGGTCTTTGTGGCCTGAAATATCTTAGGAAGTGGGCTTCGCTGGTGGTGCAGTGGTAAAGAATCTGCCTCCCAAGCGGGAGACCCAGGTTTGATCCCTGGCTGGGGAAGATCCCCTGGAGGAGGAAACGACAGCCCACTCCAGGATTCTTGCCTGGGAGACCCCATGGACAGAGGAGCCTGAAAGGCTCCAGTCTACGAGCTCACAAAGAGTCAGACGGGACTTAGCAACTAAACAACAACAAGAAGTATCCTAGTAAGTTCCTGCCAGAAGAAAGGGGAGTGGGCAGGGAAGGGATGAAGGAAAGTCAGACTAAGATGAATTTCTGGCTCATTCTTTCATTCAACAAACTTTGACTGAGAGCCTACTTTATGTCAGACACCACTCTGGCAGTGAGGAAACAAAAGTAGCTGAGGGTGGGGGTCAAAACAGTAAGCCTTCCAACTCTTTACGAGGATGCTTCTCCTCACAAAGGTTGAAGTGGAAGACACAGATCATCAATATGTTATACAGTGTTCTGGGGGAAAGCAGAGAGCAGAGGGCGCTACAAGGCACAGAAGGCGGGTAAGGGGGTCATGGAGGAGAGGGGTGCTATGAAAAACAAACCGCCATGCTTCCCATTCAATCCCTCACCATCAATCTTTATTATTTTTATTTCCCTTCATATAAGGAATTCATGCTTTTCTTCTTCAGCCTCCCTTCCAATGGCTCAAAATTCTCAAGTCATTTTTTTTAACCTCAGCCTTTTTTTCTGATGCCCAACATCAATTGGGCTGTAAATCTGTCATATGCTACTACTAGTTTAGGCCTCTCCAAGTTATAACCCATGTGCTCCAGCCAAGATACAGAGATACCCAAAAATGCTTTCATCATATCCCAGCTGGAATCTCTTAATTCATTACTCGCAGGTCTAGCCAGTACCTCCAAGAGCACTTGCCGTTCAGGAATATCTAGGTCACAATCATGTTCTCAAGGTTCTCAATCCCTAATTACAATTCTCCCATGATAAAGGCATCTGTGTACAAATGTATGTGAACGAAGGCTTTTCCTTTCTCAAGCCAACTAACATTTTCTCCTCTGTAACTTGAGTCTGAAACTCAGTTCTCGAGATAAAGTATTTCGGGTTTATGAACCACTGATTAACTCCAAGGGAACACTCAAACATCTACTGCCACTCTTTCCTGGCTCACTTACATTATCCTTTATTTTTTCCCCCATTTTATCTATTGCAATACACTCTGGCATTTGCACAATAAGAATGCAATCAGGAAACAGATGAACGAGCCTCTTAAATCAACAAAGCCTGTTCTTTCTCGAATTAAGTGGTCCAAAGAATGTTCACTGCCCCTCTCTCCCAGGAGACTGTATAGTCAAGAGCTTGTGATCACTCAACAGGGCCATTTTCACTTTTCTGTTTTGCACAATGGTGATTCTCCATAATGCATGAATTAATTAATGACAGTTAGGGAGTGACCTAGCTAATACAACATGATCATTCTATTTGCAACCTTCTCGTAAGATTTAAGAGGGTGTACGGGTTAAGATGAGCATGTTTATGATATAGATTTTGTTGTAAAGGGAATCTCCAGTTGGCACCAAAAATGATGACTTTGTTGCAGCTTAACAATTCAACTCAAAAAGAAACGAAGCAGCCATTAAATAGTTGTTGCTAGGATAGTATTACTTTTTATACCAACAAATGATCTTGAAATAGGCTCTCCACAAAAAAGAACATGAAGATTTGAATATGTACGTTGGCCAAGAACGGGAGTAGGGAATTAAAAGTGATTCTATTAGTTCAAATATACAGGAAGAAAAAACTGTTTTAAAATTAAAAATCTGAAAGTTGGCAAAAATGATTCAAATTCATTTTTAGCTCATTCAATAAAAGAGGAAAATAAGGACGGGAATTCACGTCTTCAAGATAAGAAGTACAGGGTACCCTTCTTCACATGTGTGATCAAAAAGCTTGCTCTAGGGATCAAGTGAATGTTAGAGACAATACTTTTGCTGATAATGATGTTATTTTTTCAGACTGTGTGGCAACACTGTGAACCAAATGGACCAGACATGTTTATGGTTTGAACGTCCTCTGTTCATATTCCATTTTGAGACCTGCGCTCTCCAACATGTATCCTGTGATTTACTTTTTTTTTTTTTTAATAATATTTATTTATTTATTTTTAGGCGGGGGTCGGGTCGGGGAGGGAGGGGAGCGGGCGGGCCACTTCCATTGGTCTTTCAGGGCCACCATTGGCCTTTCATTTCTCTATTTTCATCCATCTTTGTTCCTTGGCTCCTGTGGGCCTCCCATGGCAGTGGCCTCTGTTGTTGCAGAGCACCGGCTCTAGGCGCATGCGCTCCAGAGCTCCGGCTCGGCAATTGGACACATTGGTCCAGCCGCTCCACGGCACATGGGATCCTCCCAGGCCAGGGATCAAACCGGCGCCCCTTGCACTGCAAGGCGGTGTCCTTACCCCCTGGACCACCAGGGAAGCCCCTGTGATTTACTTTTTAAGTAAAAAGTGCCAGCTGCAAAAATGCATCTCCAACTTGGTGAAGCTTCTAGGCACTTTCAGTGACTGTGCACCCAAGTGGTGAATGCAGCTTTGAAAGGAGGGCAGGCCATGCAAGGAACACGTGAGGATCAGAGACATCACCAGGAGCAAGAGAAAGTCTTATGGGGCATCACGATCAATGTCTGAGTGTAGCAATTATGGTAGTGAATAGTAAGACATTACTTTTAGTGGCACAAAATAACAAAATTCAACTCAAAAGAAACGAAGCAGCCATTAAATAGTTGTTGCTAGGATAGTATTACTTTTTATACCAACAAATGATCTTGAAATAGGCTCTCCACAAAAAAGAACATGAAGATTTGAATATGTACGTTGGCCAAGAACGGGAGTAGGGAATTAAAAGTGATTCTATTAGTTCAAATATACAGGAAGAAAAAACTGTTTTAAAATTAAAAATCTGAAAGTTGGCAAAAATGATTCAAATTCATTTTTAGCTCATTCAATAAAAGAGGAAAATAAGGACGGGAATTCACGTCTTCAAGATAAGAAGTACAGGGTACCCTTCTTCACATGTGTGATCAAAAAGCTTGCTCTAGGGATCAAGTGAATGTTAGAGACAATACTTTTGCTGATAATGATGTTATTTTTTCAGACTGTGTGGCAACACTGTGAACCAAATGGACCAGACATGTTTATGGTTTGAACGTCCTCTGTTCATATTCCATTTTGAGACCTGCGCTCTCCAACATGTATCCTGTGATTTACTTTTTTTTTTTTTTAATAATATTTATTTATTTATTTTTAGGCGGGGGTCGGGTCGGGGAGGGAGGGGAGCGGGCGGGCCACTTCCATTGGTCTTTCAGGGCCACCATTGGCCTTTCATTTCTCTATTTTCATCCATCTTTGTTCCTTGGCTCCTGTGGGCCTCCCATGGCAGTGGCCTCTGTTGTTGCAGAGCACCGGCTCTAGGCGCATGCGCTCCAGAGCTCCGGCTCGGCAATTGGACACATTGGTCCAGCCGCTCCACGGCACATGGGATCCTCCCAGGCCAGGGATCAAACCGGCGCCCCCTGCACTGCAAGGTGGCGTCCCTACCCACTGGACCACCAGGGGAAGCCCCCTGTGATTTACTTTTTAAGTAAAAAGTGCCAGCTGCAAAAATGCATCTCCAACTTGGTGAAGCTTCTAGGCACTTTCAGTGACTGTGCACCCAAGTGGTGAATGCAGCTTTGAAAGGAGGGCAGGCCATGCAAGGAACACGTGAGGATCAGAGACATCACCAGGAGCAAGAGAAAGTCTTATGGGGCATCACGATCAATGTCTGAGTGTAGCAATTATGGTAGTGAATAGTAAGACATTATCCTTTATGTGTGCCTACTGGATAATTCCCTGCCAAAAAGCAATTCTTGAAAATACATTAATTGAATTTAGGACTAATTCCATGCACGAAACAAAACAGTTACCTAAATACTTGTATGTCTAATGGCCCTGCTTTTTTTTCTTTTTGCTATGCAGTCTCACCTACATATAGCTGGAACATATATTTCTAACACCGCCCCCCAAAAAGCAGGGAAGGAAGAGAATTGGTACTTTCAGTTTTTAATCTTCTGTGAAGTCTCAACTTCCCAGAAGTTAGGCTTCCGGCACCTATCAGTGTTTGAAATAGCTCAGGATTTTGAAGGACAATGAGAAGAAAACTTGGGGCAATCTTCTAATGCAGAGGTGGAGTTCATTGAACTAACTTCTTAAATCTCCCCTCAGTCCTCATGGTCCAGAGAGGTACAAAAGACAAGAGCACTCTAGGCCCATCCCTTCAGCAAGTGCTAAGGAGAGAAAAATTGAATTATAAAGCAGGGACTTTCAGGCACCATGTCCTAGGAAGTGTGAACACCTCTTCCACATTTAAGCAAACCCATACACACTTAGACTCAATTCATCCAAATTGCCCTAAATGTGGTAGGGTATTTATCCTTTTTAGCAACCACTAGGACTAAGAGAGTTATCATTAGTATTAACTTTCTGAAGTTAAAGAAGGAGTCCATTAAATAATTTATTGATTCTAAAATCAGTTAATCCTACATTTACACAAATATTGTTTTAACCTAGAACAAATTAATGAGAGATAACATGGAAAAAGAGCCCAAACAATAGAAGTCTAGCATAAGTTTGTGATAGATAAAAGAATAACTTCTTCCTTGTTTCTCAAGATAGTAATTGGCCTTCCCTGTAGTTTCTTTGAAATATTTTGGAAGATAATTCTTGCTGTAATAGCATAACCTCATGTTAACATTCTTTGCTTATTTAGTGAAGAAGTCTCTGAAATATGTTTAACACTGCATAATTAGAGTTCAAGGAAGAAATAGGAGTCACTGGGCAGCTACAAAATGTAAATTTTGAAAGTGAAAACATAGATTACGACATTTCGTGTTTCTTTTTTCTTGCAATGTCCAAAGTAAAAAAGCGTTGAAATAATCCACCCTTCTTGTTATTTCTCAATCCAACATCTTATTTTAATTTTCTTTTTCTTCCTCTCCAATTTTCCCAGTCACTTTTTCAGCCCACGGAGCTCCGTACCTACCCCAACCATGACCCCATAAAAAAGCCAGGCTCCATCTTTTATCAGCCCAACCACGAGCTCGTGGAAGGGCTATATTTCTGGAAGCCAATCAGAAGTAGGCTTGGACTTTCAGTTTTAATCTCGGAATTAATCCCAGAAGTTAGGCTTCCGGCACCTATCAGTGTTTGAAATAGCTCAGGATTTTGAAGGACAATGAGAAGAAAACTTGGGGCAATCTTCTAATGCAGAGGTGGAGTTCATTGAACTAACTTCTTAAATCTCCCCTCAGTCCTCATGGTCCAGAGAGGTACAAAAGACAAGAGCACTCTAGGCCCATCCCTTCAGCAAGTGCTAAGGAGAGAAAAATTGAATTATAAAGCAGGGACTTTCAGGCACCATGTCCTAGGAAGTGTGAACACCTCTTCCACATTTAAGCAAACCCATACACACTTAGACTCAATTCATCCAAATTGCCCTAAATGTGGTAGGGTATTTATCCTTTTTAGCAACCACTAGGACTAAGAGAGTTATCATTAGTATTAACTTTCTGAAGTTAAAGAAGGAGTCCATTAAATAATTTATTGATTCTAAAATCAGTTAATCCTACATTTACACAAATATTGTTTTAACCTAGAACAAATTAATGAGAGATAACATGGAAAAAGAGCCCAAACAATAGAAGTCTAGCATAAGTTTGTGATAGATAAAAGAATAACTTCTTCCTTGTTTCTCAAGATAGTAATTGGCCTTCCCTGTAGTTTCTTTGAAATATTTTGGAAGATAATTCTTGCTGTAATAGCATAACCTCATGTTAACATTCTTTGCTTATTTAGTGAAGAAGTCTCTGAAATATGTTTAACACTGCATAATTAGAGTTCAAGGAAGAAATAGGAGTCACTGGGCAGCTACAAAATGTAAATTTTGAAAGTGAAAACATAGATTACGACATTTCGTGTTTCTTTTTTCTTGCAATGTCCAAAGTAAAAAAGCGTTGAAATAATCCACCCTTCTTGTTATTTCTCAATCCAACATCTTATTTTAATTTTCTTTTTCTTCCTCTCCAATTTTCCCAGTCACTTTTTCAGCCCACGGAGCTCCGTACCTACCCCAACCATGACACCATCAAGAGGAACACAGCCACCAGGCCCACGCCACGGCTACAAGAAAACACAGGGTCTTTTGCACCATCAGTTCCTGAAAATCTCACAAACATGACATTCGTATTTTTTGGGTAATTAAAAAGCATCTGTCAAAAATCTTCAGGTTCCTAGTACTATGAAATATAAAACATACTCCGTGCCCTTTGGCGATCAATCAATTGGTCTCCTTCTCTTGTTGCTTCTCCTTGGAAATTCCACATTATACCACCTCTGATATTAGCTTTTTAGGCTTTCTAAGATGCTTCACGTAGTATTATATACTGCCCCAAGTGCACTCCATAAATTGGCTTTTCAGTCGGCCTTGGCAAGATACTGCTCAGCTTATAGATGACAGATAATGCTACAAGTTAAGAGATCAGACTGGGTCTTTTTGAGCAACCATGGTAAGGGCATGAGAAAAAAGAAACAAAACCTGAGTAGACAATTCCACTGATGCGCGACGATGCCAAAAGCCACACACTCGAATCCGCATGTCTTCTGAAAGCCAGATCTCCTTGTGACCAAGTGTTTCCCAGGAGAAGAAAATTGATAGCATATCAATCCATTTCACTTCAGGAGACTCAGAGCAACCCATTTCAATTCTTTTCATTCTTAGCTTCCTAGGGTCAGCCACAGATTTGCCCTAGTGACTATTCTGCCCTACAGGGTTAAACGGAAGCTAATTAGAACGTCATAACCAAGTGCAGTGAGTCAGAGAGGGAGGAAGCTGCCCACGGAGCGCGTGCGCATAACCTCATGTTAACATTCTTTGCTTATTTAGTGAAGAAGTCTCTGAAATATGTTTAACACTGCATAATTAGAGTTCAAGGAAGAAATAGGAGTCACTGGGCAGCTACAAAATGTAAATTTTGAAAGTGAAAACATAGATTACGACATTTCGTGTTTCTTTTTTCTTGCAATGTCCAAAGTAAAAAAGCGTTGAAATAATCCACCCTTCTTGTTATTTCTCAATCCAACATCTTATTTTAATTTTCTTTTTCTTCCTCTCCAATTTTCCCAGTCACTTTTTCAGCCCACGGAGCTCCGTACCTACCCCAACCATGACACCATCAAGAGGAACACAGCCACCAGGCCCACGCCACGGCTACAAGAAAACACAGGGTCTTTTGCACCATCAGTTCCTGAAAATCTCACAAACATGACATTCGTATTTTTTGGGTAATTAAAAAGCATCTGTCAAAAATCTTCAGGTTCCTAGTACTATGAAATATAAAACATACTCCGTGCCCTTTGGCGATCAATCAATTGGTCTCCTTCTCTTGTTGCTTCTCCTTGGAAATTCCACATTATACCACCTCTGATATTAGCTTTTTAGGCTTTCTAAGATGCTTCACGTAGTATTATATACTGCCCCAAGTGCACTCCATAAATTGGCTTTTCAGTCGGCCTTGGCAAGATACTGCTCAGCTTATAGATGACAGATAATGCTACAAGTTAAGAGATCAGACTGGGTCTTTTTGAGCAACCATGGTAAGGGCATGAGAAAAAAGAAACAAAACCTGAGTAGACAATTCCACTGATGCGCGACGATGCCAAAAGCCACACACTCGAATCCGCATGTCTTCTGAAAGCCAGATCTCCTTGTGACCAAGTGTTTCCCAGGAGAAGAAAATTGATAGCATATCAATCCATTTCACTTCAGGAGACTCAGAGCAACCCATTTCAATTCTTTTCATTCTTAGCTTCCTAGGGTCAGCCACAGATTTGCCCTAGTGACTATTCTGCCCTACAGGGTTAAACGGAAGCTAATTAGAACGTCATAACCAAGTGCAGTGAGTCAGAGAGGGAGGAAGCTGCCCACGGGAGCGCGTGCGCTGGGAAGGCAGGGCAGACGCGGGCCCAACAGCAGCTCCAGCGGCGGTCGCTGCGCAAGGGCGGCAGACATCGCGGTGTAGCTCCCACCGCCCGGGGGGCACACACGGGGCAGTCACGTGGCCCACGCTGAATCCCGTCCTGTGGCTGAAAGCGACAGGCTGCGTGTGTGCCAGGTCCCTTCTTCTATTCAATACTTACTGAGCACCTCCCGTGCATCAGGCGTTCTTTGAGGTGCTACGGTAAAAACAGGCAAAAATCACTGTTCTCACGGAACTTGTGATCTAGATGAGATTACTCTGCCACTTTAAATTCCCAGCTGCTTTTATAAGAACACAACGGCAAACCTCCTGTCCTGTGCATCAAGTAAACAAACTCATCCTAAAATGAACAAGCCTTTCACCGAACACAGACTCTAATACAGAGCTGGTCTAACTTCACACCCATGGGAATTACAGCCGAGCAGAATGTACGGCAGCGGCACATTCGTTCATACGGCTGGATTCTCCGTGCCTGTGTGTGCTCCGCCTCCACCGGGACTGCACTGCCTCTTCATCCTCTTCACAGTTCAATTTCAGTTAAACTCCCACATCCATCACTATATTTATCTTTTGCTTAGGGAAAAGCGTTTTTATCATACAATAACTACTTACAATTAAAAACAAGCTCTCCCCAGCCAGTTCAATCCAAGACATCTGCTTAGTCACCTAAATAAAATTATTTTTAAACTCCATTTAGAGACTGAGGATACAGACAATGGAAATAGCCAAGTAACAGCAGCCCAACTGACAATCAAAGTGGTAGGGACAAAAGATCTCAAATAGCAAAATAATCTTGAAAATAAAAAACAAAGCTGAAGGTATCATGTTCCATTAGTCCACAGTAATCAAAATGGCCTGGTAGCATATCAATCCATTTCACTTCAGGAGACTCAGAGCAACCCATTTCAATTCTTTTCATTCTTAGCTTCCTAGGGTCAGCCACAGATTTGCCCTAGTGACTATTCTGCCCTACAGGGTTAAACGGAAGCTAATTAGAACGTCATAACCAAGTGCAGTGAGTCAGAGAGGGAGGAAGCTGCCCACGGAGGCGCGTGCGCTGGGAAGGCAGGGCAGACGCGGGCCCAACAGCAGCTCCAGCGGCGGTCGCTGCGCAAGGGCGGCAGACATCGCGGTGTAGCTCCCACCGCCCGGGGGGCACACACGGGGCAGTCACGTGGCCCACGCTGAATCCCGTCCTGTGGCTGAAAGCGACAGGCTGCGTGTGTGCCAGGTCCCTTCTTCTATTCAATACTTACTGAGCACCTCCCGTGCATCAGGCGTTCTTTGAGGTGCTACGGTAAAAACAGGCAAAAATCACTGTTCTCACGGAACTTGTGATCTAGATGAGATTACTCTGCCACTTTAAATTCCCAGCTGCTTTTATAAGAACACAACGGCAAACCTCCTGTCCTGTGCATCAAGTAAACAAACTCATCCTAAAATGAACAAGCCTTTCACCGAACACAGACTCTAATACAGAGCTGGTCTAACTTCACACCCATGGGAATTACAGCCGAGCAGAATGTACGGCAGCGGCACCTTCGTTCACACGGCTGGCTTCTCCGTGCCTGTGTGTGCTCCGCCTCCACCGGGACTGCACTGCCTCTTCATCCTCTTCACAGTTCAATTTCAGTTAAACTCCCACATCCATCACTATATTTATCTTTTGCTTAGGGAAAAGCGTTTTTATCATACAATAACTACTTACAATTAAAAACAAGCTCTCCCCAGCCAGTTCAATCCAAGACATCTGCTTAGTCACCTAAATAAAATTATTTTTAAACTCCATTTAGAGACTGAGGATACAGACAATGGAAATAGCCAAGTAACAGCAGCCCAACTGACAATCAAAGTGGTAGGGACAAAAGATCTCAAATAGCAAAATAATCTTGAAAATAAAAAACAAAGCTGAAGGTATCATGTTCCTTGACTTCGGATTGTACTACAAAGCTACAGTAATCAAAATGGCCTGGTACTGACACAAAAACAGACACACAGATCAATGGAACAGTATAAAGAACCCAAAAGTGATTGCATACTTTAATGGGTAATTAACCTATAATAATCTATGTACTTAAAGTCAATTAATCTGCAACAAAGGAGGCAAGACTATACAATGGAAAAACAGCTGTCTCTCAAGAGGTGATGCTGGGAAAACTGGAAAGCTACATGCAAAAAATTAAATTTGGATATTTCTCACACCGTATACAAAAATGAACTCAAAATGGATTAAAGATCTTAATGTAAGACCACAAACCACAAAATGCCTAGAAGAAAATGTAGGCAGAACATTCATTGACATAAATCACAGCGATATTTTTTGGCTCTATTAAGACCAAGGGAACAAAAGAAAAAAAAAAAAAAAACAAGATCTAATTAAACTTAAAAGCTTTTACACAGAAAACCACTGACAAAATGAAAAGAAAAAAAAAAACCTCCCAAATGAGAGAAAATATTTGCAAATGATATGACCAATAAGGGTTAATATCCAAATTATATCAACTGCTTATATAAATCAATATACAGAAAACAATCAACCATATTTAAAAATGGGCAGAAGATGTGAACAGACTTCCTCCAAGGAAGACACACAGAAAGCCAACAGGCACATGAAAAGATCCTTGAGCTCACTAATCAACAGAGAAATGCAAATGAAAACCACAAGGAGATACAGACTACTTGTCAGGATGGCTATCATCAAAAAGACCACAAATAACAAATGAAGGTGAGAGTGTAGAGAAAGGGGAAGCCTTGTACACTGTTGGCAGGAATGTCAATTGGTGTAGCCACTGTGGAAAACAGTATGGAGGCTGCTGAAAAAGCTAAAATGAGAACTACTGTACGATCCAGCAATTCCACTCCTGGGTAATATCCAAAGAAAATAAAACCACCAACTCAAAAAGATACCCACGCACCCAAATGTTCAAGGAGGAACTTTTCTAATAGCCAAGATATGGAAGCAACTTAAGTGTCCATCAACAGACGAATGGATGAAGAAGATGTGATCTATACACACACAGTGGAACAGTTACTCAGCATAAAAAGAATGAAACTTTGCATTTGCAATAATATGGATGGATCTGGAGGGCACTATGCTTAGCAAAATACGTCAAACAAGAAGACAAATAAAATACTCTATGTTATCACATATATGTGGAATCTAAAAAAACAAAACTATGGAATATAACAAAGCAGAAACAGACTCAGAGATAGAGAATGAATGAGTCATTATCAGAGGGCAGGGAGAAGGGAAAGGAGAATGGACTAGATAGGGAGAGGGGAGTAAGAGGTATGAACTTCTATGTATAAAATACACATGCTACAAGGAGATATTCTATAGCACAGGGTATACAGTCAATATTTTATAATAACTATAATGAAATACAGTCTATAAAATTTTGTATCACTACACCGTACACCAGAAACTAACATCATATTGTAAGTTAACTACAACTCGGTAAAAATAATAAACTAAAGAACAATAAAGTGCATGAAATGGAGAGGAAAGAAGAAAGAGCTCACACAGAAAGATAATTAATAATAGCTAAAAGCAATCCTAGAGATGTCTGTAGGTCTAAGTGCCAGACAAATATTTGTCAGAGAAAAACAAGATGCATATAGTTTGAGCTGAGTTAGAAAACTCATTCCTATACACCTGCCTTAGATGAGACACAATGTGTTGCCGTTACTGTACAATATGAACAGTCTTGCAAGATGGCTCCAAGGACCAAATGAGGTCACGTGTACATCTCTAAAGCACAGCATAGACGGAAGGGGATCACTTAACTTTGGCTTCTCTGAAATAGTAAGTCTGCAGAGTTCACTTGCTATATTCAACACTCCCCGTGGCTTAAAATGGCAAACGGAAAACTATTCATTAAACATCGAGATCATAGGTCACTCATGTCTTAATTTCTAAGGAATTCAGTAAGTAAACTTTTTCTGAACACTATTCACTTATCCATTCATCTATTCAACAAATACTTATCGATTTACTAGGTGCCCAAAATTAGAGATAAAATGATCAATAAGATAGATACCATTCTTTCCTCACGGAACAGAAAAGGACTGAAAAGCTAGCAAGAACATTCTCATGTCATTTGATATAAAGTCACACACCACGCAGCATGATTTCATGCATTGTGCACAGCGGGCCTCCACCAATATTTGCTGTTCAATTTTCAAAATATATTAGACACAGTTTATCCCTCCAAAACCCACAAAACCACATGTGGTACTATAAAATGACAGGACCAAACAGTATGTTGCATCATATAGGGAAAAAAAAGGGACGCAGAGATAGAGAATGAATGAGTCATTATCAGAGGGCAGGGAGAAGGGAAAGGAGAATGGACTAGATAGGGAGAGGGGAGTAAGAGGTATGAACTTCTATGTATAAAATACACATGCTACAAGGAGATATTCTATAGCACAGGGTATACAGTCAATATTTTATAATAACTATAATGAAATACAGTCTATAAAATTTTGTATCACTACACCGTACACCAGAAACTAACATCATATTGTAAGTTAACTACAACTCGGTAAAAATAATAAACTAAAGAACAATAAAGTGCATGAAATGGAGAGGAAAGAAGAAAGAGCTCACACAGAAAGATAATTAATAATAGCTAAAAGCAATCCTAGAGATGTCTGTAGGTCTAAGTGCCAGACAAATATTTGTCAGAGAAAAACAAGATGCATATAGTTTGAGCTGAGTTAGAAAACTCATTCCTATACACCTGCCTTAGATGAGACACAATGTGTTGCCGTTACTGTACAATATGAACAGTCTTGCAAGATGGCTCCAAGGACCAAATGAGGTCACGTGTACATCTCTAAAGCACAGCATAGACGGAAGGGGATCACTTAACTTTGGCTTCTCTGAAATAGTAAGTCTGCAGAGTTCACTTGCTATATTCAACACTCCGCGTGGCTTAAAAATGGCAAACGGAAAACTATTCATTAAACATCGAGATCATAGGTCACTCATGTCTTAATTTCTAAGGAATTCAGTAAGTAAACTTTTTCTGAACACTATTCACTTATCCATTCATCTATTCAACAAATACTTATCGATTTACTAGGTGCCCAAAATTAGAGATAAAATGATCAATAAGATAGATACCATTCTTTCCTCACGGAACAGAAAAGGACTGAAAAGCTAGCAAGAACATTCTCATGTCATTTGATATAAAGTCACACACCACGCAGCATGATTTCATGCATTGTGCACAGCGGGCCTCCACCAATATTTGCTGTTCAATTTTCAAAATATATTAGACACAGTTTATCCCTCCAAAACCCACAAAACCACATGTGGTACTATAAAAATGACAGGACCAAACAGTATGTTGCTAGGTGGTTGTTGTTATTGTCCACAGAAACCATTACAAATATGTCCAGTGACTTAGGTGGCGGCCATGACCTGACAAGCAGTGAATGATTTATTGATACCAGAAATGCTATGATGACATCCAAAGGCGTTCCCCAGGGTACAAGCTTGCATGCGTCCACTCAAAAGCATGCATTATCTCAAAATACTTGATGCCTGAACAAACTATTTTTATGATGTACTTGTTTTATGTATTTCAAGGGCATCTAAGTTACAGTTTAATTCTTTTCTTGGGGGAAAGCAAAGGGCTAGAGTCCCTGTAAAAGCACGAGGATTACAGGAAAAGCAACACAAGTGACATGAGACTCGAGATCCCTCTGCCTTGACGGGCACAGGAAGTCTACAATGTTTCTCGCCCTGAGTCGGTGCCGGGGGCTCTTCAGAGCAGATTCTCAGGGACAGCATGAGCCGCCAGGCTCCCGGTGTCTGCAGAAAAGGCTGCAGGCCTCTTAATATTGCCTGGCGTGGTGTCATGGCACCACTGAACACATGTGCTGTGCGCCGTGCACCCCCACATCATTCCCCTGACCCCTGCTGCCGTCTCGCCTCCCGTCACTCACTCTCACTGTCAGAACTCTGGCCATCGAGCTTTCTTTCAGCTCCTCAAATACAGAAGTCATCCGCCACCTTAGGGACCTTTATCCGCATGCTTCCTTCTGTCTAGATAGCTCTCCTTCACCCTACAAATGGCAGGCACCTCAGTCTTCAGAGAGGCCCCCTGACCAACAGTCCGCATGTGTCACTATTCTCGGTAAGTAAACTTTTCTGAACACTATTCACTTATCCATTCATCTATTCAACAAATACTTATCGATTTACTAGGTGCCCAAAATTAGAGATAAAATGATCAATAAGATAGATACCATTCTTTCCTCACGGAACAGAAAAGGACTGAAAAGCTAGCAAGAACATTCTCATGTCATTTGATATAAAGTCACACACCACGCAGCATGATTTCATGCATTGTGCACAGCGGGCCTCCACCAATATTTGCTGTTCAATTTTCAAAATATATTAGACACAGTTTATCCCTCCAAAACCCACAAAACCACATGTGGTACTATAAAAATGACAGGACCAAACAGTATGTTGCTAGGTGGTTGTTGTTATTGTCCACAGAAACCATTACAAATATGTCCAGTGACTTAGGTGGCGGCCATGACCTGACAAGCAGTGAATGATTTATTGATACCAGAAATGCTATGATGACATCCAAAGGCGTTCCCCAGGGTACAAGCTTGCATGCGTCCACTCAAAAGCATGCATTATCTCAAAATACTTGATGCCTGAACAAACTATTTTTATGATGTACTTGTTTTATGTATTTCAAGGGCATCTAAGTTACAGTTTAATTCTTTTCTTGGGGGAAAGCAAAGGGCTAGAGTCCCTGTAAAAGCACGAGGATTACAGGAAAAGCAACACAAGTGACATGAGACTCGAGATCCCTCTGCCTTGACGGGCACAGGAAGTCTACAATGTTTCTCGCCCTGAGTCGGTGCCGGGGGCTCTTCAGAGCAGATTCTCAGGGACAGCATGAGCCGCCAGGCTCCCGGTGTCTGCAGAAAAGGCTGCAGGCCTCTTAATATTGCCTGGCGTGGTGTCATGGCACCACTGAACACATGTGCTGTGCGCCGTGCACCCCCACATCATTCCCCTGACCCCTGCTGCCGTCTCGCCTCCCGTCACTCACTCTCACTGTCAGAACTCTGGCCATCGAGCTTTCTTTCAGCTCCTCAAATACAGAAGTCATCCGCCACCTTAGGGACCTTTATCCGCATGCTTCCTTCTGTCTAGATAGCTCTCCTTCACCCTACAAATGGCAGGCACCTCAGTCTTCAGAGAGGCCCCCTGACCAACAGTCCGCATGTGTCACTATTCTCGGCTCTCGCGTCCACTGTTGTCCCGTATGGCCTTCACCGCACTGGTACTTAGATCTTTCCGTGTTTACTTCTTCCCTCTCCACTTCCTCCACTAGCCCTCCAGAGGGCAGGGCTAAGCATGTTTCGTGTACAACTGCACACCTCCAGCCAGCGGCACAGTGCCTGGGATATAACTGATGCATAATGGGTAAGGCCACATCTCTTCTTAGAGCATTTTCTTTTCAGCTTCGTTAGTGAGGTTGGACATGCATGGGTTTAAAATACCCCAGTGTTCTGGCTTTTCTAGTTTAGTCCTCTGGGCCTAACCCTTTCAGTGCTTCACAGCTAAAGAAGAAGGGCATGTGGCTCCTTCAAGTAAAAGCACCTCACCACACAAACTGATTTGATTTGCCGTATTTATAGATGTGGGTTCTCATATCCACCTAGAAAGCTGAATATATACTTTATATAGGTTCAATTTCTTTACTGATAGATAATTTTCCATTAACTCTCATTGGCTTTAGAACACCACATTTCTAACATAGCCAGATAACCTCTTACATTACACAGCTGGCCTTTACGTATCTGTGCATGTAAGTAAGCAAACGGCTTAGTAATCCTTGGTCAACTGTTGTGAAAACAGCTGTTTCTCAGTGCGACGGCCGCCATGACGGTTCACGCCTTCACTTCCTCCTCCCTTTATTACCATTTGCACTTCTGGGGTCTCAGCCTTTGCTACAGCTACAACAAGGGGGTGTGTCTTCAAGGAAAGCATCCAGTTGATATGACATTGAGAGGCTTTCCGAATAAGACTGTTGAGCTTCATCCGTGTAGAAGATCCAAAAAAATATGCTGTTCCAGTAAGAGAACAAAACCTCTATGTGGAAAGCATAGTCCCAATGGGGCCTTGACATTTAGGTTAATTCGGATAGCAGTCCAACGTTTCATGATGCTGTTTATGAAACAACAATTTTCAACCAAGTCGATTCTCACTTTAATGAGAATGATAGCAGCAAATACCTACTCAACATATATAAGGAGTGCGCCAAGCCCCAGGCTAAGTACTCTGTGCATTATCTCATTTAATCTTTCTTACCATCTCACTAGATAGGTACTGTTATTATCCCCATGGTACAGATTATGATCCCGAAAAACTAGCACATATCTAAAAGAACATTTTCAGTGGAGGTAAAATTTGCCCCCAAACCAGCAAGTCTTTTCTTTCCACCTGATTGAGCATCCAACAGTGAAGGTCAAAAATATCTCCTAAGAGAAGGCAGGCGAGAAGATGAGGGCTCTCGGGGACAGAGGCAGAAATGGGCCTATTTTATGAATTGCGCCATTAGAACATTCTTTATTTCCAGAGGAAATAAATATCCCAAGCCCTTGTTTACATATAAAGCTCTTCTGAAACTGTTCAGAGGAAAGGGACTGCCACAGAGGAATACGGTAGGAAAGCTGGAGGGCATCGCTCATGTGTCCACAGAACTCACTTCCCTCGTCTTCAACAGCTACACCCTCGTACCTAGAATAAGATGTGTTTGAGCTACTGTTTGAGACATTTCTTTACTGATAGATAATTTTCCATTAACTCTCATTGGCTTTAGAACACCACATTTCTAACATAGCCAGATAACCTCTTACATTACACAGCTGGCCTTTACGTATCTGTGCATGTAAGTAAGCAAACGGCTTAGTAATCCTTGGTCAACTGTTGTGAAAACAGCTGTTTCTCAGTGCGACGGCCGCCATGACGGTTCACGCCTTCACTTCCTCCTCCCTTTATTACCATTTGCACTTCTGGGGTCTCAGCCTTTGCTACAGCTACAACAAGGGGGTGTGTCTTCAAGGAAAGCATCCAGTTGATATGACATTGAGAGGCTTTCCGAATAAGACTGTTGAGCTTCATCCGTGTAGAAGATCCAAAAAAATATGCTGTTCCAGTAAGAGAACAAAACCTCTATGTGGAAAGCATAGTCCCAATGGGGCCTTGACATTTAGGTTAATTCGGATAGCAGTCCAACGTTTCATGATGCTGTTTATGAAACAACAATTTTCAACCAAGTCGATTCTCACTTTAATGAGAATGATAGCAGCAAATACCTACTCAACATATATAAGGAGTGCGCCAAGCCCCAGGCTAAGTACTCTGTGCATTATCTCATTTAATCTTTCTTACCATCTCACTAGATAGGTACTGTTATTATCCCCATGGTACAGATTATGATCCCGAAAAACTAGCACATATCTAAAAGAACATTTTCAGTGGAGGTAAAATTTGCCCCCAAACCAGCAAGTCTTTTCTTTCCACCTGATTGAGCATCCAACAGTGAAGGTCAAAAATATCTCCTAAGAGAAGGCAGGCGAGAAGATGAGGGCTCTCGGGGACAGAGGCAGAAATGGGCCTATTTTATGAATTGCGCCATTAGAACATTCTTTATTTCCAGAGGAAATAAATATCCCAAGCCCTTGTTTACATATAAAGCTCTTCTGAAACTGTTCAGAGGAAAGGGACTGCCACAGAGGGAATACGGTAGGAAAGCTGGAGGGCATCGCTCATGTGTCCACAGAACTCACTTCCCTCGTACTTCAATTAGCAACAGCTACACCCACATCGTACCTAGAATAAGATGTGTTTGTAGCTACTGTTTACAGAGCACTTTGTATAAATGTTGTATTCAAAGATACAAAATTGTCTTAAAATATATTTCACATTTAAATACTCTCTCATCAACTTTGATATCCCACAGGTACATAAATCAATCATACCTTCTTTATAGCAGTGAGCTTAGTACTCAATGAGGCAGAAAGAGGAATCAGTTAAAATTTTTGCTCTTTGGTCTATGAAGGGATCATAGCTGGAGGGAAAACTATATATAAATTAGCACATTATTAGTCCCAAACTAGATAAGCAAATTTTGCAATTCCCAAATTGTGGGGTCTGTATGCTGAGTTTACTTTTTATAGAAAATACTGAATATATACAATATATCCACATATATTCATATTTCTGTATACACATAGATCTATATTTTAACTTAGGTCATTTGTGTTTCATGTAGTGAAGAAAATATTTTGTTGTTGTTACGGTTTGGTCACTAAGTCGTGTCTGACTCTTTTGCAACCCCATGGACTGTAGAATATCGGGCTCCACTGTCGATGGGATTCTCCAGGCACGAATACTGGAGTGAGTTGCCATTTCCTGGTCCAGGGAATCTTCCTGACCCAGGGATCAAACTGACGTCTACTGTATCAGCAGGTGAATTCTTTACCACTGAGCCACCAAAAGTTAAAATATTATAACTCACTTATAAACAAAGTACTTTTTCCCCTAGCACATATCTAAAAGAACATTTTCAGTGGAGGTAAAATTTGCCCCAAACCAGCAAGTCTTTTCTTTCCACCTGATTGAGCATCCAACAGTGAAGGTCAAAATATCTCCTAAGAGAAGGCAGGCGAGAAGATGAGGGCTCTCGGGGACAGAGGCAGAAATGGGCCTATTTTATGAATTGCGCCATTAGAACATTCTTTATTTCCAGAGGAAATAAATATCCCAAGCCCTTGTTTACATATAAAGCTCTTCTGAAACTGTTCAGAGGAAAGGGACTGCCACAGAGGGAATACGGTAGGAAAGCTGGAGGGCATCGCTCATGTGTCCACAGAACTCACTTCCCTCGTACTTCAATTAGCAACAGCTACACCCACATCGTACCTAGAATAAGATGTGTTTGTAGCTACTGTTTACAGAGCACTTTGTATAAATGTTGTATTCAAAGATACAAAATTGTCTTAAAATATATTTCACATTTAAATACTCTCTCATCAACTTTGATATCCCACAGGTACATAAATCAATCATACCTTCTTTATAGCAGTGAGCTTAGTACTCAATGAGGCAGAAAGAGGAATCAGTTAAAATTTTTGCTCTTTGGTCTATGAAGGGATCATAGCTGGAGGGAAAACTATATATAAATTAGCACATTATTAGTCCCAAACTAGATAAGCAAATTTTGCAATTCCCAAATTGTGGGGTCTGTATGCTGAGTTTACTTTTTATAGAAAATACTGAATATATACAATATATCCACATATATTCATATTTCTGTATACACATAGATCTATATTTTAACTTAGGTCATTTGTGTTTCATGTAGTGAAGAAAATATTTTGTTGTTGTTACGGTTTGGTCACTAAGTCGTGTCTGACTCTTTTGCAACCCCATGGACTGTAGTATATCAGGCTCCCCTGTCGATGGGATTCTCCAGGCACGAATACTGGAGTGGGTTGCCATTTCCTGGTCCAGGGAATCTTCCTGACCCAGGGATCAAACTGACGTCTACTGTATCAGCAGGTGAATTCTTTACCACTGAGCCACCAAAAAGTTAAAATATTATAACTCACTTATAAGGCTTCTTAAAAGCTATGAAGGGCTTCCCTGGTAGCTCAGTGGTAAATGTCTGCCAATGTCTGCCAATGCCAGAGACACGAGTTCGATCCCTGATCCGAGAAGATTCCACATGCTGCAGAGCAACTAAGCCCGTGAGCCACAACTATGGAACCTGTACTGTAGAGCTTTGGAGCTGCAACTATGGACCCCATGTGCCACAACTACTGAAGCCCGTGTGCCCCAGAGCCTGAGTTCCACAACAAGAGAAGTCATCACCACAAGAAGCCTGCTCACCTCAACTAGAGAGGAGCCCCCACTCCCTGCAGCTAGAGAAGAGCCTGTGGAAGCAGTGAAAAGCCAGAAGAGCCAAAAGTAAATTTTAAGAAAAGCCATGAAATGGGATTCTAGATACTTTTATGCTGATATAAGTATTTCAACACAAGAATCAATAAATGTCACAGAAAGCAGTTTTCTGGCAAGAAGAATATGCTCATTCTTTGTTTCTTAGTAAACATCATTAAAACCCATCAGTATATATTTCCAAAGACAAGGATGAAGTCACTCAATTATCTTCAAGTGCAATAAAATGCAAGAAAAACAAGAACTAATTAGAAGAGCAAAAATACTAAAATGGCTGATTTGGCTTAAAGTGCATGACACACACCAAAAGTGTAGCACATGCATTAGCTATCAAAATAGAACTGTGAATAGGGTCCAGGCAGGCAGAAGCAGTGCGCAGCCAAGTCGCCGTGGAACTGATGGCGCAGTCCCGCCTGAAAGAAAAGAATTTAACCAACCTTGAAGTCACTGTATACACATAGATATATTTTAACTTAGGTCATTTGTGTTTCATGTAGTGAAGAAAATATTTTGTTGTTGTTACGGTTTGGTCACTAAGTCGTGTCTGACTCTTTTGCAACCCCATGGACTGTAGTATATCAGGCTCCCTGTCGATGGGATTCTCCAGGCACGAATACTGGAGTGGGTTGCCATTTCCTGGTCCAGGGAATCTTCCTGACCCAGGGATCAAACTGACGTCTACTGTATCAGCAGGTGAATTCTTTACCACTGAGCCACCAAAAAGTTAAAATATTATAACTCACTTATAAGGCTTCTTAAAAGCTATGAAGGGCTTCCCTGGTAGCTCAGTGGTAAATGTCTGCCAATGTCTGCCAATGCCAGAGACACGAGTTCGATCCCTGATCCGAGAAGATTCCACATGCTGCAGAGCAACTAAGCCCGTGAGCCACAACTATGGAACCTGTACTGTAGAGCTTTGGAGCTGCAACTATGGACCCCATGTGCCACAACTACTGAAGCCCGTGTGCCCCAGAGCCTGAGTTCCACAACAAGAGAAGTCATCACCACAAGAAGCCTGCTCACCTCAACTAGAGAGGAGCCCCCACTCCCTGCAGCTAGAGAAGAGCCTGTGGAAGCAGTGAAAAGCCAGAAGAGCCAAAAGTAAATTTTAAGAAAAGCCATGAAATGGGATTCTAGATACTTTTATGCTGATATAAGTATTTCAACACAAGAATCAATAAATGTCACAGAAAGCAGTTTTCTGGCAAGAAGAATATGCTCATTCTTTGTTTCTTAGTAAACATCATTAAAACCCATCAGTATATATTTCCAAAGACAAGGATGAAGTCACTCAATTATCTTCAAGTGCAATAAAATGCAAGAAAAACAAGAACTAATTAGAAGAGCAAAAATACTAAAATGGCTGATTTGGCTTAAAGTGCATGACACACACCAAAAGTGTAGCACATGCATTAGCTATCAAAATAGAACTGTGAATAGGGTCCAGGCAGGCAGAAGCAGTGACGTCAGCCAAGTCGCCGTGGAACTGATGGCGTCAGTGCAGGAGGGGCCTGTGATCAGGAAAGAACTGGGGAAGAAACATGTCTTAATCTTGGCTCTGAAAGAAAAGAATTTAACCAACCTTTTAAAGGAAGCTCTGGCTCCAAGAATACCTGATACGGCTGGCACGGCTGGCACGCAGGACCCCCAGAGACTGAAAAGAACCAGATGACGTGCATGCCAACCCCACCGAACTTTTCAGAACTGGGAATTTATCACCATTTCGTGGGAGAGTTCACTTTGCCTAAGTCATACTGTATGTTTTTAATAGAATCATAGTTGATTTACAATGTTATATTAGTTTCAGGTGTACAACACAGTGATACAACATTTTTACAGATTCAAAGCTACTATAAAATAATGGCTATCTTTTCCTGCACTAGTGTGTATCTCTTAATCCCCTGTTTCGTCCCTACTTCCCTCTCCCACGTGTAACCCTTCTTTTATTCTTTGTTACCTGTGAGTCTGCTCCTGTTTTGTTATATTCATTCATTTATTTTTTAGATTTCATATAGAAGTGACAATATAGTGTATTCGTCTTTCTCTAGCTAACGTACTTCACTATGTATGATCATCTCCAGGTCCATCCATGTTGTTGCAAATGGCAGCATTTCATTCTTTTGGGGCTGAGTAATATTCCATCGTTTTTATAGATCACATCTTCTTTCTCTATTCATCATCGCATTTGAGAACACTTAAGAACCAAACCTCATGGATTACATTTAATTTATAAATTCACTCTAAAATTAATGGATTTGAGCAGACTATGTAAAAACTATGTAAAAACAGTTCCCTCCCGCTCCCAAGAGCTAATGTGCTAATGCACACAGTGCCTCTTCAAAAAGAGCAGATAGTAAAATGCTCCAAATCCTACTGACCATGAAAACTTCATTTTGTGGAACCCCCATGGGACTAATGTTCTATGAGAAGTACTTTAGCAACACATCTGGACCACAGAGTCCCATATATTTGTTCAATATACATTTGTAAACCCAAAACAGCACAGACTCCCTAGGCGTCATAACTACTCGGGCACATAAACACCAGGCATGTTTAAGGACTCTCAATTGAGCATGTAAAAGCGGTAGGGTCTCCGGACTGCTATCCATAGGATCAAGCTGAAATAGTTGCAAAAAGAGATCAATCCACCTTTAGTTTGTATAGACAAAGGAGGATACTTTGGAACCCCAGTACCGTGGCTCATGGAGAAATTGCCAAAGTACAGTTCAGTAGAGTAGAAGGGTACTGCAGAGACATTTGAAAAAGTCCTGTTCATCTTTGGAGTTCACGCCCTTCCTCTTCTCTCCTGGGGGCTCTCCACTCTGCGGGTCGGGCACAGGAGGGACTTCCTAAAGGTGCTGGTTTCTTCCCTCTCCCCCTGGCCCCTCCCAGCCTCTGCAGTTTTGTTCTGTCTCTTCCTTCTTCTGCAGCACTTTCCCTCATCCACTCTGCCTAACTGAATCTTTGCCCTGCTTGGTTTTTTTACTCTTTCATGTCTGCATGTCTATCTTTCCAAAAAATTATTTCAAATCCCTGATGACCAGAACCACATACCTCCTTCTGATTCCATTGCAGTACCTGGCTGAGGGCTGAGCCTTTACGAAATATTTGTGACAGCTGTTATATCCAACCGACATGACTACAAGGGATTTCGTTTATCACTCATGTTTGAACAAAACTCCATTGAGAAACGGAACTCTGATCTGAGGTCTCTAGCTCTGTGTTTTGATTTTAAATTGATTTCATTTCACATTTCAACACAGGCTACGATTCTCTGAGATTCTGTTTTCTTAAAAGCTGGATCAACAGCAGCAGAAAGAAAGAAAACTGGAGACCTAATAGAGACCCTAATTGAGGAGATGATATGTGTCACCAGGAGCAAAGTTCTAGAATTGTGCTATTCAATATGATAGTCGCTAGCCACATCCAGCTATTAGCGGGCCTCAGTTGAGATGTGGCACCATATATGCATCACAGTCCAAAGACGTATAATGGAAAAAAGAATGCTAAATACCTCAATAATTTTTAAAATTTTCTTTCTTTTCCCCATCATGCCTCTTTTTTTATTTGTACTTATTTATTTATTTTTTGTATGCCATAGTTTTTATCCAACAAAGGAACAACTTAAATGTTCACTATTAGGAGGAGGATTAAATAAAACCACAGGATCCGTCTCTACTGGGGATCTCTACTGTCTTGTGAGCCTTACAAAACTGTAAGGCCAATTTCTACGTCTCAGTGTGGAAAGAAATTAGAGACACTGTTAGATGAAGGAGCAAATTTCCAAAAAACATTCCAATTAATACACAAGAAAACACAAAACAAAATATATATTTCCATTTGCACTCATATAGCCTGTAACTGCAGAGAGAAAGTCTAGAAAAATATTTAGTAACTAGACATCAGCAACTTCGTTCTATTTTTTTGGCCACACCATGAGGCTTGTGGGATATTAGTTCCCTTATTTGTATTTATTCTCATCCATCTTTTTATTCTTTGGCATGTGTGGGTCTCCCATTGCAGTGGCCTCTCTCACTACAGAGCACCAGCTCTGGGCACATGCGCTCCAGAGCGCTGGCTTGCAATTGGACACACCGGTCCAGTCGCTCCACAGCACATGGGACCTTCCTGGGCCAGGGACTGAACCAGCGCCCCTTGCACTGCAAGGAGAACTCTTTACCCACTGGACCACCAGGGAAGCCCAATATCTCAATCATTTTTAACGCTGTATGTATGAGTCGTGTCTGACTCGTTGCGACCCCGTGGACTATAGCCCACCGAGATCCTCTGTCCGGGGAATTCTCCAGGCAAGAATACTGGAGACAGTAACTGTCCCCTTCTCCAGAGGATCTGCCACATCCAAGCATCGAACCCAGATGTCCAGGGGTCTTAGAGGCAGATTCTGTACTGTCTGAGTCACCAGGGAGGCCCTTTTAATATTGAGTATCTATGAAAATAAAATGTTTGGATATACTGGGCTAATTAAAACATTCATTTTAGCTGTTTCCTTTTACTTTTTCAGGTGGCTCCTGGAAAAGTCAAAATTGCACATGGGGCTTACATTCTATTGCTGTTAGTCAGAGCTAGTCTAGTGTTCTTAGCGTCCAAAAACAGAAAAGTAGTCCAAATATGAAATGTGGCTCCTCCCAGATAAAAACTCACTTCACAGAGACCGTGAAGACTGCACGCTGTGGGGCCCGTACCCCACAGCAAGCCGGAGGACACCGTTGACCATCTAACATCTGGGCACCAACGAGCCAGATGCCCGGACACAGCTCATGTCAAAGGTAGTTTGCACTCTGGCAATTTATTGCGGCCCAAAACAGTGCTTGAGTATACCAAGTTGTGGGCCACTGCAGGAGAAAGCTGATGTGGAGTGAGCTTAGATCCTTTCTCAAAGAGCTACCTGGAGCAGCAGAGAGGCCTCGAGAGGTTGTAGGTACCAGCGGACACCTCAGGCTCGAGAAGGACATATAACCAACCAATGAGAACATAGATGCCATATGTGGAATCTAAAATATGATAAAAATCAACACTGTCATGAAACAAAAAATGGACTCACAGTCTGGTGGTTGCCACGGGAAAGAGGAATCGAGGAGGGAGTTTGGGATTAGCAGAGGCAAACTATTATATATAGGATGGATAAACAGGGTTCTATACACACAGGGTCCTGCACAGGAAACTATCCAGCCACCCTGTGACAAACCATAATGGAAAACAATATGAAAAAGAATATATATATATATATATATATATATATATAATATATGTATACACACACGTATAACTGAGTCATACTGCTATACAGAAGAAAATAACACATTATAAATCAACTACAGAAGGGGATGGCAACCCACGTGTGTATTCTTGCCTGGAGAATTCCATGGCCAGAGGAACCTGGTGGGCTGCAGAACATGGAGCAGAGAGTTGGACACAACTGAGTGACTAACACACACACGCTTCAATTAAACTTTTTAAAAAGAATAACAGAGAGGTCCTTGCTTGAAAGTCTGAAAAGGACCATAACAGTGCATCCCTCAGCAGGGGAACACTAGCCACTAAGTGGACTGAAAGGGTCAGTGAGTGGCAAACAGAAGTCACACAGCGTCATGGTCGCATCCCCCAGGCCTGCTGGTCATACCGGGCATGTGCGCGGTACGGCAGCACACGTTTCCTATGTGCATGCGTGGCATCCTCAGTCATGGAAACTGCGTATCTATGTCAACAGATGCATTTCCTGAAACTATTCTCGGGAAAAACAAGTTTACTCAATGAGCCACCAACTGCCAACTGCTGCAATACCGCTTTAGAAGCATGGTCCCACTAAACGCATTCTGCCTCTGCTATTCACACATTCGCATTTACTTTCCAGTAAGACTAAATAACAAAAGCTAGGCTTGCAGAGGTCAACAGCTTATTACTTGCTACCTTTTCAGAGAAAAAGAAAACGAGCGGAGTTCACGGAGCTCTGCCTTCCAAAGGCACTTTGAGAGCGGGGGTCTGCCTATGGCATTTACTCTGAGAGCTTTAAGAAAAGACACTTAAAATCTAATATTACATAAAATTCGTATCATAAATGCAGCTCTGAAAAACTTACTTCCAAATGAGGTTGGGGGTGGCAGTAGGGTTGGGAAAGAATCTCCATTTCATCAACACCTTCTGGAAAAACTTCAGCGAAAAACAGCACAAGAAAATCAGCTCTTGATTCCATGACACAATCTAGACAGCCCACTGAGGTCATGACTCTGCTCTTTTTTTAATAAGGCAAAGGCATCTGAAACGCATCATCTGGTTATTATGTATCTGGAGCACTACGTGTTAGTCTTTTCCATTTATCAGCTGCAGACACTGCTTTCCTGGCTTTACAACATAAATGCTCATCAACCACCTTCAGGATAGTTTTTGGAATTTTGTTCAGTGAAAGCATTAAAAGAGATCTCCATGCAAAATCATCACTTGTGGATCATCAGAGAAACGAAGTTATGAAGAGCAGTGTTTCTCATACATCAGCTGCGCACAAGAGAGTGAAAGAGAATTACAGTCAGCCTACCCGTCCTCCATTCTACGCTTCAACTACTAGAGACAAACAAAACCTAAACGCCTTTCCTGGCTCCATTACATCTAGACTCCCTTAAAAGGGCAAGTATGATGACCACACTCTGTTTACCGGCCACGGCCACGCTTCTCTGATGGACAGTGACGGGGTCCCGTTCTTTCACTTCTCTTCTCCACACCTGTCCCCCACTGCTCCTTTCTTAAAGCTGTCAGTCAGTAATGCTTTCCCATCACTACTACTCAGCAGAAGAGCCAACTGGCATTATCTCATGAGCCTACAACAGATGCATTTCCTGAAACTATTCTCGGGAAAAACAAGTTTACTCAATGAGCCACCAACTGCCAACTGCTGCAATACCGCTTTAGAAGCATGGTCCCACTAAACGCATTCTGCCTCTGCTATTCACACATTCGCATTTACTTTCCAGTAAGACTAAATAACAAAAGCTAGGCTTGCAGAGGTCAACAGCTTATTACTTGCTACCTTTTCAGAGAAAAAGAAAACGAGCGGAGTTCACGGAGCTCTGCCTTCCAAAGGCACTTTGAGAGCGGGGGTCTGCCTATGGCATTTACTCTGAGAGCTTTAAGAAAAGACACTTAAAATCTAATATTACATAAAATTCGTATCATAAATGCAGCTCTGAAAAACTTACTTCCAAATGAGGTTGGGGGTGGCAGTAGGGTTGGGAAAGAATCTCCATTTCATCAACACCTTCTGGAAAAACTTCAGCGAAAAACAGCACAAGAAAATCAGCTCTTGATTCCATGACACAATCTAGACAGCCCACTGAGGTCATGACTCTGCTCTTTTTTTAATAAGGCAAAGGCATCTGAAACGCATCATCTGGTTATTATGTATCTGGAGCACTACGTGTTAGTCTTTTCCATTTATCAGCTGCAGACACTGCTTTCCTGGCTTTACAACATAAATGCTCATCAACCACCTTCAGGATAGTTTTTGGAATTTTGTTCAGTGAAAGCATTAAAAGAGATCTCCATGCAAAATCATCACTTGTGGATCATCAGAGAAACGAAGTTATGAAGAGCAGTGTTTCTCATACATCAGCTGCGCACAAGAGAGTGAAAGAGAATTACAGTCAGCCTACCCGTCCTCCATTCTACGCTTCAACTACTAGAGACAAACAAAACCTAAACGCCTTTCCTGGCTCCATTACATCTAGACTCCCTTAAAAGGGCAAGTATGATGACCACACTCTGTTTACCGGCCACGGCCACGCTTCTCTGATGGACAGTGACGGGGTCCCGTTCTTTCACTTCTCTTCTCCACACCTGTCCCCCACTGCTCCTTTTTCTTAAAGCTGTCAGTCAGTAATGCTTTCCCTCATCCATTCGCTACTACTCGTCAGCAGAAGAGCCAACAGATCTTGATTTGGTGAAAATCCAAGTGTTGTCTTCACAGTTTAGCCTTGGGTAGGAATTTAACATGGAACGAATGATTCGAGATTTCAAAGAATTCTTGCCCATGCTTACATTCAGACGACACGTGATAAAGACCTCTAGATGGGGTAATGAGAGAAAACTTCTTGTTATTAGAATTGATGCTTCCAAAAGGCTTCATACTCTGGCTCACACGAAGTCTGACATTAAAATATTAATCCCATTCCCTATGCTTTAAGAATCATGCAAGGTAATGCTTCTCACTGCTTTTTAAACCCAGTCAATTTTCAACCTCAAACATCTAACGTGTTTGATGACTGACGTCACTAGAACTGACACTATTTTAGGCTAAAAACTCAAACGACTCTCATAAAGAGGAAAAGAAATGGCCACATACTCATTTGAATGAACTGCTGACTCTGTAAAGGTAATTCCAAAAACATGTTTCCAAATATGGCTTAAATATTTGTAATACTGTAAGAAAGCTATATAACCTTCCATGGTAACTGCACTAAACAACAATACTCATTTTGCATGCCTACATTTAAGAATGTTGGTCCAGTCATTTGCAGTCAATTCATATGTTCTGCAAATGGACAGGAATCATCTTCTCTCCAAGAATGGATTGTTATATTTAAAACATCAGAATCAATCAAACAGAGAAACAGCCCCAAACTCTGCATAACACACACCCAAGCAATACTCAAGACTCCTTTCTCTTGGCTTTTAAAATGATTTAAAAACAACCTAGCTCAACTCTCCCTCCAGAGAGGAAAACTACCCACCTAGCCAAATTTCCTGAAGGGCTTTTCCCTCCCAGCTAATCTGACAAACAAAACCTAAACGCCTTTCCTGGCTCCATTACATCTAGACTCCCTTAAAAGGGCAAGTATGATGACCACACTCTGTTTACCGGCCACGGCCACGCTTCTCTGATGGACAGTGACGGGGTCCCGTTCTTTCACTTCTCTTCTCCACACCTGTCCCCCACTGCTCCTTTTTCTTAAAGCTGTCAGTCAGTAATGCTTTCCCTCATCCATTCGCTACTACTCGTCAGCAGAAGAGCCAACAGATCTTGATTTGGTGAAAATCCAAGTGTTGTCTTCACAGTTTAGCCTTGGGTAGGAATTTAACATGGAACGAATGATTCGAGATTTCAAAGAATTCTTGCCCATGCTTACATTCAGACGACACGTGATAAAGACCTCTAGATGGGGTAATGAGAGAAAACTTCTTGTTATTAGAATTGATGCTTCCAAAAGGCTTCATACTCTGGCTCACACGAAGTCTGACATTAAAATATTAATCCCATTCCCTATGCTTTAAGAATCATGCAAGGTAATGCTTCTCACTGCTTTTTAAACCCAGTCAATTTTCAACCTCAAACATCTAACGTGTTTGATGACTGACGTCACTAGAACTGACACTATTTTAGGCTAAAAACTCAAACGACTCTCATAAAGAGGAAAAGAAATGGCCACATACTCATTTGAATGAACTGCTGACTCTGTAAAGGTAATTCCAAAAACATGTTTCCAAATATGGCTTAAATATTTGTAATACTGTAAGAAAGCTATATAACCTTCCATGGTAACTGCACTAAACAACAATACTCATTTTGCATGCCTACATTTAAGAATGTTGGTCCAGTCATTTGCAGTCAATTCATATGTTCTGCAAATGGACAGGAATCATCTTCTCTCCAAGAATGGATTGTTATATTTAAAACATCAGAATCAATCAAACAGAGAAACAGCCCCAAACTCTGCATAACACACACCCAAGCAATACTCAAGACTCCTTTCTCTTGGCTTTTAAAATGATTTAAAAACAACCTAGCTCAACTCTCCCTCCAGAGAGGAAAACTACCCACCTAGCCAAATTTCCTGAAGGGCTTTTCCCTCCCAGCTAATCTATAACTTCTACCCTAAAACGCTTCATTCTAGAATTCTACTTAGAATTTCTCAGAAAATTTTCCATGGTTACTAATGACCTCTCCCCGAGTAAAACTCAAGCATGGCTCAGTGGTTATGTACACAGGCTTATGAGCCAGACTTACTGGGTTCAGCTTTTGACTGCACCACTTACAAGCTATCTGACCTTGGGCAAGCTCTTTGACCTCCCCTTGCCTCTGTTTCCTCCTCTATAAAATGGGACTCATCATCGGACTTTTCTCATAAGGCTGTTGCAAATCCCAACTAGTCAAGTATTAGACTGGAAGAGTCGAATGACTGCCAAGCTATTTCCTGAAGTCCTCCTTCATGTGGTTTCTCTGGCTACTCAGTGCTCTGTTGGTTCTCTTGCTTCTCCGCACGTTTTCTCAATGTCTATGCTTTGTCCTCTTCCTCCTCAGACTTGTTCATCATTAACCCCTCCCCATCTCCAAGTTCAGGTCTATCGCCAACATTCTTTTCTCTTTTTTTACTACCTTGAGAACTCTGATCCCCTTACCTGATTCACTGTGTTTAACAGAAGAGCATTTAACAAGATTTTAAATAGCCTGCATTCTAAGAGGGCAAGAGAAAGTGTGATTCAAATAGGCTTGTTGGCAGTAACTATGGCAATACACAACTAGCTTAGGTTGTCACTGCCAAAACAGGCGCTGACCTCGTGTCAATATTCTAATACCAAACGTGAACATACTGTACCACGGAGCGTAGGCAATGATACTTTGTATTGGTTGCTAAAAAACTAAACACAACAACAATACTCATTTTGCATGCCTACATTTAAGAATGTTGGTCCAGTCATTTGCAGTCAATTCATATGTTCTGCAAATGGACAGGAATCATCTTCTCTCCAAGAATGGATTGTTATATTTAAAACATCAGAATCAATCAAACAGAGAAACAGCCCCAAACTCTGCATAACACACACCCAAGCAATACTCAAGACTCCTTTCTCTTGGCTTTTAAAATGATTTAAAAACAACCTAGCTCAACTCTCCCTCCAGAGAGGAAAACTACCCACCTAGCCAAATTTCCTGAAGGGCTTTTCCCTCCCAGCTAATCTATAACTTCTACCCTAAAACGCTTCATTCTAGAATTCTACTTAGAATTTCTCAGAAAATTTTCCATGGTTACTAATGACCTCTCCCCGAGTAAAACTCAAGCATGGCTCAGTGGTTATGTACACAGGCTTATGAGCCAGACTTACTGGGTTCAGCTTTTGACTGCACCACTTACAAGCTATCTGACCTTGGGCAAGCTCTTTGACCTCCCCTTGCCTCTGTTTCCTCCTCTATAAAATGGGACTCATCATCGGACTTTTCTCATAAGGCTGTTGCAAATCCCAACTAGTCAAGTATTAGACTGGAAGAGTCGAATGACTGCCAAGCTATTTCCTGAAGTCCTCCTTCATGTGGTTTCTCTGGCTACTCAGTGCTCTGTTGGTTCTCTTGCTTCTCCGCACGTTTTCTCAATGTCTATGCTTTGTCCTCTTCCTCCTCAGACTTGTTCATCATTAACCCCTCCCCATCTCCAAGTTCAGGTCTATCGCCAACATTCTTTTCTCTTTTTTTACTACCTTGAGAACTCTGATCCCCTTACCTGATTCACTGTGTTTAACAGAAGAGCATTTAACAAGATTTTAAATAGCCTGCATTCTAAGAGGGCAAGAGAAAGTGTGATTCAAATAGGCTTGTTGGCAGTAACTATGGCAATACACAACTAGCTTAGGTTGTCACTGCCAAAACAGGCGCTGACCTCGTGTCAATATTCTAATACCAAACGTGAACATACTGTACCACGGAGCGTAGGCAATGATACTTTGTATTGGTTGCTAAAGACCCAAGCAGAGAGAAGGCAAGAATGAGGCAGAGGGGGCAATCAGGAAAACCATAAATGTAAATATATAGAAAAAAATATGTAAGAGGAAGAGTATGAGAGAAACTTGGGGTGTGAAAGAAAGCACAAAGAGATGTGATCTCTGCTACGATAGGCAGTGGGAGGGGGCAAACTCAAGTGCCCACGGCGGCTAACAGGCAAGCTAAATGAACAAAGTGAGCAGGATGCGGACAATAGGGAGTGGGATGGCCTATGGAAAACTGGAGATTATAACTAAAAGCAGTCACATCCAGTTTTTTAAAAGTAAACATTACAGGCCAAACAAAACACAGGCCTCTACTTGTCTTCCTCTGAATGTAGACAGACAATAGCATCATTGCCACCTGCCAAGGAAGATTATCTAGCCAAAAATTTTTGATAAGACATATTCACTGTATTGGCTAAAAGCTACCAGTTTGATTGCATGTGTTGAATCAATGTTATGATTCGTAATTCAACCATGGATCCACTGTTTGTCTCCATCACAAACCAAAACACCATGTTCATGGGGTTTTAAGATTCATCTAATGGCTTAAAGTGATCTAAATCCTGCCAGTATCATACTGAAAGGGTTTTTCCAACTTGAGACTTAAACCCAGGGCCCAGACCTGATCAAACCCCGCTTGGGACTTGAACCCACGTGGCTGCAGCTTGAATTCCAGTCTAAACCCTGTTTGGGACTCGAACCCACGTAGTCAGGACTCAACCCTGGCCAAAACCCTGTCTGGGACTCGAACCCACGCAGCTGGGATTTAATCCAGCACTCACCCAATGTCTGGACCCACTGAGGCTCAGGTTCTTTGTGCCTCAACGCAGAAGGAATTCAGCAAGAAGCAGAGTGACAGACAAGAAGAGGATTTATTAGGATACGGTACTTGTAAGCGGTGCAAGCGGGCAGGCAGGAAAGCTCTGCTCTCTCTCCCTTCCGTTGAGTGGGCAGCAATATATATAGGAGGGTAGAAGACCGCCCCCCTCAAGTAGATACAGATGTAAGGCATACCTCATTAGTTCCTTCTCTGCCAGCTCCTGCTTCATCAGCTGTTTCTACCCAGTCAAGCCTGCTTTACTGAACAAGGAGCAGCTCTCCTGAGTTATCGTCAACTCACTGGCCTCCCAACCTTTCTCCGGTTTCACCCTTCTGCCTACCATCCCCTACTAGGACTCTACAACCACCTACCTATCTACTCTGTCCCTATCAATACCACCACCCCCAAATATTCTACACCTGCACTGGCCCTCTGAGAACAGCTGCAGATATATAAAGGTTCCAAGCTCTCCGGGCACAAAGACACTTATCCTGAGACGTGGTGGTGGTGGTTTAGTCACTAAGTCATGTCTGACTCATGCGAGCCCATGAACTGCAGCCCCCCCCTGGGAAAAATGGCTCCCTCTGAGAACAGCTGCAGATATCCATCAATGTAGACAACAATAGCATCATGCCATAGGAAGATTATCTAGCCAAAAATTTTGATAAGACATTCATGGGCTAAAAGCTACCAGTTTGATTGCATGTGTTGAATCAATGTTATGATTCGTAATTCAACCATGGATCCACTGTTTGTCTCCATCACAAACCAAAACACCATGTTCATGGGGTTTTAAGATTCATCTAATGGCTTAAAGTGATCTAAATCCTGCCAGTATCATACTGAAAGGGTTTTTCCAACTTGAGACTTAAACCCAGGGCCCAGACCTGATCAAACCCCGCTTGGGACTTGAACCCACGTGGCTGCAGCTTGAATTCCAGTCTAAACCCTGTTTGGGACTCGAACCCACGTAGTCAGGACTCAACCCTGGCCAAAACCCTGTCTGGGACTCGAACCCACGCAGCTGGGATTTAATCCAGCACTCACCCAATGTCTGGACCCACTGAGGCTCAGGTTCTTTGTGCCTCAACGCAGAAGGAATTCAGCAAGAAGCAGAGTGACAGACAAGAAGAGGATTTATTAGGATACGGTACTTGTAAGCGGTGCAAGCGGGCAGGCAGGAAAGCTCTGCTCTCTCTCCCTTCCGTTGAGTGGGCAGCAATATATATAGGAGGGTAGAAGACCGCCCCCCTCAAGTAGATACAGATGTAAGGCATACCTCATTAGTTCCTTCTCTGCCAGCTCCTGCTTCATCAGCTGTTTCTACCCAGTCAAGCCTGCTTTACTGAACAAGGAGCAGCTCTCCTGAGTTATCGTCAACTCACTGGCCTCCCAACCTTTCTCCGGTTTCACCCTTCTGCCTACCATCCCCTACTAGGACTCTACAACCACCTACCTATCTACTCTGTCCCTATCAATACCACCACCCCCAAATATTCTACACCTGCACTGGCCCTCTGAGAACAGCTGCAGATATATAAAGGTTCCAAGCTCTCCGGGCACAAAGACACTTATCCTGAGACGTGGTGGTGGTGGTTTAGTCACTAAGTCATGTCTGACTCATGCGAGCCCATGAACTGCAGCCCGCCAGGCTCCTCTGTCCATGGGATTCTCCAGGCAAGAAGACTGGAGTGGGTAACCATTCCCTTCTCCAGAGGATCTTCCAGGCTCAGGGATCTGCACTACAGGCAGATTCTTTACTGTCTGAGTCCATCAGCATGGTAAGCTTTGCTTAAAACGAAATCAATGAAAAACACTAGGACTGTCCACCAATAGGCATGCAGCAATTACTTCCAGGAGATTCTTGGTCATTATCTGACAATCGTTATCTCCAGTTTCTGGCGCTTCAAAATAAGTTCAGGTCAGCATATACTGGCCATGTACTAAGCATCAGGTACTGAACTTGGTTTAGAAATTTAAGAGATAATGAAACATAGTTGCTGCTGAAGCTCATTCTCTAGTGGACGAGAGGGATGTGGAAACCTGCTCTCTCAATACTATCTGATAAGTGCTATCCAAAGAGGTGTGGAGAGCATGCTTAGGTAGAATGCAGAAGAAGCCCTGGGCTCAGCCTCCCAGAAGAAGAAAGGAAAACGAGCGAAGATCTTCTGAACGTTCTTTTTTTTTTCTTTTAAATAAAAAGCGATATTCCAATTAAAACATAATGCAACTAGCTTAGGTAGCTACAAACCTTAGGAAGCATACTAAGTCACCATCAGAAGTGACACTGCACACTTCTTCCCTGTTCTTCAGGATGGATCTGCCCTTTCCCAGTCCTCCGTCGTCATCTATCACTCTTGAAATCACAAGCATTCACTTGAGTAGAAGGATACAGTGCCTCTAATTCTTTAGAGAGGTGAGCAGATGACTTCCATGAGAACAGAAAACAGTGAACACTACAAATGGAAATATAATCCTGGAATCAAAGAGACTCCCCTCTCCTATGTGGTGAGGGAAGTTACACTGATAATGCCCCTCCTCCCGTTGAAGGCGTGAGACTGTATTCACGGATGGACAGGCAAAGGGTAATGATGAAAGAGAGCCTGCCTCCTCTTCACTCTGCACGACCACAAATGCCTGACAATCTGCCACTGAGGGACCAATTGTATTTAGATGATCACCACTGTCAAGATTCTATGGGGCCACAATGTATTTCCACCTAAACGCAAATTTTAGGATACTCTTCCCATGGAGGGGAGCCGTTAAAGACACTCCAAAATCTGGAGAAATCGCCAACTAAATATGCCAGCTGTAATGAACAGTTCATTAACTTAATCTGGTCACATCATTTCTGAATCTTGGTTAAAGAAATAACTGTGGTTGGTTAAATGTCACGCCCTTATTATCTTAAATTGTCGTATCAGTACCTGTAACTATAGGTGTCAATATTCTTTGCAGCAAATTCTTAGAGATAAAATGCCGTTACATCATTCTATTAGCCACTTTGTAAAACAAAGTAACCTCACTATTTTCAATTGAGAAATTATTTTCACACCCTGCTCAAGTTACACATTAACTATTTTTCATCTCAGCAATTTAAATCTTACATCATTATCACTCAGTAAAATAATAAGGCTACAGAATGATACTACCTAATCAAAACAGTTATCTCTGTTCCTCTTGAGACCATTAAATACACACAAGCTCCAAGTCAGTAAAAGACACAAATCGGAAACCAGAGTTTCAAAGAGAGACTCCAAAATCACGCCAAATACAATGTAAAGGCCAACAGTCCATGGAGCACCACCTATCTGTACCATGCGGTGGCCTTGCCTTGTGCACAGACATGAAATATAATTTATCTAGTAACAACAGAGTTACTTGCTAAAATGTCTGTTGTTGCTTCACCAGCAAAGAACTGAATTTAGACAACCTCACAAAAATGGACAGAGAAAATAATTTCTCGCACACCACCCTCTGCTCTTTGTTTATAAATAACATAGAGTCAACACTTGCTACTGAATTCTTTCCCTCAGAATAAAATGATTTTCATACGACTTTGGAGATAAGTGATGACTGCTGTTTAAAACATTTATGAGTATTTTTCACTGGATAGTTGTCAAGAGTGTTCTGCCCTTTGGTATGAAATGAATCTTCTCAACCTTCACTGTAAAACTAGGAACGATGAGAACGGGCCTATGAATATAGAGACAAGGTGATCAACAAGGCAACGGTTGAGAATGGCACGTGTCCACACATCTCAAGGCCAGGTTCGCATGCACAGGTAGGCAAAGCAGGTAAGGATCTCTTTCAATTAAGGGCAGCAGCATACATGAGGCTCGAGAACAGAAAACCCACATTCAAATTAAAGCTGCTGTGGGTGACCTCAGGAAGCTTCCTTGACCACCCCAACCTTGACTTTTCTCCTACAGCAAGGAAAGAAGGATTAAACACACATCACACGTGGAGCCACAAGGAGTACTGGACAAGCCACAGGTGTGAAAGCACAGTTTCTCGGCCATTGGTGTTTCTAGTGAACTTTGAGTGCTAATAGCTGGTGTTCCACTACAGCCTAAGATCTCTTAGGTCCTAAGAGATGTTTCGGTGTAATTTCTATTTTATTCTGAATGGTTCCCCCTTCCACACAGTGGTTTTATTTGGAGCCACTTAATAATGAACTCAGTCTTGATGGAAAATGTGCCTCTTTCTGTCCTGATGCCAACTGGTCCTTGAGCACAGGCTCACAACCGAGTCCTGCAGTCCATGGGCGAGAGCTGCTGAACAAGGTGCATAGACTTAGGGCCACCACCTTGTCCTCCTAGGACCTTCCCGCCGACAATCCAGAACCCCCTCAGAGCCCAGCAACACTCACGACGTGGCTGCCAGAAGCCAAGACGTGTTGAAGTCCGTTGTAGCTTTAGCTACCAGAGCATCTTTACGCCGACATATTTAAAAACCAGTTACCTCTTTCACACTGGGGTCCAGTAAAGCCGTAAGTGCAGGCACATCGGTTTGGGGCCACGCACCTGCCCCCGTTGAGGCAGCCACTTTCACAGACCGCTGGAAAAGAAGGAGACAGAGGCTGAGCAACGTCACCCGAGTGGACGCCGACAAACGCACGCTGACAGCCCCCTGAAAGGACGGACAACAAACATTCTACAGAGTCACTCTGGCATTTGTTTTATTATTATTATTGTTTTAAAGATTTATTTATTTATTTATTTTGGTGGGGGAGGGGTGGGGAGGGAGGGGAGCAGGCGGGCCACTGCTACTGGTCTTTCATTTGTCCATTTTCATCCATCTTTGTTCCTTGGCCCGTGTGGGCCTCCCATCGCAGTGGCCTCTGTCGTCGCAAAGCACCGGCTCTGGGCGCATGCGCTCCAGAGCTCCGGCTCGGTGATTGGACACATGGGTCCAGCCGCTCCGCGGCATGTGGGATCTTCCCAGGCCAGGGATTGAACCGGCGCCCCTTGCACTGCAAGGCGGTGTCCTTACCCACTGGACCACCAGGGAAGCCCTAGCATTTGTTTTAAACACTGAAATAACAGTTCCAGTTTCCTGGATGTTCCTCATTCATCTCAGGTAAAACTACCTGGAAGAGGTGAGTATACACCTGCGTTAATGCTGGCAGGTTCATCCTGGGAAACATCTGAGCAATGCTTTTCCGTTCTGCATCTACAGTGCTGGCTTATAAGAGACACCCCTGATGAGAACTGCATTTGAGCAAGCTGACGCTTCTCCTTATGATTTATGTTTCATTTCCAGACGGGTTTCATGAGGGAAAACATTGGCTTCTCCACTGTCATCTTTACAGAAACTCAGCCTGTTAAGTCACACTATTAACTGCCAACAATAAAACATGAATGCTGACATTCAGTAATTTATGCACCACAATGAAGACTTGGGCTGAGTATGACAAAAGAATCTCTGGAAAATACTGGTAAGGTAAGTCCAGAGATCCTTATGGGAGGGACATTTGACTTGTCAAGAAAGTTATTAAAATAAAGAGCTGAAAGCTCGTGCCCTGAACAACTCTTCTCTGTACAACTTCCTGCGAGTCCCTCACGCACGGCCTCTGCCTAGGCGTCTTCATCCACGGGGGTAGGCGGCCCCTGCCACATGTGCCAGTTCCACCCACCCCTCAAAGCCCAGTTCAAAACTCATTTCTCCAAGATGCTTCCCTAACACCTCCATCTCCATTTATCCCCTCTTCGTATATTTCCCACACACATATTCCGTACCCTGTGGCAGGCATGCAGTTGAACCACTCAGATCTCTCTCCAAGAAAACCTGTGAGGAGCTCAATCGACTGATCTGCTACTATGTTCTTGCCAAGGACACTTTCCTGGCCACGACCACCCACTGAATAAGCATTGTGGAGACTGGACATTTCTGCCCATCATGAAATCACTGTGATGGGCCATCTTGATTCTGGACTCCCTACCAACCTGACCGAGGCTTTCTTGGAGCCTGCACGATCATCTGAAGTTCCTTTTGCACAACTGTGCTAGCCTTTCCTTCCCTCTCTCCTTGCACAGGTGTCTGACCCGCATCATTGTCTGAAGGTCCTGCCCTCTGACCCCTGCTGTCTCTCCCCTTTATTCTTCATAAGCTTTTTCCCTAATAAATCTCTTACGCATCGAAGTCGGTCTCAGCATCCGTTGGGATGTACTTGAACTGAGACAACCCCTCACAGCCACAGGCTGTGAGGTTTACCACAAAATTAGAGGTTAATATATGTTCATTGTTCTCATTTGCTTCTTAATTCAGGGGAGGTGGAGACGTTTTACGCAGAAAAGAAGTTTTGAGATGGCCTAAGCCACACCCTCCCAGTTTACAGATGAGGAAACTGGAGTCCAGGAAAGGGTTTCTAATTCTGCAGGTGTTCTGAGTGCCCGCTGTGCCCTGGGCTTTGGGCTCTGCTCCCGGAGGCGCTAAAGGGAGCAGGCAGACGACAGCAATCTCTTCGGACTCCCTTTCTGAAAGTGTGTTTCAACCCACCCCTGTCCCACCACCTCTGAGCCACAGCCTTAGAACCAGTCTTCCTGCTTCCTGTCCCTTCTCCCCCACGTTCCGCCCCTGGCACTGTGGCCACAGAGCTCCTCCTCACTGCGAACGGCTGTAAGTGAAGTCTGCAAGGCCCGTGCTCCCCAGCCTTTACACGCACGGCCTGTGGAGTCAGACTGCTTGGGCTCCAATTCCAGCTCTGCTGATCACCCCCTTACACAGGTCACTGAAGTCCCTGGTCCTGGTCTTCCTCTCATAGAAGGCATTAACAATAAAGCTCTCTTCCTCTAAGAGCTGCTGCTATATGAACTGAGCTAATCCATGCGAATGTGTGCCTGGCATATGGTAAACAGAGCAAGTAACTCGACAGATGATATTCCTACCTGGCAGGCTCTTGACCACTCAGATCTCTCTCCAAGAAAACCTGTGAGGAGCTCAATCGACTGATCTGCTACTATGTTCTTGCCAAGGACACTTTCCTGGCCACGACCACCCACTGAATAAGCATTGTGGAGACTGGACATTTCTGCCCATCATGAAATCACTGTGATGGGCCATCTTGATTCTGGACTCCCTACCAACCTGACCGAGGCTTTCTTGGAGCCTGCACGATCATCTGAAGTTCCTTTTGCACAACTGTGCTAGCCTTTCCTTCCCTCTCTCCTTGCACAGGTGTCTGACCCGCATCATTGTCTGAAGGTCCTGCCCTCTGACCCCTGCTGTCTCTCCCCTTTATTCTTCATAAGCTTTTTCCCTAATAAATCTCTTACGCATCGAAGTCGGTCTCAGCATCCGTTGGGATGTACTTGAACTGAGACAACCCCTCACAGCCACAGGCTGTGAGGTTTACCACAAAATTAGAGGTTAATATATGTTCATTGTTCTCATTTGCTTCTTAATTCAGGGGAGGTGGAGACGTTTTACGCAGAAAAGAAGTTTTGAGATGGCCTAAGCCACACCCTCCCAGTTTACAGATGAGGAAACTGGAGTCCAGGAAAGGGTTTCTAATTCTGCAGGTGTTCTGAGTGCCCGCTGTGCCCTGGGCTTTGGGCTCTGCTCCCGGAGGCGCTAAAGGGAGCAGGCAGACGACAGCAATCTCTTCGGACTCCCTTTCTGAAAGTGTGTTTCAACCCACCCCTGTCCCACCACCTCTGAGCCACAGCCTTAGAACCAGTCTTCCTGCTTCCTGTCCCTTCTCCCCCACGTTCCGCCCTGGCACTGTGGCCACAGAGCTCCTCCTCACTGCGAACGGCTGTAAGTGAAGTCTGCAAGGCCCGTGCTCCCCAGCCTTTACACGCACGGCCTGTGGAGTCAGACTGCTTGGGCTCCAATTCCAGCTCTGCTGATCACCCCCTTACACAGGTCACTGAAGTCCCTGGTCCTGGTCTTCCTCTCATAGAAGGCATTAACAATAAAGCTCTCTTCCTCTAAGAGCTGCTGCTATATGAACTGAGCTAATCCATGTGAATGTGTGCCTGGCATATGGTAAACAGAGCAAGTAACTCGACAGATGAATGCTGCTGGTTCCTGTCTTCTCACCCCACTCCCTTGGCTCTATTTTGGGTGAGAACATGGTATGCAGAAAGGCTCTCCAAACATGGCTCAGGACTTCCACTGCGACCTCAGCTCCCTTCCCATCACTCCCTCAGGACATAAGTCCTAGCAGCACCAAAACCTGACATCCCACGCCATGTCACGTTCTGGGTTTTGGCTTACGCTGGGGCAGGTGCCTAAAAGGTCCACCTCCCGACATCTGACAAGAGAATGCCTACCCACGCCTCCACACTCAGCTCAGGGTCTCCCCTGTGGGGAGGCTGCCCACCCCCACTCCCTCCATGCTACTGCTGGGAGCTGCCAAAGGCCTACCCCCCTTCCTGCTTATATGCAGGGTGCAGACAGTCAGGAGGCTGCTGCAGAAACTTTGCTCTATTTACCACAGTCTCCTCCACCAGAGCAAAGACATACACAGCAGCAAAATTTGCAAACAACATGAATAATTGTTTGCCATTAAGGATTCAATAAATAAACAGTAAAGCTCTATCTAATGGAGCATTATGCAACCATCAAAATATAGTGTAAAAAAAATGTAAGGAAACATTCAATAAAATGGAGCATATTTCTGATAAAATACTAAGTAAAAAAGTCGTATGCAAAATTAGGTATCCAATGAGATTTCATGTAGCAAATATGCCTTAAGGCACTAGATGATATCTGGAATGGTGGGGGTGCAGACATTGTATTTTTCATATTTTTTAACTTTTCCAAATTTTCTTCAGGGCATTCTTAGTGTAATCAATAGTGAGTTCTTCAGAGGAATTTTCATCTCTGCAAAGCACAGGGGCTGGTACAGAGTAGATACAGAAAGTATCCACAGGGCAGACAGGGCTTAAACACGAACCAGAGTCCTGACCAGCAGTGTGACAAGTGTCACAACAGCAGAATACAGACTGGGAAGTCAGAGGGAGGCGGACACCAGGCATCAAGAACAAGAACACGCTTGGGAGAAAGACGAGGCTGAGTTCTGGAATATTTTATTGGAGACGCTTCTTGCGAATCCAGGGGGAGATGCTGGGCGATCAGATGGAAGCCATGCCTGTGGAAGGACCAAGAATCCTGCACCTTGGGTGGTGACAGAGCAAGTAACTCGACAGATGAATGCTGCTGGTTCCTGTCTTCTCACCCCACTCCCTTGGCTCTATTTTGGGTGAGAACATGGTATGCAGAAAGGCTCTCCAAACATGGCTCAGGACTTCCACTGCGACCTCAGCTCCCTTCCCATCACTCCCTCAGGACATAAGTCCTAGCAGCACCAAAACCTGACATCCCACGCCATGTCACGTTCTGGGTTTTGGCTTACGCTGGGGCAGGTGCCTAAAAGGTCCACCTCCCGACATCTGACAAGAGAATGCCTACCCACGCCTCCACACTCAGCTCAGGGTCTCCCCTGTGGGGAGGCTGCCCACCCCCACTCCCTCCATGCTACTGCTGGGAGCTGCCAAAGGCCTACCCCCCTTCCTGCTTATATGCAGGGTGCAGACAGTCAGGAGGCTGCTGCAGAAACTTTGCTCTATTTACCACAGTCTCCTCCACCAGAGCAAAGACATACACAGCAGCAAAATTTGCAAACAACATGAATAATTGTTTGCCATTAAGGATTCAATAAATAAACAGTAAAAGCTCTATCTAATGGAGCATTATGCAACCATCAAAATATAGTGTAAAAAAAATGTAAGGAAACATTCAATAAAATGGAGCATATTTCTGATAAAATACTAAGTAAAAAAGTCGTATGCAAAATTAGGTATCCAATGAGATTTCATGTAGCAAATATGCCTTAAGGCACTAGATGATATCTGGAATGGTGGGGGTGCAGACATTGTATTTTTCATATTTTTTAACTTTTCCAAATTTTCTTCAGGGCATTCTTAGTGTAATCAATAGTGAGTTCTTCAGAGGAATTTTCATCTCTGCAAAGCACAGGGGCTGGTACAGAGTAGATACAGAAAGTATCCACAGGGCAGACAGGGCTTAAACACGAACCAGAGTCCTGACCAGCAGTGTGACAAGTGTCACAACAGCAGAATACAGACTGGGAAGTCAGAGGGAGGCGGACACCAGGCATCAAGAACAAGAACACGCTTGGGAGAAAGACGAGGCTGAGTTCTGGAATATTTTATTGGAGACGCTTCTTGCGAATCCAGGGGGAGATGCTGGGCGATCAGATGGAAGCCATGCCTGTGGAAGGACCAAGAATCCTGCACCTTGGGTGGTGACTGTAGATAAGAAATGAGGTAAGCAGGGTGATGAAGGTAAAGGAAAGAAAAATGCATCGAGTAACCTGTTCCCTAAGTTCTGATCAGAAACCTGGTCCTCTCTGTGGGTTGGGTAAGAGATGTGTTCACCTGTAAGAATGCCATGTCCCAGGCAGTCAAAGAAAGTCCTTTATCTCAGTATTCACTTTGTTTCTGCAGGTTAGCGTCTAGAATTCCTATAGTGACGGTTTACTTACGTTGTCCACAGTGAGTCCCGACGTATCCCTTCTGGCACAGACAGTGGTCATCGCTGCAGCTGCCTCCGTTCATACAGCGAATGTTACAATGTTGGACTTGAAAAGAAAAAAAAAAAAGAAAGATTTATTTTTGCAGTGTAAGTACATGGACCACAAGGGGTTGCCCCAGTTCCCAGGAATTGATTTGTAGTGAGTTGAAGACAAAATAAAATGGTTTATCAAGATTCATATATTTATGCAGAAATAACCCAACTGACAAAGCTAGACATGTTATCTTTTGTGTGCATAAAATAATTTATAATGCAATGTAATTGTATCTTTCATATGGACTTTAAGAATGCTCAATGACTTTCCTGATTTAGCAGAACTTACCACTCAATGTCATTTCTGTAATTTACCCCAAGAAAATAGTGCCTTGACAAACCAGACAGGCCAAGATGACAATGGCAAGGATTTTCTTGTTAAAAGATTCACAGTTCCAGCGCTTCCCTGGTGGTCCAGTGGGTAAGGACACCACCTTGCAGTGCAGGGGGCGCCGGTTCGATCCCTGGCCTGGGAAGATCCCACGTGCTGCGAAGCGGCTGGACCGATGTGTCCAACTACCAAACCAGAGCTCTGGGGCACATGCACCTAGGGCCGGCGCTCTGCAGCGAGAGAGGCCACTGCGATGGGAGGCCCACACAGGCCAAGGAATAAAGATGGATGAAAACAGAGAAATGAAAGACCAATAGCAGAGTTCCAGGTGGGTGGGCAAGAAAACATTCAGAGCGACACATTCCAAGAAATGTTAAAGGATATTTTGTAGGCAGCAAAAAGACAGGAAAGAAGACCTACAAGGGCACTTAATAACAAGACTGCTTGATAATGAAGACGGCTGGACCTGGCCCAGAAACAGCTGCTTGTTTCCACTGTAACTGTAAACCACCTAAGGCCTTACAGTGTCTGAACTTCACTCTTTATCACGTTGTCACCTATGGACGTGTGAGAGCGCCAACACTCAAGGCGGAGGCCCCAGGCAGCAGGCTGAGGGACCGCCCTGGTGGCCCAGTGGCTAAGACTCTGTGCTCCCACTGCAGGGGGTCTGGGTTCGCTCCCTGGTCACGGATCTAGACCCCACATGCCACAACTAAGACCCAGCGGAACCAAATAAATAAATTATTTTTAAAAAACGTTTTAGAACTGGCTGGAGTGGAAGACACCTGGGAGAGAGGACGGCAGCCCAGCCTGTACTCTGGTTCCTCCGGGGCTCCGGCTGCCTCTGTCTCGGTAATTGAGGCACTCCAGCAACACTCTCAAAGCCCCAGGCTGTCCCTTCATTCTCGAAAAACAATCAATCACTTTACTTGGAGAAGACTAAAGGCTTGATTGAATTAATCATTCATTGTTGTTGACACATCCCTATACAAGGAGGCCAGGATTGGGGATGGAAATTTGGCTAACTCTGCCCTTATCCTCCGAGCTGTGGGAGTAAATGCCTAGAGAAAAAAGCCTCCCTAAGTTCACACAAAGAGAGGAGAAGCCCTTCTTCTGTGTAAGAGCAGACATCAGCCACTTAGGCTTGCTCTAGGCTCCGCCTTCTTAGACCATGGAGTTGGCATCTTCCCCAAGGAGCAGAGAAGAGGCGCCTCGCAGCACCACCCTTTCCTGGGACGCTCAGTTCAGTACCCCAAAGAGGCTGCCGACGTCCGGAGAAAGGGCCATGTCCATAAAGAGCCGCTCAAACCTCAGCACTGCAGCAGGGAAAGGAAGGTGCCAGAGTCCAACACGTCCTACGCCTCACAGAGGACCAGAGAGTTAAGTCGAGAGCGAGGCAGCTTTTCAAGAGCATGTCTTGTACATCCTGGAACACCACCAAAGGCGCCCATCCCCACCGTATTAGGAACCCCACCCCATATCAGCATTCAAGGCTCTCCTCAAGATGGTCCCCTAGGTCTTCAGGGCTCCTTTGCCTGCTGATATGTCCCCAGTCTACTTTGCTAGTCACTCAATCACTCAACAAATATTTCTGGGCGCCTGCAAAGTGCCTACCCAACGCCTGCCACTGTGTTCCGGACTCTTCCTGGCATCTCCCCTTTAACCTGTCTCTTTGCCTCTTTGCCCCTAACTCTCAGCCTCCAACATGCAAGTTACACACAGTTCTTAGCAAATCTCGAAATCCTGTCTCCAAGACCGACAGCAAATGTCTCTTCTTTCCTTTCATCTTTCCTAATTTCTATTCTCTTTTCCCTCCCCATCTAGATAGGAACCCTCTTTCTTCTGACTCCAGAGGACTTGCTACTTCTCTTTGTAAATGTATGCTATATGATCAAAGCCATATAGTTTTTAGTCATCTCTCCTATCCTCAGCCCATTTGCCCAAAGCATCACAGGGTGGGAGGTGGGGAGCACTGTGATTATTCCACCAACCTCCATACGTACACTGGGCACTCCCTGCCCGCTTGCAGATACTATATAAAACTCTGCCAAATTAATTTCTGTTGACTTAACCCATGCTCGAGCACAGATGCTGTGAAGTTGCCCACTGTGTCTTAAGCACTTATACAGCTTTAAGTGTCAGTTGCTTGGTCTTGTCCCACTCCTTGCGACATCAGGGACTGTAGCCCATCAGGCTCCTCTGTCCATGGCATTCTCCAGGCAAGAACACTGGAGTGGGTTGCCACTTCCTTCTCCAGGGGATCTCCCCAACCCAGGGATTGAACCCAGGTCTCTGGCATTACAGGTAAATTCTTTATCGTCTGAGTCACCAGGTAAGGTTTATACAGCTCTAAGTGACTGCTATCAAAAATATTTTTATCTTTGTTTCACCTAGATGTCCATCAACAGATGAATGGATAAAGAAGCAGTGGTACATATATCCAACGGAATATTACTTAGCCATAAAAAGGAATGCATTTGAGACAGTCCTGATGAGGTGGGTGAAACTAGAACCTAGAACCTATTATACAGAGTGAAGTAAATCATAAGGAGAAAGATAAATAGAGTATACTAACACATACACATGGAATCTAGAAAGACAATACTGATCAAAGTATATGCAGGGCTTCCCTGGTGGTCCAGTGGGTAAGGACACCGCCTTGCAGGACAAGGGGCACCAGTTTGATTCCTGACCTGGGAAGATCCCACGTGTCGCGGAGCGGCTGGACTGATGTGTCCAATTACCGAGTCGGAGCTCTGGAGCGCATGCGCCCGGGGCCAGTGCTCTGTGATAACAGAGGCCACCGCGATAGGAGGCCCACACTGGCCAAAGAACAAAGACGGATGAAAAAAGATAAATGAAAGACCAATAGAAGAGGCCCGCCCATCCCCCTCTCGCCCCAACCTGCGCCCCACCCCCAAAAACAAAAAGGATGTGCAGAGCAGCAATGAAGAAACAGACATAGAGAACAGACTTATGGATGTAGGGGGAAGGGAGGAGTAGGCTAGATGTTTGGAAAGAGTAACATGGAAACTTACATTACCATATGTAAAACAGATAACCAACTGAATCTGCTGTAAGGCTAAGGGAACTTGCACAGGGGCTCTGTAACAACCTGGAGGGGTGGAGGGGTCATGTGTAGACCTATGGCTGATTCGGGTTTATGTATGGCAGTAAACAACAAAACTCTGTAAAAGTAAAATTAAAAATAGGTATCTTTATCTTTGGTTCCCCATATATAAAAGCAGAAATAACTTCTTTGTCAGAACACTGGCATAGAAATCAACCAACCCGAGAAACTCAAGATTAAAACGGTTATGTTAGACTCCTACAATGCTATGAAACTGTCTCAGTAGAAATGCTTTTTCAAACTAAAAAACTATTTACAAGTATATAAAAGAAACGATTTGCTGAAAAACCTGGCTGATACTCTAAGTAGGTCAGGAAAAGTGTATGGCTGTTTTAAAATCTGAAGAAATGCTACCTAAAAATGGCTATTTCAAGCTGCTATGATGGTAAAGAAGCAGTGGTACATATATCCAACGGAATATTACTTAGCCATAAAAAGGAATGCATTTGAGACAGTCCTGATGAGGTGGGTGAAACTAGAACCTAGAACCTATTATACAGAGTGAAGTAAATCATAAGGAGAAAGATAAATAGAGTATACTAACACATACACATGGAATCTAGAAAGACAATACTGATCAAAGTATATGCAGGGCTTCCCTGGTGGTCCAGTGGGTAAGGACACCGCCTTGCAGGACAAGGGGCACCAGTTTGATTCCTGACCTGGGAAGATCCCACGTGTCGCGGAGCGGCTGGACTGATGTGTCCAATTACCGAGTCGGAGCTCTGGAGCGCATGCGCCCGGGGCCAGTGCTCTGTGATAACAGAGGCCACCGCGATAGGAGGCCCACACTGGCCAAAGAACAAAGACGGATGAAAAAAGATAAATGAAAGACCAATAGAAGAGGCCCGCCCATCCCCCTCTCGCCCCAACCTGCGCCCCACCCCCAAAAACAAAAAGGATGTGCAGAGCAGCAATGAAGAAACAGACATAGAGAACAGACTTATGGATGTAGGGGGAAGGGAGGAGTAGGCTAGATGTTTGGAAAGAGTAACATGGAAACTTACATTACCATATGTAAAACAGATAACCAACTGAATCTGCTGTAAGGCTAAGGGAACTTGCACAGGGGCTCTGTAACAACCTGGAGGGGTGGAGGGGTCATGTGTAGACCTATGGCTGATTCGGGTTTATGTATGGCAGTAAACAACAAAACTCTGTAAAAGTAAAATTAAAAATAGGTATCTTTATCTTTGGTTCCCCATATATAAAAGCAGAAATAACTTCTTTGTCAGAACACTGGCATAGAAATCAACCAACCCGAGAAACTCAAGATTAAAACGGTTATGTTAGACTCCTACAATGCTATGAAACTGTCTCAGTAGAAATGCTTTTTCAAACTAAAAAACTATTTACAAGTATATAAAAGAAACGATTTGCTGAAAAACCTGGCTGATACTCTAAGTAGGTCAGGAAAAGTGTATGGCTGTTTTAAAATCTGAAGTTAAACTTAGCTTCATCCTATCTTAGCAAAACAGCAAGGACTGGGAACAGCACAGGAAATGATGTCATCTGTCAAGCAGCATAGGAACTCAACCCACAGACTGATTTCAATTAAAGTGGCTCATGCCAAGAGCTCATTTCCATTCCCACATGAGCAACAAAGCCATTTAGCTACTTTGAGATAAAAACGCTAACAGTAGTTTAACTAGTGACTTTACATGACTTGTTCAGATTGAAAAACAGAATGAATTCTTCCTTCTGGCAAGAATGATAAGTTTACATTTAAACAGAATATAATGAAAACCTCCCTGATACACTTTTGTACTGTTTTCTGTTCTATCTTTCAGGTGACCTTTTCACATCATAAAAGATTCTTTCTCCTTTCAAACATAAAAGCCCTTGATCAGACCTGGGAAACAAGAAGTCAGGGTGAGTCCGATGGCCCAGACACACCGGTGAACGATGTCCCCTTAGGCCACAGGGGCACGCTCCCTCACCAGGGTGCTGTCCGCTCCCGAGGTCACGCCTGACTCTCTGTGGCCCCGTGGCCTGCAGCACGCCAGGCTCCTCTGTCCTCCCCTGTCTCCAGAGTGTGCGCAAATTCACGCCATTGATAATAGGATCTTAATCAACTGTTTTGCCACCAAGACATTTCCCACATTTGCATTCTTCGTGACTCTTAGGTCCTTAGGAGAAAAAGCATTTCCTTAACGGCAAGAACAACTATCCAGGATTTCTGTAGGAATAAAGGAACTAGATACATGGCTTCCACACACAGTAAATCCCTCTGTGTGCCAGGCATCAGAAAGAGCAGAAGAAACTTTCCTTAGATGATAGCCCAGCACAAGTGAATTCTGAGAACAATCAACCCAAAGACAGCAGTGTGAACCAGGCATAGAAAACCCCCTCAAGATTAAAACGGTTATGTTAGACTCCTACAATGCTATGAAACTGTCTCAGTAGAAATGCTTTTCAAACTAAAAAACTATTTACAAGTATATAAAAGAAACGATTTGCTGAAAAACCTGGCTGATACTCTAAGTAGGTCAGGAAAAGTGTATGGCTGTTTTAAAATCTGAAGTTAAACTTAGCTTCATCCTATCTTAGCAAAACAGCAAGGACTGGGAACAGCACAGGAAATGATGTCATCTGTCAAGCAGCATAGGAACTCAACCCACAGACTGATTTCAATTAAAGTGGCTCATGCCAAGAGCTCATTTCCATTCCCACATGAGCAACAAAGCCATTTAGCTACTTTGAGATAAAAACGCTAACAGTAGTTTAACTAGTGACTTTACATGACTTGTTCAGATTGAAAAACAGAATGAATTCTTCCTTCTGGCAAGAATGATAAGTTTACATTTAAACAGAATATAATGAAAACCTCCCTGATACACTTTTGTACTGTTTTCTGTTCTATCTTTCAGGTGACCTTTTCACATCATAAAAGATTCTTTCTCCTTTCAAACATAAAAGCCCTTGATCAGACCTGGGAAACAAGAAGTCAGGGTGAGTCCGATGGCCCAGACACACCGGTGAACGATGTCCCCTTAGGCCACAGGGGCACGCTCCCTCACCAGGGTGCTGTCCGCTCCCGAGGTCACGCCTGACTCTCTGTGGCCCCGTGGCCTGCAGCACGCCAGGCTCCTCTGTCCTCCCCTGTCTCCAGAGTGTGCGCAAATTCACGCCATTGATAATAGGATCTTAATCAACTGTTTTGCCACCAAGACATTTCCCACATTTGCATTCTTCGTGACTCTTAGGTCCTTAGGAGAAAAAGCATTTCCTTAACGGCAAGAACAACTATCCAGGATTTCTGTAGGGAATAAAGGAACTAGATACATGGCTTCCTCACACAGTAAATTCCTCTGTGTGCCAGGCATCAGAAAGAGCAGAAGAAACTTTCCTTAGATGATAGCCCAGCACAAGTGAATTCTGAAGAACAATCAACCCAAAGACAGCAGTGTGAACCAGCTCCTGGGACAAGAGAGAAGCAGGGCGGGCACGTCGGTCCAAACATCTCAGGTCGTGTTTTTTTTGGGGATGCATTAGGTTGGGGATGATCCTAAAACCTTCCATGGTCCTGGCAGGCACAAGGGGCAGAAAGAACATCAGGAGCTATTTGCAAGCATCTGCATGGCAACATGTGAGTCTAACTGAGGCCCTAGGAAAAGACCCAACTCAATTAGACAGCCAGACTGACTTCTGGAATCGACACCTGAGCCCACGGAGGCAGCCAGGGCTGCTGCGGGACCCACAGGATTCTCACTGGGAGATATAAGGCCAATGACACTTTCTTTAAGTGCGTTAAGTAGACTGTGGCGCCTCAAGAGACATCACTGAGAAGAGCAACTTCACTAAAGAATCTCAATACAAAACCAAAAACCGAGCAGAGGTGAAAAAGGTCCAGAAAAAGACTAGTTACACCGCAGCAGCGATAAAGGCACTTCCACAGAGGGCTCACCAGAAAGCAGAGAGTTCAAGTGCTTCGATGGGCGAACCTGGGCAGATTCCAGCCACGCCTCTTCTTGCTGTTCATGTGAATGCCACAGCTGCCTGGAAACCTTCCAAGGTCACTCCTTCCAGACCAGCCACGGTGCCGCCTTCCTCGCCTGAGTGCCCTCAGCCTCATCCTCTCGGCACACGGCTGCACCACACTCGTTCACACTTGCTCACCCACTGCTCCACCACTGTTCCCCTGACCTTCTTACTCCGTGAGAGCCTGGATTCTGGCTGGAAGTTCAGAACCCCCAATTCTAACTGAACCGAAGTGAATTAAAATGACAAAATTTTATCCTGCTAAGAGGCATTCCAAATTGTTAAGATGTCATTACTCCCCAAATGGACACACAGACTTAAAGCAATTCCTGTAAAAATCCTCGAAAGAGTTTTTTGTAGATACAGACAAGATGAATCCCTAACATGTACATGGAAAGGCAAAGGAACTAGAAAAGCAATTCTGAAAAAGAAGGATTAAGTTGGAGGAATTAGTCTACTCAACGTTCAAGTCGTGCTACACAGTTGATCAAGACTGTATGGTATCAGAGAAAGGAGAGACAAATAGATCAATGGAATAAAATAAGATGGATTTGTGTCAGTCGACTTCTACATAAATATACCCGACTGATTTTTGACAAAATTGAAAAAGTCAATGCATGAAGGATAACCTTTTTGGAATAAGCAGGTTGGCCAAAAACATTTTATGAAAAAACCCAAACAAACTTTTTGGTCAACCCAATAAGTGTGGTGTTGGGGCAATCAGACTTTCACAGGTATCCACTGCACCTGGAACTTAACATAAAGGTCTGTACATATAGGGGAAAAAAATGGAGAAAATCTTCAGGATCCATGGGTAGGCAAAGAGTTCCTAGACTTGAGACCAAATGAGATCAGGCGCGTTCAGGGTGGTATGGCCATAGACTAGACTTGAGATCAAATGCAAGACTTTTTTCCATTAAAGGAAAAATTGTTAAGTTGAACTCAAACATATTTTAAAATTTCGCTGTTAGAAGATGAGAAGGCAAGTTACAGAGTGGGAGAAAATGCCTGCAGATTACATATCTGACAAAGGGTTAGTATTTAAAGTATACAAAGAACTCTCAAAACAGTAAAATAGTGAAGAATTCAATTAGAATCCAGGCAAAAAAATGTGAAGAGATGACAGTTCAACTCAAGAAGGTATAGGCAGGTGGGAAAGAAGCACAGAAAAAGACGTTAAACATCATTAGCCAGTAGGAAAAAACCCACAAAACTACAATGATGTGAGCACCATATATCTATCAGAACAGCTAGAATTTAAAATAGCAGCAATCCCGAAAGCTGGTGAGAATGCAAAGAAACTGGGTCATTCCTACATTGCTGGTGAGAACGTAAAATGCCACAGCCACTCCAAAAACAGCTGGCAGTTTCTAGAAAAGCTAAATATGCAACCACCACACAACCTAAGCAATTGCATTTCTGGGCATTTATCCTAGAGAAACAGACTTGTGTTCACACAAAAACCTGTACATAAATGTTCATAGCAGCTTTGTTTGAATAACAACAACAAAAAAACTAGAAATAACCCAGATGTCTTTAAAAGTGAATGGCCAAACAAACCATCTTACATCCATAGCATGTAACACTATTCAGTAATAAAAGGGAACAAACTACTGATACACTGAATAGCAACAACTGGATGAATTCCCAGAGAATTATTCTGAGTGAAAAAAAGCCAATTCCCAAAGGTCATATACTATGTAGGATTCCATTTATATAACATGCTTAAAAAGACAAAGCTGCAGAAATGCAGACTAGACTAATGGGTTGCCAGGATTAAGGAGAATGTAGGAGGAAATGAATATGAAAAGAACATGAAGGATCCCAGTGGTGATGGAAATGTTTTGTAACTTGACTGTATCTATGTCAATATCCTGGTAGTGAGATTGTACTATATCTTTATAGGACATGAGGAAAATCGAGTAAAAGATACCAGGATCTCTACATAGTATGTTGTACAATTGAATGTGAATCTGCAGTCATCTCAAAATTGTAAGTTTAAAGTTTCAAATCCTTTCAAAAAACATAAAGAATAAAACAGAATGAGCATCAATTCATCTATAAATTCTAACATATGAAATTTAGGGAACACCTCTTATAATAATATGCTACATGCTATTTAAGAAGATAATTTATTATATATATTTTATTTATCAATTTGTCTATATTGTTCATTGAGGAAATTCATATATTTTATTTATTTTTTTTTTAAAAAAATTGTCTTTCATTAAGGCAGGTGGGAAAGAAGCACAGAAAAAGACGTTAAACATCATTAGCCAGTAGGAAAAAACCCACAAAACTACAATGATGTGAGCACCATATATCTATCAGAACAGCTAGAATTTAAAATAGCAGCAATCCCGAAAGCTGGTGAGAATGCAAAGAAACTGGGTCATTCCTACATTGCTGGTGAGAACGTAAAATGCCACAGCCACTCCAAAAACAGCTGGCAGTTTCTAGAAAAGCTAAATATGCAACCACCACACAACCTAAGCAATTGCATTTCTGGGCATTTATCCTAGAGAAACAGACTTGTGTTCACACAAAAACCTGTACATAAATGTTCATAGCAGCTTTGTTTGAATAACAACAACAAAAAAACTAGAAATAACCCAGATGTCTTTAAAAGTGAATGGCCAAACAAACCATCTTACATCCATAGCATGTAACACTATTCAGTAATAAAAGGGAACAAACTACTGATACACTGAATAGCAACAACTGGATGAATTCCCAGAGAATTATTCTGAGTGAAAAAAAGCCAATTCCCAAAGGTCATATACTATGTAGGATTCCATTTATATAACATGCTTAAAATGACAAAGCTGCAGAAATGCAGACTAGACTAATGGGTTGCCAGGATTAAGGAGAATGTAGGAGGAAATGAATATGAAAAGAACATGAAGGATCCCAGTGGTGATGGAAATGTTTTGTAACTTGACTGTATCTATGTCAATATCCTGGTAGTGAGATTGTACTATATCTTTATAGGACATGAGGAAAATCGAGTAAAAGATACCAGGATCTCTACATAGTATGTTGTACAATTGAATGTGAATCTGCAGTCATCTCAAAATTGTAAGTTTAAAGTTTCAAATCCTTTCAAAAAACATAAAGAATAAAACAGAATGAGCATCAATTCATCTATAAATTCTAACATATGAAATTTAGGGAACACCTCTTATAATAATATGCTACATGCTATTTAAGAAGATAATTTATTATATATATTTTATTTATCAATTTGTCTATATTGTTCATTGAGGAAATTCATTTGTTTATTTATCTATTTTATATGCTTGCTTATCTATTTTCTTTGTATATATTTAAGGAGAGTTTGAGTAAATTCATGGCTCACTCAAGACAGGTCTTTAGGAGAATGAGGATTGTTCAGGATGCAACTCTGGACTCAGACTTAGAGAGCTGAGAGCAGTCCTAGTAGGTTTGGAATTCAAGTCCAGGAAACGCTCTGTGCTCTGACCCTGTCTAGCCAATCCTCTTTTTGCCCTGGTCCTTCAAAAACTGGTGGCAAGACTCCCAATAGGTTAAGGGAAGCCACGACTTCCTGGTGTCCAGAGGAATTGCTGGCTGGCAGTTTGGACTTTCTGGAAATGCAATCTCTCATTCAGGTCACTAAGAGATCATTTCCTATTTTAAGAGTCACAGGACACAAGTTGGAAACAACCTGAAAGAAAAACCCTCCTTTCCTTCTTCTTAGTTTGAAATAAGAAGGCTAAAGGTTCAGAAGTCCTTTGGCTTGCTTGGACCTCCTTGACTCCATCATGTAACAAGCATAAAGTTTCTCATAGTAAATACTGGTAAAATGACCCAAATTTACTCCCTCTTACAGAACCACAAGTTGTAAATGCAACCATTTCACTGAGTGAGAATATCCTCCTATCAACAGGAGCGCTAGCAAAGGCAGCTACCCACATCTGTCTACCACACCATGCACAGGGAGTTTTTTATAGGATGGCAAAGCTGTTTCCTAGCACATCATTTAAACGATCAGAAATGAATTCTCATCATTCCCCAGCGAAAAAATCTAACCCTGACTGTATCTATGTCAATATCCTGGTAGTGAGATTGTACTATATCTTTATAGGACATGAGGAAAATCGAGTAAAAGATACCAGGATCTCTACATAGTATGTTGTACAATTGAATGTGAATCTGCAGTCATCTCAAAATTGTAAGTTTAAAGTTTCAAATCCTTTCAAAAAACATAAAGAATAAAACAGAATGAGCATCAATTCATCTATAAATTCTAACATATGAAATTTAGGGAACACCTCTTATAATAATATGCTACATGCTATTTAAGAAGATAATTTATTATATATATTTTATTTATCAATTTGTCTATATTGTTCATTGAGGAAATTCATTTGTTTATTTATCTATTTTATATGCTTGCTTATCTATTTTCTTTGTATATATTTAAGGAGAGTTTGAGTAAATTCATGGCTCACTCAAGACAGGTCTTTAGGAGAATGAGGATTGTTCAGGATGCAACTCTGGACTCAGACTTAGAGAGCTGAGAGCAGTCCTAGTAGGTTTGGAATTCAAGTCCAGGAAACGCTCTGTGCTCTGACCCTGTCTAGCCAATCCTCTTTTTGCCCTGGTCCTTCAAAAACTGGTGGCAAGACTCCCAATAGGTTAAGGGAAGCCACGACTTCCTGGTGTCCAGAGGAATTGCTGGCTGGCAGTTTGGACTTTCTGGAAATGCAATCTCTCATTCAGGTCACTAAGAGATCATTTCCTATTTTAAGAGTCACAGGACACAAGTTGGAAACAACCTGAAAGAAAAACCCTCCTTTCCTTCTTCTTAGTTTGAAATAAGAAGGCTAAAGGTTCAGAAGTCCTTTGGCTTGCTTGGACCTCCTTGACTCCATCATGTAACAAGCATAAAGTTTCTCATAGTAAATACTGGTAAAATGACCCAAATTTACTCCCTCTTACAGAACCACAAGTTGTAAATGCAACCATTTCACTGAGTGAGAATATCCTCCTATCAACAGGAGCGCTAGCAAAGGCAGCTACCCACATCTGTCTACCACACCATGGACAGGGAGTTTTTTATAGGATGGCAAAGCTGTTTCCTAGAACATCATTTAAACGATCAGAAATGAATTCTCATCATTCCCCAGCGACCCTTCCTTTCTTTATAAAACATTCTGTCAGCTTTATGTGCAGCTGTCTGGACGTTCTTAGTTCAGGTAGAGTCCAAGCCAACGATTTTAAAGGCTCCAAATGCCTCAAAAGCCCTGACGAAACTGTGTCCTCTCCCTGACTCCACTCTCAGCCAGAAGCTACTTGGGGACCCTGTTCAGTGTCCAAGCACCAGAGATGGACCTTGACCTCCCCAGGCAGCACCGCTCACAAGTCCTGGATGTCTGTCTCTACCCTCGTCTGGCCCGCAGGGCCACAGTGCCATGCTCCACCGACCTCGCGGCCAGTTTGACGTCTACCCGCACCACGGCTTTCCCCTCTGATCTTGTAGGATCCTCTCCTCACGTCGCATGATTTCTGCTTGACCAAGTGATGAACAGCTCACACGGTCACGGAAGACCTTCCCAGCTCGATATCCAGTTTTGTCACCTGGCTGTAGTTTCTTCCCGGTGTGGACTGGTGTGTTGTTGGCCAGCTGAAGGACCAACTGAGGCATGGTTCTACTCCCAACCTGCTAGGCTGATGCCTTCCTCCCCCGAGGCTCTCACTGCTCAGAGGCAGCCTGGAGGGCATCCTGATGGAGGCGGAGACACCTGACACGTTCCCCAAAGTTCTGCCGGCTGAGCTCTCTGCTCCTGTTCTTCTTCCAGCTACAGTGCTCCTGATATGAGAATGAACTTCCTGCTGCTTAGAGGACACACGTTCCAACCCAAGCTGAGATCAAGAGACAGCACGCTGCCCTTTGCTATCGCCCCGAAACTTCCGCAGCACTGGTGATCAGCGACACTCCAACACAAAATAAAAGATAAAAAATTAGGAAAAAAAAAAAAAAGATGCAACATGTTACACTCACTGCAACACACAGATGAGTCCTAGGCCATAGGGGAATTTCCATCACTGTCTACCATTGTCTCTAGTCCCCGTCTGTCTCTGGTTTCCAACAGGAGCAAATTCTGACACAATCCTTCAAATGTGAGTGGTTTCTATGAGAAGCAGTTTCAGGACACACGTAAGAGACTGGGAAGGGGAGACAGGAAAGAGAAGGAAGCTACTGAAGTACACTCGCAAGCCTGTCCTTCCGCGGGCAGATGGGGCTCCGTCCCCCAGGGGACGTCAGAAGGCAGGGCAGCGCACACCCCACGGTTATGCACAACGAGAGGCAAGGAAGCACGGGCCCTTACCCAACACTCTCCATCTGTTCCCGGCTACAAGGTGCTTCTAATGAGTCCCCTTAGCCCTTCCTGCTTTCCCTGCGTGCTCCCTGGCCAGAAAAACAGGACCGAGCTCTCAGGCAGAGCTGTCTGTGTCACCCGTGAATGCCCCGGTGTGTGAGTGGGCCCCAAGAAGGTCTCCCACCCTGCACTGCTGACCCCACCCTGCTCACTGGTTGACGAAATCTACAGTTACATGTCACTACCCTTAACAGGTGACGGACCTTGACCCTGCTGAAGTCTCTACTTGCAGTCAACAAAAACGAACACAATGAGCCCACAAAATTCTCCTTAAAACCTTCTCAAAACCAGACACATTCTAAGGGGAGTGTATTTTCTCACCAGAAACTGGAAGCAGAAAAGGAACCTAAGATTTTTGCCTGGGTGATGGTCAAGGTCTTGAGGGGCTGTGAATATAGACATGACCTTCACTTTTTTAACAACCAATGACGCACCTCCTTCCCAACCCCCACATTGCCCTTAATTCATTGCTGCGCACCCACTTTTAAAAACAAAAAACAACAGAACAAGCCAGCAAAGTCTCTGAATAATGAACTGTGGATATTTCCTTGGCATCACAGAATGAACAAAGTAGTAAAATTCTGAAAGGGAAAATATGTTTGCATTTCATGATAAATCATCCCTGATAAGACTCCTTACATTGTCTTCTTGAAAAGGCAGGGGTCTCTGGTCGTTAAAAGTGTTTGATCAGATTCCTATTTCAGTACCACAAGGAAGAATGCCTAGTTTTCTTGAGCCAAAAATGTTCATTAAACAATCATTTCACTGAGCATCTTCTATGGTGTTTACACTGGAGATACAAAGATGAGTAAGAAGAGTCTGACACAGAAGGGGGCCACAATCTTTATATTATTCACAGTAACAGTGTCCCCCAGGTGATTCCCTGTAAAAAGTGGAAAAGGGAAATGAGAAGCCAGATTGAGGAAAGTCATTCCAAGTATTTTGGGCAGAACAGGGAAGGCAGATGTTCTAGAGGGAAAAAAAAAAAAAATGTATCACAGGCAAGAAAAAAGCCAAAAGCAAATTTAGGAGAAAATAGGGCATAACCACATAAAATAATATTATATATAATGACATGTTATACTCACTGGATCTGGAGCCACAGGAAGGAGCTATCTGACCAGATGGGCAAGTGCACATATTTGGCCTCGAACAGAACCCATCCCCACAGGAATGCCGGCAAATGGCTGTGAAGAAGAGCAGAGGTCTGTGAGCACACGGCTTCGGAACACAGAGGCTCACGGGGCCCCAGTCCTCGGGTGCGGAAACCCGGCCCATCTGGCTCCTCGTTAACTCGGCCACCTTGACCCGTATGACCTCAGGCCTCAGAGGTATTCACTTACGAAACGAATCTGTTAGACCAAACAGAACCTACGATGCAGCAACTCCCTTACCAAGGAGTGGTTCTCTAGTCCCTCTTGACTTGAGTCTACAGCTCTCAGTCTGTCAGCAGCCCAGGACGTCGTATGAGGGGAAAACAAAACAAGCAAAAATCCTGCCCCGTTGCTTAGTCGCTCAGTCTTGTCCACCTCCTTGTGAGCTCATGGACTACAGCCTGCCCAGCTCCTCTGTCCATGGGATTTCCCAGGCAGGAATACTGGAGTGGGTGGCCACTGCCTCCTCCAGGGGAGCTTCCTGAGCCAGGGATGGAAGCTTCTCCTAGTCTCTTGCACTGGCTGGTGATTCGTCACCACTGAGAAGCCTATATATAGATAGATAGATAGATAGATAGATAGATAGATATTTACACACATGTATCTGTATGTGTGCATATATATATATATATATATATATATATATATATATATATATATATATATATATATATATATATATATGCACACATACATACACACATATACATATGCATTCTGTTTTTACACTGACTTTAAGGTTTGGTAATGTAAAGCTTGAAGCAGTATTCTCAGTAGCTTATTTTATTGTAAATGCTTAAAATTTAGTAACCTCCATAAAAACTACGGTGTCTGACTCACACTGCTTCCTAGATCAGATCCTGCCAGCTGAGAACACATGACCACAGAGCGACTTGTGGTCCGCGTTCAGCGCTGATGTGAATTCCATCAACAGTCTGACAGGAGAGCCGTGACCGCACTTCGACAGCACAAGCTACAGCAGGGAAGACAGTCACCTTTGAGGGAAGGGTGAACACTCTCATGCCACCCAGAGACTGATCACACTGGCCCTGACTGCTCTGTTAACTGGACTAAAGAACTACACTGAAATGGCAAATGGCTTACATTTATCGTAAGACCAAGATGTGGTCACTATCTTTTTATACTCATAGACTTGATTCTTTTTATCAAACTCCTGCACAAACTTGCAAGAAGCAAATGAAATGTGCAAGGCCGAAAATAATGCCCTGGATAGAAAGGGCATCTCAACATCAAAAGAGCCTGAGATGGAGATTAAATCTATTAAGAAATGAGCTGTCAAAAGGACCCTACGAACATTTATTTAAACACCTGAAGGCAGTATTTTCTCAGAAGGGAATTTCTAACAGAAAAAACGTGAGTCAGCAGCCCAGGACGTCGTATGAGGGGAAAACAAAACAAGCAAAAATCCTGCCCCGTTGCTTAGTCGCTCAGTCTTGTCCACCTCCTTGTGAGCTCATGGACTACAGCCTGCCCAGCTCCTCTGTCCATGGGATTTCCCAGGCAGGAATACTGGAGTGGGTGGCCACTGCCTCCTCCAGGGGAGCTTCCTGAGCCAGGGATGGAAGCTTCTCCTAGTCTCTTGCACTGGCTGGTGATTCGTCACCACTGAGAAGCCTATATATAGATAGATAGATAGATAGATAGATAGATAGATATTTACACACATGTATCTGTATGTGTGCATATATATATATATATATATATATATATGCGCACATATATATACATATATATATATGTATATATATATATATATGCACACATACATACACACATATACATATGCATTCTGTTTTTACACTGACTTTAAGGTTTGGTAATGTAAAGCTTGAAGCAGTATTCTCAGTAGCTTATTTTATTGTAAATGCTTAAAATTTAGTAACCTCCATAAAAACTACGGTGTCTGACTCACACTGCTTCCTAGATCAGATCCTGCCAGCTGAGAACACATGACCACAGAGCGACTTGTGGTCCGCGTTCAGCGCTGATGTGAATTCCATCAACAGTCTGACAGGAGAGCCGTGACCGCCCGACAGCACAAGCTACAGCAGGGAAGACAGTCACCTTTGAGGGAAGGGTGAACACTCTCATGCCACCCAGAGACTGATCACACTGGCCCTGACTGCTCTGTTAACTGGACTAAAGAACTACACTGAAATGGCAAATGGCTTACATTTATCGTAAGACCAAGATGTGGTCACTATCTTTTTATACTCATAGACTTGATTCTTTTTATCAAACTCCTGCACAAACTTGCAAGAAGCAAATGAAATGTGCAAGGCCGAAAATAATGCCCTGGATAGAAAGGGCATCTCAACATCAAAAGAGCCTGAGATGGAGATTAAATCTATTAAGAAATGAGCTGTCAAAAGGACCCTACGAACATTTATTTAAACACCTGAAGGCAGTATCTCTCAGAGATTCTACAGAACACTGGGGAAAGGGTTTTTGCTGTCAAGCGCATTCAGAAAACTTTACAAACCAGTATACCCCTCTCTGCGTGAGTCAGTTTAGATCTTCCCATAAACAATAATGTGCCAAACGAGTAAGTTTCTTTTAGTCAAAATCAAGAATTGGGAAATACTCTGATGGAAATAGTCTCTTCTTCTCCACAGACCACTCTTGGCCAAATGAAGGATGACGGGATTCCTTAATGTCTTCTCAGCTCCTAAATTGCCCCATTATATTAATGGAGTTTTCAGAAAACTGAAAATTACTTCACAGGCATATGGACTGTAAAAGCTCATGGAGGACCAGATGCCATAACTCACATGACTTAGAACCTCCACTAAATAGCACCTGGTCTGGCACATGACCAGTCCCTCATCATTTGTGCGGCGGGATGGAATCTGAGCTTTGCCACAGAAGCAGAATCCACAGAGGGATCTCTGATACCTTCGGAGGTCTTCCCCCAGTATTCTCCCTCATTTTCATCTGCTTCCTCTCCCTTTTGTCTAAGAGTTATGTCTGCTTTTAGCCTCCATCACTGAAACTCAACACACAAGCTTTGGGTAAGCTTCTGGGTGGCAACACAAAAATTACAATCAGAAAAGCCACCACCTGGTGGTCAGTGGGTAGAGAGTCCACCTTGCTGTGCAAGGGGTGCCAGTTCGATCCCTGGCCCAGGAAGAAGCCTCCTCAGCCGCAGAGCGGCTGGACCGGTGTGTCCAATGACGAGTCAGCACTCTGGAGCGCCTGTGCCCAGAGTCGGCGCTCTGCCAGGGGAGAGGCCACTGCGATGGGAGGCCCACACGGGCCAAAGAACAAAGATGGATGAAAGTAAATATAAAAAAATAAAAGCGGCAAGATGGAGGGGAAAAAAACTCAACTTAAAAAAAAAAGAAAAGCAGCAAAGATAAACTTTTTTTTCAAAATCCCATCAAAGTGATCACAGAGTTGATGCAGAAAGGAACAACAGAAGAAATCAAAGTATCCCTATGGCTCTGTTCCTTCTATCTCAGGAACACGCTAAAGGAAGTACCTGAATTAAAGTGTAACAGTGGCTTGACCGAGTTAATACATTTCCCAAGCTCGATTGAGAGAAAGTAGGAAAATCTTAGAGCTGGAAGGCTCTGTTATAAACATCCTCATGGTATGCAGTTACATAGGACAGAATACTAAGAATCACCCTGCAACCAGAACAAAAGAAAGTCACGAAAGATGGCAGCCTATTTACTTACGGACAATGCACTGCCTATTTACTTACGGCACATGGCTCTGATAGAAATAGTCTCTTCTTCTCCACAGACCACTCTTGGCCAAATGAAGGATGACGGGATTCCTTAATGTCTTCTCAGCTCCTAAATTGCCCCATTATATTAATGGAGTTTTCAGAAAACTGAAAATTACTTCACAGGCATATGGACTGTAAAAGCTCATGGAGGACCAGATGCCATAACTCACATGACTTAGAACCTCCACTAAATAGCACCTGGTCTGGCACATGACCAGTCCCTCATCATTTGTGCGGCGGGATGGAATCTGAGCTTTGCCACAGAAGCAGAATCCACAGAGGGATCTCTGATACCTTCGGAGGTCTTCCCCCAGTATTCTCCCTCATTTTCATCTGCTTCCTCTCCCTTTTGTCTAAGAGTTATGTCTGCTTTTAGCCTCCATCACTGAAACTCAACACACAAGCTTTGGGTAAGCTTCTGGGTGGCAACACAAAAATTACAATCAGAAAAGCCACCACCTGGTGGTCAGTGGGTAGAGAGTCCACCTTGCTGTGCAAGGGGTGCCAGTTCGATCCCTGGCCCAGGAAGAAGCCTCCTCAGCCGCAGAGCGGCTGGACCGGTGTGTCCAATGACGAGTCAGCACTCTGGAGCGCCTGTGCCCAGAGTCGGCGCTCTGCCAGGGGAGAGGCCACTGCGATGGGAGGCCCACACGGGCCAAAGAACAAAGATGGATGAAAGTAAATATAAAAAAATAAAAGCGGCAAGATGGAGGGGAAAAAAACTCAACTTAAAAAAAAAAGAAAAGCAGCAAAGATAAACTTTTTTTTCAAAATCCCATCAAAGTGATCACAGAGTTGATGCAGAAAGGAACAACAGAAGAAATCAAAGTATCCCTATGGCTCTGTTCCTTCTATCTCAGGAACACGCTAAAGGAAGTACCTGAATTAAAGTGTAACAGTGGCTTGACCGAGTTAATACATTTCCCAAGCTCGATTGAGAGAAAGTAGGAAAATCTTAGAGCTGGAAGGCTCTGTTATAAACATCCTCATGGTATGCAGTTACATAGGACAGAATACTAAGAATCACCCTGCAACCAGAACAAAAGAAAGTCACGAAAGATGGCAGCCTATTTACTTACGGACAATGCACTGATTTCCACCAGGTAAGGTCTTCCATCCAGGGCAACAGTAAGCATTATAACGTGATCCACAGACATTGGGTCTGAAACAAAAACAAAAAAAATTCGATCACAAGAATCCATGCCTTTTTTTTTTTTCTTTTTTACAAAAAAGAATCTGTGACTAAATTAAAGGAAAAAATTCCTGAGTTATTAGAACAGCATAAATCTTTGAAGACAAGAACAGTGATCTCATGGGACTCAATGCTGGCTTAGTAGTTTGGCACATGTTAGCATAATGATACCGATAAGGATATGCTTAAAATTACCTAGGCACACAGCACTTCAGGAAAATAAAAACCAGAGGAACAAAATGCAGGGCTTTCTATCACAATACACAGATAAAAAAAATTATGGAGCTGTGTGAGCCTAGTTTGAACAACAAACTTACCAATCTAGTTAAGAAAAGTCATCATAAATTCTACGGAATGTGAGGTTTTCTGTCTCTACTCATTGAAGCTTTGTATATTTTTTCTATGGCCAATCTACCCTCTAAAATGTGACCACAGTCTTCCTTTCACCAGAGTTACAGGAATGCAATCTCTGACATTAGTCAGAAAAAAATAAAAGCCAAAACAAGTAAATATTTCTTCAGTCAAAGTTTGGAAACATAGTTGATAGCAGCAGTTACACATCATTCTGGGTTTCTTGTTCACAGACAATCCATCCCATGTCTTAGAGCAAAGCCGTCCATTCAGGATCCATATTTCATACTTTAAGGGAGCAACTTGGTAAAAATCTAGCGAATTTTACACTGGAAACTAAGGCAGAGGCTCTATCACAGAGAGCCGAAAGAACCCATTCGTCTCACTTGGCCGCCTCTGAGGGCCTAAACAATGATGCCCATTTTTCAAGTTCAGGGGCTGATAAGGCAGATCAAAGGCTTTGCAATCAGCTTCACAAACCAACAGCTATCCCAAGGCTTGCTGGTGTAAATTCTGTCGTCCCATAAGTACGAGCCTTTAAAAACAACCGCAGAACTAAATGCATTTTCTGTTGGGGGGCCACTCACATATTCTCACTATATGTGCACCGAACTGCACTCTCTCTTAAAGGACTGCTTCAACCAAATGCAGGGCTGGAAAATGAGGTCACGTCATTGCCCTGTCCTGAACTCACCTTACAGCCCCAAAGAACCTGGAACACTCGGACTAACTAGGCTGAGGTCAGAAAAAGAAACAGGAAGACTAGGAGGAGCCACGGAGAGGGCCCTAAATCCACCATCAACAGCCCAGGGCTTCCCCAATGCCGGACTGAAACAGGAGTGGACAGAGGTTTCACCTGTGCCTAACGCTCGACCGCTCTGAGCCTCAGTTTATTTCTCTACAACGGGATAATGAAGTGTCTGCCCGTCCACACTGCACGCGTGCATCCGATGAAACAAGCATCATGAGAAGCTTATACGTGAAAAGGACAGTGAACACACATAGCGGCAGCAGGGTAGGCGAATTCCTTTCTGATCTAAATGAGCTACTCAGCCAAAGGATTCAGAAGAGATTAAAAATCTAGTTAAGAAAAGTCATCATAAATTCTACGGAATGTGAGGTTTTCTGTCTCTACTCATTGAAGCTTTGTATATTTTTTCTATGGCCAATCTACCCTCTAAAATGTGACCACAGTCTTCCTTTCACCAGAGTTACAGGAATGCAATCTCTGACATTAGTCAGAAAAAAATAAAAGCCAAAACAAGTAAATATTTCTTCAGTCAAAGTTTGGAAACATAGTTGATAGCAGCAGTTACACATCATTCTGGGTTTCTTGTTCACAGACAATCCATCCCATGTCTTAGAGCAAAGCCGTCCATTCAGGATCCATATTTCATACTTTAAGGGAGCAACTTGGTAAAAATCTAGCGAATTTTACACTGGAAACTAAGGCAGAGGCTCTATCACAGAGAGCCGAAAGAACCCATTCGTCTCACTTGGCCGCCTCTGAGGGCCTAAACAATGATGCCCATTTTTCAAGTTCAGGGGCTGATAAGGCAGATCAAAGGCTTTGCAATCAGCTTCACAAACCAACAGCTATCCCAAGGCTTGCTGGTGTAAATTCTGTCGTCCCATAAGTACGAGCCTTTAAAAACAACCGCAGAACTAAATGCATTTTCTGTTGGGGGGCCACTCACATATTCTCACTATATGTGCACCGAACTGCACTCTCTCTTAAAGGACTGCTTCAACCAAATGCAGGGCTGGAAAATGAGGTCACGTCATTGCCCTGTCCTGAACTCACCTTACAGCCCCAAAGAACCTGGAACACTCGGACTAACTAGGCTGAGGTCAGAAAAAGAAACAGGAAGACTAGGAGGAGCCACGGAGAGGGCCCTAAATCCACCATCAACAGCCCAGGGCTTCCCCAATGCCGGACTGAAACAGGAGTGGACAGAGGTTTCACCTGTGCCTAACGTTCGACCGTCTCTGAGCCTCAGTTTATTTCTCTACAACGGGGATAATGAAGTGTCTGCCCCGTCCACACTGCACGTGCGTGCATCCGATGAAACAAGCATCATGAGAAGCTTATACGTGAAAAGGACAGTGAACACACATAGCGGCAGCAGCAGGGTAGGCGAATTCCTTTCTGATCTAAATGAGCTACTCAGCCAAAGGATTCAGAAGAGATTAAGGAGGACAGAAAGACTTTCCTAGGAATTCCAAGCCAAAGGCTCTGGATTCTTTGTCCCTCCTATGACAGAGCAGTGCCCAGAACTTCCTAGAGCAACTCGGCATCTTAGGAAGGAAGGGAGGAAGAGAGAGGGTGGACAGCTGGGGCAGGAGGACACTCACTTCATGAACGTTCTCTCAGTCTAGAATGACAGTCCAGGCCTTCCCTACCAACAGCCCGCGACGACGACTCCATCGGATTCAGCCCAACTATAAAACCAAGCCTGGGAAGAGCTTCAGAGAATCCCTGCACCTTTAGAGGGTGCCCTGTGGTCGGAGGAACCATGTTTTTCGAACAAAAACTAGGACATATTGTCTGACAAGAATGAGTGTATTTATGGAGGAACAACACATAACAGGGTGAAAAAAAAAAAAAAAGGTAAGAAAAAAGTCCAGAATCAACCCTATCCATCCTACAAAGCAAGATACTCAAGATTTTCCAAAGCATTTGAAAAATCACAGTAATACAGACATTCTTCACGGTTTCTTCAGTGTTTAGAGTCAACCTACAGACAAAACGTGGAAGACACTTACAGTGGTTATAAAACAAAAGCTCAATGTTTGATCTTCATGTGTCATAAATCAAGAAACAAGCTGGAGAGAAAGGTGTGGAAAGAAAGAAAGCAACTGATTCAGGAAATAGAGATTTAAGTACATAATGTGTTTAAATACAAATAACTAAAAGCTTTTCTATCGTTATTTTAAAAATGGAAAAGAGGAGAGAGAGTAAAAGGTATAGATCTAAGTGAGCTCTCTCTCATGGCAAGAAGGCAACGTGTACTGTTTAAATGTAGACTCAGAAGTACAAACACCATACATGCATCCTAGGGATACGTATGAGAAGAACTAAAACCAGAAACAACACGGTTAACACTGGTTGCCTCAGGAGATGAAGATCTGGGACAAGAGAGAGTCCTTTTGCTTTCTCAATTAATAGCCATCTATATTCATTTAAAAATATGTGCTGCTATACTTTGATCATCATTTTTATTTAAGGCAACAATTTTCCTTTAAAAGCATGAACTCCTTATCTCGTAACCAGGTACTTCCTGCCTCATTAGAATGAAGCATTCACACTTCCCTTTCATTATCTACCACATTTTCATTCCACTGCACTTCTTAAAATGCTATATGATGTTGAATTATGATTTGTTCTCACGCTCTCACTTCTTTGGGTCTAGTAACTCTGTCCTTTTTATAAGTAACGGATTCTTTATCTTCAACCAACATCGTCAAATGGCAATTGCTTTCCCTTGTTACCGTTTGTTCTTCAACGACACTAAACACTCCTACTTCTTGTGGCTTAATGCGAAGTATTCAAAAGATATGTTTTCTCCTCTGCTGACTTTGGTCTTGAGAACTGCAAACTAAGTGGGAGGCACTTGTTCTGTGTACACAGGAGAAAAAGAGGTTTAATTCTAGAAATGAGGGTCTTATTTAAGCTGGAAAGCACTAAGGTATGTAAAGTCTAAAGTAGACATGCTGCATTATTTCCATTCTAAAAGATTTTACTCTCACGTTTCAGCACAAAAATCATGATCAAAGAGAAATCATTTCATTCCTTTTTGTGTAAGTAAATGTGTAGCCTTCATACCTCTTTCTCTTCCTTTTCACTGCATCAGCTATACCCACCAATCCACCATTAAAAAAGAGTCAGAGTTAAAACTTTATGCAAGCAGCAGCAGCATTTCACAAATGAAAGGCAAAATCCAAAGGGAAAAGCTATACCAAGTGCTCAAGATACAGTATTTCACTGTCATAGAAACTCTATGAGCTAAATTCTATAATTACTATTTTAAAAGTAAGGAAACTATGCTTTAAGATGGTAAACAAACTAGTTAAGATGCCATATCTTGGAAGTAGGGAATGGGGATTTGAACTCAGGAAGTCTTATTTTGGAGCACACCGTCTTAATACCTATGTTAAGGCAAAGATGTATCTAGGTGACAAGACGATATTCACCCAGCAGTATTCATGGTGGCGTGGATAACAAAAATCACAAAATGTCCATCAACTGACCAAAGACAAAGCATAAACTGTTTCACCTGATTCTTAATAGCTTACGGGCAAAAGAGGAAACTCTGCTTATATTCCACTTGACTGCGATACATTTTTCAATTACTACGTCTGTGTAACTTTTCTTACCAGTTGCTCTGAATGTCAGCTCTGCAACAACCCAGCGCCAGTCACTCCTGGGGAGGGGTGAGCCTCAGCAGTCTGGATATTTGGATCCAGTTCAGACACGGCACGAAGCGATTGTGTGGGCTAGCTAAAGCCCCTCTCAATGGAGCGAACAGCTGGGCTCTACCACGTCTGACCACATCACTGCAAGAACTGGCCTCCGTGTAGGATGTCTCAGTGTGTCCACACTCCTCAGCCAGAATCCTGTTCTGTGAGTCTGGCCTCTTTCAGCCAAGATAGCCTTTCTGTTTCCCCTCCCAAATACAGTCTCTTTCAAACAAATTCAAGGGGCTCTCATTTTATATGCACAAGTTTTTCAGCTTGTGAAGGGATTAAACCTCGGACAAGGAGAATAATAAGCATTCTGTAAAGGGTAATGATATGGACCCTGCTCCGGGACTTGCCTGCTCCTTTGACCTTTAGGGATAAAAGTTATGATTTCGTCCTCTTGAGCGTAAGTGTAAGAGACCTATCAAAAAGCATATGCCTCCACATGATGAAGGATCCCCAACTGGCCATGTAACATACCTCAGGGCAAACATTCTAGTATTCCACTGCTGCAGTTTAAAAATAATTATAACTTCACTATCAAACAAGAGACATCGGGCTCCCCTGGTGGTCCAGTGGGTGAAAAGTCCGCCTTGCAGTGCCAGGGGGCGCCGGTTCGATCCCTGGTCCGGGAAGATCCCACGTGCCGCGGAGCAGCTGGACCGGTGTGTCCAACTTTAGCCAGCGCTCTGGAGCACATGCGCCTAGAGCCGGTGCTCTGCAACGAGAGAGGCCACTGCAATGGGAGGCCCACACAGGCCAAAGAATAAAGATGGATGAAAAATAAATGATGACTTAAAGGCAAACAAAAAAACAGAGACATCACGAAAAAACTAATACACAAAGCAGCCACATATACTGTGAACCACACATCAGTATTTTATGAGACTTTGGCAAATTTTACCAAGGTAACAGCAAAGCCCACCAGTGCCATCTGCTAAACGGATTCACAACTCCAGAAAACTCTGCAGCGGCTCTGCTTTATCTCATTTCGTTCACCCTGGCCCTCCTCAGAGCCGAGGGCGGACGTCACAGCTCCCAGCCGTGGTCTGAACACCACATGCGACTGCTCCAGCCCGCCAGCACAACCCAGCCCATCGAGTCACGACGCTCCAGAGCCCAGCAATGAAGACAGCACCCATGGCCGCCTCGAGTGGCCGCCGGGCTCCCCAGACTCAGGGACCCAGTTCTGGACCTTCTAGACCAGCCCGGGCGGAGCACTGGCTGAGATCTGACAACCGTGACTTTCGCCTCTGAAGACGCACGCCAGCCAGCCAACCTTCTCACCCACCTCCTTCAGTTTTTCTAAATGAAGATGATCTCAAAAGGAACAGAAAGATGAACTGCTTAAACTCCGGTTGGTGGGAGCTCTAGCCCCTTCTTGCTCTCTCCCGTCTCTGGTGGATGAGTGACTCCGCTATCCTTTTCTCCAAAGGCAAGGTCTGTTTCTCAAGCCTTCCTTCCCTCGCTTGCCTTCTCTTCTCTTCTCTCCTTCCTTCCCATCCTTTCCCCCTCCTCTCTTTCTCTTCATTTCCTACTCTCAAGGCATCTAGAACCAAATGTTCTGACTTGATAGAGGGTGAGACGGTCGGATGGTGTTAGTGACTGCACAGACACGAGTCTGAGCAAACTCCGGGAGACAGGAGATGACGAGGCGCGGAGAAGCGGGGCGCGCTGCGGGCCGCAGGGTCACAGAGTCAGGCACGACGCCGCGGCCAAACGGCAGCAGTAACAAGGTGTCCAGCAGCGCTCTTCTCCCTGCGTAGCCAGTAAGCTCACGACTGAGCACACTGACGGGCACGTGGATAGGCGCCTTGTCCACAAGCACAAAGCCTTGATTCAACAATATTTAGTGAGAATCTATTTCGTGTGGGTAGATAAGAAATAAATGTGACCAAGAGAAGCATACTTAACACCCGGATCTTGGTTTCTAATACCATTCTCCAATGAAAGGAAGCAGGGCTCCTGGGAACACAGCTGAGTCCGGGACTCGGCAAGACATGCACGAGGTGAGCACGGAGCATCGCATGGTGATGGAAAGCAGAAGGAGACTGCCGAACAAAGAAACAGACGAGGGCACGCCAGGGATACAGGAGCCAAGTTAAGAGCTCCCAGTGGCCAAAGCCAGACACATTCAAGTAGCAAAACAACAAAACTAGTATGGAATCGTAATCGGAAGTGTAAAATAAATGTCCATCAGTCCAGACTGATGAATATATGATTGACTGAATAAATACGTAAATGGGAGAAAAGAGAGAAATCTCTTGTGGTGGCGAATTCTAAATAACTTATGCAGATGTTCTGCCTTCAACAAGGAGGAGCGTAACTCTCTGCTCCTTAAGGGTGGGCTGGGCACAGTGGCTTCCATATCCAAGAAGTCCTAATTGAGGGACAGTCTACAAAATTCCTGACCAACAGTCCTCAAAACTGTTGAGGTCATCACAAACAAGTAAAGCCTGAGGACCTGTCACAGTCTAAGATATGAACGTAGATGTAATGTGGTATCCTGGACGCGATTCTGAACATTAAAAAGGACTTACAGGGCTCCCCTGGTGGTCCAGTGGGTAAAGAGTCCGCCTTGCAATGCAAGGCACGCCGGTTCGATCCCTGACCCGGGAAGATCCCATGTACCATGCAGTGACTGGACTGGTGTGTCCAATTATGAGCCAGCGTTCTGGAGCGCATGCGCCCAGAGCCAGTGCTCTGCAACGAGGGGGGCCGCTGCAATGGGAGGCCCACACGGGCCAAAGAGCAAAGATGGATGAAAAATTAAAAATAAATAAAAAGAGGCCAAAATTTAAAAATAAAAGAACTTTCAGTTATAAAATTAGGTAAGTTAAATAAAGAATGGACTTCAGTTAACAAAAATATATCAATATTGGTTCAATAATTGTCATAAATGCGTCAAGCTAGTCTATGAGGTTAACAGCAGAGGAGCTCTTCGTATTATCCTTATGATATTGTTTTGTAAATCTAAAGCTGTTCTAATATTAAAAGTTTCTTTAAAAGTAAAGTAATAATACCGTTACCACGCAATTATAAATACACTGTCACATGTCCTTGACAGTAACTAAGACAGAGTCCTTGCTCTTGAAAGAAGACAGACCTGTATGCAAAGTACGTCAGTGGGACAGGGAGCACACAGACATCGAGGTCTGCCTGCAGAGCTGAGGAAGCTCAGAACAAGGGCATTGAGCCTCAAGGGGACGATCTGAACTACGACTTGATGTTTCCCAGTTGCTGAGAGGGGTCACTACTTTTATTTCATCCTGCTGCTGAAATCACTCTCAAATTTTCTAACTCCACTAGTAAATGCTCTGTCCAAATCCTAGTGTTTCATTGTTGGATGAGTACCGCATTCTTGTTTCCTGGCTTCCTAGTTCCTCTCTACTCCATTAGGACAGTGTAGCTAAATGTCCTCCTTTTTAATTAGTTTTTAATTGGAGTAGAGTTGCTTTGCAATGTTGTGTTCGTTTCTGCTGTACAGCAGTTGGATTTCCTTCCCAGTTAGTTTACCCCAGGGCATTGTATAGAGTTCCCAGAGCTGTACGGCAGGTTCTCATTTTCTCATATCCATATTAATTCTGTTCTCCCGTGATTCTGAGATAGACCTTTAATCATAATAAAATGGTAAACATTTACAGCCACTGTGGAAGACAGGAAGGAGATTCCTTAAAAAACTAGGAATAGGGGCTTCCCTGGTGGTCCAGTGGGTAAGGACACCGCCTGGCAGTGCAAGGGGCGTCGGTTCGATCCCTGGCCTGGGAAGATCCCACGTGTCGCGGAGCGGCTGGACCCATGTGTCCAATGACCGAGCCAGAGCTCTAGAGCGCATGCGCCCAGAGCCGGTGCTCTGCGACAACAGACGCCACTGCGATGGGAGGCCCACACGGGCCAAAGAACCAAGATGGATGAAAATGGAGAGGTGAAAGACCAATAGAAGTGGCCCGCCTGCTCCCCTCCCTCCCCAACCCGACCGCCGTCCAAAAAAAAAAAAAATAGGAAGAGAGTCACCATATGACCCTGCAATCCCACTATTAGGCATATACGCCGAGGAAATCAAAACTGAAAGAGACACCTGTACCCCACTGCTCACTGCAGCACTTTTGACTCGTAACTTCAGATCCCTAGCCCCCCTGCCCACCCTCAGCTCGCATCTGCCCGCTCGGCTGCTCCTCTTCACCAGCTCAGCTGCCGCTCGCGCACCAAGCCTCACCCCCAGCACACGCACAGGCACACAGTCTGCCTTCCTCGCATACCAGCTCTGCTACTTTTCCCGTTTAGTGTGTAATTTCATCTGCCCCCACAGTGCTCATCTCTCCTCCGTGATTAATCCCATCACCTTTCAACCTACCAACACAACCCCAGACATACATCTCAAACACCTACATATGCTAAATGGCAACTGTATACGTTAAATAATTTTATGTATAGACTCTCATCTGTGGAAACTAACCCTAGGCCCCCTGATCCCAGTCTAACAGTTTCTCAAGCAAGGAAACAAGGCTTGTGATGCCTGGAATATCTGCAGTCTGTTTGGCAACAACACTAAATTTTGATTTTGGAGTAGTAGTTCTGCTTTGCAATGTTGTGTTCGTTTCTGCTGTACAGCAGTTGGATTTCCTTCCCAGTTAGTTTACCCCAGGGCATTGTATAGAGTTCCCAGAGCTGTACGGCAGGTTCTCATTTTCTCATATCCATATTAATTCTGTTCTCCCGTGATTCTGAGATAGACCTTTAATCATAATAAAATGGTAAACATTTACAGCCACTGTGGAAGACAGGAAGGAGATTCCTTAAAAAACTAGGAATAGGGGCTTCCCTGGTGGTCCAGTGGGTAAGGACACCGCCTGGCAGTGCAAGGGGCGTCGGTTCGATCCCTGGCCTGGGAAGATCCCACGTGTCGCGGAGCGGCTGGACCCATGTGTCCAATGACCGAGCCAGAGCTCTAGAGCGCATGCGCCCAGAGCCGGTGCTCTGCGACAACAGACGCCACTGCGATGGGAGGCCCACACGGGCCAAAGAACCAAGATGGATGAAAATGGAGAGGTGAAAGACCAATAGAAGTGGCCCGCCTGCTCCCCTCCCTCCCCAACCCGACCGCCGTCCAAAAAAAAAAAAAATAGGAAGAGAGTCACCATATGACCCTGCAATCCCACTATTAGGCATATACGCCGAGGAAATCAAAACTGAAAGAGACACCTGTACCCCACTGCTCACTGCAGCACTTTTGACTCGTAACTTCAGATCCCTAGCCCCCCTGCCCACCCTCAGCTCGCATCTGCCCGCTCGGCTGCTCCTCTTCACCAGCTCAGCTGCCGCTCGCGCACCAAGCCTCACCCCCAGCACACGCACAGGCACACAGTCTGCCTTCCTCGCATACCAGCTCTGCTACTTTTCCCGTTTAGTGTGTAATTTCATCTGCCCCCACAGTGCTCATCTCTCCTCCGTGATTAATCCCATCACCTTTCAACCTACCAACACAACCCCAGACATACATCTCAAAAACCTACATATGCTAAATGGCAACTGTATACGTTAAATAATTTTATGTATAGACTCTCATCTGTGGAAACTAACCCTAGGCCCCCTGATCCCAGTCTAACAGTTTCTCAAGCAAGGAAACAAGGCTTGTGATGCCTGGAATATCTGCAGTCTGTTTCGGAGCACACAAGATTAACACTGACTAAATGCCTCTGTAAGTACAAACCATAATGAACAAAGATGAATACCACCTCTCAGTTGTCATGAAGAGGACCACTGTGGATGCCACCAACATGGAAAACTGTCATCGTGAAAACTATTTCTTATAAGTTAATCTATTTAAGGGAAGACTATTCCATGCCTACTTAAAGGGTTACAGACAGTTAAATGGGCTTCCCTGGTGGTTCAGATGGTAAAGAATCTGCCTTCAGTTTGGGAGACCTAGGTTTGATCCCTGGGTTGGATCTCAGAGGTTCCAAGATTCCCGTGGAGAAGGGAATGGCTACCCACTCCAGTATTCTTGCCTGGAGAATTTCATGCACAGAGGAGCCTGGCTGGCCACAGTCCAAGGGGTTGCAAAGAGTTGGACGCAACTGAGTGACGAACACTTTCAGACAGTTAAACAGTAATGCACGATGGTTTCGTGGCTTGATTAGCTTAACAATACTCTGATCATTAATTTATTCTAATCGGCGGCATTATCAATGCTTACCACTCAGGGATCAATACATTTCCTTCGAGAAAATACAGAATCAATGTAGAAAACAATGCTCATCTATAAATATCTGATTCTACTTATTTCTTCAGAAAAGAAAACCATAAATCCCAAAGGCGACTCCACTCCACAGAAGTTTTAAGTGTATCATCTCAGGCCAGGTTGTTGTGTCTGATCAAAGTCAGCGTGTGTGCCCGGTTTGGAAAAACAGGCATCACAAAGCTCACCCCGGCGGCTTGGAGAGGTGCCTCCAGATGCTCTGCTACTTTTCCCGTTTAGTGTGTAATTTCATCTGCCCCACAGTGCTCATCTCTCCTCCGTGATTAATCCCATCACCTTTCAACCTACCAACACAACCCCAGACATACATCTCAAAACCTACATATGCTAAATGGCAACTGTATACGTTAAATAATTTTATGTATAGACTCTCATCTGTGGAAACTAACCCTAGGCCCCCTGATCCCAGTCTAACAGTTTCTCAAGCAAGGAAACAAGGCTTGTGATGCCTGGAATATCTGCAGTCTGTTTCGGAGCACACAAGATTAACACTGACTAAATGCCTCTGTAAGTACAAACCATAATGAACAAAGATGAATACCACCTCTCAGTTGTCATGAAGAGGACCACTGTGGATGCCACCAACATGGAAAACTGTCATCGTGAAAACTATTTCTTATAAGTTAATCTATTTAAGGGAAGACTATTCCATGCCTACTTAAAGGGTTACAGACAGTTAAATGGGCTTCCCTGGTGGTTCAGATGGTAAAGAATCTGCCTTCAGTTTGGGAGACCTAGGTTTGATCCCTGGGTTGGATCTCAGAGGTTCCAAGATTCCCGTGGAGAAGGGAATGGCTACCCACTCCAGTATTCTTGCCTGGAGAATTTCATGCACAGAGGAGCCTGGCTGGCCACAGTCCAAGGGGTTGCAAAGAGTTGGACGCAACTGAGTGACGAACACTTTCAGACAGTTAAACAGTAATGCACGATGGTTTCGTGGCTTGATTAGCTTAACAATACTCTGATCATTAATTTATTCTAATCGGCGGCATTATCAATGCTTACCACTCAGGGATCAATACATTTCCTTCGAGAAAATACAGAATCAATGTAGAAAACAATGCTCATCTATAAATATCTGATTCTACTTATTTCTTCAGAAAAGAAAACCATAAATCCCAAAGGCGACTCCACTCCACAGAAGTTTTAAGTGTATCATCTCAGGCCAGGTTGTTGTGTCTGATCAAAGTCAGCGTGTGTGCCCGGTTTGGAAAAACAGGCATCACAAAGCTCACCCCGGCGGCTTGGAGAGGTGCCTCCAGATGCGCTGCTGGATGGGAGGCTTTTTTGTCCCTAATCCCAGGTGCACCAGCAACACAGAGAGGACAAGGTGCCCCTCTCCCACTGACACCCCAAATTGTGTGTTTGTGGAAATTGTGTGTTGATCCAGAGCAACAGCGAAAGAACTTAAGAACCAAAGAATTCAGGTTGCTTATCAAGGATGCGCACACAGACCCCTACAGCCTTTCTCATCTAAGGAGACAGAACTGTGGAAGCAGGTTCCCAAATCTGGGAGGTCATTTGGGAGTGGTGGCCAGTTTAAATCCTGTTGGAATCTTTTGGAGGTGGCCGGAACACGTGTTAAGTGTGTGCTTTTCTTTGAAAAAAAAAAAAGGAAAATTTAAAGCCACAGGGTGCACTGGAAAAGGAAAGCAGACACTGAGCCATGAAAACCAGAAGCATATGGATATGTGGAGCAAGTCCTGCGGCCACTGATGTGCGGGGCACTCTCTCTGTGTCTGGAACTGTGGACGACACGATCCCGAGAACACGGAAGTCCACAGCTCACCTGTGCGCACCCCACCCTCACCTTTGCACGGTGAGGGTTTGGCCAATATGCTGTCGTGTAAACTTGCCCTAAATCCCCTTCTCTCTAAGGCAAGGCATCCGTGCCAGGTCCACTGGCATCATACCACTGGCTGAGTGTATAAAAGAGACTCCATCTAAACATGGAGAGAGATGTATGCGGATGGGATGCTGAAATTACTATTCGATCCTCTAAGAATGAGGAGGAGTTTCTTCAAAACAGAAAAAAACAGGGCTTCCCTGGTGGTCCAGTAGGTAAGGAGACTGCCTTGCAGGGCAAAGGGCACCAGTTGGATCCCTGGCCTGGGAAGATCCCACGTGCCGCGGAGCAGCTGGACCCATGTGTCCAATGACCGAGCCGGAGCGCTGGCGCGCATGCGCCCAGAGCCGGTGCTCTGCGACAACAGGGGCCACTGCGATGGGAGGCCCACACGGGCCAAAGAACAAAATTAAATAAATGAAAGATCAATAGAAGTGGCCAAAAATAAAACATAAAAAAAAAAAAACAGAAAAAATAAAAATTAAACAAAAACAAAAAGAACAACAAAAACATGGCTCATCGTCACATCTCTCCAGCCTTTACGAGGATTTCACCAGTGGGACCACATACACTCACGGGGCTTCTCACGATCGGTTTCCCAGAATCCAGCAACCCATTGGATTTACCTGTGAGTTCAAGACTAGCATGGTACGTTCACAGACCGGGGTATTTGCTCCATTTATTCAAGCCAAACCCATACGGTACTTTTTTAAAGGGTGCGCAAAATTCTAGAAATGAGAGACACGCAAACAAGTCAGCAGGTGACCTGGAACAGGCAGGCCCAGGACGGGTCCAGGGAACGCACCGCTCCCGCGGGCCGGCGGGTCCCTCCCACCTCCTCACCACCCACTGAAGAAAGCGGGACTGAAGCCACAGTTCTCGCCGCTTCCAGGAAGGCCTCCAACCAAGAGCCCCGTCCTGGGAGATAATATCCTCTGAATGCCCTGGCAGCCCCAGGGGAAGGCGGGAAGGTCAGCCAGTGGGATCAGGCTTGGGGGAAGAACGGCGTCCTTTGGCAGCTGGGAGAGCACCGCGATTCAGCGCTCCAGTTCTGAGCCCTGGCAGCTCGCAGCTGACCAGCAGGTAGGGCTCCAAAATGCCCCGTCTATGCTGGTATTTAGAACGGGGACTGGCCTTTCCAATAGAAACAATGCTAAGAGGCAGTGGTTTGGTCCCCGGGCTAGTCCAACAGCAGTCTCCCGGCCACATTATCAGCTAAATGGGCTATTGTAGGCTGGTCTGGGAACCCAACCACAGACTTAAAATGTTGTTTCTATGGGAAAACACATTCCACGGCAGGCAACCAGAGGGAAACTTGGCCACGCACACCCACGGTCCCTGCAGCTCCAGCCAGCTGCCCGGTGAGCTGTGCGCACCTTAAGCTCAGGGCACTCCACGCAAGCCTGAGAGGGCAGCCAGCTGGAAGGCGGCCCAGCCCCAGGCCCAGGGCCAGCCCCACCCCAGCGGGGAGCCCGTTCCGGCCAGTATGGGACATTCTTAAGTCCATAAATCAGGAACTTAAAAACGGAGGAGTAATTGGGTATTCTAATTCTCAACATGCCTTATTTATTTTACAAGCCAGAAGATCCCACCTCACCAGCAACTATGATGCAAAATCAGGACCCGGGACTAGTTCACAGGCCAAGGGTTAGGTGAGCCATTTCCAGAAAGGGTGCCTTCCCAATGAAGCAAGAAAGCAGGTCAGTTCTGAATATTATTTGGTGGCTACACTCATGTACTCAAGTTGTTTGGGCATTTCAGACTTCTTGGAACTAAGCAATTACCTTTTCTTTTATATAGAATCTGAGCTCTTTGAAGACAGAAATTGCAGATTTATCTTTATAGCCCTAGCACAGTACCTGCATCTTAAATGGTAAATGAAGGTTTAGGATTTCAAATGTACTTCCAACTAAGAAATCTAAGTAAGAATTCTGTCAGAGCGGTGAGGACATCATTTGATGAAAAGATAAATATGTTTCTAAAATAAAGATGTTTTTCATCTGCTTTTTAATTTTTTCCCCCATCATGTCTCTTTTATTTATGTTTATTTTCACCCATTTTTTAAAAATTCTTTGGCCTGTGTGCGCCTCCCATCGCAGTGGCCTTTCTTGCTGCAGAGCACCGGCTCTGGGCACATGTGCTCCAGAGTGCTGGCTTGTAATTGGACATACCGGTCCAGCTGCTCCTCGGCACATGGGATCTTCCCAGGCCAGGGATCGAACCGGTGCCCCTTGCAATGCAAGGCGACTCTTTATCCACTGGACCACCAGGGAAGCCATGCTTTTTAATTTAAAAAAACTAAAATGAAAAATCAAATAAATAACACAAGACCCACATAAATGGAATTCACAGAGTATGATGGTAAAAATTTTCCTTGTTTCGGATGGATCATTTAAAAATATTTTACAGCTTCAATTTCCTCTAAGATCAGGAACAAGACAGGGGTGTCCACTTTCACCACTATTATTCAACAGAGTTCTGGAAGTTCTAGCAACAGCACTAAGAGCAGAAAAACAAATAGAAGCAATCCAGATTGGAAAAGAAGAAGCAAAACTCTCTCTATTCGCAGACAACATGATATTATACATAGAAAACCCCAAAGACACTATTAGAAAACTACTAGAGCTAATCAACGAATTCGGCAAAGTCACAGGATACAAAATCAATACACAGAAATCACCGGCATTCCTATACACAAACAATGAAAAATCAGAAAACAAAATCGAAGAGGCAATCCCCTTCACCGCTGCAACCAAAAGAATCAAATATCTGGGAATAAACCTACCCAAAGAAACAAATGAACTGTACACAGAAAATTTCAAGACACTCATGAGAGAAATTAAAGAAGACTTCAACAGATGGAGAGATATTCCATGTTCCTGGGTCGGAAGAATCAATATTGTGAAAATGACCATACTACCAAATATTATCTACAGACTCAATGTGATCCCTATCAAACTACCAATGACATTCTTCCCAGAACTAGACCAAAGAATAACACAGTTCATATGGAAACACAAAAGACCCTGAATAGCCAAAGCAATCCTGAGGAAGAAGAATGGAGCTGGAGGGATCCGCCTCCCCAACTTCAGACTCTACTACAAAGCAACAGTCATCGACAGTGTGGTACTGGCACAACAACAGGAATATCGACCAATGGAACAAGATAGAGAACCCAGAGACAGGCCCACGCACCTATGGATACCTCATTTTTGATCAAGGAGATGAAAATCTAAATGGGACAAAGACAGCCTCTTCAACAAATGGTGCTGGGAAAACTGGACAGCTCCATGCAAAAAAAATGAAGTTGGGACATTCTCTGACACCATACACAAAGATCAACTCAAAATGGATTAAAGACCTAAATGTAAGACCAGAAACCATCAAACTTTTAGAGGAGAATAGAGGCAAAACCCTCAAGGACATAAATCAAAGCAAGATCTTTTCTGACCCACCTACTAAAATAGCGAACCTAAAAAGACAAATGAACATGTGGGACCTAATGAAACTTCAAAGCTTTTGGACAGCGAAAGAAATCACAAAAAAGCTGAACAGACAGCCCACAGAATGGGAGAAAATCATAGCAAATGAAATAACAGACAAAGAATTAATCTCCAAAATCTACAAGCAACTCAGACAACTCAGCACTGGAAAAATGAACAACCCAATCAAAAAAATGGGAAAAAGATCTAAATAGGCATCTCACCAAAGAGGACATACAGATGGCCAAAAAGCCCATGAAATGATGCTCAACCTCGCTTATTATTAGAGAAATGCAAATCAAAACTACAGTAATCACCTCACACCCGTCAGAATGGCCATCACCAGCAAATCTACAGATAATAAATGCTGGAGAGGGTGCGGAGAAATGGGAACCCTCTTGTATTACTGGTGGGAATGTAAATTGATACAGCCACTATGGAAGACAGTATGGAGATTCCTTAAAAAACTAAAAATAGAAGCACCATATCACCCAGCAATCCCACTCTTAGGCTTATACCCTGATGAAATCAAAACTGAAAGAGACACCTGTGCCCCAATGTTCATTGCAGCTCTCTATACAATAGCTAGAACATGGAAGCAACCTAGATGTCCATCGACAAATGAATGGATACAAAAGCTCTGGTACATATATACGATGGAATACTACTCAGCTGTTAAATGCAGAAGAATCAGTCCTAATGAGGTGGTTGGATCTAGAACCTATCATAAAAAGTGAAGTAAGTCAAAAAGAGAAAGACAATGGTTTCCCTGGTGGTCCAGTGGGTAAAGACACCACCTTGCAGTGCAAGCGGCGCCAGTTCGATCCCTGGCCTGCGAAGATTCCATGTGCTGCGGAGCGGCTGGATGGATGTGTCCAACTACTGAGATGGATCTCCGGAGCGCATGTGCCCAGAGCCGGTGCTCTGCAACAAGAGAGGCCACTGTGATGGGAGGCCCACGCAGGCCAAAGAACAAAGATAAACAATGAAAGATCAATAGAAGTGGCCAAAAAAAAGAAAGAGAAAGACAAGTACAATATACTAGCACATACATATGGAATCTAGTAGGATGGTAATGATAACACACGCAGTGAAGCGATGGAAAAACAGACATGGACAGTAGACATATGGACATTGTGGGGAATGAATAAAGGAAGTAGCATGAAGACTATACTATCCTATGTGAAAAAAAATAGCTATTGCCACTGAGCTGTGAGAAAAGGGGATCCTGCAAGGGTGCTGTGTGATGGCCTGGAGGGGTGGGATGTGGGGGATATAGATATGACTAATCTGGGATCATAATATCTGTAAACAACAAAACTCTGCAAAAAGTAAAATAAAAATTTAAAAATATATATTTTACAGCTTCAAAAGCCTTGAAGATCTTGTATCTCGGACTCTACTTCATGAAGGACAACAGGCAATGAGTTTATTAAGAACATTTCTCTACCAACTCTTATCATCAGAACAGAGAAAACACTGTTTCTAAGAAATCAAAAAATGGGGGGTGGATAAATAATTGACAAAGTTTAAGTTTCTAAAAAGAGAAAGTTAATTAATGGCATACTATGGTTGAGATTATTTCATAGAAATAACAATTCACAATATTAGGAATCAAGAACTTGATGAGTTGTTTTTTTAACGTTCCAACTGAAGCAAAGTTGTGAGCATTTACTTCTAAAAAAATTCAGTATCTGGAAAACGTTTAATAAAAATAGCCTAATTAAAATCTGAGGGAATTTGAATGAATTAGGAATTTATCTTGTCCATATGAAGTCACTATGTAGAACAAAAATAATAATGAGCAACATTTACAGGGCTTTATAATTCATAAAACAATTCTGTGGCTCTTCCCTCAAATCTTATCAAGAATACATTTCGCTGTGCTCATTTTCAGACGAGGAAACTGAATCTCAGAGAAATGAAGGAACAGTTCAAAGGCTACACAATGGAAACATGTCGTAAATCACTAATTAAAAACCAAAAGAACTTATTAATAAAACATTCCAGGGTAGTACTAAAGATTTTTAGATTAGAGATTAGAAAGATGTTTCCATAAATACCCCAGGGAGAATGTGTTCCTTTAAATAATCTCATTTGTGCATAATTTTTTCTGCTCTGGTTTTCTTTTCTGAGGTCTGCAAAACCAGAATTTTTAAGATATATCTCATACAGTATATGTAAAAAAGAAAGCAATGGAAAGGGATGGTAAAGGGAACACATCTTGGGAACATTCACTCCTACAGACTGTATTCTGTTTCCGGAAGTTTCTCCATGGTGAATATCCTGCCCTGGTAAAAGAACATCTCTCAGCTCTTAACCTGCTCAGTGTCGGGGGGAGTCGATGGGTGGTGAGCAGTGCTGATGTTCAAAATGTAGATAGTCTAACACCTACTCCTAGGTGCCATTGGGGTGTGTTCTGTGTATACAATGAACACTGGTAACATCTTGTCTTTTGAAAAGTAGCTTCAAGTGAAACCATCAGATCATGTAGGTAATGATCTGACCCAGCTTACGGAGACAATAAACTGCACAAAGGCCAGGGTGACCTGGATGATATTCTACAAAATTCTCCAGATTCGTATCTCTGCGACCGAATTCAGAGGCTGCTGGCCCACTGGCCATCACACAAAGACAGTGGCGACTCCCATCCGAAACACCAGCACAGCTCTGCCCTGAAATTCAATCTACACGATATCCCTCTCCGCCTGAGTGAGGCCAGCACGGTGCCCTTAATACCTCGTGGGCTCCGGGGGCGGCGTGAGGGTCTTCAGGCGCCATCACTGAGCACAGGCGCTAAAGCTCAGCCTACACTTCCACCGACACCCTCTGAGAAGGCGCGGACACTGGCCCATCGACCCATTCTACCTCCTGACATATCTAAACAACGGTTTCCAAATCTTCTCCGTAGCAGCTCTTGAAGATGAAGCTTCTGTTCTTGAAAGATCCATGAGCACCCCCAGGGAGCTGGATATCAAGCAGGAGAATATAGGTCAGGCCTCTAAAAATGGTGTGTTACCTTTCACCGACACAAAGCACACAGGAAGAGCAGTTTATGCGTGGCGCGAGCACATTCACACTCACACACGACCCCCACAAAGCGCTCGAACGGAGCCCCTGGGGCAGCTCTTATTCCCGCACACACCTCCCAAGGGGATCTGGATATGCCTGTGCTTTTGAGAATCTTTCATTTGGATCACTAAAGCTGTATTAGTTCCTATTACTTTTTGGTTGTTTTGTTTTCCAGTTTTATTGAGATGTAATTGATGTATGTCCCAGACGGCACTAGTGGTAAAGAACTCCCCTACCAGTGCAAGAGATGTAAGAGACACAAGTTCAATCCCTGGGTCTGGAAGATCCCCTGGAGAAGGGCATGGCTACCCACTCCAGCATTCCTGCCTGGAGAATCCCATGGACAGGAGCCTGGTGGGCTAAACACGGTGGTGGCGCACTGATAGTCTAACACCTACTCCTAGGTGCCATTGGGGTGTGTTCTGTGTATACAATGAACACTGGTAACATCTTGTCTTTTGAAAAGTAGCTTCAAGTGAAACCATCAGATCATGTAGGTAATGATCTGACCCAGCTTACGGAGACAATAAACTGCACAAAGGCCAGGGTGACCTGGATGATATTCTACAAAATTCTCCAGATTCGTATCTCTGCGACCGAATTCAGAGGCTGCTGGCCCACTGGCCATCACACAAAGACAGTGGCGACTCCCATCCGAAACACCAGCACAGCTCTGCCCTGAAATTCAATCTACACGATATCCCTCTCCGCCTGAGTGAGGCCAGCACGGTGCCCTTAATACCTCGTGGGCTCCGGGGGCGGCGTGAGGGTCTTCAGGCGCCATCACTGAGCACAGGCGCTAAAGCTCAGCCTACACTTCCACCGACACCCTCTGAGAAGGCGCGGACACTGGCCCATCGACCCATTCTACCTCCTGACATATCTAAACAACGGTTTCCAAATCTTCTCCGTAGCAGCTCTTGAAGATGAAGCTTCTGTTCTTGAAAGATCCATGAGCACCCCCAGGGAGCTGGATATCAAGCAGGAGAATATAGGTCAGGCCTCTAAAAATGGTGTGTTACCTTTCACCGACACAAAGCACACAGGAAGAGCAGTTTGTACGTAAGCGCGAGCACATTCACACTCACACACACGACCCCCACAAACGCTCCGAACGGAGCCCCTGGGGCAGCTCTTATTCCCGCACACACCTTTCCCAAGGGGATCTGGATATGCCTGTGCTTTTGAGAATCTTTCATTTGGATCACTAAAGCTGTATTAGTTCCTATTACTTTTTGGTTGTTTTGTTTTCCAGTTTTATTGAGATGTAATTGATGTATGTCCCAGACGGCACTAGTGGTAAAGAACTCCCCTACCAGTGCAAGAGATGTAAGAGACACAAGTTCAATCCCTGGGTCTGGAAGATCCCCTGGAGAAGGGCATGGCTACCCACTCCAGCATTCCTGCCTGGAGAATCCCATGGACAGGGGAGCCTGGTGGGCTACAGTCCACGGGGTCGCAAAGAATGAGACACGACTAAAGCAACTTAGTGTATACTGACAGACGGCACTGTATAAGCTTAAAATGTATAGCATTTTATTATAAGACTTACATATATTATAAAATGATTACCACAATAGGTATAGTTAAAAGCTCTTGTTTCTTAAATAGAAAAGAGTGTTCCTGAGAAAGCAATGAAGGAAATGAGAATACAAACATTCACTTGTGAAGGTGAAAGCATCTACAGACACCTCCTTCTATCCACTCCTAGTGCAAAATCTCACTAACCGTTTATAACCCTTGGCTTGAAACTCCTCCTGTAAACAAAAAAGAACACATTGAGAGTCTCCATCTTAGCCAAAAGCTCATGGGCAGAGGGGAAAGAACAGACCCATGCAGAGTTACATCTTTCCTTGACTGTCCTCTCAAATGCCTGGTTCCTTCTGTGGGCATTCTCCACAGAGCCAGACCTCGCCATTTCTACGCCTCAGCATCAGGTGCTAAACAAGTCTTCCACAAGGCTCAAGCATACGGGTCAGCTGGGACAAGTCAGAAAACGCACATCTGGCAACAGTGCGGACCTGACTGGCTGCGACACATGGAGTGTATGTTCAAAACTAGACGTAAACCTTTTCAGCGCAGTTAAACAAGTAAGACATGACAGAAATCAACTAGCCCCATTCTTCTGACCTAGTAACTTAGTGGACTGAGGCAATGATCACCAACGGCCACTAAAGGTACAAACAAGAGAGGCTAGCAGACATGATACTCCTCCAAACAGAAGTACAAACATCACCTATAAATTCTTGCCCCAAATCAATTCTTGATTGTGAATTGAATCAACAACTCCTAGCTCAGACAGTAAAAAATCCGTCTGCAATGCAGAAGACCCAGGTTCGATCCCTGGGCCTTGGGAAGATCCCCTGGAGAAGGAAATGGCGACCCACTCCAGTATTTGTGAATGCCATGGAAGAGGAGCCCGGTGGGCTACAAGCCATGATGCCAAGAAGACACAGACACGACTGAGCGACTAACACTTTCACTTTCCTAGCTCTGACCGGTTAAGCCACAGCAACAACAGCCGACCAAGAACACAATAACCATCACCCCCTCCCTGGGACGCAGTCATGACAGATTGTAAGAAACCCTGAAGCTCTGTACCTTAAGTGCGGTCCAATGGCTGACCAGTGATCCATACACTAAATATCACTGATCTATAGTGAGATGAGGAACGTAAGCTGGAATCTAAATCATCACACTGCTCCTTCATCTAGAATGCTGTAGTGTGAAAAGAAAAATATCAGCTCACCTAACTAGTGTGCTTAGTGACATTTACATTCTGGCACAGACTTTGATCTAATCACAGACCCAAAGCAAGAAGCGGATACACTGGCATTTTAAGTACCACTGCTCTACAGGACGTAAACCAATTTCTTCTTTCCCTCAGCTTCATTAAGTATGACTGACATAGAATATTGTGTAAGTTTAAAGTAGGCAGGCACGCTAGGTCGCTTCAGTCATGTTGGACTCTATGAGACCCTACGGCCAGACCTCGCCATTTCTACGCCTCAGCATCAGGTGCTAAACAAGTCTTCCACAAGGCTCAAGCATACGGGTCAGCTGGGACAAGTCAGAAAACGCACATCTGGCAACAGTGCGGACCTGACTGGCTGCGACACATGGAGTGTATGTTCAAAACTAGACGTAAACCTTTTCAGCGCAGTTAAACAAGTAAGACATGACAGAAATCAACTAGCCCCATTCTTCTGACCTAGTAACTTAGTGGACTGAGGCAATGATCACCAACGGCCACTAAAGGTACAAACAAGAGAGGCTAGCAGACATGATACTCCTCCAAACAGAAGTACAAACATCACCTATAAATTCTTGCCCCAAATCAATTCTTGATTGTGAATTGAATCAACAACTCCTAGCTCAGACAGTAAAAAATCCGTCTGCAATGCAGAAGACCCAGGTTCGATCCCTGGGCCTTGGGAAGATCCCCTGGAGAAGGAAATGGCGACCCACTCCAGTATTTGTGAATGCCATGGAAGAGGAGCCCGGTGGGCTACAAGCCATGATGCCAAGAAGACACAGACACGACTGAGCGACTAACACTTTCACTTTCCTAGCTCTGACCGGTTAAGCCACAGCAACAACAGCCGACCAAGAACACAATAACCATCACCCCCTCCCTGGGACGCAGTCATGACAGATTGTAAGAAACCCTGAAGCTCTGTACCTTAAGTGCGGTCCAATGGCTGACCAGTGATCCATACACTAAATATCACTGATCTATAGTGAGATGAGGAACGTAAGCTGGAATCTAAATCATCACACTGCTCCTTCATCTAGAATGCTGTAGTGTGAAAAGAAAAATATCAGCTCACCTAACTAGTGTGCTTAGTGACATTTACATTCTGGCACAGACTTTGATCTAATCACAGACCCAAAGCAAGAAGCGGATACACTGGCATTTTAAGTACCACTGCTCTACAGGACGTAAACCAATTTCTTCTTTCCCTCAGCTTCATTAAGTATGACTGACATAGAATATTGTGTAAGTTTAAAGTAGGCAGGCACGCTAGGTCGCTTCAGTCATGTTGGACTCTATGAGACCCTACGGACGGCAGCCCGCCAGCGTCCTCTGCCCACGGGTTTCTCCAGGCAGGCATAATGGAGTGGCCCTCCTCCAGAGGATCTTCCTGACCCAGGAATCAAACCTGAGTCTCTTACGTCCTCTGCATTGGCAAGCCGCTTCTTCACCACTAGCGCCACCTGGGACGCCTGAAGTTTAAAGGATACTGCATGCCGAATTGATACATTTATACACTGCAAAATGATCACCACAAAAGCATTAACTAACACCTCCACTTGGTTACATAATTACTGTTTTGTGTACGTGTGTGTGTGTGTTCGCACACACACGTACCCAGTGAGGACATTTTAAGATCTCCTCTCCTAGCAACCTACAAGTATATAATACAATTTTATTAGGTATACTCACCATGCTGTACCTTAGATCCTCAAAACTTGTTCATCTTATAACTAGACATGTGCAACCCTCTGATCAATATCTCTCCATTTCCCTGGACTCCCTAGAAACCACCGCTCTATTGTTTGTTTCTGAGTTCAGCTTTTTAGAAGTGACATATATATATGATGAATCCATGCCTTCAGAAAATAAACTATAAGAATAAATGACAGAGGGACAATACATATACTTAAGAATATTTAAGGGATTTATCAACCAATTACAAAAGATGGGCATAATCACCCTTGTGAAAATAACTCAGCATGTCAGCCCAGAGAGTAGGTTCCCTTGGGCACTGAACTGCTTTTTGACATGATTCATTTTCATAAGGACATCACTGCAGAAGACCCTGATGATGGGAAAGATTGAGGGCCGGAGGAGAAGGGGGCCACAGAGGATCAGACGATCGGATGGCATCATCAATTCAATGAACATGAGTTTGAGTAAACTCTGGGAGATGGTGAAAAGAAAATATCAGCTCACCTAACTAGTGTGCTTAGTGACATTTACATTCTGGCACAGACTTTGATCTAATCACAGACCCAAAGCAAGAAGCGGATACACTGGCATTTTAAGTACCACTGCTCTACAGGACGTAAACCAATTTCTTCTTTCCCTCAGCTTCATTAAGTATGACTGACATAGAATATTGTGTAAGTTTAAAGTAGGCAGGCACGCTAGGTCGCTTCAGTCATGTTGGACTCTATGAGACCCTACGGACGGCAGCCCGCCAGCTCCTCTGCCCACGGGTTTCTCCAGGCAGGCATAATGGAGTGGCCCTCCTCCAGAGGATCTTCCTGACCCAGGAATCAAACCTGAGTCTCTTACGTCCTCTGCATTGGCAAGCCGCTTCTTCACCACTAGCGCCACCTGGGACGCCTGAAGTTTAAAGGATACTGCATGCCGAATTGATACATTTATACACTGCAAAATGATCACCACAAAAGCATTAACTAACACCTCCACTTGGTTACATAATTACTGTTTTGTGTACGTGTGTGTGTGTGTTCGCACACACACGTACCCAGTGAGGACATTTTAAGATCTCCTCTCCTAGCAACCTACAAGTATATAATACAATTTTATTAGGTATACTCACCATGCTGTACCTTAGATCCTCAAAACTTGTTCATCTTATAACTAGACATGTGCAACCCTCTGATCAATATCTCTCCATTTCCCTGGACTCCCTAGAAACCACCGCTCTATTGTTTGTTTCTGAGTTCAGCTTTTTAGAAGTGACATATATATATGATGAATCCATGCCTTCAGAAAATAAACTATAAGAATAAATGACAGAGGGACAATACATATACTTAAGAATATTTAAGGGATTTATCAACCAATTACAAAAGATGGGCATAATCACCCTTGTGAAAATAACTCAGCATGTCAGCCCAGAGAGTAGGTTCCCTTGGGCACTGAACTGCTTTTTGACATGATTCATTTTCATAAGGACATCACTGCAGAAGACCCTGATGATGGGAAAGATTGAGGGCCGGAGGAGAAGGGGGCCACAGAGGATCAGACGATCGGATGGCATCATCAATTCAATGAACATGAGTTTGAGTAAACTCTGGGAGATGGTGAAGAACAGGGACATCTGGCGTGCCACATCTGAACAACTAAACAACAGCATCTTTCTTTACGACAAACATAAATCCATCAGGTAACAAGAGTTTAAGGGAAAAGGGATTAATTTGTATCAGGTCCACAAGAAGGGTGAATTTTGGCTTTTCACAAATGGAAGAATTCTTATAGTCATGAGAAATATGAAATGAAAGAAAGAAGTAATTTAGCAAGGAAGCCTGATATGTTCCTCATTCTTTAATGGTAACAAGGAGGGACCCGAAAGCTAATGAGAAGCTGTGTCAATTCAAAGTTAAATTAGACCCAATAGTCTAGAATTCTACTGAATGTTCACCATTTATAAGTCAGAATTGTTGACCAAAAAAAGAAAGAAAAGAATAAGGAAAATCTGACTTGCATATTCTTGTAAGATTCTTGAAAGCTTTTCAACTTTCAAAAGATTATTTTGTTATTTGAGATTTATTTCCTGGGAAGTTAGCAGAGAAAAAAAATACCCAGTATTTGTTTGTTTCTGCATTTTTGCTGTTTTATAAACTTTGATGGCATTGGTGGCTGTGTGATTTATCCCATGGGAATGAGAGACAGGTAATTTGAACAAGTTCAATGACAAACAGAAAAGTCACTATTATCTGTTTAAACTATTCCTTATTTAAAACAGTCTCATTTTTATAGGACGTGAATGAATATAAAACAACCACAACTTCTTAGAATTTATTGCCAATCAGTTAACCAGAGGTTAATATGTAAGGGTGCAGGGTATAGGAATTCTACCAAAGCTTTGCCTAAATTAAGATAATGTATGTTTTGGCCCACTTTCCCAGATGTTCAACAGTTTTAAGATCTCATGAATGCCAACCCTCATTAAAAGCAAAATGGGCATCATTAAAAGAAAATGAGAAAACTAAAAAGATTTTCATTTTCTCAAAAGAAACAGGGCACAGAAGAAAAACAACAAGTAAGAATCCCTTTGTACTGACAGAGCATTCCATTTCTTTTTTCTTTCTTTTTTTTTTGGCCACTTCTATTGGTCTTTCATTTATTTAACTTTGTCCGTTGGCCCTGTGTGGGCCTCCCATTGCAGTGGCCTCCCTTGTCGCAGAGCATGGGCTCTGTGCGCATGCGCTCCAGAGCTCCTGCTCAATAGTTGGACACACCGGTCCAGCTGCTCCGCGGCACGTGGGATCTTCCCAGGCCAGGGCTTGAACCGGCGCCCCTTGCACTGTAAGGCAGTGTCCCTACCCACTGGACCACCAGGGGGGCCCGAGCATTCCATTTCTGCCAAGCAGGAAGCCAAAGGATGGGAATGCTCAGCTGAAAAGCGAAGGAATGGCTCTTCCAGGAGTGGCCGACCTGAGTCAGGCTGGGCCCACATCGCGCCAGCAAGGCCAGTCCACAGGCACGCGGAGAGCAAAGCAACGGCTGAGCAAGGCGTGTACTGAAAGGCAGGGGTAACGGTGGGAAAGGGAGACTTCCTGGTCCAGAGGCAGGCGTGCTGTGCTTCCCACTTGGCATCTCTTGGTTTTTGCTGCCCCAACCCGTGTCTTAAGAGCAACCGTCCACATCTCTCAGTCCTGCCAGCCCAGACACCCCATCTCTCTGGCCACAGTAACGGGCACAGGACGGGAGCAGGGCCAGTGTTCTCTCTGAGATCTGATGTGGAAGCTGGAAAACAGTGTCTTGCGCTACCTCTGAGCTCCTGAGCTGACAGGCAGTACAACGTGGAATTCATCGGTGGTCATCTGGTCTATGTGGTCATACCCAAAGTTTTACTCTGATGAGGCATTTCCGTAATGCCCAACCACCTCCCCACAGACAGTCCCAACTCTCTGGGCATCTCTTTCCAATCGGCCAAAGAAAGCAGTTTCAGGCTAATGCTTCCATTTCCTGATAGCTAAATTCTTCTCATAAAAGTTCTTGTGGGGAACAAAAAGGTTCATTCGGAAGGAGACAAAGCCATTTGCCATATTTGCCAGTAAAAAATCTGCAAACTTTTTTTGAGAAATGAGCAAGCAGTGGGGGGCAGTATTAACTAGGAATAATTTCGGGAAGGGGAAATTGAAAAATAAAAATGTTATTCACACATTGCCTTTAGGTATATATCACCAGACCTTCACAAAGTAAGTTTCCATTAAGATTATAATTTAAACATTCTTGAAGTTCAAGGTAGATTCCTATGTTTCTGAAAATAATTCATTCCAAGATGAGAAAGTAGAGGATGGTGATATCCAGATATTGATGATTATCTACTTCAGATAAATGCATCAGGCACTGTACGAGGAACTTGAAATGTATTATCTCATTAAATCTTAGGACAACTCAGAAAGGTAAGTATTATAGTCTTATTTGATACGTGAGGAAACTGTGGCTCAGACAGGTCCAGCCAGCTTGCCTGGGATTCCTTCCTAGTAGGTGGTGGAACCAGAGTCTGACCCCAGGCAGGTGTGTACCCACGCTTCCAAGCCTCCCTGAAAACACAGCCAATGGTTATTAGCGTTCATTGAAAATGACTCCCTGGTCCTTTCAAATATAGTCCCACAAGCAATACCACTCTACCCAGCTACCCACAGCCAGGCTCAAAGAGGAAACAGTGTGAGGTAATTACAACGTATACCCCAGCCACCAGCTCTGGGTTTTTAGGACGGAACTGCCAAGTCGCTCCCAGCCAACGCTTCAGGAAATGTGCACACACTTTCTCAGATTCCAGCTAAAACATCAACTATGTGGCCCTGGGGAGCGCGGAGCTCACAGGGTGGTAATGGGATATAAAATTTGCAAACCTGAGGTCAGCGGCCTCAACTCTGGGGTGGGAGGCAGCGGCAGTCCAGGAAAGATGAAAACCTAGGGGGCGGCGTGAAGGTGGCATCACAAGTCCTCCCGAGGGACTTACTCCTGTCGCCTCGGACACTAATCCCATCCAGAAAGGGAGGGAACACGGTGGCAAACGGAACAAGTCCTCCCCGAAAGGGACTACTTGCTTCCATTTCCTGATAGCTAAATTCTTCTCATAAAAGTTCAACAAAAAGGTTCATTCGGAAGGAGACAAAGCCATTTGCCATATTTGCCAGTAAAAAATCTGCAAACTTTTTTTGAGAAATGAGCAAGCAGTGGGGGGCAGTATTAACTAGGAATAATTTCGGGAAGGGGAAATTGAAAAATAAAAATGTTATTCACACATTGCCTTTAGGTATATATCACCAGACCTTCACAAAGTAAGTTTCCATTAAGATTATAATTTAAACATTCTTGAAGTTCAAGGTAGATTCCTATGTTTCTGAAAATAATTCATTCCAAGATGAGAAAGTAGAGGATGGTGATATCCAGATATTGATGATTATCTACTTCAGATAAATGCATCAGGCACTGTACGAGGAACTTGAAATGTATTATCTCATTAAATCTTAGGACAACTCAGAAAGGTAAGTATTATAGTCTTATTTGATACGTGAGGAAACTGTGGCTCAGACAGGTCCAGCCAGCTTGCCTGGGATTCCTTCCTAGTAGGTGGTGGAACCAGAGTCTGACCCCAGGCAGGTGTGTACCCACGCTTCCAAGCCTCCCTGAAAACACAGCCAATGGTTATTAGCGTTCATTGAAAATGACTCCCTGGTCCTTTCAAATATAGTCCCACAAGCAATACCACTCTACCCAGCTACCCACAGCCAGGCTCAAAGAGGAAACAGTGTGAGGTAATTACAACGTATACCCCAGCCACCAGCTCTGGGTTTTTAGGACGGAACTGCCAAGTCGCTCCCAGCCAACGCTTCAGGAAATGTGCACACACTTTCTCAGATTCCAGCTAAAACATCAACTATGTGGCCCTGGGGAGCGCGGAGCTCACAGGGTGGTAATGGGATATAAAATTTGCAAACCTGAGGTCAGCGGCCTCAACTCTGGGGTGGGAGGCAGCGGCAGTCCAGGAAAGATGAAAACCTAGGGGGCGGCGTGAAGGTGGCATCACAAGTCCTCCCCCGAAAGGGACTTACTCCTGTCGCCTCGGACACTAATCCCATCCAGAAAGGGAGGGAGACACAGTCCACGTGTGGTTCTGCCTAGAATCGCGGGGAGAAGACAGTCATGTCAACACGCCTGAGGCTGGGTGCTCATGCTGAGAATTCAGCACTAGGTCCGTTCACACGCAGCGGATGCTCCAGAAACCGTCCTCACGTGGAGGAGGCAGGTGCTCTACAAAATCGGCGGGACCGACGATATGGAAGACAAGACTTTTAAGAATTTTTTTTCTTCACCGGCACACTTATTGCATGGAGTCCAAACAAACACACTAGTAGTGCAGACAGCAGAATCAGCTAATTACAAGGAAAGAGTCTGAGCCTACAGGCTGAGCACGACCACGGCTCAAACCAAGACATCGGACACTAACTGCCAACAGTGTGAGTGTGGGGGCGGGGGGTGCTACCCATGAGATCCCCAGAGAAGTCTCCCCCTCCTCCTTCTCCCACCCCCGCACTAGCATCCGCCTCCCTTAAAAAGCCCTTGCCCGAGTTTCCCCTGGTGGTCCAGTGGGAAGGACACCGCCTTGCAGTGCAAGGGGCGCCGGTTCCATCCCTGGCCTGGGAAGATCCCACGTGCCGCGGAGCGGCTGGACCCATGTGTCCAACGACCGAGCCAGAGTTCTGGAGCGCATGCGCCCAGATCCGGTGCTCTGCAACCACAGATGCCACCGCGATGGGAGGCCCACAGGAGCCAAAGAACAAAGACGGATGAAAACAGATAAATGAAAGACCAATAGAAGTGGCCCGCCTGCTCCCCTCCCTCCCCAACTCCCTCCTCCCGCTTCAAAAAAATGCCCTTGCCCACTCAACCCGACCTAATCTGGAGGCTTTCCCTGAGAGCAGGGCAGAACTGGGGAGCTAAAACGTCCGTGCTCAGCTCCCATCCGGGTTGCCCACTGAGAGATGGACCGCACTGCCCAAGGCCAAATAAACAAGACCAGGAAACACGTGCAGGCCCACAGGCTGCAGCACAGTTGAGGACTTACAGAGAGCAGTCACCCTCGTAGGGTAAGAAGACAAACCAGAGGCGTCATCTCCCACCCAGCAACGTCCTTTCTCATTTGTACAGGCTCAGGCATGGCCAACTCTTTGCAACCCATGGACTCTAGCTGGTCAGGCTCCTCTGTCCACGGGATCTTACAGGTGAGAATGCTGGAGTGGGTTGCCGAGTCCCTTCCCAGGGGATCTCCCTGACCCAGGAATCAAACCCATGTTTCTCATTTACCGTTAGTGCCACCTAGGAAGCCTGACAACGTGCTTCTACTTAAATCCCCTTTACCACTGCGTGGCTCAGTTTCCATACCTAGGAAGTTGAGAAGAAAATTAGCACCCTGAGATCTCTTAATGGACCTTCTCTGGGCCTCAGTTTCAGCATCCATAAATTTCTAACGTTAGTCCCACTATAACTATTTCATAATATTTTTGTGAAGATGGATGGCCTGACTCGAGGAAACTCTGAGTCATGAAGAAACAACATCTACAAATAAGAAGAGACTTTAAAAGTTACTCATCAAAGGCACCATCCTGTTGGGGTCTGATTATATGATCTTATAAATTAGCACTGAATGGGTAGAGGAAATGGTAGCTAATAAACAATTATCCACAAGGCAGGGCGGGATGCACCAAGCAACATGGCACCATATACATAGGTTCATAATGAATGATGGATTAACTTGATTTTCCACTACATTCCTTTAAATGTTTTCCTAGGAATTTTTTTTCCTGATTCCTCTCCAAAATTCTGGGCGCATGCGCCCAGATCCGGTGCTCTGCAACCACAGATGCCACCGCGATGGGAGGCCCACAGGAGCCAAAGAACAAAGACGGATGAAAACAGATAAATGAAAGACCAATAGAAGTGGCCCGCCTGCTCCCCTCCCTCCCCAACTCCCTCCTCCCGCTTCAAAAAAATGCCCTTGCCCACTCAACCCGACCTAATCTGGAGGCTTTCCCTGAGAGCAGGGCAGAACTGGGGAGCTAAAACGTCCGTGCTCAGCTCCCATCCGGGTTGCCCACTGAGAGATGGACCGCACTGCCCAAGGCCAAATAAACAAGACCAGGAAACACGTGCAGGCCCACAGGCTGCAGCACAGTTGAGGACTTACAGAGAGCAGTCACCCTCGTAGGGTAAGAAGACAAACCAGAGGCGTCATCTCCCACCCAGCAACGTCCTTTCTCATTTGTACAGGCTCAGGCATGGCCAACTCTTTGCAACCCATGGACTCTAGCTGGTCAGGCTCCTCTGTCCACGGGATCTTACAGGTGAGAATGCTGGAGTGGGTTGCCGAGTCCCTTCCCAGGGGATCTCCCTGACCCAGGAATCAAACCCATGTTTCTCATTTACCGTTAGTGCCACCTAGGAAGCCTGACAACGTGCTTCTACTTAAATCCCCTTTACCACTGCGTGGCTCAGTTTCCATACCTAGGAAGTTGAGAAGAAAATTAGCACCCTGAGATCTCTTAATGGACCTTCTCTGGGCCTCAGTTTCAGCATCCATAAATTTCTAACGTTAGTCCCACTATAACTATTTCATAATATTTTTGTGAAGATGGATGGCCTGACTCGAGGAAACTCTGAGTCATGAAGAAACAACATCTACAAATAAGAAGAGACTTTAAAAGTTACTCATCAAAGGCACCATCCTGTTGGGGTCTGATTATATGATCTTATAAATTAGCACTGAATGGGTAGAGGAAATGGTAGCTAATAAACAATTATCCACAAGGCAGGGCGGGATGCACCAAGCAACATGGCACCATATACATAGGTTCATAATGAATGATGGATTAACTTGATTTTCCACTACATTCCTTTAAATGTTTTCCTAGGAATCTTTTCTGACCTCTAAGTGTCTTTCTTTCATGTCCTGATTCCTCTCCAAAAGCCTTCAGTCTCCTGAGGATCCTGGTACTAATGCTGCCAGGAGTCGTCGCCAGGATCTATTAGGTCCCAGCACCTGCCTGTCTGCCGCAGGTCCACCGGCTGACGGGACTCAGGTGCAGAACTTCATCCAACCTCACTTCTCCAGCCGCCCTCCATCTTTCTCCTTCCCTTCCCTAACGAGAATATTACCCCTGGTTTTCTTTTTGACTATTCCAAAGCCCTCAGGTAAAAAATGAACATGTTATTAAGAATTTCTCTTTTTTAATGTTTTAGCCCTTATTTGATACTTATTATGCCTATTTTATTTATAGCTCAGCTTACAGAGTTACAAGAAGAAAAGAAGATGAGATGACAGTGAAAAAGGAAAAGGAGGGGGAAATGGCAACAAGAAAGACGACCAAGGAGAAGACAGAGGCAAAGGAGAAGAAACAGAAAAACAAAACAAAAGCCTGTCTCTGGAATACATCTCTTTATTAAAAGAGGTATCACTATGTATGCTTCAGTTCAAAACCATGAACATGACAGCAGATATAATGTGCCCTAGGGCCGACATAAATCCTGTGTCCCAACTCCAGCATCACACAATGGTTGTGCTGTATTTGGGCTTAGATGTGTTTGGATACTCACATTTGAATGTAAGTACGACTGATGGTCTAGGAATTCCCAACTCTTCAAAACACTGAACCAAGTCACTGGTCTAATGGGGCAGGTCCCCCACTCCAAGCCTGCCTGCCGTCTGGAATACATCTTTGGCTAGGAATGGTGGAGATAGTGAATTTTCCTCTCTCCGTTCCGCTCAGAGGGGACTGAATACATAGACTCAGTGATAACTTCAGCAGCAGCAACAAAGAAAAGCCATTTGAGAAAGTGGTAAAATCACAGAACTTAAGACCCGGATTTGACATAAGAGAGTTCTGGATACATGACCCAAACTTGACTGTATTCCTAATCCAATTTTATCCTATTAACAATGCAGCTACTCCATTTATGCAAACCATAATAGGGTTCAGCTCACTATCATATCAATTCTATCGACAACTGCACATATATTTTTATTTATGATTATAATCCCTGATTCCGAAAAAAAAAAAAAAAAGTGTTTCTGAGGTGAATAACATCAACGGATACATTAAAGGGGGCTATTAACAGAAATTTAAAGTAAAATTCTATACAGAAGGAAGATAAAACCTAATTTACTTGTGCATTAAATTCATTCCTGAGTTTCTTAGAGGCTACAAGAAATGGGGTTGGGGAGGGGAAGTTAGGAGTTTCATAATTCTTGTATTTGAAAAAATAAAACTTGCCGGGGTTTTAGGAACTACAGTCTTATTCCTGCAAGTTCTTTAAATGCAGAACTTTAGCCAAAGTAAGAACAATACCCTTAACCTGTCATCTAAAAGATCACAGAGATACATTATTCAGATCACAGATATACATTATTCCTGTAGCATTCCAAGGTCAAAGCAGAATACAATGAAGCACCCCTGATGGGAAACAAAGTCAATCAGCATAGATCAGAATACAATGGAAACATCTGACCCTCCTTCTCCCAAGCTGGCTGCCTCACTGTGGTAGCTAATCTCCAAAGATGTCACCCAAACGCCTCCTCTCCCTGCAGACCGGGGCCGCCCACCGCCTCCATCGGGAGCAGATCCTATTGGCCCACGCCCCTGGATCCCAGCCAGGTCTGGGATGTACATGGAATTTCAGACGAGACAGTCTGAAGAAAGTCTAGCTTCCACTTTTGTTTTCTTGGTATCCTGAGCTGTCTTGTAAAAAGCCTGGCAATGCTGCTGGATGGTGCATGGGGAAAGAGAGACAGTGAGACTCTGGAGGAGAACCAAGTACCCCAGCCTACCCTGATGGTACGAACCCTTTCAGGCCCTTCCGGCCAGCTTTGAGCCCCTCATCTCAGTCTGTGGTCAACCTACGGGGTTAAAACATGTGACCCTAGATGAAGAGGCTATTGTTCACAGTCCAGCCCCAGCAGACTCTTAACCTGAACAAGACGTGGTAGCTGCCTTTGCAAAAACACGCTCAGTGGGCCCTATCCCCAGGGGCCGGCCCAGGCAGGAGATCACAGAGGTGAGAGCTTGGAAATCTGGAAGGCTCCCAGCAGCGCCAGACAAGTGGCTCTTTGCTTCTTTTATCCCTTCCTCTGTCCATCCCTTTAGCTCAACCACACCAAAGTCAACAGGACTACAGGCACCAGTCCACGATCACAGAACCAGAAACACACGTGGAGAAGTCATCTTATTCCTTTCAGACCCAAGAGACGCTGTGGGAAGCAGACACAAGACTCCCCACTGCGTCCCGTCCAAATTCCTGGCCCGCAGAATCAGAAGAAATAATAAAATTGTTGTTTTAAGCCACTAAGTTTGGGTAATTGGTAACGTAGCAATAAGATAACCAAAACACAAATAAAATAGCTTATTTCCTCATAGTAAAGACAGTAGGAATAACTCTGTCTTTGGTTTCTCATTAACGATGTTGTTATGTTTTTACGAGGACTACGTTTCAACGTACGTGGAGGTGGAACGCTCCTTGCTTGGCCTCTCACAACCAAATAGCCAAATACTGCTCATGTTGCCACCTGAGCCTCCTCCTCACCACCGCCCCCTCCCGCCCCTGCCGCTGCTGCTCTGGCCACCATGCATGCCCACCATGACTCCTCTATGAGCCTCTCAAATCTCCCTGCCTCTCGTCTCCTTCCCCAATCAGCCATATGCCCGTCACCTCCGCCAGAGTGGCCAAGATAGGACCACATTCCCATCTTCAAATCCTGTGTGGACCCTCCATCCTCAGTATTCACAACAATCAGATATAATCGTGCGTCCTTTAGTCCACCTCCCACCCCAGTCTATGGACAGACACACATGTGGGCATGCTGCACCCTTCCTACAAGCCATGCCCCCAAAGCTGTGCAGCACACACCCTGAGCTGTGGGTGCAAACACTGCCCATGGCACTCAGTGCCCTTCAACTCCCAAGATATTATACCCTTTTTGTGTCATGCCGTTTCCTTATTCCTCTCCAAGTTCTCTAATTATAAAGTTATCCTACGCATATATATCTAATTGACCTTACCCCGTCAATTAATATTGGTCAGACATTCAAAAACTGTCCAGAGCATACTTAGTACATGCCCAGTTTCTAGGTATCCCTGGTGGTAAAACAAAAACTCAGCCTTCAGTACGTTTTCTGTCCTACTAAGTTCTCATTCATCACACAGACCAGAGGTGAGCAAATGTTCTGTGAAGGGTGAAAGAGCGAATAATCCCACTGTGCCAAGCACGACCATCTCTGGCAGGGTACGCCTGTGCCAGTGCGTGGGAAAGCACACACAGAAAACACATCCACAAACGGGCACGCCGTGTGCAATACAATCTTATTTACTAAACAGGCAGCATGCTCCATGGTCCGCACGCTCCTGACCACCCGGCACTGCCAAGCCACCCCCGGAGAAGCCCAGTTCCACAATGATGCCTCCCCTGTCAAGGGACTGCACCTGCCTTCAACAGATGCTGAGCCTTTCTCCAGCGCAATGGCAGGAGAAGATTCTGGGAAAAGAAAAGGATCAGGAATGTGGAAGGAAGAAACTTACCAGGGTCAAGGTTTATTGTCGAGAATCATTAAAACACAAGAGTTAAGAGAACTGGCCAGGAAACCAAATGTCCCAGCTCCCTCTCTTCCTAGTGTAAGTCCCTGGAGGAATAACTAAAATGATTGAAAACCTGTATCCCTCACTGTCTGCATCTGTTAAACAGGTGAGTATGTATAATCTTTCTTATAAAGGTGTTGCGTAATAAATGAATAATATATGTACAATATAATTGTGAATAGTGTTACAGAGCTTGCTATTCTTTATCACTATTGCTGTAATTTAGTGTAAAAAATTACAGTACGTGAATGACTCTGAGCTTGCTGACAATCAAGGTGAAAAATGAAAGAATTAAATAACTCATCATATTGACGAAGACTTAAGAGGCACACCAGTTTCCCCTGGAAAGAGAACCAGCTCTTGCAACTCTATTCTGAGGGAGACGTCCGACGTGGAACATGAGAGCAAGAGACTCTGAACGACATAGTGGGGAACCGTCTCCAGTTCAGAACCATGGGCAATGCGGAGGGCGGGTGCCAGCCTACCACCCTCAATAAACGCTCAGGGTACAACACTCACACGCGCGTGCTATCCAGAGACCCACAGCTCAGCCAGTCTATAAATGCTTCTGGGTCTTATTAGGGTGTTTGCAGAAATATCAAAGTTTCCTCTTTGATAAAATGTTACATTGGACTTCCCTGGTGGTCCAGTGGGTAAGGACACCGTCTTGCAGTGCAAGGGCCGCCGGTTCGATCCCTGGCCTGGGACGATCCCACGTGCCGCGGAGCGGCTGGACTGATGTGTCCAATCACCGAGCCGGAGCTCTGGAGCGCATGCGCCCACCGCCGGTGCTCTGCGACGACAGAGGCCACTGCGATGGGAGGCCCACACGGGCCAAAGAACAAAGATGGATGAAAACAGAGAAATGAAAGACCAAGAGAAGTGGCCCGCCCGCCCCCCTCCCTCCCCACCCTGCTCCCCCCCACACACAAAAAATATATTACATTACTAGGTTATTAACTATACCTGGGATTTGTGAACTAGCACGAAGGAATATTAGGAATTTTAAGTGGAATTCTACCAATGTCTTAGTACCACATTTTTGTCCAGAGGAATGAAAACCAAAAACCATAACTAAAATTAATGGAGAAGGAAATTTTAATATTAAGAATGTGTCTTTAGAACTTAACCGTCGCCTCCCTCTGCTCTCACAGCTGTAGACGGAAGGCAATGAAAGGACTCGCCCTACAGAAACGCGACGGGCACTGAGCGAGCGGTCTCACACGGCACACTGAGAACTGACCCTGGCACATAAATGTCACCTAAACATCACCTACCACGGCTACAAATGTTACTATTATTTAGGTTTACTTACTCCTAGGCCCCATGCCCTTTCCTGCCTTTCTGCTGCCTCCTGATTTTTACAATGCATCTGATTCTCCTAAGAAATATTCAAACCCGCCAGGCTCTAGGCACCCTGTCTCTGGTATTCCACAAAGCTAAATTCAAGGCAGCATTCAATCAAGGCTTCTGGAATTAATGAACTCTGAATCCTAGCTTCGATGAGTTAGTGTTAAAACGCTTATGCCAGAATTCTTATCTTTGATGATTTTACAATCTAATCGAGCTTAACAAACTTGAAATATTAAACGCTCATATGCCTGCCACGTAATTCAGCCCTGATAAATTTTTTATTTTAGTTTCCTTTAAAAATTTCTTGGAACAGCATTCTGTTTCTAGAATAAGCCTAATTTGTTGGGTTTCTAGACACAAAGAAATTGTTAATACAGTTTATTTCTATTTTCACCTTGGAAATTAAGGCTAAAATTCACTATTTAGGCTTATTGTTTGGTTTAGTATAAGAAAAAGCAAACAAACTATGTCTAAGTATCCTAATAATTTGTCTGGTATTTTGCTTGATTAGAATAAGTAGCATAATACTATAGTCTTTTAGAGCATCTGTTACACAAGATGAAAGAGGAATGTTTCACTATTTTTTTAAATTCCAAATAAGCTTATATGGATGTCTGCACTTCCATCTGCCCCAACCTTATTTCACTGTAAGTTGATGCATGTTTTAATCAAATTGCGATGCCAACAACTCAATGCATTTTTCAATCTCTGTATCTCAAATGTTACTAAATGAATCCCATAAATAAATACTTTGTCTCCATCTTCTCATTTAAAATGTGGAACTGCTGAAAACTTTTATTTAAGAATCTCTCTTTTTTTTTATTTATGGTGTCACAATATCTCAGCTTTATCTATTCAATAAATGAAAGGACAAACCAGACCATTGCAGGATTTTCCCCCATATTTAATTATTAGTCTATCTGACTTTGAATCGTCTTAAAAGTCCTCTTTATAAAGCAAAATGGACTTCATGAAGTCTACAGAACTTTTTCTGTGTGCCCTGTTAAAATTCTTTATTTTAATAACAGACCTCTGTGCAATCAGTCCCTCAGAGTTTGCCATGCCTTCCTGCCTTTCTGCTGCCTCCTGATTTTTACAATGCATCTGATTCTCCTAAGAAATATTCAAACCCGCCAGGCTCTAGGCACCCTGTCTCTGGTATTCCACAAAGCTAAATTCAAGGCAGCATTCAATCAAGGCTTCTGGAATTAATGAACTCTGAATCCTAGCTTCGATGAGTTAGTGTTAAAACGCTTATGCCAGAATTCTTATCTTTGATGATTTTACAATCTAATCGAGCTTAACAAACTTGAAATATTAAACGCTCATATGCCTGCCACGTAATTCAGCCCTGATAAATTTTTTATTTTAGTTTCCTTTAAAAATTTCTTGGAACAGCATTCTGTTTCTAGAATAAGCCTAATTTGTTGGGTTTCTAGACACAAAGAAATTGTTAATACAGTTTATTTCTATTTTCACCTTGGAAATTAAGGCTAAAATTCACTATTTAGGCTTATTGTTTGGTTTAGTATAAGAAAAAGCAAACAAACTATGTCTAAGTATCCTAATAATTTGTCTGGTATTTTGCTTGATTAGAATAAGTAGCATAATACTATAGTCTTTTAGAGCATCTGTTACACAAGATGAAAGAGGAATGTTTCACTATTTTTTTAAATTCCAAATAAGCTTATATGGATGTCTGCACTTCCATCTGCCCCAACCTTATTTCACTGTAAGTTGATGCATGTTTTAATCAAATTGCGATGCCAACAACTCAATGCATTTTTCAATCTCTGTATCTCAAATGTTACTAAATGAATCCCATAAATAAATACTTTGTCTCCATCTTCTCATTTAAAATGTGGAACTGCTGAAAACTTTTATTTAAGAATCTCTCTTTTTTTTTATTTATGGTGTCACAATATCTCAGCTTTATCTATTCAATAAATGAAAGGACAAACCAGACCATTGCAGGATTTTCCCCCATATTTAATTATTAGTCTATCTGACTTTGAATCGTCTTAAAAGTCCTCTTTATAAAGCAAAATGGACTTCATGAAGTCTACAGAACTTTTTCTGTGTGCCCTGTTAAAATTCTTTATTTTAATAACAGACCTCTGTGCAATCAGTCCCTCAGAGGTTGCCATTATATAATCTAGCTTGTGTATGAACAGTACTACAGTGTATTTTTCTGGTAATAAGACCCCTGGAAAAAATAAACAAATAAACAAAGACCAAAAGGAATTAGGCACAAGGGGAAAAATTGTGTGAAATACAACCCATCTTATACACTTATAAACGGGGAAATATGGCTAGAAGCTCAACAATCCATCTTATCAGAAATTTGGGAAAAGAGGGTTTCTCTCTAAAGAACTTTTTCCTTTGATGAGAAACTGAACGATTTCCTTATCTGGGAGCTAAAACAATAAGACAAATATAAATGGTGCGTAATAGTGTTATTCAAGTTGAGTTATGTGTCTTTTAAAATTGGATTGTCTCCCACACATTTTGCCCAATCACAGAAGTAAAGAATTCAGCTGAGAAAATTCTTGTGAACTAAAATTCAAACAATAAAGCTAGGATTTTATTATTTCTCATAAAGTCATTTCACACATGTTAAGCTGTGCCCAGGCAAACAAAAATTATTATACATTTATTACCTGAAAACGTTTTTAAAACTTGCAAAATCCTCATTTCAAAACAGAAAGAAATGCAATTTTTGCAGAGTGAATGAGGACCACACTCATTCCATTAAAAAAAAGGATTTCCTGTAAAAACAGAAATTGGCCATTTACTCTAAGAAAACACAGTGAACGCTGGGAAGAAACTTGAGGATGCTTAAATTTCCACTGTGGAACAACTCCTACTGCCCAGTGGGAAGGGGAAAAAAAAGCACCTGCAGCAGGAGGCGAGGAGAGAAAGATGCTTAAGACTGTGGAACTGCTGAAAACTTTTATTTAAGAATCTCTCTTTTTTTTTATTTATGGTGTCACAATATCTCAGCTTTATCTATTCAATAAATGAAAGGACAAACCAGACCATTGCAGGATTTTCCCCCATATTTAATTATTAGTCTATCTGACTTTGAATCGTCTTAAAAGTCCTCTTTATAAAGCAAAATGGACTTCATGAAGTCTACAGAACTTTTTCTGTGTGCCCTGTTAAAATTCTTTATTTTAATAACAGACCTCTGTGCAATCAGTCCCTCAGAGGTTGCCATTATATAATCTAGCTTGTGTATGAACAGTACTACAGTGTATTTTTCTGGTAATAAGACCCCTGGAAAAAATAAACAAATAAACAAAGACCAAAAGGAATTAGGCACAAGGGGAAAAATTGTGTGAAATACAACCCATCTTATACACTTATAAACGGGGAAATATGGCTAGAAGCTCAACAATCCATCTTATCAGAAATTTGGGAAAAGAGGGTTTCTCTCTAAAGAACTTTTTCCTTTGATGAGAAACTGAACGATTTCCTTATCTGGGAGCTAAAACAATAAGACAAATATAAATGGTGCGTAATAGTGTTATTCAAGTTGAGTTATGTGTCTTTTAAAATTGGATTGTCTCCCACACATTTTGCCCAATCACAGAAGTAAAGAATTCAGCTGAGAAAATTCTTGTGAACTAAAATTCAAACAATAAAGCTAGGATTTTATTATTTCTCATAAAGTCATTTCACACATGTTAAGCTGTGCCCAGGCAAACAAAAATTATTATACATTTATTACCTGAAAACGTTTTTAAAACTTGCAAAATCCTCATTTCAAAACAGAAAGAAATGCAATTTTTGCAGAGTGAATGAGGACCACACTCATTCCATTAAAAAAAAGGATTTCCTGTAAAAACAGAAATTGGCCATTTACTCTAAGAAAACACAGTGAACGCTGGGAAGAAACTTGAGGATGCTTAAATTTCCACTGTGGAACAACTCCTACTGCCCAGTGGGAAGGGGAAAAAAAAGCACCTGCAGCAGGAGGCGAGGAGAGAAAGACAAGCTGTGACAACACATCCCAAGAGGGAAAAACCATGCACGTCCCCAGACCGTGGCTCAAGGAAGCCGACGGAAGAGGATTCCACGTCCCAAGAAGAATACCCAGGCAGAGTCGACGGTTACCTGCCCCATCAGGGAAAGACAAGAAGGCAGTAACTTGTAGGAGAGCCCAGACCAATGGGTGGCAGACACTGATGAGTTTAAAGCACCTTTTAAATAGAGGAAATATTAGTGAGGCGCTGAAAGTTGCTGCCACCAGCTGGGCATCGGGCAGACGCAGGGATTACAAATCACCTTCACTACATGAACTGCATCAAAATGGCAAACAGGTTTCACTGCAGTCAAAGAGGGTAGTCTTGAAGCTGCTAATATGCTAAGTAGCCTCAGTAAAAGCTTTATGCAGTAACTGGGAAAATGGAACGCATGCTGCTCTGCCGGAAGAGGCGCACAGCCTGGCGCGGGGGAAAGCCCCGGTCACGTGAGACTGGGACAGCAATAAGCAGAGAATGCATTTTAAAAGCTATTCAACGTTACGTCAGAATTGGCATTTGTTTCAAACCTATGAGAAGACCTTTGACCCAGCAATTCTATTTTCTTTTATCAATGTATACTACATATAAACGTTCATATGTATACGAACGTGCAGGGAGAAGAACGCTGATAACAGCAAAACCTTTATAATCGAAAGATCCATCCTTAGGGAACTGTTCCAGCCACATTATGGGATTCTGAGTGCCCAGATAATGCATGAGGTAGATCCCTGTGAGTTGACAGATGGATGCACTAAAAATACATGAAGGTAAGACCGGCTGGAACAATACATATAGTATAATTCAGGCATTAAAAGGATACACATGCATATCCTGTAAGGGATCCAGCCAGTAAACAAACAGAGGTTTCTATTAACTCGTTGAATGTATATATATGCAGATATTATATATACTTGTACATGTATTACACTATTTCCAGAGAAATATATAAGAAAACAGTCTTTGAGAGATAGGAGGGAAATATTTTAAATTGTATATCCTTTGAAACTTTAATTTTTTATCTCAACTATGTATATACATAATATATACATTATATACATATAACACTGTAGATAACATAAAACTTTATAAAAATAAAATAAATTCATTGATAGTATAAAGGTCCACTATTATAGTATATTAATATACAGTTATGCTATAAAGATTAATTATAATTATGTATTACTTTGTTTATGTGTAGGTAAAATCCATAGATAACATGAGAATGGGGAACGTTCATAATTACCCATCTATTAACACCATGTTTGGGGACACTAGTAGCACTGGGAGGCGCTGAAAGTTGCTGACCAGCTGGGCATCGGGCAGACGAGGGATTACAAATCACCTTCACTACATGAACTGCATCAAAATGGCAAACAGGTTTCACTGCAGTCAAAGAGGGTAGTCTTGAAGCTGCTAATATGCTAAGTAGCCTCAGTAAAAGCTTTATGCAGTAACTGGGAAAATGGAACGCATGCTGCTCTGCCGGAAGAGGCGCACAGCCTGGCTGGGGAAAGCCCGGTCACGTGAGACTGGGACAGCAATAAGCAGAGAATGCATTTTAAAAGCTATTCAACGTTACGTCAGAATTGGCATTTGTTTCAAACCTATGAGAAGACCTTTGACCCAGCAATTCTATTTTCTTTTATCAATGTATACTACATATAAACGTTCATATGTATACGAACGTGCAGGGAGAAGAACGCTGATAACAGCAAAACCTTTATAATCGAAAGATCCATCCTTAGGGAACTGTTCCAGCCACATTATGGGATTCTGAGTGCCCAGATAATGCATGAGGTAGATCCCTGTGAGTTGACAGATGGATGCACTAAAAATACATGAAGGTAAGACCGGCTGGAACAATACATATAGTATAATTCAGGCATTAAAAAGGATACACATGCATATCCTGTAAGGGATCCAGCCAGTAAACAAACAGAGGTTTCTATTAACTCGTTGAATGTATATATATGCAGATATTATATATACTTGTACATGTATTACACTATTTCCAGAGAAATATATAAGAAAACAGTCTTTGAGAGATAGGAGGGAAATATTTTAAATTGTATATCCTTTGAAACTTTAATTTTTTATCTCAACTATGTATATACATAATATATACATTATATACATATAACACTGTAGATAACATAAAACTTTATAAAAAATAAAATAAATTCATTGATAGTATAAAGGTCCACTATTATAGTATATTAATATACAGTTATGCTATAAAGATTAATTATAATTATGTATTAATTTGTTTATGTGTAGGTAAAATCCCATAGATAACATGAGAATGGGGAACGTTCATAATTACCCATCTATTAACACCATGTTTGGGGGACATATATAGTTTGCAATAGGATTATGTCCACGTTTGTGAGCAAAGCCTGCCACATAGCAAAGGATTTCTTTATAAACTTAAAAAAGGTAAAACCAAAAAGAACCAAGCGCTGGCAGCAGTGAAAGCATGGCCATCCTGTTAAGCAACAAAGTAAGGCTTGGCTTCTGTTTTCCCGCCGAGCTGGGGCCTCCCGGGGCAACGGGCGGGTCGGGAACAGCACCCAGAGATGAGACAGGTGTCTGGCCAGGCCTCCCGTCTCCCTGCAGACCCTCGTCTCCAGGAGTAAAGTCCGATTTCCCCTCTCTCCTGAGGAGCAATGCCCTCAGGCTTAGTTTTTAAGATCACTTAGACAGCAGAAATGTATCCGTTGAAGGGGAGAAAGCTAGACGAAACCAGGTCCTTGTGAGGCCAAATGAACATCACAGTTTCAGTCCATTTACTGAAGTGTCACGGGCCTTGCACACAGGGCCAAAACCGTCTGTCTGATCAGTATCAGGCTCACCATGATAAGCACATTTCCTTTCCTACACCGCTGGACTCCTTGATGTATTCTCCACAAAGGCCTAGACGGAACTAAGTTAATCCTAACTGGTTCTGAGGGTCAGAGAATCTTGCATATTTCACCACGGCCTAAGAGCTTGGTTCTGACCATCCTGCCGACCGAGATCTAGGCCAGGACGCAAAAACAGGTCCGCTCAGTCCACTGCGCTTTTTCCTCCCTGTAACCTGGTCCGAAAACTCAAATTCCACTACATGTATATAATTAAAACCACCCATAACAAGAAAAGAACGTGTGAAATGTTCAGCCACGTACCCAAGTGGACCGTGGACAGCATCGGTTAATCACTCAGGGCCATTTGGTCCAATGACACAACGACTCAAAAAAGAGCAAGGATGCTCCACGGTGACGGACACAGGAGGTATTTAATTTATACCTTGAAACTTTAATTTTTATCTCAACTATGTATATACATAATATATACATTATATACATATAACACTGTAGATAACATAAAACTTTATAAAAATAAAATAAATTCATTGATAGTATAAAGGTCCACTATTATAGTATATTAATATACAGTTATGCTATAAAGATTAATTATAATTATGTATTAATTTGTTTATGTGTAGGTAAAATCCCATAGATAACATGATAATGGGGAATGTTCATAATTACCCATCTATCAACACCATTTTTTGGGGACATATATAGTTTGCAATAGGATTATGTCCTCGTTTGTGAGCAAAGCCTGCCACATAGCAAAGGATTTCTTTATAAACTTAAAAAAGGTAAAACCAAAAAGAACCAAGCGCTGGCAGCAGTGAAAGCATGGCCATCCTGTTAAGCAACAAAGTAAGGCTTGGCTTCGGTTTTCCCGCGAGCTGGGGCCTCCTGGGCAACGGGCGGGTCGGGAACAGCACCCAGAGATGAGACAGGTGTCTGGCCAGGCCTCCCGTCTCCCTGCAGACCCTCGTCTCCAGGAGTAAAGTCCGATTTCCCCTCTCTCCTGAGGAGCAATGCCCTCAGGCTTAGTTTTTAAGATCACTTAGACAGCAGAAATGTATCCGTTGAAGGGGAGAAAGCTAGACGAAACCAGGTCCTTGTGAGGCCAAATGAACATCACAGTTTCAGTCCATTTACTGAAGTGTCACGGGCCTTGCACACAGGGCCAAAACCGTCTGTCTGATCAGTATCAGGCTCACCATGATAAGCACATTTCCTTTCCTACACCGCTGGACTCCTTGATGTATTCTCCACAAAGGCCTAGACGGAACTAAGTTAATCCTAACTGGTTCTGAGGGTCAGAGAATCTTGCATATTTCACCACGGCCTAAGAGCTTGGTTCTGACCATCCTGCCGACCGAGATCTAGGCCAGGACGCAAAAACAGGTCCGCTCAGTCCACTGCGCTTTTTCCTCCCTGTAACCTGGTCCGTACAAACTCAAATTCCACTACATGTATATAATTAAAACCACCCATAACAAGAAAAGAACGTGTGAAATGTTCAGCCACGTACCCAAGTGGACCGTGGACAGCATCGGTTAATCACTCAGGGCCATTTGGTCCAATGACACAACGACTCAAAAAAGAGCAAGGATGCTCCACGGTGACGGACACAGGGAGGAATTCTAAACAAGGGTGGACATGTGCATACATGCCACTGATGCACCTTGCTGGGCGGCAGAAACTCCTGAGACGCTGCAAAGCGACTGCCCTTGATCCCCAATTAGACAACATAAACATTGAAAAAATAGTTAAAAGAGCGAACGAGTTAATAGAAACCTCTGTTTGTTTACTGCCTGGATCCCTTACAGGATCCTCCAAAGAGACACACTCGGTCGCTGAAGTCCATCCTGCTGTGTGCACGGAGGCTTGAATGTAAACACGCCTTGAGACACTGCTCTTTCCATCAGAGCAGTTTTAAGGGTAGGGCACTGGCGCTCCTGGTAAAGACCTGGCCTAAGAGACGTGGGTTCCCGCCCTGGGTGGGGAAGATCCCCTGGAGAAGGGTCCCCCAACCCGCTCCAGCGCTCCTGCCTCGAGGACCCCGTGGACAGAGGGGCCCGGAGGGACACAGCCCGCGGCCTCACGCAGTCAGATAGGGCTGAAGGACTCAGCACCAACGACCACCTTCATGCAGTCGACCTGACGATTTTAAATCTGCCCTGCTGATGCAGTTTCTGAAATCGGGACACAGGAAACTGGTGACAGGCTCAACTGCATGTGTGTAATACACACACACACACACACACACGACAGGTTAAAAACACCCATTCAAGGCCAGCATTCCTGCCCGGGGGAATAAAGGGCTTCTTAAAACCGCGAAACACGTTCTCAGAAACACTTGTCCTGCTCTGCTTCCAGCGCAGACCTCGAGGGAAGCACACCATCCCTGATGTTAATCAGCACAGATCCGAGGAGAGCCAACCACTCACGAAGGGTCGCTCCCGACCGTCCGTCCTTAGAACTCCGTTCTTCCCTTGCTCCCCTCCAAACGGGGGCCATCTACAAAGACGCCCACCAGGCCAGGGACTCAAATTCCACTACATGTATATAATTAAAACCACCCATAACAAGAAAAGAACGTGTGAAATGTTCAGCCACGTACCCAAGTGGACCGTGGACAGCATCGGTTAATCACTCAGGGCCATTTGGTCCAATGACACAACGACTCAAAAAAGAGCAAGGATGCTCCACGGTGACGGACACAGGAGGAATTCTAAACAAGGGTGGACATGTGCATACATGCCACTGATGCACCTTGCTGGGCGGCAGAAACTCCTGAGACGCTGCAAAGCGACTGCCCTTGATCCCCAATTAGACAACATAAACATTGAAAAAATAGTTAAAAGAGCGAACGAGTTAATAGAAACCTCTGTTTGTTTACTGCCTGGATCCCTTACAGGATCCTCCAAAGAGACACACTCGGTCGCTGAAGTCCATCCTGCTGTGTGCACGGAGGCTTGAATGTAAACACGCCTTGAGACACTGCTCTTTCCATCAGAGCAGTTTTAAGGGTAGGGCACTGGCGCTCCTGGTAAAGACCTGGCCTAAGAGACGTGGGTTCCCGCCCTGGGTGGGGAAGATCCCCTGGAGAAGGGTCCCCCAACCCGCTCCAGCGCTCCTGCCTCGAGGACCCCGTGGACAGAGGGGCCCGGAGGGACACAGCCCGCGGCCTCACGCAGTCAGATAGGGCTGAAGGACTCAGCACCAACGACCACCTTCATGCAGTCGACCTGACGATTTTAAATCTGCCCTGCTGATGCAGTTTCTGAAATCGGGACACAGGAAACTGGTGACAGGCTCAACTGCATGTGTGTAATACACACACACACACACACACACGACAGGTTAAAAACACCCATTCAAGGCCAGCATTCCTGCCCGGGGGAATAAAGGGCTTCTTAAAACCGCGAAACACGTTCTCAGAAACACTTGTCCTGCTCTGCTTCCAGCGCAGACCTCGAGGGAAGCACACCATCCCTGATGTTAATCAGCACAGATCCGAGGAGAGCCAACCACTCACGAAGGGTCGCTCCCGACCGTCCGTCCTTAGAACTCCGTTCTTCCCTTGCTCCCCTCCAAACGGGGGCCATCTACAAAGACGCCCACCAGGCCAGGGCTCTCCCTGAACACCACCGGAGCTGGCATGAAGGGAGAAGATGGGCTGCCGCTCTTCTCAGGCGCAGCTCCTCCCCTCTTCCTCAAAGAACCCTCCTCGTCTCCCCCAAATCAGCCTCGACAATGGCCCGAGCCTCCTTGCAGCCCTGACCTCTTCTCTGGGGCAGAACTCCTTAAAGGGTGGCAGCGAGGTGGCCTGGCCGCGAACGCGGCGAGGACTGGCTAGGAACCCTTGCCTCTCGAAGGGGCTCCCGGGAGGTCTGAGCAAGGAAATCCTCCCAGGGTCGAGAATCTCGACCCTGTCGGTCCCTCTGGATCTGGAGACTCGGGAGAAGAGGGAGGGGACGCCCACACCGAAGCAGCTGGCCCGGTCCATTACCCTTTCAGCGCGTCGTGTCCTCCGCCGCCTCTTCTCTTGGCCCGGTTGGCTCTGGTTTCCTTCACGTTGCCAGCCTCCAAATTGGAATCCGCCCCGTGGCTCGTGTAGGACGCCAAGAGCACGGTGAATCCCAGGGCGACCTCCAGCAGCCCCCCTCGCCGCATGATGCCCGCGGCCGCCGGCTCCCGCCGCCTCTCGCCGCGCCCCGGGCTCGGTCCGCGGCCGCCGCTGCGCCCTGGAGCGCGCCGCGCCGCCGGGGTCCCGCTCTGCCGCCGCCCGTCCCCCGGGCCCGGCGCCTCCCGCCTTCTCCAGGCGCTGCTCCCGCTTCAGGCGGCCCCTGCCAGCTGCAACAGACAAACCGCCGAGGCGGGGGAGACACTCAGGGCACTGGGATGCGGGAGCCTCGGGGTCCCCATTCCCGAGCCCGACCCGCGCACCGCCTGCGCGTGGCGCAGTTACTTTGGGTAAGGGACGAGCGTTTTGCTCCCCAGCTGGCTGGAAAGCCCAGGCCCCCGGCTGCAGCGGTCCAGCCAGCCGCCCCCTCGGCCTCCCGGGCGCCGGTCCCGAGCGATTCCAAACCCCGGGACGGGCTCGCCGGCTGTCTGTTTTTTCACCAGCGCAAACTGCGCGCAGCGCGCGCTCCGACGCCCCAGCGCCCCAGCCCGCGCTCTCCGCCAAGCCGCCAGCCGGGCTGGAAGCCCGCCGCGCCATCCCCGGCCGGCTCCGGGCACTGCCACCGCCCCCCGGCCTCTGACGCCGAGCCCGGCACCCGGAGCCCCGGGCCAGGAAGCTGTCAGGCAGGGGAGGGCCAGCGCCCGCTCTCGACGCTCCGGGCCAGCCCCTCACCCCCGTCCCGGTCTCTGCCCGCGGCGCGGCGCACACGCAAACGCCTCGGCGGCCGGAGCGCCAGCCCCGGCGGCCGCCCGATCCCTTCGGGGCCCCCGGCTGCACCCACTGGAGAAGCGGCGGGTCCGGCTCCCGCGGCGGCGGCGGCTGTGGCTCGGTGCTGGCCGCGGCACCGCTGCCCGCTCCGCCCGCAGCTGTCCCAGCTGTGGCCGCCCGTGCGCCTGCGGCACCCACCGTCTCTGCGCCGCCCCTGCGGCCCCCTCCTTTCCCCACCTCTTCAAGTATCGTCTGCGCAGCGGTCTCTCGCGAGAGAAATACTTTTTGAAAAAAAGAAAGAAAAAGAAAATGACACCCCCTCCTCCATCCCCCTCACCGCCACCCCACCCCTCAGCCCCATGCATCCTCCCTTTCCACTCCCCTTTGCCAGCCGCCGCCTCGGCGGGGCCTCGCTCGCTCGCTCGCGCGCAGGATGGGCAGCGCGGGCGGAGGCAGAGGGGATCCGGTCCTGCTTGCGCGTTTGGGGGTCAGGAGCTCAGGGAAGGGGCCGCAGGCCCGCAGCGGTTGCACCCGCTCCGCTCTGCGGCTGGGAGGTCGAGATCGGAGAGGAGCCTGGCCGGAGCGGGAAGCTCTGCCACCTGTACCAAGAATGCGCGCCGGGGAGGGCAGCATGGAGGCCCCAGCGGCCCCGGCGCGAAGGGAGACGCGTCTGGGTCTCCCCGCGCCGCCTCCCTGCGCCTCTGGGGCCGGCACCAGGCAGAGGCCCGAGGCCCGGCAGGGCACGTCGGGGCGTCCGCGGAGGTCGGCGCTGCTGTGCGGGCGAGCGGAGGCGGCTCATCCGCGCCGCCGGCGTGGTTCAGACCCTCAGTGCAGGTCACCCAGGCTGAACCCAAGCTGCTCCAAGAGGCTTGAGTGGGATTCCAACGCAGGCGCATGTACATGTTGGAACCTGGGATTTCGGGTGGAGGCCGTGAAGAGACCTCTCGCCCAGCCCGCAACCAATACGAGGCTACTCCTGGACGAGCCTCTCGCGCCTCCCCAAGCATTCGTATTCTTTCTCACTCTCTCTCACACACAGTCACCTCTCCGGGACAAATAGGGCACGGGGACTTTGAAGAATACAACATTCATGGTATCCTTCTATAGCTAAGGCCCAGTGTGGCCTGCGCCCTGCGAGGGTGTAGGAGGGCAGGAAATGGCCATCAGGGCCTTAGACGCTGGAACCGGAGACCCCCAGAAAATTCCCCTGTAGTCGCCACCCGCTGTCAAGCCAGAAACAAGAGCTCAGCACAAACCAACAGAAATCCTGACGGAAGGGGTTTTCCTTACCAGAGATTATTTGTGCCCAGACACCAAGAGTACAGGGACCAGGGCAAGATAAGATTCCTTCCAGTTGCAAGATGGAACACAGTGTCGCCTTCCACAGCACCAGTAGAGGGTGATACTGGTGACGAGTCTGCTGAAGGGTTATGAGGCCATGATCTCAAGGATGAAAACGGATGAGCCTAGTTAAAGTCATCGCCCTATAGGCATGGTTTGGTTTGTGCCCTCACCTACACAATTCTCCTAGCAGTTTCATGCACTGGACCCTTAATCACACATCCACCCATGAGCAAAGGCAAGCCTCTGTGCAAGATGCCTTTACTGAGCACCAGCTGTGTACCAGCTGGTGCAGGGCTGAACCAAGGCCCCAGGTAAGCAAGGCAGACATGTCTCTCCTCTCACAGAGCAAATCTACAGGGAAAGGCAAACAGGAAACAGAGAATGGCGACTTTTAAATGCCAAGAGGAGGAACTTCTGGTTGCTTGCTTGGAGGCTCTATAACGAGAGTACTCGACCTAGGCTGCAGCTGACCAAGGCCGTGATGTTTAACTTAAATCCAAACACGTGAGGAAACATCACTCAGGGCAGTGGTGCCCAACCCGTACAGGAGAATGACCTGGGAACTTGAAAAAGATCTGACCCCCGGACTCAACCCCTGGAGGTTCTGATTTAAATATTCTGGGGTGGAACCTTAAGACCGGCCTTTTTAAAAGCACCGCCCCCCTCTCCACCAGGTAGGAAGGGGTAAGGGTGGCGTTCAGATGGGGAAGGATCTGGTAGAGGGAGCACCGCTCAGGAGACCCACGAAGGCCTCGCCCCGACCACCACTTCTCTGGACTGTTCTGCAGCCTCCGGGGAATTCGGAAACCGCCTGCTTTCTCTGCGTTCCGGGAGCATGGGAGGCACTCCGTACTCGCTCTCTCTCGAATCCTCCGCTCAGTGACGTGCTGGACGCCAGCCGCTGGCCGTAGGGCGTTTCTAAGGTTTCTTCCCGTGAAGCAAAGAACGAGCCCTGGTGCCCGGGAAGCCCCACTTTCCAGCATTTCTGAACATTTCCACGACCTCCCACGCTTGTCCCTAAGCGGCCCTCCTGGGTTTCGCCTCTAAAGGAGAGATTAAAGGCTTGCTTTAAACCCTGGCCCTTCTTTTCTCCTCGTTCCTCCTCGGCCCCCACCCCAGTAAAGGCTTTCCAGTTCCTCTTCGTATTATATGGAAGCCCCAGGCTGTATACTCCCTCTGTGGGCAGTAAGTGTCATGAATTAACTAAAGAGCTGGGGGGAGAAAAGGCAAGAAAAGGTAATTACTGAAAGAGATTCTGTTTCTATATGTAAGAAAATACACCCATGAACTAAGCAGTCACACAAATTAGAGCAGTGCTACCAGTAATAAAATTCAGTAGCAAGTAAAGAAAAATTATTTGCAATAAGATTTTCTTGATGCCAGAAGATTCATGAGCCACATCTCTTGAAAACTTATCACGCTCTATGGAAAATAAGTCCATGAGGTTACAGTTCCCTTATGTCCCTTCTTCATTTCAAAAAACTCCACTCATCCTCAGAGAATCGCCTCCAGTTCCTCCTTGTTCGTGAGGACTTTTTGCTCATGATGTCTTATTATTGTTATGTGAAGGATAATTGCTTTACAGAATTTTGTTGTTTTCTGTCAGACAGCAGCATGAATCCGTCACAGGAATACATTCGTCCCCTCCCTGTTGAACCTCCCTCTCCATCCCAGCCCTCCAGCTTGTCACAGAGCCCCTGATTGGGTTCCCTGAATTACACAGCAAGTTCCCATTACCTTCCCCTGGTAATGCATTTCCATGTTACTCCCTCCATACACCTCTGTCTCCTTCCCCACCAGCCATGTCCATAAGTCTGTTCTCTGTGTTGTTTCTCCATTGCTGTACTGCAAATAAATTCACCAGCACCATCCTTCTAGATTCCATATATACGCATTAGTATATGATACTTTCTCTTTCTGACTGACTTCACTCTATACGACAGGCTCTAGGTTCATCCACCACATTAGGACTGATTCGAATGTGTTCCTTTTAACGGCTGAGTAATATTCCACTGTGTATATGGACCACATTTTATCCATTCATCTGTTAATGGACATCTAGGTTGTTTACGTGTTCTAACTATTGTAAATAGTGCTGCAATGAACACTGGGGTATGTGTGTTTTTCAATTTTGGTTTCCTCAGGGTGTATGCCTAGTAGTGGGATGGCTGGTCACATGGTGCTTTTATTCCTAGTTGTTTAAGGAATCTCCATATCATCTTCCATAAGTGGCAGTATCAGTTTACATGCCCACCAACAGTGCAAGAGGTCCCTTTTTTCCACACCCTCTCCAGCATTTATTGTTTTAGACTTTTTGATGATGGCCATTCTGACTGGTGCAAGATGATATCTCACTGTAGTTTTGATTTGCTTTTCTTTAATAATAAGCACCTCTTCATATGTTCATTGGCTATCTGTATGTCTTCTTTGGAGAAATGTCTGTTTAGGCCTTTTCCCCACCTTTTGATTGGGTTGTTTGTTTTTTCTGGTGTTGAGTTGTATGAGCTGCTTGTGTATTTTGGAAATTAATCCTGACTGTCAGTTGTTTCATTTACTACTATTTTCTCCCATTCTGAGGGTTGTCTTTCCATCTTGCTTGTGGTCTCCTTTGCTATTTAGGTTTAATTAGGTCCCACTTATTTTTGTTTTTATTTCCATTACTCTTGGGGATGGGTATTAAAGGATCTTGCTTTAATTTATGTCATCAATTGTTCTACCTATGCTTTTTCCTCTAATGGCTTTATAGTTTCTGGTCTTACATTTAGGTCTTTAATCCATTTCGAGTGTATCTTTGTCTATGGTGTCAGGAAGTGTTCTAGTTTCATTATTTTACACGTAGCTGTCCAGTTCTCCCAACACCACTTAGTGAAAAGGCTATCTTTGCCCCACTGCATATTCTTGCCTCCTTTGTCAAAAATGAGGTTCCCACAGATGTGTGAGTTCCTCTCGGGGCTGTCTTGTTCCACTGGCCTGTATTTCTGTTTCTGTGCTTGATACTATGCTGTGCTTGATGCTGTCTGGATGGCTGCTGCTTTGTAATACAGTCCGAAGTCAGGAAGCTCCTCTAGCACCACTCTTCTTTCTCAGGACTGCTTTGGTTATTCAGTCTTTTGTGTTTCCATACGAATTGTGAATATTTTTTGTTCTAGTTCTGTGAAAAATGCCATTGGTAATTTAATAGGAATTGCATTGAATCTGTAGATTGGATTTGGTGGTACAGTCATTTTCACAATAGTGACTCTTCAACCCCAAGAACACGGAACATCTCTCCATCTATTTATACCTTCTTTGATTTCTTCCATCAGTATCTTATAATTTGCTCTATATAGTTCTTGTGTCTCCTTAGGGAAGTTTATTCCTAGATATTTTATTTGCTGCAGTGGTGAATGGGGTTGACTCCTTAATTTCTCTTTTTGACTTTTCATTGTTATCTCATAGGAATGCAAGTGATTTCTGTGTATTGATTTTATAGCCTGCGATTTTGATAAATTTACTGATGAGCTCTAGTAATTTTCTGATAATATCTTTAGGGTTTTGTCATCTGCCAACAGTGAGAGTTTTATTTCTTATTTTCTAATCTGGATTCCTTGTATTTCTTTTTCTTCTCTAATTGCCACAGCGAGGACTTCCAAGACTATGCTGAATAACAAGGGAGAGAGTGAGCACCTCTGTCTTCTTCCTGATCTTAGAGGGAATGCCTTCATTTTTTCACCATTGAGAGTGATGTTTGCTGTGGGTTTATCATATATGGTCTTTACTATGTTGAGGCAAGCTCCTTCTATGCCCACTTTTTGAAGAGTTCTTATCATAAATGGGTGCTGGATTTTGTCAAACGCTTTTTCTGCATTTGTTGAGATTATCATGTGTTTTTTAACTTGTTGATATGGTGTATCACTGATTGATTTGCATATATTGAAGAATTCTTGCATCCCTGGGATAAACCCAATTTGATCATGGTGTATGGTCTTTTCAACGTGTTGTTGAATTCTGTTTGCTAGAATTTTGTTGAGGATTTTTGCATCTGTGTTCATCAGTGATATTGGACTGTAATTTTCTTTTGTGTCTGTCTGAGTGATATCTTTGTCTGGTTTTGGTATCAGGGTAATTGTGGCCTCATAGAATGAGTCTGGAAAATTTCCTTCCTCTGCAATTATTTGGAAAAGCTTTAGAAAGATAGGCATTTGCTCGTCTCTAAATGTTTGATAGGATCTGCCTATGAAGCCATCTGGTCTTGAACTTTTGTTTTGGGGGAGATTTTTGATCACAGTTCAATTTTAGTGTTTGTAATTGTCTTGTTCATAATTTTTATTTCTTCCTGGTTCAGTCTTGGGAGGTTGAATTTTTCTAAGAATTTGTCCATTTCCTCTAGGTTGTCCATTTTATTAGTATATAATTACTAGCTCATAAAAGTTTCTAATGATTCTTTATACTTCTATGTTGTCTGTTGTTACTTTTTTAATTTCCGATTTTATTAATTCGGTTTTTCTCCCATTTTTTCTTTATGAGTCTCACTAACGGTTTGTCAATTTTATCTTCTCAAAAAGCTTTGAGATTTATTAACCTTTACTATTACTTCCTTCATTTCTTTTTCAGTTATAGCTGCTCTGATCTTTATTTCTTTCCTTCTACTGATTGTGGATTTTTTTGTTGTTGTTCTTATTTTTCCAGCTGCTTTAGGTGTAGAGTTAAGTTGTCTATTCAAGGTTTTTCTTGTTTCTTGAGGTAGGATTTTATTTCTAATAAACTTCCCTCTTAGAACTGCTTTTGCTGCATCCCATAGGTTTTGGGTCATCATGTTTTCACTATCATTTATTTCTAGCAATCTTTTTATTTCCCTTATTTCTTCAGCAACCTACTCATGGTTTACAAATGTGCTGTTTAACCTCCACGTGTTTGTGGATTTTTTTGCAATTTTCCCCCCTGTATTTGATATCTAGTCTCATAGCATGGTGGTCAGAGAAGATACCTGATACAACTTCAATTTTCTTAAATTTACTGATGCTTGATTTGTGCCTCAAGATGTTGTCTATCTATCCTGGAGGATGTTCCACGTGCACTTGAGAGGAAAGTGTATTCCTCTGCATTTGGATGGAAAGTCCTGAAGGTATCAATTAGGTTTAAAGTTTCATTTAAGGCTTGTGTTTCCTTATTAATTTTCTTTTTGGATGATCTGTCCATTGATGTAAGCGGGGTGTTAAAGTCCCACTGACTATTATTATTTCACTGTCAATTTCCCCTTTTATATCTGTTAGTGTCTGCCTTACATATTGAGGTGCGCCTATATTGGGTGCATAAGTATTTATAACTGCTGTGTCTCCTTCTTGGATTGATCCCTTGATCCTTATGTAGTGTCCTTCTTTATCTCTTGTAATAGTCTCTATTTTAAGGTTTATTTTGTCTGAAATTAGAATTGCCTCTCCAGCTTTCTTCTGATCTCCATTTGCATGGAATACCTTTTTCCGTCTTTTTATTTTCAGTCTGTGTGGGTCTCTGGGTCTGAGGTGGGTCTCTTGTAAGCAGCACATATATGGCTCTTCTTTGTGTATCCATTCAGCCAGTCTGTATTTTCTGGTTGGAGCACTTGATCCATTTACATTTAAAGTGATTATCGATCTGTATGTGCCTACTGCCATTTTGTTAATTACTTTGGGTTTGTTTTGGCAGGTCTTTCCTTTCCCTTGTGTTTGGTGCCTATATAAGTCCCTTTATAAAGCATTTGTTGTAAAGCTGGTTTTGTGGTGTTCACTTGTGCTTGTCTGTGAAGCTTTTGACTTCTTCACCAATTTTGAATGAGATCCTTGACAGATAAGAGTAATCTTGGACGTATATTTTTTTCTTTCAGTATTTTAAATACATCTTGCCATTCCCTTCTGGCCTGCAGAGTTTCCACTGAAAGATCCACTGTAAGTCGTATGGATTTTCCCTTGTATGTTGGTTGCTGCTGCTTTTTCCTTTTTTAATGTTCTTTCTTTGTGTTTAGTCTCTGTTAGCTTGATTAGTATGCATCTCAGTGTGTTTCTTCTTGGATTTATCCTGTATGGGACTCTCTGTGCTCCTTGGACTTGATTCCTTTCCCATGTTGGTGAAATTTTCAACTATAATCTCTTCAAAAATTTTCTCAGTGCCTTTCTTTTTCTCTTCGTCCTCTGGGACCCAAGTAATTCCGAATGTTGGTGTGCTCAATATTGTGCCAAGGTCCTTGAGGCCATCCTCAATTATTTGTGTTGTTTTTCCTTTATTCTGCACTTCAGTAGTTTTTTCCACCGTTCTGTCTTCCAGCTCACTTATTCTATCTTCTGCTTCTGTTATTCTACTACTACTACTGATTCCTTCTAGAATATTTTTCATCTCAGTAATTGTGTTATTCATCTCTGGTTTGCTCATTCTTTATGTCTTCTATGTCCTTGGTAGTTATTTATTCTATTTTCTCCATTCTATTTTAAGGTTTATTTTGTCTGAAATTAGAATTGCCTCTCCAGCTTTCTTCTGATCTCCATTTGCATGGAATACCTTTTTCCGCTTTTTATTTTCAGTCTGTGTGGGTCTCTGGGTCTGAGGTGGGTCTCTTGTAAGCAGCACATATATGGCTCTTCTTTGTGTATCCATTCAGCCAGTCTGTATTTTCTGGTTGGAGCACTTGATCCATTTACATTTAAAGTGATTATCGATCTGTATGTGCCTACTGCCATTTTGTTAATTACTTTGGGTTTGTTTTGGCAGGTCTTTCCTTTCCCTTGTGTTTGGTGCCTATATAAGTCCCTTTATAAAGCATTTGTTGTAAAGCTGGTTTTGTGGTGTTCACTTGTGCTTGTCTGTGAAGCTTTTGACTTCTTCACCAATTTTGAATGAGATCCTTGACAGATAAGAGTAATCTTGGACGTATATTTTTTTCTTTCAGTATTTTAAATACATCTTGCCATTCCCTTCTGGCCTGCAGAGTTTCCACTGAAAGATCCACTGTAAGTCGTATGGATTTTCCCTTGTATGTTGGTTGCTGCTTTTTTAATGTTCTTTCTTTGTGTTTAGTCTCTGTTAGCTTGATTAGTATGCATCTCAGTGTGTTTCTTCTTGGATTTATCCTGTATGGGACTCTCTGTGCTCCTTGGACTTGATTCCTTTCCCATGTTGGTGAAATTTTCAACTATAATCTCTTCAAAAATTTTCTCAGTGCCTTTCTTTTTCTCTTCGTCCTCTGGGACCCAAGTAATTCCGAATGTTGGTGTGCTCAATATTGTGCCAAGGTCCTTGAGGCCATCCTCAATTATTTGTGTTGTTTTTCCTTTATTCTGCACTTCAGTAGTTTTTTCCACCGTTCTGTCTTCCAGCTCACTTATTCTATCTTCTGCTTCTGTTATTCTACTACTACTACTGATTCCTTCTAGAATATTTTTCATCTCAGTAATTGTGTTATTCATCTCTGGTTTGCTCATTCTTTATGTCTTCTATGTCCTTGGTAGTTATTTATTCTATTTTCTCCATTCTATTTTCAAGTATTTGGAACATCTTTACTTTCATTCTTCTGAATTCTTTTTCAGGTAGTTTACTTATTTCCTCCTCATTTAGTTGGTCCTGTGTGTTTCTAACTTGTTCCTTAATTTGTGTTATATTTCTCTGTCTTTTTTTTTCTCCTTTTTTAACTTGTTTCATTTGATGTCTCCTTTTCCCAGGCTTTAGAGTTGTATTCCTGCTTCCTTTTGGTTTTTGCCCTCGGTGGAAAAGGCTAATTCAGTGATTTGTGTTGACTTATTGTTAGGGGTGCCTTGTGCCTCGTTCCAGGGAGCCCAGCTTACCCCCGTGGGGGCCTGGGGTCTTCTGTTGTCATCTAGGGGCTGGTTTGTAGGAGTTGTCCCATATCTTAATGCATTTTTTAATCGATTTGGGGGGGAGCTGGTGATCTCCCTGTCTTATTCCTCTGCCATCTTCCCAGAATCCCGATGTCTCTCTATTGCATGCATTACCTGAATCACTAATTAAATAATTTATTAATTGTAGTATGTAATTGCACTGTGCTTCCTATGTGCCAAGCAGTATGCTGGGCATTGATAACTGGCATATTTATTATACTGCTATGGTGAACTATATATTTTCTTCCTAGTTGGAATATGGACCCTTAAGGCCAAGGTCACATTCCTTATTCAAGGAAATGTGTAAGTGCCCTGACAACGATTACAAAAGATAACAAGTTGGGCTCTCCTGATATTTTTCCTTCAAGACTCATCTCATCACTTTATATCCCCTGAATAAATACGTGTGTCAGCATGGTTCTCTACTTACAACCAGAAAACAGTGCTCTCAGTATCCGCTGGTTATAAAATGACTCATTGAACCTGACTTTGGAATTCCCTGGAGATCAGTGCAATCTGGGTGGAGGCAACAGAAATTAATGGAGACCTTTTCAGGGTGATACTATTTAGGTGAATTGATTCGAATCATTTTGGTTCTTCTACCACCTGACTCAAGAGTTCACATCATACTAGCATCCACTTGGCCTAGTTAGTTTAAGGAAGCTGCCTCGAACCCTGGCCAGGGAATGATGGAGCTTTCTGATGCATAGTTCCAACAAGAACACATATCATGGGAAATGGGTTTCTCCATAAAAAGGATGGCTGATACCCTATTACCAAAAACTGGGAGCATGTATGTTTGTCATAAAATGAAAGTGTTAGTCACTCAGTTGTGACTCCATGGACTGACTCCTCATTTAGTTGGTCCTGTGTGTTTCTAACTTGTTCCTTAATTTGTGTTATATTTCTCTGTCTTTTTTTTTCTCCTTTTTTAACTTGTTTCATTTGATGTCTCCTTTTCCCAGGCTTTAGAGTTGTATTCCTGCTTCCTTTTGGTTTTTGCCCTCGGTGGAAAAGGCTAATTCAGTGATTTGTGTTGACTTATTGTTAGGGGTGCCTTGTGCCTCGTTCCAGGGAGCCCAGCTTACCCCCGTGGGGGCCTGGGGTCTTCTGTTGTCATCTAGGGGCTGGTTTGTAGGAGTTGTCCCATATCTTAATGCATTTTTTAATCGATTTGGGGGGGAGCTGGTGATCTCCCTGTCTTATTCCTCTGCCATCTTCCCAGAATCCCGATGTCTCTCTATTGCATGCATTACCTGAATCACTAATTAAATAATTTATTAATTGTAGTATGTAATTGCACTGTGCTTCCTATGTGCCAAGCAGTATGCTGGGCATTGATAACTGGCATATTTATTATACTGCTATGGTGAACTATATATTTTCTTCCTAGTTGGAATATGGACCCTTAAGGCCAAGGTCACATTCCTTATTCAAGGAAATGTGTAAGTGCCCTGACAACGATTACAAAAGATAACAAGTTGGGCTCTCCTGATATTTTTCCTTCAAGACTCATCTCATCACTTTATATCCCCTGAATAAATACGTGTGTCAGCATGGTTCTCTACTTACAACCAGAAAACAGTGCTCTCAGTATCCGCTGGTTATAAAATGACTCATTGAACCTGACTTTGGAATTCCCTGGAGATCAGTGCAATCTGGGTGGAGGCAACAGAAATTAATGGAGACCTTTTCAGGGTGATACTATTTAGGTGAATTGATTCGAATCATTTTGGTTCTTCTACCACCTGACTCAAGAGTTCACATCATACTAGCATCCACTTGGCCTAGTTAGTTTAAGGAAGCTGCCTCGAACCCTGGCCAGGGAATGATGGAGCTTTCTGATGCATAGTTCCAACAAGAACACATATCATGGGAAATGGGTTTCTCCATAAAAAGGATGGCTGATACCCTATTACCAAAAACTGGGAGCATGTATGTTTGTCATAAAATGAAAGTGTTAGTCACTCAGTTGTGACTCCATGGACTGTAGCCTGCCAGGCTCTTCCATCCAGTGGAATTACCAGGCAAGAATCCTGGAAGAGGTTGCCATTCCCTTCTCCAAGGGATCCTCCCGACTCAGGGATCGAACCTGGCATTGTGGACATATTCTTTACCATCTGAGGCACCAGGGAAGACTCAGGTTTGTCACACACACACACGTGCACACGTGCACACGTGCACACGAACACACACACACAATGTCCAGATGTTCCCTACAGCATCTCAAGAGCTTTTGAGGATGTTTATAACTTATTGAGATAAAGCACTTCCAAGAGCACAATAAGTATACTCTAAAATCAGATACTAGACCATTCATTACAAACTAAAGCATTTCTTTATGAAATGGGTTAACTAGACTTTCATGTAGCCCCATTTCCCTCCATTGATCCACTGGTGGTGGTAAACAGATCATTCATAATACAACCAGCTACTATCATCAAAACTAGCTTTTGACTGAGTGTTGCAGAATTCTGCAGTTACAAAGTATAATACATATATGAAGTTCCTAGAAATCATACATATGTATAGCAGAGAAACAATATCTCACAAACATAATCTTATTTAATCCTAACTACCACTTAAGGGTACGCTGAAAAATAAGGCCACAATACTTCTAATCATCCTTCACCAAGAATTGGAGTCTGTTTTCCCAACCCATGGAAGCTGAGCTGGTAGTGTGGCTTCCTTTAACCAGTAGAAATATGGTGGAAGTGACATGGTGTGACTTCCAAGGCCAAGCCTCAAGAGACTGAGCAGCTTCCCCTTTCACCTTCTTAGGTGCTGCCCTAAAATGGCCTGGGACTGAAGAAGTTCAGGATGAGAAAGTATGTGCCAGCTAACTCGAAACCCGTGTCAGCCAAACGTGGCTATATATGTGATCCAGTTTGGTTCTGGAGGACAAAATGAAGCAGGGCAAAGGCTAACAGAGCTCTGCCAAGAGAAAGCACTGGTCACAGCAAACATCCTTTTCCAACAACACGAGAGATGACTACACAGGGACATCACCAGATGGTCAATACCGAAATAAGACTGATGATATTCTTTGCATCCAAAGATGCAGAAGCTCTATATGGTCAGCAAAAACAAGATCTGGAGCTGACTGTGGCTCAGATCATCAGCTCCTTAGAGCAAACTTCAGGCTTCAATGAAAGAAAGCAGAGAAAACCACTAGCTCAGTCAGGTACAACATAAAACAAATCTCTTATGATTACAGAATGGGGGTGATGAATAGATTCAAGGGATTAGATAAGGTAAATAGAGTGCCTGAAGAACTATGGACAGAGGTTCATAATATTGTACAGGAGACACTGTTCAAAACCATCCCAAAGAAAAAGCAATGCAAGAAGGCGAAGTGGTTGTCTAAGGAGGCTTTACAAATAGCTGAGGAAAGAAAAGACATGAAAAGCAAGGGAGAACAGGAAAGATACACCCAACTGAATGCAGAGAATCGCAAGGAGAGACAAGAAGGCCTTCTTCAATGAACAATGAAAAGAAACAGGAAAACGACAGAAGGGGTTAAACTAGAGGTATCTTTTTTAAAAATTGGAGATATCAAAGGAACATTTCATGCAAAAATGGGCACAGTAAAGGACAGAAGTAGACAAAGACCTCATAGAAGCAGAATAGACCAAGAAGAGACAGCAGTAATGGGTTAACTAGACTTTCATGTAGCCCCATTTCCCTCACACAGAAGAATTGTACAAGGAAGATCTTAGTGACACAGAGCACCACAGTGGTATGGTCACTCACCCAGACATTCTGGAGTGTGAAGTCAAGGGGGCATTAGGAAGCACTGCTGCCAATAAAGCTAGTAGAGGTGATGGTATTTCAGCAGACCTATTTATAATCCTAAAAGATGGTGCTATTAAAGTGCTGTCTTCAATATGTCAGCAAATTTTGAAAACCCAGCAGTGGTCATAGGACTGATACAGGTCAATCCTCATCTCAGTTCCCAAGATGGGCAGCTCTAAAGAATGTTCAAACCACTGGACAGTCGCACTCACTTCCCATGTGAATAATGTTATGCTCAAAATCCTCCAGGCTAGACTTCAGCAGGACCTGAAAAGGCAGAAGGATCAGAGATCAAATGGCCAACACTCCTGGATCATAGAGAAAGCAAGGGAACTCCAGAGAAGCATCTACTTCTGTTTCGTTGACTATGCTAAACCTCTTGACGTGCCTGTGGAAAACAAGATCTGGAGTTTTGACTGTGGCTCAGATCATCAGCTCCTTAGAGCAAACTTCAGGCTTCAATGAAAGAAAGCAGAGAAAACCACTAGCTCAGTCAGGTACAACATAAAACAAATCTCTTATGATTACAGAATGGGGGTGATGAATAGATTCAAGGGATTAGATAAGGTAAATAGAGTGCCTGAAGAACTATGGACAGAGGTTCATAATATTGTACAGGAGACACTGTTCAAAACCATCCCAAAGAAAAAGCAATGCAAGAAGGCGAAGTGGTTGTCTAAGGAGGCTTTACAAATAGCTGAGGAAAGAAAAGACATGAAAAGCAAGGGAGAACAGGAAAGATACACCCAACTGAATGCAGAGAATCGCAAGGAGAGACAAGAAGGCCTTCTTCAATGAACAATGAAAAGAAACAGGAAAACGACAGAAGGGGTTAAACTAGAGGTATCTTTTTTAAAAATTGGAGATATCAAAGGAACATTTCATGCAAAAATGGGCACAGTAAAGGACAGAAGTAGACAAAGACCTCATAGAAGCAGAATAGACCAAGAAGAGACAGCAGTAATGGGTTAACTAGACTTTCATGTAGCCCCATTTCCCTCACACAGAAGAATTGTACAAGGAAGATCTTAGTGACACAGAGCACCACAGTGGTATGGTCACTCACCCAGACATTCTGGAGTGTGAAGTCAAGGGGGCATTAGGAAGCACTGCTGCCAATAAAGCTAGTAGAGGTGATGGTATTTCAGCAGACCTATTTATAATCCTAAAAGATGGTGCTATTAAAGTGCTGTCTTCAATATGTCAGCAAATTTTGAAAACCCAGCAGTGGTCATAGGACTGATACAGGTCAATCCTCATCTCAGTTCCCAAGATGGGCAGCTCTAAAGAATGTTCAAACCACTGGACAGTCGCACTCACTTCCCATGTGAATAATGTTATGCTCAAAATCCTCCAGGCTAGACTTCAGCAGGACCTGAAAAGGCAGAAGGATCAGAGATCAAATGGCCAACACTCCCTGGATCATAGAGAAAGCAAGGGAACTCCAGAGAAGCATCTACTTCTGTTTCGTTGACTATGCTAAACCTCTTGACTGCGTGGATCATAACAAACTGTGGAAAACTCTCAAAGAGATGAGAATACCAGACCACCTCACCTGTCTCCTGTGAAACCTGTATGCAGGCCAAGAAGCAACAGGTAGAACCTTATATGCAACAACTGACTGGTTCAGAGTTGAGAAAGGAGTATGACAAGGCTATTTACTGTCACCCTGTTTATTTAACTTTCATGCAGAGCACATCATGTGAAATGCCAGGCTGGCTAAGTTACCAGCTGGAATCAAGATTGCCAGGATAAATATCATCCACCTCAGACATGCAGATGATACCACTCTAATGGCAGGAAGTGAAGAGGAGCTAACAAGTCTTGAGGGTGAAAGAGGAGAATGAACAAGCTGGCTTAAAACTACTATTAAAAAATAACCTCGGGCTTCCCCTGGTGGTCCAGTGGGTAAGGACACCGCCTTGCAGTGCAAGGGGCCCCAGTTCGATCTCTGGCCTGGGAAGATCCCATGTGCCGCGGAGCGGCTGGACCCATGTGTCCAATGACCGAGCCGGAGCTCTGGAGCGCATGCGCCCAGAGCCGGTGCTCTGCGACAATCTGAACCCATACTGCCTCCCGTTTGAAAGCTCTGTTGATTCCTATGCTGTAGTCACTAAGGAACTGAAAGAATCCTAAGGACTGCCCTCCCACTGCGATGGGAGGCCCACAGAAGCCAAAGAACAAAGACGGATGAAAGTAGATAAATGAAAGACCAATAGAAGTGGCCCACCCGCCCCCTGCACCCCCCCCCCAAATAATAATAATTAAAAACAAATAAATAAATAAATAAAAATAACCTAAGATCATGGCATCCAGTCATACTACTTCATGGCGGATCGAAGGGGAAAAGGTAGAAGTAGTGACGGGTTTCCTCTTCTTGAGGTCTAAAATCACTGCAGATGGTGACAGCAGTCATGAAATCAGAAGACGACTGCTTCTTGGCAGGAGCGCTATGACAAACCTAGACAGTGCATTAAAAAGCAAAGACTTCACTTTCCTGACAAAGTTCCATGTAGTCAAGGCTCTTGTCTTTCTAGCAGTCATGTACAGATGTGAGAGTTGGACCACAAAGAAGACAGAGTGCCAAAGAATTGATGCTTTCAAACTGTGGTGTTGGACAAGATTCTTGAGAGTTCATTCCCTGGACACCAAGGAGATCAAAGGAGTCAATCCTAAAGGAAATCAGCCCTCCCTGGGGCTGTGTGAATACTGACTGGGAGGACTGATGCTAATGCTGAAGTTGCAGTACTTCAGCCACCTGACGCGAAGCACCAGCTCACTGGAAAAGGCTCGGATGCTAGGAAAGACTGAGGGCAGGAGGAGAAGAGGGCAGCAGAGGAGGAAAGACTGAGGGCAGGAGGAGAAGAGGGCAGCAGAGGAGGAAAGACTGAGGGCAGGAGGAGAAGAGGGCAGCAGAGGAGGAAAGACTGAGGGCAGGAGGAGAAGAGGGCAGCACCAACTCAGTGGACGTGAACTTGGGCAAACTCTGGGAAACGGTGAGGGACATGGAGGCCTGGCGTGCTGCAGTCCACAGGGCTGCAAAGAGTTGACACGCTGGCGACTAAACAACAACAACATGTGATCCTGGCAGATGGGCAGAAAAATTGCCCAACAAATTCACAGAATGAATATATGGCTCAGTGGGTAAAGAGTCTGCCTGGAATGCAGAAGGCATGGGAGACACACACAGGTTCAACCCCTGGGTCTGGAAGATTCCCTGGGGAAGTAAATGGCAACCCACTGCGGTATGCTCGCCTGGAAAATCCTAGGGACAGAGGAGCCTGGTGGGCTACAGCTGAAAGGGGCGCAGAGAGTCACACGTGACTGACCAACGAAGCACACAGATGCACACACACATTACAGTTTTGAGCCACGCAGTTACTAGGACAGTCTATCAAACAGGGGTGGATACTTCACACGCACTTGAGGGAAAATATTCGTCTTAATTTTATAGCTGAATAAACGGAGCAGTTAACACACCTATAACACACACCACTCACATTCAGAAACACAAGACGCTTGCTTAAGTTCATAGAACTAGAACTAAAGTCAGGTCTGGATTCAAAACAATGTCTCAGTTTAATGTAATACATATTTCCATCTTCAAGGCCTGTGTCTGTGGCAGACAGGAGCCACTCCCTGCAGCTACAATATTTCATTGATGTTCCCAAGGTTTCACCAGGGAGCTATGACAAACCTAGACAGTGCATTAAAAGCAAAGACTTCACTTTCCTGACAAAGTTCCATGTAGTCAAGGCTCTTGTCTTTCTAGCAGTCATGTACAGATGTGAGAGTTGGACCACAAAGAAGACAGAGTGCCAAAGAATTGATGCTTTCAAACTGTGGTGTTGGACAAGATTCTTGAGAGTTCATTCCCTGGACACCAAGGAGATCAAAGGAGTCAATCCTAAAGGAAATCAGCCCTCCCTGGGGCTGTGTGAATACTGACTGGGAGGACTGATGCTAATGCTGAAGTTGCAGTACTTCAGCCACCTGACGCGAAGCACCAGCTCACTGGAAAAGGCTCGGATGCTAGGAAAGACTGAGGGCAGGAGGAGAAGAGGGCAGCAGAGGAGGAAAGACTGAGGGCAGGAGGAGAAGAGGGCAGCAGAGGAGGAAAGACTGAGGGCAGGAGGAGAAGAGGGCAGCAGAGGAGGAAAGACTGAGGGCAGGAGGAGAAGAGGGCAGCACCAACTCAGTGGACGTGAACTTGGGCAAACTCTGGGAAACGGTGAGGGACATGGAGGCCTGGCGTGCTGCAGTCCACAGGGCTGCAAAGAGTTGACACGCTGGCGACTAAACAACAACAACATGTGATCCTGGCAGATGGGCAGAAAAATTGCCCAACAAATTCACAGAATGAATATATGGCTCAGTGGGTAAAGAGTCTGCCTGGAATGCAGAAGGCATGGGAGACACACACAGGTTCAACCCCTGGGTCTGGAAGATTCCCTGGGGAAGTAAATGGCAACCCACTGCGGTATGCTCGCCTGGAAAATCCTAGGGACAGAGGAGCCTGGTGGGCTACAGCTGAAAGGGGCGCAGAGAGTCACACGTGACTGACCAACGAAGCACACAGATGCACACACACATTACAGTTTTGAGCCACGCAGTTACTAGGACAGTCTATCAAACAGGGGTGGATACTTCACACGCACTTGAGGGAAAATATTCGTCTTAATTTTATAGCTGAATAAACGGAGCAGTTAACACACCTATAACACACACCACTCACATTCAGAAACACAAGACGCTTGCTTAAGTTCATAGAACTAGAACTAAAGTCAGGTCTGGATTCAAAACAATGTCTCAGTTTAATGTACTTTTCCTTTCATCACTTCATACGTGTGTCACTCAATCTCAGTCAAGGCCTGTGTCTGTGGCAGACAGGAGCCACTCCCTGCAGCTACAATATTTCATTGATGTCTTCCGGGAAGCTAAGGTTTCACCAGGGAGCTTAATTGCAATCTAAACCCACACTGCCTCCCGTTTGAAAGCTCTGTTGATTCCTATGCTGTAGTCACTAAGATATCCTAGGAACTGAAAGAATCCTAAGGACTGCCCTGCCTCTCTGCTTCCCCTTTCTAGTCCCTCTCACGTCCCCATCACAGACACCAATTCCTTGCGCATAACAAGGGACTCAAAGAACAGTTGTTGAATGAATAGACAGATGCATTAACTTCCCGTCAAGATGGTGATATGATGGCTATTGTAAAATCTCATCTCCCCCAAGAAAAACACCTCACCCCAGGCTTCTTCATCTCTCTGTGTTAAGTGAAGACTTGACCCTCTCCAGCCATAGACAGAGCCCCAGTAGGTCGCACTGCCTGGTCGTGCTTCCGTCACTCCCTCCTGGGACACGACAGGAATGAATGGGCCTTGGCTTTGAAAAAGAACTAAAGGTAGAATTGAGCTGCCTTCTCCTATCTATGAAACACAAACAGACTCACAAACATGGACAGCAGAGTGGTGGCTGCCGGGGGAGGGATGTGAGAAAGGGATGCATTGGGAGTTTGGGATTAGCAGGTATACTGTATTCCTTCTTGCTAGCCGAGGACCTCCATGCTATGTTCCCTCCTTTTAGAAAATTGTTTATTTACTCACTTAACCATTTTAATTGAAAGCCAGGCACTGTGTGCCAGACACGGTGTCACAAGCTGAGGATTCAGCCAGGGAGGAAACGCCATCTCTGCCTAGAAGAGTTACAAGATCCGGGGCCAAGGAAGAGGGTGTTACACTGACAATCGCCATTGCCCAGGCTTTGGTTGGGCAGGTTCTGTGATAAGTGGGAAGTCAGTAACGTTCTTACCATTTACTGTTTTAGATAGATTAGGGTTTCATTGAGAATATTTTAAAATGATATAAATGGCTATTTCTTTTAGGGAACGTTTGTACATCTTTGTGTCTGCATTTATAGTTAGGATCCTAAGAAATCTCCACTTCACTGTAAAATTTTGTTTTTCAGAGGGGGAAGGTGAAAAAGAGACCAGAAAAAAAAAAAAAAAAGAAAGAAACAGGTAAAAAGTGTGCATGCTAGAGAATGAAAAGTATTTTCCACTTTAACTGTTGTACACCTAAAACTATCATAATGTATAAATCAGCTATGCTTCAATAAAAAAGAATACATTTTTTAAAAGAATTTTTTTCACTTTAATCATTTTCAGAAGTTATGTTTATTGTAGGAATATTTTAGCTACTACAGGGTTTTTTTTTTTTAAAGTTATTCTTCCATAATCCTATCACGCTAACACAGTGAGTTGTGTTTTTCCAATTCTCCAGTCACTGACCACATTGGTGTATTTTAACCTAGCAGAACCAAGGTGAGCATACAGCTCTGTGCTCTGCTGAACAGCAAGGAGAAGTCGTTCTGCGTTCGCCCTTTGCATTTTGCAAATGGGGTTCCTGGGTGAGGTTTGCCTTGCTGTACTTTTTCTGGCAGAAAGCGTGTGCAACTGTTAAATTATGTTATTGAAATAACTTTCATTACCTCAATCCCCCAAAGCAAACAGTTCCTCTCCACCCAAAACAAAAGCTCTGGTTCCCAGCCTTCGTTTCATTTGTGTTTTCCATGAATTCTGTGACCCACCCTGGTATTCCCTGTCATTTTTTCTACCAGACATAACAGACACTAGCCCAACAGCAGAGAATAATAAAGAGAAGGCCCGGACAGAGAGAAAGGACATAACATTGTATCCATCACAAACTAGAAACACATTGGCTCTCCGTTCCATTCAACAGTGCTTGGCAAACACTGTGCTCCTGACCACGAGAGCCTGCAGAGGCAACCAGAAAGTGTCAGGGCTGCGTCCTCGCACAAAGGCTACGCCCTCTCTCAGGAGGGACGGATGGAGTGCCCCCCATAGCAGGGGTCCGCGAACTTCCTATAAAGTGACAGATACCAAAGAGTTTAGGCTTCTGTGGGACGCAAGGCAAAAGAATGCCAATTTCCGCAAGCATTTGATCAACCAAAATAAAACTATTTATGGAGATGGGGGCTTCCCTGGTGGCCCAGTGGGTAAGGACACCGTCTTGCAGTGCAAGGGGCGCCGGTCCGATCCCTGGCCTGGGAAGATCCCACGTGCCGCGGAGTGGCTGGACCCATGTGTCCAATTACCGAGCCGGAGCTCTGGAGCGCATGCGCCCAGAGCCGGTGCTCTGCAACAACAGAGGCCACTGCGATGAGAGGCCCACACGGGCCAAAGAACAAAGACAGATGAAAATAGAGAAATGAAAGACCAATAGAAGTGGCCCGCCCGCTGCCCCCCCCCCACCCCCCCAAAAACCTTTATGGAGATGTAATCTGAATTTCATATCACTCTCGCAGGTAACAAAATACCATTCTTCAAGTTTTCTCAACCATGTAAAAACGGAGTAACAACTCTTAGCTTGCAGGCCCGATAAAACCAGACAATGGGGGCGGATTTGCTGCAAGAGCCGTGGCTTGCCAACCCTTGAGGAGTACACGCAAGCCGAGAAAGCGGCCCCAGCCATGGAGCTCCAAGAGTGAGCGGCACCCAAGCAAGAGGCAGATGGGCTGGGCGGTGCCGACAGGAAGCCTCCGTGGAGGAGACGGCATCTGAGCAGAGCCCCGGAGGGAGGGAGGACTTGGCTGCGGAGGGCACCGTGGGGAGAATGCTCAGGGCAGAAGCGATGAGCAAGAGGCAAAGGCACAGAGGGAGGGAAGGTCATGGGCCAAAGGGCACCGAGGAGGTGCCTCCGCATCCTTCACGGTGACACCCTTCTAGCTCTCCGAGGCCTCTGTGACACACGCTGGGCTGGGTGTTTACCGAGGGGCGGTGCACCCTGGCCCTGTGGGAGTCAGCCTGTAAATGATCATCATTAATCATAGTGTGTGAATAGTAATAACAGGCGCCGCCCCACACTTGGAAACATGGACACCCATGAGATGTGCAGCTTGAAACTGATGGAGGACAAACTAACCTGCTTTTCTGCATCAGGAGACGGCTGCAGGTTTCAATTAGTCACCTATCTTATGGAATGTTTCTTCTGGAGAACGAGCGTTTTCTCAGAATCTTAATAGTATTCTAATCATCACAGGAAAGGCCACATGCCCTAACCCAGATTTTCATGGCCTAATCTGAAAGTTTTATCCTGTTAGGAGAGACAAGTAGCTTTGGTTGGTGACATTTGTCTTTTTCTACATGTTTTTTACTCTCAATCTGAAGCTTCTCTAACAAGTTAACAGCTTGTAAATACTAGTAATCAGTGGATACCTTAAAAAAAATGTTCTTCTTGGCTGGCTCTATCTATTCCCATGATTTCACCTCTGGCTCATAAAATGCGTGTAACTCCCAGATCTGTGTCTGCAGCCCAGAGAGCTCCCTAGAGCTTCCGACTCACGTCTGTGATCCTGCTGGGCACCCCCAGCTCGTCCTCCCACAGGCGTGGTCGGCAGCCTCCAAGACGGCCCCCAGGGAGCACCCCTCCCTGGTACTCACACCCCCGCACAGCCCCTCCCTCGAGCGTGGGCTGGACCTAGCGCGTGGTGGGGCTGATGGGACGTCAATTCCCGTCTCACGTGGCCGAAAGACCCTGGATGCCATCTCGCTTGCCCTTTCTGGCTCTCTTTGTGCAGGCAGCTGGAAGTTCGCCGCCATGTTCTGAGCTGCCCTGTGAGAGGTCCACGGCAAGGACTCAGGCTAGCAGCCACTAAGGACCTCAGGCCCTCCGTCTAACAGCCCTGGATGAACTGAATTCCGCTAACACCAGTTGGAGTGAGCTTGGCAGTCTCATCCAACGCCTTGATAGCAGCTGTGAGGGACAGTGAGCCCGAGGCAGGCAGCTAGGCAGTGCCCGACTGGTGAGCCACAGAGCCTATGAGATAATAAATGTGGGATGTTAAAGCTACTAATTTTTGAGGTGAATTTGTTCCACAGAAAGAGATAACAAATGTATCAGCAAACTCTAAAAACGGGTCCTTCCTCTGGATTTTCTGTTGTCACTGCCAGGGCTACAATGTATCTGTTGCATCTATGCTGAGGATAGGTTTGCTAGAGGCCCTCCTCTTGTGTTTCTTGCATCTTCAAATGCTCGCTTGCTTTTGCATTGCTCATCCCAGTCAACATGACCTCGTGGGTTTAAAATTTTGCCCGCTTTGAGTTCCATCTGGAATCCACGTCATTTGTGCACCGTGACAGGCTGCCACTTGAGGGGTCTCGGGCTCTGCTGGCAGTGACAGTAGTGACGTCATTCTGGATATCCTTCCACGGACAGTAACCCCCTGGGACATGTCCAGAGTGACAGAAGGGGACAAGCGAGAGTTGGGGAAATGCCAGGAAAGCAGGCCTGTAGCTTGAAGCTCAACCACGTCTTCTGAGAGACGGAACGAGCACAGGGTTCGAAGACAGAAGGCGTGGTCGGAACGTGGCTTCACGTCGGCGTGTCCTTGGCAAGTCACTTTATTCCTTCCAAAGCCACCTTCTTCTTCAAGAAAGCGAGGAAGCCAGATTTCAGTGAGAAACGGAACCCTGACGGGGTTGCTTCGGGATGAACCGGGGAGTTCACTCAACCTCACACTCCAGCGCCTGGCAGGCCCGGGGCGGGACAGCGGGACTGACGCGGCACCTGCATTTCCAGAGCGCCCGCTCCCCGAACAAGGCCAAGGACGGGAATCCTCAACTACCTCCTCTCGCGGGCGATTTTAATTCTAATACTGTAATCACCAAGAGGCTCCCATTATATGCTGTGCTCCGTGGCATGTACATTATAAAACACACAATCAAAATCTGAAAGGACGATTTTGTGCGCGTGTGTGCATACGTGCATGTGTTTTCCTTTTCTTTTCTTCCCAAATCCTAATGTGTCTCCTTGATTGGTCACTGTGACCCACATACTTCATGGGGAGACACCCCCACCCTGGAGACCACGATAGATCTCAGAGCTACTGGAGCTGAGTGGAGGGCGGCACAGAGGTCCAGGATTCCTGAAGACAATCGGTAGCAAGTGGGATTATTATATTCACACTGCTGCGCTGCACTGTATGAGATGTTAAGAAGGAAAAGACAGTGTTCCAAAGAACTCGCAGACTAGATAAGAATGTGTGAATATGTGTGTGTGTGTGTGTGTGTGTTGTATGTGTGTGTGCAGTGAGCCCTCCGTGTTCTCACCTGAAAGCCTGTCACGACACAGTGTCACACTGCATTAGTCAGCTCAGGTTGTAACACACCCCCACAGACGGGGCGGCTCACACAACAGACGGCTGTGTTTCTCACAGTTCCGGTGGCCAGAAGGCCAGCGTCAGAGTGCTGGCGGATGCAGTTCCCAGCGCAGGCCACCTGCTTTACAGGCAGTCTTCTTCCTGAGTCCTCATGTGGCAGAGGGCAAGCAATCTCTCTCTCTTTCTCTTCCTCGTCTTATAAAGCCACTGATCCCACCAGGGGTGCCCCACCCTCACGACCTGGTCTAACCCGAAGTACCTCCCAAGGACTTCATCTCTCAGTAATCACTCTAAGGATCAGAGCTTCACCATCTGAATTTGAGGAGGGCACAGCCAGTCCACAGCACACACAAAATGAAGCAGCATCTGACCTCATGAGAAAGCACCAATGTTCAGTCAACAGGACTGAACGTCTGTACAGCAGGCCCCTTGAGGAAGTGTAAAGAGAACTTTGCTCCATGCTCCACACAAAAGAATATATTTCTCTATTCCGAAACCCCTCAGACCCTGCTTGGCTCTCATCGAATCTCTCAGGTCAGCTAGTCCACCTGTTCCCACTCCACTTCTCCTCCTCTCCCCCGCCTCTCTCCTAGGGTTCTGCAGCCCACCCTCACGGCCCACAGGGAGGCGTTCTCCCCTTTCTTAGTTTCTCCTGTGTGTTCCCCAAAGAAAAGGATCTGCCTGGGATCCAGCTTCAGTTGAAGGGAGACACAGGGTCACAGCTACGTCTAACTAATTTTTTTTTATAATATATTTTTTAAAATTTTGGCCTTTTTTATTGGTTTTTTTATTTGTTGATTTTCATCTGTCTTCATTCTTTGGCCTGTGTGGGCCTCCCATTGCAGCGGCCTCTCTCCTTGCAGAGCACCGGCTCTGGGCACATGTGCTCCAGAGCACTGACCCTTAATTGGACACACTGGTTCAGCCACTGCGCGGCACATGGGATCCTCCCGGGCCAGGGATCGAACCGGTGCCGCTTGCACTGCAAGGCAGACTCTCCACCCACTGGACCACCAGGGAAGCCCTAACATAATATTTTTAACCCTCTTCACTAAGAAAGTTGAACTAACAAACAGTACGTACTTAAATATTAAGTAGACATAGAACCAAGGTTCTAGCTGTTGAGAAGACAGAAAGTTGAGCCAGAGAGGCCATGGAGAGAAGAGGTTAGCCAAATGTTGAAAATTAGAAAACGGTTTTAAGGTGAGCAATGGAGCCCTCCTCTCATACAGGAGGGGGGACTTTTGTACAAGGGAAGACCAAGGACAAAACAGGGACATATCCAACCTGCTTAGAGGGTGGACAAAACCAGGCGGGCAGTATAAAGGGGAAGGCGAGTGAGAGACAAGCCTGGCACGTTGGTTGGGCACAGGATTGAGGACTGGAGGGAAATACGCCTCATTAAAGAACCGAGAGCATGGGAGTGACCTGATTTAGAAAATCAGTGTTTTGTCACCAGCTGCAAGGACTGAAGCACAGAAATCTTGAAGAAAGGGGGTCAGAAGGCTAATGTAGCCTCTGGGTCTTGGTGAGGAAGGTGTGCTGCAGAGACGTGGGAGCACCCATGAAACAGAGGAGAAAAACGACTGTGATTTCTTGGTTGAACTATCATGGCTGGTTGAATGATGGGATGGAAAAAGCAAGGGAGAGGGGAGGGAAGAGGACACTGAGACTTGAAGCCGGTTGGATGGGGGCTGAATAGAATTGAGGAACGGAGGTGGAGAGACATTGGGAATGTGGAAGAGAGAAGCTGGTGAGTTTGATTCTTATTTTATGTGGCAATTCTGAAGGCAGCTCGACCAAGGAGGGGTGGCCAGGAGACAAAGGAGACGGAGGGGTTGCTTTGAAGAGATCCGGGGTTTTGACTTGTGAGTATCTGTAAGCAATTACATTTACTAGCTGATTAAAACTGACATTTTCCTAGAGTTTAGACCTTTGAGTCCTAATAAACCTGCAGACTGATTTGGAACAGATAACCTTCCTGTTAACCAGCATTTGTTCTTCGAGTTTCAGATATATTCTTGGGAAGCGATTCTGAAGACGAGCAGCGTAATAATTTTGAGTAAGTAAAGCGGAAAGGTGGGACACTGGAAACAGACTCAGCTGCAAGCAACACCAGGATAAAAAAGACGCACCCATCTCCACCTAGAGCAGTGACTAGAATTAGGGGAGGAAATTAAGAGACTACATTCATGTGTCACGCTCACTTCTGGATGATTTGTAAATGAAAAATTTATCATTTATCATTTATATATTATAATTACATGTGGATACTCAAATGATACCAATTACATGTGGCCTTATGAATGTGTTTGACTCTTAAGAGCATTCTTTGTTTAAAACCTGTCTATAATATGCAATAACAGATTTAAATTTACTTAAGGTCTGAGAGTACATTAGAATTATTCTCTTGGTCAGAGACGTAGACGTACATTCTTGCTGCTGACCAGAACGCCTTCACCTCATGTCCAGGCTAAAGACCTCCAACTTTTCACCACCAAAGGCTCCCTTTATTAATGTTTCACTACACACCTATGCCTTGAGAGGTTTTATTCTGTACTGAGGACAAATAAAAATCCATTTCCATTAGCCTAGATGTCCATCAGCACAACAGAACCATCAGCACTAGACAGCAAAGCTGAGGGTCTTCCTTGGTGACCTAGTGGCGAAGACTCCCAGCTCCCGATGCAGTGGTTCTGGGTTTGACGCCTGGTCAGGGGAAATGGAAGCCACGTGGTGCAACTAAAGATCCTGCATGCCACCACTAAGACACAGCACAGCCAAATACATAAATAATAAATAATTCTTACATGGCAAAGATTCAGAAAAGTAAAGTTGATATCATTCGTTGGGCAGACTTCTTATGGTTTCTAGGATAGACATTCCTCATTTCCTTGGCCCCCAGGGGCCAGGGAACCCAGGTTGCTGGGCACTGGCCCCCAGCGAGCCAAAGTTCATACTGTCCGTGCAGATCTCCTGTTATTTAACACCCTGCTTTTGCTCAAACTTATCTCACACTCAAAATGTGTTTTCTTCCAAAGTGAATAATTTTGATTTAAGTCCTAATAAACCTGCAGACTGATTTGGAACAGATAACCTTCCTGTTAACCAGCATTTGTTCTTGAGTTTCAGATATATTCTTGGGAAGCGATTCTGAAGACGAGCAGCGTAATAATTTTGAGTAAGTAAAGCGGAAAGGTGGGACACTGGAAACAGACTCAGCTGCAAGCAACACCAGGATAAAAAAGACGCACCCATCTCCACCTAGAGCAGTGACTAGAATTAGGGGAGGAAATTAAGAGACTACATTCATGTGTCACGCTCACTTCTGGATGATTTGTAAATGAAAAATTTATCATTTATCATTTATATATTATAATTACATGTGGATACTCAAATGATACCAATTACATGTGGCCTTATGAATGTGTTTGACTCTTAAGAGCATTCTTTGTTTAAAACCTGTCTATAATATGCAATAACAGATTTAAATTTACTTAAGGTCTGAGAGTACATTAGAATTATTCTCTTGGTCAGAGACGTAGACGTACATTCTTGCTGCTGACCAGAACGCCTTCACCTCATGTCCAGGCTAAAGACCTCCAACTTTTCACCACCAAAGGCTCCCTTTATTAATGTTTCACTACACACCTATGCCTTGAGAGGTTTTATTCTGTACTGAGGACAAATAAAAATCCATTTCCATTAGCCTAGATGTCCATCAGCACAACAGAACCATCAGCACTAGACAGCAAAGCTGAGGGTCTTCCTTGGTGACCTAGTGGCGAAGACTCCCAGCTCCCGATGCAGTGGTTCTGGGTTTGACGCCTGGTCAGGGAACTGGAAGCCACGTGGTGCAACTAAAGATCCTGCATGCCACCACTAAGACACAGCACAGCCAAATACATAAATAATAAATAATTCTTACATGGCAAAGATTCAGAAAAGTAAAGTTGATATCATTCGTTGGGCAGACTTCTTATGGTTTCTAGGATAGACATTCCTCATTTCCTTGGCCCCCAGGGGCCAGGGAACCCAGGTTGCTGGGCACTGGCCCCCAGCGAGCCAAAGTTCATACTGTCCGTGCAGATCTCCTGTTATTTAACACCCTGCTTTTGCTCAAACTTATCTCACACTCAAAATGTGTTTTCTCTTCCAAAGTGAATAATGCTCTTCTCTGCCAAGAGTTCTTCTTCTGGACCAATGCACCCAGCCCCCAGTGGCTGGGAACGTTAACTGCTAACAGCTCACAGCTGTGTCCCTAGCTGGACGCTGCCCTTGGCCATGGGCAACTGCCTAGCCCAAGGTGACACCCTCTCCCAGAGCGCAATCCAATAGTTTCAACATTCCTAAAAGCCTGTTGTGGATAATGTAAGTTCAGTACTCTTCAAGATAAAGTGAGAGAAGACACAAATTACCATTATCAGGAATTTTAAAAAGGGACATTATTAGAAATTCTACAGACATGAAAAGGTTAACGAATAATATGAGGGCACGTCCTAAATTTAGACTGATGGCCTATATCACACCAGGAATCTACAAAACACTTTAAGAAGCTATTAAAAAGTGACTAGAACCATAAATTCAGCAAGGATTCAGCATACACCTTTATGAAAATCCATTATAATTCTATTTCCCGGCATTCCAAATAACGTAGAATGGAGTTTTTAAAAATTTTAAACACTACCACGGGCTCATCTACTTTTACTTTGACTGAATAAGCTCTCATCGGACTGAGCCTTCCACAGATACTAACAATAAATGCTGGAAAAAATACATAAAACCAAAACAACAACAATAAAATGAACTAAAAGACTAGCGTGTGAACAAAAGCAATCCGATTAGCATGCAGGGGTCTTCCTTGGTGACCTAGTGGCGAAGACTCCCAGCTCCCGATGCAGTGGTTCTGGGTTTGACGCCTGGTCAGGGAACTGGAAGCCACGTGGTGCAACTAAAGATCCTGCATGCCACCACTAAGACACAGCACAGCCAAATACATAAATAATAAATAATTCTTACATGGCAAAGATTCAGAAAAGTAAAGTTGATATCATTCGTTGGGCAGACTTCTTATGGTTTCTAGGATAGACATTCCTCATTTCCTTGGCCCCCAGGGGCCAGGGAACCCAGGTTGCTGGGCACTGGCCCCCAGCGAGCCAAAGTTCATACTGTCCGTGCAGATCTCCTGTTATTTAACACCCTGCTTTTGCTCAAACTTATCTCACACTCAAAATGTGTTTTCTCTTCCAAAGTGAATAATGCTCTTCTCTGCCAAGAGTTCTTCTTCTGGACCAATGCACCCAGCCCCCAGTGGCTGGGAACGTTAACTGCTAACAGCTCACAGCTGTGTCCCTAGCTGGACGCTGCCCTTGGCCATGGGCAACTGCCTAGCCCAAGGTGACACCCTCTCCCAGAGCGCAATCCAATAGTTTCAACATTCCTAAAAGCCTGTTGTGGATAATGTAAGTTCAGTACTCTTCAAGATAAAGTGAGAGAAGACACAAATTACCATTATCAGGAATTTTAAAAAGGGACATTATTAGAAATTCTACAGACATGAAAAGGTTAACGAATAATATGAGGGCACGTCCTAAATTTAGACTGATGGCCTATATCACACCAGGAATCTACAAAACACTTTAAGAAGCTATTAAAAAGTGACTAGAACCATAAATTCAGCAAGGATTCAGCATACACCTTTATGAAAATCCATTATAATTCTATTTCCCGGCATTCCAAATAACGTAGAATGGAGTTTTTAAAAATTTTAAACACTACCACGGGCTCATCTACTTTTACTTTGACTGAATAAGCTCTCATCGGACTGAGCCTTCCACAGATACTAACAATAAATGCTGGAAAAAATACATAAAACCAAAACAACAACAATAAAATGAACTAAAAGACTAGCGTGTGAACAAAAGCAATCCGATTACGAAAGGGAGCTGGCACCTACAGCAAGAATAGGGTGCAGAGTGCAGATCCCAGTGTTTACAGCTTTAAGTCTGATGAGAGGCTGCCACTAGCCTTGTGTAGGGTGACAAAAACCTGAGCGACAACCCACAGGCTTTTCGGACCAAAGAAACAGTGTGAAGTTTAGGGCAATACAGCTGCTGAAAAGTGAGAGTGTAATCCCCAAACAGGAGGACACATGAGAAGGGGAGCCACAGATTCTGTGTATACAGCCATCCCAAATATCTGCCTAACCCTTAAACTGTACAGGTGGACAGACCGCAACAAACCCAGTTAAGGCTATAAGAAGTAGACCGCAATTTGAACTGCCGTCAAAGAGACTGGGTAGCTCGAGTTCAACAAGTTAATTGCCTCCTCATTAAACAAAACCACTACTCTCTTTGGAGAAACATAACGAAATCAAAAGTTTTCATAACTTAACATTCACAACATCTAGGATACAATGGAAACATATAGTGAAACAGAAAATGCAAGTAATTTCGAGGAGAAAATACAATCAGTGGAGACAACTGGAAGTGATGCAGATGTTAGGATGAGAGACAGAAAATGTTAAGGCTGGTGTTATAATTCTGATCCATGAAGAAAAGGAAACTACGCATATTAATGAACAAAAGGTAGGTAAACAGACATTCTTAAGAAAAGAGAAATTCTAGAATTGATAAATAGAGTATGTAAAATACTGATGGCCTATATCACACCAGGAATCTACAAAACACTTTAAGAAGCTATTAAAAAGTGACTAGAACCATAAATTCAGCAAGGATTCAGCATACACCTTTATGAAAATCCATTATAATTCTATTTCCCGGCATTCCAAATAACGTAGAATGGAGTTTTTAAAAATTTTAAACACTACCACGGGCTCATCTACTTTTACTTTGACTGAATAAGCTCTCATCGGACTGAGCCTTCCACAGATACTAACAATAAATGCGGGAAAAAAATACATAAAACCAAAACAACAACAATAAAATGAACTAAAAGACTAGCGTGTGAACAAAAGCAATCCGATTACGAAAGGGAGCTGGCACCTACAGCAAGAATAGGGTGCAGAGTGCAGATCCCAGTGTTTACAGCTTTAAGTCTGATGAGAGGCTGCCACTAGCCTTGTGTAGGGTGACAAAAACCTGAGCGACAACCCACAGGCTTTTCGGACCAAAGAAACAGTGTGAAGTTTAGGGCAATACAGCTGCTGAAAAGTGAGAGTGTAATCCCCAAACAGGAGGACACATGAGAAGGGGAGCCACAGATTCTGTGTATACAGCCATCCCAAATATCTGCCTAACCCTTAAACTGTACAGGTGGACAGACCGCAACAAACCCAGTTAAGGCTATAAGAAGTAGACCGCAATTTGAACTGCCGTCAAAGAGACTGGGTAGCTCGAGTTCAACAAGTTAATTGCCTCCTCATTAAACAAAACCACTACTCTCTTTGGAGAAACATAACGAAATCAAAAGTTTTCATAACTTAACATTCACAACATCTAGGATACAATGGAAACATATAGTGAAACAGAAAATGCAAGTAATTTCGAGGAGAAAATACAATCAGTGGAGACAACTGGAAGTGATGCAGATGTTAGGATGAGAGACAGAAAATGTTAAGGCTGGTGTTATAATTCTGATCCATGAAGAAAAGGAAACTACGCATATTAATGAACAAAAGGTAGGTAAACAGACATTCTTAAGAAAAGAGAAATTCTAGAATTGATAAATAGAGTATCTGAAATTAAAAACATACTCGATGAGCTTATAAAATCAATGAACTTGAATATCAATCAATAGAAACTATCCAATATGAAGAATACAGAAGAAAAAGAATTTAACAGCATCTCAAGGACTTATGGGAATACATCAGGGTCTAACATGTAGTCATTTGATGTTTAGACAAGACCAGAGAGCATAAAATTCTTTTGAATAAAGTGACCTAAAATTTTCCTATTTTGGGGAAAATTGTATATACATATTGAAAATGTTTGGCAAACCCCAAGAGGAATAAACTTGAAGAAAACTATGTTGATATTACTGGAAGTCAAAGAGAAAGAAAATCCTGAAAGGATGCATTGAAATGACGTACTGTATCCAGGGGAACAATGGCACAGATTTATATGAACTTCTCAACAGAAATAATGGAGGCCAGAAACATATGAAATAACACCTTTAGAGGGTTGAAACAAAAAGTTAGCCTCAAATTCTATATTCAGAAAAAATATCTTAAAAGCTAAATAGACATTTTCATTTTAAAAAGATAGTTTTATTTCATATACAATCAAAAACAGAAAATAAACAGAATGTGTGAAAGACTTATAGACTAACATTAAATATTGCAAAAATAATTTAAAGACCTAAATAAATGGAAAGTTTATCTAACGACTCAATACTAAGAAGTCAGTTCTTCCTAAACTGATCTATACATGTGCAAACTATAGATAAACATAATTCCAATTAAAATTCCAGTAGGCCTGAAAGACTTGTAGATTGAAAGACTGATTAAAAATGTATAGAGAAAGGACAAAGGACCTAGAGTAGCCAGAGCAGCGCCAGGCTTGGTAATTCTGTGGCTAAGAAGGGGGCACTGAAATCCCCCGCTGTGTGGATTCACCACTCCTCTTCCAGCCTCGTGGAGACGAGCGACGCCCTGCGCTGTCTCCTTGATGCTTACTGCTGCTCAGGGAGAGCGGAGGCTCAGGTTGCCCCTGGACTCTACAGACACTGCTTTCAGGCGAAAATCAGATCAGAAAATGGAAGCTCAGCTTCCCATTCAGCCTTGCTAACAGACCTAGAGACTGGAGCACGGTCTGTTTTTTTGTGGGGTTGGAGAGGGTGCTGTGGTTTTCCTTGTTTTTTAAAAGCTGGCCTCCTTTATTGGTTCTTTATTTATTTTCATCCCTCTTCATTCCCTGGCCCGCATGGGACTCCCACCGCAGTGGCCTCCTGCGTTGCAGATCATCAACTCTGGGCGCACGCGCTCCAGAGCGCTGGCTCGCAATTGGACACGCAGGTCCAGCCGCTCCGCGGCATGCAGGATCTTCCTGGGCCAGGGATCGAACCGGCGCCCCCTGAACTGCAAGGCAGACTGTCGACCCACTGGACCACCCGGGAAGCCCGTGGTATGGTTTTTCCGTTGGTGTTTGGATGGAGGAGGGAAGCTATGGCCCCAAATGTTGCTGCCGTGAGGCTACCCTTTCTCCCATTCTTTGACGAGGAGGAAGAGAGTTATTTGTGGTAGGGATTTGGGGCGGGGAGGAGCTATTTTGTCCAAGCTTCTTGGCAGTTCCAGGTTGGAGTTTTCTGCAGCAACCTGTTCCAGGTCTATGAGAGGTGACGGAAAACTCAGAAGCTCATCGTCTGTTCTTCCTTATGTCCTAAATCTCTAGGCAGTCCAGCTTCTTTTTCCACCTTTCAGAGACTTATAGACTAACATTAAATATTGCAAAATAATTTAAAGACCTAAATAAATGGAAAGTTTATCTAACGACTCAATACTAAGAAGTCAGTTCTTCCTAAACTGATCTATACATGTGCAAACTATAGATAAACATAATTCCAATTAAAATTCCAGTAGGCCTGAAAGACTTGTAGATTGAAAGACTGATTAAAAATGTATAGAGAAAGGACAAAGGACCTAGAGTAGCCAGAGCAGCGCCAGGCTTGGTAATTCTGTGGCTAAGAAGGGGGCACTGAAATCCCCCGCTGTGTGGATTCACCACTCCTCTTCCAGCCTCGTGGAGACGAGCGGCGCCCGCGCTGTCTCCTTGATGCTTACTGCTGCTCAGGGAGAGCGGAGGCTCAGGTTGCCCCTGGACTCTACAGACACTGCTTTCAGGCGAAAATCAGATCAGAAAATGGAAGCTCAGCTTCCCATTCAGCCTTGCTAACAGACCTAGAGACTGGAGCACGGTCTGTTTTTTTGTGGGGTTGGAGAGGGTGCTGTGGTTTTCCTTGTTTTTTAAAAGCTGGCCTCCTTTATTGGTTCTTTATTTATTTTCATCCCTCTTCATTCCCTGGCCCGCATGGGACTCCCACCGCAGTGGCCTCCTGCGTTGCAGATCATCAACTCTGGGCGCACGCGCTCCAGAGCGCTGGCTCGCAATTGGACACGCAGGTCCAGCCGCTCCGCGGCATGCAGGATCTTCCTGGGCCAGGGATCGAACCGGCGCCCCCTGAACTGCAAGGCAGACTGTCGACCCACTGGACCACCCGGGAAGCCCGTGGTATGGTTTTTCCGTTGGTGTTTGGATGGAGGAGGGAAGCTATGGCCCCAAATGTTGCTGCCGTGAGGCTACCCTTTCTCCCATTCTTTGACGAGGAGGAAGAGAGTTATTTGTGGTAGGGATTTGGGGCGGGGAGGAGCTATTTTGTCCAAGCTTCTTGGCAGTTCCAGGTTGGAGTTTTCTGCAGCAACCTGTTCCAGGTCTATGAGAGGTGACGGAAAAACTCAGAAGCTCATCGTCTGTTCTTCCTTATGTCCTAAATCTCTAGGCAGTCCAGCTTCTTTTTTCCACCTTTCAGAGACTTCCTAGGCTCATAGCTGTGTTTGTCCAGGGACTTTTCGTTGTAAGGCAAAGGAGCTAAGAGGGCAAAGGCATAAGCAATCTTGGGTGGACCAGAATTTCCCCAAACAATTTTGAAACATAAGCCTCAAAGTTACAGGTCTTACACTATGACCAAGTAATCGAAAGAGTGATCAAGGGCTTCCCTGATGGTCCAGTGGGTAAGGAGTCCGCCTTGCAGTGCAGGGGGCACCGGTTCGATCCCTGGCCCGAGAAGATCCCATGTGCGGCAGAGCCGGTGTGTCCAATTAAGAGTCAGTGCTCTGGAGGACATGCGCCCAGAGCCGCTGCTGTGCAATGAGAGAGGCCACTGCAATGGGAAGCCCACACAGGCCAAAGAATTAAGACAGATGAAAATAAATAAAAAAACAATAAAAGAGACCAAAATTGAAAAAAGAAAAAGAGTGATCAAGACAATGTGGTACTGCTAAAAGGATCGTCCACAGATCAATGAACAAAGAGAGGCCAGAGGCAGATGCACATGTACATGAGCCATGGGTTTTACACATGTGCCAAGTCAATGAAGAAAGGACAGTCTTGTCAGTAGACGATGATGGAAGACTGACAGTCACGTGGACAAACATGAGCCCCGACCTTCATCTCACACCACATAAAATCCCAACTCAGAAAAGACGTACATGAAAAATAAAACTCTTCAATTTTTAGATTAAAAGGTATGGTGATATCTTTGTGAACTTCGGGCTGACTGAGATTTTTTTAGGAAAAACAAAAGCACTAATCATAAAAGGAAAAAGGCTGATAAACTGAACTTCATCTAAACGAAAACCTTTTGCTTATCAAAGATACTGTTAAGCAAATGTGAAGGTAAAAAAATAAATGGTTGTTTAGATCCATTGATATGTGTGTGTGTGTGAATGCGGGTGTCTGACACAGTGCTTCTATCAGAACACACAACAGACCCCTAGAACTCAATAAGAAGCAAACAACCCATTTTAAAATGTACAAAATATTTAAATTTCACAGAAGAAGATTTGCAAATAGCACATAAAAGGTGTTTGATATCGTTCATTACCAGGGAAATTCAAATTAAGCCACAATAATATCAACACACATGGGAGGAATTAATTCATTTTATCGATAAGCAGGCCTGTGAGACAGGGCCAGTCCTCCAGTCAATATGGTACAGAAACACAGATATGTCATCTGGAATTTCCAGGACAACAAAGTCCTAAAGTTTCCAAGAATATAGCAGAAATCCCTAGGGGGTACTTTGGTCCCAGAGACCACGTACCCTATTCCTTGATCCCTCTATATAAGCTGCTAGTGATGATAGGTATATAATTCAGCAGCTGAAAAGATACAAGAAATAAACTGTACATTTCAGGATCTCCATACCCCATGGGTACCAGAACACAATGTCTTTTTCATTTCATCTCACTTTTTTGGCTGCTTCTCAGGATCCAGAAAGTAAATGAACAAGAAAAAGAAACTATTTTTCACATAGAAATGTGAGTCTCAAGAGAATGAAAACACAAGCCACAGTATGGGAGAAAGTGTTTGCAAAAGACTTCGTTGATAAAGACTTGTTATTCTAGATACATAAAGAACTCATTAAAATGTCACAGTAAGAAAATGTACACCACATTTAAAAGCAGCAAAAGTCCTAAACATATGTCCTGCCAAAGAAGATATATAGGTGACTAATGAGTATTTGGAATGATTCTCCACATTATCTGTAACTAAAGAATTACCAGGTAAAACAATGAGACGCCCCTATATACCTATTAGAAATGCCCCCAATCCAGAACACTGACAATCCCAAATGGCGACCAGAGCGTGGAGCAACAGAAACTCTCACTCATGGCTGGTAGGAATGCAACACGGTGCAACCGCTTTGTAAGACAGGTTGGCATTTTCTTACAAAACAAAATATACTCTTAGCATACAATCCAAAAATCACACTCCATGCACAATTTATTTCACATTAAAACCTCACCTGGAGGGTTATAGCAGCTTTATTCATGAGTGCCAAAACTTGGAAGAAACTAGATGTTCTTCATTAGGTAAACTAGACATAAAAACTGTGATATCTTTTCTGACAATGGAATAGTATCCATCACTAAAAAGAAATGGGCCAACAAACCATGAAAAGATGTGGAGGAACCTTCTCACTACCAAGGCAGCGATGAGAAAAAAAGAGGGAAGGAGGAAAAGCAGCCCAGAAATGAAAAATTGGACAGACTGAAGATAAATTTTGAGGACTTCAAAACTCACCCCCAATTTAAATTAAAAAACTTTCAAATATACTTAATTCCAAAACAGTGTAACTGTGAAAATGAATCATTTCGGCATATTAGAGAACACTATGAAATTCTCTGCCATTCCCTTCAAATGTTTGATCTTGGATAAACTAACGTGTTGATGAATCCATTTTTCCTCAGTTGTGAAATAAAGATATTACTTGTTTACTGGCAGGGCCCTTCCTACAAGAGGGTGGAACCTGGAACAAACCATAGTAGTGTGGTCCCACCCCAAATATTCTGACATAAATGACACCTAATTCAAATGCATATCAAGTGTCGCTTTGGAAGAGATAAGAAATCACAGAAAGGCTACCTGCAGTCTCGGGGGACACACAGCGGCTGACACTGCAGCTTGTTCTCGTGCTGAAGTCTCATGGGAGGTGTAGGCGAGTCATAATAAGGTCCGTATAGTCAAAACTATGGTTTTCCCAGTAGTCAGGCGTGGAGGTGAGAGCTGGACCATAAAGAAGGCTGAGCACTGAAGGAATGATGCTTTTGAATTGTGGTGCTGGAGAAGACTCTACAGAGCCATCTGGACTGTCAGGAGGTCAAACCAGTCAAGTTGAAAGGAAATCAACCCTGCCTATTCTTTGGAAGGACTGATGCTGAAGCTGAAGCGCCAACACTTTGGCCACCTGCTACGAAGAGCCAGCTCGTTGGAAAAGACGCTGGTGCTGGGAACCATTGAGGGCAGGAAGGAGGGGAAAGGGGCATGACAAAGGGGATGGAGGATGGTCCACGGGGTGCGACGAGGATTTATTTCACATTAAAACCTCACCTGGAGGGTTATAGCAGCTTTATTCATGAGTGCCAAAACTTGGAAGAAACTAGATGTTCTTCATTAGGTAAACTAGACATAAAAACTGTGATATCTTTTCTGACAATGGAATAGTATCCATCACTAAAAAGAAATGGGCCAACAAACCATGAAAAGATGTGGAGGAACCTTCTCACTACCAAGGCAGCGATGAGAAAAAAAGAGGGAAGGAGGAAAAGCAGCCCAGAAATGAAAAATTGGACAGACTGAAGATAAATTTTGAGGACTTCAAAACTCACCCCCAATTTAAATTAAAAAACTTTCAAATATACTTAATTCCAAAACAGTGTAACTGTGAAAATGAATCATTTCGGCATATTAGAGAACACTATGAAATTCTCTGCCATTCCCTTCAAATGTTTGATCTTGGATAAACTAACGTGTTGATGAATCCATTTTTCCTCAGTTGTGAAATAAAGATATTACTTGTTTACTGGCAGGGCCCTTCCTACAAGAGGGTGGAACCTGGAACAAACCATAGTAGTGTGGTCCCACCCCAAATATTCTGACATAAATGACACCTAATTCAAATGCATATCAAGTGTCGCTTTGGAAGAGATAAGAAATCACAGAAAGGCTACCTGCAGTCTCGGGGGACACACAGCGGCTGACACTGCAGCTTGTTCTCGTGCTGAAGTCTCATGGGAGGTGTAGGCGAGTCATAATAAGGTCCGTATAGTCAAAACTATGGTTTTCCCAGTAGTCAGGCGTGGAGGTGAGAGCTGGACCATAAAGAAGGCTGAGCACTGAAGGAATGATGCTTTTGAATTGTGGTGCTGGAGAAGACTCTACAGAGCCATCTGGACTGTCAGGAGGTCAAACCAGTCAAGTTGAAAGGAAATCAACCCTGCCTATTCTTTGGAAGGACTGATGCTGAAGCTGAAGCGCCAACACTTTGGCCACCTGCTACGAAGAGCCAGCTCGTTGGAAAAGACGCTGGTGCTGGGAACCATTGAGGGCAGGAGGAGAAAGGCATGACAGGGGATGAGATGGTTGGACGGAATCAACAATGCAGTGGACATGAGTTTGAGTGAGCTCTGGGAGACGGTGAAGGACAGGGAAGCCTGCTGTGCTGCCGTCCACGGGGTCACGAGGACACGACTGAGTGACTGAACAGCAGCAGCACCCTGGTCACTCTCTCTGCAATGTCCTCAAGACTCTGCCCTCTGCCCTGCCCTGATTTTCTCCTCTCCTGAGGTCTCCAGGCTTTGAGGCTTCTCCCATCTATATCTCAAAAGTATTATCAACCAAGCAAAGGGCAATGTAAAACCTAATTAGAAATATCTAAAGGCTTTTCATAAAAGCCTTATCAATCATATAAGTCACTATCATTTGACGCTGGTAATGAAAATAACTAACAGCTGAAAACTGAATCAGAAATGTGGAAAACCAGGCTTCCCTGGTGGTCCAGTGGATAGAGTTCACCTTGCAAGGCAAGGGGCACCTACTGGATCCCTGGCCCAGGAAGATCCCATGTGCCGAGGATCAGCTGGGCCAGTGTGTCCAATTACCAGCCAGCGCTCTGGAGCCCATGCTCTGCAAGGAGAGAGGCCACTGCCATGGGAGGCCCACACTTGCCAAAGAATAAAGATGGATGAAAACAAAATGATGACTTAGAGGCAAAAAAAAAAGGGGGTGGGGGGTGGAACCAACATAAGGATGTACTTCAGAAAGGAAAGAAAAATGAGAAAAAGAGAGAGAGAGAGGGTAACAGACAGACAAGATGCATGGCAAAACATGTAAGTATTCCCAAGGGAAAAAGGAGATCACCCGGTACAAAGGGGCACCGGTTAGCTCCCTGGCCCAGGAAGATCCCACATGCCACGGAGGGACTGGGCCAGTGTGTCCAATTACCAGCCAGCGCTCTGGAGCGCATGCACCCAGAGCCGGTGCTTTTTGCAATGGGAAAGGCCACTGCGGTGGGGGGCCACACAAGCCAAGGAAAAAAGATGGATGAAAATAGATAAACAGAAAACCAATAAAAGAGGCCAAAAACAATTTTTTTTTACTTCTTTTTTTTCTGTCCACTTCCACTGATCTTTCATTTATTTATTTTCATCCACCTTTGTTCGTTGGCCTGTGTGGGGCTCCCATCACTGTGGCCTCTCTCGCTGCAGAGCACCGGCTCTGGGCGCATGCGCTCCAGAGCTCCGGCTCGGTAATTGGACACATCCGTCCAGCTGCTCCGTGGCACGTGGAATCTTCCCAGGTCAGGGATCGAACTGGTGCTCCCTGCACTGCAAGGCAGTGTCTTTACCCACTGGACCACCAGGGAAGTCCCCAAATTAAAAAAAAAAAAAAAATTAAAAAAAAACACCCACTATTCTGAGGGAAAGTTTCCTGAGCTAGGAAAAGAGAGAAGTGAGACAAACAAAAGGATTTACCTTATTCTACGGTAAATAAACAAGCAAATAGGTTTGCATGGAATGTAAAGAATAACTAATGAACAAAGAGAACCAGAGAACATGAAGAAAATACATCCTAGCCCAGGTTCCCCAGGAAGTATATGAGACCAAATCCTATATGTGAGTACTTACTGAAGATTCCAGGGAGCAAGAGTGAAAGATAGGGTGATAACAGGGTGTAGGATGCAGTCATTGTCTACTGCTGTGTTACCACTGCATATGCTATTTAAAACAGCGCATTTATTCCCCCATAGTTTCTGCACATCAGAAATCCAAGAGCAGCTGTACAGCCTGCCTCTCACTCAGAGCCTCTCGCGAGGCTGCAAACAAGGCATCTGCTGGGGCTGTGGTCACCTGGAGGCTGGACTCACTCAGGTGGACGCTGGCAGCCTTTACACCCTCACCAGCTACTGGCTGATGGTACTTGGTCTCTGCCATACGGGCATCTGCAAAGGGCTGATGACATGGCAGGTGGCTTTTCCCAAAAGCCAAGTTCTAAGGAGGGAGGGAGGGAGAGATCGCAGGTGCAAGCAAGAGAGGGCAAATGAGATGGAAGACGGGGTCTTTTCGTAGCCTAATTTCAGAAGTGACATCCTGGCACAGTTTTCATATTCTGTTTTTAGAAAAATCCCTACTTCCAGCCCTCACGCAAGGACAGAGGATTACCCAAGAGCATGATTACCACGAGGCAGTACAATGGGGGCCATTGTGAGACTGCCTACCACAGGAAAGGGGCACAGTATAGGGAAAGACAGAGAGTCAGGGACTTCCCTGGTGGTACAGTGGCTAAGAATCTGCCTGCCAGTGCAGGAGACACAGGTTTGATCCCTGGTCCAGGAAGATTTTACATGCCATGGGGCAACTAAAGCCCATGCACCACAACCACCGAACTATTGGAGCCCACGAGCTCTCGTGCCCATCAGCCACAACGGCTGAACCAAGGTGCCACAGCTACTAAAATCTGTGTACCCTAGAGCCCACAAGCTGTAGCTGCCGAAGCCCATGCACCTAGAGCCTGTATTCCTCGACAAGAGAAATCATCACAAGGAGAAGCCTGCACACCACAGTAAAGAGGAGCTCCGACTCACCACAACAAGAGGAAGCCCACATGGAGCAGTGAAGCCCCAGCACAACCAACAATAAATCAAAACATAAATTAAAGGTGGAGTCAGTACAAGATGGGTGAGAGAATGGATGAAGAACACAGCAAGATGCTTCTTGGAACCATATCCAGGCGAGGCAAGGAAATGGCATTTATCCACTCATGATTTATCCCACAAAGCACTCGCTCTTCCATTCTTCCAAGCGCGGGCTTTCCTGGGAAGCAGATGTGTGCAGAAGGTGAGAGCCACGTGAAGCCACAGGCGGAAAGGCTACGCCCCTACACGTGAATGAAACCGGGAGAGCTCTGCGCAGGGTTTCTCACCAAAGAGACTGGTGAGACAGAGATCAGAAGGATTCATAAGAGCTGCCCGAGGGCTCTGATCAAGATGGGAAGCAGAAGACCCTGAGTTCACCTCCTCCCCCCAACATACCCAAACTACCGCTACGTAGGGAACAACGACCTCTGTCCTAGCGATCAAAATATACAGAGGGGTAGAGACATGGTCTAGCCAGAACCCACAGCCTGAGTGCCGTGACCCGCAGGCAGGAAGGATGCCACAGTCTCGGAATTTCCCCTGAAGAGCGAGGAGTCCGACTCCCACTTTGGGTTCCCGGGACCAGGAGACCGGTGCTGGGACGACGCGCCCTCCGTGGGCCGTGGCTTTGAAAACCAGCAGGGCTTACGGCCAGGAGAGCTGGTCTGCAGGCGATCGAGACTGCCCTCGCCGGGCGCCCTCGCGGACTCGCGTGCATCAAGGCTCTGTGCGGAGGCAGGAGCTGGAAGAGCACCTCGGTCGAATAAGAGAGAGATTCGTGGACTAATTCCAGGGTGTGTTCCGGAAGGGCAGGGATCCGGTGGGCCTTTCTCTGGGGGTGAAGCACGGGCAGGCGCCGCTTCCCTTTTGCTCGCCTTCCATCTAGCTGGCCCGGGGCTGGGGGCGCCCTTTCTGTCATTCTGAATCAGGCAGCTAACGCCATGCTCCCGGCCCCCCTGCTCCCCTGAGCGCCAGCCTCACCCCACCCACACGCCTGGGCCAGAACCAACCTCCCAAAGCAGTTCCCGCCCGTCCCAGCTGGCGGGCAGCCCTACCTGGCACGGGACCACCTCCGAAGCAGCTCTCGCTCCAGGGGGCCAGCCCCCCCACCAGACATCTCAGCCGGTCAGGCTGGGGCCAAGCCCAGACAATGGCAGCAGCTGCTGCCCGCACTCCCAGCCAGCTGGCCTGGTGGCAACCACACCTACTCGTGTGGCCACGGGAACGGTGGCCTGACTGCAGCAGGAAGACACGTGAAGCCACAGGCGGAAAGGCTACGCCCCTACACGTGAATGAAACCGGGAGAGCTCTGCGCAGGGTTTCTCACCAAAGAGACTGGTGAGACAGAGATCAGAAGGATTCATAAGAGCTGCCCGAGGGCTCTGATCAAGATGGGAAGCAGAAGACCCTGAGTTCACCTCCTCCCCCCAACATACCCAAACTACCGCTACGTAGGGAACAACGACCTCTGTCCTAGCGATCAAAATATACAGAGGGGTAGAGACATGGTCTAGCCAGAACCCACAGCCTGAGTGCCGTGACCCGCAGGCAGGAAGGATGCCACAGTCTCGGAATTTCCCCTGAAGAGCGAGGAGTCCGACTCCCACTTTGGGTTCCCGGGACCAGGAGACCGGTGCTGGGACGACGCGCCCTCCGTGGGCCGTGGCTTTGAAAACCAGCAGGGCTTACGGCCAGGAGAGCTGGTCTGCAGGCGATCGAGACTGCCCTCGCCGGGCGCCCTCGCGGACTCGCGTGCATCAAGGCTCTGTGCGGAGGCAGGAGCTGGAAGAGCACCTCGGTCGAATAAGAGAGAGATTCGTGGACTAATTCCAGGGTGTGTTCCGGAAGGGCAGGGATCCGGTGGGCCTTTCTCTGGGGGTGAAGCACGGGCAGGCGCCGCTTCCCTTTTGCTCGCCTTCCATCTAGCTGGCCCGGGGCTGGGGGCGCCCTTTCTGTCATTCTGAATCAGGCAGCTAACGCCATGCTCCCGGCCCCCCTGCTCCCCTGAGCGCCAGCCTCACCCCACCCACACGCCTGGGCCAGAACCAACCTCCCCAAAGCAGTTCCCGCCCCGTCCCAGCTGGCGGGCAGCCCTACCTGGCACGGGACCACCTCCGAAGCAGCTCTCGCTCCAGGGGGCCAGCCCCCCCACCAGACATCTCAGCCGGTCAGGCTGGGGCCAAGCCCAGACAATGGCAGCAGCTGCTGCCCGCACTCCCAGCCAGCTGGCCTGGTGGCAACCACACCTACTCGTGTGGCCACGGGAACGGTGGCCTGACTGCAGCAGGAAGACACGTGCAGCCCACTCAGCGGGCACCCCAGGGCACTTCACTCCGGTGAGCTAGGGAAGTGCCCACCAGGCCACACAGGACTCACGCTACACAAGGCAATGCTTTCAAAACGGGGAGATATAACTGATATTCCTAACACAGAGAGATGGGCATAAGGAGACCAAGGAATACCTTCTCAAGTAAAGAATCAGATAAAATTCCAGGAAAAAACGAAAGAGATGGAGATAAGCACTTTACCAGATAAAGAGTTCAGAGTAATAAAAAGAAGCTCACTAAACTCGGCGGAGAATGGATGAACTCAGTGAGAACGTTGACAGAGAGATAGAAAATATAAAAAAAGAACCAGTTAGGGCTTTCCTGGTGGTCCAGTGGGTAGAGAGTCTGCCTTGCAGTGCAAGGGGCACCAGTTTGATCCCTGGCCCAGAAAGATCCCATGTCCCATAGAGCGGTTGGACCAGTGTGTCCAATTACGAGCCAGTGCTCTGGAGCGCATGCGCCCAGAGCTGGTGCTCTGCAACGAGGGAGGCCACTGCGATGGGAGGCCCACACAGGCCAAGGAATAAAGTGGATGAAAACAAACAAACAAAAAAAGAGGCTAAAATTTAAAAAAGAACCAGTTAGAATTTAATAATACACTAGAAGGAATCAACAATGGATTAACAGATTCAGTAGAACATATCAGCAATTGGGAAGAGGTGGTGATAGAAATTATCCTATCAAAACAGCAAAAGAAAAACACAGTATAGTTTAAGGAACCTCTGGGGCAACATCAATCATATTCACATTTGCATTACAAGGGTATCAAAGGAGACAAAACAGAGAAAGGCACAGAAAACCTATTTGAAAAAAATAAAATGCTTAGTGAAGGAACCTCATGGCGAGCCAACATCAAAATGTCCCAGCTGGCGGGCAGCCCACCTGGCACGGGACCACCTCCGGCAGCTCGCTCCAGGGGGCCAGCCCCCCCACCAGACATCTCAGCCGGTCAGGCTGGGGCCAAGCCCAGACAATGGCAGCAGCTGCTGCCCGCACTCCCAGCCAGCTGGCCTGGTGGCAACCACACCTACTCGTGTGGCCACGGGAACGGTGGCCTGACTGCAGCAGGAAGACACGTGCAGCCCACTCAGCGGGCACCCCAGGGCACTTCACTCCGGTGAGCTAGGGAAGTGCCCACCAGGCCACACAGGACTCACGCTACACAAGGCAATGCTTTCAAAACGGGGAGATATAACTGATATTCCTAACACAGAGAGATGGGCATAAGGAGACCAAGGAATACCTTCTCAAGTAAAGAATCAGATAAAATTCCAGGAAAAAACGAAAGAGATGGAGATAAGCACTTTACCAGATAAAGAGTTCAGAGTAATAAAAAGAAGCTCACTAAACTCGGCGGAGAATGGATGAACTCAGTGAGAACGTTGACAGAGAGATAGAAAATATAAAAAAAGAACCAGTTAGGGCTTTCCTGGTGGTCCAGTGGGTAGAGAGTCTGCCTTGCAGTGCAAGGGGCACCAGTTTGATCCCTGGCCCAGAAAGATCCCATGTCCCATAGAGCGGTTGGACCAGTGTGTCCAATTACGAGCCAGTGCTCTGGAGCGCATGCGCCCAGAGCTGGTGCTCTGCAACGAGGGAGGCCACTGCGATGGGAGGCCCACACAGGCCAAGGAATAAAGTGGATGAAAACAAACAAACAAAAAAAGAGGCTAAAATTTAAAAAAGAACCAGTTAGAATTTAATAATACACTAGAAGGAATCAACAATGGATTAACAGATTCAGTAGAACATATCAGCAATTGGGAAGAGGTGGTGATAGAAATTATCCTATCAAAACAGCAAAAGAAAAAAACACAGTATAGTTTAAGGAACCTCTGGGGCAACATCAATCATATTCACATTTGCATTACAAGGGTATCAAAGGAGACAAAACAGAGAAAGGCACAGAAAACCTATTTGAAAAAAATAATTGCCGAAAACTTCGCTTAGTGAAGGAAGCAGACATTCAAGTCCAAGAAGCACAGAAAGTCCCAAACAAAATGAACCCAAAGAGATACACACCAAGAAACACCATAATTATAATGTCAAAAGTTAGAAATCATCTTAAAGTAGCAACATAAAAACAACTGTTATGTACAAAGCAACTCCAAAAACTCTATAAGTTGATTTTTTAGGAAAACCTTTACAAGGCCAGCAGGGACTGTAAAATTTTGTATTCAAAAGAATTAAAGGAAAAAAAAAAAAAAACTTACATCTAAGAGTGTCGTATCTTCAAGATTCTCACTCAGAAAAGAAGGATAGAGAATTTCTCAGAAAGCAAAAGCTAAATGAGTTTATCACCACTAGTCATACAAGAAACATCAAAGGGACTTTGTTAAACAGAAAAGGCCATAAGGAGAAACAAGAAAGGCTTTTTAGGCGGTGCAGTGTTAAAGAATCCACCTGCTAATGCAAGAGATGCAAGACATGAGGGTCTGGGCTTCCTTGGTGGTCCAGTGGGTAAAGAGTCTACCTTGAGTATTAGGCTTATACCCTGATGAAATCAAATCTGAAAGAAGCACCTGTACCCCAATATTCATTGCAGCTCTCTATACAATAGCTAGAACATGGAAGCAACCTAGATGCCCATCGACGAATGAATGGATACAAAAGCTCTGGTACATATATACAATGGAATACTACACAGCTGTTAAAAGAAATGCAGAAGAATCAGTCCTAAGGAGGTGGCTGGATCTAGAGCGTATCATAAAAAGTGAAGTCAGTCAGAAAGTGAAGGACAAGTACAATATACTAACACATATATATGAAATCTAGTAGGATGGTGATGATGGCACATTCAGTGAAGTGATGGAGAAACAGACATGGACAGTAGACATATGGACACTGTGGGGAATGAACAGTGGGTGGGAGGCATAAAGGAAGTAGCATGAAGACCTATACGTATCAGCAATTGGGAAGAGGTGGTGATAGAAATTATCCTATCAAAACAGCAAAAGAAAAAAACACAGTATAGTTTAAGGAACCTCTGGGGCAACATCAATCATATTCACATTTGCATTACAAGGGTATCAAAGGAGACAAAACAGAGAAAGGCACAGAAAACCTATTTGAAAAAAATAATTGCCGAAAACTTCGCTTAGTGAAGGAAGCAGACATTCAAGTCCAAGAAGCACAGAAAGTCCCAAACAAAATGAACCCAAAGAGATACACACCAAGAAACACCATAATTATAATGTCAAAAGTTAGAAATCATCTTAAAGTAGCAACATAAAAACAACTGTTATGTACAAAGCAACTCCAATAACTCTATAAGTTGATTTTTTAGGAAAACCTTTACAAGGCCAGCAGGGACTGTAAAATTTTGTATTCAAAAGAATTAAAGGAAAAAAAAAAAAAAACTTACATCTAAGAGTGTCGTATCTTCAAGATTCTCACTCAGAAAAGAAGGATAGAGAATTTCTCAGAAAGCAAAAGCTAAATGAGTTTATCACCACTAGTCATACAAGAAACATCAAAGGGACTTTGTTAAACAGAAAAGGCCATAAGGAGAAACAAGAAAGGCTTTTTAGGCGGTGCAGTGTTAAAGAATCCACCTGCTAATGCAAGAGATGCAAGACATGAGGGTCTGGGCTTCCTTGGTGGTCCAGTGGGTAAAGAGTCTACCTTGAGTATTAGGCTTATACCCTGATGAAATCAAATCTGAAAGAAGCACCTGTACCCCAATATTCATTGCAGCTCTCTATACAATAGCTAGAACATGGAAGCAACCTAGATGCCCATCGACGAATGAATGGATACAAAAGCTCTGGTACATATATACAATGGAATACTACACAGCTGTTAAAAGAAATGCAGAAGAATCAGTCCTAAGGAGGTGGCTGGATCTAGAACCTACCATAAAAAGTGAAGTCAGTCAAAAAGAGAAGGACAAGTACAATATACTAACACATATATACGGAGTCTAGTAGGATGGTGATGATGGCACATTCAGTGAAGTGATGGAGAAACAGACATGGACAGTAGACATATGGACACTGTGGGGAATGAACAGTGGGTGGGAGGCATAAAGGAAGTAGCATGAAGACCTATACTATCATATGTGAAAAAAATAGCTACTGTCATTGCGCTGTGAGAAAAGGGGATCCTGCAGGGGGGTTGTGCAATGGCCAGGAGGGGTGGGATGGGGGGATATACATATGTCTAATCTGAGATCATACATATCTGTAAACAACAAAACTCTGTAAAAGTAAAAAGCAAAATTCAAACAAAGAAAAAGAAAAAAAGGAGAGAGAAAAAAAAAGAGTCCGCTTTGCAGTGCAAGCAGCGCCACTTTGATCTCTGGCCTGGGAAGATCCCATGTGCGGTGGAGTGGTGGGGCCGGTGTGTCCAATCACGGGCAAGCACTCTGGAGCGCATGCGCCCCGAGCCAGTGCTCTGCGGCAAGAGAGGTCACTGCAATGGGAGGCCCACATAGGCCAGGGAATAAAGATGGATGAAAATAAATAAAAGACCAACAAAAGAGGCCAAAATTTAAAAATGAAAGAAAAAAAAAAGAGATGAGGGTTTGATCTCTGGGTGGGGAAGATTCCCTGGAGTAGAAAGTGCCAACCCACTCCAGTATTCTTGCCTGGAAAATTCCATGGACAGAGGAACTTGACAGACTACAGTCTACAGGGTCACAGAGCCAGACATGACTGACTGACAACAGCACAGAACACAGCAGAAATAAGAAAATAATGGGGGAAAAAATATCAGTAGTAAAGGCAAACATATAGTAAAGGTAGTGATCAACCATTAGGCTTATACCCTGATGAAATCAAATCTGAAAGAAGCACCTGTACCCCAATATTCATTGCAGCTCTCTATACAATAGCTAGAACATGGAAGCAACCTAGATGCCCATCGACGAATGAATGGATACAAAAGCTCTGGTACATATATACAATGGAATACTACACAGCTGTTAAAAGAAATGCAGAAGAATCAGTCCTAAGGAGGTGGCTGGATCTAGAACCTACCATAAAAAGTGAAGTCAGTCAAAAAGAGAAGGACAAGTACAATATACTAACACATATATACGGAGTCTAGTAGGATGGTGATGATGGCACATTCAGTGAAGTGATGGAGAAACAGACATGGACAGTAGACATATGGACACTGTGGGGAATGAACAGTGGGTGGGAGGCATAAAGGAAGTAGCATGAAGACCTATACTATCATATGTGAAAAAAATAGCTACTGTCATTGCGCTGTGAGAAAGGGGGATCCTGCAGGGGGGTTGTGCAATGGCCAGGAGGGGTGGGATGGGGGGATATACATATGTCTAATCTGAGATCATACATATCTGTAAACAACAAAACTCTGTAAAAGTAAAAAGCAAAATTCAAACAAAGAAAAAGAAAAAAAGGAGAGAGAAAAAAAAAGAGTCCGCTTTGCAGTGCAAGCAGCGCCACTTTGATCTCTGGCCTGGGAAGATCCCATGTGCGGTGGAGTGGTGGGGCCGGTGTGTCCAATCACGGGCAAGCACTCTGGAGCGCATGCGCCCCGAGCCAGTGCTCTGCGGCAAGAGAGGTCACTGCAATGGGAGGCCCACATAGGCCAGGGAATAAAGATGGATGAAAATAAATAAAAGACCAACAAAAGAGGCCAAAATTTAAAAATGAAAGAAAAAAAAAAGAGATGAGGGTTTGATCTCTGGGTGGGGAAGATTCCCTGGAGTAGAAAGTGCCAACCCACTCCAGTATTCTTGCCTGGAAAATTCCATGGACAGAGGAACTTGACAGACTACAGTCTACAGGGTCACAGAGCCAGACATGACTGACTGACAACAGCACAGAACACAGCAGAAATAAGAAAATAATGGGGGAAAAAATATCAGTAGTAAAGGCAAACATATAGTAAAGGTAGTGATCAACCATTGGCAATGCTAGTGTGAAAGCTAAAAAGACTATTAAAATAATATCTAAAATAATTAAGCAAGTGATATGCAAAATAAAAGATACAAAACATCAAAAACATAACACTGGGTCACACAAATGCAAGATTTCTAGAATGTGCTCAGTCTTGAGTGACCATCGAGTTAAATAGACTGCTGTATTCATAAGTTGTTATAGATGAACTTAATGCTAACCACAAAACAAAAGCCTATAACACAAAACTAAAGGATATAAACATACCACTAAAGGAAGTCATCAAATCACAAGAGGAGAGAACAAAAGAAAGGAACAGACAAGAACTATAAAAATAACCAGAAAACAATTAACAAAATGACATTAAGTACATACCTATCAATAATTAATTTAAATTTTAATAGACTAAATGCTCCAATGAAAAGACAAGGTAGCTGAATGAATAAAAAAAAAGACTCATACATATTGTTATTCTTTTTCTAGTCTGTTTAACTGTAAGGTTAGATCTGAAATTTTTCTTGTTATTTAAAGTAGTGCCTATAAGAAACTCACTTCAGATCTAAAGATACACGCACATAGTGTAGGAATAGAAAAAAGATATTTCATGCAGATAGATCTGAAAAGAAAGCTGAGGCAGCAATACTTATATCAGGCCAAAGCAGACTTTACAACAAAAACTATAACAAGAGACCAAGAAAGGCATTACATAAAAATAAAGGGGTCAATCCAACAACAGGATATAATACATATAAACATCTACGCCCAGTGCTCTGCGGCAAGAGAGGTCACTGCAATGGGAGGCCCACATAGGCCAGGGAATAAAGATGGATGAAAATAAATAAAAGACCAACAAAAGAGGCCAAAATTTAAAAATGAAAGAAAAAAAAAAGAGATGAGGGTTTGATCTCTGGGTGGGGAAGATTCCCTGGAGTAGAAAGTGCCAACCCACTCCAGTATTCTTGCCTGGAAAATTCCATGGACAGAGGAACTTGACAGACTACAGTCTACAGGGTCACAGAGCCAGACATGACTGACTGACAACAGCACAGAACACAGCAGAAATAAGAAAATAATGGGGGAAAAAATATCAGTAGTAAAGGCAAACATATAGTAAAGGTAGTGATCAACCATTGGCAATGCTAGTGTGAAAGCTAAAAAGACTATTAAAATAATATCTAAAATAATTAAGCAAGTGATATGCAAAATAAAAGATACAAAACATCAAAAACATAACACTGGGTCACACAAATGCAAGATTTCTAGAATGTGCTCAGTCTTGAGTGACCATCGAGTTAAATAGACTGCTGTATTCATAAGTTGTTATAGATGAACTTAATGCTAACCACAAAACAAAAGCCTATAACACAAAACTAAAGGATATAAACATACCACTAAAGGAAGTCATCAAATCACAAGAGGAGAGAACAAAAGAAAGGAACAGACAAGAACTATAAAAATAACCAGAAAACAATTAACAAAATGACATTAAGTACATACCTATCAATAATTAATTTAAATTTTAATAGACTAAATGCTCCAATGAAAAGACAAGGTAGCTGAATGAATAAAAAAAAAGACTCATACATATTGTTATTCTTTTTCTAGTCTGTTTAACTGTAAGGTTAGATCTGAAATTTTTCTTGTTATTTAAAGTAGTGCCTATAAGAAACTCACTTCAGATCTAAAGATACACGCACATAGTGTAGGAATAGAAAAAAGATATTTCATGCAGATAGATCTGAAAAGAAAGCTGAGGCAGCAATACTTATATCAGGCCAAAGCAGACTTTACAACAAAAACTATAACAAGAGACCAAGAAAGGCATTACATAAAAATAAAGGGGTCAATCCAACAACAGGATATAATACATATAAACATCTATGCACCCAACACAGAAGCAGCCAAATATATAAATCAAATATTAACAGATATAAAAGAAGATACTAACCGTAATACAATAATAGTAAGGGACTTTAACATTCCGCTTACAAAAATTGATATATCATCCAGATAGAAAATCAATAAGAAAACACTGGATTTAAATGGCACTTTAGATAGGCTTGACTTAATAAATAAAGAATATCTCATCCAAAATAAGCAGATTATACATTTTCCTGGAGTGTACATAGAACATTCAGTGGCATGGACCCTGTTAATCTACAAAACAAGTCTCAATAAATTTAAAACTGAAATCATATCAAGTATGTTTTTCTACCACGACTATATAAAAGTAGAAATCAATTAAAAGAAAACAGGAAAAAACACATGGAGTGGAGCCCAAACAACATGCGGCTAAATAAACCATTGAGTCAACAAATAAAAAGTACCTTGAAATGAATGAAAATGAAAACATAACATTCCAAAATCTATGGGAGGAAGCCAAAGCTATTCTAAGAGGAAAACTTACAGCAATATAGCCTACTTCAAAAAAATAAAAATAAAAATCAAGAAAAACCTCAAATAAACAATCTAATCCTACACTTAAAATAACTATAAAAGGAACAATCAAAGCCTAAAGTTAATAGAAGAAAGGATGTAATAAAGATCAAAGAGACAAATGAAATAGAAAATTAAAAGCCAAAAGAAAATATCAATGAAACTAAGAGCAGTTTCCTTGAAAAGACAGCAAAATTGGTAAGTCTTTAGCTAGATTCATCAAGAAAAAGAGAGAGGGTCTGAATGGTGCTGGGAAAACTGGCAGCTATATGTAAAATAATGAAACTAGGACACCTCCTAATACCAGACATAAAAATAAACTCAACATGGATTAAAGACTTAAATGTTTTAAGGCCAGAAACCATAAAGCTCCTAGAGGAAAACATGGGCAGCACACTATGCTGCCTGTGTTTTATCACAGCAAGATATTGAAAGTAAAAAGACAAATAAACAAGTGAGACCTAATTCAACTTAAAAGCTTTCGCATAGCAAAGGAAACTATAAATAAGGTGAAAAGACAACCCTCCGGATGGGAGAAAATAATGGCAAATGAAACAACTGACAAAGGATTAATCTCCAAACTATACAAGCAGCTCATACAGCTCAATACTAGAAAAACAAACAACCCAATCAAAAAGTAGGCAGAAGACTTGAATAGACGTCTCTCCAAAGAACATACAGATGGCTAAGAAACACATGAAAAGATGCTCGGCATTGCTCATTATTAGAGAAATGCAAGTCAAATGCAACATGGATGGACCTAGAGATTGTTATATTATAGAGTGAAGTTAACAAACAGAAGGACAAATATTATATGGTATCACTTATATCTGGAGTCTTTAAAAAAATGGTACAAATGAACTTACAAAACAAAAATAAAGCTACAGAAGAAGAAAACATCATAGTTGCCGGGGCGGAGGGTGGGAGGAGAGGGTGGAAAGGAGGGAAGGATAAATTGGAAGATTGAGATTGGCTTATAAACACTACTATATAGATAGTATAAAAGTAATAAGGACCTACTGTATAGCACAGGGAACTCTACTCAATACTCTGTAATGATCTATATGGGGAAAGTATGTAAAAAAGACTGGATATGTGTATATGTATGACAGGTTCGCTTTGTAGTACAGTAGAAAGTAATACAACACTGTAAATCAACTATAACAAAAACTCTAAAAAAATACTCAACAGTGAAAAGCTGAAAGCTTTTCCTCTAAGATCAGAAGCAAGACAAGGATACCCACTCTCATTACTTTTATTCAATATAGTTTTGGAAGTTCTAGCCATAGCAATCAGAGAAGACAGACATCCAAATTGAAAAGGAAAAATTAAAACCATTGCTGTTGACAGATAACATGATACTACACAAAGAAAGTCTTGAAGACACCACCTAAAAACTGTTAGGACTAACAAATGAATTGGTTGCAGAATACAAAATTAATACCCATTAATATGGTGTTTTATATACACGAAGGATGAACTATCAGACGGAAAAAGGAGAAAAAATACAACTGCATCAAAAAGAATAAAACGTATGAATAAATTAAACCAAGGGTGTGAGTGAAAGACCTGTATTCTGAAAACTCTAATACACTGAGGAAAGAATTTTAAGATAACACAAATAAGTAGGAAAAAAATACTATGCTCATGAATTTGAAGAATATTGTAAAAATGTCCATACTACCCAAAATAACCTACAGATTCAATGTAAGTCATATAATACTGAAGGAATTTTTCACAGAACTAGAACAAATAATCCTAAAATTTGTATGAAAACACAAATGAGCACAAAAAGCCACAGCAGTCACAGAAAAGAACAAAGCTGGAAGTAGCGGGACACTTGATTTCAAACTATACTACAAAGCTACAGGAGTTAAAAAAAAAAAAAAACTGCCTACTGTCCTGACAGAAAACCAAATACACAGATCAACAGAACAGACAAGAGAAGTAAGAAACAGACCCATACTTACATAGGCAGTTAATCTATGACAAGGTAGGCAACAATACACAAAGAGGGAAAGACAAATCTTCAGTATATGGTGTTGGGATAACTGAATAGCTACACACAAAAGAAATAAACTGGATCACTTTCTTACACAAAAGCAAACTCAAAATGATTAAAAATTAAGTATAAGGCCTGAAACCTCAAAACTCTAGAAGGAAACACAGGCAGGATGCTCACTGACCTCAGCCTTGGCGATGTTTTCCTTTGGCTGTGTCTCCACAGGCAAGGGCTACAAAAGTAAGAATAAACAACAGTGAAAAGCTGAAAGCTTTTCCTCTAAGATCAGAAGCAAGACAAGGATACCCACTCTCATTACTTTTATTCAATATAGTTTTGGAAGTTCTAGCCATAGCAATCAGAGAAGACAGACATCCAAATTGAAAAGGAAAAATTAAAACCATTGCTGTTGACAGATAACATGATACTACACAAAGAAAGTCTTGAAGACACCACCTAAAAACTGTTAGGACTAACAAATGAATTGGTTGCAGAATACAAAATTAATACCCATTAATATGGTGTTTTATATACACGAAGGATGAACTATCAGACGGAAAAAGGAGAAAAAATACAACTGCATCAAAAAGAATAAAACGTATGAATAAATTAAACCAAGGGTGTGAGTGAAAGACCTGTATTCTGAAAACTCTAATACACTGAGGAAAGAATTTTAAGATAACACAAATAAGTAGGAAAAAAATACTATGCTCATGAATTTGAAGAATATTGTAAAAATGTCCATACTACCCAAAATAACCTACAGATTCAATGTAAGTCATATAATACTGAAGGAATTTTTCACAGAACTAGAACAAATAATCCTAAAATTTGTATGAAAACACAAATGAGCACAAAAAGCCACAGCAGTCACAGAAAAGAACAAAGCTGGAAGTAGCGGGACACTTGATTTCAAACTATACTACAAAGCTACAGGAGTTAAAAAAAAAAAAAAACTGCCTACTGTCCTGACAGAAAACCAAATACACAGATCAACAGAACAGACAAGAGAAGTAAGAAACAGACCCATACTTACATAGGCAGTTAATCTATGACAAGGTAGGCAACAATACACAAAGAGGGAAAGACAAATCTTCAGTATATGGTGTTGGGATAACTGAATAGCTACACACAAAAGAAATAAACTGGATCACTTTCTTACACAAAAGCAAACTCAAAATGATTAAAAATTAAGTATAAGGCCTGAAACCTCAAAACTCTAGAAGGAAACACAGGCAGGATGCTCACTGACCTCAGCCTTGGCGATGTTTTCCTTTGGCTGTGTCTCCACAGGCAAGGGCTACAAAAGTAAGAATAAACAAATGGGGCCACATCAAAGTCAAGTGCTCTTGTACAGCAAAGGAAACCGTCAACAAAGTGAAAAGATAACCTACTGAATGGGAGAAGAAACTTGCAAATATCTGAGAAGGCGCTGATATCCAACATATATGTACAGAACCCACACAGCTCAATATCAAAACAATAAACAATTCAATTTAAAAACGACAGAGGACCTGAATAGACATCTTTTCAAGAAGATGGTCAGAAAACACCCAAAAAGATGCTTAACATCAGTAATCATCATGGAAATGCAAATCAAAATCACAATGAGATAATACCTCACAACCACTGGAATGGCTATCGTCAAATAGACATCAAAAATCAAGTGCTGGGCTTCCCTGGTGGTCCAGTGGGTAAGGACACCGCCTTGCAGTGCAAGAGGCACTGGTTGGATCCCTGGCCTGGGAAGATCCCACGTGCCACGGAGCGGCTGGACTGATGTGTCCAATTGCTGAGCCGGAGCTCTGGAGTGCACGCGCCCAGAGCCGGTGCTCTGCAACAACAGAGGCCATTGCGATGGGAGGCCAACACAGGCCAAAGAACAAAGATGGATGAAAACAGATAAATGACAGATCAATAGAAGTAGCCCGCCCACCCCCGCCCTCCCCAACCATCCCCACCCCGCCCCCACCTGCCTCGCCCAAAAAATCAAGTACTAGCTGGAGTGTGGAACAAAGGAAACCCTTAGATACTACCAGTGGAAATATAAATTGGTGCAGCCACTATGGAAAACAGTTTGGAGATGCCTCAAAAAATTAACAACAGAACTACCAAAGATCCAGGAATTCTATTTTGAGTATTTTTCCAAAGAAAACAAAATAATAATTTGAAAAGATGTGTATTCCCTGTGTTCATTGTTGCATTATTTATTAAAATATCAATTAAAACACACAAAAGAAATAAACTGGATCACTTTCTTACACAAAAGCAAACTCAAAATGATTAAAAATTAAGTATAAGGCCTGAAACCTCAAAACTCTAGAAGGAAACACAGGCAGGATGCTCACTGACCTCAGCCTTGGCGATGTTTTCCTTTGGCTGTGTCTCCACAGGCAAGGGCTACAAAAGTAAGAATAAACAAATGGGGCCACATCAAAGTCAAGTGCTCTTGTACAGCAAAGGAAACCGTCAACAAAGTGAAAAGATAACCTACTGAATGGGAGAAGAAACTTGCAAATATCTGAGAAGGCGCTGATATCCAACATATATGTACAGAACCCACACAGCTCAATATCAAAACAATAAACAATTCAATTTAAAAACGACAGAGGACCTGAATAGACATTTTTTTCAAGAAGATGGTCAGAAAACACCCAAAAAGATGCTTAACATCAGTAATCATCATGGAAATGCAAATCAAAATCACAATGAGATAATACCTCACAACCACTGGAATGGCTATCGTCAAATAGACATCAAAAATCAAGTGCTGGGCTTCCCTGGTGGTCCAGTGGGTAAGGACACCGCCTTGCAGTGCAAGAGGCACTGGTTGGATCCCTGGCCTGGGAAGATCCCACGTGCCACGGAGCGGCTGGACTGATGTGTCCAATTGCTGAGCCGGAGCTCTGGAGTGCACGCGCCCAGAGCCGGTGCTCTGCAACAACAGAGGCCATTGCGATGGGAGGCCAACACAGGCCAAAGAACAAAGATGGATGAAAACAGATAAATGACAGATCAATAGAAGTAGCCCGCCCACCCCCGCCCTCCCCAACCATCCCCACCCCGCCCCCACCTGCCTCGCCCAAAAAATCAAGTACTAGCTGGAGTGTGGAACAAAGGAAACCCTTAGATACTACCAGTGGAAATATAAATTGGTGCAGCCACTATGGAAAACAGTTTGGAGATGCCTCAAAAAATTAACAACAGAACTACCATATGATCCAGGAATTCTATTTTTGAGTATTTTTCCAAAGAAAACAAAAATAATAATTTGAAAAGATGTGTATTCCCCTGTGTTCATTGTTGCATTATTTATTAATATAATAGTCAAGATATTAAAGCAACCAAAGTGTACATCAATAGAAGATGATAAAGATGAGATATACACACACACACACACATACACACACAATGGACTATTATTTGGCCATGAAAAAGAATGCAGTCTTGCTATCTGCAACAACATGGATGGACCTGGAAGGCATTATCTGCTTCAAAATACTCCAGGATCTTTCGGGAAGTGGTGGTGTGGTAGGAGCGTGGATAGTATTGTAGAAACAGAACTGCTCATAAGTTGATCATGGCTGAAGCTGAGTGATAGGGTATACAGGTTTCCCTTTACTTTTCTACTGTTTTTATTTATGCTTTAAATTGTATATAATAAAAATCTATCAAAGTGTCAATACATATTTACCTAGTAATTTCAAGTCAAGTCAACTCTAAGGAAACTGTCAGAACTAAAAAACAAATCTTTACATAAGGTTGGCCACAGCATGCTTTATCTCAAGATGTAGAAGACTGGACTATTAAAAATAATCTTGTTGGCTAACGAAAGGGTTATCATTAAATACATTACGAAATATTCATATGAATATGCTATACGATGTTCCTGTTAAAATCATGCCATTACTGATTTGGGAAAACTCTGACAATATAATAGAAAGTTTAAAAAAAATGGAAATGAACACTTAAGACATAAACAATTGTTGGTGAGGATGTGGAAAAAAGGGAACACTCATACAGTGTTAGTGGGAATGTAAATGGGTTCAACCAGTACAGGAAACAGTATAGGGATTCCTCCAAAATTTAGGACTAGAACTACCAGATGACCCACCTATCCAACTTCTGGGTATTTACCCAAAGAAAATAAAAACCCTAATCAAAAAGACATATGCACGTCTACAGTCATCACGATATTTATAATTGCCAAGGTACAGAAACAACTTAGAAGTCATCAGACAAACGCATAAAGACATATATATATATACATATACAGATATATATATGTATATGAACACACACACACACACATATATACACACACAATGGAACACTGCTCCGCCTAATAAATGAAATATTGCCATCTGAGACAACATGAATGGAAATGTAGTGTATTATGTTAAATATGTCAGAGGAAAACAAATCATGTATGACTTCCTTCATATGTGGAATACAAAAAAAAAAAAAAAACTAAAGTAAATGAAGAAACCAAACCAGACAAAAATAAACACATAGATATAGAGAACAGAAAAATCATCACCAGAAGGGAAGGGGTTGGGAGAGCAAAACAGGTAAAGAGGATCAACTGTATGTAATTGGGTGGAAACACACTTTCAGTGGTTAGCATGCTGTGGGGTACACAGAAGTAGAAATATAATGTTGTACACATGAAACTTATATAACGTTATGGACCAATATTAACCTCAAGAAAATCTCTCTCTCTGTTTGTATGTGTGGCAGTAGAAGTGTCCAAATCTTCGCAACCCCATGGCCTGTGGCCCACCAGCCTCCTCTGTCCATGGCTTTCTCCAGGCAAGAATACAGGAGTGGGTTTCTATGCCCTTCTCCAGGGGAGCTTCCCAACTGAAGGACGGAACCCAGGCCTCCTGTATGGCAGGTAGATTCTCTACCATCCCCGAGCCACCACGAGCTTTATCTCAAGATGTAGAAGACTGGACTATTAAAAATAATCTTGTTGGCAACGAAAGGTTATCATAAAACACGAAATATTCATATGAATATGCTATACGATGTTCCTGTTAAAATCATGCCATTACTGATTTGGGAAAACTCTGACAATATAATAGAAAGTTTAAAAAAAATGGAAATGAACACTTAAGACATAAACAATTGTTGGTGAGGATGTGGAAAAAAGGGAACACTCATACAGTGTTAGTGGGAATGTAAATGGGTTCAACCAGTACAGGAAACAGTATAGGGATTCCTCCAAAATTTAGGACTAGAACTACCAGATGACCCACCTATCCAACTTCTGGGTATTTACCCAAAGAAAATAAAAACCCTAATCAAAAGACATATGCACGTCTACAGTCATCACGATATTTATAATTGCCAAGGTACAGAAACAACTTAGAAGTCATCAGACAAACGCATAAAGACATATATATATATACATATACAGATATATATATGTATATGAACACACACACACACACATATATACACACACAATGGAACACTGCTCCGCCTAATAAATGAAATATTGCCATCTGAGACAACATGAATGGAAATGTAGTGTATTATGTTAAATATGTCAGAGGAAAACAAATCATGTATGACTTCCTTCATATGTGGAATACAAAAAAAAAAAAAAAACTAAAGTAAATGAAGAAACCAAACCAGACAAAAATAAACACATAGATATAGAGAACAGAAAAATCATCACCAGAAGGGAAGGGGTTGGGAGAGCAAAACAGGTAAAGAGGATCAACTGTATGTAATTGGGTGGAAACACACTTTCAGTGGTTAGCATGCTGTGGGGTACACAGAAGTAGAAATATAATGTTGTACACATGAAACTTATATAACGTTATGGACCAATATTAACCTCAAGAAAATCTCTCTCTCTGTTTGTATGTGTGGCAGTAGAAGTGTCCAAATCTTCGCAACCCCATGGCCTGTGGCCCACCAGCCTCCTCTGTCCATGGCTTTCTCCAGGCAAGAATACAGGAGTGGGTTTCTATGCCCTTCTCCAGGGGAGCTTCCCAACTGAAGGACGGAACCCAGGCCTCCTGTATGGCAGGTAGATTCTCTACCATCTGAGCCACCACGGAAGCCTGTATGTGTGTGTATACATATATACACATTATACATAGTATATATAATACAAAAAATGCACAGCAAAATATTATCAAGGTACTGAGGCAATTATGGGCAATCTTTGATTATCTCATTTATACTATGCACAATTTTCTACAAATACGCATTAGAAACAAGTAACCATTATTGTAAAGGGCAGGGAGAGACTGATTTGTTGGAATGCATCTCTCCTAAGCAGGAGAGTTAAAACCACAATGGATTTCTCTCATTCTGGAACAGTTTATTGACTAATTATTAGCACAGCACTGCCCCATAGTTACTCTATGTCGTCCACTAAGAAAAATAATTCACATCTCAGATTAGTTCAAAAAGAGAGGAGATAAAGCTGGAATGAACAAAAGAAAGGAATTTGGTATTTAAGGAGCTCAGAATAAATTTCTAGAGAATGTGCTCAAAATGGGAGAGGTCAAGTTCAATAGAGTCAGTAACAATTCTCCACCCATTTCCTTTATTGCTGCTGCCTCAAGATGGTCTCAAAACCACCGAGAAAAATACTTCATATGTCCCACATCAATGAGTTCTGACTTCATGATGAAAACTAGGAGAAAAGTATCATTCAATGACAACTGCTACAAAAATGTGTCAGTGCTACTTGCAAAACCCTAGGAGGCGGAGATGTACCCTTTTCTGGGAAAAAAGTGGAAAAATGAATAAATGTTACAAGAATTTGTCATGAAAGTGCTGAAATAACAACCCAAGCTGGCAAGATTTCTTAAGAGTTTTCCTTTCCTGGGCGGTCTTCTGGGAAGGCTCAGGCTCCCTCCACCCTGAGATCGGGCGCTTTTAACCGACTCACCAGGGTGGACATGAAGACAGAGGCTTATATAACGTTATGGACCAATTCCAAGAAAATCTCTCTCTGTTTGTATGTGTGGCAGTAGAAGTGTCCAAATCTTCGCAACCCCATGGCCTGTGGCCCACCAGCCTCCTCTGTCCATGGCTTTCTCCAGGCAAGAATACAGGAGTGGGTTTCTATGCCCTTCTCCAGGGGAGCTTCCCAACTGAAGGACGGAACCCAGGCCTCCTGTATGGCAGGTAGATTCTCTACCATCTGAGCCACCACGGAAGCCTGTATGTGTGTGTATACATATATACACATTATACATAGTATATATAATACAAAAAATGCACAGCAAAATATTATCAAGGTACTGAGGCAATTATGGGCAATCTTTGATTATCTCATTTATACTATGCACAATTTTCTACAAATACGCATTAGAAACAAGTAACCATTATTGTAAAGGGCAGGGAGAGACTGATTTGTTGGAATGCATCTCTCCTAAGCAGGAGAGTTAAAACCACAATGGATTTCTCTCATTCTGGAACAGTTTATTGACTAATTATTAGCACAGCACTGCCCCATAGTTACTCTATGTCGTCCACTAAGAAAAATAATTCACATCTCAGATTAGTTCAAAAAGAGAGGAGATAAAGCTGGAATGAACAAAAGAAAGGAATTTGGTATTTAAGGAGCTCAGAATAAATTTCTAGAGAATGTGCTCAAAATGGGAGAGGTCAAGTTCAATAGAGTCAGTAACAATTCTCCACCCATTTCCTTTATTGCTGCTGCCTCAAGATGGTCTCAAAACCACCGAGAAAAATACTTCATATGTCCCACATCAATGAGTTCTGACTTCATGATGAAAACTAGGAGAAAAGTATCATTCAATGACAACTGCTACAAAAATGTGTCAGTGCTACTTGCAAAACCCTAGGAGGCGGAGATGTACCCTTTTCTGGGAAAAAAGTGGAAAAATGAATAAATGTTACAAGAATTTGTCATGAAAGTGCTGAAATAACAACCCAAGCTGGCAAGATTTCTTAAGAGTTTTCCTTTCCTGGGCGGTCTTCTGGGAAGGCTCGGGGCTCCCTCCACCCTGAGATCGGGGCGCTTTCTAACCGACTCACCAGGGTGGACATGAAGACAGAGGCCACCTTGCGCTCCATGGTTGGTGAACCCTGACTGTTAACCACGGGTCCCTGACGGGCAACAAGTATCTGAGTGAGCTTCTGAACTACACATGTTTTAGCCCTTGGCCTGAGAGTTTTCAAGATGCACAAGGTCCTGCTTTATAACACAAGAATGCGTGGGGGCTTCTAAAGAATAAAGACTATTTCTTATTCTTTTTTGTTTGTTTAAATGCAGCACGTTTTCTTGAGAGAAAGAATTTCTATTTCTTCCATGGGAGGAGCACATAACTGTTCATTTTCTTCTTGTTGCTTATTTTATTTGCAATTAATTTTTATAGGAGTATAGTTTACTTAGTGTTGTGTTTCTGCTTACAGCAAAGTGAATCAGTTCTACATATACATACATCTAATCGTTTTTAGACTCTATTCCTATATATGTCACTAGAGAGGATTAAGAGCTCCCGGTCCTACACAGTAGGTTCTTATAAGTTATTTATTTATTTTTAAATTTTAGACTCTTTAATTGGTCCTTCATTTATTTATTTTCATCTATCTCTGTTCTTTGGCCTGTGTGGGCCTCCCATTGCGGTGGCCTCTCTCGTTGCTGAGTTCCGGCTGTGGGCGCATGCGCTCCAGAGCTCTGGCTCCTAATTGGACACACTAGTCCAGCCACTCCGCGGCACGTGGGATCTTCCCGGGCCAGGGATCCAACTGGCGCCCCTTGCGCTGCAAGGCGGACTCTTTACTCACTGGACCACCAGGGAAGCCCAAGTTATCTATTTTATATATAATGGTGTGCACATGTCAATTCCAATCTCCCAATTACCCCACTCTATTCTCTTAATAGTCGTTCTACATCGGTGTGACCCTAATAGGTTCATTTTCACCATTTTTAAGATTTCACAATTATCGCAAGAAAGTGAACTAGGAAATAACAACCTGCTACAAAAATGTGTCAGTGCTACTTGAAAAAGAATGTACCCTTTTCTGGGAAAAAGTGGAAAAATGAATAAATGTTACAAGAATTTGTCATGAAAGTGCTGAAATAACAACCCAAGCTGGCAAGATTTCTTAAGAGTTTTCCTTTCCTGGGCGGTCTTCTGGGAAGGCTCGGGGCTCCCTCCACCCTGAGATCGGGGCGCTTTCTAACCGACTCACCAGGGTGGACATGAAGACAGAGGCCACCTTGCGCTCCATGGTTGGTGAACCCTGACTGTTAACCACGGGTCCCTGACGGGCAACAAGTATCTGAGTGAGCTTCTGAACTACACATGTTTTAGCCCTTGGCCTGAGAGTTTTCAAGATGCACAAGGTCCTGCTTTATAACACAAGAATGCGTGGGGGCTTCTAAAGAATAAAGACTATTTCTTATTCTTTTTTGTTTGTTTAAATGCAGCACGTTTTCTTGAGAGAAAGAATTTCTATTTCTTCCATGGGAGGAGCACATAACTGTTCATTTTCTTCTTGTTGCTTATTTTATTTGCAATTAATTTTTATAGGAGTATAGTTTACTTAGTGTTGTGTTTCTGCTTACAGCAAAGTGAATCAGTTCTACATATACATACATCTAATCGTTTTTAGACTCTATTCCTATATATGTCACTAGAGAGGATTAAGAGCTCCCGGTCCTACACAGTAGGTTCTTATAAGTTATTTATTTATTTTTAAATTTTAGACTCTTTAATTGGTCCTTCATTTATTTATTTTCATCTATCTCTGTTCTTTGGCCTGTGTGGGCCTCCCATTGCGGTGGCCTCTCTCGTTGCTGAGTTCCGGCTGTGGGCGCATGCGCTCCAGAGCTCTGGCTCCTAATTGGACACACTAGTCCAGCCACTCCGCGGCACGTGGGATCTTCCCGGGCCAGGGATCCAACTGGCGCCCCTTGCGCTGCAAGGCGGACTCTTTACTCACTGGACCACCAGGGAAGCCCAAGTTATCTATTTTATATATAATGGTGTGCACATGTCAATTCCAATCTCCCAATTACCCCCACTCTACCTTTCCTGCTTGGTAACCATAAGTCTGTTTTCTACATCTGTGTGTGACTCTATTTCTATTTCATAAATAGGTTCATTTTCACCATTTTTTTAAGATTTCACAATTAAGTGATATGATATTTGTTTTTGACTTCGTTCACTCAGTATGACAGCTTCTAGGTCTATCCCCACTACTGCAAATGGCATCATTTCATTCTATGTCTGAGTAATATTCCATTGTATGTATGTACCACATCTTCTTTATCTACTCCTTTGCCAACAGACACTTAGGTTGCTTCCATGTCCTGGCTGTCGTATTAATAAACAGTGCTACAAGGAACACAGGGGTGCATGTGTATTTCTGAACTATAGTTTTTTCTAGAGAGATGCCCTGGAGTAGGGTCGCTGGATCATATGATAGCTCTAGGCTTAGTTTTTTAAGTAACCTCCGCACTGTTCTCCATAGTGGCTGTACCAATCTACACGCCCACCAACGGTGCAGGAGGGTTCCCTTTCCTCCCAGTTCTCTCCAGAATGTACTATTTGTAGATTTTTTGATGAAAACCATTGTGACCAGTGTGCGGTGAACAAAACTGTCCTCAACACAGAGTCTCCGGTTCTTAACACAAGTCTGCACAACCCGCCTGACCGGCGCTTCCCCCGGGCTGTTCCAGGCCCTGACACGTGTGGGAAAAGCAGCGGCTACGTGAGGCCGGTATCAGGAGAAAAGGCGGATGAAGCGGCGCGGAAGAATATGTAGGGCTTGCGCCCTTGATGAGTAAGGCACACGCGCAGAGCTGTGGACCAGAGCTCGCTCATCGTCGCTCTGTCCGGGCTCTCTGCACAATCACCCTGCACTGGCAAGACAGTGGGGGCCGAGCCCACGCATTTTCCTTGTGTGCCCTCCAGGTTCTGAGTATCATCTTCCACGGAGGCAGGACAGGTCCCAAATAGCTAGAAACCTCAATATATCCATGAGATTTGTGAAGAAAACCGGAAGAAAAGTATCTTCTACGGATTTTGCTATCCCCGGCGGACTCTCCTGAATTAAAAGGAGCACGTGTCGCTCGGCACCAAGGCAAGACTGAGGCTTTTAACTCTGGAAGAACCTACAGTGCATGAATACGGTGACCAACCCACATGCGGTAATCCACAGTTCACCAGCCTATTCAATATGAAAAGGAGTTTCTGTTTATGTCATCTTTCAAATTGCTCCAAAGTGATTTTAATAAAGAAGTACTACCTTGAAAGAAATCCAAACTAAACATACCGATAACTGAATAGCAAACTTAAGATACTCCAATTTGCTACAATGGGATATCAAACATGTAGACTGACTTCTGGTTTCTGGTGTTTCTGTGTTCTAGGGCAAGAACTAGAAACAGTCAGTGAATAAGTTAATTAGACTTGGATGCCTTTGTATCTGGTGGGATGTTCATGATGTATTTTATGTATCTTGTACTGACACGTGATGAGTACATATGAGGTAATGTTATATAATACATGGTGCACATGAATTAAGAGAGAAATATGCAGCACATAATCATTTAGCTCTAGGCTTAGTTTTTAAGTAACCTCCGCACTGTTCTCCATAGTGGCTGTACCAATCTACACGCCCACCAACGGTGCAGGAGGGTTCCTTCCTCCCAGTTCTCTCCAGAATGTACTATTTGTAGATTTTTTGATGAAAACCATTGTGACCAGTGTGCGGTGAACAAAACTGTCCTCAACACAGAGTCTCCGGTTCTTAACACAAGTCTGCACAACCCGCCTGCCCGGGGCGCTTCCCGGGCTGTTCCAGGCCCTGACACGTGTGGGAAAAGCAGCGGCTACGTGAGGCCGGTATCAGGAGAAAAGGCGGATGAAGCGGCGCGGAAGAATATGTAGGGCTTGCGCCCTTGATGAGTAAGGCACACGCGCAGAGCTGTGGACCAGAGCTCGCTCATCGTCGCTCTGTCCGGGCTCTCTGCACAATCACCCTGCACTGGCAAGACAGTGGGGGCCGAGCCCACGCATTTTCCTTGTGTGCCCTCCAGGTTCTGAGTATCATCTTCCACGGAGGCAGGACAGGTCCCAAATAGCTAGAAACCTCAATATATCCATGAGATTTGTGAAGAAAACCGGAAGAAAAGTATCTTCTACGGATTTTGCTATCCCCGGCGGACTCTCCTGAATTAAAAGGAGCACGTGTCGCTCGGCACCAAGGCAAGACTGAGGCTTTTAACTCTGGAAGAACCTACAGTGCATGAATACGGTGACCAACCCACATGCGGTAATCCACAGTTCACCAGCCTATTCAATATGAAAAGGAGTTTCTGTTTATGTCATCTTTCAAATTGCTCCAAAGTGATTTTAATAAAGAAGTACTACCTTGAAAGAAATCCAAACTAAACATACCGATAACTGAATAGCAAACTTAAGATACTCCAATTTGCTACAATGGGATATCAAACATGTAGACTGACTTCTGGTTTCTGGTGTTTCTGTGTTCTAGGGCAAGAACTAGAAACAGTCAGTGAATAAGTTAATTAGACTTGGATGCCTTTGTATCTGGTGGGATGTTCATGATGTATTTTATGTATCTTGTACGTGACACGTGATGAGTACGGCATATGAGGTAATGTTATATAATACATGGTGCACATGAATTAAGAGAGAAATATGCAGCACATAATCATTTGGTACACAGATTCCTGACAGTCAATTTATATTCTGAAAGGAACAGATTTTTAACGCATCGAGTTTGACATTGCATATATTGCCAAAGGATAAACAACCATATTCCTGTTTATTCAAAGCAAATTGTTTTTCATGTAGACTGTCATATAGTGACTTTCAGTTAAAAAAAAAAAAAAAGTGACTTCACTTTGCAGCAAATAATTATAAAACCTTATCTCTGTGATAAGAAAATACCTATACTGAAGAGGAACGAACTTCTGGAATCATCTTTTAAAACTATTTTTCTCCTCTGAGATCAGATGACTAGAGGATTAAATAAAAGTGAGGGATTTCGTTCATTCTTACTTGATTAGTATTTTCAAACAAATCTAAACAAATATGACCAAGACTACCAGAACAAACCGGGTACCTGAAAATTCATAATGTATCTGTGTGCATCAGTAAGGAATATTCCGAAAGATGGCATAAACATGGCTACCTATGTACTTTTTTCTTAATAAAAATAAACTCGCATTCCCCTTTGGCACGGTGGAGTTATGAGTGGATGATGAAGTGCAAGAGCGTTCTGTTTCAGGGAGCCCTGCAGGCTGCGGTGAGTCTCCACACACACACAATCAATCGGAGCTCTGAGGCTCAAAAGCTTAGGTACAAAATTGTATCCTATGATTAGGGCCGTGCAGTACAACAGACTCCGTGTGTCACAGTGTAATCTAGAGCTCCTGCCCACAGAGCCTGGACACGTTTAGGGGAATGTGACTAACATGTGAAACGAGGGGCAGACCAGGAAGGACGCGTGTAGACCATCGCTACACACCGCGGTTACACGGCAGAGCCGCGGAAGAGCCCAGGAAGCGGGGGTTTCGTTGGTTCTCAAGGCCTGCACGGAGGCGGGGACGCTGCAGTGACCCTGCAAACAGATGTGGGAGGCATTTCGGCTAAAGGAAGAAGAAACGGCTGCCCAGGCGAGGGAGGAAAAAAAAAAAGTGAAGAAAAATGGAATGAGCTTTGTGTGTCTGAAGGACACAAAGAGACCCACCCGACTCAGAGCGGAAAGCAGGTGGGGAAGAAAACGGACAAGCGGCTGGACGGGTGCAGGGGGCTCTGGCCGAGCAGGGCCTCACAAGCCCGCAGGGGACGCGCGCTGGAGGAGGGGTGGGCGGCGAGGGGCGAGCCGGGCTGAGGAGCAGCGCCGGTGCCCGCGTGCAGGGGAGCGGGGAGACGGGCGGGAGGCTGGAGGCACGGGGTTCCCTGCGAGGCGGGCGATCTGGTCCACGAATGGGCTGCAAAGAGCTGGGCGGAGGCAGGGAGAGCAAGAGACAGACTCCAGGACCAAGACGCAAGAAAGCCGTCGGTGAGCTGACGAGCGGAGAGGGCAGCAGTGGCCGGAGACGAGGCTCCGAACCTGGAAAATGAGAGGGGGAGAGGCGAAAGCTGGTGTGGATGACAGAGACACCGAAACCAGGTATCTCCACGGCTGGCTGGGGAGAGACCAGCGCATCTACAGGCAGCTTGAGGTTTCCCGCGAACATCGAAGAGATGCCTTTGAACTCTGGGTGTACACCAGGGGGGCTCAAAAGCCCCTTTGGGGCGTGTGGATGTCTAGGATGCGCGTTAAGGCTGATCATTAAGCCTCGAGGTTTCCTAGGGGTCATAAAATGGGAGGAAGAAACAGGTAGAGAACCTGGGGAAATCGTATTTTTGCTCCCTATGGTCACTGTGGGTGTGAGGAGAAAACTGAGTGGCTAAGCAGTGTGTTAGACCCTTAGGACCCCGTCAAATACCATCAAAGAGACTGTCGGGTCACTCAGAAGATACTCATAAAAACACAAGACCTTTTGAAGATTCATACAGAATAAACACCTAATGCATACACAGAATGCAATGCACCACAAGGATTTTTTTGCTTGATTTGTTCATGTATGCATCCCGAGAACTAGAAGAATGTTTGCTACAGAGTAAGCACTCACAGCAGGCATCCACTATGGAATTAACACACATGTGGACGGATAAAGAGATCAGGAAGAGGAGGCAAAATGGAACTGACGTTGGCTCACCCGGGCTACGCGGATCTCTTCACAGAACAAGCCCCGTGGCTGTGTGCAGAGAGACGGGAGCTCAGATCCAGCCCTGAGCCTGAGGCCAGTGTTCTGCGGGCAGGGGTACAGCAGGGTTGGAAAAGGGACCTCCCTTTGCAGGGCAGGGGACGGCCGCCCTGGGATACTTAAACTCATTGCCTTCTCTAACGCAGCCGTTACAGATAACAGGCGGTGTGAAGAAAGCCCAGCACAGCCGGGGTGATCTCATACTTAGTAAAATTCCCTGAAGCATGCACAGTCATTGTTTCATTCAAGGCCAATATCTGCAGCCAGCAGCGCTCCTCCCAGCACTGAGCTTCAGATGGGATCCACGGGGACGTGGCCATCCCAGGAAAACATGGTGTTCCAGCCTCGCATATTTTCTGCATGTGTGGTGCAGGGGTCTCCCCAAAAGGGTGGGGTTTTTAGCTATAAGGGGCCCTTTGTTCCTTGGCCCAAAGGAGCTTGCCCCCTTGATCTTGCTGGGTGGTTTTCTATGAGTTAAACTTAATAAGCTGAGGCTGTCTTTAGTCAGACTTTGGCCTCTCTGGGTTGAGATGACTCAACTTTGTAATTTCTCGCCCTCCGATGTGATGGGTTGGGGGGTATGTTTGCCAGGAAAGGTAAATTTCCCGAACATCAAGAGATGCCTTTGAACTCTGGGTGTACACCAGGGGCTAAAAGTTGGGTGGATGTCTAGGATGCGAAGGCTGATCATTAAGCCTCGAGGTTTCCTAGGGGTCATAAAATGGGAGGAAGAAACAGGTAGAGAACCTGGGAAATCGTATTTTGCTCCCTATGGTCACTGTGGGTGTGAGGAGAAAACTGAGTGGCTAAGCAGTGTGTTAGACCCTTAGGACCCCGTCAAATACCATCAAAGAGACTGTCGGGTCACTCAGAAGATACTCATAAAAACACAAGACCTTTTGAAGATTCATACAGAATAAACACCTAATGCATACACAGAATGCAATGCACCACAAGGATTTTTTTGCTTGATTTGTTCATGTATGCATCCCGAGAACTAGAAGAATGTTTGCTACAGAGTAAGCACTCACAGCAGGCATCCACTATGGAATTAACACACATGTGGACGGATAAAGAGATCAGGAAGAGGAGGCAAAATGGAACTGACGTTGGCTCACCCGGGCTACGCGGATCTCTTCACAGAACAAGCCCCGTGGCTGTGTGCAGAGAGACGGGAGCTCAGATCCAGCCCTGAGCCTGAGGCCAGTGTTCTGCGGGCAGGGGTACAGCAGGGTTGGAAAAGGGACCTCCCTTTGCAGGGCAGGGGACGGCCGCCCTGGGATACTTAAACTCATTGCCTTCTCTAACGCAGCCGTTACAGATAACAGGCGGTGTGAAGAAAGCCCAGCACAGCCGGGGTGATCTCATACTTAGTAAAATTCCCTGAAGCATGCACAGTCATTGTTTCATTCAAGGCCAATATCTGCAGCCAGCAGCGCTCCTCCCAGCACTGAGCTTCAGATGGGATCCACGGGGACGTGGCCATCCCAGGAAAACATGGTGTTCCAGCCTCGCATATTTTCTGCATGTGTGGTGCAGGGGTCTCCCCAAAAGGGTGGGGTTTTTAGCTATAAGGGGCCCTTTGTTCCTTGGCCCAAAGGAGCTTGCCCCCTTGATCTTGCCGGGTGGTTTTCTATGAGTTAAACTTAATAAGCTGAGGCTGTCTTTAGTCAGACTTTGGCCTCTCTGGGTTGAGATGACTCAACTTTTGTAATTTCTCGCTCCTCTCCGATGTGATGGGTGGTATGTTTGCCAGAAAGGGACAAAGGCAGCCCAGAGGATTCTCTTTTCCCATCAGAAATCCCATCTGCTCTCTAAAAATGCCGAGGGAGAAGGAAGACTTGGGGTCGGATGTGCTCAAGGTTCGAAGGGACCCTGACGATGCTCTGGTCGAGGGTTCTGAAGTCTTGCAAACAAGCGCTGGGCAGACAGCATGTCAGTGGTGGGGACAGGGTCTGTGTCGCCAAGCAGGAGACTCAATGACCTACCCGAGGACTCCCACTGCGGGACTTCTACAACCTCCTGCTGGCTGGTGCGCTATTCAGCCCCAGGAGTCAAAGTCACTTCCTTCCTTTTACAGACAAGGTACCTGAGGCTCAGAGAAGGGGCAAGAACATTTTATGATAGAACGGCCATCACCCTGCAAATCCTGAGACCTGAGGGTCTAGACCTGACTGCATGCACACAGTGAGCTTGAATGAAGGAATCTCATGTCCTTTGTAAATACAGGATTGCCTACCATCTTCTTGTGCTCTAAAATTTTAGGACTCCCCGAGGTCAGTCAACAGGATAGTGACAAATCTCTGCCTGGAGTTCTGGTCCCCTGGTGGAGTGTTCTTTTACAAAGCAAACCACTTGCCAAGGCAAGGCAGGAGGAGGAAATGGCATCATCAAGTGGAAGCCAAGGTTTCCACGCTTCACGACATTCGCCACAGCCTCGGTGGAGAGCCAAGTGGGAGGAGGACCCAGAATACCTCGAGCCACGCGAGGGCTTTCTTGTCCTTACCTGAGCATCCCTCCCGGCAGGCCAGCACTGAGCTTCAGATGGGATCCACGGGGACGTGGCCATCCCAGGAAAACATGGTGTTCCAGCCTCGCATATTTTCTGCATGTGTGGTGCAGGGGTCTCCCCAAAAGGGTGGGGTTTTTAGCTATAAGGGGCCCTTTGTTCCTTGGCCCAAAGGAGCTTGCCCCCTTGATCTTGCCGGGTGGTTTTCTATGAGTTAAACTTAATAAGCTGAGGCTGTCTTTAGTCAGACTTTGGCCTCTCTGGGTTGAGATGACTCAACTTTTGTAATTTCTCGCTCCTCTCCGATGTGATGGGTGGTATGTTTGCCAGAAAGGGACAAAGGCAGCCCAGAGGATTCTCTTTTCCCATCAGAAATCCCATCTGCTCTCTAAAAATGCCGAGGGAGAAGGAAGACTTGGGGTCGGATGTGCTCAAGGTTCGAAGGGACCCTGACGATGCTCTGGTCGAGGGTTCTGAAGTCTTGCAAACAAGCGCTGGGCAGACAGCATGTCAGTGGTGGGGACAGGGTCTGTGTCGCCAAGCAGGAGACTCAATGACCTACCCGAGGACTCCCACTGCGGGACTTCTACAACCTCCTGCTGGCTGGTGCGCTATTCAGCCCCAGGAGTCAAAGTCACTTCCTTCCTTTTACAGACAAGGTACCTGAGGCTCAGAGAAGGGGCAAGAACATTTTATGATAGAACGGCCATCACCCTGCAAATCCTGAGACCTGAGGGTCTAGACCTGACTGCATGCACACAGTGAGCTTGAATGAAGGAATCTCATGTCCTTTGTAAATACAGGATTGCCTACCATCTTCTTGTGCTCTAAAATTTTAGGACTCCCCGAGGTCAGTCAACAGGATAGTGACAAATCTCTGCCTGGAGTTCTGGTCCCCTGGTGGAGTGTTCTTTTTACAAAAGCAAACCACTTGCCAAGGCAAGGCAGGAGGAGGAAATGGCATCATCAAGTGGAAGCCAAGGTTTCCGACGCTTCTTACGACATTCGGCCACAGCCTCGGCGGGTGGGGAGAGCCAAGTGGGAGGAGGACCCAGAATACCTCGGAGCCACGCGCAGGGCTTTCTTGTCCTTACCTGAGCATCTGCCCAGGGTCCCCAGGCAGGCCTTCTGGAGAGGAGGCCTCAGAAGACATGAGCCCGTCTGCTTCCTCCTCTTGAGTTCAGTCAGTCAACACCGGATGAATGAATCCAACCAGGAAGAGACATGGAGCTCCTTGTTCTGTGTTTTCTAGAGAAGCCTCCGTCCTTTGGGAAGGTAAAAAAGTAAAGAGCTACTCATGAGCCTCTGCTACAGCCCAAGGTAAAACCCTCCTTTAGGGGTTCTCAGTTCCACTGTCTGTCCGCTGACTTGTTTTATTTCCTTTTCGTGTGCGAGGTGGTCCTTCCTAGTAGAAATCACGCTGTCTATCTATCGAACTTGTATTCTGTCACCCTCTAAATGTGAATTGGATGAGAGCGGGGACCTTGCCATGTTCGCTGTTACATTCCCAGTGCACCAAATGATTCAAAGTGAGGCAGAATAAATAGTTTATGGATAAATACATGATTGTTCAAGGTCCTAAAGCTAACTAGTATAGAAATCAGGTTTTGTTACCAAGATTATTCAACATCCAGTCCTTTTCTCTAAACTACTGGGCCTCAGAGCAGTCACTTTGCCAGTGAATTGTGTAAGGAAGTGAGTACTTGGCCTGGGCATTAGGATAGCAGGGGTTATAAGAGCCAGCTGATCTGAATTCTAGTCCAAGCTCTGCCCCATCATGGGCATGAGACGTTGGCCAAATATACAATGTTAGTTTTAGACAAGATCTCAGAGATCAACTGGTCTGAAGACTTCAAACATATGTATAGTATCAGAAGTATTTATTCAAACACAATCTTACACCAACCCAAATATACAAATCAGATAAAACAGCGCTCCTCTGGTAGCAGAAGTGGAAAGTCCAGAGTCTGCCTCTTAAGCCTGCACTTCAGGCTCAGCTCGGGTCACCTCTGAAGCAACTCTGGAAAACCACCAAGTGAGTCCAACTGACCACCACGCTCAAGACCCCATCAGGTCAGGGCCCTCACTCCACCGGGGCGGCCTCCTGTTGCGACCGAGTCCCCCAGGGCTGCAGTCAGCCCTCTGCCCTGCCATGCCGTCTCTCAAAAGACACAGACAGTGAGGGGCAGCCTTGTCTTCAACTCAGCAGAGCTGGGTTTGAAGATAAGCTCTAAGCTACTCATCTTCTCTAGCCATTAAAAACCTCTTTTTCAGAAACAACACAAATGAACTTATTTACAAAACAGAAAGAGACTCACAAACTTAGGAAACGAACTTATGATGGCAGGGGAGAGGGGATGGCTGGAGACTTTGGGAAAGTCAAATATACACTGCCATGTTTGAAATGGGTAACCAGCAAAAATCTACTATTGCAGCGCATGAAACTCTGCTTAATGCTATGTACTAGCCTGGACTGGAGGTGGGTTTGGAGGAGAACGGACACATGTCTATGTACGGCCAAGCCCCTTCACTGCTCACCTGAAACTATCACAAAATTGTTAATTGGTTATACCCCAATAAAAATGTTTTTGGCGTAAAAAAAAAAAAAAAAAGGCTCTTTTTCAATGATCCCATGGTAAAGACTGACGTAACGATTAAGGGCAGTAATGTGAAGGCCTTCGGACAATGCCTGGCATGAGGTAAGTGATCAGTACATTTGACCTATTACTCAATCTCAGGATTGATATCTACGTCATTCCTGAGTACCACGTCACCCTCTTAAACCCTAAAACCCCAGCTATTACTTCTCTTCAAGGAACCTAAAGGCCGCTGGAGGAAGCAGCTCAGTGTGCAGTAAGATACACTTCCTGATGCTAAGTTTTGTTACAGAGGTCTGGACTATTTTAACAAGTAACCAATAGCCTCCAGGCAAAACTTACTCTTTCCCACCCAGCAGGGCAGGCAGACTCTACCACCTCAGCCACCAGGCAAGCCCAAACTTACTCAAGGGAGCCTATGACCTCCACTGATTTCTCCACCTTGCCTTGAAACTGCCTGATTTTTCCTGGCCAGGCCAACTGGAATCATGCCCGCTCCAGAAGACCTCACTGGGCACGTGGCCGCACAGGTAGCCTCTGCAAGCTTGGTGGCGATACAGCACTGCGGATGCCACTCCAGAGCCACAGGAGCGGCATCTGCATTTGCACAGACGCTCCAGTTGCTGCGTTAAAATCGGAAAGGTGCTAATGGCTTACTTTCTTCATCTTTGAGAGGGCAGACAACTGCAGGTTCTGTCCACCTTACTAGGATTCCTGAGAGGACTGAATGGGTTAAAAGCCCCTAGAGCCAATGCACTCTGAATCCCTCAGTCCCTTCCAGGAAACAACACAAATGAAAAAAAAGGACTCACAAACTTAGGAAACGAACTTATGATGGCAGGGGAGAGGGGATGGCTGGAGACTTTGGGAAAGTCAAATATACACTGCCATGTTTGAAATGGGTAACCAGCAAAAATCTACTATTGCAGCGCATGAAACTCTGCTTAATGCTATGTACTAGCCTGGACTGGAGGTGGGTTTGGAGGAGAACGGACACATGTCTATGTACGGCCAAGCCCCTTCACTGCTCACCTGAAACTATCACAAAATTGTTAATTGGTTATACCCCAATAAAAATGTTTTTGGCGTAACAAAAAAAAAAGGCTCTTTTCAATGATCCCATGGTAAAGACTGACGTAACGATTAAGGGCAGTAATGTGAAGGCCTTCGGACAATGCCTGGCATGAGGTAAGTGATCAGTACATTTGACCTATTACTCAATCTCAGGATTGATATCTACGTCATTCCTGAGTACCACGTCACCCTCTTAAACCCTAAAACCCCAGCTATTACTTCTCTTCAAGGAACCTAAAGGCCGCTGGAGGAAGCAGCTCAGTGTGCAGTAAGATACACTTCCTGATGCTAAGTTTTGTTACAGAGGTCTGGACTATTTTAACAAGTAACCAATAGCCTCCAGGCAAAACTTACTCTTTCCCACCCAGCAGGGCAGGCAGACTCTACCACCTCAGCCACCAGGCAAGCCCAAACTTACTCAAGGGAGCCTATGACCTCCACTGATTTCTCCACCTTGCCTTGAAACTGCCTGATTTTTCCTGGCCAGGCCAACTGGAATCATGCCCGCTCCAGAAGACCTCACTGGGCACGTGGCCGCACAGGTAGCCTCTGCAAGCTTGGTGGCGATACAGCACTGCGGATGCCACTCCAGAGCCACAGGAGCGGCATCTGCATTTGCACAGACGCTCCAGTTGCTGCGTTAAAATCGGAAAGGTGCTAATGGCTTACTTTCTTCATCTTTGAGAGGGGCAGACAACTGCAGGTTCTGTCCACCTTACTAGGATTCCTGAGAGGACTGAATGGGATGCATAAAAGCCCCCTAGAGCCAATGCACTCTGAATCCCTCAGTCCCTTCCAGGTTCCTTCACACACAGAACCTGCCCAGCACTGACCGACACCGGGCAGGACTCTCCCACTTGACCTCTCTGCACCAGTTATTGAGTGTCTGGACCTCCACACTTGTCTGGTCTTATAAACGACATACGTTCTCTGTGGACCTTGAGAAATTCCATTAAAATGATCTCTGCCTCAAAGCATGTTCATGTTCTTGAACCTGCCTAGTCCCTGTGTGGTCATCTTTCAGAATTTAATTTGACCTACAGTTATTGCTCCCACTCTATTTTATGGAACATTTTCAGCCAGTGACATGATTTCATGGGTTTAAGCACATCATTATTGCCATTATTTCATAGTTCACATGCCTAAAATAATACATGACACATTTTTAAATGCATCTGAAGACTTAGTTTTACATTTTATTATCTAGGAATGAATAAAACCTACTCATTACATCTAACCACCCAGGACTCTAAGTTGGTTCTAGCTGGCAGCTGGGTGGTCAAAATGCATGTAAAGTTGATACCCTGGGGTGGGCACTGGAAGACTGGAGCCAAGACCCCCCAGGGAAGAGGGAAAACTCAGATAGCAGGACAGCGAATGTCCTCCTGGGTGGCCCAACATAAAAACAAATGACCCAATAGTGCAAAAGCTCGCTGATTTCACAGTGGTGACCAAAGCAGGCACTTTGTATGAAAAAATGTTCCTCAGACTCTCGAGAGGGCCAGTCACGAGTCAGATATCATTCAGGAACTATGTGAACTGGAAGGGAGTAGGAGATAGCAGAGGAAGAGAAAAATGACAAGGACCCAAGGCACGGACTCACGAAGTCAGAAGTAAGAGGTCCCCCTTGTGGGTGCTCCGACTGGCACTCACCACCCCAGTCTTCAGTTTACTACTGAGTGTAATTTACAATGAGAATGTACAATGACTAACATCTGATGGACCTCTGAAGGCAAATGAACTGACCAATAGTTTGTGGAGTGTGGTAAAGAAAGACAGATTCTACTTTTTTTTTCCTAAAAGACATTCTTGGAATCTTTAGGGAAAATTGAACAGTGAGCACTGGATCCTTTGTCACTCAGGAATGGTATAACCCTAGGAAATTATTTTTTAGTGCTAAAAAGCATATTTATCATGTTCGAGTTAAACATTAATTTTATATAGGACATGAAGAATAGAGTCAATCCAGTGACAAATAAGTATGACAGTGAATCACTTGCATATTCCTTAATGTGACAAAATGAGCCTATGCTAGCTCTACAGAAGAAAACATCATGGAAATGATGTGCTTGATGGGAGAAAGCCAGGGTCAATTTCTCAAGGCCCTACCCTGGCAAGAACTCTTTTACTTACTCCATAGGAATCCCCAAATTTAGCATTATGTCTATTGACTACATTTATCCCATGACTGCATCTTAGATCAATATCAAGTCTTGAAGCTCCATGCCTTATAGCAAAACTAAGATTTGATAAATGCACCTGGAAATGAGCCGATCCCCGGGCGCCAAGTGGAGAGCCAGAACGTGCTCATTGTTCTCCTGAGTTGATGGCGTCACGGAATTCCAGGATATAAACTGTATGATGACTTCCCAAGGGTTTACTGTCATTTTCACCTACATTAGCTTATCAGAACATTCTGAGTGAGACACCTTTCCGGAGGGTTCTGTGGGGCAGAGGAACGAGCAGACCAGTCAGCACGGGCTCTCTTTGGCCGAGGCGACTCTTCCCCAGGGCTGGCGGAGATCTCCCCCTAAGATCCCCGGTGTTCCCACCCAGTCGGCTGCCCGGAGGAGGGGCGGAGGCCGAGTGGGCCTAGGAACAGAAGCCCAGACCACAGACTGCTGCTCCAGCTCCCACCAGGGCAGTGGATGCCCTGCGCCTGACCTGTCTGGAACCTGCAAGCTGGAAGGCAATGAAAAACGTCTCTTAAGGGGAGATGTGCAAGTCCTAAACATTTTCTTTCATCAAAGATACATGATGGAAACTTATTGACCATCTTTGTCACTGGTTTATATTCACTGTATTTGTTCCTCGTTTCTTTTCCCCTTTGCCTTCTCTGACTTTAATTGAACATTTCATGTAATTCCACTTTATCTCCTAGCAATGAAACTCCTTCAAAAAGACATTTGAATGACTGACATTTTGAATTAATTGAAGCCCACATTCAGGTAAGACTGTGGTTCCACTCTCAGGTAGTACAGGCACCTCGTAACAGAGCATCTCCTCCTGTCCCTTATGACGTCACTGCCCTTCGCCTCACTTATCCGCATGATATAAGCACCCAAAGCACGGTTACTATCATACAATGTGGGAGACCTGGGCTCAACCCCTGGGTCGGGAACATCCTCCAGAGAAGGGAGAGGCTACCCATTCCAGTATTCCCGCCTGGCGAATTCTACGGACAGAGAAGGCTGGCAGGCTACAGTTCATGGGGTCACAGAGAGTTAGACCTGACTGAGCAACTTTCACTTTCATTTTTATCAGAACAATTAAGAATAAGAAAAATAATTAATTTTAATACATGGTCGTTTGTTTCTTCTCTGATGCTTCTCCATACTTTATATAGTCCAGGTTTCTAACAATGTGAATTTCCTTCTCCCTAAAGATCTACCTTTACTATTTCTTGCAGGAGAGGTCTTTTGGCAATCAATGTTTTCCCTGAGAAAAGCCTTATTTTTCCTTCACTTTGAAGGATAATTTCACTGGACATAGAATCTAGGTTGGTTTTTTTCTTTCATCGGTTTAAGTACTTGGCTTTCTTCTATCAGGATAAGTCTATTATGGCTCTTTCTTTAAGCCTCATCACATAGCATGCAGAACTTGCCCGACCGGGAATCGAACCTGTAACCCCTGTGGTGGAAGTGCAGAGTGCTAACCACTGGACCACCAGGAAGTCCTGCTGTATTTCTTACCCTTGTTCCTCTATAGGGGGGCTTCTCTGGTGGTTCAGATGATAAAGAATCTGTCTGCCATACAGGAGTCCTGGGTTTGATCCCTGGGTCAAGAAGATCCCCCAGAGAAGGGAATGGCAACTGGCTCTAGTCTTTTGCCTGGAGAATCCCAAGGACAGAGGATCTGGTGGGCACAGTCCATGCAGCTGCAGAGATTTGGACATGAGCAACTAACACTTTCACTTTCAAGGGTCGTCTTTTAGTATTTGTTATCTGGGCTTCTGATTGTGTGATCTGGTATTTGTAATTAATTTTGGAAAATTCTTGGTCATTATTACTTCAAATATTTCTTCTGATTTATTTCTGGCATTCTACTTTCCTGTATATTATACCTTTTGAAATATCCTCCAGGTTTTGGACGTCTGTTCTGATTGGGTGTTTGGGGTTTGTTTCTTGTTTTTTTTTTTTTTTCATTCTTTTTTTTCCTCTGCATTTTAGCTTGAGAAATTTCTTTTGCCATATCTTCCGGTCCAGTCAATCTCTCCTTCTATCTTGAAATCTTCTCATTTGTTCTTGGCGACTGCTCCCCTAAACAGCTCTCGTCAAAACTGTCAACAGTCTGGGGACTTCCCTGGTGGTCCGGTGGCTGAGACTCCATGCTTCCAGTGCAGGAGGCCAGGTCTGACCCCTGGTCAGGTAACTAGACTCCACACACTGCAGGTAAGACCCAGGGCAGTCATGATATATATATCATGTTTCAATGCTTTCGATTCAAATAGCTCATCCTCGATCATCTAACCTGTCCTACTCAACCCCTCGGCAGCATCTGATATAATCGATCCCTCACTTCATGAACCACCTTCTTGACTTGGCTTTGGCCAGAACGCCATGCTTTCTGGTTTTCCTTGTCCATCACGGTCCACTCCTCAGTGATCTTGGTCAGGTCCTCCTTATCTTTCTGACCTCTGAACACTGGTGTTCCAGAGTGCAATTTGAGGGCCTCTTCTTCCTTCTGCCTTTCCTCTTCGGAGTCCTGTTCAGTCTCGTCTCTAGGCTGACACTGCCCCTGCAGTGTGTCCAGCTCCAGGCGCTCACCTGAACTCTACACCCGAGAAGTTTCTCTTCACGTTACACCCAGGTTCCCATCGCTTCCCTCCAGCTCCACCACTGCGGTGGGAGTCCAGTCCCCGTCACACCGGGGACTCCCAGAGCCTTGTCTTTCGGCTGGCCTCTGCCTCCACGGTTGCCTCCCTTTATTAAAGCCATCCTCCAGCCACGGGAATGATTCTTCCGAAAAGTAACCGAGACCATGTTACTCCCCTGAGAAACGTTCTCCAGTGTATCCCTTCGAGTAAAGCCAACGCCCTAACCAGAGCCTCTAAGACCAAATAATATCTTACCTTTATCTCGACTATTTCCTCCTTACTTAACTGCAATGACATCCACCACTTTCCTGTTTCTCAAACTAGCCAAACGCACTTGCACCCCAGGGCCTTGACACTTACTAGTCCTCTGCCTGGGAAGTGCTACTCCACATATCCACATTCAGAAATGAGAGGGGGCCAGGACCCCCTCTCATTTCTGAATGTCCTTCCTCAAGTGTCATCTTATCACCAAAGCCTACTCTGACCATGCCAGGAAGAATACATTACAAACTCAGTCATATATATATATGGTTGGTACTATCTCCCAATACCGGCTTTTTTTTTTTTTTAAAGATTTATTTATTTATTTATTTTGGGCGGGGGTCGGGTTGGGGAGGGAGGGGAGTGGGCAGGCCACTTCTGTTGGTCTTTCATTTCTTTATTGTCATCCATCTTTGTTCTTGGGCTCCTGTGGGCCTCCCATTGCGGTGGCCTCTGTTGTTGCAGAGCACCGGCTCTGGGCGCATGCGCTCCAGAGTTCCGGCTCGGTAATTGGACACATCGGTCCAGCTGCTCCGCGGCACGTGGGATCTTCCCAGGCCAGGGATCGAACTGGCGCCCCTTGCACTGCAGTGTCCTTACCCACTGGACCACCAGGGGAAGCCCCCAATACTGGCTTAATTAGTACTTATTACCATTTTATAAACTTTAAGTATAATAAATGTACACTATACAATATTATGTAAGTTGCAGTTATATGACACAGTGACTCACAATGTATAAAGGCTATGCTTTCCAGGTGGCTCAGTGGTAAAGATTCTGCCTGCAATGCAGGAGAGGCAGGTTCCGTCCCTGGGTCAGGAAGATCCCATAAAGAAGGAAATGGCAACCTACACCAGTACTCCTGCCTGAGAAATCCCATGGACAGAGGAGCCGAGCAGGCTACAGTCCATGGGGTCACAAAAGAAGTCAGACATGACTTAGCGAATAAACAACAACTCCATTTATAGCTATTATAAGATATTGGCTCTATTCCCTATGCTGTAAAATATATCCTTACAGCTCATTTCACATCTAATAGTTACTGCTGTTTAGTCCCTACCACCATATTTCCCCTCCCCGTAACCATTTATTTTATATACATCATATTAAATTTAATTGTCCATCTCCTCCAATGAGACAATATCTATATGTAAACTTTGACATCCACCACTTTCCTGTTTCTCAAACTAGAACGCACTTGCACCCCAGGGCCTTGACACTTACTAGTCCTCTGCCTGGGAAGTGCTACTCCACATATCCACATTCAGAAATGAGAGGGGGCCAGGACCCCCTCTCATTTCTGAATGTCCTTCCTCAAGTGTCATCTTATCACCAAAGCCTACTCTGACCATGCCAGGAAGAATACATTACAAACTCAGTCATATATATATATGGTTGGTACTATCTCCCAATACCGGCTTTTTTTTTTTTTTAAAGATTTATTTATTTATTTATTTTGGGCGGGGGTCGGGTTGGGGAGGGAGGGGAGTGGGCAGGCCACTTCTGTTGGTCTTTCATTTCTTTATTGTCATCCATCTTTGTTCTTGGGCTCCTGTGGGCCTCCCATTGCGGTGGCCTCTGTTGTTGCAGAGCACCGGCTCTGGGCGCATGCGCTCCAGAGTTCCGGCTCAGTAATTGGACACATCAGTCCAGCCACTCCGCGGCACGTGGGATCTTCCCAGGCCAGGGATCGAACTGGCGCCCCTTGCACTGCAGTGTCCTTACCCACTGGACCACCAGGGGAAGCCCCCAATACTGGCTTAATTAGTACTTATTACCATTTTATAAACTTTAAGTATAATAAATGTACACTATACAATATTATGTAAGTTGCAGTTATATGACACAGTGACTCACAATGTATAAAGGCTATGCTTTCCAGGTGGCTCAGTGGTAAAGATTCTGCCTGCAATGCAGGAGAGGCAGGTTCCGTCCCTGGGTCAGGAAGATCCCATAAAGAAGGAAATGGCAACCTACACCAGTACTCCTGCCTGAGAAATCCCATGGACAGAGGAGCCGAGCAGGCTACAGTCCATGGGGTCACAAAAGAAGTCAGACATGACTTAGCGAATAAACAACAACTCCATTTATAGCTATTATAAGATATTGGCTCTATTCCCTATGCTGTAAAATATATCCTTACAGCTCATTTCACATCTAATAGTTACTGCTGTTTAGTCCCTACCACCATATTTCCCCTCCCCGTAACCATTTATTTTATATACATCATATTAAATTTAATTGTCCATCTCCTCCAATGAGACAATATCTATATGTAAACTTTGTCAGGGCAGGGACTCGGTCAGTATCTCCATCATCTAGAATTCTTCCTGATACACAGTAGGTGTTTAACAAATTTGTTTTCAAATGAATGAACAAGCAGAATCACTCGGAATGCTTACGCATTCCAACCATAAATGCAAGCTTAGAGAGTAAAGGCAAGTGATTGCAATCTGAATGGGAAGTTTTTCTTGGCCATCCACATGAGCTTTTTGCAATTACAGTATATGAATGTGGAATCTTATGTCATGGGCCATCAACCACAGGAAAAATTAAAATAAACCTTGGGCCACAAAGAAACAGAAAGCAATAATTAAGGGCTAGAAAAGGAATTCAATAATTAGTCACCACGCGCTCTGCCAGAATGGTCCAGAGCCTAGGCCCAGGAGTGAGACAGATCTGGGCCTGAGTCCTCACCGCCAAGCCCAGGCTGCCCTACCCTGAACAAGTTAGTTGCTCTTTCTGAGTTTGAGTTTCCTGTTCTGTTAAATATGGCTTAAAATTTCTTGAGTGGTAAGAACTACATGACATACCATTCTCAACACAGTCCCTAGCAATGAGTAAACATTTAATATACACTGGCTTTATTCATACATTATTTTTAATATATTTTGTAGCAGGACTCAGCTCCCCATCATACCTTCCCTTAAGTAACACAGCAGTTGCACACATACTCCCTCTAGCTGGTAGCCCAGTTGGTAAAGAATCTGCCTGCAATGCAAGAGACCCCAGTTCAATCCCTGGGTCAGGACAATCCCCCAGAGAAAAGATAGGTTACCCATGCCAGTCGTCTTGGGCTTCCCTGGTGGCTCGAATAGGAAAGAATCTGCTTGCAGTGAGGGAGACCTGGGTTCTATCCCTGGGTTGGGATAATCCCCTGGAGAAGGGATAGGCTACCCTACCCACGCCAGTCTTCTTGCCTGGAGAATTCCATGGCTCAAGAATGAGATTTCAAAGAGTCAAATATGGCCAAGACACTTTCACTTCACTCACCCTCCAGCAGAATTCTCCACGGGGTAAGGGACTCTTTATTGGCTTTACTTACAAGAATCTTTACTCTGTGGTTAGGTAGGTACCTAGCAGGAATCTACATATCATACCATCAAGAGTTCATTGATTTTAGACTTCCTAGGGAGTACATGGGTTTCCCCAGTGGGTCAGTGGTAAAGAATCCGCCTGTGGTGCAGGAGACATGGGTTCAATTCCTGGGTCAGAAAGATCCCCTAGAGGAGGCCAAGGCAATCCACTTCAGTATTCTTGCCTGGAGAATCCCATGGACAAAGGAGCCTAGCGGGCTACAATCTATAAGGCCACAAAGGGTAGTCCTACTATTGAGCCACTGAGTACACACAGGGAGCACACAAAGACTTTGAAAATAATGGAACCCATACTCCGATGAGAACTCTAGTCAACAAATTATGCACACCCATTTGGAAGGTGTTTTCCACATGCTTCCTCTTCCCCTGCTCTGAGAAGCTGGAGACTAGCCTTTGCAGTGAGGCTAGAGAGAGTCTCTGCTGATCTGGTGAGAGCTTCTCCTCTGTGCAGAGGAACCATGATCCTCTGGCTCTGTTTTACTGCTTGTTCTGTGCTGGGATATGCTTTATTTAGTTTTAGTTTCCCTGTTACTAATCTTATTTCTAGCTCATGCACTTCTTACAGATTTCTCTGAGACTTGAGCCTTCTTACCAGAGTATATATGTGATATAAGAGTCCATAACAATCCCCTTTTCCTTTATTCATTCAACAGATTTTAAAAGGTACTATATGTCAGACTTCATGCTGAGGTAAAGGAAAGCAAGGCGAACACAGTATCTGACCCTTCCCCTCTGGGAGATGGAGTCTAGGAGGAGCAAAGACACACCCACAGAGAGAGAGAGAGAGAGAGAGAGAGAGAGAGTGCATGTGTGTAATAAGAGCTGTAATAAGTGAATCAGTTTTCTGCAATACACAGGAGAGGTACCACACCCAGACTTAAAATACCATGGAGTTGAGGGAGTTACACTTAAGGGATTGTTTTTTAAGCCTTTTGACCATGACCTATACTAAGAAATAAAATCTAGGGTGCAGCCCAACACCCACATACATATTCACACAAAACCAAAACAGGTATCTCATGAAACATTTTTTTCTGTTCAATTTCACTTAATTCTATAATTTTTCTCTTGCTAAAAAAATACTGACTACATTAATTTTATGATCCTCCAATTAGTGATAACCTAAGGTTTGAAACACACTGCTCTGAAGCAAATACGAAACTAGCTATCTTTGGACTACAGTAGGGACTGAGAGTAGCAGACACATGCCCCAGGCCAAACACATGACACACAGGGTCTCTGAAGGTAATGCCTGTTGATTCATTTTCTGGGACCCCTAGTACTGTGATTACAACCAATTAGCCACCAGCTTCTGTGTGGCTAATTAGGGTATCTTCCTGTACTATCAACACTGGTAAGTAGAAACTAATTTTCCCAGACTCCCTTGCAGCTAGGTTCTACATTTAAAATGGGTAGCTGGAGTATCATGAGTAGGAAGTTGGAACTGTCAGGCCCAATGTGCTCTAAATTCCAGAGTTCCAGCTGGAAGTCATATTTCAAAGACACAGCATTTACACAAGAGTAGCCAGGCACAGCATTTTGATGTCTAGTCACCAGTTTTGGCTGTTGAGTAGTTGTACCCATGGCAGCAGCAGTTTCCCTTGTATTATGACCATGGCAGCATATTCTTGAACTTCAGAGTGGCCTCTGATTTCTGCTCTTTCAATGATTTTGAAAGCACCTACTTTCCTGTATTAAATTCCTTTCTCCTTAAAATACTTAAGCTGTGCCTTGGGTCAGATGTTGCATAAGCAGGTCTGAGATGAGGATTTGTATACAATTTATTAATGAAGTGCTTTTAGGAGACACTTCTAAGGGGTGGGAGTAGTGAGACTGGGAAAGGGAAAAAGCCAAGTGAGGGTACAATTTTAGGGGTAGTTCCAGTCTCAGCCAAATCCTACAGAAGTGCTCTGGTGATAAATTATACCTCAGAGGTTGACCTAAGGCAGCAAGCTCGGCTTTCAGACCCTCACACCATCTGTCACTGGCCATGGGCCACACTGAGGGTGCAGCAGGGAGACGCCCTGGGCTTGCAGATAAAGTGACTCCAGAACATGAGGTCAGTCCTCTGGAGAGGCCTGGGTGGTTAAAAGCAAAGGCCTGTGGAAGCTGGGGGAATGACACAAAGAAATATTAAACAAGGACTTAGGAGGATCCTCGATGTAGGGTGATTTCTATAACTTGCACCAACTGCTGATCAATACAATCAGCAACTAAATTCACAAGTTACTGCTTCCTCATTTATATTCATAGTCATGAAGGTTAAAGTTACCCCCACCAACAATGTTATTGGAGTTGAACCTGTAACTAAAATAGACTTGCTTTTAGAATTGTCCTCATATATGGAATAATTAGTAAGCAAGGCCTAGATTCAACCCTGTGGACTTTATATTTTCAACCTCACATACTGAGTTACAGCTAAATGTGTCCATTTTTCTTTTCCCTTTCATAAACATCTATCTAGAAAAAAAGAAGACAAACGGCCTGGCATCTGCCCCTGCTAAGGGCTCCTAACTTAAGATACGGTGGAAGAACACAGTGGCAGCTGACTGCTAGGCCCCCGGTGGTCTCCTTCCTGACCGGCTAAATTCCAGAGTTCCAGCTGGAAGTCATATTTCAAAGACACAGCATTTACACAAGAGTAGCCAGGCACAGCATTTTGATGTCTAGTCACCAGTTTTGGCTGTTGAGTAGTTGTACCCATGGCAGCAGCAGTTTCCCTTGTATTATGACCATGGCAGCATATTCTTGAACTTCAGAGTGGCCTCTGATTTCTGCTCTTTCAATGATTTTGAAAGCACCTACTTTCCTGTATTAAATTCCTTTCTCCTTAAAATACTTAAGCTGTGCCTTGGGTCAGATGTTGCATAAGCAGGTCTGAGATGAGGATTTGTATACAATTTATTAATGAAGTGCTTTTAGGAGACACTTCTAAGGGGTGGGAGTAGTGAGACTGGGAAAGGGAAAAAGCCAAGTGAGGGTACAATTTTAGGGGTAGTTCCAGTCTCAGCCAAATCCTACAGAAGTGCTCTGGTGATAAATTATACCTCAGAGGTTGACCTAAGGCAGCAAGCTCGGCTTTCAGACCCTCACACCATCTGTCACTGGCCATGGGCCACACTGAGGGTGCAGCAGGGAGACGCCCTGGGCTTGCAGATAAAGTGACTCCAGAACATGAGGTCAGTCCTCTGGAGAGGCCTGGGTGGTTAAAAGCAAAGGCCTGTGGAAGCTGGGGGAATGACACAAAGAAATATTAAACAAGGACTTAGGAGGATCCTCGATGTAGGGTGATTTCTATAACTTGCACCAACTGCTGATCAATACAATCAGCAACTAAATTCACAAGTTACTGCTTCCTCATTTATATTCATAGTCATGAAGGTTAAAGTTACCCCCACCAACAATGTTATTGGAGTTGAACCTGTAACTAAAATAGACTTGCTTTTAGAATTGTCCTCATATATGGAATAATTAGTAAGCAAGGCCTAGATTCAACCCTGTGGACTTTATATTTTCAACCTCACATACTGAGTTACAGCTAAATGTGTCCATTTTTCTTTTCCCTTTCATAAACATCTATCTAGAAAAAAAGAAGACAAACGGCCTGGCATCTGCCCCTGCTAAGGGCTCCTAACTTAAGATACGGTGGAAGAACACAGTGGCAGCTGACTGCTAGGCCCCCGGTGGTCTCCTTCCTGACCGGCAAAGAAGCATTTTTTCCCCTGAAGTAGAGATGGAATAATTTTGCTCTATCTACTTCAAAATCCAGTCAAGATTTACTGTTACATAATATTTATTTCTCCCAAAGTACTTTTTCTTCTTCAGACCATCCACTTGACAACCATGGCTGCCCTGGCTGATTATCAAACCACAGCCAATTCCCGTCTCTTCTCCTGCCATTAAGATTAAAAACTAACAAAACTGGATGAAATTGCATTTTTGAAATATCATAGATAAAAGAAAAAAGTAACTGGATTTTTGCAGGGAAAAGAACTGAAGCTCTATATCCTGATGAAATCAAAACTGAAAGAAGCACCTGTACCCCAATGTTCATTGCAGCTCTCTATACAATAGCCAAAACATGGAAGCAACCTAGATGTCCATCGACAAATGAATGGATCCAGAAGCTCTGGTACATATATACAATGGAATACTACTCAGCTGTTAAAAGAAATGCAGAAGACTCAATCCTAATGAAGTGGCTGGCTCTAGAACCTATCATAAAAAGTGAAGTAAGTCAAAAAGAGAAAGACAAATACAGTATACTAACACACATATATGGAATCTAGTAGGACGGTCTTGATATCACACACAGGGAACTCATGAAAAAAAAAAAAGACAGAGCATAGACATAGGGACATCGTGGTGAATAAATAGGGAGGGGGAAGCATGGAGGAAGTAACAAGGAAACCTATAGTGTTATGTGTGGAAAAGATAGCTAGTGTCACAGTGCTAAGGGAATAGGAGTGCTTACAATGGCTTGGGGCAAAGGTCTGGTGGGTGGGTGGGGACCATGGATATGCATATGACTGATCTGGGAACATACATGTATGTGAACAACAAAACTCTGTAAAACCTTTAAAATAAAGAATAAAAATAAAAAAAAAGAAAGTGAGTTTAAGACAAAAAAAAAAAAAGAACTGAAGCTCTTTTTGCCTTTCTGAAAAAAACTTATATCCAGTCTTTCACTGACAAAGATGTGAACAGCATTAAAAGTATCAACTGGGACAATATCAATATATACTGAGAATATAACATGAATAGAACTTACTAGTTTGAATTTAGTCATGGATATCTTGTTTATTGCTGGTGAAAAAGAAGACAAACGGCCTGGCATCTGCCCCTGCTAAGGGCTCCTAACTTAAGATACGGTGGAAGAACACAGTGGCAGCTGACTGCTAGGCCCCCGGTGGTCTCCTTCCTGACCGGCAAAGAAGCATTTTTTCCCCTGAAGTAGAGATGGAATAATTTTGCTCTATCTACTTCAAAATCCAGTCAAGATTTACTGTTACATAATATTTATTTCTCCCAAAGTACTTTTTCTTCTTCAGACCATCCACTTGACAACCATGGCTGCCCTGGCTGATTATCAAACCACAGCCAATTCCCGTCTCTTCTCCTGCCATTAAGATTAAAAACTAACAAAACTGGATGAAATTGCATTTTTGAAATATCATAGATAAAAGAAAAAAGTAACTGGATTTTTGCAGGGAAAAGAACTGAAGCTCTATATCCTGATGAAATCAAAACTGAAAGAAGCACCTGTACCCCAATGTTCATTGCAGCTCTCTATACAATAGCCAAAACATGGAAGCAACCTAGATGTCCATCGACAAATGAATGGATCCAGAAGCTCTGGTACATATATACAATGGAATACTACTCAGCTGTTAAAAGAAATGCAGAAGACTCAATCCTAATGAAGTGGCTGGCTCTAGAACCTATCATAAAAAGTGAAGTAAGTCAAAAAGAGAAAGACAAATACAGTATACTAACACACATATATGGAATCTAGTAGGACGGTCTTGATATCACACACAGGGAACTCATGAAAAAAAAAAAAAGACAGAGCATAGACATAGGGACATCGTGGTGAATAAATAGGGAGGGGGAAGCATGGAGGAAGTAACAAGGAAACCTATAGTGTTATGTGTGGAAAAGATAGCTAGTGTCACAGTGCTAAGGGAATAGGAGTGCTTACAATGGCTTGGGGCAAAGGTCTGGGGGGGTGGGATGGGGGGATCTGGGTGGGTGGGGACCATGGATATGCATATGACTGATCTGGGAACATACATGTATGTGAACAACAAAACTCTGTAAAACCTTTAAAATAAAGAATAAAAATAAAAAAAAAAAGAAAGTGAGTTTAAGACAAAAAAAAAAAAAAAAAGAACTGAAGCTCTTTTTGCCTTTCTGAAAAAAACTTATATCCAGTCTTTCACTGACAAAGATGTGAACAGCATTAAAAGTATCAACTGGGACAATATCAATATATACTGAGAATATAACATGAATAGAACTTACTAGTTTGAATTTAGTCATGGATATCTTGTTTATTGCTGGTAAGGAAAAGCATTTGCAAGGATTGGTGGGTTACTTGTATCTCAGCATCTAGATCATTATTGCCTGGTTGTCCTCATTGTGAACAATGTCTCCCCAGTTAGCTGCTCCGGTGGGGAGCTCCAAAGCTTTCTCCCCAGAGCAGGCTACGTGACAGAACTTACATGCACTTGAGTAACTTACACCCGCACCATGAATGCTAGACCTACTGCTATCTGTTGGCAAAATTGCTCTTTTTCCCCATGTGATAAAGATTATATACCCATGCACTAGGAGGGGGGCTTCCCAGGTTTTGCTAGCGGTAAAGAACCTGCCTGCCAGTGCAGAAGATTTAAGACACACGGGTTTGATTTCTGAGTTGGAAAGATCCCTTGGAGGAGGGCATGGCAACCCACTGCATTATTCTTGCCTGAAGAAGCCCATGGATAAAGGAACCTGGCGGACTACAGACTATAGGTTTCCCAAGAGTTGGGCGTGACTGAAAGGACTTCACGTGTACACATAGCCCAGGATGAGCTGAGGCAGGAGGGGGCCTGGGACAACATTCAGAGTGTCTACATTTACACAATCCTGAGTCTTTGCTCTCTACATCAAGGTCACTCAGAGAAAAGATAACCTGCTATCACTTTCTTCTTGAACCAAGCTAAAACAGTAAAGCAACACTATCAACCACGACTAAGGCTAACCAGAATTCATTTTCCCTTTCTGCTTATCCTGACAATTCCATCAACATTTCTTGTGCTAAATTCCTATTATCTCCCTCTTGTTTGTGTTATAATTCTCTCCTGGAATATTAACAGACCAATGTATTATGGAACACCTGCCGCAGCATATCAGCCGTTGCATAGAGAACAGTGGGTGCAGAGAGAGGTTAAGAAACAGAGAGAGAGAGAGAGAGAAAGAGAGAGACAGAGAGAGAGAAAGGATGGTAACGGGGGACTCAAGACCTCTTGGGTCAAGGCCCTGAACACATTCACTAGTCCACTTTCATTGAGAGCTTAAGCCTCCAGGTGTTAGCAGGGAATGATACGAGCACGGGCTGGGACTCAGTGACAGCCCTAGTCAAGAATTAGTCTCATGACTCGAAGAATGGAAAGGCTGCGCTGTAGCTGGGGGGCAGCTAGACCAGCAGGCAGTGAAGGGTTCTGCTCTGTGTGCATGCGCAGCATTCTAACATGCGCTGACCTGGCATTCCAAAGTCCACAGCAGATCTTCCAACTGTTGCTGATCAGTATGGCCCCAGTTAATGAGCCCATGTGAATCTAATCAACTTGTTTTTCTGTTAGTTCTATCATGTTTCTCATTCCCAATGTGCTATTCTCCTGGCTTGGCCAAAGCTGCAAAAACGTCCACCAGCTTGTTTCCCAACACGCACCCAAGCTACAAAGAATATTACATTTTACTAATAAGCCAAAGGGTTTATTTAGATGAAAATCGAAGGCTTTCCTTTCAGAAAGCCACAAAAAAAGCTCAAGTTCTCAAAATTGTAATGACCATATTTTCTAATCATAGAGCCATAAAATCAGGAGCTTATAACTAAAGGATACATAGAAAACTTCAAACACACTTAAAAACCAAAACTCTATTCTCTATATAATTTTGTAGTGAAACAAGAAATAAGTGATTATAAGTTAGATATAATAGCATGACAAGGTTATACCTTAAAATGTAATATTCTTCCAAAGCTGAATTGAAAGGAAAATTCATAGTCTTAATGTATTTTCATTAAACAAAAAATAACAGAAATGAAGTCATAATTTAACCCAAAAGTCTAGAAAAAATAGTGACAAAATAAATTCTAGGAAAGTACAAAAAAGAAAACATGAGAATAAGAGAATTATATACTGGAACATATTACAGTTAAGTATATTTAGAAGCATATTATTTGAAAAGACAAATAGACAAAACTGTGGTGAAACTAAGTACATAGTTACACACAAAAGGAAAAATAAAATCATTAAGATTAAAAAAGAAGGCATTACTACCAATACAAAGGCAATATAGAAAATCCATAAAAGAATGTCACCTTAAACTATTACAATAAATTTTTAAAATATGGTGATAAAGGGTACTTTTCTAAGGAACTATGACTATCAGCTAACTGAAACTGCATAATAAAGTCAGTATTTTAAGCCAATAAGCATTTATTTTGGTCATGCATCTGTGAGTCAGCTGTGTGGTTCTGATCCGGCTCACGCGTGAGCTTGCAGTCAGCTGTAGATTGAGCAGCTCTGCTAATCTTGCCTGGGATCTTGCACATGCTTAGCGGATGACTGGCTACAGGCCGGTCCAGGCTGGTCCTGGATGCAACCAAGCCCCATGTGGTTTCCTTCATGTGCTCTCTCATTCTCCAGCAGGCTAGTTAGGCCTTATTCAAATAGAGGCAGCAGGGCTGCAAGAGCAGAATCCCACAAGTACTTGAGGCCAGCCTCAGAAACAACACTCTGTCATTCCTATTGAACTTTAATGGCCAAAGCAAGTTACAAGGTCAGCAAGGCACAGAGAAAGGGAATTCGTATTTCTATGAGAAGAACTGCAATGCCACACTGCAAAGAAACTAAATACAAGAAGGCCAATAATTGGTTCCTTTGATTCACTGAACCTGTCCAAAAGCTGACCTAAGAGAAAAATGGAATATACTATAAAAAGACACTGAAAGGGGTGACAAAGAACTACTTGCAAAATCTGCATTAGACCCTGTATGTGTTCCACCCACAAGTTCTTTCAGACACTTGAAGAACAGAAAATTTTTACATCCTAATACTGGCCTGGGTATAGAAAAAGTAGCAAAGACTTTAACTTGTTGTATAAAGTTGGCATGAGGCTGTAACAACATGTTAAAGAAAACTGGAGACCAACATCCTGAATTGAAAGGAAAATTCATAGTCTTAATGTATTTTCATTAAACAAAAAATAACAGAAATGAAGTCATAATTTAACCCAAAAGTCTAGAAAAAATAGTGACAAAATAAATTCTAGGAAAGTACAAAAAAGAAAACATGAGAATAAGAGAATTATATACTGGAACATATTACAGTTAAGTATATTTAGAAGCATATTATTTGAAAAGACAAATAGACAAAACTGTGGTGAAACTAAGTACATAGTTACACACAAAAGGAAAAATAAAATCATTAAGATTAAAAAAGAAGGCATTACTACCAATACAAAGGCAATATAGAAAATCCATAAAAGAATGTCACCTTAAACTATTACAATAAATTTTTAAAATATGGTGATAAAGGGTACTTTTCTAAGGAACTATGACTATCAGCTAACTGAAACTGCATAATAAAGTCAGTATTTTAAGCCAATAAGCATTTATTTTGGTCATGCATCTGTGAGTCAGCTGTGTGGTTCTGATCCGGCTCACGCGTGAGCTTGCAGTCAGCTGTAGATTGAGCAGCTCTGCTAATCTTGCCTGGGATCTTGCACATGCTTAGCGGATGACTGGCTACAGGCCGGTCCAGGCTGGTCCTGGATGCAACCAAGCCCCATGTGGTTTCCTTCATGTGCTCTCTCATTCTCCAGCAGGCTAGTTAGGCCTTATTCAAATAGAGGCAGCAGGGCTGCAAGAGCAGAATCCCACAAGTACTTGAGGCCAGCCTCAGAAACAACACTCTGTCATTCCTATTGAACTTTAATGGCCAAAGCAAGTTACAAGGTCAGCAAGGCACAGAGAAAGGGAATTCGTATTTCTATGAGAAGAACTGCAATGCCACACTGCAAAGAAACTAAATACAAGAAGGCCAATAATTGGTTCCTTTGATTCACTGAACCTGTCCAAAAGCTGACCTAAGAGAAAAATGGAATATACTATAAAAAGACACTGAAAGGGGTGACAAAGAACTACTTGCAAAATCTGCATTAGACCCTGTATGTGTTCCACCCACAAGTTCTTTCAGACACTTGAAGAACAGAAAATTTTTACATCCTAATACTGGCCTGGGTATAGAAAAAGTAGCAAAGACTTTAACTTGTTGTATAAAGTTGGCATGAGGCTGTAACAACATGTTAAAGAAAACTGGAGACCAACATCATCCATGAGAATAAATTCAAAAATATGAAATAAAACATTAGCAAATAAGAATGCCAAACATTTGAAATCCCATGGTCATGACATGGTGCATTTTAGAAATTAAAAGACAGATTAATACTTAAAAGCCTATTAATAAGACTTATCACACTGATTTAAGGAAAAATGCATTTAAATCATTTTAAGTAAACACTACAATGCATTTTGTAAGAGCTGTCATTCAACTACTAGTAAAAAAAAAAAAGCTATCAAAGGAATTTATAAAAAGTGAACTTAAAATTATTTAAAACCAAATCCCATGGTGTTCTTATACATGCAGAGCAGTAGCTGAATAAGATTATAGTTACTGTGTTAAAAAATCAGGGAAGAGGGGGTTTATGATTCATTATTAGGTGTTTTCAGAAAATGGTAATCATATATCAAACATTTAAGCAAGTGTATTTCCAATAGATATTTCAAAGCCTTCTGAGCTACCTGGGAAACCCCACGGTGTAAGTATATGTCTCCAAAGCATACATGACTACTCAGCTCTTCTTTTTTTTATTTTTTTGGTGGCGGAGGGGTGGGGAAGGAGGTGGGCGGGCGGGCCACTTCCGTTGGTCTTTCATTTGTCCATTTTCATCCATCCTTGTTCTTCGGCCCGTGTGGGCCTCCCATCGCGGTGGCCTCTGTTGTCGCAGAGCGCCGGCTCTGGGCGCATGCGCTCCAGAGCTCCGGCTCGGTCATTGGACACATGGGTCCAGCCGCTCCGCGGCACGTGGGATCGTCCCAGGCCAGGGATGGAACCGGCGCCCCGTGCGCTGCCAGGCGGTGTCCCTACCCACTGGACCACCAGGGAAGCCCCTCAACTCTTCTTTTAAAGAGTATCGGATGAGCCTGTGAGGAAGTCTCTTTCCAAGTCTACAGAGGGCAAGACTGGACCCTACCACAATGCTGGTGTAAGACCACTCTAGCAGTGCTAACCAACACCATCGGAGAAGCTAACAAAACAAAGGAGATATCCGTTTTGAAAAAGAAAATGCAAAGTCATTATTGTTTAGTGCTAATGACGGACTTCCTAGACAAACAAGAAAGACAACTGGAACACTATTAAAAGTAGCAAGGAATTAGCTTTTTACTAATGAATACATAAAACATTTTCTTTTATTCCAGTATTAGTCCACTAGAAATTATCATATAGAATAGGGAAAAATATAAAATGTCTAGGAATAAACTTAAGGAATATGCAAGACCTGCATAAAGAAAGCAAAGACAACACAACTAGAGAAATTTTCTGAAAAAATATAAAAGTTTGAAAAAAAGATGTACTAAATTTAAAATAGATAACCAACAAGGACATACTGTATAGCTCAAGGAACTCTACTCAATATTCCGTAATAAATAAGAAAAAAGTTAGAAAAAGAATAGATACATGTATAGCTGAATTACTTTGCTGTACACCTGAAACTTACAGAACTAGAGTAGCTATGTTTTCTGTGTTAAAAAATCAGGGAAGAGGGGGTTTATGATTCATTATTAGGTGTTTTCAGAAAATGGTAATCATATATCAAACATTTAAGCAAGTGTATTTCCAATAGATATTTCAAAGCCTTCTGAGCTACCTGGGAAACCCCACGGTGTAAGTATATGTCTCCAAAGCATACATGACTACTCAGCTCTTCTTTTTTTTATTTTTTTGGTGGCGGAGGGGTGGGGAAGGAGGTGGGCGGGCGGGCCACTTCCGTTGGTCTTTCATTTGTCCATTTTCATCCATCCTTGTTCTTCGGCCCGTGTGGGCCTCCCATCGCGGTGGCCTCTGTTGTCGCAGAGCGCCGGCTCTGGGCGCATGCGCTCCAGAGCTCCGGCTCGGTCATTGGACACATGGGTCCAGCCGCTCCGCGGCACGTGGGATCGTCCCAGGCCAGGGATGGAACCGGCGCCCCGTGCGCTGCCAGGCGGTGTCCCTACCCACTGGACCACCAGGGAAGCCCCTCAACTCTTCTTTTAAAGAGTATCGGATGAGCCTGTGAGGAAGTCTCTTTCCAAGTCTACAGAGGGCAAGACTGGACCCTACCACAATGCTGGTGTAAGACCACTCTAGCAGTGCTAACCAACACCATCGGAGAAGCTAACAAAACAAAGGAGATATCCGTTTTGAAAAAGAAAATGCAAAGTCATTATTGTTTAGTGCTAATGACGGACTTCCTAGACAAACAAGAAAGACAACTGGAACACTATTAAAAGTAGCAAGGAATTAGCTTTTTACTAATGAATACATAAAAACATTTTCTTTTATTCCAGTATTAGTCCACTAGAAATTATCATATAGAATAGGGAAAAATATAAAATGTCTAGGAATAAACTTAAGGAATATGCAAGACCTGCATAAAGAAAGCAAAGACAACACAACTAGAGAAATTTTCTGAAAAAATATAAAAGTTTGAAAAAAAGATGTACTAAATTTAAAATAGATAACCAACAAGGACATACTGTATAGCTCAAGGAACTCTACTCAATATTCCGTAATAAATAAGAAAAAAGTTAGAAAAAGAATAGATACATGTATAGCTGAATTACTTTGCTGTACACCTGAAACTTACACGACATCATTAAGCAACTATAATCCAAGAGAAAACAAAAATTAATAAAATAATATAAAATAAAAAGATAGGGATAATATGCGAAAATCCAACTACAATATCAACTTTACCTTCCAATACCACTAAAACATCATTTTATCTAAGGTAATCAAATTTGCAAAATTTCAATGCCATTTAATAAACTTAGAATGATTAAAAATTTCATCTGGAAAGCTATGAATAACAGCCAGGCATTAAAGATAAATATCATTAAAAAAATCAGAAAAGAAAAGAATATGTCTATATGTCAAAAAACAAAAGCCACCATAAACATTAAAAGAGAACACAACAAATTGAGGAAAACATTTGCATTATCTATGACACAGAGAAAATACTTGAGATATAAAAAAGTACAAATAATTCAAACCTCCATCCGAAGTAATCCCAAGAAATCTAGTCTCCTATTTGATATTTCTTGAAATATTAAGACACTTGCTCTTTTGCATGGTCACTCACCGACTCTACTCCAAGCTCCACCTGTTTGCCCCTAGGTGGCCTCTCCCATTTCAGAACAACCATCCGGTATCCACGTGCTCACAGAAAATTCCACCTCTTACATACAGTCCTTCTCCCTCAGCCCCAGTCCACCCCAGGCCCAAAGTAGTTTCTAGAAGGATTAATACTTTTCCTTAAAAGGAAGGATCTAGGAACACAGGACAACAGAATCATGCTTCAAATCCCATCTCCCCCAGAGTGAGCTCTCCAACACACTTCACCCTCTTCCTTCTTCCTAAGGTCCTCTAGTCTCAGCTCATACTCAGATACACTTCTCCCAAAAAGAAATAATTTTCATAGGATTCAATCTAAAAATGTTGTCTGTCCATGCACATCTAAATATATGCAATAATAATGCAAATCAAAACTACAGTAAGAGAGTCTTTCTTTACACAAGGACCAAAGATTCAGTAGCATGCCCCAACCTGGGAAGGATGCAGGTACTGGCTAGTCTCCTACAATCACAAGAGAATGTTAAGCAGCTCTAGAGGACCACTAGGCAACAGGCATCAAGATGCATAAAAATATGCACACTCTGGGGACTTCCCTGGTGGTCCAGTGGGTAAGGACACCGCCTTGCAGTGCAAGGGGTGCCGGTTCGATCCCTGGCCTGGGAAGATCCCACGTGCCGCGGAGCGGCTGGACGGATGTGTCCAATGACCGAGCCAGAGCTCTGGAGCACATGCGCCCAGAGCCAGTGCTCTGCAACGAGAGAGGCCACTGCGATGGGAGGCCCGTGTGGGCCTGGCATGGCAAAGAGCAAAGATAAATAAATGAAAGATCAATAGAAGTGGCCAAAAAAAAAAAAAAAATGCACACTCTGACTTAGAAAACTTATTTCTAGGAATTGATTTTAAGTAAATTGTTGCGCAAAGGCCTATGGATCAGGAATATTTTCTATAATATTGTTTGTAATAACAATAAAATATATACCATAGATGGATACTATATAGCCACACTAACTGTTGCGATATAGCTCTATATTAACTGGTTAAAGGGGAGGTTTCCAAAAAGACATGTTTTTGAACCTCTCCTCCTTAGAATCTGATTAAGTAGGTGTAGAATGTGCCTGGGAATCAAAATCTGTTAGGACTTTCTAGAGAATTCGGACACAGAAGAATTCGGATGTAGAAACTTCCCTTACAAGAAAGCTTATTTCAAGTTATCTCTGTAATACTGGTGCCAAAACTATGGACACTAATGGAACAGAATAAAAGGTGAGAAGCACTTATATTTAAGAAATTACTCTGGGAACCAAGTGGGATTTTTTACATTTGAAGGAAGAATCAATTATATAAAGCCTCGTGACCACTATCTGACTACTTGTGTGTGTGCTTAGTCGCTCAGTTGTGTCCAACTCTTTGCAGCCCCATGGACTGTAGCCCGTCAGGCTCCTCTGTTCATAGAGACTCTCCAGGCAAGAACACTGGAGTGGGTGGTCATGCCCTCCTCCAGGGAATATTTCCAACCCCAGGATTGCACCCAGGTTTCCCACATTCCAGGTGGATTCTTCACCATCAGAACTACCAGGAAGCCTGAGAATACTGGAGTGGGTCACCTATCCCTTCTCCAGGGGATCTTTCTAACCAGGAATTGAACTGGGGTCTTCTGCATAGCAAGCGGATGCTTTATCAGCTGAACTACCAAGGAAATCCATCTGACTACTTAAAAATATGTAACACTGACCAAAAGGATTTCCAAGTACTACACATTAAATGTAAACGTGAACGCATACACACTCATGCAAAAGGTTTTTTTTTTTTTTTATCTTGGTCTCTTTTTTCGGTCCTTCATTTATTTATTTTCATCCGTCTTAACTCTTTGGCCTGTGTGGGCCTCCCACCGTGGTGACCCTTCTCGTTGCAGAGCACTGGCTCCAGGAGCTTGTGCTCCAGAGAGCCGGCTCACAACTGGACACACTGGTCCAGCCGCTCCACGGCATATGAGATCTTCCCAGGCCAGGGATCAAACCGGTGCCCCCTGCACTGCAAGGCAGCTTCTCCACCCACCAGACCACCGGGAAGCCCTACAAATAATTATATATGAAAACAGTTAAATAATTTTGGAGCAAGATCCCTGCTGAGAGTTTTTGTTTAGTGAAAAATTCTTCATTTTATATATTTCAATTCTCATAGACAAAACTCTTTAAAGGGAATTTTCCTCTCCTCCTAGAATCTGATTAAGTAGGTGTAGAATGTGCCTGGGAATCAAAATCTGTTAGGACTTTCTAGAGAATTCGGACACAGAAGAATTCGGATGTAGAAACTTCCCTTACAAGAAAGCTTATTTCAAGTTATCTCTGTAATACTGGTGCCAAAACTATGGACACTAATGGAACAGAATAAAAGGTGAGAAGCACTTATATTTAAGAAATTACTCTGGGAACCAAGTGGGATTTTTTACATTTGAAGGAAGAATCAATTATATAAAGCCTCGTGACCACTATCTGACTACTTGTGTGTGTGCTTAGTCGCTCAGTTGTGTCCAACTCTTTGCAGCCCCATGGACTGTAGCCCGTCAGGCTCCTCTGTTCATAGAGACTCTCCAGGCAAGAACACTGGAGTGGGTGGTCATGCCCTCCTCCAGGGAATATTTCCAACCCCAGGATTGCACCCAGGTTTCCCACATTCCAGGTGGATTCTTCACCATCAGAACTACCAGGGAAGCCTGAGAATACTGGAGTGGGTCACCTATCCCTTCTCCAGGGGATCTTTCTAACCAGGAATTGAACTGGGGTCTTCTGCATAGCAAGCGGATGCTTTATCAGCTGAACTACCAAGGAAATCCATCTGACTACTTAAAAATATGTAACACTGACCAAAAGGATTTCCAAGTACTACACATTAAATGTAAACGTGAACGCATACACACTCATGCAAAAGGTTTTTTTTTTTTTTTATCTTGGTCTCTTTTTTCGGTCCTTCATTTATTTATTTTCATCCGTCTTAACTCTTTGGCCTGTGTGGGCCTCCCACCGTGGTGACCCTTCTCGTTGCAGAGCACTGGCTCCAGGAGCTTGTGCTCCAGAGAGCCGGCTCACAACTGGACACACTGGTCCAGCCGCTCCACGGCATATGAGATCTTCCCAGGCCAGGGATCAAACCGGTGCCCCCTGCACTGCAAGGCAGCTTCTCCACCCACCAGACCACCGGGAAGCCCTACAAATAATTATATATGAAAACAGTTAAATAATTTTGGAGCAAGATCCCTGCTGAGAGTTTTTGTTTAGTGAAAAATTCTTCATTTTATATATTTCAATTCTCATAGACAAAACTGTACGTTCAGAAAATTTTAAACTATAAAATATTATACAATTTATTCATTTGTTTCCTTTAAAACATCCAAACAATTGTCTAAATTTATTTTTTTGAATTAAAATGCAAATAGCCTTCCTTGAGTTACAGATTGGGAAAGACTCCTTTTTCCAACCTAAAATATTCCAACTTTAATAATCCCCACAGTACATAATTTGTATTATACCCTACGGATATATCTACTTTCCTTGTTCCTTCTGAGGGCAAGTAAGCTGGTTAATTCCAAACAAAGTCTATCTGTTCAATGTAATTTCTTCCATTTCCCTATGATCATGATAAAGAAGCATAACCCATACTTAGACAAACACTGTAATGGTTAAAAATGTAAATATGTTGTCTAGCATTAGTTTGACAAAGGCTCCACAAATAGAACTTTGTCTCTTGAATGAATGGGTTTTTATCAGAGAAATCAATTTTTTCCATATAGATAGAATGCCAGCCAGCACTAAAGTCAGTTTCATTCTTCTAAGGAAAGAAAAAAGAGAGAAACCCAGCTAAGAGGGATCCAAATGGCCACAGTTCTCAGCACGTTTCCAGAGTGGGGTGTGTGCTGATGTTGGGGGTGACGGCAGAGTGGGTTTGATAGCCTGTGGGGCCCTAAATTAACTCCCTCCAAGTCTATCCAGTGTACTAAAGAAGCTAGCAAGCGTACACACTTCAAACGTTTCTGACACATGCATAGAGATCACTGAGAAAACATCAGCATCAGCAAGTAGGCAGTATCACGGGCAGGTTCCAGTCGTGGGACCTCCTCTTCCTACCGGAACAGCTGGATGTAACTCTGACCCTTCTTGGGAATAGCCAGGATTTTATTTATAGATGAGATCAAAAACAGTGTCAGGAATTTACTTTAAAATGCTCCAGAACATAAAGGTGTTTACGGAGGAAGGGAAAAACAGATTTAAAAAACACCAGTATACGGTTAAACACTAATTATACATCAATATTTCAAACATACCAAAGGTCAAATGAGTGTATTAGAATCTAATTGCATCAGCCAGCTTTATACGCACAAACCGGAGGCCTCACTTAGTGGACTAGGCGATTACTAATGTCTCTTGGGAAAATCCCAAGTCCTAAGAGGAAATTGTCTGGGTCCCCCAACCAAATATATCTTAGAACCTGCAGAAAGGTGTCGCCTTGTGACATTATTCCAAATCAATTCTTAGAACTTCCTTGACAGATTGGGAAAGACTCCTTTTTCCAACCTAAAATATTCCAACTTTAATAATCCCCACAGTACATAATTTGTATTATACCCTACGGATATATCTACTTTCCTTGTTCCTTCTGAGGGCAAGTAAGCTGGTTAATTCCAAACAAAGTCTATCTGTTCAATGTAATTTCTTCCATTTCCCTATGATCATGATAAAGAAGCATAACCCATACTTAGACAAACACTGTAATGGTTAAAAATGTAAATATGTTGTCTAGCATTAGTTTGACAAAGGCTCCACAAATAGAACTTTGTCTCTTGAATGAATGGGTTTTTATCAGAGAAATCAATTTTTTCCATATAGATAGAATGCCAGCCAGCACTAAAGTCAGTTTCATTCTTCTAAGGAAAGAAAAAAGAGAGAAACCCAGCTAAGAGGGATCCAAATGGCCACAGTTCTCAGCACGTTTCCAGAGTGGGGTGTGTGCTGATGTTGGGGTGACGGCAGAGTGGGTTTGATAGCCTGTGGGGCCCTAAATTAACTCCCTCCAAGTCTATCCAGTGTACTAAAGAAGCTAGCAAGCGTACACACTTCAAACGTTTCTGACACATGCATAGAGATCACTGAGAAAACATCAGCATCAGCAAGTAGGCAGTATCACGGGCAGGTTCCAGTCGTGGGACCTCCTCTTCCTACCGGAACAGCTGGATGTAACTCTGACCCTTCTTGGGAATAGCCAGGATTTTATTTATAGATGAGATCAAAAACAGTGTCAGGAATTTACTTTAAAATGCTCCAGAACATAAAGGTGTTTACGGAGGAAGGGAAAAACAGATTTAAAAACACCAGTATACGGTTAAACACTAATTATACATCAATATTTCAAACATACCAAAGGTCAAATGAGTGTATTAGAATCTAATTGCATCAGCCAGCTTTATACGCACAAACCGGAGGCCTCACTTAGTGGACTAGGCGATTACTAATGTCTCTTGGGAAAATCCCAAGTCCTAAGAGGAAATTGTCTGGGTCCCCCAACCAAATATATCTTAGAACCTGCAGAAAGGTGTCGCCTTGTGACATTATTCCAATATCAATCTAGGACTTCTTGTGTCGTGGGAGGTCTTTACAGTTTTACAGACAGATCATAATCCACTTCGGTGGATTAGAAAAACTTCAGTCTAATTTCCTTCAAACCCATCTAGATTATCTTTCAATTCCATTAAATAAGCAGGCCCTCTTGGGCCAGTCAAAGGGGCAAAAATCAGACACCACAGCCTGCTTTCTACCAACCAACACAGAGTGATGAGACGATTCTAAAATCTGGGACTTATCCCTGTTTTCTCCATTTAGTAAGTACATTTTCCATTGCTACTAACACATCGCGAACCCACCTAATGGGCTTTTTGAGATCATTAAGGCCAGGTCATTACTATTATGAGCATTTCATGAGTTTCCTTTTCTAACTCAGTGGCTATTAAGTGGAAAACATACTGAGACCCAAAGTCGCCAAATCACTATCTTTATTTCCCTTTCACTCTAATTTTAACCAGAGGTCATTCTCATTAAAAAGCCTCTGGGGTCTCTGATGAATGTACATTTCATGCTCCCCAAGAGGTCCTTGGCCCTGTGCTGGGCTGGCTCATGCCGTCACCCAGCCGCTATCAATTAACATTCCATCCATGTCTCTGTCAGTCTGGGTTAGCCTTGCCTGAGTCACAGGTACAGTCTACTTGGACACATTTTGATTTCACATTGTGCTCACCCTAGTAGACACAGACGCTTCTGCGGAGTTTTCTTCAGAAACACTAAATAAAAGTGCAGTGACTGAGCACTTACTGTAGGAAAGGCACTAGTCAGGGATGTCTGGCATGCTGCAGTCCATGAGGTTGCAAAGAGGCAGACCCGACTTAGCGACCAAACAGCAGCAGCCATTCTACACAGGAAGGAAACTCTCACAAGAAAAAGGCTCTCGGGCTTCCCTGGTGGTCCAGTGGGTAAGGACACCGCCTTGCAGGGCAAGGGGCGCCGGTTCGATCCCTGGCCTGGGAAGATCCCACGTGCCGCGGAGTGGCTGGACCCATGTGTCCAATCACTGAGCCGGAGCTCTGGAGCGCATGCGCCCAGAGCCGGTGCTCAGCAACGACAGACGCCACTGCGATGGGAGGCCCACACGGGCCAAAGAACAAAGATGGATGAAAACAGACAAATGAAAGACCAATAGAAGTGGCCCGCCTGCCCCCCCCCCCCCAACCCGACCCCCGCCCCAAAATAAATAAATAAATAAATCTTTAAAAAAAAGAAAAAGAAGACGACTCTCAGCATGGAGGGGCTTCACCAACTCCACGCCAAACACGAACATCACCGCAACATTCCCCCAGCACCTTAATCTGGCCTCTCCATGGTGAGAAGCTGCAGCGGTCCTGGGGAGCCCTGCACGCCTGGTCCCTCCCCGCCTTGAGCAGCTGGCACGCCTGCCTGTGAGGCCTTCTTTCACAGCAGAGATTCACCGGTACCTCTGAGATACCCTGGCAGGATCCTGGCTTGTGCAGTGTCACCGGATGGGCCTGGAGGGGATGCCAGAAGCTCTACCCAGAACCTCGATGTTAGATGTGGGGGACAGGGCCTCCTAAAAGCAGCCGTATAGCCATGCAAGGCAATTATGTGGAGTTACAGAATAGTGTGGCTAGTCTTTGTAAACCCCTCTCAGGAATGTCTGCAGCCTGGAATGAGGAATTCAACTTCTAGACCGGCAGTATACATACCCATCTCCCATGAACAGTTTCTGAAGTTTATAAAGAAAAACAGTAAGACAATGCCACATCCGTCTCTACTCCCAGGGTCTGTCTCCCAGGGACACAATTTTCAGTGCCTTTATTTGTGTCTTCTAAGATTTAACTCTTAATTTCTAAATAACATGCTTATACTGATTCTTAACTTTTTTTAGTTTGGTAGTCTATTTCCAAGTATAGAAAATAAGGTTTGGGGTCATATAAACCCTGCCTGCCCCGACATAGATATACTTTTACTTCCTGATAATCTGAATATAACTGTGCATTCTTCTTGCTTAAATCAGTAGAAAGTGCTTATTATAAGAAAACAAATATTATTCAGAAATGAGCTGAGAGTATACAGTAGATTTCTTTCCACAGGCAACCTTTTGTTTTCTCTAAAGGAAATACTGTCGTTTATGATTTCTCAGTTTTTTAAAATGTACCCCTTCTCATGGTTCTTCAACAGAACTAAAAATACTGTCTCAAGTTCAACTCAGGAGAGACTCTCTAAGCTTCATTTTTCCTTGAGAACTCTCTGTTGGAGCTCTCTCCATCCTTCCCCCCTAGTCCAGGGGTAGGCTCGCTGTGCCATTGGACCGTCCCTTCACAAGTACCCTGCGAGTGTCCTTCCTTCTCCGCTGGGTTGTATTAGATGCTTGTTCCCTGGATCCTGTATTGTTCACTTTGTTTGCCAACTTGTTTTGGTGAAGCACATCCCATAGTGAGCTTTTTTAAGGTAAATTTGCATACTCCCTTTATTGATAAGTTGAGTATTGAATTATGAGTTAAAAATCATTTTTTTCCCTTTTGAAGGCACTGCTCCACTATCTTGTAATTTTATTCATTCATTTTATTCATTACAGCTCTGATTCTTGACTTTTACTCTGGGATCTCTTTTTATTACATGTGGACATTTATCTGAAAATTCAAAAATAACTTTATGTCGAAAAGGAACATTTATCAATTTGATAGCTGCATATAATATATCCATTAAGACCATATTTTAGAAATATCTAATGTTACAATAAAATTATCTGACAAAAGTGAGAATACACAATATTTTTAAATACTGAAAGTATTCACCAAAATGCTCAAAGTGGCATTGCTCTACGATGACATCTGTGGAGCTTGTTTTTTTAGTAACTTCTTGTACTGAACTGAGTATTTGTGTTTCCTCCTAAATTAGTACGTTGACACCTAACATTCCCCTACCCTGTGATGGTCCCCAGGTGGTGCAGTGGTAAAGAATCTGCCTGCCAATGCAGGAGACAGGGAGATGCGGGCTTAAACCCAAGGTCAGGAAGCTCCCCTGGAGGAGGGCATGGCACACACTCCCGCATTCCTGCCCGGAGAGCTCCATGGACAGAGGAGCCGGCGGGCTACAGCCCACGGGTTGCAAAGACCCAACAGGACTGAGAGAGCGAGCACACAGCACTTTGGGAAGTAACTAGGTTTAGACGAGCACCTAACAGCACTTGAGAGTATACAGTAGATTTCTTTCCACAGGCAACCTTTTGTTTTCTCTAAAGGAAATACTGTCGTTTATGATTTCTCAGTTTTTTAAAATGTACCCCTTCTCATGGTTCTTCAACAGAACTAAAAATACTGTCTCAAGTTCAACTCAGGAGAGACTCTCTAAGCTTCATTTTTCCTTGAGAACTCTCTGTTGGAGCTCTCTCCATCCTTCCCCCCTAGTCCAGGGGTAGGCTCGCTGTGCCATTGGACCGTCCCTTCACAAGTACCCTGCGAGTGTCCTTCCTTCTCCGCTGGGTTGTATTAGATGCTTGTTCCCTGGATCCTGTATTGTTCACTTTGTTTGCCAACTTGTTTTGGTGAAGCACATCCCATAGTGAGCTTTTTTAAGGTAAATTTGCATACTCCCTTTATTGATAAGTTGAGTATTGAATTATGAGTTAAAAATCATTTTTTCCATTTTGAAGGCACTGCTCCACTATCTTGTAATTTTATTCATTCATTTTATTCATTACAGCTCTGATTCTTGACTTTTACTCTGGGATCTCTTTTTATTACATGTGGACATTTATCTGAAAATTCAAAAATAACTTTATGTCGAAAAGGAACATTTATCAATTTGATAGCTGCATATAATATATCCATTAAGACCATATTTTAGAAATATCTAATGTTACAATAAAATTATCTGACAAAAGTGAGAATACACAATATTTTTAAATACTGAAAGTATTCACCAAAATGCTCAAAGTGGCATTGCTCTACGATGACATCTGTGGAGCTTGTTTTTTTAGTAACTTCTTGTACTGAACTGAGTATTTGTGTTTCCTCCTAAATTAGTACGTTGACACCTAACATTCCCCTACCCTGTGATGGTCCCCAGGTGGTGCAGTGGTAAAGAATCTGCCTGCCAATGCAGGAGACAGGGAGATGCGGGCTTAAACCCAAGGTCAGGAAGCTCCCCTGGAGGAGGGCATGGCACACACTCCCGCATTCCTGCCCGGAGAGCTCCATGGACAGAGGAGCCGGCGGGCTACAGCCCACGGGGTTGCAAAGACCCAACAGGACTGAGAGAGCGAGCACACAGCACTTTGGGAAGTAACTAGGTTTAGACGAGATCATGAAAGTGGGGCCCCCTGTGGGACGAAGTCCTTATAAGAACAGCCAGGGAGACAGGGGCTTTCTCTCAGCAACGCGGGACAGCAAGAGAAGGCAGCTGAATAGAACCAGGGTTCAGAACGGGAACCAAATCTACCTGCACCTTAACCTTGGGCTTCCTAGTCTCTAGAACAACAAGAAATCAATGTTTGTTGTTTAAGCCGTCCAGTCTGTGAGATTTTGTTATAGCAGCCCAAGCTAAGATACTGCCACATTACATACAATTCTGGAAGCTGTGTTTATTTTCACAGATGGGTCTGAAAAGGTGAGCTTGTGCCACGTCAAAAGTCATCTTTACAACGGTAATAAATATCATCATTATACTATAAAATCAATAAAGGAGCATATTAACATAAATCTTTATAAATGTCATTTTCACCTTATATTTCCAATATTTTTAATAAACATTCTAAACAGCAAAATTAAAGAACGTCATCAGTCTACGACTGTACATCCAATATCAGGTTTGCCCATAACACGTTATTATGCGTGCTTTATCAGAGACCCTTCCATTGTGCATTCCTCTAGCCACGCACTGCAGCCGCATACTGGGGATGCAGCCCCAATGCCTCAGCCACTGACACAGAGAGCTGACTCGCTGGAGAAGAGCCTGATGCCGGGAAAGACCGAGGGCAGAAGGAGAAGGCGGTCACAGACGATGAGATGGCTGCATGGTATCACCGACTCAATGGACGTGAGTTTGAGCAAACTCGGGGAGACGGTGAAGGACAGGGGAGCCTGGTGTGCCACAGTCCATGGGGTCACAAAGAGTCAGAGGCGACTTAGCGACTGCACAACAACAACTAGCCACGTATCAATCTCTCTGACTGTTCCATCTATTTCAAGCAAACGGCTTGCCGCCACTCAGGGAGGCGCGCCCAGCATCAGCGGCCCTCGGCCCCCGCGGCTGTGGCTCAGTCCCTAAACCCTGTCTGCCTCTGAGGCCCCGTGGGCTGTAGCTCGCCAGGCTCCTCTGTCCATGGAATTTTCCAGTAAAGACTACTGGAGTGGGGTGCCATGTCCTCCTCCAAGGCGCCTTCCCAGTCCGGGGATGGAATCTATGTTTCTGTGGCTCCTGCACTGGCCGGCAGACTCATTACCCCTCTGCCACATCAGCATGCATCTCCTTAAAGGTTGCAGCTTGCATATTATTAATTAGAGTTTTCACTGTTTCTACTACTTTTATTTCAAGGTCAGATTCACATACAGTAAAAATTCACAAATCTGAAATGAACTTGGAGTTCTGAAAAATGCCTACAGCTGTTCAGTCCAAACTGCTCTCAAGACACCGTCTCGCGGTGACGTTTCCAGTAAAACGGACATCACTGGGAGCCACGCAGGCCTGCCCGTCGGTCACTTCCACTCCTTACGCTTTGACTGTCAACTCTAGCATAGGACTCCCCTATACAGTAGACCCCTGAACAACCTGACCCCCTGTACAGCCAAAAATCTGTATGTAACTTCTGATTCCCTCAAAACTGAGCTATTGATAACCTGCTACCGACCACAAGCCTCACCAGTAACATAAAGACTGACAAACAAATAGTTATATTTTATATATGCTATCTACTGTGCTCTTACCAGAAGGCAAGCTAGAGAAAAGAACACGTTACTAAGAAAATAAAAGAGAGAATACATTTTTCATATTGCACTATGGTCATCGATCCTGTGAGCTCACAGCATCTGTGGACAAGATGAGTTATCTGTCAGGACCTGCTCTTCGGTACAGTCCACTATGATACAAAACAGTGTGGGTGTTACATGTGTTCCTAACCAGACACCAAAAAATGGAAAAAAGACAATGGTCTTTTTGGGGGTGAAGGACAGGGGAGCCTGGTGCCACAGTCCATGGGGTCACAAAGAGTCAGAGGCGACTTAGCGACTGCACAACAACAACTAGCCACGTATCAATCTCTCTGACTGTTCCATCTATTTCAAGCAAACGGCTTGCCGCCACTCAGGGAGGCGCGCCCAGCATCAGCGGCCCTCGGCCCCCGCGGCTGTGGCTCAGTCCCTAAACCCTGTCTGCCTCTGAGGCCCCGTGGGCTGTAGCTCGCCAGGCTCCTCTGTCCATGGAATTTTCCAGTAAAGACTACTGGAGTGGGGTGCCATGTCCTCCTCCAAGGCGCCTTCCCAGTCCGGGGATGGAATCTATGTTTCTGTGGCTCCTGCACTGGCCGGCAGACTCATTACCCCTCTGCCACATCAGCATGCATCTCCTTAAAGGTTGCAGCTTGCATATTATTAATTAGAGTTTTCACTGTTTCTACTACTTTTATTTCAAGGTCAGATTCACATACAGTAAAAATTCACAAATCTGAAATGAACTTGGAGTTCTGAAAAATGCCTACAGCTGTTCAGTCCAAACTGCTCTCAAGACACCGTCTCGCGGTGACGTTTCCAGTAAAACGGACATCACTGGGAGCCACGCAGGCCTGCCCGTCGGTCACTTCCACTCCTTACGCTTTGACTGTCAACTCTAGCATAGGACTCCCCTATACAGTAGACCCCTGAACAACCTGACCCCCTGTACAGCCAAAAATCTGTATGTAACTTCTGATTCCCTCAAAACTGAGCTATTGATAACCTGCTACCGACCACAAGCCTCACCAGTAACATAAAGACTGACAAACAAATAGTTATATTTTATATATGCTATCTACTGTGCTCTTACCAGAAGGCAAGCTAGAGAAAAGAACACGTTACTAAGAAAATAAAAGAGAGAATACATTTTTCATATTGCACTATGGTCATCGATCCTGTGAGCTCACAGCATCTGTGGACAAGATGAGTTATCTGTCAGGACCTGCTCTTCGGTACAGTCCACTATGATACAAAACAGTGTGGGTGTTACATGTGTTCCTAACCAGACACCAAAAATGGAAAGACAATGTGAAAAATAAATTCATACTTATGACAGGTATAAGATGTCATGCACTGTTAATATAAAATAGCAGTATGATTGACAGAAGCTTTGTAGCTTCTATAAAAAATTGATCCAATTGCTTCACAATAGCCCAGTGAAGCATAGTATACACTAATGAATTAACCATTATAACATGCTGTGGTGTACAGTATTAGTCATTTTCATAATATAATGTCAGAAACTGTTACCTTTTTTAAAAAACCGATTACCTAGGAAGATAGGCTTTACATAGTTTCACGAACTACAAGAGAGAGAATTCATCACTCACCCTAAGTTTCTGTAAGGATACACTATTTTCTACCTATATTTTATGCATTCATTACACAATTTCTGTTAATTTTTTTTTTCTATTTCTAGCTATGCAGTTCATCTGTGAGTTTTTTCAAACTGTCTCAAAAACCTCCAAAACTTTTCCAATATATTTATTGAAAACCATCTGCATGCAAGCGAGACCATGCAGCTCAAAGTCAGGCTGCTCAAGGGTTGACCATCACCCATTGAGCATCACCCATTGAGTAAACCCATGAGGCAAAGTTATCAGTCTCACCCAAAGCTGCCATGTAATGTAAACAAATGAAGAGACAAAAATCGAATGGTTTCCCTTCTTTCCTTACTTCCCCCTTTTTTTCCCTTTCCTTCCTTTCTGAAGAACCAGGTTTCCACCTGCACTTTTTCCTACAGCCCAAAGAACTTCTTTGAGCATTTCTTTAGCGGTCGAGTTCTCTGAATTTCCTTAGCTTTCCTATTTTCCCTTTCCCTCAAAACTGAGCTATTGATAACCTGCTACCGACCACAAGCCTCACCAGTAACATAAAGACTGACAAACAAATAGTTATATTTTATATATGCTATCTACTGTGCTCTTACCAGAAGGCAAGCTAGAGAAAAGAACACGTTACTAAGAAAATAAAAGAGAGAATACATTTTTCATATTGCACTATGGTCATCGATCCTGTGAGCTCACAGCATCTGTGGACAAGATGAGTTATCTGTCAGGACCTGCTCTTCGGTACAGTCCACTATGATACAAAACAGTGTGGGTGTTACATGTGTTCCTAACCAGACACCAAAAATGGAAAGACAATGTGAAAAATAAATTCATACTTATGACAGGTATAAGATGTCATGCACTGTTAATATAAAATAGCAGTATGATTGACAGAAGCTTTGTAGCTTCTATAAAAAATTGATCCAATTGCTTCACAATAGCCCAGTGAAGCATAGTATACACTAATGAATTAACCATTATAACATGCTGTGGTGTACAGTATTAGTCATTTTCATAATATAATGTCAGAAACTGTTACCTTTTTTAAAAAACCGATTACCTAGGAAGATAGGCTTTACATAGTTTCACGAACTACAAGAGAGAGAATTCATCACTCACCCTAAGTTTCTGTAAGGATACACTATTTTCTACCTATATTTTATGCATTCATTACACAATTTCTGTTAATTTTTTTTTTCTATTTCTAGCTATGCAGTTCATCTGTGAGTTTTTTCAAACTGTCTCAAAAACCTCCAAAACTTTTCCAATATATTTATTGAAAACCATCTGCATGCAAGCGAGACCATGCAGCTCAAAGTCAGGCTGCTCAAGGGTTGACCATCACCCATTGAGCATCACCCATTGAGTAAACCCATGAGGCAAAGTTATCAGTCTCACCCAAAGCTGCCATGTAATGTAAACAAATGAAGAGAAAAAAATCGAATGGTTTCCCTTCTTTCCTTACTTCCCCCTTTTTTTCCCTTTCCTTCCTTTCTGAAGAACCAGGTTTCCACCTGCACTTTTTTTCCTACAGCCCAAAGAACTTCTTTGAGCATTTCTTTAGCGTAGTTATGATGACGAGTTCTCTGAATTTCCTTAGCTTTCATCTGAATTGTCTTCATTTGCCTTCATGTAGTAAAGAATATTTTGTTGATATAGAATTGGGGGCTGACAGGTGGTTGCTGGGGTTTCCTGGTATTTCTTTAAAGATGTTGTTTCACTGTCTCCTGTCCTTGTTTCTGAGATTTCAGTGGTCATCCAAATCACTGCTTCTCTGTATGTAACGCACCACCTTCCCATGGTGGCTTTCAGGACTTGTATCTTCATCCTTTGGTTTCAGCTACTTCATTGTGCTCTGACTTGGGGCTTGCTGAGCTTTTTTAAAATGTACATTTATAATTCACCCCAAATTAGGGGTATTCTGGTCATTATGCCCTAAAAGTGTTTCTTTGTATCTCACTGGCCTTTTACCCTCTCTTCTGGGCTGCCAAATATATACCTGTTAATCTTCTGATATTAGATCACAAATCCCTAAGTGGTTTTGCTCACTGTAATTCAGACTAGGTATTTGTTGATCTACCTTCAAGTTCAGTGACGCTTTCCCCTGTCATCTCCTCCTGCTGTTAAGCCCATCAAGTAACTTTTATATATAAAGTAATTTTTAACATGTTTTGCTCTTTCCACAGTTTATTTCCTTACTGAAATTTTATACCTTTTCATTCACTTAATAACTGCTATAAAAATCCTAGTCTGAAGGGCTTAATCCTCAAAATATACAAACAGCTCACACAACCCAATAACAACAAAACAAACAACCCAATTGAAAAGTGGGCAGAAGACGTTAAAAGACATTTCTCCAAAGATGACTTGCAGATGGCCAATAGGCACGTGAAAAGATGTTCAGCCTCGCTAATTATTAGAGACACGTAAAGTAAAATGACAGAAGTACCACCTCAGCCGGTCAGAACGGCTGTCATTTAAAAGTCCACAGATAACAAATGAAGAGAAAAAATCGAATGGTTTCCTTCTTTCCTTACTTCCCCCTTTTTTTCCCTTTCCTTCCTTTCTGAAGAACCAGGTTTCCACCTGCACTTTTTTTCCTACAGCCCAAAGAACTTCTTTGAGCATTTCTTTAGCGTAGTTATGATGACGAGTTCTCTGAATTTCCTTAGCTTTCATCTGAATTGTCTTCATTTGCCTTCATGTAGTAAAGAATATTTTGTTGATATAGAATTGGGGGCTGACAGGTGGTTGCTGGGGTTTCCTGGTATTTCTTTAAAGATGTTGTTTCACTGTCTCCTGTCCTTGTTTCTGAGATTTCAGTGGTCATCCAAATCACTGCTTCTCTGTATGTAACGCACCACCTTCCCATGGTGGCTTTCAGGACTTGTATCTTCATCCTTTGGTTTCAGCTACTTCATTGTGCTCTGACTTGGGGCTTGCTGAGCTTTTTTAAAATGTACATTTATAATTCACCCCAAATTAGGGGTATTCTGGTCATTATGCCCTAAAAGTGTTTCTTTGTATCTCACTGGCCTTTACCCTCTCTTCTGGGCTGCCAAATATATACCTGTTAATCTTCTGATATTAGATCACAAATCCCTAAGTGGTTTTGCTCACTGTAATTCAGACTAGGTATTTGTTGATCTACCTTCAAGTTCAGTGACGCTTTCCCCTGTCATCTCCTCCTGCTGTTAAGCCCATCAAGTAACTTTTATATATAAAGTAATTTTTAACATGTTTTGCTCTTTCCACAGTTTATTTCCTTACTGAAATTTTATACCTTTTCATTCACTTAATAACTGCTATAAAAATCCTAGTCTGAAGGGCTTAATCCTCAAAATATACAAACAGCTCACACAACCCAATAACAACAAAACAAACAACCCAATTGAAAAGTGGGCAGAAGACGTTAAAAGACATTTCTCCAAAGATGACTTGCAGATGGCCAATAGGCACGTGAAAAGATGTTCAGCCTCGCTAATTATTAGAGACACGTAAAGTAAAATGACAGAGAAGTACCACCTCACGCCGGTCAGAACGGCTGTCATTTAAAAGTCCACAGATAACAAAGGCTGGAGAGGGTGTGGAGCAAAGGGAACCCTCTTCCACTAGGGGTGAGAATAAGTTGGTGCAGTCACTATGTAAAAACAGGGTGAAGGTCCCTCAGAAAACTAAACACAGAATTACCACATGATCCATGAATCCCACGCCTAGGCACATACCTCCCTGGACAAAACTATATTTCAAAAAGGTACCTGCACCCCTATGTCCAAAGCAGTACTACTCATAGCAGCTGAAACACGGAAACAAACATGGAAACATAGACGTTTGTCCATTGACAGATAAACGGGAAAAGAAGGCGTGTTGCGTATCCATCATACAAGGGACAACAACTCATCCACAAAGAAGAATGAAACGATGCCATCCGCAGCAGCGGGGGTGCAGCTGGAGATGACCACGCCAAGTGAAGTCAGAAAGAGAGCCACCGCGCCATCACTTAAATGTGGAATCTAAAATGCGGCACAAATGAACCGATCTCCAGAACCAAAGCAGACTCTCAGACACAGAGGACCGACCTGTGGCTGCCCAGGGAGAGGCGGGTGAGAGAGGGAAGGATGAGGAGTTTGAGATCAGCAGGTGTAAATGATTGTATATAAAATGGATTAAAAACAAGGTCCTGGGGCTTCCCTAGCGGTCCAGTGGGTAAGGACACCGCCTTGCAGGGCAAGGGGCGCCGGTTCGTTCCCTGGCCTGGGAAGATCCCACGGGCCGCGGAGCGGCTGGACCCATGTGTCCAATCACCGAGCCGGAGCTCTGGAGCGCATGCGCCCAGAGCTGGTGCTCTGCGACGAGAGAGGCCACCGCGATGAGAGGCCCGCAGGGGCCAAAGAACAAAGATGGATGAAAATGGACAAATGAAAGGCCAATAGCAGTGGCAGCCTGCTCCCCTCCCTCCTCACCCCACCCTCACCAAAATAAATAAATAAATAAATCTTTAAAAAAACAAACAAACAAGGTCCTACTCTCTATAGCACGGGGAACTATCCAATTCCCTATGATAAACCATAATGGAAAAGAATACATAAAAAAAGAATGTCTCTCTCTCTCTATATATATATATATACGCATATAAAATGAGTCACTTTGCTGTACAGCAAACATTACACAACACTGTAAATGAACTATACTTCAATTAAAAAAAAAAAACTGTCTGCTAATTTGAACAACTAGATCCTATTTGGTATTATCTGTGTTTACTGTTACTTTTCTCAAGAATAGATCACATATTTTGTTTCGATGACGTTCAGTAACCTAGGGTTGTATCCTGGACATCTGTGAGCATTCCTTGGGGAAACTGTATTCTGTTACATCCCTCAGGAGACTATGACATCTTGTTTTCTGCTGGCTTTGGTTTAGCAGGTAAGTAACTTAGATGGATTTAAACTGCAAGCACTACTCTCTGGGGCACTAACTCAAATTTCAGTTCAGGTGTTCTATTCTCACTTAAGCTACTTAGACGCTGGCCCATTCATGCAGAATTTGAGATAACCAAGATTTCAGCACAATTTTTATACAGAAGTTTAGGTTCCTCTTGTGGCTTTTTCTCTGTCAGGATTCATCTCTAAAAGGCTTTTGGGGCACAAATGAACCGATCTCCAGAACCAAAGCAGACTCTCAGACACAGAGGACCGACCTGTGGCTGCCCAGGGAGAGGCGGGTGAGAGAGGGAAGGATGAGGAGTTTGAGATCAGCAGGTGTAAATGATTGTATATAAAATGGATTAAAACAAGGTCCTGGGGCTTCCCTAGCGGTCCAGTGGGTAAGGACACCGCCTTGCAGGGCAAGGCGCCGGTTCGTTCCTGGCCTGGGAAGATCCCACGGGCCGCGAGCGGCTGGACCCATGTGTCCAATCACCGAGCCGGAGCTCTGGAGCGCATGCGCCCAGAGCTGGTGCTCTGCGACGAGAGAGGCCACCGCGATGAGAGGCCCGCAGGGGCCAAAGAACAAAGATGGATGAAAATGGACAAATGAAAGGCCAATAGCAGTGGCAGCCTGCTCCCCTCCCTCCTCACCCCACCCTCACCAAAATAAATAAATAAATAAATCTTTAAAAAAACAAACAAACAAGGTCCTACTCTCTATAGCACGGGGAACTATCCAATTCCCTATGATAAACCATAATGGAAAAGAATACATAAAAAAAGAATGTCTCTCTCTCTCTATATATATATATATACGCATATAAAATGAGTCACTTTGCTGTACAGCAAACATTACACAACACTGTAAATGAACTATACTTCAATTAAAAAAAAAAAACTGTCTGCTAATTTGAACAACTAGATCCTATTTGGTATTATCTGTGTTTACTGTTACTTTTCTCAAGAATAGATCACATATTTTGTTTCGATGACGTTCAGTAACCTAGGGTTGTATCCTGGACATCTGTGAGCATTCCTTGGGGAAACTGTATTCTGTTACATCCCTCAGGAGACTATGACATCTTGTTTTCTGCTGGCTTTGGTTTAGCAGGTAAGTAACTTAGATGGATTTAAACTGCAAGCACTACTCTCTGGGGCACTAACTCAAATTTCAGTTCAGGTGTTCTATTCTCACTTAAGCTACTTAGACGCTGGCCCATTCATGCAGAATTTGAGATAACCAAGATTTCAGCACAATTTTTATACAGAAGTTTAGGTTCCTCTTGTGGCTTTTTCTCTGTCAGGATTCATCTCTAACTGTCCAGAGGTTGTGGTCACCTTAAACTCTGTTCTCTAATTATTGAGGCCAGAAAGAGGACTAGTTTTCTATAGACATTTTAACTGCCTCAAGGGGCCAGAGGTAGTCTCCCTTGAGGCTAAAAGCTTTACGAGAAAAAAAAAAAAGAAAACTCACCCTTGGGGATTTCCTTCTTCCAAAGGACAATCTGTCACCATAACCTGTTCAGTTTTGCTCAGGTTGTTTTTGTTTGTCTCATTTGCTTCATTTTTCCCAGAGTTTATGGCTGTTATCTGTGGAAAGACTAGTCTATTAGGATCTTAGATATTCTCGAAGTGAATCAACATTGGGAGAGATTTTCATGCTTTTGCAAAAAATATTTTAATATATTGTCCAGACTGAATGAGAATTACTTTTATATGGGAAGCTTTACAAAACTATATTAGTATTGTATCTCAAATAGAAAATTCCAATAAAAAAATGAAACTTTATATTTACAGGGGAGAGCAGGGGAAAGCAGGAATTCTTTGGAGAATGGCGGTGGAAGTTTTAGGAGAATAAAGCAGAGCTGAAAATGACCATCAGAACTCAGACTATAAAACAGAAATGACTAAGCCAAGAGACACCTCTAAGTAGATATTGCGCCCATCAGCTCTGGCAAAGAAAAAGGCAAACAGCTTATCTGGCCGGGACTCCCGTCTCTAGGCTTCCTTGCTAATTCAACCTTCCCTTCCCAGGGCAAGCCTCCAGAGTGCTCAGAGCCCACTATACACTGACTAAATTTGGTTCCCAATTTCCTCCAAGACATAGTTCTTTTCTCAGTTAACAAGTATCTGAGTGGACATGTTAACAAGCATCTGAGGGGACGTGTCCGCTTTCTATTTCCGTGGAAACCAGAGGTTTCTACATTCAACACACTGCTGTGAGTAATGGGAGACTCTGTTAGAGACCAACTGTGTGATCCTGGGTGAATCATTTCCCCTTTCTGGGTCTTGGTTTCTTCACCTACAAAATAGGAACATTTACTAACAGAAACCCAAGTTTAATTTTTCTTTTTTATCTTTGAAATTCTAAAGAAATGGATAGAAATTCTGTAGAACATGAATATGCTTTAAATACATTTAAAAAATATTTTTTCCTCTAACATCTGCTATCCTATAGCATACTGATGGTATCGTGTGCTATATAAAAATCCACTAGAGGGGAGTAAAACATTAGATAAGAGTGTACCACAACCCAGTTTGTGTATCCTGTATAAATTATATTTGTAACTGTTGCTTACTGTCTATTGCTCCTGATCAATCCCAATTAATTGCTTTAAAATACAAAGACATGAAGACATCACAACTTCCATGTGGAAATCCTCTATTCTGTGGAATAAAGCCCTAAGCCTGGGGCTAGGGATTCTCTGTACTCTTGCTACAAAGCAGTTTCTCAGAATGAGGGTGCCTGTTTTATTTCTAGTTTTCTTTTTATTTGCAACTGAGTCACACTGGCCAAAAGATGCCCCGATCCTTGATTCAGAAGAGATACTTCAACCAAACAACTAATTCTTAATGAAAGTTCAGAGCAATTCCACTGTTCCCAACACTTGACTGATTATATTTAAAGAGACCTTAGAACCTCATCTATGTTACTACTTCTTTGTACCCTGAAGATGATTAGCTCTCTAACCTATAGGTTTAATAGTTTTACTTTCGAGAAAATAATTTTAACATCATGAGTTCATCTTCTCTTCCAGGGTAGTTTTAGGAGACTGGGTCTCTAGTTTTTATTTTTGGGAAGCCAGTTTCATGGGACTGGAAGGAGGGACAGAGGTAAGTGAAGGAAGGTGGTACCTTGCAGGGCTCCGTGAGGGCCTCAGCTCAGAGGACCAGGTATTAGAAGAATCCAGTCACACCCGTGTTCTCTATTTCTTCAGGGTTTTGTAGTCTCTTAAAGTTCCTAGTAGATGCAGAATGACAAAGCAGAGAAAGCATTACCTTTTTAGTCACACACGTCCTAGAAAGAGGAACTGACTTCTAACTGTAGGACCTGGAACTATGTAGGTAGTCTTTCCAAAATCACAAAATGTGAAGCAAGACTCTCCAGGTACAAGGGACCAAAAGCCAACTCAAATTATGTTAAGTGGACAATGTAACCAGGTCTACCTCTCTCCGTCATTGGATTCCAGAGTTCCTGTACTGTGCGAACAGTATAGAGTTTTCTTCATCTGCTATCCTATAGCATACTGATGGTATCGTGTGCTATATAAAATCCACTAGAGGGAGTAAAACATTAGATAAGAGTGTACCACAACCCAGTTTGTGTATCCTGTATAAATTATATTTGTAACTGTTGCTTACTGTCTATTGCTCCTGATCAATCCCAATTAATTGCTTTAAAATACAAAGACATGAAGACATCACAACTTCCATGTGGAAATCCTCTATTCTGTGGAATAAAGCCCTAAGCCTGGGGCTAGGGATTCTCTGTACTCTTGCTACAAAGCAGTTTCTCAGAATGAGGGTGCCTGTTTTATTTCTAGTTTTCTTTTTATTTGCAACTGAGTCACACTGGCCAAAAGATGCCCCGATCCTTGATTCAGAAGAGATACTTCAACCAAACAACTAATTCTTAATGAAAGTTCAGAGCAATTCCACTGTTCCCAACACTTGACTGATTATATTTAAAGAGACCTTAGAACCTCATCTATGTTACTACTTCTTTGTACCCTGAAGATGATTAGCTCTCTAACCTATAGGTTTAATAGTTTTACTTTCGAGAAAATAATTTTAACATCATGAGTTCATCTTCTCTTCCAGGGTAGTTTTAGGAGACTGGGTCTCTAGTTTTTATTTTTGGGAAGCCAGTTTCATGGGACTGGAAGGAGGGACAGAGGTAAGTGAAGGAAGGTGGTACCTTGCAGGGCTCCGTGAGGGCCTCAGCTCAGAGGACCAGGTATTAGAAGAATCCAGTCACACCCGTGTTCTCTATTTCTTCAGGGTTTTGTAGTCTCTTAAAGTTCCTAGTAGATGCAGAATGACAAAGCAGAGAAAGCATTACCTTTTTAGTCACACACGTCCTAGAAAGAGGAACTGACTTCTAACTGTAGGACCTGGAACTATGTAGGTAGTCTTTCCAAAATCACAAAATGTGAAGCAAGACTCTCCAGGTACAAGGGACCAAAAGCCAACTCAAATTATGTTAAGTGGACAATGTAACCAGGTCTACCTCTCTCCGTCATTGGATTCCAGAGTTCCTGTACTGTGCGCGAACAGTATAGAGTTTTCTTCATTTGCCTGATAGAGGAGGATCTCAAAATGGACTTCATTCCAGAAAAACAATGGTGTTTTTTCTTTCAACAACCATACCTAAAATTCTAGAGGGAGGGAGACTGTCTAAGCCTGAGTATTATGCCCATTCATAATTCCAGGCCTAAGTCAGGTGCCTGCCTTTATGGCCAAGGAGAGAAGATCAATGACTAAGATTGCCAGTTAAAATACAGGATGTCCCATCACATGCGACTTTCAGATGAACAAGCAATGTTTCAGTGTAAGTCCCCTACATTATGAGGGGGACATACCAACACTGAAGTATTTTATCTGAAATTCAACTTTAAATTCTAATTGTCCCCATGAACTCTTTGGTATGTACTTATCTGACAGGCACGTGAGCACACACAGGCACATCCAGAAACTCACACAGAGGCCGTGGAAGTTTCTGCATGCTGTTCTGATCCCTACCGTCTGCACCTCATCCACAGACCCCCGAAGACCGCCCGCCACCACCACCTCCGCAAGCAAACCACTGTCTTCTCTGTGTTGCAGACTGTTCGAGGGACGAGGTAGGGAGGCAACCTTAGACTGTCGATTTTTAAAAAGGTTTTCAAGAGCCAGCTATCAGCGATTACGCACAACTGCACTGTCATCCAAAGGCCTCAGGCCTTGGCCCACAGACTAACCAGAGAGGCAAACACCAAGCCACGCTCAGAACCTCTCTTACACTACAAGATCCCCCCTTCCATCAGGACGAGCCATCTCCTTGGAGGCACCTACGACCCTCTTGCAAACAGCTTACGTCACTAATCCTCCAGAGGCGGCTCAGAGTCAAACTGGTCTACCACCGGAGTCCAGCCTCCTAGAGCCAAAGGATGGTCTTAGCATTCCCAGGTTTACCATCTAAATAACTCAATGACACATGCATAAATTAAGAAAACTACATCAAGATTTTAACGAGCCATGTCAATTACATCCTAGGTGGAAAATAAGTTGAATTGATAAATTAGTAAATGACGGTAAACGTACGGACCGTGCACATGCTTTAAAAAGTAGAGGAGTACAATCTGTATCCGGAAATATAATAATCAAACTCAGATGATTTGAAAACGGCTTATTTACAAAGGTACAGATAAGTAAAGGTTTACTTTTGTTTACAAAGGTGCAGCGCATACAGCTAACGTGGGAACCTAGGGCTGGTCACAACTGGACGGCTTCTGTCTCCGAGCTCTGAGAGATGAGAGGAGGCGGAGACACTCCAGCCCAGAGGGAGCAAGGCACAGAAAGCAGTGCAACGCAACGTGCGGCCTGCGAGGGTTCCACGTTACAAACTCGGGGGTCTCCAACGCGATGAGAGCATAAACATTGAGGGAACATGGGTTACAACTTTTATAACGATGTGACTTTGCTGAGACATCCAATCCTCTAACACCTTCCTACAGAAGGTCCTCAAGATCAGTCCATGATGCAAATGAGAACAAGCCCTGGTCCTTTACTGCGCACGGCTTGAGCAGTGCTGGTGCAGAGAAGGACGCCTGGAGGTGAGCATTCCCTTGGGTTCAGGGACACGGGGATCCCGAGACAACGTGAAGGCAGGAGCCAGGGAATGAAACACTTGGACCTCACTCTTCCCTCCTGGCTCCTGCCAGTGCAACCCGCAGGCCAAAGCCAGCTGGAAGCCAGAGACAGGGGAAGGCAGGTCCTGCTTCTACCCAAGCCATCTCTTAAGGACAAAACAAAAGCATCAGTAAAGCACAAATAATAATAGTAACAACAATAATAAAAAGCTGAAAGTCTTTCTACAACACCTGGTGAGGACTGGGGTATTTATTTGCCAACTGTCTGGCATGCTAATTACTTGTGATGATTTCATAGTGTTTCCATTTTCTTGGGTTAAATGGTGGAACCCAGAAGTCCCTTTCTCATATGTTTCTGGATAACATGCACTAGAAAAGGCACTCTCTTTTAAGAGCTGGAGCATGGAAGGAAAATGGCAGACATCTTGCTGCAGTGACATGGCTTCTTCCCATCACTCAATCAAAAACTATTTTCAAAAAAAAAAAAGAATCTACAAGCAACTCAGACAACTCAGCACTGGAAAAATGAACAACCCAATCAAAAAATGGGAAAAGGACCTAAACAGACACCTCTCCAAAGAGGACAAACAGATGGCCCAAAAGCACATGAAATGATGCTCAACTTCACTTATAATTAGAGAAATACAAATCAAAACTACAATGAGATATCACCTCACACCCGTCAGAATGGCCATCATCCACAAATTGACAGACAATAAATGCTGGAGAGGGTGCAGAGAAAAGGGAACACTCCTGCATAGCTGGTGAGAATGTAAATTGATACAGCCACTATGGAAGACAGTATGAAGATTTCTTAAAACACTAAAAATAGAAGCACCATACCACCCAGCAATCCCACTCTGATGAAATCAAATCTGAAAGAAGCACCTGTACCCCAATGTTTATTGCAGCTCTCTATACAATAGCTAGAACATGGAAGCAATCTAGATGCCCATCAACGAATGAATGGATCCAAAAGCTCTGGTACATACATACAATGGAATACTACACAGCTGTAAAGAGAAATGCAGAAGAATCAGCCCTCATGAGGTGGCTGGATCTAGAACGTATCATAAAAAGTGAAGTCAGTCAGAAAGAGAAGGACAAATACAGTATATTAACACATATATATGGAGTCTAGTAGGATGGTGATGATGGCACACGCAGTGAAGTGATGGAAAGACAGACATGGACAGTGGACATGTGGACATTGTGGGGAAGGAACAGTGGGTGAGAGGCGTAAAGGAAGTAGCATGAAGGCCTGTATTGTCATAAGTGAAGAAAATAGCTCTAGTCATTGCTCTGTGAGAAAGGGGGATACTTCAGGGGTGCTGTGTGATGGTTCTACAACACCTGGTGAGGACTGGGGTATTTATTTGCCAACTGTCTGGCATGCTAATTACTTGTGATGATTTCATAGTGTTTCCATTTTCTTGGGTTAAATGGTGGAACCCAGAAGTCCCTTTCTCATATGTTTCTGGATAACATGCACTAGAAAAGGCACTCTCTTTTAAGAGCTGGAGCATGGAAGGAAAATGGCAGACATCTTGCTGCAGTGACATGGCTTCTTCCCATCACTCAATCAAAAACTATTTTCAAAAAAAAAAAAGAATCTACAAGCAACTCAGACAACTCAGCACTGGAAAAATGAACAACCCAATCAAAAAATGGGAAAAGGACCTAAACAGACACCTCTCCAAAGAGGACAAACAGATGGCCCAAAAGCACATGAAATGATGCTCAACTTCACTTATAATTAGAGAAATACAAATCAAAACTACAATGAGATATCACCTCACACCCGTCAGAATGGCCATCATCCACAAATTGACAGACAATAAATGCTGGAGAGGGTGCAGAGAAAAGGGAACACTCCTGCATAGCTGGTGAGAATGTAAATTGATACAGCCACTATGGAAGACAGTATGAAGATTTCTTAAAACACTAAAAATAGAAGCACCATACCACCCAGCAATCCCACTCTGATGAAATCAAATCTGAAAGAAGCACCTGTACCCCAATGTTTATTGCAGCTCTCTATACAATAGCTAGAACATGGAAGCAATCTAGATGCCCATCAACGAATGAATGGATCCAAAAGCTCTGGTACATACATACAATGGAATACTACACAGCTGTAAAGAGAAATGCAGAAGAATCAGCCCTCATGAGGTGGCTGGATCTAGAACGTATCATAAAAAGTGAAGTCAGTCAGAAAGAGAAGGACAAATACAGTATATTAACACATATATATGGAGTCTAGTAGGATGGTGATGATGGCACACGCAGTGAAGTGATGGAAAGACAGACATGGACAGTGGACATGTGGACATTGTGGGGAAGGAACAGTGGGTGAGAGGCGTAAAGGAAGTAGCATGAAGGCCTGTATTGTCATAAGTGAAGAAAATAGCTCTAGTCATTGCTCTGTGAGAAAGGGGGATACTTCAGGGGTGCTGTGTGATGGTTCGGATGGGTGGGATTTACGTATGACTAAGCTGGGAACATAGATATCTGTAAACAACAAAACTCTGTAAAAGTTAAAAGCAAAATAAAGGTTTAGAAAAAAAAAAAAGGTCAACGCATGAAGAAAGATAACCTAATTTGGCATTCCCTCTTAACAAAGCAGAAATTTTGTGAAAAATCTTGATTATACAGCCCAAGTGAGATACTGCATGAAACCAAGGCAGAATAAATTAAAACTTTGGAATTAAAAAAAAAAGAAAAACGAATTTCAATTTTGCTATAATAAGAGTTCGCAGACCTGAGTGATTTGAAGTCCCACAAAATTGTACAAATTTCAGTTAGGGTATTATCCTCGGAGGGCCCGACTTACAGGTTAAAAGGCGTTATGAGAGAGACTTGGTCTGCAGACAATGGCTGAAGTTGTAGTCCTCATTTCTTGACTGCCAGTCCCATAGGCTCTGGCCTGTTTATCTAGCCATCACAATCGCATAAGCAAGCTCTTTGCCCTAAGGGTCTTAACGTCGATCCATCTGTCTGTCTGCCTGCCTCTCTGTCCCTCCTTCTGGCTCTGCCTCTCTAACTGAACCCTGGCAGATGACATGACTGCTTATGTTTGAGCAGGCAGGGAAGGAAGGCTGACTCCAGTCTCTGAGCCCCTCTTTCACACCAGTCAATGTCGCCCTCTTCAGATCCAGCCTGCTGGGACCCTTCGTGTCCTTCCCGTGACCCTCACCGCCACAGGCAGCTCCTGCCTGCCAATAAAGGAAGATCTCAAGGGCAAGGAAGGGCACTGCTCAAAGAACCCACAAGAACGGCTTGCGGGAGGAGAGGGTGGTGGGAAAGAGTGGATGGAAAGACTGGAGTGGACAATGCGCACAGGAAGGCAGGGGAAGCGGGGTGAGGAAGCAGGATGGATGGCAGAAAAAGCACAGCAGGGAAGGCCTGGAGGCGGGGACGGAGTAGAGGAGTGAGGAGGAGGAGCAGGCTGGCGGGGACACCTACGTTTAACTCTGTCCTCCTGGGCCAGGTGGCCTCCACGCAGCCCGGGTTACTAAGCATGGCTGTCCCCACTGGCAAGTCACCCTACCCCCCGGTCATAACTTAGCTTTGGAGGCCCACCCCATACTTGTGTGACTGCCTTTTTGATAACCAGTTTTTATTATTTTCAGATTTTCATTATCTTTTACCGTTAAAAAAGCTTGACGGTGTGCTTACTTTAAATTTTCTTCTGTAAAAGAAAGGCACAAAATAGGGGATCTAATATGCTCCCACTTACGTAAAACAAGGGGCATATGTTCACATACACCTGTGCACACAGACTGAGAGGAGTGGGTTCTGCCCCAGGGAGGAGAACTAGGAAAGGTGCGGGTCAGAGCTGGAAAGGGTGCTTTTCACACGACACCTTGTGAGGTTCAACTCCCATGTGTACCTGTTAGTATTTTTTAAACAATACAAACTCACTTATGAACACAGTCTCACCGTATACGTTAGTCCGTCTATCAGCTACCACGGCAACACACCCTTGGATACAAGGGAGATAGGCACACCAGGCAGCTACCGCAGTTCTTACCAACTTCTGAAGACTCTCCAAAGCGTAACCTGCTAGGGCAGCAAGGCAATACTCGCCATAGAGGTATTTCAGCTGATAATATACTTCCTCCTTAGCACATACAGGACGTGTGCCCGTCAGCTGAATGAGCAGTAGTGATTACGCTCACCACTGGCAGGGCCACACATTCGGATGGAAAAGGAGACACTCCAATCACCCACAGAGCCAAGATTTCTGGACTAGCTTCAGTGAGCACTCCAGAACAAAGGGAACACAGCTTGTCGCCATTTAAATAGAAACCAGGCATCTCTGCTTAGGATGTGCACCAGCACAAAGCTGTCCCCATGGCTGAAGAGGCCACAGAGGTGAGACTCATCATGGAGGGGGCTTCCTTGCTCTCTGGTTTTTTTTTTTTTTCCTCCAGCAAAAATGTGTATCATGAGCTTTGGTTTAAATGATTATCTACGGTCTCTAGAATCATGGCAGCCAAGGGGAACGAGAGCACATCAAGTTATTTTCTGTGTTAGAAAAGCCACAGAGAAGCCTTGTGTGATTACGGAGTAATGGATCTGAATGAGAGTGCGGCCTGCCAGCTGGAAGCACTGGGGAAAAGCTCTTGGTGGTAAAGCAACTACGTGTCTTGAGAAAATGACTCGTACGTGGTGCAGGCCCAATGGAATTTGCTTAATAAGTTGCACATTTGTCATTGTAAGTCAGTTCTGTGGGTGCCAGGAGACATAACTTCTTCATTATATAATCAAATATTTGTCCTTGCTGGAAAATGAGCACAAAAGAATGAAGAATGTTAGCCACTCCGCTGTTTCCAAAACCCTTTCTCTGGCCAAGTGGGTGTTCTGAATTGAGCCTTCATCCCGGGAACATTCTGAAAACGAGTGCTGGCACTGGACTTCGGTCCCTCTGCCACTTATCTCTGCCTCTTCTCTGGGAGTTGGACTCTAAGCAGACTGACAGGAAGGGTAGACAGAAGAGATTTGTTCATGCTCTTAGGCAGAGGTGGGAAGTCAGAACATTCCAAATTTTTCAAATTGCAGGCTTTTCTCTATTTGGCCACAGACTCTGTCAGTCACAGCAACATGTTAATTACCTGGAGGAATTTAGAGACAAGACATTTTCATTTTTGGAGATCATTTTTTTAGTCTTATGGTGTTCACACTCTTGTGTGCTCGGTTCTATAATCTTAGAAGGCTTCTTCCAAGAAAAACAGAACTTTTCATTTCTCCTAAGGAAGCTTTTGGTTAATCTTACATGTTTTGATATTAACTAAGTTGGGAATTTCTATTGGTATTCATTTTTGCTTCAGACCGGGCAAACATGTGTTAATCACTCGATTTGCTCCAAGGAAAAGACCTTTAAAACTGAACTTCCTACACATTTATTCAGAAGGCAACTGGAAGATGCTAATGTGTTTTCCGTAGATGAGGTATCTCGAAAGGGGCCCTCACCCCGATCTAGAAGTAGCACACTTGTCACTGTAGGTCAGTCCTTTCCAGGGTGGAGAGGCCACAGGTGAAGCAGAAACACAAAACACATTCCGGAATGTGTTTACTTCCCTTTTATCAAAGGGTCCTGTCATAGGTCCACCCCCTACACCAACCACTGACAACAGAAACTGGGGGCACCTGTGATTAGCTCACACCAAACCGGGGTGGGCTCTAGAACTGAGACTAAGTCATAAAGGGCAGGAACATTTTAATTCCAAAATCTGATTCTAATCATTCCCTCAGTCTCCCGAGAAAAATCCCCGGGACCAACTGGTTTGCTTAATAAGTTGCACATTTGTCATTGTAAGTCAGTTCTGTGGGTGCCAGGAGACATAACTTCTTCATTATATAATCAAATATTTGTCCTTGCTGGAAAATGAGCACAAAAGAATGAAGAATGTTAGCCACTCCGCTGTTTCCAAAACCCTTTCTCTGGCCAAGTGGGTGTTCTGAATTGAGCCTTCATCCCGGGAACATTCTGAAAACGAGTGCTGGCACTGGACTTCGGTCCCTCTGCCACTTATCTCTGCCTCTTCTCTGGGAGTTGGACTCTAAGCAGACTGACAGGAAGGGTAGACAGAAGAGATTTGTTCATGCTCTTAGGCAGAGGTGGGAAGTCAGAACATTCCAAATTTTTCAAATTGCAGGCTTTTCTCTATTTGGCCACAGACTCTGTCAGTCACAGCAACATGTTAATTACCTGGAGGAATTTAGAGACAAGACATTTTCATTTTTGGAGATCATTTTTTTAGTCTTATGGTGTTCACACTCTTGTGTGCTCGGTTCTATAATCTTAGAAGGCTTCTTCCAAGAAAAACAGAACTTTTCATTTCTCCTAAGGAAGCTTTTGGTTAATCTTACATGTTTTGATATTAACTAAGTTGGGAATTTCTATTGGTATTCATTTTTGCTTCAGACCGGGCAAACATGTGTTAATCACTCGATTTGCTCCAAGGAAAAGACCTTTAAAACTGAACTTCCTACACATTTATTCAGAAGGCAACTGGAAGATGCTAATGTGTTTTCCGTAGATGAGGTATCTCGAAAGGGGCCCTCACCCGATCTAGAAGTAGCACACTTGTCACTGTAGGTCAGTCCTTTCCAGGGTGGAGAGGCCACAGGTGAAGCAGAAACACAAAACACATTCCGGAATGTGTTTACTTCCCTTTTATCAAAGGGTCCTGTCATAGGTCCACCCCCTACACCAACCACTGACAACAGAAACTGGGGGCACCTGTGATTAGCTCACACCAAACCGGGGTGGGCTCTAGAACTGAGACTAAGTCATAAAGGGCAGGAACATTTTAATTCCAAAATCTGATTCTAATCATTCCCTCAGTCTCCCGAGAAAAATCCCCGGGACCAACTGGTTTTCAGCTATTCAGCACAGACCTCATCTGGTTTTAGGAAAGCATTTTTGCAACAATGCAACGATTTGGGTATTCAGATGACACCACCCTATATATGCAGAAAACTAAGAGGAACTAAAGAGCTTCCTAATGAGGGTAAAGGAGGAGAGTGAAAAAGCTGGCTTAAAACTCAACATTACCCTACTAGAATAGCGGAACTAAAAACAAAAATGAACACATGGGACCTAATGAAACTTAAAGCCTCTATACAGCAAAAGAAATTACAAAAAAGGTGAACAGACAACCCACAGAATGGAAGAAAATAATAGCAAATGAAACAACAGACAAAGAATTAATCTCCAAAATCTACAAGCAACTCAGACAATTCAGCACCAGAAAAATGAACAACCCAATGAAAAAATGGGAAAAGGACCTAAACAGACACCTCTCCAAAGAGGACATACAGATAGCCAAAAAACACATGCAATGATGCTTAACCTCATTTATTATTAGAGAAATGCAAATCAAAACTACAATGAGATATCACCTCACACCCGTCAGAATGGCCATCATCCACAAATCAACAGACAATAAATGCTGGAGAGGCTGCAGAGAAAAGGGAACCCTCCTGCATTGCTGGTGGGAATGTAAACTGATACAGCCTCTATGGAAGACAGTATGGGGATTCCTTAAAAAACTAAAAATAGAAGCACCATACCACCCAGCAATCCTACACATTTATTCAGAAGGCAACTGGAAGATGCTAATGTGTTTTCCGTAGATGAGGTATCTCGAAAGGGCCCTCACCCGATCTAGAAGTAGCACACTTGTCACTGTAGGTCAGTCCTTTCCAGGGTGGAGAGGCCACAGGTGAAGCAGAAACACAAAACACATTCCGGAATGTGTTTACTTCCCTTTTATCAAAGGGTCCTGTCATAGGTCCACCCCCTACACCAACCACTGACAACAGAAACTGGGGGCACCTGTGATTAGCTCACACCAAACCGGGGTGGGCTCTAGAACTGAGACTAAGTCATAAAGGGCAGGAACATTTTAATTCCAAAATCTGATTCTAATCATTCCCTCAGTCTCCCGAGAAAAATCCCCGGGACCAACTGGTTTTCAGCTATTCAGCACAGACCTCATCTGGTTTTAGGAAAGCATTTTTGCAACAATGCAACGATTTGGGTATTCAGATGACACCACCCTATATATGCAGAAAACTAAGAGGAACTAAAGAGCTTCCTAATGAGGGTAAAGGAGGAGAGTGAAAAAGCTGGCTTAAAACTCAACATTACCCTACTAGAATAGCGGAACTAAAAACAAAAATGAACACATGGGACCTAATGAAACTTAAAGCCTCTATACAGCAAAAGAAATTACAAAAAAGGTGAACAGACAACCCACAGAATGGAAGAAAATAATAGCAAATGAAACAACAGACAAAGAATTAATCTCCAAAATCTACAAGCAACTCAGACAATTCAGCACCAGAAAAATGAACAACCCAATGAAAAAATGGGAAAAGGACCTAAACAGACACCTCTCCAAAGAGGACATACAGATAGCCAAAAAACACATGCAATGATGCTTAACCTCATTTATTATTAGAGAAATGCAAATCAAAACTACAATGAGATATCACCTCACACCCGTCAGAATGGCCATCATCCACAAATCAACAGACAATAAATGCTGGAGAGGCTGCAGAGAAAAGGGAACCCTCCTGCATTGCTGGTGGGAATGTAAACTGATACAGCCTCTATGGAAGACAGTATGGGGATTCCTTAAAAAACTAAAAATAGAAGCACCATACCACCCAGCAATCCCACTCTTAGGCTTATACCCTGATGAAATCAAAACTGAAAGAAGCACCTGTACCCCAATGTTCATTGCAGCTCTCTATACAATAGCCAGAACATGGAAGCAACCTAGATGTCCATCGATGAATGAATGGATACAGATGCCGTGAATGGAATACTACACAGCTGTAAAAAGAAATGCAGAAGACTCAGTCCTAATGAGGTGGCTGGATCTAGAACCTATCATAAAAAGTGAAGTAAGTCAAAAAGAGAAGGACAAATACAGTATTCTAACACACATATACAGAATCTAGTAAGATGGTCATGATAACACACACAGTGAAGCAATGGAAAAAAAGACAAAGAGAACAGACTTATGGACATTGTGGGGAACGAACAGTGGGTGGGAGGCATAGAGGGAGTAACCTGGAAACCTGTACTATCGTATGTGAAAAAGACAGCTATTGTTGTTACACTGTGGGAATGAGGGATCCTGCAGGGTGCGGTGTGACGGCCTGGAGGGGTGGGATGGGGAGGACTGGCAGGGGTGGGGGAGGGGACAGGGATATGCTTATGACTGACCTGGGAACATGCATGTATGTGAACAACAGAACTCTGTAAAAATATCTTTAAAAATTAAAAAATTAATGAGAAAGGAAAAAAACCCCTCAACATTCAAAAAACAAAAGTCACAGCATCCAGTCCCATCACTTCATGGCAAATAGATGGGCAAACACCGGAAACAATGACAAAATTTATTTTCTTGGGCTCCAAAATCACTGTAGATGGCGACTACAGCCATGAAATTAAAAGACACTTGCTCCTTGGAAGAAAAGCTACAACAAACTTAAGAGTATTGAAAAGCAGAGATAACACTTTGCCGACAAAGTCTGTATAGTCAAAGCTATGGTTTTTCCCAGTAGTCATGTATGGATGTGAGTGTTGGACCATAAAGAAGGCTGAGTGCCTAAGAATTGATGTTTTCAAACTGTGGTGTTGGAGAAGATTCTTGGGAGTCCCTTGGACAGCAAGGAGATCAAACAAGTCAATCCTAAAGGAAACCAATGCTGAATATTCATTGGAAGAACTGATGCTGAAGCTGAAGCTCCAATACTTTGGCCTGATGTGAAGAGACAACTTACTGGAAAAGACCCTGATGTTGGAAAAAATCAAAGGCAAAAGGAAAAGAGGATGACAGAGGACGAGATGGTTGGATGGCATCAATGAGTCAATGGACATGGGATTGGGCAGGCTCTGGGAGGTGGGGGGGGGGACAGGGAGGCCTGGCGTGCTGCAGTCCACAGGGTTGCAAAGAGTTGGACACAACCGAGCAATTGAACTGACTGACTGAACAACTTCTAGCAGTTTTTAGTATGGAGGCCTCTAATTTATGATACAGCAGCATCTGCACATATTCGGGGAGAAGAAGCAGTGTCAGTGTTAGAGATAGATGGTTTTGGTTTATAGACAATGCTTGGTGAACATGAGTTCACAGCCACCTTGCTGTAACTCTTTGGCCACTTTGGATGCCTGCTCAGCCCCAAGACAAGAGTCCTTGCGTAGCTGCCTTCACCTCCTTCACCCTCCCTTCTCATCTATAAAATGAAGATTATAAGACCTACTTTCAAAGGCTGAGAGGACTGTGACAAAATTGTATGTACAGAGCTTAATATGATAACCAGTCCCTTATATTAACAGTAATAGGCACTCCAAAGTCATCTCCTATTTTTTTGTGTGTGTTTATATATAAGCAAACCTTAAGAAACCCAGCAAATAAGAATTCTGAAAAAATTTTAGCCAATGAAAACAGAAATTTGAATTTGTTCATCGGACTACTTGAGCATTCAAGAATCAGAGTAACCATGTGATGCATAAGCGCAACTCTCTATTTTAAAAACTCACACCAGCAAGACTCACTGGCAGCCAATAAAACCATTAATACATACACCTGTATCATTAATATCCACGGCCATGGTGACAATGCATGAACTAGGTTCACCCTAAGTTCTTATAAATAAACTGCACTTCTACGGTTTTTAAGGTCAGAGAATAGGAAGCAGAATTTGGTCCAGTATATAATGTATTCAACATGATTAATAAAATTGCCAAATAAAATTGGTGTGAGAAGATTCTTGGGAGTCCCTTGGACAGCAAGGAGATCAAACAAGTCAATCCTAAAGGAAACCAATGCTGAATATTCATTGGAAGAACTGATGCTGAAGCTGAAGCTCCAATACTTTGGCCTGATGTGAAGAGACAACTTACTGGAAAAGACCCTGATGTTGGAAAAAATCAAAGGCAAAAGGAAAAGAGGATGACAGAGGACGAGATGGTTGGATGGCATCAATGAGTCAATGGACATGGGATTGGGCAGGCTCTGGGAGGTGGGGGGGGGGACAGGGAGGCCTGGCGTGCTGCAGTCCACAGGGTTGCAAAGAGTTGGACACAACCGAGCAATTGAACTGACTGACTGAACAACTTCTAGCAGTTTTTAGTATGGAGGCCTCTAATTTATGATACAGCAGCATCTGCACATATTCGGGGAGAAGAAGCAGTGTCAGTGTTAGAGATAGATGGTTTTGGTTTATAGACAATGCTTGGTGAACATGAGTTCACAGCCACCTTGCTGTAACTCTTTGGCCACTTTGGATGCCTGCTCAGCCCCAAGACAAGAGTCCTTGCGTAGCTGCCTTCACCTCCTTCACCCTCCCTTCTCATCTATAAAATGAAGATTATAAGACCTACTTTCAAAGGCTGAGAGGACTGTGACAAAATTGTATGTACAGAGCTTAATATGATAACCAGTCCCTTATATTAACAGTAATAGGCACTCCAAAGTCATCTCCTATTTTTTTGTGTGTGTTTATATATAAGCAAACCTTAAGAAACCCAGCAAATAAGAATTCTGAAAAAATTTTAGCCAATGAAAACAGAAATTTGAATTTGTTCATCGGACTACTTGAGCATTCAAGAATCAGAGTAACCATGTGATGCATAAGCGCAACTCTCTATTTTAAAAACTCACACCAGCAAGACTCACTGGCAGCCAATAAAACCATTAATACATACACCTGTATCATTAATATCCACGGCCATGGTGACAATGCATGAACTAGGTTCACCCTAAGTTCTTATAAATAAACTGCACTTCTACGGTTTTTAAGGTCAGAGAATAGGAAGCAGAATTTGGTCCAGTATATAATGTATTCAACATGATTAATAAAATTGCCAAATAAAATTGGTGTGAGAAAACAAAATCTTTTAGACAAAAACTACATCTGAACCAAAACAAAACGATTTTTAAAACCACATATTTTGTTAGTTCTATTCAACTTACTCATTAGAGAACATTTTTAAGAGCACAAGATTTAATTTGATCACAAAGTTTCCATATTATTCTTGAATTTTATGAAAGAAGCCATTCCATTTATGCTACTTTTAAGAATAAAGAAGTTTCTCCTTAATGACACTTACCATTTTGTCTTCTGATTAACTTCCTTCCTGTTCTGGTCCTTAAGAAAATGTTATAATGATATCAAGAAGCTTTAGAATGGCACATTTACTGCCAGGAAGTTTCTAAATGTCTTTTCATTTTTAGATGAATCACTACTGGTTGAATTTTAAAATTACAAAAGCTGGTTCTGTTGTATTACGGGTTTTCCAATTGTATTGGTAAATTCAGAATTGCAACATAACCTCCATATAATGTCCTAATCCATAAGCCTCCACTAAAGAACTACTTCTTTCCCATGCTCTACCAGGAAAGCAAGTTAACACAAGTTTTACATGTGGAAAAGCCTGCTGAACTCATTTACTTTCATGGGAGAATGGGCAGAAAAGTGGAAGGAGAGGAAGGAACTCCCTTTACAATGAATTCTAATTCACCCCTGCGCGCTTGGCAGTCACTTAGGCTCATGTCTGAGTTTGTGTGACCTGTTGGACTGTAGCCGGCTAGGCTCCTCTGTCCATGTGATTTTTTTCAGGCAAAAATACTGGAGTGGGTTGCCATTTCCTTCTCCAGGGGATCCTAACCAAGGGATCAAACCCGCGTCTCCAGTGTCTCCTAGCAATGCAGGCAGATTCTTTTCCTGCTGGGCCATCAGGGAAGCCATAAACCAAGCCACATGCAGACACTATAGGGTTTAAGACTGTAGGCTCTGGCGTAAATCAATAAAGGGGGGAAATAAGCTTCCTCCCTATTTGTAGCGGCAAATACACCATGCTGGAAGCTCTTAACAATAGGAGAGGACTACCCTGGTGGTGCAGTGGATAAGAATCCTGCTGCCAATGCAGGGGACGTGAGTTCAAGCCCTGGTCCAAGAAGATTCCACCTGCCTTGGGGCACCTAAGCCTGTGAGCCACAACTACTGATGCCGTGTCCTGCAACTACTGAAGACCATGCACCGAGAGCCTGTGCTCCTCAGCAGGAGAGGTCACTGCACGGAGAAGCCCATACTCTCCAGCAAAGAGTAGCCCCTGCTCACCGCGACGAGAGAAAGCCCAGCAAAGAAACAAACACTCGGCATAGCCAAATAAATAAAATAAGAAAACAACAGGGGAATCTGGATGAGAGGTATAATGGAGAGTGGACTTACTCTTTGCAATCTTTTTGTAAATCTATAACTAATTTAAGTGGAAAGTTTATTTTTTTATTTTTTAAAAAGAAACCTGGATGTGACCTCTGGCTCTGCCACGTGTTATCTTTGCTAACCATGAGCATTTTATTTAATTTCTCTAAGCCTCAATTTCATTTACCCAAAAAGTCATACCCAACAATGAAAAACTGAATGCCTTACCACTAAATCAGGAACATGACAAGGATGCCCACTTTCCCTGCTCCTGTTTAACATAGTCTTGAAAGTCCTAGCAACAGAAATCAGACAAGAAAAAGAAATAAAATGTATCCAAATCAGAAGAGAAGAGGTAAAACTGTCACTATCTGCAGGTGAAAAGATACTCTAGAGAGAGGGCCCTAGAGTCTCCACCCAACATCTATTAGAACTGATAGGTGAATTCAACATGGTCACAGGATACAAGATTAATATACAGAAGTCTATTGTATTTTTACACCCTGATAGTGAAATATCAGAAAGAGGAAGGAAAAAACAACACTGTGCAAAGCCACATGAAAAACGAACGATGGCTTGCATTGGGGAATAAGCTTCCTCCCAAATCTTTTCCTGCTGGGCCATCAGGAAGCCATAAACCAAGCCACATGCAGACACTATAGGGTTTAAGACTGTAGGCTCTGGCGTAAATCAATAAAGGGAAATAAGCTTCCTCCCTATTTGTAGCGGCAAATACACCATGCTGGAAGCTCTTAACAATAGGAGAGGACTACCCTGGTGGTGCAGTGGATAAGAATCCTGCTGCCAATGCAGGGGACGTGAGTTCAAGCCCTGGTCCAAGAAGATTCCACCTGCCTTGGGGCACCTAAGCCTGTGAGCCACAACTACTGATGCCGTGTCCTGCAACTACTGAAGACCATGCACCGAGAGCCTGTGCTCCTCAGCAGGAGAGGTCACTGCACGGAGAAGCCCATACTCTCCAGCAAAGAGTAGCCCCTGCTCACCGCGACGAGAGAAAGCCCAGCAAAGAAACAAACACTCGGCATAGCCAAATAAATAAAATAAGAAAACAACAGGGGAATCTGGATGAGAGGTATAATGGAGAGTGGACTTACTCTTTGCAATCTTTTTGTAAATCTATAACTAATTTAAGTGGAAAGTTTATTTTTTTATTTTTTAAAAAGAAACCTGGATGTGACCTCTGGCTCTGCCACGTGTTATCTTTGCTAACCATGAGCATTTTATTTAATTTCTCTAAGCCTCAATTTCATTTACCCAAAAAGTCATACCCAACAATGAAAAACTGAATGCCTTACCACTAAATCAGGAACATGACAAGGATGCCCACTTTCCCTGCTCCTGTTTAACATAGTCTTGAAAGTCCTAGCAACAGAAATCAGACAAGAAAAAGAAATAAAATGTATCCAAATCAGAAGAGAAGAGGTAAAACTGTCACTATCTGCAGGTGAAAAGATACTCTAGAGAGAGGGCCCTAGAGTCTCCACCCAACATCTATTAGAACTGATAGGTGAATTCAACATGGTCACAGGATACAAGATTAATATACAGAAGTCTATTGTATTTTTACACCCTGATAGTGAAATATCAGAAAGAGGAAGGAAAAAACAACACTGTGCAAAGCCACATGAAAAACAACCTAGGAATAAACCACGTGTAGTTGTGTCTCGGAGACCGGTAGCGCTTGCGGCATGGCTGACCAACTGGCTGCAGAGCAGGTTGCAGAGCAGACTGCAGAATTCAAAGGTTTTCCCCTATTTGACAAGGATGGAGATGGAACTATAGCAACAAAGGAACTGGGAACTGTCATGAGCTCTCTTGGGCAGAATCCCACAGAAGTAGGGTTACAGGACATGATGAATGAAGTCGATGCTGATGGTAACGGCACAGTGGATTTCCCAGAATTTCTGACGATGATGGCAAGAAAAATGAAAGACACAGGCAGTGAAGAAGAAATTAGAGAAGCATTCTGTGTGTTTGATAAGGACGGTAACGGCTGTATGAGTGCAGCAGAGCTCCGCTATGTGATGACAAACCTTGGAGAGAAGTTAACAGATAAAGAGGTTGATGAAATGATCAGGAAAGCAGATATAGATGGTGATGGTCAAGTAAACTATGAAGAGTTTGTACAAATGACGACAGCAAAGTGAAGACACTGTACAGAATGTGTTAAATTTCTTGTACAAAACTGTTTATTTGCCTTTTGTTTGTAACTTATCTGTAAAAGGTTTCCCCCTACTGTCAAAAAAAATATGCATGTATAGTAATTAGGACTTTACTCCTCCATGTTTTCTTCCCTTATCTTACTGTCATTGTCCTGGAACCTTATCTTTGAAAACTGATCAAGTAACATGTTGCATGTGGCTTACTCTGGCTATATCTAAGCCCTTCTGCACATCTCAACTTAGATGGGATTGGTCAAATGAGGGAACATCTGGGTTATGCCTTTTTTTTTTTAAGTAGCTTTCTTTAGGAGCTGTCAGTATGTTGTTGTTCACATGTGGAATTGTAACTCTGTGTGGACTATGGACAGTCAACAATATCTACTTAAAGAAGAACTACTGCAAAACAGGTGTTTTGTCCAGGTTCTCGTACACTATCTTTTGTACTGCTGGTTCTGTACCAGAAACATTTCATTGTTTTAACTTGCTTTTCAAACTTGGTTTTAGCTACTTAAAGAAAATCTGCTTATGGCACAATTTGCCTCAGATCCATTCCAAGTTGTCTATTTGTTTTCCAATTTAAAAAATTACAATTAAAAAAATAAAACTAGGAATAAACTTAACCAAGGAGGTGAAAGCCCCTATGCTGAAAACTGTAAAATGTTAAAGAAACTGAAGATAATTCAAAGAAATGGCAAGACATCCCATGCTCTTGAACTGGAAGAATATTGTTAAAATGGGCATACTACTCAATGCAATCTACAGATTAAATGCTATCCCTATCAAAATACCAGTGACATTTTTTTTTCCCACAGAACTAGAATAATCCTAAAATTTACATTAAGGCAAAAAGTCCTAGCAAATACGAGGAAAAAGAACAAAGATGGAGGCTTAACCCTTTTAGATTTCAGAGTATGCTACAAAATTAATCAGAGAGTGTCATATTGGCACAAGGACATATAGATCAATCAATGGAACAGAATAGAGAGTCAAGAAATAAACCCATGCAACTGTGGTCAATTACTCTATGACCAAAAAAGCAAGAAAAAAATAACGGAGACAAGACCATCTTTTCAAGTGGTATTGGGAAAGCTTGGATAGCTACATGTCAATCACTGAAATTAAAACACACCCTCACATCACATACAAAAATAAACTCAAAATGGTTTAAAAACCTAAATTAAGTTATAGCACCACAAAACTGCTAAAAGAGAACACAGGCAAAACACTTTGACATAAATTGTAGCAATACTTTGTTAGATAAGCCTTCTAAGACAAAAGAAATAAAAGCAAAAAGAAACAAATGAGACCTAATCGAAGAAAACAAACCAAAGTGAAAAAATCCTATAGAAATGGAGAAAATATTTGTAAATATTTGTAAATGATACAACAAATGATACAAATGATAATATCCAAAATACATAAACAGCTTATACAATTCAATATCAAAAACCAAACAACTGAGTCAAAAAATGGATGGAAGACTTGGATAGACATTTCTCCTAAGAAGATATACAGATGACCAAGAGGCACATGGAAAGATGCTTCAACATCACTAATTAGAGAAATGCAAAGCTTCACTAATTAGAGAAAATGCAGACTAGAGAAATGCGGTCTATAGTGAGCTATCACCTTACACCTGTCAGAATGGCTATGGTCAATAAGCCCACAAAAAACACATGTAAGAGACACTGTGGAGAAAAGGGAACCCTTGTACACTTGAGAACATAAACTGGTGCAGTCACTATGGAAAACACTATGAGGTTTCCTTTAAACACTAAAAGTAAGCTACCTTATGATCCAGCAATTCCATTTCTAGGCATATATCTGGAAATGAAAAAAAAAACAAAGATTAATTCGAAAGATACACGCACCCCCATGTTCACAACAGCACCACTCACAATACCCAAGACACGGAAGCAACCCAGGTGCCCATCAACAGAAAACTGGCATGGGAAGATGTGGTATGCACATAAATCGAACATTACTCAGCATAAAAAAGAATGAAATACCGCCATTGGCAGCAACGCGGCTTGACCCACAGAATATTATGCTTAGTGACATAAGTCAGAGAAAGACAAAGAGTGGCATGTGGAATCTAAAAAATGATACAAATGAATGTACATACAAAACAGAAGCAGACTCACAGAAATAACCTATGGCTACCAAGGGGCAGGGATGGGAGGGAAAATCAGGGGTATGGGATTAACAGATATAAACTACTACACATGAACAAGCAATAAGGATGTAAGGCACCGGATATTTTACCTAATATCTTGTAATAACCTATAATGGCATATAGTCTGAAAAAAAACCCCTGAATCACTATACTGTACAGCTGAAACAGACATCTTATTGCAAATCCACGATACTTCAACTTAAAAAAAAAAAAAGTGCCCACGTGGGGCCTACGTCAGAAGCCTGTTGTGCGGATTAGATGAGCTAGCGAAGTGCCTGGCACAAGGCTCAGCAAGAAGTCACTGTCTGTAAATTAGTCATAATCATGAGTGAGCCCACCAAAGGACCAGGCACTGCAGGATTCAAGGGAGCATGTCCACTAAAACTCACCACGTCCTGAGTCCCCAGAACGTGCTGGCAGCACAAACAATCTTCACAGTCACCCAGCTCTAAAGCTCTTAGGTGCTTCTCTTTCCCCTGACCTTGTATTCAATCAGAAAGCAGATCCTGTTAAACCTGTGGCCATAATATTCTCAATTTGTCACCTCTCTTTCAACATTTCCATCCTGGCTCTGGCCTTGCTCCTGCCTGAACAAACCAGGGCACTGTCCTCTTGTTCTCCTTTTGTCTGTTCCGTGCAAGCCTGCCTAGAGCATGGCCTCACCAAACTCTCTCAATCATGCTACCTAACCTTCCATGACTCTCCTTTTGTTCTTTATGAACTGTACTTCTTATTCTTTGGCTTTGGAATTCAAGATCACCCATGATCTAGCTTCAACTCACTTTTCCAATTGTATCTCCCACTCCTTCCCTTCATTTACTAATTTTTTAATTTTTTTTTAATTTATCTTTTTGGGGGGTAGGGTAGGGAGGGAGGGGGATAGGCGGGCCACTTCTATTGGTCTTCCATTTCTCTATTTTCATCCGTCTTTGTTCGTTGGCTCCTGCGGGCCTCCCATCGCGGTGGCCTCTGTCGTCGCAGAGCGCCGGCTCTGGGCGCATGCGCTCCAGAGCTCAGGCTCGGCAACTGGACACATCGGTCCAGCCGCTCCGCGGTACATGGGATCTTCCCAGGCCAGGGATCGAACTGGCGCCCCTTGCACTGCAAGGCGGTGTCCTTACCTGCTGGACCACCAGGGGAAGCCCTTTTTTAATTTTTAAAGTTACTGTTTTCTCATTGTGATGGTCTTTATTTTGTAATGCATATAACTGTTCAAAAAGAAATAATATAATTTCTTAGGCCTTTAATATACCTTCTTAGCTATGCATAGCTTTTATAAATCTGTGTAGAATATTTAAATGACTACTTTCCTCTAAATTATGTATTAAGCTATTCCTTCATTTACTTTTAACTACTTCATTTACTTTTAACTACTTCAGGTAAATGTAGTTTACCTGAATTATCAGCTATTTGTGATATGCCTAAACCTGAACGACAGAAGACACTGAGACCCAGAGGTGCTAAGAAAACAGGCAAGGGTCACAGAGTTCACGACAAAGCAGACTTTAGGTCACAGATGGCACTGTAAGTTAATAATGGCAGTATTCACTGGACTTCCCAGGTGGTGCAAGTGGTAAAGAATCTGCCTGCCAATGCAGGACGTGCAGGTTCGATCCCCGGGTCGGGAAGATCCCCTGTAGAAGGAAACAGCCACCCACTGCAGTACTCTTTCCTGGAGAACGCCAGGGCCAGAGGCCCCTGGAGGGCCACAGTCCACAGTGTTGCAAAGAGCTGGACACGACTGAAGTGACTTAGCACGCATGCATACCCAACAACTGCCAACAGAGCAATGTTGCAAAGAAAAAAAGAGACATCTTCAAAAATACATTATCTCTGAAGACTTGAAAAGTAAGGTACTTGAAAAGCGGCAAAGGTGGCCAGGAGTTCCTCAGAGCAGCGAGGACTGAAAGCACCCTACTTGAAGAGGACAAAGGACAAGATGACTGCTTCACTAGGAGCCCAGGTAGGGCTCCCTTCCCCTAGGGAGACTGGGTAACCACAGGCTCTACAGAGGCTGTGTCCCTAGAGCATGGAGGATACAAACGGAGCCTTGCAGCCGGTACCTGGGCCGAGCTGCCTGCTGGCTCAGTGACGAGATTCAGAATAACCCTAATGGATCAGAAACCAGAACTCAAGGGTCCAGGTGGAAGCAAACACAAAAATCTAGACAGGGTGGAGAGACAGAAGGGAAAAAAAAAAAGTGCTTTTCACTGGTTAAATGGCAAGCTAGAATTCTAGGCACTTTGGGAAACCAGTTCCACAATGGGCAACAAGAGCAATAATGTGGATATGACCTTACTCCCAAGTGATATCATCAACTCCTCTGTGCTGTGTAGATGTCGCTTCAGTCTGTCCGACTCTTTGCAACCCCATAGGCTATAGCCCGCCAGCCTCCTCTGTCCATGGGATTTTTCAGATAAGAATACTGGAAAGGGTGGGATGGGGAGGATATACATATGACTAATGTGCGATTATACATATCTGTACACAACAAAACTCTGCAAAAGTAAAAAATAAAATAAAAATTAAAAAAAAAAAAGTTCTTCACAACCCAGGGATCAAACCTGTGTCTCTTGTATCTCCTGCATTTACAAGCAGGTTCTTTACCACTAGCGCCACCTAGGAAGCCCAATAATTACTCTAGACGTAACTTTTAAGTATTTTTAAGTCTTGAAGAATATAAGGAAGGAACTCCCTGGCAGTTCAGTGGTTAAGACTCCACACTTCCACTGCAGGGGGTGTGGGTTCAACTCCAGGTTGGGGAACTAAAAAGTGTACACCAACTAGAAATCCTGGAAGTAAAATTAGAAAGTCCAACAAATGCATTAAGACTGAACTCATAAACTGGAAGACAACGTTGAGATTCCACAAAGCAGCACAGGAAGAGATTAAAAAACACACAGAATGACAGATAACAGACACCGCAGAGGATAGGATCCATGTAATAAGGGCCTCGGAAGCAGACATCTAAAAATGGTGAAGCTACACTCATGTCTTTCAAAGCTTTACCCAAATGTTTCCCGGTCAGTAGAACCTAACCCTTCTATTTCATTTAAAATTGTGACGAGCTCCACCCTCCCGTTCCTCCTCCTTCCCCTTACTTGGCCTTACCTTTCTCCATAGCACTTAGCGGCTTGTAAAGTGCTACATAAATTATGCGTATATATTGTCTCCTCCAACCAGAATGTGAGTTAATGAGACTAGAAACACATCCGCACAGACAACTCTTCCACCCCCAACATTAAACCAGCATAGGCTAAACTTTATAAATACTTGGTGACAAAATTAATGGCTGAGTATTTTTTCATCATGGAAGAAAAGCTATGAGTCCTCAGTTTGAAGGCAAACAGCCAAGATTTAAAAAATATATATTATAACCCATTATTGTGATAACTGGTACATTCCAAATATAAACTGTATATATTGTTTATCACTATTCAAATTCCTATATACAATTGTATTTACATAAAAAGATGTCTTTTTCAGATAAGAATACTGGAAAGGGTGGGATGGGGAGGATATACATATGACTAATGTGCGATTATACATATCTGTACACAACAAAACTCTGCAAAAGTAAAAAATAAAATAAAAATTAAAAAAAAAAAAGTTCTTCACAACCCAGGGATCAAACCTGTGTCTCTTGTATCTCCTGCATTTACAAGCAGGTTCTTTACCACTAGCGCCACCTAGGAAGCCCAATAATTACTCTAGACGTAACTTTTAAGTATTTTTAAGTCTTGAAGAATATAAGGAAGGAACTCCCTGGCAGTTCAGTGGTTAAGACTCCACACTTCCACTGCAGGGGGTGTGGGTTCAACTCCAGGTTGGGGAACTAAAAAGTGTACACCAACTAGAAATCCTGGAAGTAAAATTAGAAAGTCCAACAAATGCATTAAGACTGAACTCATAAACTGGAAGACAACGTTGAGATTCCACAAAGCAGCACAGGAAGAGATTAAAAAACACACAGAATGACAGATAACAGACACCGCAGAGGATAGGATCCATGTAATAAGGGCCTCGGAAGCAGACATCTAAAAATGGTGAAGCTACACTCATGTCTTTCAAAGCTTTACCCAAATGTTTCCGGTCAGTAGAACCTAACCCTTCTATTTCATTTAAAATTGTGACGAGCTCCACCCTCCCGTTCCTCCTCCTTCCCCTTACTTGGCCTTACCTTTCTCCATAGCACTTAGCGGCTTGTAAAGTGCTACATAAATTATGCGTATATATTGTCTCCTCCAACCAGAATGTGAGTTAATGAGACTAGAAACACATCCGCACAGACAACTCTTCCACCCCCAACATTAAACCAGCATAGGCTAAACTTTATAAATACTTGGTGACAAAATTAATGGCTGAGTATTTTTTCATCATGGAAGAAAAGCTATGAGTCCTCAGTTTGAAGGCAAACAGCCAAGATTTAAAAAATATATATTATAACCCATTATTGTGATAACTGGTACATTCCAAATATAAACTGTATATATTGTTTATCACTATTCAAATTCCTATATACAATTGTATTTACATAAAAAGATGTCTTTGGTCTTAGAAGATGCATACTGAAGTATCTAAGAATGAAATGCCAGGCTTCCCTGGTAGCTCAGTGGAAAGGAGTTTGCCTGCCAATGCAGGAGACATGGGTTTGATCCCTGATCTGGGAAGATCTCACATGCTCCAGAATAGCCAAAAATAAACATAAATAAATAAATAGAAATTTTTAAAAAACGACTGAAATGCCATGGTGCCTGCAACTTTCATGGTTAAGGAAAAACTTACATATACATATATATGTATATTTCTAAATACAAAGCAAATGTAGAGGTTTAACAACTGGTAGATCTATACAAGTGCTTATTTTCTACAGATTGTGAAGCTTTTCAAGATAAAATACAGGGGGGTAAAAAGGAGGAAAGTAAGTATTTTGAGACCGAACAGCAATATCTAATAAAAATAAAAGAACTGCTGGGAGAGGGAAGAGGTCAACAGCTCCTTCCCCTAAAATAACCAGGACACTGGGAAAAAGATTCAGCCACCACCGTTTCAGAGCTCTGGAAATGAACCAAAGGGAAATGCATTAAGCTGCTACTGAACTGTAGCAGATCAGGGGGTCCCTGAAACGTCCTCCCCTGAGCTGCTGCCCTTCGCCTCTGGACACCGACGGCTGAGGACCTGCTATGCGGGCAGGGAGGGCAGGAAAACCCACAGCTGCGTTCGCAGCGGGAGGGGACCTGCCCTGAAGTGAAAGGCAAAGAGCCCACACCCCGGGGTAACTTACTGGAAACAGCAAAATTAGAGGGACAACCAGAAGCCACGTCTGCCATCTGCTCCCCCGAAACTGTGGCGTCATTTGGGATAGAGACTGGCAGACTAATTTCAAACTGCGTAGGGACAGTCTGCGAATGAGTGGGGGACTGTGTGTATAGACCAGGATCTCGTACTACCGAAACGCCTGCTTTATATGGCTTCATCTTCGTCATAGACCTAGGTGAGTGCCTGTTTCTGCCTCACGAAAAGAAATCCAAAGAGGATTTTCACGTCTATGAAAATAGTAAGATGTGTAAAGCAAAAACAGCATTCAGCATTTTTTTTTTTTGGTAGTGTAAGTCCTTATAGACTTACTACAAAAGTACCCTAAGTAAGGAGACTGACGCCGCCAAGCTCCTTCCCCGGGAACAGCACGCAGCACCCCGGCATCAAAGGTCAGAGCTTTGAATGGTGTCTGGGAACATCTGTGCTTTATCTCAATGTATTTTGTGCATACTTTGGCAAATGGTAAGCTAATTGCTTCTTCACTTTATGCCATTCTGGCTTGTGAGAGGTTTCACGGGACCACTCTGTTTCTGGATAGCAGGTGAAACCTGTGTAGGGAAGCCTAAAAGGGCCCTCACTGTCCACATATCCCTGGGCCAACAGAGAAGATACACACCCTGGAAAGGCTCGGGGGGAAGTAAAAGTGGGAAACAGCTAGAACGTTGCGAGAACACTGAAAGCTCCACACACCCCCAGAGAAATCAGTCAACGGTTGAAAACCTACTGATTCACGGTTTTTGAGCACAATCTCTCACGACCACTCAACTACATAGTTGCAGAGGCATCCCTCAAAAAAAATTAGGATTAAAAACTAAGAATTCAGATTAAAATAAATTAGCAGAAACACTGGCAGACACACAACCCAGGGGAGAGACTTTTCAGATTAAGTCTAGGCAAATCACAAAGCTAATAAACCCACAGCAACACCAGACTGCAGCAACAACCAGCAAAAGGAACAAATGTCAAGTCCAGAGTTGCCACAACACGTTACGTAAAATCCCCGTTTTACAACCAATTGATGAAGTACATAAGAAATAGGAAAGTGTGACCCATACTCAAGACAAAAAACTTCTAAGAAAAACTGTGTGCTCAGATGTTGAACTTCATAAACAGAGACTACAACCTACAGAGAGACGAATATTGCATGATTCTCCTTACGTTACCTTCGTCAGAGAGACAGCAGAGAATGGTGGTTTCAAGGGAGAGGACGAAATGAGGAGCTGCGTTAAAATGATACACAGTGCAAGATGAATTCAATCTAGAGATCTGTTCTACAATACTGTGCCTGCAGTTAATATAATATTATGCACTTAACAATTTGTTTAAAAAGTCAGTATCATTTAAATATTCATACTATATAATAAGACTACAAAATAGCCATTATAAATTTGTTTATAAAAAATTAAAAGATACAATGATTAAAGAATGAAAGAGAATCATGACGATGACCCAAAGAGGCAATCTCAAAGAGCGATCATAAAAATGACTAATAAAAATTTTAGAATTAAAAAGCACAAAACTGAAATGAAAATGCCTGGATAGGTTTAGCATGAGAACTGAGATGAAAGGAAAATCAACAAACTTGAAGACATATGAATAAAAATTACCCAATTTGAAAAACAAAATCTTAAGACAGAAGAAAAATTTACAGAGCCTGAGAGACCTGTGGCACAACAGCAAGTATATTCATATATGTGAGATCCTCAGAAGGAGCGAAGAAGAAAATAAGGACAGAAGAAAATAATGGAAGAAATAATGGTAAAGAACCTTTTAAGTTTGCTAAAATTATAAACTTACAAATCCCAGAAGTTCAACATATCTTATATAGGACAAGCACAAACAAATCACACCCAAACACATCATGCTCAAATGGCTGAAAGCCAAAGGGCAGATCTTAAAAGCAGTAGGAAAAAAAAACCAACTCACTGCAATTAGAACAATACAATTCACAGCTAACTTTTCATCAAACATATAGTGCCCATAAAGCAGCAGAATGACATACTCAAAGAACAGGGGTTGGGGAGATACCAGCAGATGATTCCAAATTCAGCAGAAATGGTAAATATATGGGTAAACATAAAGCAGTATATTTTTTTTTCTTAAATTTGTATAAAGCAATAATTATAATAATATCTTTGTCCCATATATATATATATATATATATATATATATATATGACAATTAATAGCACAAAGGGGAAGGAAATAAAGCTATACTAGAATTATACCAGAAGTCAATTTTTTTTTATCCCCAGCCCCTGCCACTGCCTTCTGTTGCCACCACTGCTGCCACAAGTCAGTCAATTTTAATCTGAAGTAGCCTGCAATCATTTAAGATGCCTATTGTAATACCCAGCACAATCACCTAGAAAATAGCTTTAAAAATAGTAAAAAAAAAAAAAAAAAAAAAAAGACAAAACTTAAAAGTAATTAAAATGATACCTTCTGTTTAACACAAAAAAAATCAGTAAACAAGCAAACCAGTAACTAAAAAAGACCTAAGATATAGAAAAAAACAGACTTATATCACAGGGGAGAAACAGAGAAAGGAAATAATAGGAAAAGACAAGAGCAAAATGGCAAATGTAAGCCCAATCATAATTTTATTAAGCAACAAGAGACTAAAAACTCCAATCGAAAAACAAACACCGACTGTGTAAAAAAGCAAGATCCAATAATGTGCTGCCTTCAGAGACACTTCAAATCAAGACATAAATAGGTTAAAAAAGGAAAGAAAGACAGGCCAGGCAAACGGCAATCATAAGAGAGCTGGAATGACTGTAATAATACCTTAAAAATGAACTCTAAGAAATATTACTAGATAAAAGGAGAGATTTTATTTTGATAAAAGGTCGTTACCTTTTATATAACAAATAGAAAGGTATATGAACCGAAAACCAGTCTCAAAACACACGAAGCAAAAGCTGGTAGACTCAAAAGGAGAAAGAGACAAATTAACAATCATAGATGAAAATGAATATGTCCCAATCTTAATAATAGAACGAGTAGACCAAAAATCAGCAAGGCCGTAGCAGATCTGAACAATACTATCAGCCAACCTGACCTGAGCATCAGATGAGAGAAGAATACGCATTCTTTTCAGATGCATGTGAAACATTCTCCAGGTTAGGTCATATGCTAGGCCCAAGAAAACAAATCTCAAATGAAGTGATACATTTCTAAATAATCCATGGGTTGAAAAAGAAATCACAAGGGAAATCAGAATATATTTTGAGCTAAATGAAAACAAAACGGCATGTCAAAATTTATAAAGTATGCTTTAAACAATACTCAGACGGAAGTTTAAAGTACCTATATTAGAAACAAGAGGTTTCATTTTGTACAAATTGTCTGTTTCTACAAAGTTGGTCATAGTATTCTTTTAAAAATCATTTTAATTTCTGTAGGGTTGGTAATTATGTTCCCCTTTTCACCCAAGACTAAGGAATAAATAGAAAATCTAAAAGCTTTATAACAAGAAAAAAAAGAATTATTACTTAAAAATGTGCACTCCCTTCCCACCACTGATGGCTTTATTCAGTCAATTCGATCCAACATTTTAAAGAAAAAATAATAGCGATCCTACACAAATTCTTGCATAAAATAGAGGCAGGGGAACTTTTCAACTCATTCCACAGGACTAGTATTATCTGTCTATCAAATCAAGACAGTATCACAATAAAACTAGAGACCAATATTCCCGGTGAGCATGCACATGAAAACCTGTAACACAATCTTAGCAAATGAAATGAAAAAACATACTAAAAAAAAGACTAAAACCACGATGAAGTGGGATTTATGTGACAATGACATTTATGAAGCTCCTCCCTGCTCTTTGTTCTGACATCACCCTTCAGAAAGAGTTAAACTGTGGCTGTTTGACTGTGTCTTCCCTTCATGTACACACTGATCAGGGTAGATCTTTCTTGATGATTATGTGTAACCTGCATGAAATAAAGTAATCTACTTGTTTTGAAATTATGGATACCTAAAAGAGATTAAGGATACCATAAAAGGAGCAAAAAGCAAGATGTCTACTCTTAGCCTTGAGGCTAAGGGTTTAAATAGGATTTCAAACCAACACACAAAGATAAAAAATTAGAAGAGCAATGAGCTTGATTCTCAGTTCAGTAATATCCAGGGCTCAAAATAATCAAGAAGCAACCAGATCTACGTGGAAGGTAAATTCAACTTGGTTTAGAGATGTTCCTAGAGTCAGAAGTGACACGCTAGTCATTGGAGAAAAGACAGGCATCTTCAGAAAGACAAATGAGATTTTGAAGAGTTGGCATGTCCCTTTCTCCAGCTGCCTATCAACCCAAGCACTGAAATCAGTGCTCATTTTTAGGTTTATCTATATCTGGCCACCAGTCGACAGAACTCTCTAAGCCCTAAAGGTTCACTCCAGGTTCCTGCTTTTAGAGACAAGTTATCAGCAGGGGAGGAGGCACACTGCCACCCATCCAACCACACTCAGGGCAGCCTGATGGACCAGCCTGTCATTTTTACAAAGTTGGTCATAGTATTCTTTTAAAAATCATTTTAATTTCTGTAGGGTTGGTAATTATGTTCCCCTTTTCACCCAAGACTAAGGAATAAATAGAAAATCTAAAAGCTTTATAACAAGAAAAAAAAGAATTATTACTTAAAAATGTGCACTCCCTTCCCACCACTGATGGCTTTATTCAGTCAATTCGATCCAACATTTTAAAGAAAAAATAATAGCGATCCTACACAAATTCTTGCATAAAATAGAGGCAGGGGAACTTTTCAACTCATTCCACAGGACTAGTATTATCTGTCTATCAAATCAAGACAGTATCACAATAAAACTAGAGACCAATATTCCCGGTGAGCATGCACATGAAAACCTGTAACACAATCTTAGCAAATGAAATGAAAAAACATACTAAAAAAAAGACTAAAACCACGATGAAGTGGGATTTATGTGACAATGACATTTATGAAGCTCCTCCCTGCTCTTTGTTCTGACATCACCCTTCAGAAAGAGTTAAACTGTGGCTGTTTGACTGTGTCTTCCCTTCATGTACACACTGATCAGGGTAGATCTTTCTTGATGATTATGTGTAACCTGCATGAAATAAAGTAATCTACTTGTTTTGAAATTATGGATACCTAAAAGAGATTAAGGATACCATAAAAGGAGCAAAAAGCAAGATGTCTACTCTTAGCCTTGAGGCTAAGGGTTTAAATAGGATTTCAAACCAACACACAAAGATAAAAAATTAGAAGAGCAATGAGCTTGATTCTCAGTTCAGTAATATCCAGGGCTCAAAATAATCAAGAAGCAACCAGATCTACGTGGAAGGTAAATTCAACTTGGTTTAGAGATGTTCCTAGAGTCAGAAGTGACACGCTAGTCATTGGAGAAAAGACAGGCATCTTCAGAAAGACAAATGAGATTTTGAAGAGTTGGCATGTCCCTTTCTCCAGCTGCCTATCAACCCAAGCACTGAAATCAGTGCTCATTTTTAGGTTTATCTATATCTGGCCACCAGTCGACAGAACTCTCTAAGCCCTAAAAGGTTCACTCCAGGTTCCTGCTTTTAGAGACAAGTTATCAGCAGGGGGAGGAGGCACACTGCCACCCATCCAACCACACTCAGGGCAGCCTGATGGACCAGCCTGTCAGTGTTCATTGCTCAGTCATGTCCGACTCTTTGCAACCCCAATGACTGTGCCCTGCCAGGCTCCTCTGTCCATGGGATTTCCCAGGTAAGAATACTGGAGTGGGCTGCCAAGTCCTCCTCCAAGGGATCTTCCCAACCCAGGAATCAATTAGCACATGGATTTCTGCCACTCAACCACTTGGGAAGCTAAATATACTGGGTCAACCCACAAATACAGGACATAATCCATTTGGTGTGACAGATATGAAAGAAAGCTATGCCATTTTCAAGAAGTACTTGCAAACACCTAATACTTTAATACCCATCTCTAGGAATCTAAAAGAGAAGCAACCATATTTAGCTGACCATTCATTACTGCAAAGTTTAGAATGTAACCTTCAATCCCCAGCATTAATAAGTTAGACAGTGCTGCACTATAAATGGACATAAAAATCTAACAATTTAAAATGTGGGGATATATGACAAAGATTATTTCCATTTTTAAAAAGTAATGTTTCAGACGAAGGAAAGAATGTGAAACCATGAGACAAAGTCTCTGCGTATCACAGGAGGTTTCAAGTAACCCAAATACCAACAACAACAAAAAAGTTTCAAACTAATTTTGAAATAACAAAGCCAGGATACAGGTCCATATTTTGCGGCAATGCTTGCAATGCTTCATTTCACTAACTCAAAGCAAGGACCAAGATTTTGAGCAGATATTTCCAGGCAAACTGCTTGCACAGAAACTCTGTAGCCTCATTAAACATGGCTAACTTTAAAAATTAAATTTGGCCAATCATATGCACAAATCCAAATGTATATATTTTTCCGGGTGAATTTCAAATATGTCAACATAATGAATTAAAAAATGATTCATAACAAACCTACAGACCACAAGCAAGTTTATTTAAATATTTAACACTGCACAGAGAGCTAATTTATAAGTATAAAAATTGATGGTTTAGCAACCAAATACAAGCACCACAAAAAAGTAGATTACACATATACCATCAGGCCTTTGGAAGATTAAGGCAACCTTAATATCCCAAGTAAAGTAACTTTACGAGAATACGTTGCTTATATAATAGATGTTATTAAAACATCCCAAAATATGCAGAGCCCACAAATATTTCAGTTTCAAGTCTTCCCTTCCATTCTCTTGTTAATACATTAATGATTCTTCTTAAAACACTGTACAGCCATTAGTCTAGATTGACAAGTGGGCTATCGAAGCCACTATCGTGTTGGCTTGACAGAGCGGTGATTAATTTTCTCGAAGGTGGTGGACACAGTGCGGACGGTGGTGCACTGCTCAGGGTTCTGAACTCTGACTTTAACACGGCAGCCGTACGAGGAGGCGAGTGTCCAGGAGCCACGCTGCTCTTCCCTGGCTGGGAACATGTGGTTTCTTCCGACAGGTCTGGGGCACGACCCCTCTGACATTTCATAGGCTGACGAATCATGTTGCTTTTCTTTGAATCTGAAAGACAATTGGATGCTGAAAACGGTTTGAAACTCACAGATTCAACCAGGGAATCCAGAGTTTCCTGTGGCCCACCAGGCGAAACTGACGCTTCGTGACTGCCACAGGGCAGAGCAGCACGGCCGGAATGCCAGCCTGAAGAGTCACTGAGCTCCCCTCCATCCTTTACTGGAATTTCCTTAACACCTGAACTTGGGCTTGTCTCAGATGTGGCGTCTTCACGTTCCATGAATGGATTGCATTTATATACTTTTAAATCACATCTTTCATTAGGACTTCGAAAAGTAATGGGTGTGGACTCAGACTCGGAAAGCTGAGGCGTATACCTAGGGGAAGGTTTATTTCTGAAGGATCCAAGGAAGGGGTGTACGTCTGAAGGCAGGAGGGTTCAGAGCCAGGGTCGCCGAGGAGGTCTTTCTTCTTGGGCAAACCAAAGCCGTCCTCTTCACAAGGAACGCACTCAGGAGAAACTCTCCCCGGCGACATGTCTAGGTGTCTGTGACTGCTGTCCCAGTCGCGAGTCTGGCGCAACCTTCTGGAACCCTTGGGCTTTCCGCCCACGCTCCGCGTCCTCTATCGCCTTTGCATCGGGCACCCCTAAGTAGATTACACATATACCATCAGGCCTTTGGAAGATTAAGGCAACCTTAATATCCCAAGTAAAGTAACTTTACGAGAATACGTTGCTTATATAATAGATGTTATTAAAACATCCCAAAATATGCAGAGCCCACAAATATTTCAGTTTCAAGTCTTCCCTTCCATTCTCTTGTTAATACATTAATGATTCTTCTTAAAACACTGTACAGCCATTAGTCTAGATTGACAAGTGGGCTATCGAAGCCACTATCGTGTTGGCTTGACAGAGCGGTGATTAATTTTCTCGAAGGTGGTGGACACAGTGCGGACGGTGGTGCACTGCTCAGGGTTCTGAACTCTGACTTTAACACGGCAGCCGTACGAGGAGGCGAGTGTCCAGGAGCCACGCTGCTCTTCCCTGGCTGGGAACATGTGGTTTCTTCCGACAGGTCTGGGGCACGACCCCTCTGACATTTCATAGGCTGACGAATCATGTTGCTTTTCTTTGAATCTGAAAGACAATTGGATGCTGAAAACGGTTTGAAACTCACAGATTCAACCAGGGAATCCAGAGTTTCCTGTGGCCCACCAGGCGAAACTGACGCTTCGTGACTGCCACAGGGCAGAGCAGCACGGCCGGAATGCCAGCCTGAAGAGTCACTGAGCTCCCCTCCATCCTTTACTGGAATTTCCTTAACACCTGAACTTGGGCTTGTCTCAGATGTGGCGTCTTCACGTTCCATGAATGGATTGCATTTATATACTTTTAAATCACATCTTTCATTAGGACTTCGAAAAGTAATGGGTGTGGACTCAGACTCGGAAAGCTGAGGCGTATACCTAGGGGAAGGTTTATTTCTGAAGGATCCAAGGAAGGGGTGTACGTCTGAAGGCAGGAGGGGTTCAGAGCCAGGGTCGCCGAGGAGGTCTTTCTTCTTGGGCAAACCAAAGCCGTCCTCTTCACAAGGAACGCACTCAGGAGAAACTCTCCCCGGCGACATGTCTAGGTGTCTGTGACTGCTGTCCCCGAGTCGCGAGTCTGGACGCAACCTTCTGGAACCCTTGGGCTTTCCGCCCCCACGCTCCGCGTCCTCTAATCGCCTTTGCAGGTTACAGGCGGCCCTCCTAGTAGGCACCGAGTCACACACACTTCCGGGGGTCGTTTTTATACTGCTGGGCTTGCTTTCCGTGGGACAGGGTGTATTTTGATTCCCATCATTTCTTGTTAGCTTTTCAATGCCAGGTAGCACCTCTGAAGCCATAGGCAATCCTCCTGTGTGCAAGGGAACACAACATTAAGGGAAAACAGAATTAGGAGAAAATTTACACTGAAAGAGGAGAAAAACAGTGTGTTTTTATATATTTCCAAGGGACACATACATATATTTTAATAATTCTCAAAGAAAAGATATCAACCCTGGACCCTGTTAAATCTTCTTCTCTATATATCTATTAGATAAAGCTGAGTAACTTTTTTAAAACTTATTTTTATTCTGCTTTTACAGAGTTTTGTTGTTTACAGCTATACATACTCCCGAATCCGTTATATCCCTGACCCCTCCCACCTGAGCCCCCTTCCCACTCCCCCCATCCCACCCCTCCAGGTTGTTGCCTAGCCCCCATGTAAGATCCCTCATTTCCACAGGGCATTCACGAGGGTTAGCTCTTTTACACGACAGTGCAGGTTTCCATGTTGCTCTTTCCATACCTCTCGCCCACTCTTCCCTCCCCGCAATGTCCATACGTCTGTTCTCTATGTCTGTTTCTCCACTGCTGCTCTGCGTGTGTATTTATCAGTGCCCTCGTACTAGATTCCATATATATGTGTTAGTATACTGTAGTTGTCCTTCTCTTTTTGACTTACTTCACTTCGTATAATAGGTTCTAGATTCACCCACTTCATTAGGACTGATTCTTCCACATTTCTTTTTACGGTTGAGAAATACTCCATTGTATATATGTACCACAGCTTTTTTATCCATCTGTTCATTGATGGACATTTAGGTTGCTTCCATGTTCCAGCTATCGTGTAGAGTGCTGCAATGAACATTGGGATATAGGTGCCTCTTTCAATTTTGATTTCATCAGGGCATATGCTTAACAGTGGGATTGCTGGGTCATATGGTGCTTCTATTCCAGGTTTTTTAAGGAATCTCCACACTGTCTTCCAAAATGCTTGTATCTCATTGTAGTTTTGATTTGCATTCTCTAATAATGAACAACAATCAGCAACTTTTCATGTGCTTTTGGCCACCTGTGTGTCTTTGGAAAGATGTCTCTTTAGGTCTTTTTCCATTTTCGATTGGGCTCTTTGTTTTTTCAGTATTGAGCGGTCTGAGTTGCTTGTATATTTTGGAGATTAGTTTTTTCTTTTTAATTTTTGGCCACTTTTATTGGTTCTTTCAATTTTCATTTTAGGCATCCTCCTGTGTGCAAGGGAACACAACATTAAGGGAAAACAGAATTGGGAAAATTTACACTGAAAGAGGAGAAAAACAGTGTGTTTTTATATATTTCCAAGGGACACATACATATATTTTAATAATTCTCAAAGAAAAGATATCAACCCTGGACCCTGTTAAATCTTCTTCTCTATATATCTATTAGATAAAGCTGAGTAACTTTTTTAAAACTTATTTTTATTCTGCTTTTACAGAGTTTTGTTGTTTACAGCTATACATACTCCCGAATCCGTTATATCCCTGACCCCTCCCACCTGAGCCCCCTTCCCACTCCCCCCATCCCACCCCTCCAGGTTGTTGCCTAGCCCCCATGTAAGATCCCTCATTTCCACAGGGCATTCACGAGGGTTAGCTCTTTTACACGACAGTGCAGGTTTCCATGTTGCTCTTTCCATACCTCTCGCCCACTCTTCCCTCCCCGCAATGTCCATACGTCTGTTCTCTATGTCTGTTTCTCCACTGCTGCTCTGCGTGTGTATTTATCAGTGCCCTCGTACTAGATTCCATATATATGTGTTAGTATACTGTAGTTGTCCTTCTCTTTTTGACTTACTTCACTTCGTATAATAGGTTCTAGATTCACCCACTTCATTAGGACTGATTCTTCCACATTTCTTTTTACGGTTGAGAAATACTCCATTGTATATATGTACCACAGCTTTTTTATCCATCTGTTCATTGATGGACATTTAGGTTGCTTCCATGTTCCAGCTATCGTGTAGAGTGCTGCAATGAACATTGGGATATAGGTGCCTCTTTCAATTTTGATTTCATCAGGGCATATGCTTAACAGTGGGATTGCTGGGTCATATGGTGCTTCTATTCCAGGTTTTTTAAGGAATCTCCACACTGTCTTCCAAAATGCTTGTATCTCATTGTAGTTTTGATTTGCATTCTCTAATAATGAACAACAATCAGCAACTTTTCATGTGCTTTTGGCCACCTGTGTGTCTTTGGAAAGATGTCTCTTTAGGTCTTTTTCCCATTTTTCGATTGGGCTCTTTGTTTTTTCAGTATTGAGCTGTCTGAGTTGCTTGTATATTTTGGAGATTAGTTTTTTCTTTTTAATTTTTGGCCACTTTTATTGGTCTTTCATTTTTCATTGTTATTTATTTTCATCCATCTTTGTTCTTCAGCCTATATGGGCCTCCCACTGCAGCGGCCTCTCCTCTCCCATGGTAGAGCACTGGCTCTGGGCGCATGTGCTCCAGAGCACTGGCTCACAATCACACACACCGGTCCAGCCGCTCTGTGGTATGTGGGATCTTCCCGTCCCAGGGATCAAACCAGCGCCCCTTGCAGTGCAAGGAGGACTCTTTGTCCACTGGACCACCAGGGATGCCCTGGAGATTAGTTTTTTGTCTGTTGTTTCATTTGCTATGATTTTCTCCCATTCTGTGGGTTGTCTGTTCACCTTGTTTGCAGTTTCTCTTGCTGTAGAGAACTAGTTATTCTAGAGGGTGGGTCATAGAAGGTCTTCCTTTGATTTACGTCACTGAGTGTTTTGCCTATATTCTCCTCTAAGAGTTTTAGGGTTTCTGGGCTTACATTTAGGGCTTTAATCCATTTTGAGTTGATCTTTGTGTATGGTGTCAGGGAATGTTCCAACTTCATTTTTTTTTGCATGTAGCTGTCCAATTTTCCCAGCACCATTTGTTGAAGAGGCTGTCTTTGTCCCATTTTATATCTTTGCCTCCTTTGTCAAAAATAAGGTACCCATAGGTGTGTGGGTTTATGCCTGGGTTCTCTGTCTTGTTCCATTGGTCTGTATCTCTGGTTTTGTGCCAGTACCATACTGTCTTGAGGACTGTTGCTTTGTAGTATAGTCTGAAGTTAGGGAGGCTGATCCCTCCAGTTCCATTCTTTTTTCTCAGGATTGCTTTGGCTATCTGGGGTCTTTTGTGTTCCCATAATAACTGTGATTTCTAGTTCTGTGAAGAATGCCATTGGTAATTTGACATGGATCGCACTGAATCTGTAGATGATATTTGGTAGTATAGTCATTTTCATGATACTGATTCTTCCAACCCAGGAACATGGACTATCTCTCCATCTGTTTATGTTGTCCTTGATTTCTTTCATTATTGTCTTGTCATTTTCTGTATACAGTTCTTTTGTCTCTTTAGGCAGGCTTATTCCTACATATTTTATTCTTTTGGTTGCAGTGGTGAATGGGATTGCATCCTTGATCTCTCTTTCTGATTTTCCATTGCTTGTATATAGGAATGTAACTGATTTCTGTGTATTGATTTTGTATCCTGTGATTTTGCTGAATTTGTTGATTAGCTCTAGTAATTTTCTAATAGTGTCTTTGGGGTTTTCTATGTATAGTATCATGTCGTCTGCAAAAAGAGAGAGTTTTACTTCTTCTTTTCCAATATGGATTCCTGTTATTTCTTTCTCGTCTCTTATTGCTGTAGCTAGAACTTCCAAGAGTACATTGTAGAATTCACCTGTGAAGCTATCTGGCCCTGGGCTTTTATTTTTGGGTACATTTTTGATCACGGATTTGATTTCTAAGCTTGTGATTGGGATGTTCATGATTTCTATTTCTTCCTGGTTCAGTCTTGGAAGATTGAACTTCTCTAAGAAACTGTCCGTTTTTTCCAGGTTGTCCAGTTTGTTGCCATATAGTTGTTCTTAATAGTCTCATATAATCCTTTGTGTTTCTGTATTGTCTGTTGTAACCTCTCCTTTTTCATTTCTGATTTTGTTGATCTGGTTCTTCTTTTTTTCCTAAGTCTGGCTAGAAGTTTGTCGATTTTGTTCATGTTTTCAAAGAACCTAGATAAAGCTGAGTAACTTCGTTATTGAAATCTAATGTTGTTATTATCCACCTGATAAGTGACACAGCATTTCAACAGTCAACTGCAACATTTCCAACTTGCTCTGATGTCACGTATGGAATTTCGATGAAGAATGTTTGCAGGAAGGACCTCCCACCCCAATCCAAGACACACACATCACACATTTTCTTCCAAAGCCAGAATAGTTTATGATTTAATCAGCTAAGATACTAAGTCTGGTCAGAGGCAAAATAGCCACAATGCATAGAATCAGAGGCATCATATCTCAAATTTGGTATCTTGGTCCCTAAAGTCCATGTAAAGGATTTGCAACTGCTGGGAACATTAGATCAAAACCAGAAAACTCTTCGCATGTTATATGTCACTGCCCCTTATAACCAAGGTTCACATCACCATTCCAAAATTTACACAAATAATCTTTGTGCTTCTATCTGAAGAATGCTTTCCAACATCCAGCTCAGGAATTCCTGAACAATCTTTACTTCATGCTTTCTGGAAGTTCAAGAATCCCATTTCCTCACAGATGTGTTCAAATCCCCCCAGTGTGACTGGAATTTGCCAGTTTTCATGTTTTTCCATCAGCTTTGCTTTATATATTCTAAAGCTATTCTATTATGAACAGAAAGAATTTCTTTCGTCTCTTATTGCTGTAGCTAGAACTTCCAAGAGTACATTGTAGAATTCACCTGTAAAGCTATCTGGCCCTGGGCTTTTATTTTTGGGTACATTTTTGATCACGGATTTGATTTCTAAGCTTGTGATTGGGATGTTCATGATTTCTATTTCTTCCTGGTTCAGTCTTGGAAGATTGAACTTCTCTAAGAAACTGTCCGTTTTTTCCAGGTTGTCCAGTTTGTTGCCATATAGTTGTTCTTAATAGTCTCATATAATCCTTTGTGTTTCTGTATTGTCTGTTGTAACCTCTCCTTTTTCATTTCTGATTTTGTTGATCTGGTTCTTCTTTTTTTCCTAAGTCTGGCTAGAAGTTTGTCGATTTTGTTCATGTTTTCAAAGAACCTAGATAAAGCTGAGTAACTTCGTTATTGAAATCTAATGTTGTTATTATCCACCTGATAAGTGACACAGCATTTCAACAGTCAACTGCAACATTTCCAACTTGCTCTGATGTCACGTATGGAATTTCGATGAAGAATGTTTGCAGGAAGGACCTCCCACCCCAATCCAAGACACACACATCACACATTTTCTTCCAAAGCCAGAATAGTTTATGATTTAATCAGCTAAGATACTAAGTCTGGTCAGAGGCAAAATAGCCACAATGCATAGAATCAGAGGCATCATATCTCAAATTTGGTATCTTGGTCCCTAAAGTCCATGTAAAGGATTTGCAACTGCTGGGAACATTAGATCAAAACCAGAAAACTCTTCGCATGTTATATGTCACTGCCCCTTATAACCAAGGTTCACATCACCATTCCAAAATTTACACAAATAATCTTTGTGCTTCTATCTGAAGAATGCTTTCCAACATCCAGCTCAGGAATTCCTGAACAATCTTTACTTCATGCTTTCTGGAAGTTCAAGAATCCCATTTCCTCACAGATGTGTTCAAATCCCCCCAGTGTGACTGGAATTTGCCAGTTTTTCATGTTTTTCCATCAGCTTTGCTTTATATATTCTAAAGCTATTCTATTATGAACAGAAAGAATTTATTTGTAGCTTCTTGGGAGGCTGTGCCTTTATTATGAACTTTCATTTTGGTCAGTTTAAAGCTAACTAATTAACCTAATAATGTATTTAACTTTATAATTTATCTAGTATCAATCTACATCACTCTCTAGCTCTGTATTTTGAACTGCTGACGATGTTCTTACCTGAAATAACATATGTCTATAATTTTTTTTAGAATTTTTTAAACTGTTTGAAAATTGCGGTCTTTTAATAACTGAATTTTACCAATTCATGTTTAGTGTGATTGCTGCTGTTTCCACCTACTATTACTTTTCCATTTACCTATGCTTTCCAGATGTACTTTTCCTCTTGTGAGATTATTAGATTGAAAACATTTTCTTCCAAGTTTTACCCCTACTACTTTGAAAGTTATATATTCTAATTATCTATTAGTTGGCCTTAATTGTCTTTCTTTTTTCTTTTTAAATTTACTTTGGGCTCTGCTGGGTCTTCAGTGCCGTGCGCAAGCTTTCTCTAGCCGCAGTGAGCAGGGCCTGCTCTCTAGTGGTGCTGTGTAGACTTCTCATTGCAATGGCTTCTCTTACGGCAGAACACAGGCTTTCAGAAACACAGGCTTCAGTAGTTGTGGCTGTGCACGAGCTCTGGAGGGTGTGGGCTTCACTGCTGTGGCACCTGGCTCAGCAGGTGCAGCTTGCAAGGCTCTAGAGCACATGCTCAGCAGCTGTAGCACACAGGCTTAGCTGTCTGCAAGCCAGCCTTAAATTTCTCTGTACATACTTAAACTTGTATTTTTCCAGCAAGCTCCAGAGGTTTAAGTCTCTGTTTCTTCTCCTTGAAAAGAATATAAATCTTAACATAGGGTTAGTCACTGCCCCTTATAACCAAGGTTCCATCACCATTCCAAAATTTACACAAATAATCTTTGTGCTTCTATCTTAAGAATGCTTTCCAACATCCAGCTCAGGAATTCCTGAACAATCTTTACTTCATGCTTTCTGGAAGTTCAAGAATCCCATTTCCTCACAGATGTGTTCAAATCCCCCCAGTGTGACTGGAATTTGCCAGTTTTCATGTTTTTCCATCAGCTTTGCTTTATATATTCTAAAGCTATTCTATTATGAACAGAAAGAATTTATTTGTAGCTTCTTGGGAGGCTGTGCCTTTATTATGAACTTTCATTTTGGTCAGTTTAAAGCTAACTAATTAACCTAATAATGTATTTAACTTTATAATTTATCTAGTATCAATCTACATCACTCTCTAGCTCTGTATTTTGAACTGCTGACGATGTTCTTACCTGAAATAACATATGTCTATAATTTTTTTTAGAATTTTTTAAACTGTTTGAAAATTGCGGTCTTTTAATAACTGAATTTTACCAATTCATGTTTAGTGTGATTGCTGCTGTTTCCACCTACTATTACTTTTCCATTTACCTATGCTTTCCAGATGTACTTTTCCTCTTGTGAGATTATTAGATTGAAAACATTTTCTTCCAAGTTTTACCCCTACTACTTTGAAAGTTATATATTCTAATTATCTATTAGTTGGCCTTAATTGTCTTTCTTTTTTCTTTTTAAATTTACTTTGGGCTCTGCTGGGTCTTCAGTGCCGTGCGCAAGCTTTCTCTAGCCGCAGTGAGCAGGGCCTGCTCTCTAGTGGTGCTGTGTAGACTTCTCATTGCAATGGCTTCTCTTACGGCAGAACACAGGCTTTCAGAAACACAGGCTTCAGTAGTTGTGGCTGTGCACGAGCTCTGGAGGGTGTGGGCTTCACTGCTGTGGCACCTGGCTCAGCAGGTGCAGCTTGCAAGGCTCTAGAGCACATGCTCAGCAGCTGTAGCACACAGGCTTAGCTGTCTGCAAGCCAGCCTTAAATTTCTCTGTACATACTTAAACTTGTATTTTTCCAGCAAGCTCCAGAGGTTTAAGTCTCTGTTTCTTCTCCTTGAAAAGAATATAAATCTTAACATAGGGTTAGCTTCCTCTACAATATCCTCTTACATCTTTCTGAGAATACTATATTTTTCTAACATTCTCACATCCTATTGTTTGTTCTATTATTTCTATTTCTTCAGGTATAAGTTTTATTCTGAATTTTTTTTTGTCATGTCTTAATTATTCAGTTTGGTATCTTTTTTCATGGTGCTGGCTTTCTATAAATATACAGTAATCCTTTTTCTCTTTATTGGGGTGTATCTGTTTTACAGTGTTGCATTAACTTCAGGTGCACAGCAAAGTTATTGTAATACATTTTTACAGAGTTCTCTTGTTTTCAGGTATACATAATCATAATCCCCGGTCATAGGTATATCCCTGACCCCTCTCCCCTGAATACATATAGTAATTCTTGGTTTAATGCTTATCTTCTGGATATCCCGAGTACAGCATTCACTGTTTGCTGAATGGAGTTGGAAGTGGAGTGGAGAGGCATGAGCAGCAGGGCAGAAAGCCCCGGCCGCTGACGCCCTGAGCCTGGAGGTCCCCGTCTCTCCTGGGTGTGTCCAGCCGCCGAGAGCTCTGCCCGGTCCCCAGACTCTCTCTCTGCGGCTCTCACCCAGCCCGAGACTGGAGTTCAGGAGGGAAATGAGCGAAACAAAGTGGATGCCCCAACTGATTTGGGTTGTTCTGGAACACTAACTACCCCACACCACGCGGTCCTGTGTGGAACAGTTTCCACGCTGCCCCACTGGGTAACTGGTATCTTCTGGGAGCTCTGAACTGAGGTCCTTCAGTCTTAAAGTGTCTGTCTTCTGTCACGGATTTCTCACAGCCTCTGGCTGCACAACTGCTAACTTTTAAAAGCTCAGTTATAATTCCTTCTTTTTCTCCTTTTATACTGTTGTTTAAAATCCTTTATGTCATTTCTAGGGATGGAGGCAGCAATATAAAGCTGACAGGCAAGCTCAGTGTACTTGAAACAGAAATTCGACACTTTTTTAAGAGGCCAGTTTAAGTAAAACACACACATAATTGAACAAATTAGCTCTCACTCCTTACATTCCCCACTCTCACACCAAAAATATTTAAAAACGTGGGAGAGTAAAATCCTTCAAGCACCTCATTTTGACACACCTGACTGTGTAGGCCTGCTCTGGGACCTCGGAGCCACAGGCGTTTCCAGCAATTTTGCCATCGTCGCAAGTCTGCTAGCAGCATTCATGATTTTCTTCTCAGGCCTGTGGGGAATTGCAGAACGTGAAGTCAGCCGAGTGTCGTGGAAACAACGAGCTTCCTTAGCCCCAGGATGTCTGTTTTCCTAGGTGCTCTGCCGCCACTGAGAGAGCACAGGAAGCCTCTTGAAACCCTCCGCTAGTCTCGCAGGCACAGTGAATTCTGGGGCTAAGGAAAAAGCTTAGAGAATGACAGTCTGCTGTCCTGGTATTCCCAGGACACCTTGTTTCAAAGAACTTACCCTTCCTCTTTCCCACCATCCTGCAAAATCTGCTGGAGGCAAATCAAATAATATTTGCGCATCTTTCGGGCGGTTTCTTGCCGTTCTCGCAACACCTCTGCTTTCACCACGTCCGCGGCTCTTTCCTTGCTCTCCTGAATATAACGAAGCATATCGCCTGGGGGCGGGGGAATCCCCAGAGTCGATGTTTATTGGCAGTTTTTTCAAAACAGAAGAGGCAGACTTCAGACCAATTTTCTGGGAGGTGAAGTGACTGGAGATACAGTTTACGTGTATAGTTTTCCACAATTATTGAAATGGAATACCTCAGGCCACCATTTTGGTAGACTGAACGGAGAAGAAATCTAAAAAAAGTCTTAGAAAGATGACAGAGCACAAAGATGGTAAGGAGATATAGCATATCCTCCAGGCTAACTACCATTTTTAAAACAATGAGGCAAGAAATGATCAGTATGAAACACAGAAATTCATGCATTTCAATTACATGTTGAGTTAAGACAAGAGAAAAAAGAAAAAGAAGGGGGAAAAGAAGAGAGGAGCAGACACAGAGAAAGGAGGCAATATGAGCTAGAGAGACTCATCTTCTGTTTACTTGTGCTTTTTTTTTCAATAAAAATCTGTAGAAAAAAAAAAAAAACAAAAAAAAAAACTAAATCTGGTTAGCTCTCACTCCTTACATTCCCCACTCTCACACCAAAAATATTTAAAACGTGGGAGTAAAATCCTTCAAGCACCTCATTTTGACACACCTGACTGTGTAGGCCTGCTCTGGGACCTCGGGCCACAGGCGTTTCCAGCAATTTTGCCATCGTCGCAAGTCTGCTAGCAGCATTCATGATTTTCTTCTCAGGCCTGTGGGGTGCAGAGCGTGAAGTCAGCCGAGTGTCGTGGAAACAACGAGCTTCCTTAGCCCCAGGATGTCTGTTTTCCTAGGTGCTCTGCCGCCACTGAGAGAGCACAGGAAGCCTCTTGAAACCCTCCGCTAGTCTCGCAGGCACAGTGAATTCTGGGGCTAAGGAAAAAGCTTAGAGAATGACAGTCTGCTGTCCTGGTATTCCCAGGACACCTTGTTTCAAAGAACTTACCCTTCCTCTTTCCCACCATCCTGCAAAATCTGCTGGAGGCAAATCAAATAATATTTGCGCATCTTTCGGGCGGTTTCTTGCCGTTCTCGCAACACCTCTGCTTTCACCACGTCCGCGGCTCTTTCCTTGCTCTCCTGAATATAACGAAGCATATCGCCTGGGGGCGGGGGAATCCCCAGAGTCGATGTTTATTGGCAGTTTTTTCAAAACAGAAGAGGCAGACTTCAGACCAATTTTCTGGGAGGTGAAGTGACTGGAGATACAGTTTACGTGTATAGTTTTCCACAATTATTGAAATGGAATACCTCAGGCCACCATTTTGGTAGACTGAACGGAGAAGAAATCTAAAAAAAGTCTTAGAAAGATGACAGAGCACAAAGATGGTAAGGAGATATAGCATATCCTCCAGGCTAACTACCATTTTTAAAACAATGAGGCAAGAAATGATCAGTATGAAACACAGAAATTCATGCATTTCAATTACATGTTGAGTTAAGACAAGAGAAAAAAGAAAAAGAAGGGGGAAAAGAAGAGAGGAGCAGACACAGAGAAAGGAGGCAATATGAGCTAGAGAGACTCATCTTCTGTTTACTTGTGCTTTTTTTTTCAATAAAAATCTTTAGAAAAAAATAAAATTCATTTAAAAGAAAAACAACAGCCAAAAAAATGAGAAAAGATTGATGGAACTAAGATCTGGTTCTTTGAAAAAAGACAAAACTGATAAACCTTTAGCTGGAGTTACTAAGATAAACAGAGTACTCAGATAAATAAAATCAGAAAAGAAAAAAAGAGAAGTTATAACTGATACCAAAGAAATAAAAAGGATTGTAAGAGACTCTTATGAATAATTATATGCCAGCAAATTAGATGACCTAGAAATAATGGATATATTCTGAGAAACATATACTCTTCCAAGACTGAATAAGGAAGAAATAGAAAATCTAACTAGACCCATTGCTAGTCAGGAAACTGGATCAATAACCAAAAATTCCCAACAAACAAAAACCCAGGACCAGAAGGCTTCTCTAGCGAATTCTATCAAACATTCAAAGAAGATACAGCATCTACCCTTCTCAAATTCTTGTAAAAAACCAGAGGAGGGAACAATCCCAAACACATATTATGAGGCCAGCATTACCCTGATGCCAAACTAAACAAGAACACCACCACCAAAATAAAAGTTACAGGCCAATGTCACCGATAAACACTGTTTCAGCATTACATTAAAAGGATCATACACCATGATCAAGTGGGATTTATGCCAGGGACGCAAGGACTGCTCACCATTCACAAGTCAATCAGTGTGATATACCACACGTTCTTAACAACACACATACACACACAAACAGTGGTACTGGCATAATAACAAAAAGATCGATGGAACAAAATAAAGAGAGTCCAGAAATAAACCCACCCACACATGGTCAATTCATTTACAACAAAGGAGGCAAGAATATATGATAGGGAAAGGACAATCTCTTCAAAAATGGAGATGGAAAAACTGGACAGCTACATGCTGAAGAATCAGACTGGACCACTTTCTCACAAAGCCAACTCAATGGAGATGGAAAAAAGACATCTCGTTAACATGTTGAGTTAAGACAAGAGAAAAAGAAAAGAAGGAAAAGAGAGGCAGACAGAGAAAGGAGGCAATATGAGCTAGAGAGACTCATCTTCTGTTTACTTGTGCTTTTTTTTTCAATAAAAATCTTTAGAAAAAAATAAAATTCATTTAAAAGAAAAACAACAGCCAAAAAAATGAGAAAAGATTGATGGAACTAAGATCTGGTTCTTTGAAAAAAGACAAAACTGATAAACCTTTAGCTGGAGTTACTAAGATAAACAGAGTACTCAGATAAATAAAATCAGAAAAGAAAAAAAGAGAAGTTATAACTGATACCAAAGAAATAAAAAGGATTGTAAGAGACTCTTATGAATAATTATATGCCAGCAAATTAGATGACCTAGAAATAATGGATATATTCTGAGAAACATATACTCTTCCAAGACTGAATAAGGAAGAAATAGAAAATCTAACTAGACCCATTGCTAGTCAGGAAACTGGATCAATAACCAAAAATTCCCAACAAACAAAAACCCAGGACCAGAAGGCTTCTCTAGCGAATTCTATCAAACATTCAAAGAAGATACAGCATCTACCCTTCTCAAATTCTTGTAAAAAACCAGAGGAGGGAACAATCCCAAACACATATTATGAGGCCAGCATTACCCTGATGCCAAACTAAACAAGAACACCACCACCAAAATAAAAGTTACAGGCCAATGTCACCGATAAACACTGTTTCAGCATTACATTAAAAGGATCATACACCATGATCAAGTGGGATTTATGCCAGGGACGCAAGGACTGCTCACCATTCACAAGTCAATCAGTGTGATATACCACACGTTCTTAACAACACACATACACACACAAACAGTGGTACTGGCATAATAACAAAAAGATCGATGGAACAAAATAAAGAGAGTCCAGAAATAAACCCACCCACACATGGTCAATTCATTTACAACAAAGGAGGCAAGAATATATGATAGGGAAAGGACAATCTCTTCAAAAAAATGGAGATGGAAAAACTGGACAGCTACATGCTGAAGAATCAGACTGGACCACTTTCTCACAAAGCCAACTCAAAGTGGACTAGAGACTTGACTGTAAGACCAGAAACTGTAAAACTCCTAGAAGGAAACACTTGCAGTAAGCTCACTGACATTGGTCTCAGTGATCTTTTATGGATCTGACTCCAAAAGCAGTGGCAATATAAGCAAAAACAAATACGTGAGACTATATCAGATCAAAATATGCTTCTTCACACAAAAGGAAACTGTCAATAAAATAAAAAGGCAATATGCATATGACTGATCTGGGAACATGCATATCTATACACAACAAAACTCTGTAAAACCTTTAAAGAATTAAAAAATAAAAATACAAAAGAGCTAAATACCACGTGTAATATGGAAAAAATAAATAAAAATAAAAAGGCAACTTATAAAACAAATGAAAGGTATTTGCAAATTATAGACGCGGTAAGGGATTAATTTTCAAAATGTAGGAAAAACTCACATAATATCAACAAGAAAACAAACAGCTTGATTAAAAAATGGGCAGGGGGGTTTCCCTGGTGGTCCAGTGGGTAGAGTCCACCTTGCAGTGCAGGGGGCACCGGTTCAATCCCTGGTCCGGGAAGATCCCAAGGGCCGCGGGGTGGCTGGGCCGGTGTGTCCAGTTGCGAGCCATCTCTGCAGCGCATGCGCCCACAGCCGGTGCTCTGCAACCAGAGAGGCCACTGCGATGGGAGGCCCACACAGGCCAGAGAACAAAGATGGATGAAAATCAATCAATAAATAATAAAAAGAATAAAAGAGGCCCAAAGAAAAAAAAAAAAAGGGCAGAAGAACTGAATAGACAGGTTTCCAAAGAAAACAGAGATGGCCAATAAGCATATGAAAAGATGCTCCACATCACTAATCATCACAGAAATGTAAATCAAAAGCACAATGAGGTATCACCTCACACCTATTAGAATGAAAATTATCAAAAAAAAAAAAAAAAAAACACGAAGTGTTTGTGAGCATGTGGGGAAAAGGAAAACCCTATGAACTGCTAATGAGAACGTAGACTGGCATAGCTAATGTAAAAGATAGCATGGAGAAGCCTCAAAAAATGAAAAATAGAACTACCACACATCCCAGAAATTTCACTTCTGTGTATTTATCAAAACAAAGTAAAAATAGGACTTCCCTGGTGGCCCAGTGGGTAAGGACACCGCCTTGCAGTGCAACGGGTGCCGGTTCGACCCCTGGCCTGGGAAGATCCCACGTGCCGCGGAGCGGCTGGACCGATGTGTCCAATGACCGAGCCGGAGCTCTGGAGCGCATGCGCCCAGAGCCGGTGCTCTGCAGCGACAGATGCCACCACGATGGGAGGCCCACACAGGCCAGAGAACAATGACAGATGGAAATAAATAAATGAAAGACCAATAGTAGTGGCCAAAAAAACGAAAAGGCAAAAATCCTAATTCAGAGAGACCTATCTGTGCTTATGCTCACTGCACCATTATTTACAACAACCCAGATATCCAAACTGCCTAAGCATCCATGAACGGACGGACGGGTAAAGAAGATGTGGTGTATACACAATGAGCCAAACCTCGAGCCACCTGTGAGAACCGGGGTGGATCTTGAGGGCACTGTGCTAAATGAACTGTCAGAGAAAGACAAATACTGTATGATATCAATACTGTACAGATGGAATCTAAACAAACAAGAAAAAGGGAAATGAACCAACAGAGAACAGGCTGGTGGCTGCCAGAAGGGAGAGGGTTGGAGGGTGGGCAAGATGGGGGAGAGGGTCAGCAGGCACAGACTTTCGGACGCCAATAAGCCACGAGGGCATTGTGCTCAGCACAGAGATGACTGTGAACAGAACTGTGCGGCCGTTTCCACCCTGTCTGTGGGGACACATTCCAACCCCCCAATGGAGGCCTGACACCACGCTCTGAACCCTATGCACACCACATTTTTTCCTATACATACATCTACTTCTTCACATTTGTAAGTCAGACACAGTAAGAGATGAACAGAAATGAATAAAACAGCAACTTTAACAACATATGTTAACAAAATTACATGAGTGTGATCTCTCTCTAAATGCCTTATTATGCATATTTAATGTGTCTTTTTCATTTTAACTGAGCAGTGATCCGCTGTGCACATAACTTGTGTAGTTGAGGTGTGAAAGAAATAAATAGCATAGAACCTCAAAAATGAAAAATAGAACTACCACACATCCCAGAAATTTCACTTCTGTGTATTTATCAAAACAAAGTAAAAATAGGACTTCCCTGGTGGCCCAGTGGGTAAGGACACCGCCTTGCAGTGCAACGGGTGCCGGTTCGACCCCTGGCCTGGGAAGATCCCACGTGCCGCGGAGCGGCTGGACCGATGTGTCCAATGACCGAGCCGGAGCTCTGGAGCGCATGCGCCCAGAGCCGGTGCTCTGCAGCGACAGATGCCACCACGATGGGAGGCCCACACAGGCCAGAGAACAATGACAGATGGAAATAAATAAATGAAAGACCAATAGTAGTGGCCAAAAAAACGAAAAGGCAAAAATCCTAATTCAGAGAGACCTATCTGTGCTTATGCTCACTGCACCATTATTTACAACAACCCAGATATCCAAACTGCCTAAGCATCCATGAACGGACGGACGGGTAAAGAAGATGTGGTGTATACACAATGAGCCAAACCTCGAGCCACCTGTGAGAACCGGGGTGGATCTTGAGGGCACTGTGCTAAATGAACTGTCAGAGAAAGACAAATACTGTATGATATCAATACTGTACAGATGGAATCTAAACAAACAAGAAAAAGGGAAATGAACCAACAGAGAACAGGCTGGTGGCTGCCAGAAGGGAGAGGGTTGGAGGGTGGGCAAGATGGGGGAGAGGGTCAGCAGGCACAGACTTTCGGACGCCAATAAGCCACGAGGGCATTGTGCTCAGCACAGAGATGACTGTGAACAGAACTGTGCGGCCGTTTCCACCCTGTCTGTGGGGACACATTCCAACCCCCCAATGGAGGCCTGACACCACGCTCTGAACCCTATGCACACCACATTTTTTCCTATACATACATCTACTTCTTCACATTTGTAAGTCAGACACAGTAAGAGATGAACAGAAATGAATAAAACAGCAACTTTAACAACATATGTTAACAAAATTACATGAGTGTGATCTCTCTCTAAATGCCTTATTATGCATATTTAATGTGTCTTTTTCATTTTAACTGAGCAGTGATCCGCTGTGCACATAACTTGTGTAGTTGAGGTGTGACAGCACAACTATCATGAATTGTCTTCTTTCTTCACAATGTCATGGGTAGAAGGATTTGTCCTTACTGGAGACCTCAGCATCCTCACGATACAATTTTTTTCTTTCGTTATTAAGAAAATTGCACCTTTTTCCTTCAAGAGTGCACTTCCCGGCTTCCCTGTGGCACACAGGAACTGCCGGCACCACTGCCCCCGCGCCAGGGGCCTTTATGAGGCAAGAAGAGAGAGGGTGATGAGCACTGCCGATGGTGACAGTGGCTCTGCCGATCAGGTGGCCACCAAGCGACCAGCCGACAGGACAGGCGGGACAAGGGCAGCTCCCGTCCAGAGGCAGATGCCGCAGGACGGCTGAGACCCCATCATGCTACGCAGAATGGCCCACAAGTTAAAACTGATCAACTATTTCTGGACTTTTCCACTTCATGTGTTCAGACTGCAGGTGTCCACAGGTAAATGAAACCATGAAAGCAAAACGTCAGACAAGAGGGGACTACTGTATATTTCCTAACTCTGTATGGTGATGGGGAAACTAGACTTACTGTGGTGATCGCTTCGCAGCATATATAAACACGGAATCATTATGTTACACACCTGAAACTAATAGAGTGATACATGCCAATTATACTTAAAAAAAAAAAAAAAACCCTAGGATAAAATTGACAATATAAAAATACCCCTGCCCTTGTGCCACTTCCAAAATTTTGGTGGCACACCCCAAATTTACTTAGGTAAACTTATCTATTACTACATAATTTAGAAAAGCCATCAATGATCTCCTCTAAAAGCGGGTAAGATCTCAGAAAAAGGCAGTTCAGAAAATTCCCCCAAGTTACTACTATTAGTTACAAAGAAGACCCAAAACACCTTAAAAATCTTGAGAATCTCTTTAGGGACTTACGCTTAATCTTTTTTACAGCTTTAATGTATTGCCCACGAAGTTCTTCCAAGGCTGCCTCACTGCATGGCGGGTGAGTGTTTTCAATAGCCCCTTCTGACAATGACCTTTAAAAAAAAAGTGGATTATGCATATTTAATGTGTCTTTTTCATTTTAACTGAGCAGTGATCCGCTGTGCACATAACTTGTGTAGTTGAGGTGTGACAGCACAACTATCATGAATTGTCTTCTTTCTTCACAATGTCATGGGTAGAAGGATTTGTCCTTACTGGAGACCTCAGCATCCTCACGATACAATTTTTTTCTTTCGTTATTAAGAAAATTGCACCTTTTTCCTTCAAGAGTGCACTTCCCGGCTTCCCTGTGGCACACAGGAACTGCCGGCACCACTGCCCCCGCGCCAGGGGCCTTTATGAGGCAAGAAGAGAGAGGGTGATGAGCACTGCCGATGGTGACAGTGGCTCTGCCGATCAGGTGGCCACCAAGCGACCAGCCGACAGGACAGGCGGGACAAGGGCAGCTCCCGTCCAGAGGCAGATGCCGCAGGGGCGGCTGAGACCCCATCATGCTACGCAGAATGGCCCACAAGTTAAAACTGATCAACTATTTCTGGACTTTTCCACTTCATGTGTTCAGACTGCAGGTGTCCACAGGTAAATGAAACCATGAAAGCAAAACGTCAGACAAAGAGGGGACTACTGTATATTTCCTAACTCTGTATGGTGATGGGGAAACTAGACTTACTGTGGTGATCGCTTCGCAGCATATATAAACACGGAATCATTATGTTACACACCTGAAACTAATAGAGTGATACATGCCAATTATACTTAAAAAAAAAAAAAAAACCCTAGGATAAAATTGACAATATAAAAATACCCCTGCCCTTGTGCCACTTCCAAAATTTTGGTGGCACACCCCAAATTTACTTAGGTAAACTTATCTATTACTACATAATTTAGAAAAGCCATCAATGATCTCCTCTAAAAGCGGGTAAGATCTCAGAAAAAGGCAGTTCAGAAAATTCCCCCAAGTTACTACTATTAGTTACAAAGAAGACCCAAAACACCTTAAAAATCTTGAGAATCTCTTTAGGGACTTACGCTTAATCTTTTTTACAGCTTTAATGTATTGCCCACGAAGTTCTTCCAAGGCTGCCTCACTGCATGGCGGGTGAGTGTTTTCAATAGCCCCTTCTGACAATGACCTTTAAAAAAAAAAAAGTGGACTGTACGTGAAAAACCCAATTTGAAATATACATACCTATACATAAATATTTATATATAAAATATATATGTACAAATACATATATTCCAATAAAATAAGCTCTGGAGCGCAAGATGGATGAAAATAGACAAATGAAAGACCAATAGAAGTGGCCCACCCACCCCCCTCCCTCCCCAACCTGCCCCCTGCCAAAATAAATTTAAAAAAAATAAAAACTATGAAGCTACTGAAAAGCACATTATAGAAGTAAATCTAATGACACAGAGAAGTGTTTATCATATAAAACTAATAAAAGACCATAAAGTAGCTTATACAGTCATCTCAATTTTCCAACATGTGCATACGTTGTTTGTCTAAAAGGACTTACATAAACGGTACCTTCTGGATACAGGACTTTAGAAGGCTTTCTTTTTTACACTTTCACTATGTAACAATAACAATAATTGATATTCTTGGTATGATATTGTTGATAGCACTGATAGTTTTTTTAATAAAAGTAAAGGTACTCAGAAATAAATGATTTCTTTGAAATAGTAAACGTCTACCTTGGTGGTAGGGTTTTACAAAGTGTCCTCAGTTCTTCCAATTTATTCTTCATGTCGTTGTTTTCTTCTATTAATTCTTCAACAACTTTAGTATTCTCTTCTAAAAACGAAAATTTATAGCACACTGGTCAGTGAATCTTTTTCTTTCAGTCTTTCCCTTAAATGACCTGCACAAATGTTCATAGAGGAGACTGCAGGATTTCCAGTTGTCCCCTATGTCCTTCACTCCTGATTAACCCCAATCTGACCACCCTCTGTTCTATTTTCTCATTGCTTTAAATTCATTCTCATCTTAGTTTGGGTTTCACCTTGTCCTGGAATAAATCTCCAACTGTTTCCATGCACATGTTTTGCTTTACACTTAGATGGAAGGCTTTAGAAACACAGGTTTCCTAATTCCATGTCCCTCATGGACCTTGGTATGCAGTCTATGCTCATATAAATAACATTGAACAAGCACTTCAATAAAACATTTTTTAAATTAATTGCAAGTAGGTGCCATTTTCAGGAATAACAAAGATCTCCAAATCTTTGCACTTTGAAAAAGTAGATGAGGAGACTGATGTAGTCCATGTGGTACAGAGGGCAAAGTGTGAACTTCAGAGTCAGGGAGACACAGGGTTAGTTTTTGCCACTTCTATTGGTCTTTATTTATTTTCATCCATCTTTGTTCCTTGGCTCCTGTGGGCAAATGAAAGACCAATAGAAGTGGCCCACCCACCCTCCCTCCCCAACCTGCCCCTGCCAAAATAAATTTAAAAATAAAAACTATGAAGCTACTGAAAAGCACATTATAGAAGTAAATCTAATGACACAGAGAAGTGTTTATCATATAAAACTAATAAAAGACCATAAAGTAGCTTATACAGTCATCTCAATTTTCCAACATGTGCATACGTTGTTTGTCTAAAAGGACTTACATAAACGGTACCTTCTGGATACAGGACTTTAGAAGGCTTTCTTTTTTACACTTTCACTATGTAACAATAACAATAATTGATATTCTTGGTATGATATTGTTGATAGCACTGATAGTTTTTTTAATAAAAGTAAAGGTACTCAGAAATAAATGATTTCTTTGAAATAGTAAACGTCTACCTTGGTGGTAGGGTTTTACAAAGTGTCCTCAGTTCTTCCAATTTATTCTTCATGTCGTTGTTTTCTTCTATTAATTCTTCAACAACTTTAGTATTCTCTTCTAAAAACGAAAATTTATAGCACACTGGTCAGTGAATCTTTTTCTTTCAGTCTTTCCCTTAAATGACCTGCACAAATGTTCATAGAGGAGACTGCAGGATTTCCAGTTGTCCCCTATGTCCTTCACTCCCTGATTAACCCCAATCTGACCACCCTCTGTTCTATTTTCTCATTGCTTTAAATTCATTCTCATCTTAGTTTGGGTTTCACCTTGTCCTGGAATAAATCTCCAACTGTTTCCATGCACATGTTTTGCTTTACACTTAGATGGAAGGCTTTAGAAACACAGGTTTCCTAATTCCATGTCCCTCATGGACCTTGGTATGCAGTCTATGCTCATATAAATAACATTGAACAAGCACTTCAATAAAACATTTTTTAAATTAATTGCAAGTAGGTGCCATTTTCAGGAATAACAAAAGATCTCCAAATCTTTGCACTTTGAAAAAGTAGATGAGGAGACTGATGTAGTCCATGTGGTACAGAGGGCAAAGTGTGAACTTCAGAGTCAGGGAGACACAGGGTTAGTTTTTGCCACTTCTATTGGTCTTTATTTATTTTCATCCATCTTTGTTCCTTGGCTCCTGTGGGCCTCCCATCGCGGTGGCCTCTGTTGTCACAGAGCGCCGGCTCTGGGTGCACGGGCTCCTGACCTCCAGCTCGGTCATTGGACACATGGGTCCAGCCGCTCCACGGCACGTGGGATCTTCCCAGGCCAGGGATCGAACCAGCGCCCCTTGCACTGCAAGGCGGTGTCCTTACCCACTGCGCCACCAGGGGAGCCCGAGACACAGGTTTAAAGCCTTCTCAACTACTGGATGAGCTTAGGCAAATGGCTCCATCTTTCTGAATCTGAGTTTCTTCATAAGCAAAATGGAGATAATGCTAGCTACCTTGAAGATCATAATAAAAAGAAAATAGTAAATGCACAGCACCTTATACAAGGTCTGGCAATATCGACATTCAACAAATATGAACATGGCACTCCTTGTTTTCCACTATACCAGCCTTTTAGCACACCCTACAAGTTGGAGAATGAAGCATTCCGTTCAGTGATGTATACAGCTTGTATATTTCTAAACCTCTCACTCTGACTCCATCACTTTTCGATAAATGCTGCCATAACAGTGGAAAACGGAACGTAAGAAATAAAAAAAGCAACCAGGACAGCAAAAATTTTAATGAACTAACAGGTTTACATTAAGACAAACACTGAGATTAAACTATCAACTGACTTAAATTCTGACCCTGCCCTCTTTTATTAGCCTGCTGTTTTGAGCCAATTACCAGCTTCCTTGGATTATTTCTAAGTCCGCAAATTGTAGAAGCTATCAGCCTCAAAAAGCACTACATAGAATAATGAGTAACTATGCACAGTGCTGAATATTCTTCTTTGGAAATAATAACCACAACCTACTGTCCTTATCATTTTATTATGTAAAACAAATCTCTTGATTTTCATCAAATTTCACAACATTCACACTGTATCGACCTCCACAGTTGGACAAGTTCACTCACTTGCTCTCCACCCTCTGTTAACAGTTTAAGCCATCACCATGGGAATTGTAGTTGTAAAAATTTCTATCTCAAATTTGCAAAAACCCTTTCTCGGCCTTAAAGCAATGTGTCTCTAACAGACTTGGGAAGCAGTCGCGGGTCCAGGTGGCTGCTCTTGGGCAAGAATATTTACCGAGGGTGCCGTGATGCCAGGCGCTGTGCTCGGCTCTGGGACAGGGTTTCATCCTTGTCACCATCACTCTCCAAAGGAGACTACAGACATTAAATAATCCCCAAGGATGATAACAGTTATAAAACTCACAGGAGCGGTGGGAAACGTCTAACAGAAGTCACCAACTGAGTCCGTCGGGGGTGGTTAGGCAAGCCTTTCAGGCAGGCATGGGCCGGAAGCGTGAAGGTAGGAGTTAGCCAAGCAATGTGATCGGGAAGGGTGGACAGACGCAGCGGGAAAGGAAGAGACGCAGAGGCGCCCAGGGGGAAGCGTCACACCCCGGCCGCGGCTCCGCGAGGGCGCGCGCGGGCTGGGAAGGAGGGGCCGGCAGAGGCGGGACCTGCAGGGCTTCTCAGCTCAGGTCCAAGTGTCTTTGTGTGGGACAGCGCGGCTCAGGCAAGCCGCTGAGGGCCTTAAACACGAGTGTCACAGTCACCTTTACTTTTCTAAAAGGTCCCCCTGGCTGCCTGAAGGAGAACGGACGCATGGGGGCGCGACTGGAAGCAGAACGAGATGACCGCTGTCCAGGCAAGCGGCAGAGGCGGACGGAGGGCAAGAGTGAGCCTGGCCCCAGGGTCTTTCTGGCTGACCGCTTCTTTGGGACCCTTGCCTCCAGTCCTCCTGCATTCGAGCACTGATTCCTGTCTGCTACATAACGGGCACCATTACTTATAAGGAACAGTGAGATAAAACCCTATTCTCAAGAAACTACAGGTTAAAAAGATACTGTGCAAGTAATCAAAAAGTGAATACAGGACGTTAACAGAAGAGGAGCCAAGCATCCTGAGGCCACACAGCAGCAGCCTGGCGAAAATCAAGGCTCTATCGACGAGCTAACTTCTCAGTGGAACGCTAAAGGACGGGGAAGAGCGAGGCCAAGACGAGAACGAGAGCGCGAAGTGCAGAACAGTGACGAGGCTGCACACAAGGTCCAGCCGTGAAAGGCAATTCCTGACCAGCTCAGGCATCGGGAGTATTTCAGATGTAAAGAACACACAGCACAGGGTGTCAGGCAACAGTGCAAGGTAAGAGGCTGGAGCCTTGTGAGCCCAACAGCTCCCTTCTTCAGGAGCGCAACAGGAAAGGCAGAAGACAGGCCTTCTAGATGACTCCCCGACAGCGCTGTGCAGGACAGACGGAAAGACCGCTGGTTCAGGTCTCCACCCTCCGCCCGGCACGCCATTCTCTTTGGCAAAAACATTCCTCCTTCGAGCATTCGTCAAGCCTTCCTTAACTTTAACGGAAGGAAGCGTTAACGAACATCCATTCTTCCTGGCTGACACAAACGGAGGCCGGCTACTCAGAGCTGCAATTCTTTATGAATGCTTTCAGTTCGCCTCCCTTAATGGTAAGCTTCCTGGAGGAAGGGAACAGAGTCCTGCACATCCCCATCAGACGCGGAGCGGACCCTCAGGGTCGAGAGCCCTGCCGGACATACATTAAGCTCTCAAAAGCTAGTCAATCAAACTAAGAAGGAATACGCACAATACAGAGTGTGGCTAGTAAAAATAGGTCCAAATTAGTTTATAGTAATCCCCAAAGAGAATCAGCACCTCCACTAACTAAAATGTCACATCTGAGCATTCCAACCAGGATCCAGGAGACTCGCACTTTAAACGCTAACCTCCAATTCTGTCCACTACAGCTCTGGGCCTCCTTTCTAAATGCTGAAGGTGCCTACAGCATTTCTCCAGTTTCCTTTTCAGATCTTGACATTCCTGCTTTGCATTTTCAAGTTCCTGGAAGCAGTGTCCACAGCTCGAATCTTTAATTTCAAGGATTTTCTCCTTATCTGCAAAAATTAAAACGACAGCACACTTGTATATCAATTGAGACGAAGAGAAGGAAGGAAGGAAACCAGATGACATGGCTGAAGGCTACAGTGTAACTGAAACGAGCACGATGTTTAAGAAAGACAAAGCTGGACTCAAATCCTGTTTCCACCATTTAGCAGCTGTTACTAAGCACTCTGAGACTCGGTTTCTTAATATGTAAGATCGAATAATATCATCTATTTTAAAAGCTGCTATGAAACAATGCTCAGATCTTAGCACTGAGTACAATCTCCACTAAAGAGAACCAGGAATCTTCAAGAATGGCTGACTCCACTACAGGGTACATTCAAGATGAGACTAGAATACCTCATTCTGCCAGACTGATAAGAAAGCACTCAAAACAGAAGCATACCACAAGGACACAGGAGTCAGTTTCAAGAGGCTTCGCCATCCGAATCTGGGACAGTCGGAATTAATGAATTCAGTATACTACAGCAATGGACTATACAATATTGAAAAATATTGAGGAATTTGAGTCACACCAATAAAGTTACTGATATAGGAAGGACGGATGGATAGAGGGATAGATTGTAAGTTGACAGATAGGTAGATGGACAGATAAATAGAACAACAAACAGATAAACAACTACACAGACTAACTAGACAGGAAGATTCTCGGCAACAACCAACCAAGTGCCAAATGGTAAGAGGAGGAAGAGGTCTGGAGGTGGAAAAATTACAATTTTGCAACCGCCACCACGAAGCCGAGATTGGACAAACACAAGCAGTGACTGCTCAGCAGAAGGAACGTTCTCATGAGGAGGGGGACATTTTTATGGTCTTGAAAGTGTCTCCCCACAGTTCCTTTATTAGCTGTTAGGGAGAAGACACACAGTGATTATACTGAAACTGAACAAGAAATCCCACATCTCTGGGTGTGACAGCACACCACCTTTGCCGTGTTTCCACTTAACAAAACACAGCCCAAACCAACTCATGGTGAAGCATCCGACAAACTCAAAATGAGGAAAGTTCTATTAAAAGCCATGGCTGGACAAGCATTGGGAAGAGTGAAGAATATGTCTCTCAGAAATATCAGTGTGGGGCTTCTCTGGTAGCCCCGTGGTGAAGAGTTCGCCTGCCAATGCAGGAGACACGGGTTCGATCCCTGATCCGGGAAGATCTGACATGCTGCAGAGCAACTAAGCCTGTGAGCCACAACTATGGAGCCTGTGCTCTAGAGCCTCGGAGCCGCAACTATGGAGCCCATGGGCCACCCCAACTATTGAAGCCCGTGTGCCCTAGAGCCCGAGTTCCACAAGAGAAGTCCCCACAAAAAGAAGCCTGTTCACCTCAACTAGAGAGTAGCCCCCACTCCCTGTAACTAGAGAAGAGCCTGTGGCAGCAGTGAAAACCCAGAAGAGCCAAAAATACTAGACAAAAATAGATAAATAAAAAAGTTTTTAAATCAATGTGATAAAAGGCAAAGAAAGGCCACAGAAATACCCTAGATTAGAGATTAATGAGACATGACATCTAAACATAACACGTGACCATGGACAGAGTGTAGTACAGTGGAGGGGGGGACGCTGTAAAGACTTCATCAGATCAGTTGACACAATCAGAATACAAAGAGTAGACTGATACAATTGTAGAACACATATTTTCATCTAATATTAAATTTACTGCACTAAGGTATACAAGAAAAGTCTCTATTTTGGGAAAATACATGCTGAAGTATTTGGGGGTAAAAGGGCATAATGTTTGTAACTGATCCTCAAATAGCTCAGGAAAAAGTGAAATGTTCACAGACATGTACACAGGAGGAACTCAAATGGAGTCAAATGTTATCCATAAGTGTATTTAGGTAACAGGTATATGAGTGACCTTTGCAGCTGTTTTTATTTTTGCAACTTTTCTGTAAGCTTGAAGTTATGTCCAAATGAAAAAAAAAAAAGATTGAAAACTGTCAGGAGGGCTTCCCTGGTAGTCCAGTGGGTAAAGACACCACCTTGCAGTGCAAGGGGCGCCGGTTCGATCCCTGGCCTGGGAAGATCCCATGTGCCACAGAGCAGCTGGACCGATGTGTCCAACTACCTAGCTGGAGCTCTGGAGCGCATGCACCCGAAGCCAGTGCTCTGCAGCGAGAGAGGCCACTGCGAGGGAGGCCCACGCAGGTCAAAGAACAAAAAAAAGATGGATGATGAAAGACCAATAGAAGTGGCCAAAAAAAAAAAAACCTGTCAGGAGGTATAAATGTACAAATATTGTTGGTCACAGTACCTGGCATAAAGCAAGTATACAATAAGGAATAGCTATGGCTATTAGCAACACACAGAGTTTATAAAATTTAAGTAATATATAAAATGATACAGAGATAGAATATTAATACAACTGATATTATGGATTAGGGATACAAATAGGCACAGCTCAGAGGCCAATCTCCAAAATGTTGATGTAAAATCACTGGCTCAGCAAAATTATTCTTAGTTCTCTTTTTACTTTTTAGTTTCTTTCAAATGGTACCTTTTATCCTTACACACATCAGATTAATGAAGTATCCCATACATGACACATTTAAGATACTGTTTTGTAAAGCTGGAAACCAGGTAAATGCCCACTGACAAGAGAATAGATAAATTATAGTATATTCATACAACAGAAAACCGCGCAACAATGAAAATGAATGAACTAGAGCCACATACACTAACAAAGTCTTAAAAGCTCCACAGTCAGTGGAAAAAAAAAAGGTACAACTAAAACAAATGTTAAAACATTTTTATAACATTAAAAGATGAGATAAAGCAATAGCTTTCTGAGGAGATCGTTACTGGGTCAAAACATGAAGAAAGTATTTTTGAAAGTACTTATTACCTCAGACTGTGAGGACGTTTCAGGGATGGAATTTAATGAAACACAGGTCTCTTCAACTTAGGTCTACTTCCTAAGTCAAACAGTGGGTTCTTGGTTCTTAGGCGGATAACTTCTATGTGCATTACATATAGTCTTTGCATGTGCTAATTATTTCATAATTAATATTTAGCTTTAAAATGATAAAATAGTAAGAGAATACAATCATACTACTACCAGCGGTACTCTCTGGTACTAGGACTGTGAGGGACTTGAGCACGTATGTTTTGGATTGTTTAACCCTTTCTGACTTAGGTTAATTTGCTTGCTTTTAGGGAAAAAAAAAAAAAAGTTTAAAGGAAGAACATAAATCCTTTGATAGTCTGCTTTGTCCTAAGTCAAAACTGATTTCTTTCCTATTGACTGGCCTTCCCAAAGCCAAACTCATTTCTACGCATTTCCCAAATTAGAAAGTAATTTTCAGGTTATTCCAACTATAACAACAGACATAAAATGACATGGAAAAGTAGGAAGCAAAATACAAATTAGGATATAATGCCCTGCTAATTGTTAAATTAGAATTTATTTAATTGGCAAAAAGATATTCACAGCCATCTAGAACCTGGAGGGTCTATGGTCGGACGATGAGAGGATAATGGTCCACTGATGTCCTAGAAAAGGCAGGGGGCTCTCTAAGCCCTGCTACTTAGGCCCACTGAACCTGCAAGTGTGGAAACTAACACTATTCACTTTGTCCATATGATTTGCTCTGGCAAAGCTGAGTTCTTTTCCAGGTTAGAAGGGAGATAGCAGACAAGAAACAGAAAAATACGTATAGTTTGCACATGGAGGGAAGCAGCAGGATGCAAGGGGTCGGTGTCCTAAAAGGACTGGCGCTGATAAAGAGGACAGCAGTTGCTCGTTCAAAATCCCAGCAAATGGACAGCACACGCTCGTCCTCCTCAGTGAGCTCTGAAAACCTCAGGGGCTGCAGCACGGTGCAACCCTTTACAAACTGACAACTCTAAATCCCTACATTATTAATTTGGCAAATATTCAAGGGACACAAACTATGTGTCATTCGCTATGTGCAGGTAGTAGAGAGGAAGAGAGAAAAACATGGCTCCCCACTCTGGAAGAAAACCATGAATACCTCGGAAAACACTTAGTACACTTCTGAAAGACTTCTATTAAAAATAGTTGAGGGCTTCCCTAGTGGTCCAGTGGGTAAGGACACCGCCTTGCAGTGCAAGGGCCACCGGTTCGATCCCTGGCCTGGGAGGATCCCATGTGCTGCGGAGTGGCTGGACCGATGTGTCCAATCACCGAACCGGAGCTCTGGAGCGCATGCGCCCAGAGCCGGTGCTCTGCGACAACAGAGGCCACTGCGATGGGAGGCCCACACGGGCCAAAGAACAAAGATGGAAATAAATGAAAGACCAATAGAAGTGCCCCCTCCCACCAAAAAAAAAAAAAAGTTGAAAGAAGCTTCAGGAACCTGAATGGGAAAGTCTAAGCGATCTGGCAATTCTCATATGTGCAACCTCTGATTTCTCGAACAAAGCCAGGGAATGAAAACATAAGTGCTCTACTAAAGTTCTCATTTTTCTTTAATCAGAATCACTCATGAATGAAGCGAAGACCATGGAAAAGTAGGAAGCAAAATACAAATTAGGATATAATGCCCTGCTAATTGTTAAATTAGAATTTATTTAATTGGCAAAAAGATATTCACAGCCATCTAGAACCTGGAGGGTCTATGGTCGGACGATGAGAGGATAATGGTCCACTGATGTCCTAGAAAAGGCAGGGGGCTCTCTAAGCCCTGCTACTTAGGCCCACTGAACCTGCAAGTGTGGAAACTAACACTATTCACTTTGTCCATATGATTTGCTCTGGCAAAGCTGAGTTCTTTTCCAGGTTAGAAGGGAGATAGCAGACAAGAAACAGAAAAATACGTATAGTTTGCACATGGAGGGAAGCAGCAGGATGCAAGGGGTCGGTGTCCTAAAAGGACTGGCGCTGATAAAGAGGACAGCAGTTGCTCGTTCAAAATCCCAGCAAATGGACAGCACACGCTCGTCCTCCTCAGTGAGCTCTGAAAACCTCAGGGGCTGCAGCACGGTGCAACCCTTTACAAACTGACAACTCTAAATCCCTACATTATTAATTTGGCAAATATTCAAGGGACACAAACTATGTGTCATTCGCTATGTGCAGGTAGTAGAGAGGAAGAGAGAAAAACATGGCTCCCCACTCTGGAAGAAAACCATGAATACCTCGGAAAACACTTAGTACACTTCTGAAAGACTTCTATTAAAAATAGTTGAGGGCTTCCCTAGTGGTCCAGTGGGTAAGGACACCGCCTTGCAGTGCAAGGGCCACCGGTTCGATCCCTGGCCTGGGAGGATCCCATGTGCTGCGGAGTGGCTGGACCGATGTGTCCAATCACCGAACCGGAGCTCTGGAGCGCATGCGCCCAGAGCCGGTGCTCTGCGACAACAGAGGCCACTGCGATGGGAGGCCCACACGGGCCAAAGAACAAAGATGGAAATAAATGAAAGACCAATAGAAGTGCCCCCTCCCACCAAAAAAAAAAAAAAGTTGAAAGAAGCTTCAGGAACCTGAATGGGAAAGTCTAAGCGATCTGGCAATTCTCATATGTGCAACCTCTGATTTCTCGAACAAAGCCAGGGAATGAAAACATAAGTGCTCTACTAAAGTTCTCATTTTTCTTCTTTAATCAGAATCACTCATGAATGAAGCGAAGACCATGAAAAGAGGAACTAAGAGGGCCGAAAGCAGCCCCGTCTTCTAATGCAAAATGAAAGGGAGAGGACACACATGAAGTAGGAGACATTTGTTCACTCTGGAAAACTTGCACATCTCTGATTTCCTTTTGTCCTAAAAGCAGCCCTCAGGAACTGGAATTAATGGACACTGGAAAGACCATTGAAAAGACTCCCATTACCAGCTTCTGCTTCTTGCACAGGCAAGGGCGGAGCACGGTGTCCAGACGTAGGCGCGGGGAGGGTCGCCCAGGCTTCAGGGTCTCCTCTACCAGTGACCCCCATGGTGGGATCCTTAGAGACCTTGGTCACATTTCTCTGAAACAGATGATCTTCACAGTTAATGCTTATCAAAAAGTTGTCTCTACTTAAAATGCTAATATTAAACATATAGGGCTTCCCTGGTGGTCCAGTGGGTGGAGAGTCCACCGTGCAGTGCCAAGGGCACCAGTTCGATCCCTGGCTCAGGAGGATCCCACACACCACGGAGCAGCTGGACCGGTGTGTCCAGTCGCGAGCCAGCACTCTGGAGCGCATGCGCCCAGAGCCGGTGCTCTGCAACAGGAGAGGCCACCGCCATGGGAGGCCCACACGGGCCAAAGAATAAAGATGGATGAAAATAAATATAAAAATAAAAGAGGCATAATGGGGGAAATAAATATATCTATATAAAGAAAACACAGCCTGAAAGAAAATCTTGCCTACCTAGCAACAACATTGTTCGTAGGGTGTTACATGAATACTGTCATTACTATGAGCTTGACTCCTATGAGCGTATTTTCCAAGTTAGACCACTATCCAACAGAGGACTGGTGGGCCAGCTCTGGCCCAGACAGGAGTTATCGTTTGTACTTCTAAGATATTTTAACAGTTTCTATGAGCAAACCACAGGACAGACTATGTGAAATCAGAATTGATCTTGGAAATCCAGAACAGCAGGGGGCAAACTCATAACAAATTTATAATACCAACTGTTTGCCTTCCATGAGTTGAAAGTAACAGCGATAAAAACAATTTGTGAAACTTACACAGAAAGTTACATTTCTAAATGCTTTTACATATATTTTCATTTGTTGACAAGGAAAGACAGTTGAATTCCAATGTTAAGGAGAGAAACCAAGGGAAACACCCTGCACAAGTCCATTTCCTTACTAATATGTATTGAACACTTTCTGCATTCTAGTTTCTCTTCTGGCAGCACTGCTACTCATTCATTAATGGTGGGACATTCTTTCAAGGCAACATATTATCCGATTTTGGACAACTACTAAGTCTCAAAGAGAAAAGATCTTGAGAAAGCTGTCTTTTTAATTTTTTAAAATGCATGATAGACACTTCATTCTGGAAGTCTTTGGTTTTGAGTCACTGTCAGGAAACCTACCCGTGCTGCACAAGAGAAGCCACGGTCCAGAGGCACAGAGGCTGCAAACTCCAGGTCCTCAAGACGCGTTGAGGTTGACGCTCAAAGGAGGAATAAAACTGACCCCAAAGGCAGTCAGTGTTTCCAGCCTCTACTCAGAATTGGAGAAAAGCCAAGATGGCAAAAAAGCCAAAAACCTTTCTGTTTGAGTTTTAACTTGACATTTGTGGTAATGGAATCCTAGAGTGGACTGCCTTTCCCCGTCTCCGGGAGATCTTCCCGGCCCAGGGAATCAAACCCAGGTCTTCTGCACTGCAAGTGGATTCTTTACCATCTGAGCCACCAGGGAAGCCCAAGACCACACATTCTTACATTTGTTCAAAAATTGTGTTCCATTGCCATTTCTCTTTTCTTTTAGCCCTTATGAACTGCTGCATTAGTACACTTAGTATATAAATCATGTTTGATAAGGCATTTTACTGGAAACTGTATTTTTAATTCATTGCAACCTCACCATTTAAAATCTTGATCACTGAAACTTAAATGTTCTCACCAACAAAAAAGTATGGTAAACCGGTGAGGCGACTGATGTGTTAATTAACTAGATGGTGAATCCACCCAGGGATGGAACCCAACTCGTGCATCTCCTCCACTGGCTGGAAGATTCTTACCACGGTGCCACGTGGGAAGCCTCTTTCACAACATGTATGTATACCAATTCACCATGATATACATGTTAAACATTTTACAACTTGGTCAATTATAGCTCTGTAAAGCTGAAAAGGGTTTTTTTTAAAATTAAATCTTGATATTTAAGTTATTTTAATGAGGACTTGTTTTATATATACACTGATCACTTTTTCCAGTCTTAAATTTTCATGAAAAGTTCTAAAACATGAATTTGATGAATTATAAATCATAGATCTTTCAAATTTATGGCACTTATATTGCAAATTTATAATCACTGCATTATTGGTTTATCCCAATGAGTTAGTTAGCTAATCCCTGAGGTGAATTAGCTCTAAAACAGCACAAGGCTGAGTATTACTCTCCTGTGACAAATTTCTGTGAAAGCATAGCATTTCCCTTTCAATTTATCCCTTGAACTGTCAGGAAACCTACCCGTGCTGCACAAGAGAAGCCACGGTCCAGAGGCACAGAGGCTGCAAACTCCAGGTCCTCAAGACGCGTTGAGGTTGACGCTCAAAGGAGGAATAAAACTGACCCCAAAGGCAGTCAGTGTTTCCAGCCTCTACTCAGAATTGGAGAAAAGCCAAGATGGCAAAAAAGCCAAAAACCTTTCTGTTTGAGTTTTAACTTGACATTTGTGGTAATGGAATCCTAGAGTGGACTGCCATTCCCGTCTCCGGGAGATCTTCCCGGCCCAGGGAATCAAACCCAGGTCTTCTGCACTGCAAGTGGATTCTTTACCATCTGAGCCACCAGGGAAGCCCAAGACCACACATTCTTACATTTGTTCAAAAATTGTGTTCCATTGCCATTTCTCTTTTCTTTTAGCCCTTATGAACTGCTGCATTAGTACACTTAGTATATAAATCATGTTTGATAAGGCATTTTACTGGAAACTGTATTTTTAATTCATTGCAACCTCACCATTTAAAATCTTGATCACTGAAACTTAAATGTTCTCACCAACAAAAAAGTATGGTAAACCGGTGAGGCGACTGATGTGTTAATTAACTAGATGGTGAATCCACCCAGGGATGGAACCCAACTCGTGCATCTCCTCCACTGGCTGGAAGATTCTTACCACGGTGCCACGTGGGAAGCCTCTTTCACAACATGTATGTATACCAATTCACCATGATATACATGTTAAACATTTTACAACTTGGTCAATTATAGCTCTGTAAAGCTGAAAAGGGTTTTTTTTAAAATTAAATCTTGATATTTAAGTTATTTTAATGAGGACTTGTTTTATATATACACTGATCACTTTTTCCAGTCTTAAATTTTCATGAAAAGTTCTAAAAACATGAATTTGATGAATTATAAATCATAGATCTTTCAAATTTATGGCACTTATATTGCAAATTTATAATCACTGCATTATTGGTTTATCCCAATGAGTTAGTTAGCTAATCCCTGAGGTGAATTAGCTCTAAAACAGCACAAGGCTGAGTATTACTCTCCTGTGACAAATTTCTGTGACAAAGGCCAGGTGAGACATTTTAGAGCCACCCTTTTCTTAAGAACAGAATCTGATCCCACTCAACATAAGCTGCAAAAATCTAAGTTCTGAGCCAAGTTATGTGAACCGGCCTCCACACACTTGTGAGACACGTAAATCATACAGAGGATCTTACTCTGTTTGCACACCTATGTGTGCTCAGCCACTTAATCATGTCCAACACTGTGCAACCCCATGGACTGTAGACCCCAAGGTTTCCTGTCCATGGAATTTTCTAGGCATAAACACTGGAGTGGGTTGTCATTTCCTACTCTAGGGGATCCTCCTGACCCAGGGACCGAACCCATGTCTCTTGTGTCTCCTCCACTGGCAGGCACATTCTTTACCGCTGCGCCATATGGGAAGCCTGCCCAACTATAAACCCTACAAAAAGACCCCAGGGTTGATTGCATGTTAACAGCAGCAGAAAAGTGTTGTGGCTTTCTTGACTTTTATAGCAGACAAGTTTCCTTTTGCTTTAGGAAAGCAAACTTGAAAGCATATAACATGATTTTCTCCTCACTTCCTAAGATGTCATAGATAATTTCTAATTATCTACTTTATCAAAAATTCTCAGTAAAGTATTTTAAGCAGTACTCATGGTAACTGATTTTGCTCAGTGAATTTTACACTAAAAGCAACTATTAAGCAGTAACATCTTTGTGAAATCAAAAATAAAAATATCAATTGGGTTGAACTGGGATGAGGCAGACTGATCTTTCAGGTTCCTTTGGTTCTAAAATTCTGTTCAAGACACAGAAAAATCAAATTCAAGACGCATGAAATTTTAAATTCTTGATATTTAAGTTATTTTAATGAGGACTTGTTTTATATATACACTGATCACTTTTTCCAGTCTTAAATTTTCATGAAAAGTTCTAAAAACATGAATTTGATGAATTATAAATCATAGATCTTTCAAATTTATGGCACTTATATTGCAAATTTATAATCACTGCATTATTGGTTTATCCCAATGAGTTAGTTAGCTAATCCCTGAGGTGAATTAGCTCTAAAACAGCACAAGGCTGAGTATTACTCTCCTGTGACAAATTTCTGTGACAAAGGCCAGGTGAGACATTTTAGAGCCACCCTTTTCTTAAGAACAGAATCTGATCCCACTCAACATAAGCTGCAAAAATCTAAGTTCTGAGCCAAATTATGTGAACCAGCCTCCACACACTTGTGAGACACGTAAATCATACAGAGGATCTTACTCTGTTTGCACACCTATGTGTGCTCAGCCACTTAATCATGTCCAACACTGTGCAACCCCATGGACTGTAGACCCCAAGGTTTCCTGTCCATGGAATTTTCTAGGCATAAACACTGGAGTGGGTTGTCATTTCCTACTCTAGGGGATCCTCCTGACCCAGGGACCGAACCCATGTCTCTTGTGTCTCCTCCACTGGCAGGCACATTCTTTACCGCTGCGCCATATGGGAAGCCTGCCCAACTATAAACCCTACAAAAAGACCCCAGGGTTGATTGCATGTTAACAGCAGCAGAAAAGTGTTGTGGCTTTCTTGACTTTTATAGCAGACAAGTTTCCTTTTGCTTTAGGAAAGCAAACTTGAAAGCATATAACATGATTTTCTCCTCACTTCCTAAGATGTCATAGATAATTTCTAATTATCTACTTTATCAAAAATTCTCAGTAAAGTATTTTAAGCAGTACTCATGGTAACTGATTTTGCTCAGTGAATTTTACACTAAAAGCAACTATTAAGCAGTAACATCTTTGTGAAATCAAAAATAAAAATATCAATTGGGTTGAACTGGGATGAGGCAGACTGATCTTTCAGGTTCCTTTGGTTCTAAAATTCTGTTCAAGACACAGAAAAATCAAATTCAAGACGCAGAAAAATCAAGCTGTGTCATTTGCAACCTACCAAAATCCAAGAAATTCAACTAGGAATTTGTAGTTTATTTTTCAGATGAGCAACTATAACTACCCAAAGTAATACATTTGTACGGGATAAGAACTCGGGTTTTTTTCTTCAGCTTATAATTCTTTCCAGCAGGTAGTAATAGCAAATGCTCAATTCCGGTCTTGAAAATCGTTAATCACTATATTTTAATGAATCTGAACTCTGTTTCAAATCTTCTATCAGACAAAACTTATAATACTGGCCATTTTTTCTACTTCGAATTCTAAATGTTAAAATGCCTAGAATATCATTCTGGATTTTTCATGTGTATCTAATGTCTTTAATGATAAGTCAGAAAGACTTTTATCATATCTTCCACACAAACTAAAAGGTGATGTCAGAGAATACACATACAATGAAAAGAATATAACTCATCAATTCATTCTACATGCACACACATAGTGCACCAACAAAACTGAGCCTCAGAGTTCTGAGTGAGTGAACCCTACATCTACTTGCTTATTTCTACATCAATATTCTTTGTACTCAGCATTTTTTACCTGCGTGAGATAGAAAGTCCTCGAGAGTGAGCAGTAGGCTTCCAAACTCTTTAGAAGTTCTTAAGAAACCTTAGTTTAATACAATGCATATTTCTTGAAGTTGTCATGTCTTCCAAAAATAGGAATGAAAGTTATTCCATTTCTGAAATCTCAAGCTCAGTGAATTCTGAATCTCAAGCTCTTACAAAGAACAGCATATACATATGCTGTTGTCTAGCAGAGAAAAGCTCTGCTCATATTCGTGGCACTGTGAAGAAGCAAAGCTTAGGGGGCAAAAAAACCCCTGCAATCCTATGAATTTCCTAAACGTTTTTAAACCCAAACCACCAGCAAAAATGCAAGTCTCACATCTATTGAACTGGAGAATGAAGAAAGGAAGCAATATCAAATGCAACTTCCATAATCATTCATGATGCTTAATCACAGCTCTTTCCATTTAATAGGAACATACCTTTACCCAGTCCGAGTCCACAGTTTCTGTAAGTAGGGAGAGTGTATCTTGAAATGCTTTCTGTATGCAGGCCTTTAGTTTTTCAAAATACAGCACAGACATCCATTTCGAAGAACAAGCTGACATGAGTTCCGGATGGCGCTGCTTCTCCGAACCACTGGCTTGCTCCTTCCGGATGTCCCTTAGGAGAAACTCCAGGATGGTGAGGATGTCTCTCTCATACTGACGGACCTCCAGCTGGACCCGTCGGGCCTCCTGCAGAGTCCATTCTCTGCGGTTCTGGTCCAGACACGTTTGTAGTTCCGTCTCCTTCTGAAGAAGCAGTTGAGTTTTTTGTTTCATGAAGTCTTCCTTAGCTGCTGCAAGTACCTCATTAATTTTATTTCGATGATCATCTAAAAATTGCCTGTAATCTTGCTCATTTTGTTCTTGAATTCTGTGGATTTCTTCTTGCTTTTCTTTGTTCCATTCATTTCGGGCCTTGGCCAATTCAGCCCGGACAACCACAGGGAGCTCCTCGTTCTTTAACTCAATCTCCCTCTGCAGAGAATGAATCTTCTCTTCCAGTTCCTTTACAGGTGTGACATTTTTCTTCATATTTGCAATCTCGCTTTTCCACTTCTCCTTAGCTTCAGAAACAGCAAACAATATCTAAAGGGTAAAACAATGCACAGTAAAAACTTTTTATGATTCTTTTCATCAATAAAAATATTAAAGTCACTGTTTGGGTTAATCTTTGAACTTGGTAAACAAGAGATTTAAAATCAACATTAAAAAGAAAAAGTAAATTTAGGTAAGACATTAGCGGCTCCTAAAATATAATTACACTCAATATAAGGACCTTTGCCATTATTTTAAATCACCTAATATTTAAAAATAAAACAAACACAATTAAAAAAATAAAACATCGGGCTTCCCTGGTGGGCCAGTGGGTAAGGACACCGCCTTGCAGTGCAAGAGGCGCCGGTCTGATCCCTGGCCTGGGAAGATCCCATGTGCCACAGAGCGGCTGGACCGATGTGTCCAATTGCTGAGACAGAGCCCTGGAGCGCATATGCCCAGAGCCGGTGCTCTGCAGCGAGAGAGATCACTGAGATGGAAGGCCCACACAGGCCAAAGAACAAAAAAAAAAAGGATGAAAATAAATAAATGAAAGACCAATATTAGTGGCCAAAACAAATAAATAAATAAATGAAATATCCATTTCTATACAGATAACTAGAAATTTAAAATGACCAAAAAATATACAATCACATAATTATCTGAAAGCAATTTTAGAAAAAAACCTCACATTTTAGTACAGATGCTATCTGAAATCTAAGCTACCCAAAAATGAATTATCTTTTTTGTGAAGCAAAAGCAGCCTCATTAGGAAATCTTATTATTTCTAGGAATGTCACACATACCTGAACAACTTGTTGACAAACATAATGTACTTTAATGCAATTTTACTGCTTAAATCAGTTCATCAAATGACAATAGCAAACAGAAAAGTCATCTTCCCATTAATCCAATTTTTGTTTGTGGCAAGACTAGTAGATCACAGGCACCAATCATATATAACCAAAAAGTACCAAGGGATCAAAAATCCTGGGCTCTAGCTCAACCCCTGACTTAGACTGCAGAGGCAGCCTCGCCCAGCACCGGCTCTAGAGACAAACTGCTGGAATGAACAACTGGCCTTTCCTCAACGTCTCTGAGGCTCAAATTCCTCATCTACAATATGGAGACACTTACAATACCTGCCTGATAAGAGATTAAGATTAAATGACAAAAAGAAATAATCCATTTAAAGCACTTAGTCCAGAGCACAGCAAACAATAAGACTCAGAAAATGCTATGTTGCTACTGTTACTCTTGGCTGCACAGGCTTAGAAAAGTTCTTTATCTCTTTTGCACTGTCTTCTATATAATGAACAGACTGGATGATAACCGAGTCCCTTTCACTTCTAATAGTCCCTAGACTAAATCAGAAAAGCCACAAGGACACAAACGTAAAAGAGAATAAGTCTGGCCTAGACAGCCATGACTGCAGGGATACAATGCCATGTATATGCTCTGGTTAGTGGGGTGGGGTCAACTTCCTCAACTCTCAGCTATTACATAATTATAGCAAACATCTTCAAACACACAAATTTCTAGACACATGCTGTATATCTTTATTCAATAAAACACGTTCCTAAATAGTTGAACATACATCAAAAATTCTGAATCATACTTTAAGCTTACTAGAAGAGCTCGCTATCTCAAATGAGCTTTACAGAGGAATTTATAGCAAAATTCTTGGCTACCACTGGAAGAATCCAGTAGCAGTGTGAAACATGTTTGAAACATGTTTCCTTTTCCAAAAAGGAAAACAGGTCATGTCACATTGGATGCCTGGAAATTATAAACAGGTAACTTGGGTGGAGTCATCAGGTCCCAGGGAATTCGGATGACCCGCTTAACCTCACTAAAAGTGTACAACTTCTCGGGCTTCCTGGTGGTTCAGTGGGTAACGATGCCGCCTTGCAGTGCAGGGGGCCAGTTCGATCCCTGGCCTGGGAAGATCCCACGTGCTGCGGAGTGGCTGGACCGATGTGTCCAACTATCGAACCAGAGCTGTGGAACGCATGAGCCCAGAGCCGGTGCTTTGCGACAACAGAGGCCACTGCAATGGGAGGCCCACACGGGCCAAAGAACAAAGATGGATGCAAATAGGCAAATGAAAGACCAATAGAAGTGGCCAAAAAAAGAAACGTTTAAAAAAAAAAAAAAAGTGTACAGCTTCTCATATCAAGGTTTACAAGGAAAAATTGGCAGCATGAATTTAGTGTTCCTGACAGCTGCACAGAGGCTCAAATTCCTCATCTACAATATGGAGACACTTACAATACCTGCCTGATAAGAGATTAAGATTAAATGACAAAAGAAATAATCCATTTAAAGCACTTAGTCCAGAGCACAGCAAACAATAAGACTCAGAAAATGCTATGTTGCTACTGTTACTCTTGGCTGCACAGGCTTAGAAAAGTTCTTTATCTCTTTTGCACTGTCTTCTATATAATGAACAGACTGGATGATAACCGAGTCCCTTTCACTTCTAATAGTCCCTAGACTAAATCAGAAAAGCCACAAGGACACAAACGTAAAAGAGAATAAGTCTGGCCTAGACAGCCATGACTGCAGGGATACAATGCCATGTATATGCTCTGGTTAGTGGGGTGGGGTCAACTTCCTCAACTCTCAGCTATTACATAATTATAGCAAACATCTTCAAACACACAAATTTCTAGACACATGCTGTATATCTTTATTCAATAAAACACGTTCCTAAATAGTTGAACATACATCAAAAATTCTGAATCATACTTTAAGCTTACTAGAAGAGCTCGCTATCTCAAATGAGCTTTACAGAGGAATTTATAGCAAAATTCTTGGCTACCACTGGAAGAATCCAGTAGCAGTGTGAAACATGTTTGAAACATGTTTCCTTTTCCAAAAAGGAAAACAGGTCATGTCACATTGGATGCCTGGAAATTATAAACAGGTAACTTGGGTGGAGTCATCAGGTCCCAGGGAATTCGGATGACCCGCTTAACCTCACTAAAAGTGTACAACTTCTCGGGCTTCCCTGGTGGTTCAGTGGGTAACGATGCCGCCTTGCAGTGCAGGGGGCCAGTTCGATCCCTGGCCTGGGAAGATCCCACGTGCTGCGGAGTGGCTGGACCGATGTGTCCAACTATCGAACCAGAGCTGTGGAACGCATGAGCCCAGAGCCGGTGCTTTGCGACAACAGAGGCCACTGCAATGGGAGGCCCACACGGGCCAAAGAACAAAGATGGATGCAAATAGGCAAATGAAAGACCAATAGAAGTGGCCAAAAAAAGAAACGTTTAAAAAAAAAAAAAAAGTGTACAGCTTCTCATATCAAGGTTTACAAGGAAAATTTGGCAGCATGAATTTAGTGTTTCCTGACACCGCTGCACATTAGAATCACCCGAGGAGCTGTTAAAACTCCTGACGCCCACGCCACACCCTGTACCACTTAAACCACAAAGCCTGGGAGAAAAGCCGGGCAGCAGTATTTCTCAGAGATTCTCGAGTTATTCCAGTGTACAGCAACGTTTAGGAATCACTGACCTGGGCTTCCCCCTGGTGGTCTAGTGGATAAGGACACCGCCTTGCAGTGCAAGGGGCGCCGGTTCCATCCCTGGCCTGGGAAGATCCCACATGCCGCGGGGAGCGGCTGGACTGATGTGTCCAATCACCGAGCCGGAGCTCTGGAGCGCATGCGCCCTGAGCCGGTGCTCTGCGACGACAGACGCCACCGCGATGGGAGGCCCACGGGAGCCAAAGAACAAAGACGGATGAAAATAGAGAAAGACCAATAGAAGTGGCCCGCCCACTCCCCTCCCTCCCCAACCCGACCAAAATAAACAAATAAATAAATCTTTAAAAAAAAAAAAAAAGGAATCACTGACCTAACCTGACTACTTCTGGATTCTGGAAACTGGCTTTAAATATCCCCAGATCTTGATGCATCCTCTGATTTTACAAGAACTCTTTGGCCCATCTTGAAAACCTGGCTCTTGCCCACCTCACTGGGCTTGGAAGAAGGATTTACAACATGTTCACTCACTCCAGACCCACCAAACCAGCGTCTTTACGAGCACAGCCCAGCAATCTGCTTTAACAAATCCTCCACCTGACTCTCAAGCCTGCTGGAGTTTGAGGAGCAACACACTATCCTCGCGTTCCTAGATTTCTATATTCACATAGATTCGTGCAGGCCATCTGTGTTCTTAAGGGAAGATCAACTTTGTTACTCTCAATTTCTGATCTCTTAAGAGATATAGGAACACCATCTTATGGTTTCCTCTTTCTCCCTCCCTTTTAAATTGCCTTTTGAAATAGCGACTCCTTGGAAAAGACCCTGACGCTGGGAAAGACTGAGGGCAGGAGGAGAAGGGGGCGACAGAGGGTGGGATGGTTGGATGGCCTCAGTGACTCAATAGCTATGGATTTCCGCAGGCTCTTGGAAATTGGGAAGGTCAGGGAGGCCTGGCACGCTGCTGTCCACAGGATCAGAAAAAGTAAGAAAGGACTGAGCCACTGAACAACTAAAAACTAGAGAATAATATAATGAACATCCATGTACTACCACATAACTCGAGAAAAATATGAAAACAGCTTTTTTTTTTTTTTAACTTACGCTGAATTATTTCCTTCAGCAATTTGTGGAATTTAAGATTATGAATACAACACATGACTCATTTTCAGTGTCTATTACACGCATTATTTTCCAAAATTGTTGAGCAATGTACGCTGGAGACGCTGGTCTATTGTATTTTGTGTCTCACAAGGAAGACGGGAGGACGGGGCGTGAGACAGACCCTCGGGCTCCCTCTTTGGACGTCTCAGGAAGCCTATCTGTTCATAGCTTTAGGGCACTTATCCACACAGATTGTTTCTCATCAATTTGTATTGTTTTCCTTATCATTTATAACGTTTCTAGTTGATTCGCTTACTTCCCTTAGTTTTACTATCCCCTCTTCTTAATTTTATTACATAAACAAGTGTTTTACATTTTCATCCTGTTTGTTTGCTACTGTGCCTGTTGCCTCACAAGTGAATTCTGGAAACTGGCTTTAAATATCCCCAGATCTTGATGCATCCTCTGATTTTACAAGAACTCTTTGGCCCATCTTGAAAACCTGGCTCTTGCCCACCTCACTGGGCTTGGAAGAAGGATTTACAACATGTTCACTCACTCCAGACCCACCAAACCAGCGTCTTTACGAGCACAGCCCAGCAATCTGCTTTAACAAATCCTCCACCTGACTCTCAAGCCTGCTGGAGTTTGAGGAGCAACACACTATCCTCGCGTTCCTAGATTTCTATATTCACATAGATTCGTGCAGGCCATCTGTGTTCTTAAGGGAAGATCAACTTTGTTACTCTCAATTTCTGATCTCTTAAGAGATATAGGAACACCATCTTATGGTTTCCTCTTTCTCCCTCCCTTTTAAATTGCCTTTTGAAATAGCGACTCCTTGGAAAAGACCCTGACGCTGGGAAAGACTGAGGGCAGGAGGAGAAGGGGGCGACAGAGGGTGGGATGGTTGGATGGCCTCAGTGACTCAATAGCTATGGATTTCCGCAGGCTCTTGGAAATTGGGAAGGTCAGGGAGGCCTGGCACGCTGCTGTCCACAGGATCAGAAAAAGTAAGAAAGGACTGAGCCACTGAACAACTAAAAACTAGAGAATAATATAATGAACATCCATGTACTACCACATAACTCGAGAAAAATATGAAAACAGCTTTTTTTTTTTTTAACTTACGCTGAATTATTTCCTTCAGCAATTTGTGGAATTTAAGATTATGAATACAACACATGACTCATTTTCAGTGTCTATTACACGCATTATTTTCCAAAATTGTTGAGCAATGTACGCTGGAGACGCTGGTCTATTGTATTTTGTGTCTCACAAGGAAGACGGGAGGACGGGGCGTGAGACAGACCCTCGGGCTCCCTCTTTGGACGTCTCAGGAAGCCTATCTGTTCATAGCTTTAGGGCACTTATCCACACAGATTGTTTCTCATCAATTTGTATTGTTTTCCTTATCATTTATAACGTTTCTAGTTGATTCGCTTACTTCCCTTAGTTTTACTATCCCCTCTTCTTAATTTTATTACATAAACAAGTGTTTTACATTTTTCATCCTGTTTGTTTTTGCTACTGTGCCTGTTGCCTCACAAGTGAATTCTGATATAAATCTGAGTCGATTCCTTTTCATTTTCTCATATTTTCATTTTAAAATGTTTAACTGCTGAATCAGCCTACAGTTTATTGTGATGTTTGGGATGGGAAAACAGTTTTTCCAAAGTGCTATCTGGCTATCACAAGTCTATTTATTACAGAATAATTCCTCATTCCCTGTTTTGAAACAATTAAGTTTTTATTCATTGTTGGACCTGTCTCCAAAGTCTGTATAGTACTGAATGAAAAAGAATTCTATTTCTGTGACTTAACACTATAGAATTGTCGCTTTCCAACATATTATATTAAGTGTTAGAGCTGGACTACTATTTCTTTTCCAGAATGTTTCAAAAAATTTCTAGTCCTTTGTTTCAGTTTTCCAAATAAATTTTAGAAGTATTTTGTCAAATTTCAAAACTAGTTCAGTTTTTTGGCATTTTGACTAGAATTGGTTTACACTAATAAGTTGGAAGAATACAAATGGTTATAACACCTGATGCTTCTAGGCAAGAGACATGAGATCTCTGGAAAGAACAGCTGATTATTTTCGAAGGAAAAGATAAGATTACTGACACAGCACAGGAAACTAGAGTTACGCATGTGAAAGATATCATACAGTAAATAGCTCTCCTAAAAATACAGCAAGAGAGAAGATTTTGTTCCGTGGGTAAGGTTATCCTCCAGATCATAAGATTTCACAACCCTGAAACACATTCTCTCCCTCTCGACAGCCTAATGCTGCTGAGAACAGATCCCACTCGTCCAGTCCTGAGCTGAGGTTTAGCAGGCGCCACGGCAGGCAATCCTTCCACGAGGCCACGAGCACTCAGGAGAGGAGGTACTCCTGAAGCTCCTTCCCAGGAGAGCTCTTACCCGCTTGGCCACGGACGGCTCCTGCAGCGCCTCCCACTTCTTCTGCTCGGCTCTCAGCAGCGCTTTGTACTCTGCCAGCTCCGGCAGTTCCTCCAGCCATCGGTGGCGAGCATTCTGCACAGCGGCTTCTACCTGCAGGAGAGCAATTGCAAGAGAGGGCGGTAAAGCAAGGCCCACGATTTCAGAAGGATTCCATTCGCAGAGTTCCTGTACATTTCACATGGCTTTGCACTGCAGTAACTCACTTCACGTCCTCCCTCCCCAACTCTTATCCCCAACAGTGAAATCTAATTCTTCTGTTCTAAATGTCCTGTACTGGCCCATGCAAATGCCAAAGCAGGAAACAGAAATCTATATATATTTAATGGCTGCCACAGTTAACAGAAAGGGCTTCCCTGGTGGCTCCGTCAGTGAAGAATCCTGCCTACAAGGCAGGAGACCCAGGTTTGATCCCTGAGTCGGGAAGATCACCTGGAGAAGGAAATAGCAACCCACTCCAGTATCCTTGCCTGGGAAATCTCATGGACAGAGGAGCCTGGTGGGCTACAGTCCACAAGGTCGCAAAGAGTGGGACAGGACTTAGCGACTGAACCGCCAACACCACGACTATTAATAGAAAACTACACAAATTGCCACTTCCAACAGGCTCCTGTTTATCCTGCGGAAAAAGGAGAAGACATGCCGGAAGGCTGCTTGGTGTCAGCTTCTGTCCAATAAGTATTACCCACCAGCTCCTTAGTCCTCAGGCCTGATCTATCGACATGTAAACACAGGCAAGATGGGCCAACACAGTTTAGCGCCTTATAGTTGGAAATTCTTCCTCTTGACAAGGATGAATCCGTGACTATAAAGTAAGGGCGACACTTGAAATCAGGCAAAAATGTAAGGCTTGGTGAGTTTTGAGGGTGATGTGGGTGTAAATCCATTACAGATCACCATAGATCATTTATTAAATAACCCTTATTTCCTTGTTCAAAATATCCAGATATACGTGTCTTCATGTTTAGACTGAGCTCAGAGGAGCAAACTTTGTACACTGAGCGTGGACAGCTTTGTGACAGATATAATGAAATTTTAGAACATAAGATGGTTATCCTAGAGAGCAGAAAATAGTTAAGTATAAAGTTATGAACAAGTTCAGTGGAGCACTCCACAGTTTCCATGAGCAGACAGGCAGCTCCAGAGTCTGCTGCAGTGAACTTGCCCGTTACCTGTTTGGCAATATTGTCACAGTATTTGAGCTCCAGTTCCAACTCCAGTTTCTTCAAGCCTCCCTGGAGAGCTGCGTCCTTCTCTTGCTCAAGACTCTGCTGGATCTTTCGCTTCTGCTCCTCTATCATGACTGCCATTTCTTTCTTGGAAATAACATCAGTGGTGGTTTCTCGGTCAGTCTGGCTGCAAAAATCCGAGGTCTTCTTTTTCACTGCCTTTATAGCGTGATCCAGCTTAGATTGCCACTCCTTTTCAAGCTGTTGAATCAGTTCCTGTTGGATCTGTTTTCAGAAGAAAAATTGCAGGAAAAGAAAAATATTCAACTAAGCAAACACTAGAATAGGTAGCCAAGAAAGCAACCACAACAGTGTCTGAGAACAATCTAGACATTACTGCGGTGATCCTGTGAGGTTTAGAGATGGAGGCAACAATAACATACTCTCAAGGAAATCCTGAAAGTTACTCTTGATCTCATCTACAGGACATAAATCTCATGGGGGACTTAAGTATATTGTGTAAGGTCAGGTTGTCTTGCTCTCCAGATGGAACCTTCTGGAAGCTTTGACGCTGGCACGACAATGATGGCATGATTTTTTTTTAAATGAAACTTTCTGCCATGAATATATGATTTTCCATCAATGTCAGGGTTTCCACAAAGCAGGCACTGGGAAAGCACAACTAATGAACCTAAAACTGAACAATTTAAGAAAGAGTTTGACTTACCTGAACACATAAGAATCTTGTTCGTTATGAAATTAAACTGCACTGAGACAACTGTGCATTTAAGAGGAGCACATTACTGGAAGAATGCCTTAATGATACAACTTTTAACAGTGTAGCGGAATAGACCCAAACATAATTAGTAGTGGATAAAAACATGCAATAGAAAATTTTGCTTTTCCTGTTTTCTGTTTCCTACCTCCGGGTATCCAGGGTTTTCAGATTACTTCCCTGGCTGCCACAGGCCCTGGCTGTATTGCTTCTCTTGAAAAGGCCATCTTAAGCGGCCCCCATTTTGCTTTATGCTTTCCTCACATTCTCATAAAAACATTAGCTGTCTCTCTCATCCATCTGGTAAACAACTGGTGAGCAAATCAAACTGGAAAGCAAATTGCAGCAATTTAAAAACAGGGCAGGGGCTTCCCTGGTGATCCAGTGTGTAGAGAGTCCACCTTGCAGTGCAAGGGGCACCAGTTCGATCCCTAGCCCGGGAAGATCCCACATGCTGCAGAGCGGCTGGACAGACATGCCCAATTACAAGCTAGCGCTCTGGAGCGCACGTGCACAGAGCCGGTGCTCTGCAACGAGAGAGGCCACTGCAATGGGAGGTTCACACGGGCCAAAGAATTAAGATGTATGAAAATAAATAAGTGAATGACCAAGAAAAGAGACCAAAATTAAAAAAATAAAAATAAAAACAGGGCATTTGTTTTGTGCCATTCATATGTTTAGAGATATATGGCTAGATAAATTCCATAGCATATTTTTACATTAAAAAATGACTACTAAAACAATTACAGGTGCCAGCACTAGCTTGATGAAATTTAAGGGAAGGGACGGGAGATGAGTCCAAAGATCAAAAGACAAGACAATGGTCTACGATTCCCTCGAGACAGTCCCGACCCTGATTAACAGCAATAGCACCTAGTTTAAATGAGTTTGAGAACTTGTTTCACTTCCACCTAAGTTTTTAAGATCATAATTCGGTTCTTCATCATCTCGGAAACTAATCTCACTTGTTAGATAAGTAGCAGGAGTAAAGGGTTGCACTTCTAAGCCTACCCAGTCATTACTTCTATCTCCTAATCCACAGTGCAGATAATTATTTGCTATATTGGCCTAGAGTTATCAGAAGCATTTCACAATAAGAAATTTGATCACGGTTTCATTTGAGGAATGAAAAAAGTACTCCTCCAAACCCATTACATAGTGAATTAGGCTAAAGAGTTAAGAGGTGGAAAGTTTTGAAAATATAAAACTGGTGTAAGCTGCTAATAGCTCAACTGCAAGATGTAAAATGAGTGATCAGATATACTGTTGGCTATTAAAAATAATCTCAGTTCAGGAAAAGCTGTCTATCAATAGTTAACACTACATTTTTTTAAACATGGCGACTAGAAAGAAATTTTAACCCACACCTCTTTCTGTTCCTTATTCCAGCGTGCTTTGGCTAAGGTCACTTCCTTGTCAACCTGCTGTTTAATATGACTTTCGTGTTCTTTCAGCCACTTGTTCTTTTCCATCACAAGGGTATCTTGGTACTTTTCTTCAAGTTCCACCTGTAGTTTCCTTATATACTCTTCTCTTTCCTCCAATAGCTGTTTCTTTAAACAAAATTCAAATAAGTATCTCAAATGACACTAATATTCTCCAAGTCAAATTTATAAAATAAAAGTTATATATGCATGCAGTAGACAACAGTAACAGAGACAAGTGAACTTTCTATATCCTAATTCAATCAGCTGAATAAGTTGTCTTATAAAAACAGGGCATTTGTTTTGTGCCATTCATATGTTTAGAGATATATGGCTAGATAAATTCCATAGCATATTTTTACATTAAAAAATGACTACTAAAACAATTACAGGTGCCAGCACTAGCTTGATGAAATTTAAGGGAAGGGACGGGAGATGAGTCCAAAGATCAAAAGACAAGACAATGGTCTACGATTCCCTCGAGACAGTCCCGACCCTGATTAACAGCAATAGCACCTAGTTTAAATGAGTTTGAGAACTTGTTTCACTTCCACCTAAGTTTTTAAGATCATAATTCGGTTCTTCATCATCTCGGAAACTAATCTCACTTGTTAGATAAGTAGCAGGAGTAAAGGGTTGCACTTCTAAGCCTACCCAGTCATTACTTCTATCTCCTAATCCACAGTGCAGATAATTATTTGCTATATTGGCCTAGAGTTATCAGAAGCATTTCACAATAAGAAATTTGATCACGGTTTCATTTGAGGAATGAAAAAAGTACTCCTCCAAACCCATTACATAGTGAATTAGGCTAAAGAGTTAAGAGGTGGAAAGTTTTGAAAATATAAAACTGGTGTAAGCTGCTAATAGCTCAACTGCAAGATGTAAAATGAGTGATCAGATATACTGTTGGCTATTAAAAATAATCTCAGTTCAGGAAAAGCTGTCTATCAATAGTTAACACTACATTTTTTTAAACATGGCGACTAGAAAGAAATTTTAACCCACACCTCTTTCTGTTCCTTATTCCAGCGTGCTTTGGCTAAGGTCACTTCCTTGTCAACCTGCTGTTTAATATGACTTTCGTGTTCTTTCAGCCACTTGTTCTTTTCCATCACAAGGGTATCTTGGTACTTTTCTTCAAGTTCCACCTGTAGTTTCCTTATATACTCTTCTCTTTCCTCCAATAGCTGTTTCTTTAAACAAAATTCAAATAAGTATCTCAAATGACACTAATATTCTCCAAGTCAAATTTATAAAATAAAAGTTATATATGCATGCAGTAGACAACAGTAACAGAGACAAGTGAACTTTCTATATCCTAATTCAATCAGCTGAATAAGTTGTCTTATAAAAACCTGCCTATATCTCACATATTTAGACAGAAAAATTTACAGTTGGCTACATTAAAAGAGAAGCCATCTGAAACAATCAAAGCACCTAATAAGTATTTCCAGAAGACCAAATACTCTTAAAAAGAGGAACTGACATGTATGTCTACAGCCCACCCATCACGAGACACGTCAGGTATCATACCCCTGAAAAATTTGTTTCTGAAAGTACTGTATTCTGAGATAAGCCGAGACTCACTGTTCCATTCTTCCTGGGTGGATGCGAGAGTGGAGTGGGCAGGAGCCACAAGTCACACAGGCGCTTAGCTTCCCACCCGGGGACTGACACTGTGCTTCTTACAGTGGAAGCAGGGGATTTTAATCACTGAACTAAGTCCCTTACTGCTCTATTCTAAAAACTAAGTGCCCCTCAGTAAATTCAGATTGATACTTCTCACTATCAAAAATAAAATTTGATCAAAACTAGCTAAAGCATTATCAAGTAAGAACTACCAAGTGTTTGTTTAAATTTAATAATGTGAACTATTCCTGTAATATTCTCTATTTATTCTAGGAACACAGTTGACCTGAATACTCTCGACTCAGGGATCAAAATTATCTATGTGCATTTGTTTGAAAGTTTTTTGAAGTGGGTTTTCTGGAGGTCCCACCAAGATGCTATGAGAAGAAACACACTGAAGACCACAGATCACAATACCAAGGAAGGACACCTCACACACCTAGCGCTGCATGGCAACAGAGCTTTTGGGCTGTTTATCTGGCATTCTTTCTGATTCATGACTATGTGGCTGGCCAGAGCTTTCTGACAGCTGAGCTGAATTACTTCTGACTTAACTGTCATCTGAGTCCTTCCTATCACTGGCACACGCCAAGAAGATGATATTCATGTTTGTTCAGTGTTGTATGATTTTGGAAAACCTCCTAGTGAGGGAGGGACCCGTTTCTTCAGCCACATCATGAGGCCTACAATCATCCTAGGACTGCAGGGCAGTCTCATCCACATGGTTGAGAAAACTGTCCATTGTCACGTACATTATATATCGCCATTATTATTTTTGTAGAAGGAATCCCCAAGTTGTCTTATCTGTGTGTGTTTTTCTTTTAGGAGTTGTTTCTATATGTATCTGCATTTTCTTTCGACCCAAAGAAGAAAGCCGCTACCAGTTTTCCATGTGTCTGTCTCCTTGAGGATATATTAGTTAGCTTAACCAAACAGACAATACAGAGACTTAGAACAGCAAATGCCTATGATTTCCCATGATTCTGTGAATCAGGTTGGCCTACTAAGCTGATCTCTGCAGACAACTGGAGCTACAATGGTCTAAGACGGTGACACTCACAAGTCTGGTGGTTGTTCAGTGTCTGACAGGATGATGTGGTGACCTGGTCACGTGGCATCATCAAGCAGGTCATTTCAGATCTTTCAAACGATGCTTGGTCAAAGGTTCCTAAGGGTATCACGCTTCCAAGGGCCAAGGCACAAACGCTTTTTAAGGGTCTTTCTACTTAACGTGTACTAATATCCCATTAGCTGAAGTACATCATTTGGCCAAAGTCAGATTCAAAGGAGGAGAAACGGACTATCTGTAACTGAGAACAGCTACAAAGTCACACTGCAAGGACACACATTCAGGGACAGGAAGAACGCGTGGCCATTTCTGCTATCCACCGCAGTGAGGAAATCTTGCTTCTAACTCTACAGAGGCAAAGCAACAAATTTATTGGTCACAGAACTCTGCCATGTAAACATACTGCAGGGACATTTAATTCAAAAAGATTTTCTCATTCAATGGAAGGAAATATTTGGATAGTTTTAAAATGATTAAAGTTGTTTTGCATCCCTCTGACAGTCAAAAAACTCTAACTTCTAAGGACGGCCTTAACATGGGCTGCAACTGAGAAACCAGCCTTAGCTTGGGTGTAGGAATGGCATTATGCACGGGAGTCACGTTCATCTTTGCCTTGTCTACAGATTCATAGTCTTTATTGAGGACTTCCCAGTTTGAAGGCTCCTGTGCATGTGAACGGGCTTCCCTTGTGGCTCAGATGAAGAATCCCCCTGCAATGCGGGAGACTTGGGTTCGATCCCCGGGTTGGGAAGATCCCCTGAAGAAAGGAAGGGATACCCTTTCCAGTATTCCTGCCTGGAGAATTCCATGGCTCATCCACGGGCAGCAAAGAGTCGGACATGAGTATATGAATATGCCAGGTTAACATCTGCTAATAAAACCTTTAAAAGTTGGAACTGACCTTGTGCCTCACTTGCAGCCTGACTCAATGAGTGTTTCAGAAAGAGCACACGTGAAAAAGGAAAATACAACCGGGAAACCACAGCATTGCCTGTCTATAAATTCTATATCCTAGCAAAGGTCTTGGCCTGACGATCAACTGCAGGGAAAATGGCTGACGTCTTGCAGAGAAGGACTAGTCTAGCTTGCTTGAGTTTAACAAGAAACATTTCCTAGGAAAAGTCACTGGTGGCTAACTATACACCTTTGTCTAGTCTTGGAGGACACAAAAAGATTAAAGTGTCATACAAATACAGTATACTAACACACATATATGGAATCTAGTAGGACGGTCTTGATATCACACACAGGGAACTCATGAAAAAAAAGACAGAGCATAGATATAGGGACATCGTGGCGAATAAATAGGGAGGGGGAAGCATGGAGGAAGTAATAAGGAAACCTATAGTGTTATGTGTGGAAAAGATAGCTAGTGTCACAGTGCTAAGGGAATAGAAGTGCTTACAATGGCTTGGGGCAAAGGTCTGGAGGGGTGGGACGGGGGGATCTGGGTAGGTGGGGACCAGGGATATGCATATGACTGATCTGGGAACATACATGTATATGAACAACAAAACTCTGTAAAATCTTTAAAATAAAGAATAAAAAAAAAAGATTAAAGTGTCATAAATATAAAGGAGCTCTATTCTGACTGGTTTATGAAGACTATGAAGTTTTGTAAAGGCCTTTATAAATCTGAAGGAAAAAACTAAAGAATACCCAGAGAAGGCAGGAATTAAACTTTAAAAGCTTTTAAGTACGCTAGCCCCTTAAGTGAGGCATGGGTATAACTACAAGCAGATAGCACAAGGGAGTTTTTTAGGCTGATGAGACTATTCTGTTTCAATCCATATACATGCGTTAAAACTGGACACCAAATTAAAAAGAATCAATTTATTGTTTGGCAATTAAAAAACTTTAAAGAATAAGTATCTAACCTTGCAGATTCTTATCCCGGGTTGGGAAGATCCCCTGAAGAAAGGAAGGGATACCCTTTCCAGTATTCCTGCCTGGAGAATTCCATGGCTCATCCACGGGCAGCAAAGAGTCGGACATGAGTATATGAATATGCCAGGTTAACATCTGCTAATAAAACCTTTAAAAGTTGGAACTGACCTTGTGCCTCACTTGCAGCCTGACTCAATGAGTGTTTCAGAAAGAGCACACGTGAAAAAGGAAAATACAACCGGGAAACCACAGCATTGCCTGTCTATAAATTCTATATCCTAGCAAAGGTCTTGGCCTGACGATCAACTGCAGGGAAAATGGCTGACGTCTTGCAGAGAAGGACTAGTCTAGCTTGCTTGAGTTTAACAAGAAACATTTCCTAGGAAAAGTCACTGGTGGCTAACTATACACCTTTGTCTAGTCTTGGAGGACACAAAAAGATTAAAGTGTCATACAAATACAGTATACTAACACACATATATGGAATCTAGTAGGACGGTCTTGATATCACACACAGGGAACTCATGAAAAAAAAGACAGAGCATAGATATAGGGACATCGTGGCGAATAAATAGGGAGGGGGAAGCATGGAGGAAGTAATAAGGAAACCTATAGTGTTATGTGTGGAAAAGATAGCTAGTGTCACAGTGCTAAGGGAATAGAAGTGCTTACAATGGCTTGGGGCAAAGGTCTGGAGGGGTGGGACGGGGGGATCTGGGTAGGTGGGGACCAGGGATATGCATATGACTGATCTGGGAACATACATGTATATGAACAACAAAACTCTGTAAAATCTTTAAAATAAAGAATAAAAAAAAAAAAAAGATTAAAGTGTCATAAATATAAAGGAGCTCTATTCTGACTGGTTTATGAAGACTATGAAGTTTTGTAAAGGCCTTTATAAATCTGAAGGAAAAAACTAAAGAATACCCAGAGAAGGCAGGAATTAAACTTTAAAAGCTTTTAAGTACGCTAGCCCCTTAAGTGAGGCATGGGTATAACTACAAGCAGATAGCACAAGGGAGTTTTTTAGGCTGATGAGACTATTCTGTTTCAATCCATATACATGCGTTAAAACTGGACACCAAATTAAAAAGAATCAATTTATTGTTTGGCAATTAAAAAACTTTAAAGAATAAGTATCTAACCTTGCAGATTCTTTTGGAAGGGTAGAAGAGTACTTTTAACTTTCCTTCTTGCCCAGTGTACAAGCATTCAGGAGCCAAAATACCAGTCAGTAGCAGCTATTAACACAACTGACCAATTATGTGAGATGTAATTTTACAGCCAAATTGATTCTTTCAAAAGTATCAGGAGGAAAAAAAAAAAAAGTATCAGGAGGGCTTCCCTGGTGGTCCACTGGGTAAAGAGTCCGCCTTGCAGCGCAAGGGGCACCAGTTCGATCCCTAGCCTGGGAAAATCCCACGTGTCGTGGAACGGCTGGACCAGTGTACCCAATTATGAGCCAGCGCTCTAGAGCGCATGCACCCAGAGCTGGTGCTCTGCAACAAGAGAGGTCACTGCAATGGGAGGCCCACACAGGCCAAAGAATGAAGATGGATGAAAATAAACAAAAAATCAATAAAAAAAAAAAAAAGGCCAAAATTTAAAAAAAAAAAAGAAAGAAGGAAAGAAAAGCACCCCAGGAAATACATTGCTGAAAAGAATGACCTCTTTAAGAGAACTGCTCTCATGTTCTTGCCAATTTATATATTTAAAGAAAGACAAAAAAGAATCACACTAGATCTTCTCCCTATTCTAATTTTTAAAAACATTACTGAGCTAAGTCTTCAATTCCTAGGTAATTTAAGACCCTTTCTGGCTTTTATTCCGCTGGCACTAACTAAAACATCTCCCCTTCGTTCTTTTCCACCAGATGGTATGTATACATGGCATGTTTTTCTACCATATTAACCGATTCGAAAATAAACAAAATATTAAGTAAACTGGATTCCTCCCCTGCTCCTTACTATTCCTTTCAAGTCTGGTGGTAGCAGCTGCCAGCCTTGCTAGAAGTTATTCAGAAATCTCGGCGTTAACACATGTACTCGAACCTTTATGAATACTGTCTAATCTTGATGCGGTGGCTTTCGGACTGGGGTCTGCATGTTGGTCCCAAGTGGAAGGGAGAGGCAGACATGCATCTGGATGAGGCTTGGGCCAGGAGAGGGAAGAAGCCAGCAGGGGCGACTGTTTGCAAGTGATGGGCTCCTAGACACTCACCAAGGGCAGCTTGGAAGACTTAGGCAGAAGCTCAGGGCACCCTGCAGCCCCCTCCAGCTTCCGGGAACGACATGCACTCCCCGGAAGGAGGTCACACTCACACTGACCTTTCTCTCCACAGCCCCACGTCACCAGCTCCCTATCACGAGACCCATGTTCAGACTCCTGCCCCTTTCCCCAGAATAAAAGGACACTTAAGTACTGAGAGAAATGGGTCAGAGGAAACGCTCTCTGAGAGGATCCTTGTGCAGAGGTCACAGGGCTGGGAGCAATCATGAGCAGCAAGCAAACATGGAACATGGGGATCACTCAGAATCACTCAGGTCCATCTGGCTTATTTTTACTGCACTTTCGTTGGCCTCTTAGACTCAATCTATATGGAAAAATCACTTTCTCCTATGGGGCTGCCCTTTTCCATTAAAGAAAGTCAGACATTCAGTCGTGACCGTGTTTGTCATCCCACGAGCTGTAGCCTGCCAGGCTCCTCTGTCCATGGAATTCTCCAGAGAAGAGTGCTGGAGCGGGCTGCCAAGTCCTTCTCCATGGGATCTTCCCAACCGAGGGGCTGAACCCAGGTCTCCTACATTGCAGGCAGGTTCTTTTCCGTTCGAGCCACCAGCGAAGCCCCTGCCATTTTCCCCTGCCTTTAAGAATCATTTCAACATTTACTGTGCTCTGTGAGCTGCATTGTGTGATGCAGTGAAAAGTAAAGAGACTGCTACAGAGCCTTCCCCGTTCCACAGGAGAACGAGCGCCCTGGTTTCAACGAGCGATGAAATGAACACAACAGGAACGTGTGCTGTACCTTCCTCTTCTGTGCCTGCTGCTCCTTTTCCACAGTCTTCCTGAGCGCGCTTCTAGGTCTTATTTTCAGAAGGGTTAACACATGTACTCGAACCTTTATGAATACTGTCTAATCTTGATGCGGTGGCTTTCGGACTGGGGTCTGCATGTTGGTCCCAAGTGGAAGGGAGAGGCAGACATGCATCTGGATGAGGCTTGGGCCAGGAGAGGGAAGAAGCCAGCAGGGGCGACTGTTTGCAAGTGATGGGCTCCTAGACACTCACCAAGGGCAGCTTGGAAGACTTAGGCAGAAGCTCAGGGCACCCTGCAGCCCCCTCCAGCTTCCGGGAACGACATGCACTCCCCGGAAGGAGGTCACACTCACACTGACCTTTCTCTCCACAGCCCCACGTCACCAGCTCCCTATCACGAGACCCATGTTCAGACTCCTGCCCCTTTCCCCAGAATAAAAGGACACTTAAGTACTGAGAGAAATGGGTCAGAGGAAACGCTCTCTGAGAGGATCCTTGTGCAGAGGTCACAGGGCTGGGAGCAATCATGAGCAGCAAGCAAACATGGAACATGGGGATCACTCAGAATCACTCAGGTCCATCTGGCTTATTTTTACTGCACTTTCGTTGGCCTCTTAGACTCAATCTATATGGAAAAATCACTTTCTCCTATGGGGCTGCCCTTTTCCATTAAAGAAAGTCAGACATTCAGTCGTGACCGTGTTTGTCATCCCACGAGCTGTAGCCTGCCAGGCTCCTCTGTCCATGGAATTCTCCAGAGAAGAGTGCTGGAGCGGGCTGCCAAGTCCTTCTCCATGGGATCTTCCCAACCGAGGGGCTGAACCCAGGTCTCCTACATTGCAGGCAGGTTCTTTTCCGTTCGAGCCACCAGCGAAGCCCCTGCCATTTTCCCCTGCCTTTAAGAATCATTTCAACATTTACTGTGCTCTGTGAGCTGCATTGTGTGATGCAGTGAAAAGTAAAGAGACTGCTACAGAGCCTTCCCCGTTCCACAGGAGAACGAGCGCCCTGGTTTCAACGAGCGATGAAATGAACACAACAGGAACGTGTGCTGTACCTTCCTCTTCTGTGCCTGCTGCTCCTTTTCCACAGTCTTCCTGAGCGTCGCTTCTAGGTCTTCTTTCTCTCGGCACACTTCCAGATAGCATTCCTGCACAGCTGCCATATCCTTGTTCACCTTATCTAGGTCAGACCTTAGACACACAAAATCAGCAACGAAACGTAAGCTGCAGAATGAACCGTTTGTCTCTAAATGGTGGGATAAGAGATTGCTGTCTCTGCACCTTCAAGGGCAGCGAGACTTTCCTTCTCACCTGAGTTGTAAGCGCGTCGCCTCGTAAACCTCAAAGAGCTGCTGTTTCTCCAAAGCGTGCTTTGCTAACAGGCTTTCACGTATTTGGGCTTTCATGGCTTCATGGTGCTGCTGGTACGTCCTCTCACACCTAGAAACAGACGGCAGACAGCGGGGCCTGAGGCGGAGCCCGACATGACCACAAGCCGTGACATGAGCTTGTTTCCCTCCTCCCTTTCCCACTCCTTCTGTTCTCTGCAAAGCACAGTTAAGATCAGACTGGTCTTCCCCAACCAAAAATGGTAATAATTAACTTTCAATAGATGATCCTAAGAGAATCTACAGTATTTTCTTTCTTCATGCTTCTAGAAACCTGGGTGTACGAATGCCCTAGTCCTCCAGAGTACGACAGTCTAAATTTAGAACGTGTTTATAAAAAAGCTAATTGAAATAACAGAGGGTATGATTCTAAAATTCCAAGTCATCTATACTTAACACAAGTACTAAGGTATCCAACTCACACGTAAGTTATGTGCCAAAAGTCTGTTTCCAAGTTTACGATTTTGTATTTAGAAGACATATTTCCTCCCACAAATTTCTTCCTCATAAAAAAAACAGTTAAGCTCTACTGTTTCAATGAAGTACAGTTCTATAGAACTCAACACACCACGTAACATTATATCTATGGAAAGTGTGTTCCGAATTCTAATTTGAGAAGCCAGGGACTCATCTTCTCCAATCTACAATCTTACCAGGGTCACCGCTTTGCCTGAATCTCTGGGAGAGGGGCAGTGTCAGGGAGACAAAAGCGGATGGGAGAAAGGAGACATGTGTCTACCCCTCACCTGTCTACACTTTCTTGTTTATCACGATCAAAATCTTGTACCATTTGTCTCATTTGATTGCATAAGTCTTGATTTGTATTTTTCAGTTTTTCTTCAGTTTCTTTAAGTTCCTAGATACAAAAAGAATAAAGTATTTAGAAGAAATAAATACCTTTATTGACAAGTCTAATCTTATTTTCTGATATTCTCAGTGCCTTATCTCTTTCCCTATTACATTATTGGCATAATATCATTTTCATAATTCTATATAAGTCTCTTCATGCCTTGTAAGAGTAGAGACTTATTTGTCAAGTCATTTTCTGATAGGAGTAAAAGTTAAAATTTTGTATTTATGTTGAAATGTATGAAAACACTCAATCAGTAAAGAACTGGCTAACGGATGCTTTATAAGTCTTGGAATACCATAATCTTCACAACCATATAAGTAAGCAAGGTTTTACTTTTTGGTCAAGAGCTACCTGAGGAGGAAAGAATACCTCCATTAGCTACGCTGTTATGCAGACAGAAAGCTGGAGTTATACTAACTCACCTTCTAATGAAAATACTACCTCATGACCAGTAGTAAACGAAAATAACTGGAATCCTTAATCACCTGTTAAAGGGCTTGTCCATTAACCTGGGTGTACGAATGCCCTAGTCCTCCAGAGTACGACAGTCTAAATTTAGAACGTGTTTATAAAAAAGCTAATTGAAATAACAGAGGGTATGATTCTAAAATTCCAAGTCATCTATACTTAACACAAGTACTAAGGTATCCAACTCACACGTAAGTTATGTGCCAAAAGTCTGTTTCCAAGTTTACGATTTTGTATTTAGAAGACATATTTCCTCCCACAAATTTCTTCCTCATAAAAAAAACAGTTAAGCTCTACTGTTTCAATGAAGTACAGTTCTATAGAACTCAACACACCACGTAACATTATATCTATGGAAAGTGTGTTCCGAATTCTAATTTGAGAAGCCAGGGACTCATCTTCTCCAATCTACAATCTTACCAGGGTCCCCGCTTTGCCTGAATCTCTGGGAGAGGGCAGTGTCGGGGAGACAAAAGCGGATGGGAGAAAGGAGACATGTGTCTACCCCTCACCTGTCTACACTTTCTTGTTTATCACGATCAAAATCTTGTACCATTTGTCTCATTTGATTGCATAAGTCTTGATTTGTATTTTTCAGTTTTTCTTCAGTTTCTTTAAGTTCCTAGATACAAAAAGAATAAAGTATTTAGAAGAAATAAATACCTTTATTGACAAGTCTAATCTTATTTTCTGATATTCTCAGTGCCTTATCTCTTTCCCTATTACATTATTGGCATAATATCATTTTCATAATTCTATATAAGTCTCTTCATGCCTTGTAAGAGTAGAGACTTATTTGTCAAGTCATTTTCTGATAGGAGTAAAAGTTAAAATTTTGTATTTATGTTGAAATGTATGAAAACACTCAATCAGTAAAGAACTGGCTAACGGATGCTTTATAAGTCTTGGAATACCATAATCTTCACAACCATATAAGTAAGCAAGGTTTTACTTTTTGGTCAAGAGCTACCTGAGGAGGAAAGAATACCTCCATTAGCTACGCTGTTATGCAGACAGAAAGCTGGAGTTATACTAACTCACCTTCTAATGAAAATACTACCTCATGACCAGTAGTAAACGAAAATAACTGGAATCCTTAATCACCTGTTAAAGGGCTTGTCCATTAACTCACAGTACCTCTGTGTTTTTGAAAGAGGGCATGAGAATTTTCATAAAAGAGAGGTTTTTAATCACCTGATTTTGTTGCCGTAAAACTTGAATTTCATTTTTAAGTTGCAGTATATCATCTTTGACAATCATATCAGAAGAGTCAGGCCATATTTGATTAGTTGCTTTTTCTGACGTATCTGTTTTAGTCTAAATGTAAAAAGGAAGTCAAAAGGTTTTCAGGTTTTTAAAAAATTTTAAGTACTAGCTCTGAAATAATGTCATACTTACAAAAACAGAACAAATATCTGTTTATAAAAACAGAACAATTTAATTTTCATATACCTTTTACTTCTGTCCCCCAATAAAACCACAGTACAGCACAACTACCAAGATCAGGTAATTAGTTAGGATGCAATACCATTACCCACTCCACAGATCTTACACAGAATTTTCCAGTTTTCCTCTAATGTCCTTTTTCTGGTTCAGGATCCAGTCTACAGTTTCACAGTGCATTTAGCTGCCACATCGTATTAGTTTCCTCCAATCCAGGAGAATTCCTCACTTTCTCTCTTTCAAACCCACAGCACTTTTGAAGAGTACTTGTGCTAATCACTTCTGTTATAGGATGTGCCTCAATTTGAGTTTTTCTAATGTTACTTCATTATTAAATTCAGGTTATGCCCTTCGGCATGAATGCCACAGAAGCGATGCGCATGCTTTTTATGACATCAGTCTGTCTCACCACTGGTGATGGTTGACTGGGAAAGGTCAAAGGTCGCATCGCAGGATCCTCTACTATAAAGCTACTATTTGCAATTAATACTAAGTATCTTATTCAGAGACACTTGCGGATGATGCAAATATTCTGTTTTTTATCACACTCTCACCTACTAGGTTTAGTATATTTAATCAGTATTAACTCGCACATTTGATTCAACAGGAACTCATGAGAGGCTGTGGACAACTGTCCACAGAGAGTCCACACAGTGTCAGATAGTGTAACGGTCTGCCCAGCTCTCTTCACCTCCAAGGACAGGAACTGTCTTTGGATGACGACTGGGTTTGATGTGGAAAAGGGCTTCCAACAATTTTTTCATGCACATTTCTTGTGTTGCCATCAGAGTGGAACTTTTCACATGCCTTTATCGTTTATTTGAGTTTCATCTTCCCAGACACATTTGGTTTGCATTTTCCTCTTACCCATTGTTATAAGTTCTTTGCTCACCAAAGAGGATCAAAGATTTTTTTTTTTTTAGTCTCTACTCTAACTGATCATTTAATCTTGTTATTTACCTGAACTGTGAGGTCTCTTCTTCAATGCTTAAAAAAAATATCCTATACCAAGATTCATTCTACTCAGTGAGGTAAAGGGAGGTGTGTGTACCTCGTTCCTATGTGGGGTGACAGAACCCCGAGGCTTTGCTCAGGCTTTCAATGCAGTCCTCACTTCCGTCAGAGGTGCACTAGCTGCAGGCTCTCCTTGTTCACCTTGCCATCGCTTCCCAGAAGCCACTGCTCCTGTCCCCATCAGAAGAGAGAGGAGCTAAAAGCACCTAACCTGGGAGCTTTCTCCAGACTTCAGGGTACTAAAGAGACTTGAAAGGATTTTATTGACTCATTAGAATAGTTTTTTTAAAAAAACTTGGGCTCCACTTTTTAAGGTTTATGATATTCATTTGTGCTTTCTTCGCTGCTGGTGAGTTCCTATTACAAAGAATGAGAGCGATACCATATGCCTACCCTGAAAAAAACAATCTTCATAGCTAGTTACTGCACTCAATGTTCACATATTTTCATGGTGCAGGCACACCAGAACTTGGAACTTGCAATAACTGCTGGCACTAAACTCTTATGTGAATGGCTTTCAAAAGAGAAGGACCATTTGACTGTCATAACAAAATTTCTCTCTAAAGTTAGAATACTGAAGGCATGATCTTCAAGAAAACGAGAAACGTAATAGACCAACTCTTATACTATCTTCCTAATTTATATGTCTCAAAAACTTCTAGCTAGGACCCTTCTGAGTTGGCTACTGAACATTGCCTATCAAGTCCCTTGGAATCAGAGCATGGCTTTAACCACGGCTTGTGGTAAGGTAACGATCTCTATTAAATATCACACACAGAAAGGCCTCTGTGTTTTATTCCTTAAGCTTACAAAAATTCAGTGTCGATGTGGTCCCTGCCTGCTAGCAAGCCAGGCTGGTGTTTCTAAGGCCTTCGCCACATTCTACCTTAATGGCCCAGTTGTTCAACCGGAATGAACAGCATAGTATTTGGTCCACTCCCAACCAGGCTCCTCACTTTCATCACATACTATCCTGGAAATGCCATAAAGCAGCACTGCTATGAAGTCATACAACATAAAAGCAAAAAAAAAAAAAAACACCTCTGTAGTAACTGTAAATTGTTTTATGTAAGACGGATAGAAATGGATATAAAATGTACTAAAGGTATGTACAAAGCAATAAATATATCAATACCTTTCAAACATTTAGGAAAGAATCATGTCACATAGGACTACATAGGAAATATTTTCGTTGCCCTTCTTAATACACAGAAAGGTTTTAGGGGAGGATGGCCTAGTTCTCTTTAAAAAGACATCTAGAGGGCTTCCCTGGTGGTCCAGTGGGTAAGGACACCGCCTTGCAGTGCAAGGGGCACCGGTTCCATCCCTGGCCTGGGAAGATCCCACGTGCCACAGAGCGGCTGGACCGATGTGTCCAATGACCGAGCCGGAGCTCTGGAGCGCATGCGCCCTGAGCCGGTGCTCTGCGACGACAGACGCCACTGCGATGGGAGGCCCACACGGGCCAAAGAACAAAGAGAGATGAAAATAGATAAATGAAAGACCAATAGAAGTGGCCCGCCCATCCCCTTCCCTCCTCAACCCGCCCCCCGCCCCAAAAAAGAACAGAAGCAATGACCATCAGTCACTGCCACACGTGCAAGGGTGTATCTCTACAGCGAGTGCCAACGGCAGTTCAATACAGACCAGAGAAAGCTTTGCTCAGGCTTTCAATGCAGTCCTCACTTCCGTCAGAGGTGCACTAGCTGCAGGCTCTCCTTGTTCACCTTGCCATCGCTTCCCAGAAGCCACTGCTCCTGTCCCCATCAGAAGAGAGAGGAGCTAAAAGCACCTAACCTGGGAGCTTTCTCCAGACTTCAGGGTACTAAAGAGACTGAAAGGATCCTGCACACTTTGCTTTAATAGGACTATTTGAATGAATACAACTCCTGGCTTAAAGGATCAAGAAATAAAACAGTACCACAGTAGGAAGTAAAATGTTATTTCCATCCATGAGGAAAAGGTTACACTACCTTCATCTTTTTTTTGTTTTCCTGGTGGACCACACACCACGTAGGAGCCTAAGTTCTCTGGCCAGGGATTGAACCCGTGCCCCTTGCGGTGGAAGCGTGGAGTCTTAACCACTGGACCACCAGACAAGTCCCACCTACCTACATTCATATCTTTTCCTTCCTCTTAGTTCTTAGGTGTTTTTTCCCACTGGGAATAGAGAAGGGATTTAGAAATAGAGAAAGGTAAAAAAGGCAGACACCCCTAAAGCTCTCTGACAGCATGATCTTGGAGAAATAACCTCGACCTACTCATTAATTCAGTGTTTTAGTTTCCATTTGCCCAAAGACAGACTCGAAGCTCAGAAGGGTCGCAAATTCCTCCAGGTTCATTTAGCCCATCTCTAAAGTAAGGATGCTGACTGCCCTTGGGAGGGTACCATGTCCAGGGTACGTCTTTCCCACCCCCATACAATTAATTATTTTTTATTATAGAATGACTATTGCTTTAGGAACGTGGGCCAGAGAAGTATCAGACTAAATGCCACAGGATTTCATCGTGAAGAATTTAACTAGATGTTAAAGCATGAGTGGAACAAGCCAATCTTGAGGAAATGCAGATACCCTGTTATGCAGAATGCTCCCCTGGACTCGTGGCTATGGAATTGCACCTGCCAAGCGTCTCATTTACTAGGTACCAAGAGTAACCAGAAAGCATGCTCCTTTAAGTGGCATTTCCTTCTTTACTTATGAACATCCCTGGTGGTCCAGTGGTGGGGAATCCACTCGAGAATGCTAAGGACATGGGTTTGATCCCTGCTCCAGGAGGACCTCATTTGTGAAGAAGCCACCAAGCCTGGGCACCACAGCGACTGAGCCAGCACTCCACAACAAGAGAAATCACCGCAGGGAGAAGCCCACGCCCCGCAACTAAGAAGCAGTCCCTATTTGTGCAACTAGAGAAAGCCTGTGCATAGCAACAAAGACCCAACCTAGCCAGAAATTAAATTAAGCAACTTATAAAAAAAAAGTCAAATCCCTGGAAGGGTTTAATTTAAGTGTGAAAACTGGAAGCCTTTTCTTTATTCAGTACTGAAAAATGGCTTTACAGCTTTAGAAACGCTACCTCAGTGCTTTTTTCGTCCTTTTCTGCTTGGAGATCTTGGATTTTCTTATGGGCGTCTTTGAGATCACTTTGTAACTGAGACACCAGGTGACGCTTCACGGAGTTGCTGTCCAGCAAACGCCGCACCTCTGCTTTCAGCTTCAAGATGACCTCCTCTTTAGAAAGTGTGTCATCCAGGTCTTCCTGCTGTACAGGGCTAAGGGAAAATGATCATATTTAAGGGTGAAATTCAGTAACAAATCAAGCACGGCTTTTCCTTAAAAGCAACTAACTGCAGTGGTAACTGTGCTTTGAAACCTACACAACTATATTCTGGTATTTTAGAAACAATTGCAAGCTTTGTCATACACAGTTTATTGCCTTTGACACATCTCCATATATAGAAATGAGTTTATTCATAGAAAGACAATTCTTTTTTTTTTTTTAATTTTACTTTTACAAAGTTTTGTTGTTTACAGCTATACATAAACTCAAATCCGTCCTTGGTATACCCTTGACCCCTCCTTCTCCCTCCCCATCCCACCCCTCCAGGTTGCTGCATGGTCTCCATGTAAGTTGCCTTAGTCTTACAGCATATCACAGTGGCTGTCCCTTTTACATGTGGTAGTGCAGGTTTCCATGTTACTCTTTCCATACCTCTCACCCACTCCTCCCTCCCCACAATGTCCACAAGTGTGTTCTCTATGTCTAATTCTCCACTGCTGCTCTGCATATACATTTATCAGTACCATCCTTCTAGATTCCATATACATGTGTGGGTATACTCTATTTGTCCTATTCTTTTTGACTTACTTCACTTTGTATAATAGGTTCTAGACTCATCCACTTCATTAGGACTGATTCAAATGCATTTCTTTTTTTGTTGACTTTTATTTATTTATTTATTCATTCATTCATTCTTGGGAGGGTTGGGGTGGGGAGGGAGGGAGCTGGCGGCCACTTCTAATGGTCTTTCATTTATTCAGTTTCATCCATCTTTGTTCTTTGGCCTGTGGGCCTCCCATCGCAGTGGCCTCTGTTGTCGGCACCGGCTCTGGGTGCATGCGCCCAGAGCTCCGGTAATTGGACACATCAGAAAAAAGTCAAATCCCTGGAAGGAAAAACTGGAAGCCTTTTCTTTATTCAGTACTGTAAAATGGCTTTACAGCTTTAGAAACGCTACCTCAGTGCTTTTTTCGTCCTTTTCTGCTTGGAGATCTTGGATTTTCTTATGGGCGTCTTTGAGATCACTTTGTAACTGAGACACCAGGTGACGCTTCACGGAGTTGCTGTCCAGCAAACGCCGCACCTCTGCTTTCAGCTTCAAGATGACCTCCTCTTTAGAAAGTGTGTCATCCAGGTCTTCCTGCTGTACAGGGCTAAGGGAAAAATGATCATATTTAAGGGTGAAATTCAGTAACAAATCAAGCACGGCTTTTCCTTAAAAGCAACTAACTGCAGTGGTAACTGTGCTTTGAAACCTACACAACTATATTCTGGTATTTTAGAAACAATTGCAAGCTTTGTCATACACAGTTTATTGCCTTTGACACATCTCCATATATAGAAATGAGTTTATTCATAGAAAGACAATTCTTTTTTTTTTTTTAATTTTACTTTTACAAAGTTTTGTTGTTTACAGCTATACATAAACTCAAATCCGTCCTTGGTATACCCTTGACCCCTCCTTCTCCCTCCCCATCCCACCCCTCCAGGTTGCTGCATGGTCTCCATGTAAGTTGCCTTAGTCTTACAGCATATCACAGTGGCTGTCCCTTTTACATGTGGTAGTGCAGGTTTCCATGTTACTCTTTCCATACCTCTCACCCACTCCTCCCTCCCCACAATGTCCACAAGTGTGTTCTCTATGTCTAATTCTCCACTGCTGCTCTGCATATACATTTATCAGTACCATCCTTCTAGATTCCATATACATGTGTGGGTATACTCTATTTGTCCTATTCTTTTTGACTTACTTCACTTTGTATAATAGGTTCTAGACTCATCCACTTCATTAGGACTGATTCAAATGCATTTCTTTTTTTGTTGACTTTTATTTATTTATTTATTCATTCATTCATTCTTGGGAGGGTTGGGGTGGGGAGGGAGGGGAGCTGGCGGGCCACTTCTAATGGTCTTTCATTTATTCAGTTTCATCCATCTTTGTTCTTTGGCCCGTGTGGGCCTCCCATCGCAGTGGCCTCTGTTGTCGCAGAGCACCGGCTCTGGGTGCATGCGCTCCAGAGCTCCGGCTCGGTAATTGGACACATCAGTCCAGCCGCTCCACAGCACGTGGGATCTTCCCAGGCCAGGGATCGAACTTGTGCCCCTTGCACTGCAAGGTGGTGTCCTTACCCACTGGACCACCAGGGAAGCCACAAATGCATTTCTTTTTACAGTTGAGGAATACTCCATTGTGTATATGTACCACAGCTTCTTTATCCATTCATTTGTCCATGGACGTCTAGGTTGCTTCCATGTTCTAGCTATTGTAAAAAGTGCTGCAATGAACACTGAGGTACATGTGTGTCTCTTTCAATCTTAATTTCCTCAGGACATATGCCTAATAGCGGCATTGCTGGGTCATGTGGTGGTTCTATTCCTAGTTTTTTAAGGAATTTCCAGAAGACCATACTTAAGCTTAGTCTTGCTGCCTCACTGCAAGGAGTTCAACTATATGGATTTCAGTAGAGCATGCATTTTTTTCCTTATTATTTAGGTTTTTTTAAAATGACTATCGTTTTTAAATTATGGCCTCTTTTATTGGTTTTTTATTTACAGATTGTCATCCATCTTTATTATTTGACCTGTGTGGACCTCCCATCACAGTGGCCTCTCTCGTTGCCAAGCACTGGCTCTGACTATATGTGCTCCAGAGCGCTGTCTGGTAATTGGACACACCGGTCCAGCCGCTCTGCCGCACGTGGGATCTTCCCAGGCCAGGGACTGAACTGGTGCCCCTTGCACTGCAAGGCGGACTCTAGCCACTGTACGACCGAGCATCATTTGTACTTTTGGTAAATTGCATGCTATATAGGCATGTCTTTCATGACTCCAAGAGAAACAATGTGAAAAAATAAAGGAAGAAATGAATAGTAAAACACAAATCATCCTAACTAACAATTTCTGCTTTCTTTTACTAAAACACAAGTCTGGGTGGATGTCTGAGCAACTGGGAAGAAAAAAAAAAAAAGGCACAAATAAATGCCATGCTAATTTAATCCCCACTTTAGCCTGTCAATAAATTTAAAAATAGGAATGCATGTATCTGTTCCTCACCATAATGCATTAGAAGGACCAGATTTCTCTTCCTGTCTTTAAAAAAAAAAAATAGAAAACCAAATAAAATCAATGAAATGGTGCTGTTCAATCCTTAGACAAGAGTAGCACAGTATAGTGATGCTGGAGAAAAGGAAAGCGAGCAGTGTAAGCCTAACAGATGCAGCTTTCTTCCTGGAGTTTCCGCCTGCATCATAGAAAGAGGAAACCCAGGAGTCGACTCTACAGTCCCACCAAACTGCAGGATTCCGTAGGAGGAGACCTGCAACTTCAGGAGAACCTGGAGAGGCCTTATACTTCCTGGAAAGTGCTGCAATGAACACTGAGGTACATGTGTGTCTCTTTCAATCTTAATTTCCTCAGGACATATGCCTAATAGCGGCATTGCTGGGTCATGTGGTGGTTCTATTCCTAGTTTTTTAAGGAATTTCCAGAAGACCATACTTAAGCTTAGTCTTGCTGCCTCACTGCAAGGAGTTCAACTATATGGATTTCAGTAGAGCATGCATTTTTTTCCTTATTATTTAGGTTTTTTTAAAATGACTATCGTTTTTAAATTATGGCCTCTTTTATTGGTTTTTTATTTACAGATTGTCATCCATCTTTATTATTTGACCTGTGTGGACCTCCCATCACAGTGGCCTCTCTCGTTGCCAAGCACTGGCTCTGACTATATGTGCTCCAGAGCGCTGTCTGGTAATTGGACACACCGGTCCAGCCGCTCCATGGCACGTGGGATCTTTCCAGGCCAGGGATGGAACTGGTGCCCCTTGCACTGCAAGGCGGACTCTAGCCACTGTACGACCGAGCATCATTTGTACTTTTGGTAAATTGCATGCTATATAGGCATGTCTTTCATGACTCCAAGAGAAACAATGTGAAAAAATAAAGGAAGAAATGAATAGTAAAACACAAATCATCCTAACTAACAATTTCTGCTTTCTTTTACTAAAACACAAGTCTGGGTGGATGTCTGAGCAACTGGGAAGAAAAAAAAAAAAAGGCACAAATAAATGCCATGCTAATTTAATCCCCACTTTAGCCTGTCAATAAATTTAAAAATAGGAATGCATGTATCTGTTCCTCACCATAATGCATTAGAAGGACCAGATTTCTCTTCCTGTCTTTAAAAAAAAAAAATAGAAAACCAAATAAAATCAATGAAATGGTGCTGTTCAATCCTTAGACAAGAGTAGCACAGTATAGTGATGCTGGAGAAAAGGAAAGCGAGCAGTGTAAGCCTAACAGATGCAGCTTTCTTCCTGGAGTTTCCGGCCTGCATCATAGAAAGAGGAAACCCAGGGAGTCGACTCTACAGTCCCACCAAACTGCAGGATTCCGTAGGAGGAGACCTGCAACTTCAGGAGAACCTGGAGAGGAAAACACCGTGGGAAAGGCAGCTACACGGAAAGAGCTCGGAGAACTGTGGCTGCTTGAGAAAACAACCCCCAGACAGGGGCGGGGAAAGCCACAGGAGAAGAATGGGGCAGGGGATATTTTGTATTTTAATGAACCATAGTGGAAAGACATCCTAAGTCACAAAGCATCAAATACTGCCTTAGGAATAAGGCCAAATTAGCCCCAGATTAAAGGCTGCTGGTTCTAAATATGATCTAACAAAGCCTACAAAGAAGCCTTGAAAAGAGCAAATGAATTCCAGGTAACTCAGATGTATCACAGAAAAAGAACAACAATATATATTTTTTAAATGCCATAAAGTCCAACATGGAAGGCATAAAATGCAGAATGTCCAGAATCCAATCAAAATTTACCAAATGTTAATAGAGCAGGAAGAAAATATGAACTATAATTAGGAGAAAATGACCCAGGGATGACACAGGCAGTAGAAAAAATATTTGAAAAAAGAATGACCAAAATTTATCTGATGAAAATTAAAACCCCATGAACCCTAGAGCTCAATGAATCTCAAGTACAAAAAACATGAGGAAAACCATCCTAAGCTATATCAACATCAAAATGCTTAAATCAATGATAAAGTAAGAGTGCAGGAAGATCCCTGGGGAGAAGACAGAGGAAGGAATCTGGATTCTGTGTATAAACAACTCTCAGTTCAAGCCCTGAACTATGCACGCAGAGAACAGACCCTCAAAGATTAGCAGAATTTCACTGAAATTTGAACACACATCACACACGAAATTTAATCCCCACTTTAGCCTGTCAATAAATTTAAAAATAGGAATGCATGTATCTGTTCCTCACCATAATGCAAAAGCCAGTTTCTCTTCCTGTCTTTAAAAAAAAATAGAAAACCAAATAAAATCAATGAAATGGTGCTGTTCAATCCTTAGACAAGAGTAGCACAGTATAGTGATGCTGGAGAAAAGGAAAGCGAGCAGTGTAAGCCTAACAGATGCAGCTTTCTTCCTGGAGTTTCCGGCCTGCATCATAGAAAGAGGAAACCCAGGGAGTCGACTCTACAGTCCCACCAAACTGCAGGATTCCGTAGGAGGAGACCTGCAACTTCAGGAGAACCTGGAGAGGAAAACACCGTGGGAAAGGCAGCTACACGGAAAGAGCTCGGAGAACTGTGGCTGCTTGAGAAAACAACCCCCAGACAGGGGCGGGGAAAGCCACAGGAGAAGAATGGGGCAGGGGATATTTTGTATTTTAATGAACCATAGTGGAAAGACATCCTAAGTCACAAAGCATCAAATACTGCCTTAGGAATAAGGCCAAATTAGCCCCAGATTAAAGGCTGCTGGTTCTAAATATGATCTAACAAAGCCTACAAAGAAGCCTTGAAAAGAGCAAATGAATTCCAGGTAACTCAGATGTATCACAGAAAAAGAACAACAATATATATTTTTTAAATGCCATAAAGTCCAACATGGAAGGCATAAAATGCAGAATGTCCAGAATCCAATCAAAATTTACCAAATGTTAATAGAGCAGGAAGAAAATATGAACTATAATTAGGAGAAAATGACCCAGGGATGACACAGGCAGTAGAAAAAATATTTGAAAAAAGAATGACCAAAATTTATCTGATGAAAATTAAAACCCCATGAACCCTAGAGCTCAATGAATCTCAAGTACAAAAAACATGAGGAAAACCATCCTAAGCTATATCAACATCAAAATGCTTAAATCAATGATAAAGTAAGAGTGCAGGAAGATCCCTGGGGAGAAGACAGAGGAAGGAATCTGGATTCTGTGTATAAACAACTCTCAGTTCAAGCCCTGAACTATGCACGCAGAGAACAGACCCTCAAAGATTAGCAGAATTTCACTGAAATTTGAACCACACACATCTCACACCAACTAACCCTGAAAGGCACATACACAGGACAAATTCAAACCAATATGGCAAAGGCCTGGAAAAATGAACTAGGATTTGAAACACCCATCCAAATCTCTCCACAACATAAAAATCACACTATCTAGTACACAATCTAAAATTACTCAACATTCAACTAATAAGGAAAACCCAAATACTAGAACGATCACAGTTTTAAAAGTTAAAGCAGCTAATATCTATGCTTTCTGATTAAACATTCTAAATGAATGAAAAGATAGGGATTCTCATCAGAGGACTAAAAACTTTAAAAGAACCAAATGAAAATTTTACCACCAAAAAATATAATATTTAAAAGTTAAAAAAAAAAAAAAAAAAAAGCCTCACTTGACAGGCTCAATAGAAATGACAGAGGAAAGAATAAGTGAACTTGAAAGTAATCCAGTAACAATCATCTAATGCGGAAAAAAAAAAAAAAAGGGAAAAAACAGTATCTCAGAGAACTGTGGGACAATAATAAAAACACTTATCGTTCTGTGTAACTGGAGAACCAAGAGGAGAGGAGAAATCTATAGAGCCAGAAATAAATGTCTGAAGAAATAATGGTAAATATTTTCACAAATTTGATAAAAGACATAATTCAGATTTTTAAGAAGCTCAGTGAACCCCAAATGGAATAAATTAAAAGAATAACACATTTAGACACAACATTATCAACATGCTAAAAACGGGAAAAGAAAAAACTTAAAAACAGTAGGAGAAAATGACCCAGGGATGACACAGGCAGTAGAAAAAATATTTGAAAAAAGAATGACCAAAATTTATCTGATGAAAATTAAAACCCCATGAACCCTAGAGCTCAATGAATCTCAAGTACAAAAAACATGAGGAAAACCATCCTAAGCTATATCAACATCAAAATGCTTAAATCAATGATAAAGTAAGAGTGCAGGAAGATCCCTGGGGAGAAGACAGAGGAAGGAATCTGGATTCTGTGTATAAACAACTCTCAGTTCAAGCCCTGAACTATGCACGCAGAGAACAGACCCTCAAAGATTAGCAGAATTTCACTGAAATTTGAACCACACACATCTCACACCAACTAACCCTGAAAGGCACATACACAGGACAAATTCAAACCAATATGGCAAAGGCCTGGAAAAATGAACTAGGATTTGAAACACCCATCCAAATCTCTCCACAACATAAAAATCACACTATCTAGTACACAATCTAAAATTACTCAACATTCAACTAATAAGGAAAACCCAAATACTAGAACGATCACAGTTTTAAAAGTTAAAGCAGCTAATATCTATGCTTTCTGATTAAACATTCTAAATGAATGAAAAGATAGGGATTCTCATCAGAGGACTAAAAACTTTAAAAGAACCAAATGAAAATTTTACCACCAAAAAATATAATATTTAAAAGTTAAAAAAAAAAAAAAAAAAAAGCCTCACTTGACAGGCTCAATAGAAATGACAGAGGAAAGAATAAGTGAACTTGAAAGTAATCCAGTAACAATCATCTAATGCGGAAAAAAAAAAAAAAAAGGGAAAAAACAGTATCTCAGAGAACTGTGGGACAATAATAAAAACACTTATCGTTCTGTGTAACTGGAGAACCAAGAGGAGAGGAGAAATCTATAGAGCCAGAAATAAATGTCTGAAGAAATAATGGTAAATATTTTCACAAATTTGATAAAAGACATAATTCAGATTTTTAAGAAGCTCAGTGAACCCCAAATGGAATAAATTAAAAGAATAACACATTTAGACACAACATTATCAACATGCTAAAAACGGGAAAAAGAAAATAAAATCTTAAAAACAGTAGGAGAAAAACTACACATTATACACAGAAACAATGACTCGGTAACAACAGATTTCTGTTCAGCAATCACTGAGGCCAGAGACAGCGGAAAAGCATAACTTTAAAGTGCTGAAATCAAAGAAGAGTTGACCCAGAATTCTATATCAGCAAATATAACAACATTCCCATATAAGGAAACTAGAAATGTGCAGACATGCTTTGGAACAAATGCCAGGGGAAATTCTTCAGCTAAAGGGAAATCTACACTGAAAACTACTAAACACTGGGACTTCCCTAGTGGTCGAGTGGCGAAGACTCCACGTTCCCAATGCAGGGAACACCAAGGTTCAATCCCTGGTCAGGGGCTAGATCCCACATGACATGACTAATTGTGTAGCCAATTAAACAGAAAACCACTAAACATCACTGAGAGGAGCTGAAGAAGACCTAAATAAAGAGAGAAGAATAGCATGTGTGTTCAGAAATGGAAACACTCGATCTCTTAAAGTCCCTCAGCTTTATTGAAGTATCAGTGACAAATATCCATTTCTTAAGATGTCATTTCTCCCAAAATTCTTCTATAGATTCAACACATTTCAAATCCGAATCTGAAATTTAAGTTTCAAATTTTTAGAAGTTGACAGACTCATCATAAAACTTTATTTTGAAATGCAAAGTACTTAGAATAGCCAAGACAATTTTGAAAACAACGTTGAAGTATTTGTCCAACCCATTTTAAGACTATAAAGCTACACCAAAAATATCACTGGCATGGATGCAGAGAACAGGAACAGGTCCACAAATGCATGTGCTGACTATTTGCAACCCCATGGGCAGTATCTCAGAGAACTGTGGGACAATAATAAAACACTTATCGTTCTGTGTAACTGGAGAACCAAGAGGAGAGGAGAAATCTATAGAGCCAGAAATAAATGTCTGAAGAAATAATGGTAAATATTTTCACAAATTTGATAAAAGACATAATTCAGATTTTTAAGAAGCTCAGTGAACCCCAAATGGAATAAATTAAAAGAATAACACATTTAGACACAACATTATCAACATGCTAAAAACGGGAAAAAGAAAATAAAATCTTAAAAACAGTAGGAGAAAAACTACACATTATACACAGAAACAATGACTCGGTAACAACAGATTTCTGTTCAGCAATCACTGAGGCCAGAGACAGCGGAAAAGCATAACTTTAAAGTGCTGAAATCAAAGAAGAGTTGACCCAGAATTCTATATCAGCAAATATAACAACATTCCCATATAAGGAAACTAGAAATGTGCAGACATGCTTTGGAACAAATGCCAGGGGAAATTCTTCAGCTAAAGGGAAATCTACACTGAAAACTACTAAACACTGGGACTTCCCTAGTGGTCGAGTGGCGAAGACTCCACGTTCCCAATGCAGGGAACACCAAGGTTCAATCCCTGGTCAGGGGCTAGATCCCACATGACATGACTAATTGTGTAGCCAATTAAACAGAAAACCACTAAACATCACTGAGAGGAGCTGAAGAAGACCTAAATAAAGAGAGAAGAATAGCATGTGTGTTCAGAAATGGAAACACTCGATCTCTTAAAGTCCCTCAGCTTTATTGAAGTATCAGTGACAAATATCCATTTCTTAAGATGTCATTTCTCCCAAAATTCTTCTATAGATTCAACACATTTCAAATCCGAATCTGAAATTTAAGTTTCAAATTTTTAGAAGTTGACAGACTCATCATAAAACTTTATTTTGAAATGCAAAGTACTTAGAATAGCCAAGACAATTTTGAAAACAACGTTGAAGTATTTGTCCAACCCATTTTAAGACTATAAAGCTACACCAAAAATATCACTGGCATGGATGCAGAGAACAGGAACAGGTCCACAAATGCATGTGCTGACTATTTGCAACCCCATGGGCTGTAGTCTGCCAGGCTCCTCTGTCCACGGAACTCTCCAGGCAAAAACACTGGAATGGGTTGCCATTCCTTCTCCAAGAAGCACACACAAACATAGGGCCAACCTATTATCAAAGACACCAAGACAATTCAGAAGGGAAAGAAAAGCTTTTCTGACAAATGAGATTAGATCAATTAGACACTGGAATAAAAAAATCAAATTTCCCCTCACACCAACACTGAAAAGTTAGTCATAATGGATCACAGATGTAAATATAAGAGCCATAACTATACAATTTCTAAAATCAGAACATAAACATTTTATAATATTGAATTACAATCGTACACAAAAATGAGAAATTGATAAATTTGAGTTCATAAAATAAATTTTGCTCTTCCAAGGATAACATAAGAAAATGATAAGGGAGTGGTGGGAAACATTCACAATACATATATCAGACAAAGGACTTGTACCCTGAAGTATATCAAGACCAAACATACAGACGGCAGTTAAGCAAATCAAGAAAAGAGGAAGCAAAGCGCATCAAAAGATGCTTCATGTTATTAGTCATTAGAGAAACACAAAACCACAATAAGATATCACTATACACATACTATGCGTGTGTTACAGTCACTCAGTCATGTCCAAGTTTTTCTGGCCCCATGGACTGTGATAAAATTGAGAGCCCAGGAATAAATCCTCAATTTCACGATCAACTGATTTTGGATAAGGGTGCCAAAACAATTTAATGGAAAATAGTCTTTTCAACAACTGTTGTGAAACACTCGATCTCTTAAAGTCCTCAGCTTTATTGAAGTATCAGTGACAAATATCCATTTCTTAAGATGTCATTTCTCCCAAAATTCTTCTATAGATTCAACACATTTCAAATCCGAATCTGAAATTTAAGTTTCAAATTTTTAGAAGTTGACAGACTCATCATAAAACTTTATTTTGAAATGCAAAGTACTTAGAATAGCCAAGACAATTTTGAAAACAACGTTGAAGTATTTGTCCAACCCATTTTAAGACTATAAAGCTACACCAAAAATATCACTGGCATGGATGCAGAGAACAGGAACAGGTCCACAAATGCATGTGCTGACTATTTGCAACCCCATGGGCTGTAGTCTGCCAGGCTCCTCTGTCCACGGAACTCTCCAGGCAAAAACACTGGAATGGGTTGCCATTCCTTCTCCAAGAAGCACACACAAACATAGGGCCAACCTATTATCAAAGACACCAAGACAATTCAGAAGGGAAAGAAAAGCTTTTCTGACAAATGAGATTAGATCAATTAGACACTGGAATAAAAAAATCAAATTTCCCCTCACACCAACACTGAAAAGTTAGTCATAATGGATCACAGATGTAAATATAAGAGCCATAACTATACAATTTCTAAAATCAGAACATAAACATTTTATAATATTGAATTACAATCGTACACAAAAATGAGAAATTGATAAATTTGAGTTCATAAAATAAATTTTGCTCTTCCAAGGATAACATAAGAAAATGATAAGGGAGTGGTGGGAAACATTCACAATACATATATCAGACAAAGGACTTGTACCCTGAAGTATATCAAGACCAAACATACAGACGGCAGTTAAGCAAATCAAGAAAAGAGGAAGCAAAGCGCATCAAAAGATGCTTCATGTTATTAGTCATTAGAGAAACACAAAACCACAATAAGATATCACTATACACATACTATGCGTGTGTTACAGTCACTCAGTCATGTCCAAGTTTTTCTGGCCCCATGGACTGTGATAAAATTGAGAGCCCAGGAATAAATCCTCAATTTCACGATCAACTGATTTTGGATAAGGGTGCCAAAACAATTTAATGGAAAATAGTCTTTTCAACAACTGTTGTGAAACAACTGGATATCCACATGCGAAAGAATGAAATTAGACCCCCAAATCATATGAAAAATTAAAACAAAATGGATCTCAAGATCCAATGAAAGAGATAACACTCTTAGAAGAAAACATAGATATAAATATTCAGAATTCTGAATTAGAGAATGGTTTCTTAGAAAAGTACAAGAAACCAGAGGAAAAAAATACGTAAGTTGGCCTTCATTAAAGACTTTGTGCTTCAAAGCATACTATCAAGAAATAGAAGAGGGCTTCCCCTGGTGGTCCAGTGGATAAGGACACCGCCTTGCAGTGCAAGGGGCGCCGGTTCGATCCCTGGCCTGGGAAGATCCCACGTGCCGCGGAGCGGCTGGACCGATGTGTCCAATTACCGAGTCAGAGCTCTGGAGCGCATGCGCCCAGAGCCGGTGCTCTGCGACGACAGAGGCCACCGCGATGGGAGGCCCACAGGAGCCAAAGAACAAAGACGGATGAAAATAGAGAAATGAAAGACCAATAGAAGTGGCCCGCCTGCTCCCTTCCCTCCCCAACCCGACCCCCGCCCAAAATAAATAAATAAATAAATCTTTAAAAAAAAAAAAAAAGAAAGAAATAGAAGAAAATGTGTATGGAATAAAATAAATAATAAAAAAAGAAACAGAGAAGACAACCCACTAAATAAAAGAAAATAGAGGCAAATCATATGTCCAACAAGGAACTAAAATTTAGGATATATAAATAACTGTTAAAACTAAACAGTAAAAAGACAACCCAATTTTAAAAATGGGCTAAGGATGTGAACAGACATTTTTCCAAAAAGAAAAAATGCAAATGGCCAATAAACACATGAAAAAATGTTCAACAGGATTAGCCATCAAATAAAAACCATATCATCAGCATATCAACATGATGAGAAACCATTCCACATCCACCTGGAAACTCTAATTTCTTAAAGGAAAAAAACAAATGCTGATAAGGATATGAAGAAACTGAAACCCTCATTCATTGCCAGTGACAATGAGAAATTGTGCAGCCACTTCTGAAAACTGACCGTTTCTCAAAATGCATATAGTTAACATATGAATCATCAGGTTCCCTGGTGGTCCAATGGGTATACCGCCTTGCAGTCCAAGGGGCACCGGTTCAATCCCTGGCCTGGGATGATCCCACGTGCTTCAGAGCAGCTGAACCGATGTGTCCAACTACCGAGCTGGAGCTCTGGAGTGCATGCGCCCAGAGCCGGTGCTCTGTGACGAGAGGCCACTGCGATGGGAGGCCCACACAGACCAAACAACAAAGATAAATAAATGAAAGATCAATAAAAGTGGCCAAAAAAAAAAAAAGAACCATCTAAGAAAGTTGAAAACAAATGTCCACTCAAAAATTGGTAGCATATTGTAAAAAGAAATGCAGAAGAATCAGTCCTAATGAGGTGGTTGGATCTAGAACCTATCATAAAAAGTGAAGGAAGTCAAAAGGAGAAAGACAAGTACAGTATACTAACACATATATATGGAATCTATAAAGAGGGTAATGGTAACACATGCAGTGAAGCATTGGAAAAACAGACAGAGAACAGACGTATGGACATTGCGGGGTATGAACAGTGGGTGGGAGGTGTAGAGGGAGTAACATGGAAACCTATACTATCATATGTGAAAAAGACAGCTATGGTCATTGCCCTGTGGGAACAGGTGATCCTGCAGGGACGGGGTGCGATGGCCTGGAGGGGCTGGTTGGGGGGGAACTGGGTCGGGGGAGGGGGCCAGGGAGATGCATATGACTGATCTGGAAACATACATGTCTGTGAACAACAAAACTGTAAAAATCTGAAAAAATTAAAATAAAAATTAAAAAAATTGGTAGCATTATATCAACAAATTGAAAGACAAAAATCACATGACAATCTCAATAGATGCAGAAAAAGCCTCTGACAAAATTTTACACCCACTTATGATAAAAATTTCCAAAGAAAAATGCAAATGGCCAATAAACACATGAAAAAATGTTCAACAGGATTAGCCATCAAATAAAAACCATATCATCAGCATATCAACATGATGAGAAACCATTCCACATCCACCTGGAAACTCTAATTTCTTAGAGGAAAAAAACAAATGCTGATAAGGATATGAAGAAACTGAAACCCTCATTCATTGCCAGTGACAATGAGAAATTGTGCAGCCACTTCTGAAAACTGACCGTTTCTCAAAATGCATATAGTTAACATATGAATCATCAGGTTCCCTGGTGGTCCAATGGGTATACCGCCTTGCAGTCCAAGGGGCACCGGTTCAATCCCTGGCCTGGGATGATCCCACGTGCTTCAGAGCAGCTGAACCGATGTGTCCAACTACCGAGCTGGAGCTCTGGAGTGCATGCGCCCAGAGCCGGTGCTCTGTGACGAGAGGCCACTGCGATGGGAGGCCCACACAGACCAAACAACAAAGATAAATAAATGAAAGATCAATAAAAGTGGCCAAAAAAAAAAAAGAACCATCTAAGAAAGTTGAAAACAAATGTCCACTCAAAAATTGGTAGCATATTGTAAAAAGAAATGCAGAAGAATCAGTCCTAATGAGGTGGTTGGATCTAGAACCTATCATAAAAAGTGAAGGAAGTCAAAAGGAGAAAGACAAGTACAGTATACTAACACATATATATGGAATCTATAAAGAGGGTAATGGTAACACATGCAGTGAAGCATTGGAAAAACAGACAGAGAACAGACGTATGGACATTGCGGGGTATGAACAGTGGGTGGGAGGTGTAGAGGGAGTAACATGGAAACCTATACTATCATATGTGAAAAAGACAGCTATGGTCATTGCCCTGTGGGAACAGGTGATCCTGCAGGGACGGGGTGCGATGGCCTGGAGGGGCTGGTTGGGGGGGAACTGGGTCGGGGGAGGGGGCCAGGGAGATGCATATGACTGATCTGGAAACATACATGTCTGTGAACAACAAAACTGTAAAAATCTGAAAAAATTAAAATAAAAATTAAAAAAATTGGTAGCATTATATCAACAAATTGAAAGACAAAAATCACATGACAATCTCAATAGATGCAGAAAAAGCCTCTGACAAAATTTTACACCCACTTATGATAAAAAACTCTTCAAAAAACTGGGCATAGAAGCAACCTACCTCAACATACTGAAAGCCATATATGAGAAGCCCACAGCAAACATTATTCTCAATGGTGAAAAACTGAAAGCTTTCCCTCTAAGATAAGGAACAAGATAGGGGTTTCCACTTTCACCACTATTATTCAACATAGTCCTGGAAGTTCTAGCAACAGTAATTAGAGAAGAAAAAGAAATAAACAGGAATCCAGATTGGAGAAGAAGTAAAACTCTCTTTTTGCAGACAACATAATACTATACATAGAATAACCCCAAAGACACTATTAGAAAATTACTAGGGCTAATCAACAAATTCAGCAAAGTCACAGGATACAAAATCAATACACAGAAATCACTCACATTCCTATACACAAACAATGGAAAATCAGAAAGAGAAATAAAGGATGAATCCCATTCACCACTGCAACCAAAAGAATAAAATATCTAGAAATAAACCTGCCTAAAGAGACAAAAGAACTGTACACAGAAAATTAGAAGACACTAATGAAGGAAATCAAGGACAACATAAACAGATGGAGAGACAGTCCATGTTCCTGGGTCAGAAGACTCAATACCGTGAAAATGACCACGCTACCAAATATCATCCACAGATTCAATGCAATGCCTATCAAATTACCAATGACATTCTTAATAGAATTAGACCAAAAAAATAACACAGTTCATATGGAAACACAAAAGACCTCGAATAGCCAAAGCAATCCTGAGAAAGAAGAATGGAGCTGGAGGGATCAGCCTCCTTAACTTCAGACTCTACTACAAAGCAACAGTCAGCAAGACAGTATGGTACTGGCACAAAACCAGAGATATAGACCAATGGAACAAGACAGAGAACCCAGGCATAAACCCACACACCTATGGGTACCTTATTTTTGACAAAGGAGGCGAACATATAAAATGGGACAAAGACAGCCTCTTCAACAAATGGTGCTGGGGAAACTGGACAGCTACATGCAAGAAAATGAAGTTGGAACATTCCCTGACACCATACACAAAGATCAACTCAAAATGGATTAAATACCTAAATGTAAGCCCAGAAATCCTAAAACTCTTAGAGGAGAATATAGGCAAAACACTCAGGGACATAAATCAAAGCAAGATCTTCCATGACCAACCTACTAGAATAACAGAAATGAAACCAAAAATAAACATGTGGGACCTAATGAAACTTAAAAGCTTCTGCACAGTAAAAGAAACTACAAACAAGGTAAACAGACAACCCACAGAACAGGAGAAAATAATAGCAAATGAAACAACTGACAAAGAATTAATTTCCAAAATATATAAGCAACTCAGACACCTCAACATCGAAAACACAAACAACCCAATCGAAAAATGGGAAAAACACCTGCCCAAAGAAGACATTTAGATGGCCAAAAAACACATGAAAAGATGCTCAATGTCACTTGTTATTAGAGAAATGCAAATCAAAACTACAATGAGATATCACCTCACACCCGTCAGAATGGCCATCATCAACAAATCGACAGATGATAAATGCTGGAGAGGGTGTGGAGAAAAGGGAACACTCTTGTATTGCTGGTGGGAATGTAAATTGATACAACCACAATGGAAGACAGTATGGAGATTCCTCAAAAAACTAAGAATAGAAGCACCATATGATCCAGCAGTCCCACTCTTAGGCTTATACCCTGATGAAATCAAAACTGAAAGAGTCACCTATACCCCAATGTTCCCTGCGGCACTCTACACAATAGCTAGATCATGGAAGCAACCTAAATATCTATCAACAAATGAATGGATAAAGAAGATCTAGCACATGTGTACAATGGAGTACTGCTCAGCTGCAAAAAAGAAATGTAGAAGATTCAGTCCTAATGAGACGGATGAATCCAGAACCTATTACACAAAGTGTAGTTAAGTCAAAAAGAGGAGGACATAAAACAGTATACTAACACATATATATAGAATCTAGTAAGTACGTACTGATAAATACACATGCAGAACATCGATGGGAAAACAGTCACAGAGAACAGACTAATGAATATTGGGGAGAGGGAAAAGTGGCTGAGAGATATGGAAAAAACAAATGGTGCTGGGGAAACTGGACAGCTACATGCAAGAAAATGAAGTTGGAACATTCCCTGACACCATACACAAAGATCAACTCAAAATGGATTAAATACCTAAATGTAAGCCCAGAAATCCTAAAACTCTTAGAGGAGAATATAGGCAAAACACTCAGGGACATAAATCAAAGCAAGATCTTCCATGACCAACCTACTAGAATAACAGAAATGAAACCAAAAATAAACATGTGGGACCTAATGAAACTTAAAAGCTTCTGCACAGTAAAAGAAACTACAAACAAGGTAAACAGACAACCCACAGAACAGGAGAAAATAATAGCAAATGAAACAACTGACAAAGAATTAATTTCCAAAATATATAAGCAACTCAGACACCTCAACATCGAAAACACAAACAACCCAATCGAAAAATGGGAAAAACACCTGCCCAAAGAAGACATTTAGATGGCCAAAAAACACATGAAAAGATGCTCAATGTCACTTGTTATTAGAGAAATGCAAATCAAAACTACAATGAGATATCACCTCACACCCGTCAGAATGGCCATCATCAACAAATCGACAGATGATAAATGCTGGAGAGGGTGTGGAGAAAAGGGAACACTCTTGTATTGCTGGTGGGAATGTAAATTGATACAACCACAATGGAAGACAGTATGGAGATTCCTCAAAAAACTAAGAATAGAAGCACCATATGATCCAGCAGTCCCACTCTTAGGCTTATACCCTGATGAAATCAAAACTGAAAGAGTCACCTATACCCCAATGTTCCCTGCGGCACTCTACACAATAGCTAGATCATGGAAGCAACCTAAATATCTATCAACAAATGAATGGATAAAGAAGATCTAGCACATGTGTACAATGGAGTACTGCTCAGCTGCAAAAAAGAAATGTAGAAGATTCAGTCCTAATGAGACGGATGAATCCAGAACCTATTACACAAAGTGTAGTTAAGTCAAAAAGAGGAGGACATAAAACAGTATACTAACACATATATATAGAATCTAGTAAGTACGTACTGATAAATACACATGCAGAACATCGATGGGAAAACAGTCACAGAGAACAGACTAATGAATATTGGGGAGAGGGAAAAGTGGCTGAGAGATATGGAAAGAGCAACACGGAACCCTATACCATCTTACGTAAAGAGATAACTACTATCAATGATCCGAGGGAATAAGGGATCCTACATGGGGGCTATGCGACGGCCTGGAGGGGTGGGATGGGGGGGACTCGGAGGCGGACAGAGGAGGGAAGGGTCAGGAGTATACATATGACTAATCTGGGATTATACATATCTGAAAACAACAAAACTCTGCAAAAGCAAAAAGTAAAATAAAAAACAAAACTATAAAGAAAAATTGGTAGCATTATTCATAACAGCCAAAAAATAAAATGGACTTCCCTGGTAGTTCAGTGGTGAAGAGTTCACCTGCTAATGCAAGAGACACGGGTTCAACCCCTGACCCGGGAAGATCCCACATGCTGCAGAGCAACTAAGCCTGTGAGCCACAGCTATGGAGCCTGTGCTCTAGAGCCTCGGAGCCGCGACTATGGAGTCCGTGTGCCCTAGAGCCTGAATTCCACAAGAAAAGTCACCACAACAAGAAGCCTGCTCATCTCAACTAGAGATTAGCTTCTATTCCCTGCAACTAGAGAAGAGCCTGTGGCAAGAGTGAAAACCCAGAACAGCCAAAAATTAATTAATTTTTAAAATTGTTAGCATTATTCATAACATCCAAAAAGCAAAATGACTCAAATATCTATCAGTTGATGAATAAATACACAAAATATGGTATAGTCGTAGAACGGAATATTATTAGGTATAAAATGAAGTATGGATACATGCTACAACATGGATAAACCTTGAAAGAATTACGTGCTGAGTGAAAGAAGCCAGTCATAGAAGACCACATATTATATGAAGACTATCAGTTCCTGTGTACAATGGAGTACTGCTCAGCTGCAAAAGAAATGTAGAAGATTCAGTCCTAATGAGACGGATGAATCCAGAACCTATTACACAAAGTGTAGTTAAGTCAAAAAGAGGAGGACATAAAACAGTATACTAACACATATATATAGAATCTAGTAAGTACGTACTGATAAATACACATGCAGAACATCGATGGGAAAACAGTCACAGAGAACAGACTAATGAATATTGGGGAGAGGGAAAAGTGGCTGAGAGATATGGAAAGAGCAACACGGAACCCTATACCATCTTACGAAAGAGATAACTACTATCAATGATCCGAGGGAATAAGGGATCCTACATGGGGGCTATGCGACGGCCTGGAGGGGTGGGATGGGGGGGACTCGGAGGCGGACAGAGGAGGGAAGGGTCAGGAGTATACATATGACTAATCTGGGATTATACATATCTGAAAACAACAAAACTCTGCAAAAGCAAAAAGTAAAATAAAAAACAAAACTATAAAGAAAAATTGGTAGCATTATTCATAACAGCCAAAAAATAAAATGGACTTCCCTGGTAGTTCAGTGGTGAAGAGTTCACCTGCTAATGCAAGAGACACGGGTTCAACCCCTGACCCGGGAAGATCCCACATGCTGCAGAGCAACTAAGCCTGTGAGCCACAGCTATGGAGCCTGTGCTCTAGAGCCTCGGAGCCGCGACTATGGAGTCCGTGTGCCCTAGAGCCTGAATTCCACAAGAAAAGTCACCACAACAAGAAGCCTGCTCATCTCAACTAGAGATTAGCTTCTATTCCCTGCAACTAGAGAAGAGCCTGTGGCAAGAGTGAAAACCCAGAACAGCCAAAAATTAATTAATTTTTTAAAAATTGGTAGCATTATTCATAACATCCAAAAAGCAAAATGACTCAAATATCTATCAGTTGATGAATAAATACACAAAATATGGTATAGTCGTAGAACGGAATATTATTAGGTATAAAATGAAGTATGGATACATGCTACAACATGGATAAACCTTGAAAGAATTACGTGCTGAGTGAAAGAAGCCAGTCATAGAAGACCACATATTATATGAAGTCATTAAGTGAAACATACAGAACAGGCAAATCCATGGAGGTAGAAAGAGAAGTAGTATTTGCCTGAGCTGTGAAGACGGAAGGGGTGATGGGGAATGATAGTAAATAGGCACTGGATTTCCTGTGGGGGATGGCGGAATACTTTAAAACTAATTTGTGGTGATAGACAACTTGGGGATCTAAACACACTGAACTACGCACACTCCAAATGGGTGAATGTTTTGGCACTGGAAATCTAGCTGACCCTTGACCAATGTGCAGGGTTGGAGGCACTGATCTTCCCTCTCCACCACTTGTAAAATAAAAACACATGCACTGGGGCTTCCCTGGTGGTCTACTGGTTGAGAGTCTGCCTGCCCATGCAGGGGACACAGGTTCGACCCCAGGTCCAGGAAGATCCCACATGCCACAACTAGGACCCAGTGCAGCCAAATTAAGATAAATAAAGCAATATATATTTTAAAAAAACAAATAACAAAAAAAACCACATGCACTATACTTACTGGAAAAAACTCACGTATAAGTGGACTCCTGCAGTTCAACCCTACGTGGCTCAGGGGTCAACTGTGTATCTCAACAAAGCTGTAGAATGAAAGAACCGCCTGATATAGGTGTTCCCTCCAGATAAAGGTAAGTCTAATGTGTACTGTTTAGGTACAAATAATTAGTTCTTAAAAAGATAACAAACAAACAAAAACAGAAAATAATTACTGTAAGAGTTAACATAGTAGTAATCTCAAAATTATGAATAGAAAGAGGAATATAGGCTGGCAATATTTCATTTCTTGACCTCAGTGGTAGTTCCATGGGAATTCATCTTAAAATCATATATTAAAGGCCAAAGAATAAAGATGGATGAAAATAAATAAGTAAAAACCAATAAAAGTGGCCAAATTTTTTAAAAAAAATCATACACTAAACTCTACACTTTATGTGTTACATTACATAATTTTAAAAGGTTTAAAAAGCAAAATAAAACTATAAAAAGCACTAGACAAATACCATCAAGAAATCAAAAGGGAAAGTGATGGACCTAGCTACACAAAATTTTTAAACAGGAAAGGTGCTGACCCTTAACGATGGCCCTAGGCAACAAAGAAGCAGGTACTATCACAAAGTGAGTAATAACACATATCAAAAGCCTCAAACACGCATGCTCTTTAGGAAGAATTTTCTCCCACACCTTAAGGAACTAACCAAAGATGTGATAAAGACTGGACTACAGGCATGCTTTTATTATAATACTGCATTACTTTTAATGCAAAAAATTAAGTGTATTACTAACTAAAATATAGGCGGAATACTTTAAAACTAATTTGTGGTGATAGACAACTTGGGGATCTAAACACACTGAACTACGCACACTCCAAATGGGTGAATGTTTTGGCACTGGAAATCTAGCTGACCCTTGACCAATGTGCAGGGTTGGAGGCACTGATCTTCCCTCTCCACCACTTGAAAAATAAAACACATGCACTGGGGCTTCCCTGGTGGTCTACTGGTTGAGAGTCTGCCTGCCCATGCAGGGGACACAGGTTCGACCCCAGGTCCAGGAAGATCCCACATGCCACAACTAGGACCCAGTGCAGCCAAATTAAGATAAATAAAGCAATATATATTTTAAAAAAACAAATAACAAAAAAAACCACATGCACTATACTTACTGGAAAAAACTCACGTATAAGTGGACTCCTGCAGTTCAACCCTACGTGGCTCAGGGGTCAACTGTGTATCTCAACAAAGCTGTAGAATGAAAGAACCGCCTGATATAGGTGTTCCCTCCAGATAAAGGTAAGTCTAATGTGTACTGTTTAGGTACAAATAATTAGTTCTTAAAAGATAACAAACAAACAAAAACAGAAAATAATTACTGTAAGAGTTAACATAGTAGTAATCTCAAAATTATGAATAGAAAGAGGAATATAGGCTGGCAATATTTCATTTCTTGACCTCAGTGGTAGTTCCATGGGAATTCATCTTAAAATCATATATTAAAGGCCAAAGAATAAAGATGGATGAAAATAAATAAGTAAAAACCAATAAAAGTGGCCAAATTTTTTAAAAAAAATCATACACTAAACTCTACACTTTATGTGTTACATTACATAATTTTAAAAGGTTTAAAAAGCAAAATAAAACTATAAAAAGCACTAGACAAATACCATCAAGAAATCAAAAGGGAAAGTGATGGACCTAGCTACACAAAATTTTTAAACAGGAAAGGTGCTGACCCTTAACGATGGCCCTAGGCAACAAAGAAGCAGGTACTATCACAAAGTGAGTAATAACACATATCAAAAGCCTCAAACACGCATGCTCTTTAGGAAGAATTTTCTCCCACACCTTAAGGAACTAACCAAAGATGTGATAAAGACTGGACTACAGGCATGCTTTTATTATAATACTGCATTACTTTTAATGCAAAAAATTAAGTGTATTACTAACTAAAATATAGTTCATTCATCCAAACATCCACTAGTAAGTATATTAACAATATGTACTGACATCAAAAAATTTCAGAACATACTAAGTCAAAAGACACATTTTAAAGTAGTACATTCAGTAGTCTTTTATCCTTTAGAAACCTACAAAACAGATAATGTGGAAGTTATATACCAAAATGTTAACAGTGGTTTTCTTCATGGGAGGTGAAGTAAGATTATGGGTGCTTTTGACTGCTATTTTTAAATTTTTCCATCAAAAAGAAGAAAGCTACATTTGAGAAGAAATAAATAGTTGATAGTATGTTCCCTTAACGTGATGTGATAAAAATGGAACCTCATCTCTTTGTGGTCTTCCTCCACAAAACCCATTAGAAAAGCATCAAATTCCAGGAGGGGCTTCCTTCCTACAAAATATTGGACCAGTACGTCTCAAACTGTCAAAAGGCATCAAGAACAATAAAAGTCAGGAGATACCTAGGGGAAAAAATGACTCCCTAAATGTTAAGGGGGTATCCTAGATGTGATCTCAAAACAGAAAAAGGATACCAGGTAAAAATGAAGGACAGCTAAATAAACTATGGATGTTGGTTAATAATTCATCAATTCCACAAGCTGAAGCAAAGGTACCAGGCTGTTGTAAGATGTTAATAGGGGAAAATGGATGCATAGTATAGAGAAATTTTTGCACTATATTAATTTTTCTGTAAATCTAAAACTGTTCTAGAAAAATAACGTTTATTTCTCCAAAAGGAGTAAGAAAGAAAGAATAATATCCAGATTAACATTTTCTCTAGTTTTTCAGTTTCAGATGATTCCAAATGAAACATTAAGTATATACACACATACACATGTATATTGTATGAATACATACATACACATATACAGAGAGAAACAGGAATGAACAAACTATTAGGGGTTTTTAATGTTATAAAAGGAGCTCCTGGCAATGTACTACATAATTACCAATATACACAACTTTTAAAATATTTATTATATATAGCATAAACATGTCTACATGTATAGGTCTCACCAATTGAAACCACTTCTATTTATATAGAAATGTACGAGATAAATTTATGTAAGAAATATAAAACATATTGCAATGCATCTTCCAGGGCTGTAAGACACGGTGAACTAACTTTCAAGCCGTTAACAAATTATGCTTCTTTTCTTACTGAACACTGACCACTGAAATAGCACGCAATGTACTCCTAGAGGAAGCCAAGTCAGAGAGCAGAGAAAGTGCTTGCTAAAGCAATTTTCTCTTCTTTCCCCAAAGGGAAAAGTCAGCAGCGGTGACCAGCGCTGTATTAGACTCACTAGTGAGCCCTGGGGAGGATGGTTCCCCTCAGTCCAAATAAACGTCCGTTATGAAGCCTGCTGAGAAGACCAAAGGGAAAAGGCATTCTACTTGTTAAATGTTTATTATTTGTGCTTTGCTGCCAAGTACAATAAGGAAAAGGGGAAGCTGTCTACAGGCTGCACACAGATTTAGCTACTCGAATTGCATGAATGTAAAATAGAGCAGAGGCTAAACCCTCAACACTTACTAGGCAGTAGCTTGAGGGAGGTGGGAGCTGGGAATAAAAGCTTCGAACCGCTTTACTTGGGTCAGTGATTGGAGAGGAGCTCAACTAAACAAAGCACTAAAATTCCCAACACTGGGCAAGGGCTGCTTCCTTTGGCTTTAAGAACCATGACTCAGCAGAGAAAAAGTACAAATCTAATCTCTCCTGTATCTCCTCCCACTTTGAACTAAGAATAAGTGGTTTTACTTTTTTCTCAGATCAACCAAACAACAAAAAAGCCGAATCCTTGTCCATTAAAATGCTGGTGGAAGGGATGGTAAGTGTGCGCTCAGTCCAGCTCTTCAATCCCACGAATCGTAGCCGCCAGGCTCCTCTGTCCATGGGAATTTTCAGGCAAGAATACTGGAAAGGGCTGCCATTTCCTCCTACAGGGGACTCTTCCAACCCAGGGACTGAACCTGCAACTGCTGCACCTCCTCACTGGCAGGCAGATTCTTCACCTGCTGAGCCGCGCTGCCAGGGGTGGGAGAGACGACCGTAAGCTAACCTGTCTTCCCTTACTCCATACGTCACCCAGTATTTCTTTCCTGAGCTCCAATGACTAGCCACCTGCTTCAGTTACTTCCCACTTTCCTGGTTGAATGCTCACATTCCTTTTGGTGCTGAAGCTATGTGATTTCTCAAGTTTATTATCTATAGGAATGTGCTTAAAATTACTGTAGGATTTTTTCACATGTACTGCTGTTTTATCTGAAGGATAACGGCTTTACAGAATTTTGTTGTTTTCTGTCAAATATCAACGTAAATCAGTTATAAGGATGCCCCTCCCTCTTTCCACCTCCCTACCACCTCCCTCCCCATCCCACCCTGCCAGGTTGTTACAGTGCCCCGATTAGGGTCTCTGATTTATTAAGCAAATTCCCACTGGCTATCTAATTTGCAAAAGAAAAAAAATTACTGCAGGATTTGGGTTATGTGTACTAATTAAATAGAAAGGGCAAAGAAGTAAATATATTTTCATAAATGTCAAAATGGAGTAGCTCCATATGAAAAGATAAACCTATATATATATATATACATGTATTATTTACCAATTTCCAGGCTACCCACTCCAGTATGCTCGCTTAGAGAATTCCAAGGTTAGCCCATGGGGTTGGACACAACTGAATGATTTTCATTTCACTCAGGTTAATTATGGCACAAGTTAAAATAAAGTAATAAACTGCAGAGAATTCCTTTTCAGCAGGAACTAAATCTTTAATCCTCTTTCCAAAAAAAAAAACATAGAAGAATGAAGTTTAGGGCAAATAGGTTAGACTGTCATGCAAATATGATACACTAGATTTACATGACAGTCAAGTCAAATCAAGTCGAAGCTCTGTTGCTAAGGGTCTGTCTTCCTGGGCTAAGGAGTTCAGCTCTTTAAGCTCTGGTCTTACCAACTCTAAAATAATATGGATCCTACGTTTTCCATGAGGATCAAAGACTTCTTATAAAATATGTCCACTTAAAAGTTGATTAACGGGAGGGAGGTTCAAGAGAGATGGGATATATGTATACATATAGTTGATTCACTTTGTTGTATAGCAGAAACTAACACAACATTGTAAAGAATTATACTCCAGCTAAATTGATTAATATACAGTCTGCTCAATGGTCTATTTTAACCAAGTACTTCTTAAATAATAATAGTAACAGCTACCACTGATTGAATGTTTAATACATGCTAGAATTTACTACATGAGGCCTTTTATATTATCTACTTGAATCCTGGCTTTAGCCCCCAAGGGATATGCTATAATCTTACCTGATAGAAAAGCCTGATCAGAAAAGTTGAGAAGCTTGCCCCAAGGTCATGAAGCTATTAATAAATGGCAAAACTATGATTCAAAACAAATCTGGATCTAAAGACCATGCCTTCTCCACTAGCCCGTGAGAATTAATCCAGCATTAACAGGAAATGAGCCATTCACAGCAGGCAATTTTCCAGATGAATACATTTTAACTTTAAATTTTTATGTAAATCTTTCTAAAGTGGATTCATCCTCTTTTGCTTTAATTAATTAACCGAAGCTGAAGGCTTTCTCCAACAGCTCAGGATCACAACTGTGGACATTCGGATGTGGGTCAGAACAGGCCCCAACGGACAGAGCTGCTCACCCTGGGCCCGGCCGCTCCAGCACCGTGGGCTCCTCCACTCTCGCCTCGCTGAGCTGGCCGGAGGAAGCCCTGGCAGCACCGCTCCCAACTCCCTGACCCAGTTACCCTGTGGTCACCAAGGAAATCAGGCAACTCTCAGAAAGAGGAGCCTGGTGGGCTAAAGGACCCGGGGCCCAAAGAATCAGACCCAACTGAAGTGACTTAACATCCACATACACGCACACACGGGTGCCAACAAATCTAAGCCAATATGGCCCTGGGATAACAGCCCCGAGAGGGCTCCTAAAAGCGTATCACACAATACAGGTCTGTTGTTCGCTCCTTGGCATCCTTCTGGATTACAGCTGTGCTCCGTTGAGACAAGGGTCCCTAAAGACCAGCTTCCAGGTAAGTGGAACCTGACTCAACTAATGTCACATTGGGCCCCACAGCATCACCTGATGGAGATTTTAATTTACTGCATCTTTTTTTATTAAGAGAGATGGGATATATGTATACATATAGTTGATTCACTTTGTTGTATAGCAGAAACTAACACAACATTGTAAAGAATTATACTCCAGCTAAATTGATTAATATACAGTCTGCTCAATGGTCTATTTTAACCAAGTACTTCTTAAATAATAATAGTAACAGCTACCACTGATTGAATGTTTAATACATGCTAGAATTTACTACATGAGGCCTTTTATATTATCTACTTGAATCCTGGCTTTAGCCCCCAAGGGATATGCTATAATCTTACCTGATAGAAAAGCCTGATCAGAAAAGTTGAGAAGCTTGCCCCAAGGTCATGAAGCTATTAATAAATGGCAAAACTATGATTCAAAACAAATCTGGATCTAAAGACCATGCCTTCTCCACTAGCCCGTGAGAATTAATCCAGCATTAACAGGAAATGAGCCATTCACAGCAGGCAATTTTCCAGATGAATACATTTTAACTTTAAATTTTTATGTAAATCTTTCTAAAGTGGATTCATCCTCTTTTGCTTTAATTAATTAACCGAAGCTGAAGGCTTTCTCCAACAGCTCAGGATCACAACTGTGGACATTCGGATGTGGGTCAGAACAGGCCCCAACGGACAGAGCTGCTCACCCTGGGCCCGGCCGCTCCAGCACCGTGGGCTCCTCCACTCTCGCCTCGCTGAGCTGGCCGGAGGAAGCCCTGGCAGCACCGCTCCCAACTCCCTGACCCAGTTACCCTGTGGTCACCAAGGAAATCAGGCAACTCTCAGAAAGAGGAGCCTGGTGGGCTAAAGGACCCGGGGCCCAAAGAATCAGACCCAACTGAAGTGACTTAACATCCACATACACGCACACACGGGTGCCAACAAATCTAAGCCAATATGGCCCTGGGATAACAGCCCCGAGAGGGCTCCTAAAAGCGTATCACACAATACAGGTCTGTTGTTCGCTCCTTGGCATCCTTCTGGATTACAGCTGTGCTCCGTTGAGACAAGGGTCCCTAAAGACCAGCTTCCAGGTAAGTGGAACCTGACTCAACTAATGTCACATTGGGCCCCACAGCATCACCTGATGGAGATTTTAATTTACTGCATCTCATTTTGCTGTTTTGAAAATGGAATTACAGCACTAAAATTCTTAAATTCTAAAGCTTATTGTGGAACAAACCTTTCAGGCGACTTATATGTTTGTATTGAGTTGATACAAGCTAATACATGATACAACACAACAGGTAGTAAACACATTCATTAAACACTAACGATGGCAAACTCAGTCTTAAACTATCAACTGAATGGTGTGGTTTCATTCAAGAATGCACTCAAGAAAGGCTTTCCTGAGCCTGAATGCAATCTCTTCCAAATACTCCATCTTTCATCTTTATCCCAGGCCAGAAGAAGAAATGGCTAAATGCCCACCTGTACGTGAAGCACGCATTTAGCACACAGCACGCAGCGGCTTACTAGTCTGGCTCCCTCTCCGCATCAGACAAAATACAAGCTCCCTGTGGGAAGGGAGAGCATCTCTCTCGTCTTCTGTACTCAATCCCAGAGCCTTGAATACCCACTTCCAAACAGCAAGTGCCTCAAACTATACACCCTTCCCTACGTTTACCCGTTTCATATTTAAAGGTGCGCCCTCATCTACCATGACCACTCCAACTCTGGCTGGTCTCACCAGGGACAAATGATGCACTCCCTTCCATGAGATTGCTAAAAATATTTGTGTTAAATAAGCAGTGTTAAAATATCTGTGTTAAGCATAAAAGACAGAATCCCTATTTTAACAGTATGGTCATAGGGACTTTCCCTGGTGATCCAGTGGTTAAGAATCCACCTGCCAATGCAGGGGACACAGGTGCAATCCCTAGTCGGGGGAGATTCATCACGCCGCCATTCGCCACAACTACTGACGCCTGCCTGCCCTAGAGCCCATACTCCGCAACGAGACGCCGTCACAAGCAGAAGCCCATGCTCAGCAACGAAGACTCAGTGCAGCCAAAACTAACCAAATAAATGAGGCCATGGTAAGGTTCCTAGGGAAAACCAGTGCTCATTCTCTCATACACTGTTGATAAACTCTTGCACTCGACACACAGTTTTAATATGCTCTGGCCTTAATAAAGCAGACGTACATCTTACAGTCTGCAAGACGCAGAATTTACTTGTATATTTTAACAATCTTTTCCACCTTATTGGAACTGAAGTGTTTATCGGTTGTGAGACAGTCCAGTACCAGTACTTGAGGCTTCTGTTCATTGTGATTTCAGACACTGACAATCCACTAGAAGTTTCTAAACTGTGCCGTCCTGCACTAAGGAACCCCCAGGTGGCGCACCATCTCGTGCCTGGTGCCAGGGTTCATAGGCACCATCAACACTATTAATGTGAATTCTTCCACATTATCCTTTCCATACCTTTTATCTTTGGATTTTTTCCAGTTGACTTTCTGAATACCCAAATCAACGTATGATTCAGAGAGTTCTACATTTAAGCCACCTTCTGAGTCACTTGGAAGTATTCCTAGTCTTGCAGCAGTCTCATAGAGAGAAATTTCATCTTTTAGTTCGTTTAACTCCTCCTAAAACACAAAACGGGTGAAAATCACTTTCGTTCTTTTTTTTAAGATGGAGTCAGTCATTCTGTTCTTCAAAATTCATTTTAAGGATCAAGACAAGGCAGAAATGCTACTTCAAATACTTTTTTGGCATACACGGAAAATATGAAGGCACGGAATGGACAAGGACATAAGTGAATTTGAGAAGGCGGGCATAAACAGCTTCGCTCACGCCTCCCTCCCTGACATTTTGTCCTCCACAAGGACAAGCCAAGAAGCTGGGGGCAGCGCATACTGGCTAAACAGGGTAGTGGACAGAGAGACTGCTTTGTCAAGAAGTATTGTACTTCAGTCTGCAGGGGTGAAAAAGCACAACATACTATACATCTCTCCAGTGGAGGGAATACTGAACTGTTCCTCCAATGGGAAACCTCAGAGGTCCCGGAGGAGGCCGTGAGAGGCCGCCGCTGAACTGCGGGTTTCCCACCCTGCCGATAAGCCCGTCTCTGGGCGCTCCCAGAGATGAACGGGTGTGCCACGCGAAGGAAGGACGGGGCCCCAGGTCTGCAGAGGGACAGACCGGGGCTTGACGCCCCAGCTGTGTGGGTAAGATTGTGAACGACTCCCACGGGCTGGATTGGAGATGGTCCAGCCTCCTCTTCCAAACAGAGAAATCCAAGGTTCAGAAAGGTGGTATCACCATCGCCTAACTCAGTTACCCAGAGAGGCTCTTCCTAGTGGCAACACTCACGTGCAAAGCCTTGTTCATGTTTTCACTCATGGCGTGTGCCTTTTGCGCTTGCTGCAGCTGGACCTGGAGCTGAGCCACCTCCTGTACTGAGCCTGCACGAGAAAGAACGAGAGTGCGTCGGACGCATCAGGACAAAGGGCTTGTGACATACAGATGAACGTGCACCCACTGAGGCGACAGAAGGTGGTGTTCTGCTTTACGACGTTGACCTTTTTAGGAGCACAGAGGGATTGCTGGTGAGACCCAGAAAGCACACATGTGGTGCTGACATTTCCAAGATGTAGCATGGCTCCCCAAGTGTCCTTGGAAGTTGAAGACACGGGCTACGGCGACCCCGCCATGACTCCCATCAGCCACGTCTACAGACCTGGACACTCCGAAGTCCTTTAACAGGAGCAGGACATTCTAGCTCACACAACACCAAAGCAAATATTCTTTAGAACCCATTTCTATCCTCTCATAAGAAAACTACACCTCGCTGCCTTTAGCTTCTGAGTGCTTTTACTCCCACCCCCCTCCTCCGCCTCCACATGTACAGGAAGCATATTAGCAAGCACTGTACTTCTGAAACTCCAGTAAGCTCGTATTTTAAATGGTTAAAAGGTTCCCATTTAAAAAGGGCTTTACTGGGTTTCCTCACAAGAAAATGAGAATCTGGGAAATGGTTAAGCAAAGCAATGGTCGCATATTATGCAACTGAAGAAAATTACATTTTCAAAGCCTTTGATGTCAACCAAAAAGGCTAAGTAATACCATGTGAGACAAAATACAAAACTGAACAGAGAGATGGAACCTAAAGGAGGAGGATGCAAATTCTGTCCACACCAAAACAGACACACACACACATATTTAGACAGACTCAAACTTCTGAAAAACTGTATTCTTAAAAACACTGTAACAGGGCTTCCCTGGTGGTCCAGTGGGTAAAGACACCGCCTTGCAGTGCAAGGGGCACTGGTTCGATCCCTGGCCGGGGAAGATCCCACGTGCCACGGAGCGGTTGGGCCAGTGTGTCCAATTACGAGCCAGCGCTCTGAAGCACATGTGCCCAGAGCCGGTACCCTGAAGCAAGAGAGGCCACGGCAGTGGGAGGTCCACGCAGGCTGAAGAATAAAGATGGATGAAAATAAATAAATAAATAAATAAATAACAGTAAAAAAGACCAAAATTAAAGATAGAACACTATTAAAAAAAACCCGGGCTTCCCTGGTGGTCCAGTGGGTGGGGACACCGCCTTGCAGTGCAGGGGGCGCCGGTTCCATCCCTGGCCTGGGAAGATCCCATGTGCAGCGGAGCAGCTGGACGGATGTGTCCAATTACCAAGCTGGAGCTCTGCAGTGCATGCGCCCAGAGCCGGTGCTCTACAATAAGAGAGGCCACTGCGATGAGAGGCCCACACGGGCCAAAGAACAAAGATGGATGAAAATGGACAAATGAAAGACCAATAGAAGTGGCCTGCCTGCTCCCCCCCCCCACCGGACACTCCGAAGTCCTTTAACAGGAGCAGGACATTCTAGCTCACACAACACCAAAGCAAATATTCTTTAGAACCCATTTCTATCCTCTCATAAGAAAACTACACCTCGCTGCCTTTAGCTTCTGAGTGCTTTTACTCCCACCCCCCTCCTCCGCCTCCACATGTACAGGAAGCATATTAGCAAGCACTGTACTTCTGAAACTCCAGTAAGCTCGTATTTTAAATGGTTAAAAGGTTCCCATTTAAAAAGGGCTTTACTGGGTTTCCTCACAAGAAAATGAGAATCTGGGAAATGGTTAAGCAAAGCAATGGTCGCATATTATGCAACTGAAGAAAATTACATTTTCAAAGCCTTTGATGTCAACCAAAAAGGCTAAGTAATACCATGTGAGACAAAATACAAAACTGAACAGAGAGATGGAACCTAAAGGAGGAGGATGCAAATTCTGTCCACACCAAAACAGACACACACACACATATTTAGACAGACTCAAACTTCTGAAAAACTGTATTCTTAAAAACACTGTAACAGGGCTTCCCTGGTGGTCCAGTGGGTAAAGACACCGCCTTGCAGTGCAAGGGGCACTGGTTCGATCCCTGGCCGGGGAAGATCCCACGTGCCACGGAGCGGTTGGGCCAGTGTGTCCAATTACGAGCCAGCGCTCTGAAGCACATGTGCCCAGAGCCGGTACCCTGAAGCAAGAGAGGCCACGGCAGTGGGAGGTCCACGCAGGCTGAAGAATAAAGATGGATGAAAATAAATAAATAAATAAATAAATAACAGTAAAAAAGACCAAAATTAAAGATAGAACACTATTAAAAAAAAAAACCAGGGCTTCCCTGGTGGTCCAGTGGGTGGGGACACCGCCTTGCAGTGCAGGGGGCGCCGGTTCCATCCCTGGCCTGGGAAGATCCCATGTGCAGCGGAGCAGCTGGACGGATGTGTCCAATTACCAAGCTGGAGCTCTGCAGTGCATGCGCCCAGAGCCGGTGCTCTACAATAAGAGAGGCCACTGCGATGAGAGGCCCACACGGGCCAAAGAACAAAGATGGATGAAAATGGACAAATGAAAGACCAATAGAAGTGGCCTGCCTGCTCCCCTCCCTCCCCACCCCACCAAAATAAATGAATAAATAAATCTTTAAAAAAAAAAAAAAACACTGTAACAATAGTCTGAACTGATGTCATAGGCCAGAGCCTCTCAGGTATCAGTTGATAAATAACTATTAAGCTATTTTCAGTTGAGCTACCCACCAGCGAACCAGGCAGTTTCGTCTACACAGTAGTATCTCTATCAACGTGCGATTGTTTTATATTGCCTTAGTATCACTTTGTTAAATAAGAAATGGAAGGACTGCTGAAACTGAGAGGAAGCATGCTGTTGATATCCTTTAGCTGCTAAGTCCTATCTGAGTCCTCTGCAACCCCAGGCTCCCCTGTCCGTGGAATTTTCCAGACAAGAATACTGACATGGATTGCCATTTCCTCCTCCAGGGGATCCTGTCGATCCAGGGATTGAACCTGTGTCTCTTTCGTCTCCTACAGGGCAGGCGGATTCATTACTCACTGCACCACCTGAGAAGCCCAGGAATCCTTGGTATCAAACTTAATACCAAGGAGACCAAGCAGAAATCCTAAGCACGACCAAAGTGTAACTCACTGGCTTCAACTCACCAGGTAATCTGGCTATTCCACTGGGAGAGGACAAGAAAAATTAAACAAGTTATACAAAAGGACAAAAGTATATGATGAGAGATCGAGTCTAGAAAGCAAAATATAGTGGGATTTCATAATCATTTTTTCACTTTCGGGGATAGAACCTACCCTCGAACATATTTAACTGTTCAATTCTTGCACGTTCAGCTTTGTGTTAAAATGCACTATGTACAGACAAAGAGAACTGTCTGTATGTTTCACTGGAAGGAAGTATAGTCAAATGCAAACAGTTAACTCAGCATTACAGGATTATGGGCTATTTTTATTTTCTACTTAATTTTTTTTTTTTTAAGATTTATTTATTTATTTGTTATGGGCAGGGGTCGGGGAGGGGAGGGAGGGGAGCAGGCGGTCCACTTCCATTGGTCTTTCATTTGTCTATTTTCATCCGTCTTTGTTCTTTGGCCCGTGTGGGCCTCCCATCGCGGTGGCGTCTGTCGCTGCAGAGCGCCGGCTCTGGGCGCACGCGCTCCAGAGCTCCGGCTTGGTGATTGGACACATGGGCGCACGCGCTCCAGAGCTCCGGCTTGGTGATTGGACACATGGGCGCACGCGCTCCAGAGCTCCGGCTTGGTGATTGGACACATGGGCACATGCGCTCCAGAGCTCCGGCTCGGTAATTGGACACATCAGTCCAGCCGCTCCACGGCACGTGGGATCTTCCCAGGCCAGGGATCCAACCGGCGCCCCCTGCACTGCAAGGCGGTGTCCTTACCCACCGGACCACCAGGGGAAGCCCTATTTTCTACTTTATACTTGCCTGGAATGTCCCAAATTAGAATGAAAATATACCACACCTTCACAGATACACATCAGTAACAATGTTAAGAAAAATTTTGTCACCAAGTGCCTTTTCTGTTTTGTTTGTTTCCTGGATTTTCACAGGAATTCACAGATCCTACGGTGGCCTGCCCGCCCTGTCTCCAGGCTTCTGGGGCGCCCCGCTCCCACCGGCACCCACCTGAGCGCAGCAGGTCAGCACACTGTCTCTGACTCTCCTCCAGGCTCCTCGTCAGTCTGCCGATGATCTCAGTTTTTTCTAGTTTGGTTGCTTCCTGACACCGTTCCAGCTGTCGAACCTGATCTTTCAAATGACAGCAAATATCTTCCTAAATAGAAAAAAACAGCCATGATGTCCTTTTCACGATCCGTTGGTAAATGTTAAACTAACAATTATGATCCTGCACCTTTAAAGTCAAATACAGAATCATCCCCTGACAAGAGCACGTCTTTCACAAGGTCAAGGGCGCAAGACCTAGTCAGGAGAACAAACCGCTTAGTCACCAACTGTTCAGTCTGTGTATCCTTTTGTAATGATGCAAATAGAAGCTGAATTGGAATTTAATGACTTCTAAAGTCCCTCTCTATATTCACAAGACACTGTTATTCTAAAATCAGGTTTTATTCAAGCTGAGGGAAGTGTATTACATCCCTATTTGTATTTTATACTCTCAGTATAATTGTGTGCAGACATAGTTAGGCAGACCACTCTGAACCAAGGAATTTGCGTCCCAAGTCAGCAAGGATACAGGTAAACACATAGAAATTCACTCTACTCTGAAGTCAAAAAGTATCCGCCCTCTTCTGATCTGCTTCTCTCATATTTTTCTCATCTTTTCATGTCTTTTATATATATATATATAACAGTCTCTTAGAAGTGTCTGTGTAGTACCACATCCATAGTGAGTGCTACAAAAAACATTTGAAAAATGACAAAGTAAAACAAGATAAATCATGACCTGGAGATATACAGAGAATCTAGAGCAGGTATATAATATATTCAAAGGTTGACATAAAGAAGATGTGTTTACAAGTAATGAGTCATGGGAATCCCAATCCCAAGTGGAAGAAATGATCCTCTCTCCCATTCAAGAAGGGCGACACAGGCAAACAGCAGAGTATGTGAGAGGCAGAGTAGTAAATCAAGGTAACTGGCTGAAGTTACCTGAAAAAGCCTCAAGAAAATAAGTAGCAAGGCAATATTAAGAAAGGGCTTTGAGGGCTTCACTGGTGGTCCAATGGGTAAAGAGTCCGCCTTGCAGAGAAGGGGGTGCAGGGAAGGGGGTGTCGATCCCTGGCCCGGGAAGATCCCACGTGCTGAGGAGTGGCTAGGCCAGTGTGCCCAATTTCGAGCCAGCACTCTGGAGCGCATGCGCCCAGTGCTGGTGCCCTGGGGTGAGAGAGGCCACTGCGATGGGAGGCCCACACATACCGAAGAATAAAGAAGGATGAAAAATAAATGATGACTTAGGAGCAAAAAAAAAAAAAAAGGACTTTGAGGCAGAGAGAAGGCATTTGGGGCCTTATTTTAGCATAATCTACAGCACAGTAATGCCTTAAGGATATAGAAACTACATCACCTCATAAGGTTACTATCAGTGCCCTGAAGTCTTCTATTTCAGCTTAAAAATCCATGAGAATTTTCTATTCTATTTCATGTGTCATGTTTGCTTTAAAATTTTTCTAGCAAACTCGAGCCAGATGAAGCTTCTGGAAATTGGTCCGCGTTTATGCAGCAGGGCGATCCTCCTGGCACACTGCTGCTGACTCCCAGGCCAGCTCGAAAAGCCCGGCTCTAAAGCAGCAAAGTACACTGCAAACACAGCAAATGAGCTAAGAGTCACGACGGTGAGAATGTGTGAGCAAGAAGAGGTGGGGAGACAACGAGCACTTATGCACCGGGGACGTCACAACAGCTTTTACACGAGACTGAGAACTGGCCCAACAGAGTTCGAGAAAAGGTTATTATGAAAACCATGAAAACGAAGAGGCAGGCCATGGAAATAATGTGACTCTAAGCAACAACCAATTAAGAGTTCCCTGACTGTCTCGTGGTTAGGATGCTGGGCTTTCACCACCAAGACCCAGGTTGAATCCCTGGTCAGAGACCTAAAATCTCCACAATCTACATGGCAGGGTTGGGGGTGGGAGGTCTTAGGCAACAATCAATTAAGTCATGCTGTTTCCTGTTGACAAGTTCAGGGAAACAGACTGTACTCACAAAAGCATGCAGTTTAAATACCAAGAAACAAAACAAATACATGGTTCCATCTTTTCCACAATTAGGCTGAACAAGAACACTCAGTTCAAGACTGATAGAGGCAGATGCCTTTGAAGACTGAATGAGACAACATAATGATAAAGAGCTGAATCCACAAGATCAAATAGAATTGAACAGATCTGTAGCACACAACGGGGAAAAAAACATGAGAATCAGGCCACAGGTATGCGGGAGTCTCTTAGCCAATAGGAAGTGTTTAAATACATATAAACGATTAAGATTAGAAGATAAATCAAAGGTCATAGCATAGAAACCAAAGTCCATGATGTCAACAAAAGCTGAAGACTTCAAGATCAGAATGAAGAAAGATTTTAGACCATCAAGGAGCTAACCAGAGATATTAACCTTTATCAGGAGGAAGCAGAAGGCAGTTTGGACAGATACACAGATACCTTAGCATACACCAATTGTGTCAGTAGAAGAGACAGGAGACAGCTGGGAGGGGTGAGGCTAGGCGATAGTGTGTTACCAGAGTTGTGCCAGTGAAGGAACACTATGAGCTGCAAGAAGCTCACTGCTTCTCACCTTCTCGGGCACAGTAAAAAAAAAAAAAAAACTCAGAGGAGCTCAGCCTGCGATGGCCCACACTCTGTCTGTGGAGTATGCTTTCTCTGAATCTGAATAAATCTATTTCTTACCTAACAAAAACAAAAAAAAGGAGCCCAGACAAAATAAAAAGAACTGCTATACGTTGGTGGGGGGGCGGGGTGTACAATCCTTGCTATCAGAAAAGCTGATGACAAATTTTTAAAAAACACACATGATCATACGGATTGCTACTCCTCCCACCACGTGAGATCCGGCAGCTCTGGTGCTGAGTTCTGTCTTTCAAAATAGAATTAAATCTACGTAAAACTTGTTTACATCCTGATGTTCAGCTGTTTTCCGTAGAAGTTCGCTGAACACATTAAATAATATGGTTAGTTTATTAGTACAGTCCTTTTCCTTCAAGAGCAAGCTCTTCCCAAAAGCAGTGATTTTCGAGGGGGAGGTAGGAACCTCCTGAAAAATCTGAATAAGCTCATGGGTCTTCTCTAATAAAACGACCACCCAAGAGAAAATCATACCCATGAGTTCAGAGGATGCCTCAGCTCCCTGGAGCCTGGCCATGGACCGCCTCAGGAGACGCCAGGTCAAGAATCTCCGTCACCAGCTGATCATACAGTGTGTGGCCACCGACTCGGCCAGCGCCGGCAGGTGCACAGCTGCCTGACTACAGGAGAGCCGCGGAGAACAGACACTGGCGGACCTGTTCATCCACTACATCACCTGATTACTTCCTTGTTACTCTGTTTCAAGTCTCGTTTACTCTTCATTGTGACTTGCTGAGTGGAGTGGAGCAGGGAGAGGCTTCTCTGGAAGGGAAAGATTTTGCTCCTCTTCCCTAACTTTTATAAAGAAAAAGAAGGCTAGGGGCAGTATGTATATACGGTTACCAGTTATGGTAAGAAAATCTGAATCAATCGTCTGTGGATATAGCACACGCGTGCATCTTTCTGATTACAGGCAGCCACCTCCCTGGCTGTCGGCAGACCTACAGCACCTTTCCAATCAGGAATCTCAGTCTGGTTTCTGAGATAATATGAATGGAACGTTCATTAAAAATACCGCTGAGCCAAATGACAGCAAATGAACACCACAAAAGGGACGTCAAAAGAAACATTTCCAGAAAGAAAAAACCTCAGGCCCTTTGGAATCACCACTTTGCAGAGCTGTTGTGGAACTATATGCAGAAGCTGACATCAGAGCTATTCTCTGCTCTGTTTTAAAAAATAAGAAGAAGAAAAATCCCTGACAGAATAGAACAGTAGAAAAGACCTTCATCAACACCTCCACGCTACGGCTCAGGGCTCTGAAGGCCAGGCAGCGCAGAATGAAGACTCCGTTCTGTGTTCCACTCTCGGGTTCTCCAACTGAGGGGTTGGAAGAAGTAAGAAAAGTGACAGGAGCAGGCACAGGGGCTGAACACGCGAGGCACTGCTCCCAGGCTGCCCCCGCGCGAGGGCACCTAAGTTAGCAGAGAAGGGAGAGAGCCTCAGTCCAGCGTGGAAAACCCACCAGACACCAGCTCCTCTCATCCAAGGAGGCACTGCTCCCCACAGCCAGCTTTCAAGCTGCTACTCAAACACAGACAAGCTCAGTAAAACCACATCTCAATTTCCATTTGTTTAAATATTATAGAAAGTAGACTTTAATAGTTTGTCATGCCCTTTGTCTTTCCCCACTTCTACACTGATTAAATTCACAATATTTTTCTATATAAAAGAGAATCTTAAATATCCATATAGGCAAATAAATCCAATAAAACTCATAGAGACACATGTAGAACAAAAATAAAATGAAACGACATACAAAGAAATATTATTGTCAATAATGCAGTCTTATGAAACTCTACCTTAGTCATGGAAAAATTTAGAGTCAGCTGTATAAATGACAAAGAACCACCCAAATCAGTGTGAATTTTAAGTGTGGTGGGATTTTCAAGACCCTCATATCTTATTTTTCTTCTTTCCTCAGTTTAAATTAATTCTGAAATTCCAATAAAATTTTATTCATTCAACTTATTACCTGAGGTTTTGGAGCACAAGCAAACCCATTTCCTGACTCACCCTCAGCTTACAATATTTTATTCCCTTGGGATAAAGATAAAATAAAAACTGTGAAATATGTTCAGGTTTCATATCTAAAAAATTTTACATCAGAACCTCTTCCCTATTTATTATAATAGTCTCAAAATTAACTCTTCTCCCAAGAACCATTTCTTTGCTGTTGTTCAATTGCTCAGTCATGTCCAACTCTTTGCAGCCCCATGGATGGCAGCCCGCCAGGCTTCCCTGTCCTTCACCATCTCCTGCAGCTTGTTCAAACTCATGTCCATTGAGTCCATGATGCCATCCAACCATCTCATCCTCTGTCATCCCCTTCTCCTGCCTTCAATCTTTCCCAGCATCAGGGTCTTTTCCAATGAGTTGTCTCTATGCATCAGGTGGCCAAAATATTTTTCAGCATCAGTCCTTCCAATGACTATTCAGAGATGGTTTTCTTTAGGATTAAGTGGTTTGATCTCCTTGCGGTCCAAAGGACTCTCAAAGAGTCCAGCACCACTGTTTGAAAGCATCAGTTCTTCAGCACTCAACCTTCTTTATGATCAAACTCTCACATCCATACATGACTACTGGAAAAATCATAGCTTTAACTGTATGGACTTTGTTGGTAAAATAATGTCTTTGCTTTTTAATATGCTGTCTAGGTTTGACATAGCTTGTCTTCCAAAGAACAAGCGTCTTTTAAATTCAGGGCTGCGCTCATCATCCACGGTGATTTTGGAGCCCAAGAAAATAAAGTCTGTCACTGTTTCCATTGCTTGCCCATCTATTTGCCATGAAGTGATGGGACCAGATGCCATGAGCACAGTTTTTGAATATTGGAGCTTTGGGGGTTTTTTCTTTTTTTGAATGTTGAGTTTAAAAATCAGCTTTTGCAGTCTCCTGAATTCTGCAATGACGTCATCATTTCAGCCATAGTCAGCTTCCAGTCTTATTTTTGCTGACTGTACAGAGCTTTTCCATCTTTAGCTGCAAAGAATATGATCAAATCTCATTTCAGTATTACCCATCTGTGATGTCTGTGTGCAGAGTTGTCTTTGGTCCTTGGAAGAGGGTGTCTGCTATGACCAATATGTTCTCTTGACACAATTCTGTTAGCCTTTGCCCTGCCTCATTTTTTACTCCAAGGCCAAACTTACCTGTTATTCCAGATATCCCTTGAATTCCTATTCTTCCATTCCAGTCCTTTATGATGAAATGGACATCTTTTTTTCGTGTGAGTTCTAGAAGGCCTTGTAGATCTTCATGGAACTGTTCAACTTTGGCATCTTCAGCATTAGTGGTTGGGGCACAGGCTTGGATTATCATATACTGAACGTTTTGCCTTGGAAGCGAACCAAGATCATTCTGTTGTTTTTGAGATTGCATCCAAGTACTACATTTCAGACTCTCTTGTTGACTATGAGGGCTACTCCATTTCTTCTATAGGATTCTTGTCCACAGTAGTGCATGTAATGGTTGTCTGAACTAAATTCTCCCGTTCTCATCTGTTTTAGTTCACGGATTCCTAAAATGTCCACGTCCGCTCTTGCCATCTCCTCTTTGACCACTTCCAACTCACCTCGAATCATGGACCTAACACTCCAGGTTCCTATGCAGTACTGTTCTTTACAGCATCGGACTTGACTCTCCCCACCGGACACGGCCACAATGGGGCGTCATTTCTGCTTTGGCTCAGCCTCTTCACTCCTCCTGTAGCTACTTCTCTGGGCCGCCAGCTGCATCTTGGGCACTTACCGACCTGAGAAGTTCACCTTTCAGTGGCATTTCTTTTGCCTTTTCATACTGTTCATGGGGTCATCAAGGCAAGAATGCTATATTGGAGCCCGAGAAGATAAAGTCTGTCACTGTTTCCATTGCTTGCCCATCTATTTGGCACGAAGTGATGGGACCAGATGCCATGAGCACAGTTTTTGAATATTGGAGCTTTGGGGGTTTTTTCTTTTTTTGAATGTTGAGTTTAAAAATCAGCTTTTGCAGTCTCCTGAATTCTGCAATGACGTCATCATTTCAGCCATAGTCAGCTTCCAGTCTTATTTTTGCTGACTGTACAGAGCTTTTCCATCTTTAGCTGCAAAGAATATGATCAAATCTCATTTCAGTATTACCCATCTGTGATGTCTGTGTGCAGAGTTGTCTTTGGTCCTTGGAAGAGGGTGTCTGCTATGACCAATATGTTCTCTTGACACAATTCTGTTAGCCTTTGCCCTGCCTCATTTTTTACTCCAAGGCCAAACTTACCTGTTATTCCAGATATCCCTTGAATTCCTATTCTTCCATTCCAGTCCTTTATGATGAAATGGACATCTTTTTTTCGTGTGAGTTCTAGAAGGCCTTGTAGATCTTCATGGAACTGTTCAACTTTGGCATCTTCAGCATTAGTGGTTGGGGCACAGGCTTGGATTATCATATACTGAACGTTTTGCCTTGGAAGCGAACCAAGATCATTCTGTTGTTTTTGAGATTGCATCCAAGTACTACATTTCAGACTCTCTTGTTGACTATGAGGGCTACTCCATTTCTTCTATAGGATTCTTGTCCACAGTAGTGCATGTAATGGTTGTCTGAACTAAATTCTCCCGTTCTCATCTGTTTTAGTTCACGGATTCCTAAAATGTCCACGTCCGCTCTTGCCATCTCCTCTTTGACCACTTCCAACTCACCTCGAATCATGGACCTAACACTCCAGGTTCCTATGCAGTACTGTTCTTTACAGCATCGGACTTGACTCTCCCCACCGGACACGGCCACAATGGGGCGTCATTTCTGCTTTGGCTCAGCCTCTTCACTCCTCCTGTAGCTACTTCTCTGGGCTTCGCCAGCTGCATCTTGGGCACTTACCGACCTGAGAAGTTCACCTTTCAGTGGCATTTCTTTTTGCCTTTTCATACTGTTCATGGGGTCATCAAGGCAAGAATGCTGAAGCTGCTTGTGATTCCTTCTCCAGTGGACCCCATTTTCTCAGAACTCTCCACCATGCGCCATCTGTCTTGGGTGGCCTTACGTGGCATGGTCATGGTTTCACTGAATTAGACAGGGCTGTGATCCACGTGAGCATCCATCAGCAGAAAACTGGATTAAACATTTACTGAGCACAGCCTTGCCCACCCGAGCAAGACCCAGTTCTCTCCACGGCCAGTCCCGCCCCTTGGGAAGCTTCCACAAGCCTCCTCACCCACCAGAGGGCAGACAGAATGAAAACCACACTCACACACAGTATTTACTGACAGGTCAATAATCAAACACTGGGAGACCCAAGAAAAGTCTTCTCTTGCTTAATCTCCCAGGACAACCTCTCAAGCCCAGGCCAGCTTCCAGAACACTCCTTCCTTTCAGTCTGGAATTTTCTAGGACATACAAACGATGAAGAAGTAGTAATGTGAGATCTGAGAAAGCACTAACCAGTCCTACCAGAGGAGGGATTTCCAAAAGCATGCCCCTGGGGCTTACTCATAGATAAAACTCTTTGGGCTTTTACGTTTTACTCATACGCAAACGCCTACTGCAAACACCCAGCATTTCTGTATGATGAACCGCAAGATGTCAGTCATGGAAAATAACCGGCTTTACTTATTTATGGTGCTTGCTACTTGAAATTATCCCAACCTGTTCCTTCAGCGCGGTAAGGGCAGCATCGAGCTTCCTCTGTAAGGACAGCACCTGCTCCTCATACTTTCTCGTGAGGCCCATCACGATGCCCTCATGCTGCTCCCTTGCGCGCTGGAGCGATTCTGAATGCCGCAGGTCCAGCAGCTGCTGCTTCAGGCTCTCAGGGCCATCTCAGTCGTTCTGCACTTCTTAATCAACTAAAAAACGGTACACAGGTCTGTGCTCTCTTCATGACCCCACCGGACACGGCCACAATGGGCGTCATTTCTGCTTTGGCTCAGCCTCTTCACTCCTCCTGTAGCTACTTCTCTGGGCTTCGCCAGCTGCATCTTGGGCACTTACCGACCTGAGAAGTTCACCTTTCAGTGGCATTTCTTTTTGCCTTTTCATACTGTTCATGGGGTCATCAAGGCAAGAATGCTGAAGCTGCTTGTGATTCCTTCTCCAGTGGACCCCATTTTCTCAGAACTCTCCACCATGCGCCATCTGTCTTGGGTGGCCTTACGTGGCATGGTCATGGTTTCACTGAATTAGACAGGGCTGTGATCCACGTGAGCATCCATCAGCAGAAAACTGGATTAAACATTTACTGAGCACAGCCTTGCCCACCCGAGCAAGACCCAGTTCTCTCCACGGCCAGTCCCGCCCCTTGGGAAGCTTCCACAAGCCTCCTCACCCACCAGAGGGCAGACAGAATGAAAACCACACTCACACACAGTATTTACTGACAGGTCAATAATCAAACACTGGGAGACCCAAGAAAAGTCTTCTCTTGCTTAATCTCCCAGGACAACCTCTCAAGCCCAGGCCAGCTTCCAGAACACTCCTTCCTTTCAGTCTGGAATTTTCTAGGACATACAAACGATGAAGAAGTAGTAATGTGAGATCTGAGAAAGCACTAACCAGTCCTACCAGAGGAGGGATTTCCAAAAGCATGCCCCTGGGGCTTACTCATAGATAAAACTCTTTGGGCTTTTACGTTTTACTCATACGCAAACGCCTACTGCAAACACCCAGCATTTCTGTATGATGAACCGCAAGATGTCAGTCATGGAAAATAACCGGCTTTACTTATTTATGGTGCTTGCTACTTGAAATTATCCCAACCTGTTCCTTCAGCGCGGTAAGGGCAGCATCGAGCTTCCTCTGTAAGGACAGCACCTGCTCCTCATACTTTCTCGTGAGGCCCATCACGATGCCCTCATGCTGCTCCCTTGCGCGCTGGAGCGATTCTGAATGCCGCAGGTCCAGCAGCTGCTGCTTCAGGCTCTCCAGGGCCATCTCAGTCGTTCTGCACTTCTTAATCAACTGGAAAACACACACAGGATACACAGGTCTGTGCTCTCTTCATAGACTTTGAACTCTAGAAATTAACCATGCTGATTTAAATGACAGAAGGGCTTCCCTGGTGGCTCAGTGGTGAAGCATCTTCCTGCCACTGCAGGAGCCACGAGAGAGGCGGGTTCAGTCCCCGGGCTGGGAAGATCCCCTGGAGAGGAGATGGCAACCCCTCCAGTACCCTTGTCTGGAGAGTCCCGTGGACAGAGGAGCCTGGCGGGCTACGGTCTGCGGGATCACAAGAGAATCAGACACGACTGAGCAACTCAACAAGAAGAAGAAGAACAAAGAAGAAGGGGCCTGCCCGTGGCGGCTCTAGCTCCCTAGAGGGACCCAGCAGGCACATGCTCGCTGGAAACAGTATTCACGGAGAAAAAAAAATCTGGAGGTGTTCAAAGGGGGTGAAAGAGAAATTTGCACAGCATGATGAAAGTGAAAGCGAAGTCGCTCAGTCGTTTCCAACTCTCTGCAACCCACGGATGAGCCATGGAATTCTCCAGGCAAGAATGCTGCAGGGGGTAGCCCTTCCCTTCTCCCAGTTATTTTCCCAACCCAGGGATCGGAGCCCAGGTCTCCCATAGAGGTGTTCAAGGAGGGCCAGAGAGAATTTTGCCCAACATGATGGCCATGCGGGGCCCAGGCAAGGAATCTGCTGCTTCTATACCCATCTCAGGGCTGTCTGCATCACTCCGTGCTCTAAGCGGTGGAAGTCCACGCGTTAGGTCAGCAAAAAGCAACAACTGCTTCTTGAAAGACGAATGAAACCTGTCAATGATTACTTACTAAAAAGAAAGATTTTTTTTTTTAACTATTTCTCAGAATTTTTTTTTTAATTTTGGCCATTTCTATTGGTCTTTCATCTATTTATTTTCATCCATCTTTGTTCTTTTAGCCTGTGTGGGCCTCCCATCACAGTGGCCTCTCTCGTCACAGAGCACTGGCTCTGGGTGCATGTGCTCCAGAGCACTGGCTCGTAATTGGGCACATCAGTCCAGCCTTTCCAACGGATGTGGGATCTTCCCGGGCCAGGAATCAAGCCGGTGCCCCTTGCACTGCAAGGCAGACTCTTTACCCATTGGACCACCAGGGAAGCTCTGGAAAGAAAGACTTTTAAGCTGCAACTATACAGCTGTGGAGAAATAATCATGTGGCCAGTTAACGACAGCCTCCACAAGAGCCCCTGTTCTCGTTCCTGGAACCTGTGAATATGTTATGTTACACAGCAAGGGGAAATGAAGGTTGTGATGGGATTAAAGTTGCCAACTAGATGACCTTAAAATAAGGAGACAGTCATGGATTTCCAGGGTGGACCCAGCGTATTCAGAAGAGTCCTTTAATGAGGAAGTCTGAGGCAAAAGAAAAAAGAGACAGAATTGTGATTTCTAGCCCTGAAGATGGAAATGGGTCCCATAGAAATGGACCCCAAAGAATGCAGGTGGCCTCTGGAAAAGGCAAAGATGCGAGTCTCCGCTAGATCTCCAGAAAGTACCTCGGCCCTACTGATCCCTTGATTTAGCCCAGTGAGCGCCATGCCAGACTTCTGACCTCCTGCCTGTCAGGTAAGAAGCTGGTGCTGCTTTAAGAAACTAAGTTTGTGGTGATCTGTGAGAATGAGAAGCAACAGAAAACAGCAGCAATAGAAAACTAATATACTTGGCGGTTCTGTTGCTTTTTCAAATTTTAATTTTTATACTTTTTTATTTTTTATAAACACAAATTTTAACTTAGGTAGATTACTACATGAAAGCAAATCAATTCTTCAATAACTATCTTTTTTTTAAGTTCCAAGTAATGATAATCCATCTTAGACACAAAAATTAAAAATTTCAAATGAGGCCTCTTCCTCATTCTCTTCCAGAGACTGCCTGTTTATCTCAATACCACTTAGATTATTTAAAGATATTCACCATTTGTTCAGTAAGTGATGTGGACACTCTGTGCCAGGCAGGATTCCAAGCACTATGGACAGGATGACAAGACAGCCAGGCCTAACGTCTGACCACTTTCTGGTGAGAAGGGACAGACGCTGGCAAGTAAACAGATGAGATAATTTCCGATGGTTTTAAAATAGAGTGGCAAAACATGGCACAATAGAGGGGGGTGTGGACATGAAGCTACAGGAGGTGTAAGATGCATGGGAAGTCCTCTCTGCTTCTAGCTAGCAGCTGAAGGCTGAGAAGGATCCAGACGTGGGACAACATTGTTAAACTCATCTATTCTCAGGACTAGCCACAAACCACATCTCGAACCAAGTCACTTTTGTTTTTAACCACCAGAATGGCACTCCTGACATGAATCACCCACTGCCAGGCTTGGCTACCAAAGACTTAGGACTATTTCCCACAATCAAGTGGCCACCGTTCTTTCTCATTAACCAAAGAATGTGTCATCACTTCAAAGGCAAGACTGCTGGGGTCCAACAATTTAAGTTCTGATACTTTGGCAGTGACTGGCTTTGTAATCCTGGAAAAGTAATGTGACCTCTCCAAGACTTGGTTAACCATCCATAAAATGGTAAACACAACGCTTCACTAATCAAAATCCCAACAAGACTTTTTATAAAGCATGAGAAGTTGATCTGCAAGACCCAGAGTCTGGAAAAGTGTAAAAAGTAGCTACTAAATATTTTAAGAATAGTAAGGGTAGCCCTTGTCTACCAAATTGCACAACACAAAATAAACCTATACTTAAGACAATATCAGAGCAGGAAGAGAGAGAGAAAAAAAAAAAATATATATATATATATATATATATATATAAATAAAATACAGAGCTTCCACCAATGTTGAACACCATCACTCATTCCACATGCACTGACCACACCTCTTAGGCGCTGGGCTCCGGGCTTATGTGACGGGGTTACTGGGACGACAGCACCCATTCTCGCCCTCAAGATGCTCTAGGTCTCTTATAACAGATCTGATTGTCTGGCTGCGGGAAGAACACAGGAAGACTTAGGAAAAGAAAACCCCTGAGCAGGGGCCCATGATATAGCCATGTGTGGAGGAGAGAATATTTCAGAGACGGGCGATAGCACAGACGAGTACCTAAAAACAACAAGTAGGTAGTTGAGTTTGAGGAGAGTCAGAGAAGAGAAACACAAGGATCAGACGGTCATTTTGGCACCTGACTGCGCACCACACATAAAGCAGAGTCATTGAAAGACTTCAAGTAAAGGAAAGACATAACTAGACCTGTGCCTGAGAACGATTCCTCAGATGGCCAGATAAAGAACTAGAACTAAGAGAAGGGGTCAAAGATCAGCGAGTACATATGAGACTTCTGCCAAAGACAGCACAGTCCTGAAACGGGGACATGGGGACAGACGCGAGGAGACGCCCCGGAACACAGCGGCTGACTGGACCGAGGAAAGATGAAGCCGAGCTCGCCCCAGACCTCTGAGGGGTCTCCCACGCCCCCCAGGGAGAGGGAGAGACGTGTGGACCTGGGGGAGAAGGAGGTGTGAGCTTCGAAGTTCTTCTCAATGTAGTCCCACAATGTGAAACACTAAGTAACATTTCATGGTAATCAACAACTTTTTACTGTAAATAATGACGATCAAATATGGACCTGTTCTTCGTTGACTTTCAGTGCCTGTATTTGGGTCTCCAGTGTTTTTATTTGTGCTTCGAGCTGTACTTCTCTTTCCTTTCCACTCTGAAAGAGTTTCTGGGATTCTCGAAGGCTGAGGGCCAAACCATCCTTTTCATCTAGAACATTAAAAAGTTTTATAGAAGGGATATGTTACTGTAGAAGGACCCTGGATGCCACGATCTCTATCAAATATCAGATCTTTATCACATATAAATGTCGTATTAAATTCAGTTCAGATAATGAACTTCATTTGATTTGGAGAAAACTAGAAAAGCTTCCAAAAAAAAAAATAACGTGAGTGACACTAAAAAATACTTTACCGAACAGGAACCACTTTCTTCAAAAATCCTATTGTATCCCTTTAGGGACCAAAAGATCCCCTGAAAAGCATTTCAGCATTTGTTAGCTGAGAAGCTACATAGATATGACAAGCCCCTGCTAATCAAAGAAGGAACCTGGAGATAAATTACTTTTCATACATATTGCAATGAACTCTAAAATTCACGTAATCTTAAATTCTTCCCACATACGGGCGATAGCACAGACGAGTACCTAAAACAACAAGTAGGTAGTTGAGTTTGAGGAGAGTCAGAGAAGAGAAACACAAGGATCAGACGGTCATTTTGGCACCTGACTGCGCACCACACATAAAGCAGAGTCATTGAAAGACTTCAAGTAAAGGAAAGACATAACTAGACCTGTGCCTGAGAACGATTCCTCAGATGGCCAGATAAAGAACTAGAACTAAGAGAAGGGGTCAAAGATCAGCGAGTACATATGAGACTTCTGCCAAAGACAGCACAGTCCTGAAAGGGGGACATGGGGACAGACGCGAGGAGACGCCCCGGAACACAGCGGCTGACTGGACCGAGGAAAGATGAAGCCGAGCTCGCCCCAGACCTCTGAGGGGTCTCCCACGCCCCCCAGGGAGAGGGAGAGACGTGTGGACCTGGGGGAGAAGGAGGTGTGAGCTTCGAAGTTCTTCTCAATGTAGTCCCACAATGTGAAACACTAAGTAACATTTCATGGTAATCAACAACTTTTTACTGTAAATAATGACGATCAAATATGGACCTGTTCTTCGTTGACTTTCAGTGCCTGTATTTGGGTCTCCAGTGTTTTTATTTGTGCTTCGAGCTGTACTTCTCTTTCCTTTCCACTCTGAAAGAGTTTCTGGGATTCTCGAAGGCTGAGGGCCAAACCATCCTTTTCATCTAGAACATTAAAAAGTTTTATAGAAGGGATATGTTACTGTAGAAGGACCCTGGATGCCACGATCTCTATCAAATATCAGATCTTTATCACATATAAATGTCGTATTAAATTCAGTTCAGATAATGAACTTCATTTGATTTGGAGAAAACTAGAAAAGCTTCCAAAAAAAAAAAAAATAACGTGAGTGACACTAAAAAATACTTTACCGAACAGGAACCACTTTCTTCAAAAATCCTATTGTATCCCTTTAGGGACCAAAAGATCCCCTGAAAAGCATTTCAGCATTTGTTAGCTGAGAAGCTACATAGATATGACAAGCCCCTGCTAATCAAAGAAGGAACCTGGAGATAAATTACTTTTCATACATATTGCAATGAACTCTAAAATTCACGTAATCTTAAATTCTTCCCACATACTTTCACAGTTCACAAGTTCTTCTCTCAAAATAAATTTTATGAGCATTACAGAAAAAGATCTTTTCACTATCAATTAACTTTGAAATGAGTTGGAATTCAGTCCCCAGAAACTACAGAAAGCACAAAGGGTAAGCACTTATAGTTTGAAAGCTGTCTTTACAGTCTGTGCTTCTCCCAGACAGGACCGCGGTTTCTCCCTGGCGCTCCTGAAGCCGTTCAGGAGCACTCTTTTTTTTTTTTTTTTTTAAGATTTATTTATTTATTTAGGTGGGGGTGGGGAGGGAAGGGAGCAGGCGGGCCACTTCTATTGGTCTTTCATTTCTGCATTTTCATCCGTCTTTGCTCCTTGGGTCCTGTGGGCCTCCCATGGCGGTGGCGACTGTCGTTGCTGAGCGCCGGCTCTGGGCGCACGTGTTCCAGAGCTCTGGCTCGATGATTGGACACATCAGTCCAGCCGCTCCACGGCACGTGGGATCTTCCCAGGCCAGGGATGGAACCGGCGCCCCTTGTACTGCAAGGCGGTGTCCTTACCCACTGGACCACCAGGGAAGCCCCCACTAACTCTTACTTGGATTAAAATGCTACGCTCATCTGTAGGCTCAGAAAATATACCGCAAACTAAACACAAGACTCTCTTAGAACTGGAATACTTCATCCAAGGTAAACTACGTAAGGAATCGGCCGTTTATTTTGGACAGAATGCTATCAGCATATTTATGTAATGTTCACTGATTCTAGCAGTCTAAGAGAACAGAAAGAGGGGGAAATGAGGACTTCAAAATGCCCTTTCTGGAGAGAAGTTCAAGGCAATGTGTCCGAAATTCCAGGTTTTTGTTTCATTCCGCCCAGTTCACGATGAGCTGTGGATCAAGGGCATCAACTGTCTAATCTTCGTACTTAGAATTAAGTTCTTGGAGACAAGCTAGCTAGCTCTATGGAGCTCACACATGACAGCACCCAACAGTTGCTTTCTTACCTTTGGTTATCAGCAGCTGGTGATTGAGATACCTAATTTGACGTTCACTTTCATTTAACTTTTCAACAAAATTGTCTAGTTGTCTCTCTTTAGCTTTGTTAAGAACCTGAAGCTGAATAATCTGCATATTTTCTGCAGAGTCTGCTTGGGAATTAAAAACAATTTATTAGATAAAAGTGTATCAAAATATAACTTTGTGGTCATTTAGGGCAATGTTTTATCAAACTGCAAATACAACTCAGGGCATCCTGAAATCAATTCAGCAGATTGTGACTAGTGTTTTTAATAAACAATGTTACCATGCCAAAAACTTGGGTCTGCTCACCCGCACGCAGTAAAGCTGATCTACTGACACCTGGCTGTAGGGAAGGAAAGTACAGTTTATTCCAAGGAGCCTTTTAAGGAGTTTGAGCTTTCAGAGCCGCCACTGTCCTGGACTTCTCGGACAGCACCTGATAAAATGCTGCATTTCCCTGGCAGCTCAGGAAAGAATCTGCCTGCAGTGTGGAAGACCTGGGTTCGACTTCTGGGTCGGGAAGATCCCCTGGAGAAGGGAACGGGAACCCACTCCAGTCTTCTTGCCAGGAGACTTCCATGGACAGAGGAGCCGGACAAGCTACAGTCCATGGGGTCACAAAGAGTTGGACGCGACTGAGGGACTAACACTTTTATACTTTTTCCGTCACCACAACTGGCTGTCAGTAGATTGGTTTTACTGCAAGCGGGCAAGCAGATCCAAATTTTGGTTTGGTAATAACAAGACAGAATATGATAGAACGGATTAGAATGTATCATGTAGCATAAAAAAGTATCATTATGTGAAACATACTTATACAATATTTATACAGATAAATACTGTAGACCACACACAATGCAAAAAATACTATAGACCACATCACAATGCAAAAAAATGTACTTCCTACTATGGTCACTGCCAGCAAAATCTGAGAAGTCACTAGTTTAGTTGTATAACTGAGCCACTACCATGTAGGCTAATGAAAAATAAGTATATACCAGTAACAGTGGAATAGAGCTCCAAGCTCTCATGAAGTTGAAGAAATCAAAATACATCAACTTCTATGAAACCATTTTCCAAGAAAATTTCTAGACATCCTTCTCAAAATATTTTAAGCAGGAATGATCTCATTTATATTCTCACATAACTGCTGAACTAATAAAGAATAGATAAAGAATTTTGAGGTCTTCTTTCAGAAATAGGGTCATTTTTAAGGAGCACTTAAAAATCTTGGGCAAGAAAAAGAAAAAAGTGATTTCCAGAAGAAGGATAATCTATCCACCACACAATGACAAATATCTTCCTACAAAAAGACAATGCTAACAAGTACAACAAGCTTCTTCAAAAGAGAGATGGTTAAACCCCCAACTGAAGACTGAAAACTCTGTTACAAGTCTAACTCCTCTTGGACCTTAGAACAGAACTAACCCAGGAATAAACAGTCTACAAGCCACACCTCTTTTCAAACTTCTTTTTTTTTTTTAAAACTACTGTTCCTAAGAGCCTATAATCACTAAATTCGGCACTACCATTAAGTCAATTAACTTTCAGATGTCAAGTATAGTCAAATGTGTCAACAAATTTAAACAAAAAATAAATCCACTGGATAAAATGCAGATGGTTCCTATTGAATGATGAGTGGTGATACATGCAAAAGGGGCCCTCCAGTCTTCTTGCCAGGAGACTTCCATGGACAGAGGAGCCGGACAAGCTACAGTCCATGGGGTCACAAAGAGTTGGACGCGACTGAGGGACTAACACTTTTATACTTTTTCCGTCACCACAACTGGCTGTCAGTAGATTGGTTTTACTGCAAGCGGGCAAGCAGATCCAAATTTTGGTTTGGTAATAACAAGACAGAATATGATAGAACGGATTAGAATGTATCATGTAGCATAAAAAAGTATCATTATGTGAAACATACTTATACAATATTTATACAGATAAATACTGTAGACCACACACAATGCAAAAAATACTATAGACCACATCACAATGCAAAAAAATGTACTTCCTACTATGGTCACTGCCAGCAAAATCTGAGAAGTCACTAGTTTAGTTGTATAACTGAGCCACTACCATGTAGGCTAATGAAAAATAAGTATATACCAGTAACAGTGGAATAGAGCTCCAAGCTCTCATGAAGTTGAAGAAATCAAAATACATCAACTTCTATGAAACCATTTTCCAAGAAAATTTCTAGACATCCTTCTCAAAATATTTTAAGCAGGAATGATCTCATTTATATTCTCACATAACTGCTGAACTAATAAAGAATAGATAAAGAATTTTGAGGTCTTCTTTCAGAAATAGGGTCATTTTTAAGGAGCACTTAAAAATCTTGGGCAAGAAAAAGAAAAAAGTGATTTCCAGAAGAAGGATAATCTATCCACCACACAATGACAAATATCTTCCTACAAAAAGACAATGCTAACAAGTACAACAAGCTTCTTCAAAAGAGAGATGGTTAAACCCCCAACTGAAGACTGAAAACTCTGTTACAAGTCTAACTCCTCTTGGACCTTAGAACAGAACTAACCCAGGAATAAACAGTCTACAAGCCACACCTCTTTTCAAACTTCTTTTTTTTTTTTAAAACTACTGTTCCTAAGAGCCTATAATCACTAAATTCGGCACTACCATTAAGTCAATTAACTTTCAGATGTCAAGTATAGTCAAATGTGTCAACAAATTTAAACAAAAAATAAATCCACTGGATAAAATGCAGATGGTTCCTATTGAATGATGAGTGGTGATACATGCAAAACAACTAGGCGACATAAACATAACTGAACACAGCAGAACTGAAAGAGTAATAACATCAAGGTACACGGCCACTGTCGTGGTATTTATCACTCAACCCCAGAAGAGTTATGCCATACACTATCCACTTCCTCATCACCTCACTCCACAAAAACTTCGGAGCAGAGAGAGGCTGCCCCGTACTTGGTGCTGACTCACTGGGGGAAAGGGTGTTCCAGGCCCCCGTGACCACTCTGTAGCCTGAGAGAAAGATGAAAGCAGGACCACGAAGTCAGGGCACTAAGTTCAGTTTTCTCCTTGGTGCACGGAGCCCAAGAAACCCAGAAAATCCGATGTGGCTTCCCCACCCACCCCTACCCCAGATGCCCGCTTCTTAAATGTAGAACAAAGAAAACACCGATTTCACATTCTAGACTCCCACTGGCGCTTCAGGGTGCACAGTAACTGGACATCTCCTCACACACCCGAGAGGAGGAGGACAAAAGTCAAGACACAGGAAAACACTGGCTCAGATCAGTCAAGAACGAGTTTGGTTTTTAGTTGTGAATGTTTTGGATGGCCTCAAACTTCTCTAGCAGTGTTCTTCTCATTCATACTGGCACATGTATTATGTAAAGGAAACTTTTTTTGCAAGTGTCACAGGACTACATCTGAGATGTAAGTCTAGTTTTAATTCTGAATATGAAGCCATTTATATCAGAGTTGCCTATTACAGTAAAACTCTAAAACTCAACAGAAAGAATTAAGATAATGGATGACTTACGAAATTCCATTTCTATATAATGAGAAAACCTAAAATTGGAAAGGAAACTGTATTTCATTTCCCAAATTAGACTTAAAGACGTATGAAGCTAATGAAGTCTTAACCAAGTAGAATGACTGAAATATAGAGCTGAGAAAATTTCTTTTAACTTTTCATTAAGGGAAATTTCAAATATATAAGAAGGTAGAGAAAAGAGTACAATGAATCCCATGCATCTATCATCTTGATTCAACAACTGTGGATTCATGAGCAGCCTTGTTTTATCTATATCCCCACCCACGCATAGCCCTCAAACAACATGATACCCGCAGTCAACTCTAGACTTCCTATCAGCTTATTCGTAAGTACTTCAGGATGTATCTCTTAAAATTGGACTCTTTTCTAAGCATTTCATTATCACACTTAGAATCATAATGCTTGAACACACACCAATTATGCAGTTAATAAATAAACTTGATACCTACTTTCATTAGCTCCTAAAAATTGCTGTTGCAGGCCTTCAAATGTGTCCCTTCCTGCGACGTCTGGGGCTGGCGAGCCATTACTCTGGGCAGAAGACTGATAAGGTTTGTATGTCACTTTATATGATTCCACAGCTTGACAACTGGGACCTTGCGGCACACCAAATTGCTATTACAAGAGGATAAACAAAACTGACAATTAGGGTTTGGTGTTTTCTTCAAAAATTAGCTGACTCAGACAACTTTGGTTATAAAACTTTAACTGTACAATTACAAATTTTATATATACACCTTCACTTAAAAACAGCACTTAACTGTTATTTAACACTGTTTATAGAAAGCTTGCAACATATAATGTCACACATTTTAATTGGGACTTCTGAGCATATAATGAAGCCATTCCATAAATAACACCCAAGAGGTCCAGTAAGATTGTATAAATATTTCAGAATGATTTAGATGATGCCAACATCATGAAAACACGCATATGCGTTAACAACAACATGTGATACAATGCCTCATCTCTAGTAAGTACTCAATAACTTTTGTGGGATGAGTAACATTTTAGAGAGATGGAAGGGAAAATGACCATCCTAAAAGGATCAAACAATTATCCTGTCATCAAGTAACACCGAACATCTATTAGTGAAATGAAACATTCATGGTCACTGAGAAAATCTAAGAAGAAGCTAAGAGAAAATCTAAGTAACAGTTAAGGTCTTGCGTCATCAAACTGTCCCAAGGCAGAGAGGGAAACTGTTTCTTTCCTTAACATTCATCCTGTCTACCGCTATATCATCACAAGACAGATTAGAAGCGTTGAAATATTGGACCCAAAATCTGTGACAAGGGTGATGAGCTACACAATCAAGGTAGCTGACTGGCGTCATGTAGGTGATTAACCGCTTTCAAACTCTATCAGAGCACCTGAACGAAGCTTCTCACTAGAGCAGAGCAAACACCAGAAGCCAGAAGCCCCAGTACATAAAGATAGCTCTTCTTTGACAGACTTGACTTCCAGTGTTTGTTTCCACAAAGTCTCTACTTTAAAATTCTCATTTAAGACGACTCAATTAGACAATAAGCGGAAAACTATACGACTAATTCAGCGTGAGCCTGAAGAAATGCCTTCTCAGCAATGTTTCTACCTACTGCATTTAGACATTTCTTCAACATACACACACAGCAAAGGCATGGAGACTCAGATACAAACTTCTTGAAAGTCAGGTTCTTACAGTACCTGAAAATGGTTCCTTTGAGGATCTGAAAATGTAATCACGTTGGCTGGCTGGCTAGGAAATCCCTGCTTCTGACTGCCGGTATACGGACGGAAGTCCTCGGGAAGGTGATACAAATCAGCCGGCTCCCGCTGACTCGGGGGGCTGTACCCACTGCCGCCTTCGTCTCCACCGCCTTCCGGATGGTACCCAGGACGCCGGTCTTCAGCTCTCCCTGGATTCTCTTCCCAGCCATTGCCATTTTTCTCTCCAACATATACCTCCCGAGCCTCATTATAGTCCTAGGGACACCGAGAGTAAGAGAAAGCGCTGAGACCTGCACCCACCCTCCGAGTCAGGAGCGCACGGATGCTCACCTTTACATGTGGAGGCTTGGGCAGCACTGGGTGCTCATTCCAGTTCCTCTCCGCTTGCTCAGAAGCCTGTGGTCTTGAGAAAAATCAGTATGTTAAATGAGAGCCTCGTATTATTATTACTTGGACAGAGACATCACAGAGAACCTCACGATTTTAACAAGTCTGCCCTCCAAATTTCACCTCAAAGATTAACAATCAGTCTACAGTTTTACAAGCATACCCGTTATCACTGCCTGCAGGGAATCTAAAGAGCAGGACTCCCAGAACTGTGACACACAAAGGCAAGGGATTTCCGGTCCTTACTCTTCCTCCCTGCCGTCCTCGCTGCAGTACGAATAGCGAAGCTCCGGGGAGGACGGGTCGTCGTCCAGCATGTCGTGAGGCAGGTCTGTGAGCAGCTGCTGCAGCTGAGACAGAAGGTCGGCGTCAGTGTAACCCGGCTCACACGCGAGATGCCGAACCGACGCGGCCTCGGCACCGGCGGCTGGGACTGCAGACGTCAAGGCAGTCCCTAAGTTCCCTATGCCATAAATGCCTTAAATCCCACAGGAATTATGTTCACCACTTCACTTGGGGGAAGGGGAACACCCAAGCATCAGGATTTATATTGGAAGGCTTTCTCTTCTTGTACAAAGGTCTTAGATCCACATGCACACACAGCAGGATTTTCAAAACTTCCCTAGGCAAGTATAGCAGGCCGTAAGATCGGCACAAATGCGGTATCATGTTATCGGGGGGCGGATCTGAGTCTCAGAATCCTGTTCTACTAGTAGCCAAACCTGGAGGGCTGGGCAATCGGGCGCCCTCCAGGGACTCTGCTAGCCAGATGCACTGTGCCCAGCGGGTGGCGACAGCAGGAGCAGCAGCAGGTGGCCTGGAAGCCCGTTAGAAGCTCCAGTAACATGACAGACACCTCCTGGGGAGGGGCTACTGACTAGACAGTCATCCAGCACCAACGATGAGCAGATCCACAATGCTTGGCTCTCAGCTGAGTGGGAAGAAGGCTGTGAGACCCCGGTTTCCACAGATACACCACTCGCCAAAGCATCACTAAAATGACAAAACACGTGACTCTGCTCTTCAATTCTTTCTGCCTTATAACAACTAGATCAATTTACTCAAGTTTCAAGATAAACAGACACGTGAATTGTCTCATTTAATGAATTTCGGTATCTCAAAGTATCTTTCTTCAAATCCCAATATAAATGACTTAAAATTTGTAATAATCAGAATATTCAAATATTATGTTACTAAAGAGTCTGTGAACTGCTTATAATGACTTCTCTTTAAAACTGAGCACTGGTGAGATTATTAGTAGGCTGACCAAGCTCCTCCACAGTACATAAATCCTGCAAAATTATGTAATCAGTGAATTTTGAAGACATTAAATACACTATATAACCCGGGAGGAAAAAAATGGGATGCTCCGTCGTTTATGGCAGGGTTTTTTCCCCCATTTCTCTGCCACTAGAATAAAAGAAATGAAGTGTGGCTACAAAACATATCCAGTATTACATTTATAATAAAAAAATGTTCTTAAACAAAATGCATGGTGGTAAAAGTTAAATAAAACTATTCTAAGAAATGTCTGAAAGGGATGCCCCAACTGTTAACAGAGTTTTGGTGAAGTCAAACTTGGGAATGGAATGGGGTATGGGAGAAGGGAAAGAGAGACACTTCCTCACCCACATATTTCTAACATTCACTGGATGGTGTGTTTAAAGGTGTTCTCCATCCATGCAGTTCTTTAAAAATGAAGTAAGAGAAAAATATTCTATTCCAATGAAATGTGATCTTGATACTGATATTAACAACCAGGACCATGACTTCCTGGCCACCTGCTCCCACGGGGACTGAAAAATCATTTTGTGAATTAGCCTTGTCAGAGTTGACCTAAAGAGAACAAGAAACAACACTAAAAACAGAACACATCAGCATAGTAAAAAACAACAATGAGACTCGAGACAGAGGTAGCAAAGGGATTTTAGAAAGACAAAAAGTCATGAGAACTTTAAGGAAAAAGTCTCTACCCACATAAAACACAGAGCCAAAACATAGGTCTTACACCTACATGAAGTAAGGATTCCTATACAGAAAGAATATTTTCTTCTAAACCTTCAGGGAGGTTCAAGTACATAGCCTTATAATTCAGAAAAACCTTGAGAGGGACATCTAAACAGTACATTTTTCCCCTTTTCATAAAGACAGAAAAAGCTTATAATAATTAAGGGTTCTTAAAGCTTTCTTTGTGACACCACAAAATTAACAAAACTGGTATCCAGGCTTCCCCTGGTGGTCCAGTGGGTAAGAACACCACCTTGCAGTGCAAGGGGTGCCGGTTCGAGCCCTGGCCTCGGAAGATCCCACATGCCGCAGAGCGGCTGGACCAATGTGTCCAATTGCCGAGCCAGAGCTCTGGGGCGCATGCACCCAGAGCTGGTGCTCTGCGACAACAGAGGCCACCGCGATGGGAGGCCCGCAGGAGCCAAAGAACAAAAGACATTTCGATGAAAACAGAGAAATGAAAGACCAATGGAAGTGGCCCGCCTGCTCCCCTCCCTCCCCAACCCGACCCCCACCCATAACAAATAAAGAAATAAATCTTTAAAAAAAAAAAAAAAACTGGTATCCATGGAGGAAAGTTAATTTGAGCATAAGCACTTAAATTCCTCAAAATGCTTCTGGATCCGTAGGTAACCTTATCAACAAGCAAAACCATCCCTACCATATTGGGTGTTCTGTAAAATATTTTGTAAGTGTACTAACATTTTTAAATCATTTCATTCACCTTCAAAAACTTCCTCAAGTTCTCTGGCACAGCTGGGCCATATTCTCTGGCTTCCGTAACTTTGAGGACAGACAGAATCTAGATAATTTGAGTCCTCCTAATAAGGCCATTCAGGAATGAAATCTCACCACCTGGGTGGGTTCCATTCCTGGAACTGGAGTGTACCCTCCCCATATAAACTGTCAAGTAGAACTTGCTTTTGGTCACTGAATTTTGTGTCATAAAACACAAAAATACCGTTATCAACTTATGCCTGTTACTAAATGGAAAATTTTTAAAACTATAAAACTGCCTCATTAAAGATCCACCCAACTACCAAATACAAATTCAAAGAAAAAGACAGCAATCCTTATAAATAGCAAGATCTAATTCTACTTATTACTTCTGAATTTGGAAGTAATATTACTTCTTGGTTGCAAATGCAGTCCTCTTTGATATTATTGAGTATCGATGGAGTTTAATAATTAAAGAGATACTTTCCCTAGAGAAAAAGATCATCTGCATTGCTAAGACCTCTACTGAAAAGCATTCTAAACTATTCTAAACACCCCTCCCTTTACTAGTTCACGTGTCTGCTCCTGAAAACATAAAGAAAAAATGAGGACATTTTACTCAAAGAACTTCTGCCACAAAACACGTTCACAGTAATCTACATCGAACGCCAAAAAACCTAGTTTAAGGGGTATATAAAACAAGGAGTATGTAAGCCTTTTGTTAAGATTCTTCAGATTAAATTAATGAAACAGACTGTCCTCAGAGTCTATAATCCTTGATATTCATGAAAACAAGAGTTCTCACATTACAAACCATTCAATACGTCTTTTCCCCAGAGGCAAGCAGTAAATGGAGTGGCCGGTATTCATCTGCCCTTCGAACAAGTTACCCAACAAGTACCCTGATGAAAAGTCTCTGATATTTTAAAATATGAATTAGGAAATAATGCTTTCATGGATACACACCATATAGACTCTTCACCTTTGCCTCAGAGCCAAGTTATTCATAAAAACATCCCAAAATGGGACCGCCCAGGGCCATAACTTGGCAGCTAGAGCTTTAGTCTATGCATCTACATGCAGAATCTTTTTAAAATCCATTTATTAGTTAAAACAAATTTTATAATCTTAGTGGGCAAGACTTGGCCTAGACTACCACATATCTGAAAAAGAAACATGGCAACATATATGAGACAAACATCAGTGACACTGCCCGTGACACGTAGTAGAACATCAGGCCTGGAAGGAACACTGCAGCTTCTCCAAGCCACACCTTTCCTAAAGGGGAACACACTGAGGCCCAGAGGTCAGGGGCCCTCCCATGAAAGTAAGAGGTACAGCCCCGGGCCAGCACCAGGACCCAAGCTCTCTCTCCACCCCAACTCCTTTCTTCTTCCACGTGACCTTCCGTGGGCCACTGGACACACGGTCCTACCTGCTGTATACACGCAAGTTGCGGTCAGCCAGAGTTCAGTGCTTTTGTTCCCAATGTGATAGCCCTTGAAAAATACCTACAGATTATGTGAAACTTTTCAAAGGCACAATCTAAGTTCTGTTGTTGTTCAGTCACTAAGTCATGCCTGACTCTTTCGAAACACCATGGACTGCAGCCGGCCAGGCTCCTCTGTTCATGGGATTTCCCAGGCAAGAATACTGGAGTGGGTTGCCATGTCTTTCTCCAGGATCTTCCTGACCCAGGAATTGAACCCAGAGCTCTTGCACTGGCTGGCAGATTCTTTACCACTGAGCTAAATCCCCCAGGGAATTACCACAGGGAAATCCCACATAAAGTATATGAGACTGTTAAAGGAAAATAAAATGTAATATGAACAAAATAATACATAATATGAACACGCCACTATTTAATTTTTTAGATGATGACAAGAAAACTCCACTAAATAAGTCAAATAATATAAAACATAAACAAATGCTAGCTTTACACCTCCCCCTAGTGGAGACTATCAAAACTATTTTCATAAGGACATCAAAATAAGGCAGATAAAAGTAGAAGAAAGGCTTTGCCATGGAAACCTAATCGTTAAATACACAATTCCAAGCTCAACGGAGCTTACTCTTCTCCTAGAAAAGTACCAAGATAAAAACTAAGAGGGACTCTCGGTATCCCTAGAGGCAGGTCTGTCTGCCATCTGCTACTGAAACCACTTAATTTTCTATTCAAGATCATTTTCCAGGTTTCAAATATATCATCACTAAATGAATGAGCAAGTGTTATCTTGATAAGCACAGCTTACTAATTACTTCTATCCCAAACCACCAGCTCCAAAACACCTACGTACACACAGAATTTCACTACCCAGCACGCGAGGGCACTCAGTCACTTCAGTTATGTCCTATTTGCAATCCCATGGACCGAAACCTCCAGGTTCCTCTGCCCATGAGATTTTCCCATCAAGAACACCAGAAGGGGTTGCCATGCCCTTCTTCAGGGGATCTTCCAGACCCAGACATCGAACCCGTGTCTGCTGCACTGGCAGGTAGGTTCTTTACCACGGAGCCACCAGGCAAACAAACAGCCGCAGAGCTGCTTCTGGTGACGCTGCAGAAACACAGGTACACTGCGGCAAAATGACCGTCCACCGCCAACTGTGGGTGCGCCAGTAACTCTGGCGTTTGCAAAGCAGCCACAATCACCACGACGTGACCTCTGTCATAGTCAATGATGAAATTACAAAGCATAGTGACGTTTAGGTGAAAAATGCTTTGCAAAATCACATCATTACATTATGAATGAGCTAATGAAAGAGAGGGTTTTTTTTTTTAACTTTTTCTTTTTTTTTAAAAATCATTTGTTTATTTTGTTCCACTGAGTCTTAGCTGTGGCATGTGGGTTCTAGTTGACCACTGAACCCAGGCCCCTGCATTAGGAACACAGAGTCTTCCCACATGAGACTGTTAAAGGAAAATAAAATGTAATATGAACAAAATAATACATAATATGAACACGCCACTATTTAATTTTTTAGATGATGACAAGAAAACTCCACTAAATAAGTCAAATAATATAAAACATAAACAAATGCTAGCTTTACACCTCCCCCTAGTGGAGACTATCAAAACTATTTTCATAAGGACATCAAAATAAGGCAGATAAAAGTAGAAGAAAGGCTTTGCCATGGAAACCTAATCGTTAAATACACAATTCCAAGCTCAACGGAGCTTACTCTTCTCCTAGAAAAGTACCAAGATAAAAACTAAGAGGGACTCTCGGTATCCCTAGAGGCAGGTCTGTCTGCCATCTGCTACTGAAACCACTTAATTTTCTATTCAAGATCATTTTCCAGGTTTCAAATATATCATCACTAAATGAATGAGCAAGTGTTATCTTGATAAGCACAGCTTACTAATTACTTCTATCCCAAACCACCAGCTCCAAAACACCTACGTACACACAGAATTTCACTACCCAGCACGCGAGGGCACTCAGTCACTTCAGTTATGTCCTATTTGCAATCCCATGGACCGAAACCTCCAGGTTCCTCTGCCCATGAGATTTTCCCATCAAGAACACCAGAAGGGGTTGCCATGCCCTTCTTCAGGGGATCTTCCAGACCCAGACATCGAACCCGTGTCTGCTGCACTGGCAGGTAGGTTCTTTACCACGGAGCCACCAGGCAAACAAACAGCCGCAGAGCTGCTTCTGGTGACGCTGCAGAAACACAGGTACACTGCGGCAAAATGACCGTCCACCGCCAACTGTGGGTGCGCCAGTAACTCTGGCGTTTGCAAAGCAGCCACAATCACCACGACGTGACCTCTGTCATAGTCAATGATGAAATTACAAAGCATAGTGACGTTTAGGTGAAAAATGCTTTGCAAAATCACATCATTACATTATGAATGAGCTAATGAAAGAGAGGGTTTTTTTTTTTAACTTTTTCTTTTTTTTTAAAAATCATTTGTTTATTTGGTTCCACTGAGTCTTAGCTGTGGCATGTGGGATCTAGTTCCCTGACCAGGGCTCGAACCCAGGCCCCCTGCATTAGGAACACAGAGTCTTAACCACTGGACCACCAGGGAAGTACCAATGAAAGAGATTTTGAATTCCTCTCTTCTGCACCAGCTTTACAAATAAAAGATTGGCTAAAATCCTTTGGGTGAGGTTCACTTCATAACACGGACAATGACATCAGAAGTTCTCCGAGTGATGAGCGCCAGTAAGTTGTGAGGAAAGTGAGCCATAGGACTATGAACCGATGTGACGCCATGGCTCCGCCGTGTCCGCACGCCCCCTCGCCTGCGCTCACCTGCTTGCTCACAGGGCAGGAGGGGGAGCTTCCTGTGCAGCTCTGGGTGAGGCTGTGGGTTACAGACACACTTCTCTGCTTTGCCTTAGAACACAATGGTCAAACCTCTGCCAACAGACCATTCAGAATTGTGGAGGTTTAGAGGTGTCCATAGTGCCTTACTTTTCTGCAAAATTATTTGCAGACGTTTCTTCTTTCAAAATGTAGGTCTATCTGTGATGGCTGGTGGCTTGAGATTCCACTGGTCTACATGGCCTCTGAATACTGAAATCTCTTTACTAAATCCTTTCCTTTTCTGAAGAGTAAATGCACTTTCTCCACTTACTCTTCAGTACAAACAATGGAGGGAATAGAAACAGAGAAGTGCAGATCATCTCCACAGAGCCGCTACCTAGGATGGTATGGAGGCTGGATTCTGACTGGGGCTTATTCACTACCTTACAGGCAAGTGTGGACAAAATCCCAGCTGCTCCGAAAGCGTCAAAATTGAACCGTCTGGTAAGGCATGCTGTGTCAACAACTGACCCTTCATACCAGACGATCAGAATCTTCGTAGGTAGTTATTGAGCCATTTACAGAGAGGAGAATCTCCTATCATGAAGCCTTAGCATGGCAGCCTGTGAGTCAGATGGCCTGCTTGGGACATCTCTGGGATGCAAGCACTCCCTCTACACAGATGAATACAAAGTGATTCATTAAGCAGAGAAGGCAACTGTGCATTGGCCCACTGTGCACGCGCGCGCGTGTGTGTGTGTGTGCGTGCGTGTGCAAGCTGCTCAGCTGCATCTGACTCTTTGCAACCCCATGGCCTGCAGCCCGCCAGGCTCCTCTGTCCATGCGATTAACCAGGCAAGACTACCGGAGTGGCGCGCCATTTCCTCCTCCACGGGATCTTCCCGACCCAGGGACGGAACCTGCGTCTCCTGCACTGGCAGGCAGACTGTTTACCAATGAGCCACTTGAGAAGCCCACTACTAACCCTCTAATCCACCTGGCGATCCCAAAACTACCCACCACGCAGGCATGGAAAGATTTTTTTTAACTTCTGATGACTATAAACTATTCTGCTATTGTAGCATCAGATAGACTGAGGAGGTGGAAAAAGGCTTCTGGATATGAAAATAAACTTGAGTTTCATCAACCAATTTATTATTTTTAACTTGCAGTGACAAAATATATATACAGCTGAATTTTTATGAAAAATTCTGAGTTTTATTGCTGAAACTCTAACCTCAGATCTCCCCTTTTCCCTTGCAGCAATTTTCTTTTAAGGATAAAAATACTTTAAAAAATACTGAGATTAAAAGATATTTGCTTCTTGGAAGAAAAGTTATGACAAACCCAGATAGCGCATTAAAAAGCAGCGATATTACTTTGCTGTCAAAGGTCCCTATAGTCAAAGCTATGGTTTTCCCAGTAGTCATGTATGGATGGGAGTGTTGGACCATAAAGAAGGCTGAGTGCTGAAGAGCTGATGCCTGTGAACTGTGGTGCTGGAGAAGACTCTTGAGAGTCCCTTGGACTGCAGGGAGATCAAAGCAGTCAAGCCTAAAGGAAACCAACCCCGCGTGTCCACTGGAAGGACGGATGCTGACACTGAAGCTCCATACTTTGGCCACCTGACGGGAAGAGATGACTCCCTGGATAAGACTCTGATGCCGGGAAAGATCGAAAGGCAAGAGGAGAGGGGACGACAGACGGCTGGATGGCATCCCCAGTCCAATGGACACGAGCCTGAGCGAGCTCCAGAAGGCAGTGAAAGACTGGAAGCCTGGCGTGCTGCCGTCCATAGTGTCGCAGAGTCACACGTGACTGAGCACGTGAACAACAACAAAACTGCTTTTTATTCATATGAACACTTACTATTAACATGATCCACTGTAACCATGTAGAGTCAGCGCTAGTTACATACTTTCTTCACCTCTACTAGAAACAATCATTCTTAGACATTTCACAGCTTAAGAGGGCCCTTTCCTCTGGAAAGGCCCTACTCCAACCCCTGATCTACCAAGGAGTATCCCAGGGGCTAGTTTCTGTATCATCTAGAATTAACTGTCTCCTGAAGTAATATCCCCTTGAAAATGTTCACCACGCAATACACCTGGCAGTAAGTTATACCCTACCCATCTTTTCCAATGAAAGATCACCTGTCAAGATTATTTTCTCTTCTTTAAAGTCCACTATAATAATGACTTAAACCGATCCTCTCAGGAACCCCAGCAGCTCAATTCCCATGACCTACCCAAGGTCATCAAGGTCATGAAAACCTCAGGCTGGGAGGTCACACAGAAACAGAAAACCTGCACCTCCATCCTTGCCACAGGTGTTGCAAAGGCCCCTGCCAAGAAGCCAGACACCCTGGCAAGGGTCACCAAACCCCTCCCCTCAGCGCCCTGGCAGAGGATTGACAAGCGTGAGGCCGGCAGGTCCACGGGCACGAGCCCTCGTTCTGCTTTGTCTGGGGCGGGGTGGGGAGGCGCGAGGGGCACCGCGGCCCGCTGGAACGGGAGGGCCCCCGCTCGGCTCCAGCCTGCCGCTGCCCTGGGCAGACGCGGGCCACGTGCGGCCTACTTCAGCACAGGCCAGGGTCTCTGGACTGTCGCGTGACATGCTCCCACCTTTAAACACAGACGCAATTTTTCAAAAACACTGTGGAACCAAACGAAACATGTCTATGGACAAACGCTCGCAGGCAGCCAGCTCTGCCTGTCTTAATGCTCCTGCCAGTCACGTGGGCAACTGACCCAATGATGCTTCCGATTAAGACAAATAGTCCACGGGAACTACTAAAAAGAATTCTTTCACATAGTGGAAAATGGGTCTCATCATGGGAGCGGCCTAAGTGTCCATCAACCAATGAATGGTTAAAGAAGATGTGTATATACCCACAAGGGAACATTACCTATAAAAAGCAAATAACGCCGTTTGCAACAACATGGTTGGACCCAGAGATGATGATACTAGGTGAAGCAAGTCAGGTGGAGAAAGACAACTGTCATTTAATATTGCTTCTATGTGGAACCAAAAAAAAAAAAAAAAGATACAAAGGAATTTACAAAACAGAAATAGGCTCACAGACACAGAAAACAAACTTATGGTTATGGTAAATTAGGAGTTCGGGATTAACATGTATACAGTACGATACATAAAAGCAACAACCAATAGGGAACTATATTCAGTATCTTATAATATCCTGTGATGAAAAAGAACCTAAAGATTCTGAAAAGATATAAATGAATCACTTTGCTGTACATCTGCAACTCACATTGTAAATCTGCTATATTGAATAAAAAACTTAAAAAACACCTGAATGCAAAACAGAAAATGGGTCATATCATTATTCAGTACAAAAGCCTGTTACCACAGTCAGTCAAGAAATCTGACACACAAAAGAAGAAATCTGACTCAAACTAAAAACAACCATAACAAGCCAACTGACTCTCACCAGCTGCTACTTTTACACTGAACCAGGAATCCCATTAAGCACACAAATTATATGATCTCCTCCTCTTTACGCCTTTTCTCCTTTAATCTGTTTGCACAGTACAGCACTAAGAAAGACCTTTCACATACATTATCAGCATCACTTCCCTGCTGAAACCCTCCACTGGCTTTCCCATTGCTCCTGCTACAAAATACAAACACTTCCCGTAACATCCCCCAATCCCGTAACTTCTCACGATCCTCTGACACCCCCCAGTGCCGTAACACGCACCCCTCCCCCACCGCCAGGTGCCATAACACCCCACGGCACCGCACCTGCTTCCAGCACTCAGCCCTTGCTCACGCAGCCCTAGCACCACAGCCCTCTGGGTGTGTCACAGACACACAGGGTCTCTTCCCGACTTCCAGACGTCACACTTGTTGTCTCTTGGCCTCGCGTGCTCTTCCTCGGGCTTCAGTGTGTCTGCCTCCTCTCATGAGTCAAGGCTCAGCTCAGACATTTCCTCCTCCCTGATAGGACTCTATTCCATTTCCCAATCATTTATCTGTGCTAAACTATCACTCACACAACAAACGGATCTGTTGGCTTGTTGATCACCTGCCTCTGCTGGGATGTGCGGCAAACCTTGCAGGACTTGCCAGCATGTAGATCTCTGCCTCCAACACAACCCACCACCTCCTAAAGGAAGAGGGCTTCAAGACTCGCATCATTCACCTGATGGGACCACACACAGCTGTGTTTTATTCTTGTCTCGAAAAAGGGGAACATTCCACTCAGGTACCTTTTAAAAGCCCAAATGCTGATCCAGTTTTAGGGTTTGGCGGTGGGGAGGAAGAACTATAAATCCTTCAAAATGACACAGAATGATATAGTTTGGGTCGGGATATAGAACTGTTTAAGATTAGGCTCAGAATTCTTTCCCTGAGGAACTTACCTCTTTCTCCCTTTCGTAGTCCTCTTTGTCATATTCTTCGTCTTCATTCTGGGTCTGCAGGGCCACACTGCCGAAGTCTAGTGACATGGTCCTCCTGCAGGGACAGACAGAGGTCTGGCTTCTAAACAGCCCACAGAAAACGTCCTCAGACCAGACGACACGAGAGACGCCACACACATCTCACACGCAGCCGGGAAGGAGCTGGGCATAACTCTGCGTGGCAGACGGCTGGTATTCCAAACAGCCGTACAAAGAGAGCTCTTACAAATCACGATTCATGGAAAATAGCTGTTGTAACAGAAATTCGTAAGAAATGAAAGAAATGCCAAAAGCTAATAAACCTATGGCCAGACCTCTCTTGTGATCTGGAATGTGTACCTCAAAACAATAAGACTTTTGTCCACACACAAAAATAAAATAAATTAGAAATATGCTCAAACATATGCATTTAAAGAACACACTCAAAGTTGCTAGCTTGATGTATTATTAAATGTGGGGAAACAAACCAGTGCAGGTTTTCGTGGCTTTGGCGGAGCCAGGAGAAAAGTAAATTGGGGATGAGAAATACACCAGAAAGGTCTGAGACAAGCAAGGGATTTGATTGGCGTGGGCTCACGAGCTGGGAGGTACTGATGAGCAGCAGGTGGGGAGCAGCTGTGGCCTGGGGCGCGCCGGGCGCAGCCGCCTTCACCCCTGCCGGTGTGGCTGCCCCAGCGGCAGCTCGCTTTGCCGAGGGGTAAACTGGGACTGCAACCAGCCCGGGCTAAGAGCCTTGCCCGCCAACACCTGGAGGCCTCGGTGGGAGCACCTGTCGGGCAAACCTTGCAGGACTTCCAGATGTACTCTGCCTCCAACACAACCCACCACCTCCTAAAGGAAGAGGGCTTCAAGACTCGCATCATTCACCTGATGGGACCACACACAGCTGTGTTTTATTCTTGTCTCGAAAAAGGGAACATTCCACTCAGGTACCTTTTAAAAGCCCAAATGCTGATCCAGTTTTAGGGTTTGGCGGTGGGGAGGAAGAACTATAAATCCTTCAAAATGACACAGAATGATATAGTTTGGGTCGGGATATAGAACTGTTTAAGATTAGGCTCAGAATTCTTTCCCTGAGGAACTTACCTCTTTCTCCCTTTCGTAGTCCTCTTTGTCATATTCTTCGTCTTCATTCTGGGTCTGCAGGGCCACACTGCCGAAGTCTAGTGACATGGTCCTCCTGCAGGGACAGACAGAGGTCTGGCTTCTAAACAGCCCACAGAAAACGTCCTCAGACCAGACGACACGAGAGCGCCACACACATCTCACACGCAGCCGGGAAGGAGCTGGGCATAACTCTGCGTGGCAGACGGCTGGTATTCCAAACAGCCGTACAAAGAGAGCTCTTACAAATCACGATTCATGGAAAATAGCTGTTGTAACAGAAATTCGTAAGAAATGAAAGAAATGCCAAAAGCTAATAAACCTATGGCCAGACCTCTCTTGTGATCTGGAATGTGTACCTCAAAACAATAAGACTTTTGTCCACACACAAAAATAAAATAAATTAGAAATATGCTCAAACATATGCATTTAAAGAACACACTCAAAGTTGCTAGCTTGATGTATTATTAAATGTGGGGAAACAAACCAGTGCAGGTTTTCGTGGCTTTGGCGGAGCCAGGAGAAAAGTAAATTGGGGATGAGAAATACACCAGAAAGGTCTGAGACAAGCAAGGGATTTGATTGGCGTGGGCTCACGAGCTGGGAGGTACTGATGAGCAGCAGGTGGGGGAGCAGCTGTGGCCTGGGGCGCGCCGGGCCGCGCAGCCGCCTTCACCCCTGCCGGTGTGGCTGCCCCCAGCGGCAGCCCGCCCTTTCCGTCCTCAGAGCCGCGGGAAGCATCACGGAACAGGGCTGGGACTGCAACCAGCCCGGGCTAAGAGCCTTGCCCGCCAACACCTGGAGGCCTCGGCGCTGACGAGAAGCGGACAGGGCAACCTGTTCGGGGCCTTGACCCGAGAGGTCTTGAGCCCCCCGTTCCCATCCTTTCTCTCTGTCTGTGTAGGTGTGTGTGTACGTTTCTTGAAGTCTCGTCACACCCGCTATTCTCTGTGCACCCGGCTGACGAGCTGCAACAATTAAATATGACACAGGTGGCATCCTCATTCTTTTTTAAAATATGTATTTGGCTGCACCAGGTCTTAGCTGGGGCATGTGGGATCTAGTTCCCCAAACTGGGATGGAACCCCAGCCCCCTGCAACGGGGACACAGAGTCGTAACCACTGGATCACCAGGGAAGCCCTAGCGTCATCGTTTGAGTATCACCAATCCAAATGTCATGTTTTTCAGAAAGAGAGCCACTAAATCCTATGTGAATGACGGCCACCCAAGAAGCATGTACAACCTGGCAAACTTTGGAAGAGACAACAAAAAGGTGTTAAATGTCCTGCTCTGACAACTTGCTAAAATCCGGGTCTAGCAAAAAATACTCGGGAAAAGCAGAAGTGAAGGATCTGAAGCTGCACGTCTCTCCCAAAGCAACAGCGAGAGTTCCCAGGGAGCGGTCACTGCTGTGGCCCCGCAGCAGCAGGAGCAAGTTTTCAGGGGCTTACGGTCAAAAGCCAGCTGACGATTTGAATTATACAGGGGGATCCTGACACTCCACAGAAAAAACCTCAAAGCTCTGAAGAATCCCGACCAAAGCGCAGGCAGACGCCGTCAATTACGCGGCCTGATGCACCCCGTCCACGCTCCCGCGGGCCAGGGAAGCGCACTCTGATGTGAGTCTGGGCCTCCGCTCACGTGCGGTCCTTTTCACACTCCAAACAATCATTAAACCGGAAGTGAAATGAGAAGCAGAGACCCGGCAATCCAAACACACTTTACCATAAAGAACTTAGTGCCCCTGTCGAGGACTAAGATCACAAACTTTCACGCAGGCCAATAACTCTACCGCAAAAAGGTATTCCGCTTCCTCAGATCTAAGGCGCCCTTGATGGTGTAACAGGCCCATTGGTACCACTAAGAAAATGATATTGTGTGTGCCGGTGTGTAAGAAACATCATTAATTTAAAAATGCAGCCCGACGGTGCAGATGTTAATACGTGAAAAGAAGGGAACTTCCTGGCAGTCGTCAGGACCTAGCGCGTTCACGGCTGTGACCCAGGTTCAGTCCTGGCCAAGGAGCTAAGATCCTGTCAACCATGGGGAGCGGCTCGAAAAGTTCAAAGAAAATGTGCACATTAGAGTAGCTGAAATATAAGTTTAAAGATGAACACAAATATGAATTTCAATGCTGTAAATTCCCGTAAGTCCAGTTTTTGTTTGTTTTTCAAGAACTGAATTCTGTGTCCTGGCCAAGCTCTCGTTTGCAGCTCAGCTTCTTTATCCCTCCCGCTCGGGTCCCAGCTCCCACCCCGTCCCTGTCGGCTTCGGGAGGTCAGACTCCTCCCGGCCACACACCCTTCCAGCCGCCGCTTCTTAGAGCAGACCGGCTCCTGCGCCAGAGCTACGCGGAGAGGGGCACACGCGCCCTTTCACTAGCGGGACAGCAGAGGCTGGGGTCTCTAAAGCCGCTCTCCAGCCGGCGGCCCCAGAACCTCTGCAGACCAGCAGACAGGGGCGAGGGGGCAGCTGAACAGAGAGGGGAAGCACTCCCACAGGCTTCTGTCTCTAGGCTTCTCACTACTTCAAACCCCCAGCTCACTACTGGAGACAATACAAATATTACAGATAACAGATACTGAAAATACAAGCCCATTTAAATCCTGGCTCCTTAAAAGAAATACAATGAAGCTGGACCTTAAAGACTGAAGCGTCCAGACAGAAATACTCTTTCCTGCTTCTAATTCTTATGGTATTTTCCACCTTTCTCTGAATTTTATAGTTAAAGCCAGAATATAAAATTTGGATTAATTTCTCTTTTATTAGGTAAAAGGGGAGAAGGTATTTTTTTAAAAACCCTTCATTAACCTCCCATCAACTCCTGTGGAATACTGGAAAAGAACATTAAGATTTACAAGTCTGTTGCTAAATAGAGCTATTTTTAAAAAAAGAACAACTTTTTCTTTGATGATAATAGTGAATTCTACAAGGTATTTTCAAGTGAAGAAAAAGTAGAAGGCACAACTGTCTTAATTTTAGAATGTCTTTTAAAGTTCAAACCATATCACTAAAGAAGAAATCTGAAAATACCTGAAAGAATGAAGTCTCTTCCCATTGGGGAAGAAAAGGTACAAATCAGCTTTCCTTCCAAAAAGTGCAAACTACCAGAGACCATAAAAAACCATTTTACGTTTTAAAAAAGAGAACTTTATAAACTTAATTTGACTTTTAAAAAAAGTGACTAAAAAGGTAATTAGTATTTTAACTAAAATTTAAAATAAAAATTAATGCTTTTCTTCTGCATATTAATCAGATTACTTCTATCAGAAACTTTACTATAATATTCAGAACAATAAAGGAGGTTGCTTTTTTAAAAAATAATAAACCCAAAAGTCACAAAGAGGAAAAAGTTAACACGTAACCACAGTCAAACAAATGTTGTGTGTGTGTGTCACACACACAGCAAAAATTATCATTAGCTAGTCAAACATGTTAAAACAAACATGTTAAAAAGATCAAAAAACAAGGAGAAAAATATTTACAAAATGCAAGAGGAAGTCCTAATACGCAATTCTCACAAAGAAATGTAAAAAGGGACTTCCCTAGTGGTATAGTGGATAAGTGTCCACCTGCTAATGATAAGTGTCAACCCCTGGTCCGGGAAGATCCCAGATGCTGCAGAGCAGCTAACCCTGTGCCCCCAAACTACTGAGCCTGCAGCCTAGAGCCTATGCTCTGCACCGAGAGAAGCACCCACAACAAGCATTCCCCAAAACGAGAGGAAGCTTGTGTAGAGCAACAAAGACCCAATGCAGCCAAAACAGAAATTTTAGGATTTGGCCACAGAAATACTCTTTCCTGCTTCTAATTCTTATGGTATTTTCCACCTTTCTCTGAATTTTATAGTTAAAGCCAGAATATAAAATTTGGATTAATTTCTCTTTTATTAGGTAAAAGGGGAGAAGGTATTTTTTTAAAAACCCTTCATTAACCTCCCATCAACTCCTGTGGAATACTGGAAAAGAACATTAAGATTTACAAGTCTGTTGCTAAATAGAGCTATTTTTAAAAAAAGAACAACTTTTTCTTTGATGATAATAGTGAATTCTACAAGGTATTTTCAAGTGAAGAAAAAGTAGAAGGCACAACTGTCTTAATTTTAGAATGTCTTTTAAAGTTCAAACCATATCACTAAAGAAGAAATCTGAAAATACCTGAAAGAATGAAGTCTCTTCCCATTGGGGAAGAAAAGGTACAAATCAGCTTTCCTTCCAAAAAGTGCAAACTACCAGAGACCATAAAAAACCATTTTACGTTTTAAAAAAGAGAACTTTATAAACTTAATTTGACTTTTAAAAAAAGTGACTAAAAAGGTAATTAGTATTTTAACTAAAATTTAAAATAAAAATTAATGCTTTTCTTCTGCATATTAATCAGATTACTTCTATCAGAAACTTTACTATAATATTCAGAACAATAAAGGAGGTTGCTTTTTTAAAAAATAATAAACCCAAAAGTCACAAAGAGGAAAAAGTTAACACGTAACCACAGTCAAACAAATGTTGTGTGTGTGTGTCACACACACAGCAAAAATTATCATTAGCTAGTCAAACATGTTAAAACAAACATGTTAAAAAGATCAAAAAACAAGGAGAAAAATATTTACAAAATGCAAGAGGAAGTCCTAATACGCAATTCTCACAAAGAAATGTAAAAAGGGACTTCCCTAGTGGTATAGTGGATAAGTGTCCACCTGCTAATGATAAGTGTCAACCCCTGGTCCGGGAAGATCCCAGATGCTGCAGAGCAGCTAACCCTGTGCCCCCAAACTACTGAGCCTGCAGCCTAGAGCCTATGCTCTGCACCGAGAGAAGCCCCCACAACAAGCATTCCCCACAACGAGAGGAAGCTTGTGTAGAGCAACAAAGACCCAATGCAGCCAAAACAGAAATGGACAACTGATAGGACATTTCATTTTTAAAAAAGAAAGGCAACTGCTTAAAGAACGTGAAATGATGCTCAGTCTCACAAAGAGACAGATTTCAGCCACTAAAGTAGAAAACAAAACTCTGGCAACACCTAGTGGTGGCTATTTTATAGGAAAGAGGCATCCTCACCAATTGCTGATGAAATCAAATTGGGCAAACCATCTTGAAAACTACCAATATTAATATATGAAAAAGAGCATTTGCCCTAATTAAAATACTTCTACGTTTGGCAGTACTGTTTTCATTAATAAAAATAATGAAATATTTCTCTATATACTGACTGTTCATTTAAAAAATCAAGATGCAGAATAAATGTACAATTTTTTCTTTATAGCAAGATGGTTAATATTTTCTTCCTAGATAACATTTTTTCTGAATCTATTAATAAAACTACGTTCTGTCATGTGTTCCACTTAGTACTCATTTTGTTGTCCCTGGTTGTTTTCTTTACCCTCCTTGCAATAAGATCAATGGGTGTTTATTTGAATGAAACATTAAAAAGCAAAAGTAGCATTGTTTTTGCCTCATCTTATAGGCAAATGTGTCTCCCCCACCCTTTGTACAAGTTAACACACAACCAATATTTGTTTTAGTTTTGTTTCTTATAACTTTATGTACTATTTTTATTTTTTCCTTTTTTAAAATTTTTATTGGAATATAGTTGCTTTACAGTGTTATATGAGTGAATCATCTATATCCCATATTTTTCGGATTTCCTTCCAATTTATGTCACCACAGAGCAATGAGTAGCCCTTCTTGGGTTGTTTAGCAGGTTCTCATTAGTTACCTATTTTATACATAGTATCAATAATGTATATATGTCAAATCTGAATCTCCCAATTCATCCCACCCACCCCCTTTCCCTCCTGGTGTCCATACATTATGTCTCTAAATCTGTGTTTCTATTTCTGCATTTTAAATGAGATCAATACTAATTTTTTTCAGGTTCCACATATATGTGTTAATATATGATATTTTTTTTAACTTTCTGACATACTTCACTATGTATAACAATCTCCAGTTCCTACAACCAATATTTGTTGAATGAATATAATACATTCACATTGCTCTATAGAGCTTATTTCAATACAGCTTTTACTGAGTAGGTCTCCTGTCAGCCACGTTATAGCTTAGATGTACCTAAAAACACTGGCACTAGCCATGGGAACCTCACAGTCCCTTAGGGAAACAATGACACATACTAATAATTATAATAATGCTACTGTTGCTATTTAGTCCCTAAATCCTGCCTGACTCTTTGCAGCCCCACCAGGCTTCTCTGTCCATGGGATTTTCCAGGCAAGAACACTTGAGTGGGTTGCCATTTCCTTCTCCAGGAAATTACAATGATACCTTGTAATAAATTCTGTAACACACAAAGTACAAAACACAAATTAACTAAGGTTAAGAAGAAAAGAAGGTTGAAAGAAGTTTCACATAAAAAAACACTTTACAAATAGACCCTAAAGGACACAGCATGGCTGTAAGTGGTTTAGAAAGGCACTCATTCAAAACACCTGGGCTGGGTTCTGGCTCGCCTGCTTATCAGCTGTGCAAACTTGCACAACTGCTTCCACATGGGGAAGACTGATTATGAGGATTCGCAAGACTTATGTATACAAAACCCTGTACCAATCAATACATTTTAGTCTTTCTTTGTTATATGACATGTTACTAGATGAATAGAAGTCTGCCAGCTACAAAAGAGGTTAAATAAACAGTGTTCAGTATACCTGAGAAAAGGTGAGTGTGTAGAGTGTGGGATAAAAATGCTACTTTCTTCAAGATGCACGCCCCTCCCCCATGAAATTAGTCACTCTTTGGCACTTTCTGGATATATTTCTTGTACTTTTCTTACGGCTTCAATTTCAACTCATTTAGTTGAGTGCATTCACATCTAGGAAGAGTATGTTAGCGGGTCTCGCATTGCGAAGGATACGGCAAAATCCAGCTTAAATCAGACTTGGCTTCAAGGCTTTAAGAAAGGAAAGGCTACAGTGCCACAAAAGGTGTCTTTAAGTGCTCCAAGGCTTAGGAAATTCTACTTTCCTTGCCTACATGCCAGCTTCCTTTGGCGGATGGAAACAGCCAGAGTACATTAATTAGTCTGTTTCAGATTTGCAATATACTAGGCTTAGGAGACCTGTTTCCGCATTCAACAATTATTTGCCAAGCAAGCTCAAGATACATCAGGACTTAGTTTAAGGAAAGCACACATAAAAACAAATGACAATACCCTGTGATCAACACTAACGACAGCAGCTGAAACAAACACATCAGGGCGCCCAGAGGATGCAGCGGTCCGCAGGCTGCACCAAGAACACACCAAGCACAAAGTCCCTTACCCAGGAACCCTGGCTGGCTTCGACCACGGCGCAGCAAACAGGCGCCGCGAGGCCGGAGCCGCGCGGACCCCAGGACGCCCGAGGCCGCTGCCCGGGCGGCCGGCGCACCTGCCCTCGCTCAGCACGCGTGTGCAGAGCGCCCACTGTGACCCAGGCGCGGCGCCGGGCGACCACGGGGCAAGCCCGGGGCAGGGTCCCAGCTCCCCCAGCGGCCCCGAGGAGGCGAGGACGGCTCTCCAAACGTCTCGCCCATGGAGGCTCTTGGGGTCCAGATACCACTTCCAAGGCAAAGGCGAGCCCCGCCGCCCGCCAGCAAGCCGCCACCCCGGGATTTGCGGAGCGAGGAGGTCAGTCCTCCGGGAAGCCTCGGCCGGACTCTCGGGACCCCGCTCCTCCTCGTCACTCCAGCCGCTAGCCCAGCCAAGAAGCGAAACTCACCGGCGGCCGCGGCTGCTGACCCTCCAGCTCCTGCAGAGGACCAACTTCCAGCAGAGCCCTGACCCCGCTCTCACCCGCCAGCTTCTTCCTACTCACAACCGAACCCACCGCGCGTGAGGAACAGCCGCCTCCTTCAATTGCAGTCTAGACGCGGGCCGGGGGGCGGGGCCATGCCGGCTCGGGGCGGGGCCTGGAAGCGGAAGTCTCCGCCTTTCTCAAGCTAGGTTGAGACGTGCGCCCGCAGTTGCAACTACGGCACGGCTGTTTAAAAAGCAGTGCCACAAAAGGTGTCTTTAAGTGCTCCAAGGCTTAGGAAATTCTACTTTCCTTGCCTACATGCCAGCTTCCTTTGGCGGATGGAAACAGCCAGAGTACATTAATTAGTCTGTTTCAGATTTGCAATATACTAGGCTTAGGAGACCTGTTTCCGCATTCAACAATTATTTGCCAAGCAAGCTCAAGATACATCAGGACTTAGTTTAAGGAAAGCACACATAAAAACAAATGACAATACCCTGTGATCAACACTAACGACAGCAGCTGAAACAAACACATCAGGGCGCCCAGAGGATGCAGCGGTCCGCAGGCTGCACCAAGAACACACCAAGCACAAAGTCCCTTACCCAGGAACCCTGGCTGGCTTCGACCACGGCGCAGCAAACAGGCGCCGCGAGGCCGGAGCCGCGCGGACCCCAGGACGCCCGAGGCCGCTGCCCGGGCGGCCGGCGCACCTGCCCTCGCTCAGCACGCGTGTGCAGAGCGCCCACTGTGACCCAGGCGCGGCGCCGGGCGACCACGGGGCAAGCCCGGGGCAGGGTCCCAGCTCCCCCAGCGGCCCCGAGGAGGCGAGGACGGCTCTCCAAACGTCTCGCCCATGGAGGCTCTTGGGGTCCAGATACCACTTCCAAGGCAAAGGCGAGCCCCGCCGCCCGCCAGCAAGCCGCCACCCCGGGATTTGCGGAGCGAGGAGGTCAGTCCTCCGGGAAGCCTCGGCCGGACTCTCGGGACCCCGCTCCTCCTCGTCACTCCAGCCGCTAGCCCAGCCAAGAAGCGAAACTCACCGGCGGCCGCGGCTGCTGACCCTCCAGCTCCTGCAGAGGACCAACTTCCAGCAGAGCCCTGACCCCGCTCTCACCCGCCAGCTTCTTCCTACTCACAACCGAACCCACCGCGCGTGAGGAACAGCCGCCTCCTTCAATTGCAGTCTAGACGCGGGCCGGGGGGCGGGGCCATGCCGGCTCGGGGCGGGGCCTGGAAGCGGAAGTCTCCGCCTTTCTCAAGCTAGGTTGAGACGTGCGCCCGCAGTTGCAACTACGGCACGGCTGTTTAAAAGCGGGCGCCAGAGGTGGCGGGAAGAGCCCCCTGTGTGCCTATTGGTGGAGCCCTGAGCCAATCACTAAAGTGTCGACACGAGAGGGGGCGGGCGTATCTGTTACTTAGAGACGCCCAAGCACCTGGCCTCCATTGACCGGGAGGAACCGGCCTCGCTAGAACGCCTTGGCCCTCCGCTCACCCCCTGGTGCAGCGTCTCCCCGCGGCTAAATTCCAGTGCTCCGCTGCAGCACACAGAGTCCCTCACTTTCCCCAACCTTGGAGACTTTCGTCTTTCCGGATTCTCGCAAGTGCCTGCTTGCCCATCACCTTCACAGCCTTAGAGGCGGTTTCACTTTGTCTTCTTGCTTCCTAGGCTCCTCCCTGTTGAAATGTGCGTTTCTTTAATTACTGATGAGATGACCCATTTTCCCCATGTTGATTAACTACTTGAATTTCCCCAGGTGTGAACGTTCTCGTCACTGAGGTACTGTTGTTGTCCAGTTGCTAAGTCGCGTCGCACTCCTTGCGGCCCCGTGGACGGCAGCCGCCAGGCTTCCCTGTCTACCTTAATCTCTTCTCTAAGACTGGGCAGCCCGGGCTGCGGCAAAGCCCGCTGCTGTATCTCATCTCCTGGGGGAAATGGTTCCCGTGACTATCCAGGAGGTAGCGGCTGACTGACACGTACTTTTTTTTAACGCTTTCCCATATACACTAGTATGGAGTACAGGGACTGCTTAAAGGTAGCTCATCATCTAGCTAGCTCCAGCTGCCACCTCCACCATTCCAGCCCTAGATGCCTTTACTGAACCCTATAACCCAAGCTTACGGGTCTGGCACACAATAGTTACTTAATACATAGCAACAGCTGAGTGACATCTCTGGCCCACCTGCCGGTGATTCCCAGAGTGTTAGTGGGCAGGGTGGGCTCATGTCTTTCACCTGTACTGAGAGTTGCCCACTTAACTTCCCCAGCTACTCAGCCTTCAAGATAGAGCAAGGCCTCCGCTGAAGCTTTTCAGAACACACACTTCCCTTCCTGGGTAGACATGACCTTTCTCCACTCTGCACGCAGTGTGCATCTCTTACTATAATCCTTACCATCTACTGCAGTCGCTTGCTGTGTGATGGCTTCACTCAGCCCAACATCAGTATCTTAAAGCACTTACATTTGTGGCCCCTGGTAGGCACTCAAAACAAGTTGAATAAATGAGTGAATGAATCAAATAAAATGAAAGCTTTTTGTTCCAGGAAAAAAAACAAAGGCATTCAGGTAAATGGCAGTCGTCATCTGAGCCAAGGTGTCTGTTAGTAAGAACTAGGCTTCTGGGCTTTCCATGCCTCCCTCCAATCCAGCAGCAAGCTGCTTGTCACGTCCTGTGTTGAGAGTTAAGATGAAATGCTACAGCAAGATTGCTAAGTGATCCCTGACCACAAACAGCTGTTTCTTAGAGGAATAGAAGGGGGAGAAAAGATGTTAAGGGAGAGAAAGCACACGAAGAGACGGTGTTTATAATCCCTTACATAGGGCTTCACGACTAAGGAAGGGCTTCCGCAAGAAGGTGTGAGGGAGGGAGGAGGCTGGACAGGGAAGGTGAAGAAGCTGGGCAGGGGTGTGCTTTCAGAAGTGCTGGCCCCAGGGAGCTCTAGAGGGTCAACGGGATGGAATCACTGGCTGAGGGTTTCTGCTCTCGCACCAGGGAAGGGAAGAGGAAGCCCGCAATCGCTTCTGGCTCTTGGTAACACAAAGCAGCTCCCCGAGCCTGCGGTTGTCCTTAGGATGAGCAAGTCACCTATGCACGTAGTTAGGCGCAAAACACACAGAAACGGTTCGACGGATCTGAGGGATTCCGAACAGTCTCTGTGTGCCGTCCTTTGACCTTATTGACATGTCTCTGGAGATGGCATCAAACATTTGCATTTGAGTCGGTAGTGGAGGTGGTCTCATGAAGCTCAGCCAGATGACCCCTCTAGTCCCAGAACGATGAAACCTAGGACTACCAAGATGATCCAGCCACCGTGCTCTGCGGATGCAGGACGTTCTGTGACCCTGCCAAGGATTAAAGGGGCAATCTTAAACGCTCTTGTCATATCTTTTACTCCCAAACTTTTTTTTTAACTTAAACTTTTTTTTTTGAGAAAATCATAGATTCATATGCAATTGAAACATATAATACACGGAGATCTCCTATAAGCTTTAGCTTCCACCAATGGTAACACCTCACAAAACTGCAGTATAATAAGCCAAGATATCTATATTCTAACAGCCAAGATTCAAAATAATTCCTTCACACAAGGACCCCTCCTGTTGCCCTTTTCCAATTGTACCCTTTTCCCTCTCTCCTACTGACTCCACTTCTATCATTTTATAAAAACACTTCAAGAAGGTTATAAAAATGTAATTCCATGGTATTTAACTTTGAGGAATTAGCTTATTTTTCTTCCGCATAAATTTCTGAAGATCATCTAAGCGATTGTGTGTACCAGTATCTCATTCCTTTCCACTGCTGAATAGTATTCCATGGTGTGGAGGTACCATAATTGGTGTAACATACATCTGGAACCTTTCCAGTTTTAGGTCATTAAAAACAAAGCAGCTAGGAATATTTCTGTACAAGTATTTGTGGGACGGTAAGTTTTTATTTCTGTGTAACCAATGTCCTGGAATACAATTTATTGGGTTGAATATAAGTTCCATGTTTAAATTTCTCATAAACTACCAAACTGCTTTCCAGAGTGACTGCACCATTTCACATTCTCACCAGGAAGGTACGTGTGATCTAATTTCTTCTTGTCCTGACCAACATTTAGTGTTGTCTTTATTCTTCATTTACTCATTGTTATGTGTGCAGTAATATCTCACTGAGATCTTAATTTGCATTCCCTACTAGGGAAGGCACATCTGGAAGTTCTCTGTTCAGGTACTGCTAAAGCCTGGCTTTTGAGACTTTGAGCACAACCTGCCAGCGTATGAGATGAGCACAGCTGAAATGAGGCAGCTTCACATGCTTGTTGTCAGCTCTATATCTTCAGTGAAATGTCTATCCATTTCTTGGCTCATCTTCTAATTAGAATGTTTACTGTTGACTTTTAAGAGTTAATAAATAAAAATTCTAGACATGTGATTTGCAAATATTTCCTCCCAGCCCATAGCTTGTCCTTCATCCTAACAGAGCTTTCACAGAGCAAAAATGTATACTTTTGATGAAGTGTAACATACCAGTTTTCCCTTTAATGGATCCTGTCTAAGGACTCTTATATCCTGAAGAGTTTCCTCTCTGCTTTTCTTTCCTAAAAGTTAACATGGTGTTACATTTAAATTCATAATGCATTTGAGTTAATATTTATATGAGGGGTGAGGCTCCTTCTTATGCCTGCCTATGCACCAGTGCTCCAGCATCACTTGCGTAAAGGCTGTCCTCCGTCCATTGAGTGCAATGCCACTTAGCCTCCTCTCTGCGGAGTCCCCAGGGCTGCTGAAGCCCGCTCTGTAGGCCACAGCTCCTAAAAGGCAGCCCTTTCACACAACTCTCTCTCCAGATTCTGTCACTTCTGCTCCCCTTACTCCTCCACTGGCTAAAGGGCACGGCCTCCTCCCTTGTGCTTTCCCCATACTCTGCCCAGACCTTTGTAAAGAGTTCCTTTATGAACCTCTTCTCCAGTTACCCAATTCAAACGAGCCACCTGTTTCCTATCAGGACCCTGACCCATTCTACAAAGGATCAATTTCCCAAACATCAGACATATTGTGTCAACTGTCATAAAACCATAATCATTTATTTTTTTGAAAAGTTGGTTTACAGATAGTTATATGCAAATGATTTCTACTTGAAGACAGATGAAGATAAGAATGTGACATTAAAATAGCATGCAATCAAACTTCTTTTGTTGTTTCCGTTTCTTTTTAACTGTGCCTGTGGCTGTAGGTGTCGTATTTGCTCATCCAACTACTCACACCACGGCCGTCAAATTTTCTGACCATTCCTGCTGTCACTTTAAGAGCCTTCTGTTCAACTGCTAAAGCCTGGCTTTTGAGACTTTGAGCACAACCTGCCAGCGTATGAGATGAGCACAGCTGAAATGAGGCAGCTTCACATGCTTGTTGTCAGCTCTATATCTTCAGTGAAATGTCTATCCATTTCTTGGCTCATCTTCTAATTAGAATGTTTACTGTTGACTTTTAAGAGTTAATAAATAAAAATTCTAGACATGTGATTTGCAAATATTTCCTCCCAGCCCATAGCTTGTCCTTCATCCTAACAGAGCTTTCACAGAGCAAAAATGTATACTTTTGATGAAGTGTAACATACCAGTTTTCCCTTTAATGGATCCTGTCTAAGGACTCTTATATCCTGAAGAGTTTCCTCTCTGCTTTTCTTTCCTAAAAGTTAACATGGTGTTACATTTAAATTCATAATGCATTTGAGTTAATATTTATATGAGGGGTGAGGCTCCTTCTTATGCCTGCCTATGCACCAGTGCTCCAGCATCACTTGCGTAAAGGCTGTCCTCCGTCCATTGAGTGCAATGCCACTTAGCCTCCTCTCTGCGGAGTCCCCAGGGCTGCTGAAGCCCGCTCTGTAGGCCACAGCTCCTAAAAGGCAGCCCTTTCACACAACTCTCTCTCCAGATTCTGTCACTTCTGCTCCCCTTACTCCTCCACTGGCTAAAGGGCACGGCCTCCTCCCTTGTGCTTTCCCCATACTCTGCCCAGACCTTTGTAAAGAGTTCCTTTATGAACCTCTTCTCCAGTTACCCAATTCAAACGAGCCACCTGTTTCCTATCAGGACCCTGACCCATTCTACAAAGGATCAATTTCCCAAACATCAGACATATTGTGTCAACTGTCATAAAACCATAATCATTTATTTTTTTGAAAAGTTGGTTTACAGATAGTTATATGCAAATGATTTCTACTTGAAGACAGATGAAGATAAGAATGTGACATTAAAATAGCATGCAATCAAACTTCTTTTGTTGTTTCCGTTTCTTTTTAACTGTGCCTGTGGCTGTAGGTGTCGTATTTGCTCATCCAACTACTCACACCACGGCCGTCAAATGCTGACCATCTGTGTGTGCTGTTCACACCAGTCATTCCCTCTGCGCCTGTTTGCATCAAGGACTCTTTTCCGCCACCCAGTCAGTTATCACTCTGCTCAGTTAGAATTACACCCACGCTGATCCCCTTTACAAGAATAAATAAGCAAGAATTCTGGTGTATGTAAAATTGAGGACAAATACATTACTTCCTAGTTGTACAAAAGAAAACAAACCTATCTAAGAAGCCAATGGCAGTAGAAGTAAAATAAAAGCATGAACCTTCACATAAAAATATTAAGAGTTCTGGGTGCTTGATTTCTGATCATTTCTATCCAAAAGAGGTTTCTCATATTTTATTTAAAACTTAGCAGATACTTGGCAATTGCAGAGTTATCTACATAGCCAAAGTGAAGTGTAATTAAGGCAATTGTGCAGATAACTCAAGACAAAATTTACTCTAAAGTAATGGCTGTATCTCTATATGCCAAGCAGTTTCCTGCTGCTCAAAATAACCAAATCTTCTACCACCACTATTTAATATTTTTCCAAAGTTTCAATGTTTTTACTTGAAAGGCTGTAGACCTCTGCTATCTGAATGATGATCTCCATGAGCATAGGCAGACTAAAGGAAAAAACTGTTTTCCACATTAGCTATACAGACTGGTCATCAACACTGACCCCTAATAAAAGGAAATTTTGCTTTAATAAACTCATATTATGTTAGGGCTGAAATGCACCTCTGAATTCACCTCGTCCAGCTTCCTCATTTGAAAGATAAGAAAACTGGAGTCCAGACGGATTCAGCAACTTGCTCAAGGTCACACTGAGACCCAATGCAGTGCTTACCCTACACAACGCTTCATTACCTTCTCAGTGGACCAAGTGTGCCTGCCTGTGGCAAACCTTTCCAGTTGTTCCATTCAGTGTTTTCCCCCAGTATATTTTGTCTGGTCCTATCTAGAAAAGGTGCTAAGATGGAGAGATATTCCATGTTCCTGGGTCGGAAGAATCAATACTGTGAAAATGACCATACTACCAAATATCATTTACAGATTCAATGCAATACCTATTCAACTACCATTGACATTTTTCACAGAACTAGACCAAAGAATAACACAGTTCATATGGAAACACAAAAGACCTCGAATAGCCAAAGAAATCCTGAGAAAGAAAAACAGAGCTGGAGGAATCAGCCTCCCTAACTTCAGACTCTACTACAAAGCAACAGTCATCAAGACAGGATGGTACTGGCACAAAAACAGAACTATAGACCAATGGAACAAGATCGAGAACCCAGAGATAAACCCACGCACCTATGGGTACCTTATTTTTGACAAAGGAGGCAAACATATAAAATGGGACAAAGACAGCCTCTTCAACAAGTGGTGCTGGGAAAATTGGACAGCTACATGCAAAAAAATGAAGTTGGAACATTCCCTGACACCATGCACGAAGATCAACTCAAAATGGATTAAAGACCTAGATGTAAGAGCAGAAACCATCAAACTCTTAGAGGAGAATATAGGCAAAACCCTCAAGGCCATCAATCAAAGCAAGATCTTCTCTGACCCACCAACTAAAATAGCAGAACTGAAAAGAAAAATGAACATGTGGGACCCCATGAAACTTAAAAGATTTTGTATAGCAAAAGAAATTACAAAAAAGCTCAACAGACACCCCACAGAGTGGGAGAAAATCACAGCAAATGAAACAACAGACAAAGAATTAATCTCCAAAATCTACAAGCAACTCAGAAAAGGTGCTAAGGATACAAAAGGGACTATGATTCAGTCACCGCCAATCAAAGGGATATTTCCCCATACTTTGAAATAAAGTCAGTACTTTCAAAAAGAACAAAACCAATGTGAAGACTCACATTGAAGAATACGGATTTGCCATTTTTCAAATCCGTGCACTCATGAGTTCTTTTGGGGGTGAGGGGACAATGAGGGAGAGAGGGAAGGAGGGAGAAATATAATGAAACCAGAAATGACTGATAGATTTGGCTTTCTTAGCTTGTCATACGTTGCATACAAACAGTCCGAAGAGCAAACAATGAGAATTACTAGGTCAAAGAACTTGGCCTCTAACCTTTTAACCAGCAAATGGCACAGGCCAATGAAACCGGCCAGTGCTTTCAGTGGCCTTTCATTTGATTCCACTGGCACAGACGCAGTCCAAATTCAATGTCGAATTTATTCTAACATTGCCGTGAAAGTGCTGCTCAACAGGAAATAAAGTCAATAACTATCTGGCAAATGGCTTCTTATTTTTATAACGAGGAAAATCTTTTTTGGCAAACAGTTCTATAGTTATAGAATATGAAGACATTTAGAACTAACTTCCCCAATATGAAAATGCCCCCAAATTATCAAGTTGAAAGGCACATACTACTGCCCCAGCAGTTCGTTCAAGTTGTCTTTAGAATGTACAATTTTAATTGTGCTTTTAGCTTGTCATCAACACAATATGGCCTTAAAAAGTGACGTCCGTGCATATGTATAATTTCTTTTCAGATGAATACATCCTCTTCCCCTTCTCTGGTTTTTTCACCTTCTGAAGATCAATTTTTGTTAGTTCTTGGTTTTGTAAAGGACCCAGTCCATGGTGGTTTCAGACAGATACACTTCACAGTCGGTGCTCTAATTTACATAGAAACCAAATGTGAATTATCTTTGTGTCCTAACACAAAATGGGGCTTTTCTGAAATATCAGTGTGATGGTACTTCCAAATGGTCATTTGTTGGAATGCAGAAGTCCTGGATTATTATCTTTTCTCACTGGTTGTTTAAGGCTTACTTCACTTCCAGAAGAGATGATCGGCAAACTGTTATCCATATGGTATCTGATAAGGTGGCCAACGTTATCAAACACATGATCCTTGGTCCTCACCTTGAAAAGGAAATGCAAAATGATTTAGGGTATATCGTAACTGTTCTTCTGAAAGGGAACAACTATCACAGGGTAAAAACCAGCATATCCTTGAATGAGACAATTGGCTGAATAAGGAAAAGTAAAGGTATTTTTCAATTCTGTATCCCTTAGTAAACAATTTTATCACTCCCAATTACCTTTTTAAAGCAACTGTCATTCCCAGTTAGGAAAATGGAAAGCACTTCTCACCTAATCCAAATTTGCAGCCAGCCTCTCTGCCATGTTCCTCTCTGATACATTCTATCGTGTCCCTATTCCTGTATCCATGTGTCCCACAAAAGTACGACCATCTCTGCTGTGTTTTGGTTCATCTGCATGGAGTATCTTTAACCCAACCTTTCACGTTCAGCCTATAGGTGTCCTTAAACCTAAACCAAGTCTCTTATAGACAGCATACCATATAGTTGGATCTCGTCTATTCAGCTATCCATCCAGGTATTCTGTGTCTTTTGTTTGGGAAGTCTGGTCCATTTATGTTTAAAGTAACTGCTTATAGAGAAAGACTTACCATTTTGTTCTGGTTCTTTTCTGTCTACAGGTACCCTCGGCCCTAGCCATACCACTTGTATTTAATACTCGTCTACTGCTCTGTGTGCTCCTGGATTCCTTCCCCATCCTCCAAACGCCCACCTTTAAAATGCTGGCCCTCTTTCAGGGTTCACCGTATATGTCCGCCCCTGCAAAAAGCCTTTTCGTCTGCCTCACCCAGAGTGCCCCCTCTGTCCTGGAACACCACAATGCTTTGGCTGAACTGTTCTTGTGCTCTCCCTCCTTCAGGTCATCCTTAACTATTTCAGCATCTGTTTTATGAGACTGTAAGCACCCTGAGAGTAAAGACTCCGTATATGATACAGAGTAACAGTTGACGGTGAATCTCTGTACATCCACGTACGAGGTATTCACTGAATTCACTGCACTGCATCGAGAAGGCCGGAAGAGGCTGCCCTTTGAGTGGCTCCCCCTCAAACTCCTCCACTATTTATCACTTCCTGCTCCAGTGGGAGGGGTCAAGCAAGAGTAAGCCCTTAACCTTAACCACTCTTCAGTATCAGGTTTAGACCTGTACGTAGTGACTGTAATCCCCAGACGGTGAGCGTGCCAGTGCGCTCCATGATACCTTGCCTTCCGTGTCCACCGGGAGCAGAGGTTTTGCCTGGCCTCTGCAGCCCACTCAGCACATACTGATTCTCCAAAATGCACTGGACCATCCCTCAGACGGTGAGCAGCTGGATCTTTAAAGCAACTGTCATTCCCAGTTAGGAAAATGGAAAGCACTTCTCACCTAATCCAAATTTGCAGCCAGCCTCTCTGCCATGTTCCTCTCTGATACATTCTATCGTGTCCCTATTCCTGTATCCATGTGTCCCACAAAAGTACGACCATCTCTGCTGTGTTTTGGTTCATCTGCATGGAGTATCTTTAACCCAACCTTTCACGTTCAGCCTATAGGTGTCCTTAAACCTAAACCAAGTCTCTTATAGACAGCATACCATATAGTTGGATCTCGTCTATTCAGCTATCCATCCAGGTATTCTGTGTCTTTTGTTTGGGAAGTCTGGTCCATTTATGTTTAAAGTAACTGCTTATAGAGAAAGACTTACCATTTTGTTCTGGTTCTTTTCTGTCTACAGGTACCCTCGGCCCTAGCCATACCACTTGTATTTAATACTCGTCTACTGCTCTGTGTGCTCCTGGATTCCTTCCCCATCCTCCAAACGCCCACCTTTAAAATGCTGGCCCTCTTTCAGGGTTCACCGTATATGTCCGCCCCTGCAAAAAGCCTTTTCGTCTGCCTCACCCAGAGTGCCCCCTCTGTCCTGGAACACCACAATGCTTTGGCTGAACTGTTCTTGTGCTCTCCCTCCTTCAGGTCATCCTTAACTATTTCAGCATCTGTTTTATGAGACTGTAAGCACCCTGAGAGTAAAGACTCCGTATATGATACAGAGTAACAGTTGACGGTGAATCTCTGTACATCCACGTACGAGGTATTCACTGAATTCACTGCACTGCATCGAGAAGGCCGGAAGAGGCTGCCCTTTGAGTGGCTCCCCCTCAAACTCCTCCACTATTTATCACTTCCTGCTCCAGTGGGAGGGGTCAAGCAAGAGTAAGCCCTTAACCTTAACCACTCTTCAGTATCAGGTTTAGACCTGTACTCAGTGACTGGAATCCCCAGACGGTGAGCGTGTCAGTGGGCTCCATGATACCTTGCCTTCAGGGTCCACCAGGAGCAGATGTTTTGCCTGGCCTCCCTGCAGCCCACTCAGCACATACTGGCCAGGAGACGTCGCACTCTCTCGAACCAAAAAGTCGCCATCCTTGACCAAGAGGCTCTCTGCCGCCTTCCTGCTCAGCTTGCCGTGGTAGCAGTCTTCATGCCGCAGCTGCTGCTTAATGTGTGGCAAAGGGCGGGAGCTGGCAGGCTGGGCCGTGGCTCCTGGCTGAACAGTCTCTGGTGCCTCTGGAGTTAAAACACAGAGAGAGGCCACCAAGTTACCTCCGCAGCCTTGCCTGCCTGCATCAGCTATAGCCGGAGGCCCTAATCTGCGCCAGGTACTTTCTAACTAGTGCTGTTTCTACAACACATGGGGCTTCTGTTTCCAGAACATCAAGGGGCTCTAATTTAAAGATCGATGCAAACATTGCCTTTGGCTTCTGTTACCAGAAAAGGCTTGCCCAGGTGCAGGAGGTTTCCTTTCAAACGAGGAATGGAACAGATGCGTGAGAACTGCTTTCACAGGTGCAGAGAGAGGCTCTTTATGTCTCAAGGGTTGTATGTTGAGAAAGAGGTCTATGCTGTACCTGGATTACAGAGAACTTCTGAAACATTCCCAAATGCTTTCGAAAATGCCTACAGTGGGCGGGGCTATGCTCACTTTTAGCACTTAGCTTTTTTAACCCCAAATACCCATGTGTTTCTGAGATGTTTCTGTCCAGAAACTTTAAAACTATGCTAAAGCTCGCAGCATTCCTATTAAATAACCACTCTGTTTTTGTAATTCACCTACCTGGATGAAGCAGAAATGATCAAGCAGAAGGCAAAACGTCAGGGAGGTATGGCCTGAGGCTAGTCCCCGCGGCTCTACAGAATAAATGATGTTATCCAAAGCTGGGAGAGCGTTTCTAGTAGTTCCCATTTATTGAGCATGATAGTACGTCATGCCTGACCCGGAAGAGGCTGCCCTTTGAGTGGCTCCCCCTCAAACTCCTCCACTATTTATCACTTCCTGCTCCAGTGGGAGGGGTCAAGCAAGAGTAAGCCCTTAACCTTAACCACTCTTCAGTATCAGGTTTAGACCTGTACTCAGTGACTGGAATCCCCAGACGGTGAGCGTGTCAGTGGGCTCCATGATACCTTGCCTTCAGGGTCCACCAGGAGCAGATGTTTTGCCTGGCCTCCCTGCAGCCCACTCAGCACATACTGGCCAGGAGACGTCGCACTCTCTCGAACCAAAAAGTCGCCATCCTTGACCAAGAGGCTCTCTGCCGCCTTCCTGCTCAGCTTGCCGTGGTAGCAGTCTTCATGCCGCAGCTGCTGCTTAATGTGTGGCAAAGGGCGGAGCTGGCAGGCTGGGCCGTGGCTCCTGGCTGAACAGTCTCTGGTGCCTCTGGAGTTAAAACACAGAGAGAGGCCACCAAGTTACCTCCGCAGCCTTGCCTGCCTGCATCAGCTATAGCCGGAGGCCCTAATCTGCGCCAGGTACTTTCTAACTAGTGCTGTTTCTACAACACATGGGGCTTCTGTTTCCAGAACATCAAGGGGCTCTAATTTAAAGATCGATGCAAACATTGCCTTTGGCTTCTGTTACCAGAAAAGGCTTGCCCAGGTGCAGGAGGTTTCCTTTCAAACGAGGAATGGAACAGATGCGTGAGAACTGCTTTCACAGGTGCAGAGAGAGGCTCTTTATGTCTCAAGGGTTGTATGTTGAGAAAGAGGTCTATGCTGTACCTGGATTACAGAGAACTTCTGAAACATTCCCAAATGCTTTCGAAAATGCCTACAGTGGGCGGGGCTATGCTCACTTTTAGCACTTAGCTTTTTTTTTTAACCCCAAATACCCATGTGTTTCTGAGATGTTTCTGTCCAGAAACTTTAAAACTATGCTAAAGCTCGCAGCATTCCTATTAAATAACCACTCTGTTTTTGTAATTCACCTACCTGGATGAAGCAGAAATGATCAAGCAGAAGGCAAAACGTCAGGGAGGTATGGCCTGAGGCTAGTCCCCGCGGCTCTACAGAATAAATGATGTTATCCAAAGCTGAGAGCACTGGGGAAGAGAGCCCTCTATAGCATTATTGGTACTCATGGTAATAATTACTAGTAGTTCCCATTTATTGAGCATGATAGGTACTGCTCAATGCCTGATCTATATTATCTTGTTCAACTCTCAAAATTAGACAGGAAGGACCCGGATCTTTAAAAAGGTTAAATGACTGACCCAAAGCCACACTGCTAATACACTGTGGGTTTGGGATTTGAAATGAAAACGATCATCAGAGCCCAGGTTCTTTGTTTTATTTTCTTTTTCTTTCACAGAGTTTTGTTGTTCACAGCTCTATATAATCCCAAATTTGTCACAGGCGTATCTGCGGTCCCTCCCACTCCCCTCCCAGCCCGCCCCTCCAGGCTGCTGCCCAGCCCCCAGGTAAGATCCCTTAGTCCCACAGGGCATTCACGAGGGTTAGCTCTTGTGCATACGATAATGCAGGTTTCCATGTTACTTTTTCCAGACTTCTCACTCATGCTTCCCTCCCCTCAATGTCCACAGATCTGTTCTCTATGTCAGTTTCTCCATTGCTGTTCTGCGTGTGTATTTAATGGTGCTATCTTGCTAGATTCCATATATATGTCTTAATATACTGTACTTGTCCTTCTCTTTTTGACTTACTTCACTTTTTATAATAGGTTCTAGATCCATCCACCTCATTAGGACTGATTCTTGCGCATTTCTGTTCATGGCTGAGAAATATTCCATTGTACATATGTACCAGAGCTTCTTTATCCATTCATTCGTCGATGAGTATCTAGGTTGCTTCCATGTTCTAGCTATTGTATAGAGAGCTGCAGTGAACAGTGGGGTATAGGTGTCTCTTTCAATTTTTATTTCATCAGTATATAAGCCTAATAGTGGGATTCCTGGGTCGTATGGCGCTTCTACTTTTAGTTTTTTAAGGAATCTCCATACTGTCCTCCATAGCAGCTGTATCAATTTACATTCCCACCAGCAATGCAAGAGTGTTCCCTTTTCTCCGCACCCTCTCCAGCATTTATTATCTATATATTTTTTGATGATGGCCATTCTGACAGGTGTGAGGTGATATCTCATTGTAGTTTTGATTTGCATTTCTCTAATAATAAGCGAGGTTGAGCATCGGTTCATGTGGTTTTTGGCCATCTGTATGTCCTCTTTGGAGAGGTGTCTTTTCAGGTGTTTTTCCCATGTTTTGGTTGGGTTGTTTGCTTGAGGTGTCTCAGTTGCTTGTATATTTTGGAAATTAATTCTTTGTCAGTTGTTCATTTGCTATGATTTACTCCCATTCTGTGGGTTGTCTGTTCAGCTTTTTCGTAGTTTCTTTTGCTGTACAAAAGCTTTTTAAGTTTCATTAGGTCCCACATGTTTATTTTTGTTTTTATTTCCATTTTTCTAGAGGGTGGGTCATAGAAGATTGATTTACATCATCGTGTGTTTTGCCTATATTCTCCTCTTAAGAGTTTAATGGTTTCTGTTCTTACATTTAGGTCTTTAATCCATTTTGAGTTTACCTTTGCGTATGGTGTTAGGGAATGTTCCAACTTCATTTCTTTGCATGTAGCTACCCAAGCAGTTTGTCCTCCAGTTTAGTTTCATTTAGTTTCCTTTAGTCCTCAGTTACCTATCACCAGATATGGTTTAGGCTTGTCAAAAACTAAGTTGGAGCTTTTTTTCTCTAAATATGGAAACAATTCTATTCAGCAAGAAGCCAAACTTGTTCTATGGTTTGTCAACCATAGAACTTGCTTGCTGACCACTCCTACTTCCTGCCTGAGGCGGGCCCACAGCCGCTGCAGGTTTACTGAGTGCTGTGGGGCCCCTGCCCAGGCATGGCAACAGCAGGACAGATGCTTCTGCGAGGACCTCAGGGATGCCTTGCTCCAGGGAGCCCACCCCATCAGCAGACGGCGTGCCACAGGTAACAAAGTACCCTGCAAGACCTCACTGCTGGGACCCAGGTTCTATCCCTGGCCAGAGAACCAGGATCCCAAGAGCCCAGGTTCTTAAGCACCATGCTCTAAGACCCTCGGCTTTGATAAGAAAATCTTTGAATTTTCAAAACTGGTCTAGCCGCTGGACATCAGTACAACCCACAGAGGTCCCTGAGCACACAGCAAGGCCAATCAGGATGACACACAGAGTTTCTAGAAGTAATAATACAAAAGTCTTAGGTCTGAATCCAGATAAAAGTTGTACGTTTGTTTAGTATTTATTTTTTGGCCAGGCCACATGGCATGTAGGAGCTTAGTTTCTGGACCACCATCAAACATGTGTCCCCTGCAGTGGAATGGCAGAGTTCCAACTATGGGACTCCCAGGAGATTCCCAAATGTTTTATGTTTAATGTGGTAAATTTACTAGGAACACAACCGCAGAAATCACACTTGGTCTTCGTAAGTACAAAGGATCTTCTGCATAGAAGCCAGCTTTCTCTACAAATGCAAAGGAGTGTTTACATGTCCTTATGCAAAGGTCTCACAAGTGAGAAACCCCCTTGACTTTAAGTTTTACAATTTACACAAGACAAGTGTCCTACAGACATAATCCAGTCTCCTGTTAATACATTATAATTTTTTCCCTGTTTAAGAAAGCCTTTATACATATCACAATTTCAATGCCATGTTCACGAATATATCTTTTTGAAAATGCCTTTAGTCCATATCTGAAGGCTAAAGATAGTCTCCTCTGCAAACAGTCAGGCTCTATCTATTGTTAGCAGAAAAAAGGCTGAAGGGGAATGTGTCTAGATTTGATGCATACTATTTGTAGGGGACCTCAATGTTGCATAACAGAGAACTTCTGATGAGCAGCTGTGTGTTTACTTGTACAGGCGAGAGAGAAAGCATTGTGTGAGTGTGAGGGAGACGCACACACAGTGGGTACAGGCACACACATCTTAGTGCATGATGGCTTTCAGTTCATTCTGAGATTGTGGAGTGCTCTCAGGCAAGGACAAAACAAAAGAAAAACAGACATTATATCATCCTGAGAAGAGCCACTACATCATGGGTCAGACTGAGGATATGGACATTATTTTCCAAACAGTTTCACAAATTATCACAATTTCAATCATTCAGACATTTGTTGAAAATATAACTTCTCTAAAAGTTATAAAGAAAAAGGATACATTACAAGTGGTACCACACAAACACAAAGGATCATAAGAGATAACTCTAAACAATTACATACCAACAAATTGGATAAACTAGAAAAAACGGATAGATTCCTAAAAACATACAACCTATCAAGACAGGAAGAGGCAGAAAATCTGGACAGAGGATTGAACAACTAATCAAAAACCATCCAACAAGAAAGTCCACAACCAGATGGCTTCACTAGTGAATTCTACCAAACATTTAAAGAGTAATTAATGTCAGTTCTTCTCAATCCCATCCAAAAAACAGGAGGGAACATTTCCAAACTCATTTGGCAAGGCCTTCACCTAATACCAAAACCAAACAAGGATACCACAAGAACAGAAAATTACAGGCCACTATCACTGATGAATATAGATATTAGAATCCTCAACAAAATATTAACAAGCCAAATTCAAAAATACATTAAAAGGATCAAATGGGATTTATTTCAGGTGTTAAAAGATAGTTCAACATCCACAAATCAATGTGATATACCACACTAACAAAATGAAAGATAGTTTTATGATCTTATGATCATATAGTTTTATGATCACTTCAACAGATGCTGAAAAGGCATTTGACAAAACTTAACAACCATTCATGATAAACTCAACAAAGTCAGTATAGAGGCAATGCACCTCAACATAGTAAAGGCAATATATGATAAGCCCATAGCTAACATCATACTCAATGGTAAAAAGTTGAAAGCTTTTCCTCAAAGATCAGGTACAGGGAAGCCCATTCTCACTACTTTTGCTCAACATACTGGGCATTGTAACTAGAGCAGTAAGACAAGAAAAAAAATTTAAAAAACATCCAAATCAAAAAGGAAGAAGTAAAACTGTCTTATTTGCAGGAGACATTATATATACAGAACCCCCTAAAAACTCCAACAGAAATAAAAATACTGGATTAAACAAATTCAGTAAAATTGCAAAATACAAGTTATACACAAAATTAGTTGCATTTCTATACACTAATAAACTATATAAAGAAATTAGGAAAACAATCCCATTTACAATAATGTCTAGAGGAAAATGATACTTAAGGATTAACTTAGCCAAGGACGTAAAAGATCTGTACATCGAAAGCTATGACACTGATGAAAGAAACTGAAAAAGACACAAACAAATGGAAAGAAATTCTGTGCTCATGAATTAGAAGAATCAATATTTTAAAAATGTCCATACTACTCAAAGCAATCTACAAATTCAACACAATCCTTAACAAAATTTCAATGGATTTTTCACACAAGAAAAACAGACAATCCTAAAATTTGGGACCACAAAAGATCTCAGATAGCCAAGGCAAGCTTGAGAACGATGGATGAAGCTGAAGTCATCCATCATGTGTCCTGATTTCAAACTGTATTGCAAAGCTATAGTAATCAAAACAGTATGGTATTGGCATAAAAACAGACACATAGATCAATGGAACAAAACAGAGAGACAAGAAATAAATCTATACATATAGGGTCAATTAATTTACAACAAAAGAGCCAAGAACAGATAACGAGGACAGGATAGCTTCCTCAATAAATGCTGCTGGGAAAACTGGACAACCACATGTAAAAGAATGAAACTGGATGCCTATCTTGCACCATACACAAAAATCAACTTAAAATGGATTAAAGAATTTTGTACCTAGTTTTATGTTCCTGGATATGTTCCAGTGTCTCCTAGTGCATAGTTTACAGGAACTTGAATATAATCCATATCCTACTATTGTATGAAAAGTGTATAAATTATGTTGAATTGGTTCCTGGTGCTTTTCAGGTCTACCATATCCTTATACTTTTTGTATATTCATTCTATTAAATTTTTGAGAGTTTGATATTGGAGCTCCAACTAAAAACTTATTTACTTAAAAAACTGTAATATATAGTGGAACCATATGAAACTTTATTCTGTATTTTCCAAGACTCCGGTAAATGTGTTATCATAATTTCATAACTTAAAAAGTGAAAAAGAAAGAAAAAAAAGGATTTGAGCATAAGACCTAAGACCATAAAACCCCTAGAAGAAAACAAGGGGTAAGCTCCTTGACATCAATCTTGGCAATGCTTTTTGGATTTGACACTAAAAATAAAGGCAAGAAAAGCAAAAAGAACCAAGTGGAACTACTTCAGACCAAAAGTATGCACAGTAAAAAAACCATCAAAGAAAAGGCAACCCACAGAATGGAAAAATATTTGCAAGTCATTTATCTGATAAAGAGTTAATATCCAAAATATATAAAGAATACATATAACTCAATTTCAAAAAATTAAAAATCTTAATAAATTTTAAAATGTACAGAGAAACTGAATAGACATCTTTCCAAAGAAAACACACAAATGACCAAACATGTACATGAAAAGATGCTCAACATTACTAATAATTAAGAGTATGCAAATCAAAACCACAATGAAATATCACCTCACACTGGTTGGAATGGCTATTACCAAAAAGACAAGAGATATTAAATGTTGATGAGGAAAGAGAACCCTTGTATACTGTTGGTGAGAATGAATGTAAACTGGTACAGCCATATGGAAAACAGTACAAAGGTTCTTCAAGAAAATCTTTTTTTTTTTAATATTTATTTATTTATTTACTTTGGGGGGGTGGGGTGGGGAGGGAGAGGAGCAGGTGGGCTACTTCTATTGGTCTTTCATTTGTCTAGTTTCATCCATCTTTGTTCTCTGACCTGTGTGGGCCTCCCATCACGGTGGCCTCTGTTGTCGCAGAGCACCAGCTCTGGGCTCATGCGCTCCAGAGCTCTGTCTCAGTCATTGGACACATGGGTCCAGCCGCTCTACGGCACGTGGGGTCTTCCCAGGCCAGGGATCGAACCAGCGCCCCTTGCACTGCAAGGCAGTGTCCTTACCCACTGGACAACCAGGGAAGCCCAAGAAAATCTTTTTAAATTGCCGTATGATCCAGCAATTCTACTTCTTGGAATATATCTGAAGGAAATAAAATCACTATCTCAACAAGGTATCTACATTCCTATGTGCATTGTAGCATTATTTATGATAGCTAATTCATGGAAATAATCTAATAATAAGTATTCCACTGGTAAATGAAATAAATACACAATGGAATATTATTCAGCCATAAAAAAGAAGCAAGTCTAGCCAAGTGTAACAAGGACAGTCGTTGAAGGCATTATGCTAAAAGAAGTAAGACAGAGAAAGGCACTATGGATTTCACTTATATGTAGAATCCCCCAAAAAAGAACTCATAGAAACAGAAAATGGACTGATGATTGCCAGAAGCAGAGTGAGGGAGAGGGGAAAAGGTAAAGGTATAATCTTCCAGTTACAAGATAGATAAATTTGGGGGGGGTGTAATGTACATCATGGCAAACTAGAGGTAACAATATTGTACGGCATATTAGAAAGTTGCTTGAGAGTAGATCTTCAAAGTTCTCATACAAATAACTCAATTTCAAAAAATTAAAAATCTTAATAAATTTTAAAATGTACAGAGAAACTGAATAGACATCTTTCCAAAGAAAACACACAAATGACCAAACATGTACATGAAAAGATGCTCAACATTACTAATAATTAAGAGTATGCAAATCAAAACCACAATGAAATATCACCTCACACTGGTTGGAATGGCTATTACCAAAAAGACAAGAGATATTAAATGTTGATGAGGAAAGAGAACCCTTGTATACTGTTGGTGAGAATGAATGTAAACTGGTACAGCCATATGGAAAACAGTACAAAGGTTCTTCAAGAAAATCTTTTTTTTTTTAATATTTATTTATTTATTTACTTTGGGGGGGGGGGGTGGGGAGGGAGAGGAGCAGGTGGGCTACTTCTATTGGTCTTTCATTTGTCTATTTTCATCCATCTTTGTTCTCTGGCCCGTGTGGGCCTCCCATCGCAGTGGCCTCTGTTGTCGCAGAGCACTGGCTCTGGGCACATGCGCTCCAGAGCTCCGGCTCGGTCATCGGACACATCGGTCCAGCCCCTCTGCAACGCGTGGGGTCTTCCCAGGCCAGGGATCGAACCGGACCTCCTTGCACTGCAAGGCAGTGTCCTTACCCACTGGACAACCAGGGAAGCCCAAGAAAATCTTTTTAAATTGCCGTATGATCCAGCAATTCTACTTCTTGGAATATATCTGAAGGAAATAAAATCACTATCTCAACAAGGTATCTACATTCCTATGTGCATTGTAGCATTATTTATGATAGCTAATTCATGGAAATAATCTAATAATAAGTATTCCACTGGTAAATGAAATAAATACACAATGGAATATTATTCAGCCATAAAAAAGAAGCAAGTCTAGCCAAGTGTAACAAGGACAGTCGTTGAAGGCATTATGCTAAAAGAAGTAAGACAGAGAAAGGCACTATGGATTTCACTTATATGTAGAATCCCCCAAAAAAGAACTCATAGAAACAGAAAATGGACTGATGATTGCCAGAAGCAGAGTGAGGGAGAGGGGAAAAGGTAAAAAGGTATAATCTTCCAGTTACAAGATAGATAAATTTGGGGGGGGTGTAATGTACATCATGGCAAACTAGAGGTAACAATATTGTACGGCATATTAGAAAGTTGCTTGAGAGTAGATCTTCAAAGTTCTCGCCACAAAGAAAAAAAATTCTAACTATGGGAAGTGATGGATGTTAACTAAACTTATCATGGTAATCATTCTGCAATATATACACATCAAATCATTATGTTGCATACCTTAAACTAATATAATGTTACATGTCAATTTTTATCTTAATAACTGGGAAAAAGAAAATTATAAAGAATATTACAGCCTAATTTGGACAAAACTCTAAAATAGAAGAGTGAAATAAACAAGTATAGAAGGGGATCATACATGCTTAGTTGTTCAGTTGTGTCTGACTCTTTGCAACCCCAGGGACTATAGCCTTCAAGGCTCCTCTGTCCATGGAATTCTCCAGGCAAGAATACATCTGCATTGGCAGGTGAACTCTTTACCCCTAGTCACTGATAAGCCCATAGAAGAGGATACTCAACTTATTTTTAAAGAATATAGGTTAAATAGATGGATTGACCATTAGATCAATTTATTGATACATACAAACACATAGATTCAGGGATTAGATCTGATAGAGAGCCTGAAGAACTGTGGACAGAGGTTCACAGCACCGTACAGAAGGCAGTGATCAAAGCCATCCCCAACAAGGCAAAAAGGCAAAATGGTTGTCTGAGCAGATCTTACAAATAGCTGAGAAAAGAAGAGAAACAAAAGGCAAAGGAGAAAGGAAAGATACACTCAACTGAATGCAGAGTTCCAGAGAAAAGCAAGAAGTGATAAGAAAGCCTTCTTAAGTGAACAACGCAAACAAGTAGAGGAAAACAACAGAATAGGAAAGACCAGAGATCTCTGCGAGAAAATCAGAGATACTATGGGAACACTTCATGCAGAGATGGGCACAATAAAGGACAAAATAGTATGGACCTAACAGAAGCAGAAGATATGAAGAAGAGGTGGCAAGAATACACAGAAGAACTATACAAAAAGATCTTAATGACCCAGATAACCATGATGGTGTGATCACTCACCTAAAGCCAGTCATCCTGGAGTGCGAAGTAGAGCAGGCCTTAGAAAGCATCACTACTAACAGAGCTAGTGGAGGAGATGGAATTCCAGCTGAGCCATTTCAAATCATAAAAGCTGATGCTGTTAAAGTGCTACACTCCATATGCCAACACATTTGGAAAACTCAGCAATGGCCTAAGGACTGGAAAAGGTCAGTTTTCATTTTAGTACCAAAGAAGGGCAATGCCAAAGAATGTTCAAACTACTACACACTTGTACTCATTTCACAGGCTAGCAAGGTCACAGTCAAAATCATCCAAGCGAGGCTTCAACAGTATGTGAACTGAGAACTCTCAGATGTACCAGTTGGATTTAGAAAAGGCACAGGAACCAGAGACTAAATTGCCAACATTCATTAGATCACAGAAAAAGCAAGATAATTCCAGAAAAACATCTACTTCTTTGACTATGCTGAAACCTTTGACCATGTGGATCACCACAACTGTGGAAAAGTCTTAAAGAGACGGCAATACCAGACCGCCTTATCTGCCTCCTGCAAAACCTGTAGGCAGGTCAAGAAGCAAGTTAGAACCGGATATGGAACAACAGACGGTTCCAAATTGGGAAATAAGCACATCAAGACTATATACTGTCACCCTGCTTAACTTATACGCAGAGCACATCATGCGAAATGCTGGTCTGGATGAAGCACAGATTAGAATCAAGACTGCTGGGAGGGCTTCCCCTGGTGGTCCAGTGGATAAGGACACCGCCTTGCAGTGCAAGGGGCGCCAGTTCGATCCCTGGCCTGGGAAGGTCCCACGTGCCGCGGAGCGGCTGGACTGATGTGTCCAATCAGCGAGCCGGAGCTCTGGAGCCAGCGCTCTGCAAGGACAGACGCCACCGCGATGGGAGGCCCGCAGGAGCCAAAGAACAAAGACGGATGAAAACAGAGAAATGAAAGACCAATGGAAGTGGCCCGCCCGCTCCCCTCCCTCCCCAACCCGACCCCCGCCCAAAATAAATAAATAAAAAAATCTTTAAAAAAAAAAAAAAAAAGACTGCTGGGAGAAATATCAATAATCTCAGATATGCAGACAAAACTACTCTTATGGCAGAAAGTGAAGACGAACTAAAGAGCCTCCTGATAAAGAAGTGGAGAGTGAAAAAGCTGGCTTAAAACTTAACATTAAAAAAAAATGAAGATCATGGCATCTGATCTCATCACTTCACTTGACAGACTTTATTATTTGGCCAAATGGATGGGAAACAGTGCTGTTAAAGTGCTACACTCCATATGCCAACACATTTGGAAAACTCAGCAATGGCCTAAGGACTGGAAAAGGTCAGTTTTCATTTTAGTACCAAAGAAGGGCAATGCCAAAGAATGTTCAAACTACTACACACTTGTACTCATTTCACAGGCTAGCAAGGTCACAGTCAAAATCATCCAAGCGAGGCTTCAACAGTATGTGAACTGAGAACTCTCAGATGTACCAGTTGGATTTAGAAAAGGCACAGGAACCAGAGACTAAATTGCCAACATTCATTAGATCACAGAAAAAGCAAGATAATTCCAGAAAAACATCTACTTCTTTGACTATGCTGAAACCTTTGACCATGTGGATCACCACAACTGTGGAAAAGTCTTAAAGAGACGGCAATACCAGACCGCCTTATCTGCCTCCTGCAAAACCTGTAGGCAGGTCAAGAAGCAAGTTAGAACCGGATATGGAACAACAGACGGTTCCAAATTGGGAAATAAGCACATCAAGACTATATACTGTCACCCTGCTTAACTTATACGCAGAGCACATCATGCGAAATGCTGGTCTGGATGAAGCACAGATTAGAATCAAGACTGCTGGGAGGGCTTCCCCTGGTGGTCCAGTGGATAAGGACACCGCCTTGCAGTGCAAGGGGCGCCAGTTCGATCCCTGGCCTGGGAAGGTCCCACGTGCCGCGGAGCGGCTGGACTGATGTGTCCAATCAGCGAGCTGGTGCTCTGCAACGACAGACGCCACCGCGATGGGAGGCCCGCAGGAGCCAAAGAACAAAGACGGATGAAAACAGAGAAATGAAAGACCAATGGAAGTGGCCCGCCCGCTCCCCTCCCTCCCCAACCCGACCCCCGCCCAAAATAAATAAATAAATAAATCTTTAAAAAAAAAAAAAAAAGACTGCTGGGAGAAATATCAATAATCTCAGATATGCAGACAAAACTACTCTTATGGCAGAAAGTGAAGACGAACTAAAGAGCCTCCTGATAAAGAAGTGGAGAGTGAAAAAGCTGGCTTAAAACTTAACATTAAAAAAAAATGAAGATCATGGCATCTGATCTCATCACTTCATGGCAAATGGATGGGGAAACAGTGACAGACTTTATTATCTTGGACTCCAAAATCACTGCAGATGGTGACTTTGGCCCTAAAATTAAAACACGCTTGCTCCTTGGAAGAAAAGCTATGACAAACCTATTTTATTTTACCTCAACATTAAGATTAAAGCCTAGGGCAGTCTGTGTGCCTTTCTTCCTATGTCCTGGTTTGTTCTAGTGTTCTGGGCTTCTTACATCCCTGTGAACTCCTTATTTTCCTTTTGATTGCCAAGGGCAGAGCCAAGTAAGTCTTCAGTCTGTTGGTCTTTCCCTACCCCCCATCTCTACCATGAGAGTCAAAGAAAATGGCAAGACAAAAACCACCTTCATTCTATGAGGAACGACAGAAGAGAATGTAAACAGTTGACAGCAGCTAACCATGGGAACTCCGTCAACAGCAGGATCTGGGCCAACTTTCAAGCAGGCGAACAAACTGAGGAAGAATGAGGAAGAGGGGTAGAAATCTGGGTCTCGTAGCCTTCCTTCTTAGGACCTCAACTCCATTCTTAGGATGATGTTCAAGATCTGAGTGGGGGACAAAAACCAGGAAAAGAAAAGCCTACTGCTCTTAGAGCATTTCTCTACCACATACCCAATAACTGTTTGTTGCAGTAAAATATAGACCTTTTTTTCATGATGTTTCAAAAAAAAAAAAAGCTATGACAAACCTAGACAGCATATTAAAAAGCAGAAACATGGGGCTTCCCTGGTGGTCCAGTGGGTAAACAGTCCACTTTGTAGTGCAAGGGGCACCGGTTCGATTCCTGGCCTGGGAAGATCTCCCGTGCCGCAGAGCGGCTGGACCAGTGTGTCCAATTATGAGCCAGTGCTCTGGAGTGCATGTCCCAGAGCTGGTGCTCTTCAATGAGAGAGGCCACTGAAATGGAAGGTCCACAGGGGCCAAAGAATAAAGATGGATGAAAATTAATAAATAAAAAAAAATAAAAGAGGCCAAAAATTTTTTAAAAAAGCAGAAACATAATTTTGCCAACAAAGGTCCATGAAGTCAAAGCTATGGTTTTTCCAGTAGTCATGTATGGATGTGAGAGCTGGACCATAAAGCTGGATGTGAAGAGATGACTCGTCAGAAAAGACTGTGGTGCTGAGATAAACAGAAGGGCATGGCAGGGGATAAGACGGCTGGGTGGCATCACCCACTCAGTGGACATGAGTTTGAGCAAGCTCTGGGAGATGGTGAAGGACAGGAAAGCCTGGAGTGCTGCCGTCCATGGGGTGCAAAGAGTGACCGACCTAAACTGAACCGATGGACCAGTGACTGCTGTGTGTTTCACTTGCTTCCTTTTTGTGAATGTGGGTTTTTACTGTAGCTGTCTTATTCCTCTTCCACCACTAGTTTTTGATGTGGAAGGGGGCAGACAACTTGACAAATAATAAGGATCCACATCTAGTCTTGACTGAGAGGGTTTCACATCACCCCGATGTCACAGACTTTAGGCAGGATACTGTCACTGTTTGCAGCATTTTCAAGGTCAAATATGTTCTATGCGAAAATAAGAGTTCATGGACACTTGAGTGGCAGAAAGGTGTGCTGTGACAGGGACAGAGAATTGTGTATGAATATCTATTCTCCCTTTCATTATCTTATAGAAGTCCTCATTTAGCTGGGCATCTACCCACCAAGCTCAAGCCTGGGCATCATTCAAACCAGGAAAAGAAAAGCCTACTGCTCTTAGAGCATTTCTCTACCACATACCCAATAACTGTTTGTTGCAGTAAAATATAGACCTTTTTTTCATGATGTTTCAAAAAAAAAAAAAGCTATGACAAACCTAGACAGCATATTAAAAAGCAGAAACATGGGGCTTCCCTGGTGGTCCAGTGGGTAAACAGTCCACTTTGTAGTGCAAGGGGCACCGGTTCGATTCCTGGCCTGGGAAGATCTCCCGTGCCGCAGAGCGGCTGGACCAGTGTGTCCAATTATGAGCCAGTGCTCTGGAGTGCATGTCCCAGAGCTGGTGCTCTTCAATGAGAGAGGCCACTGAAATGGAAGGTCCACAGGGGCCAAAGAATAAAGATGGATGAAAATTAATAAATAAAAAAAAATAAAAGAGGCCAAAAATTTTTTAAAAAAGCAGAAACATAATTTTGCCAACAAAGGTCCATGAAGTCAAAGCTATGGTTTTTCCAGTAGTCATGTATGGATGTGAGAGCTGGACCATAAAGCTGGATGTGAAGAGATGACTCGTCAGAAAAGACTGTGGTGCTGAGATAAACAGAAGGGCATGGCAGGGGATAAGACGGCTGGGTGGCATCACCCACTCAGTGGACATGAGTTTGAGCAAGCTCTGGGAGATGGTGAAGGACAGGAAAGCCTGGAGTGCTGCCGTCCATGGGGTGCAAAGAGTGACCGACCTAAACTGAACCGATGGACCAGTGACTGCTGTGTGTTTCACTTGCTTCCTTTTTGTGAATGTGGGTTTTTACTGTAGCTGTCTTATTCCTCTTCCACCACTAGTTTTTGATGTGGAAGGGGGCAGACAACTTGACAAATAATAAGGATCCACATCTAGTCTTGACTGAGAGGGTTTCACATCACCCCGATGTCACAGACTTTAGGCAGGATACTGTCACTGTTTGCAGCATTTTCAAGGTCAAATATGTTCTATGCGAAAATAAGAGTTCATGGACACTTGAGTGGCAGAAAGGTGTGCTGTGACAGGGACAGAGAATTGTGTATGAATATCTATTCTCCCTTTCATTATCTTATAGAAGTCCTCATTTTTAGCTGGGCATCTACCCACCAAGCTAGGGCAACATGAACCCAGGTGTGGCCGCATGTCTAAGTTCTGCCAATGGCAGGTAAGAACAAATGGTGTTTGCCACTTCTGGGTCATGTCCTTTCTTACTTCTTGCCTTTCCCACGGGCTGAAAACAAATGTGACTGTGAGAGCTCGAGCTCTGAACACTAAAGACAGAAGACTGTAGACCAAAGTGAAGCTCTTGGACCAGAGATGGAAGCCAAGTGTCAAGACTGGCAAAGCTGTTTACCATTCCTGTACCATCTGTCTTTGGGATACCGGGGGAAAATAAATAAACTTCAGTCCTTTTTACACCATAGGATTTAAGAGTGTTTTTTTTTTCTTATGGCAGCTAAGAGTAAAAATAATAGTAAATTAATACAAAAATTAGACAGTTGCAGTATTAATGATTTCGTTATGTCATGCCTGATCAGAATAAGGAGTATGTCACAGCTTTTGCTCTGCTGGCAGAGCAGCAGGATGAACTGAGGAGCCCCGAAGGCATGCCTAAGATATATTAGGTTCATGTCTCCGAATTTGTTTTACTGAACTGATTAGTAACTAATTTGGGTAGGGAAGCTAAGCATACCTAAAGAAGCTAAAGAGGATTTTTGAGGAAGGAAGGAAAGAAACAGGAGGAAACATTAGGGAGAAACCCTAAAAAATGTATTTAAGATATTCTGTGGAAAGTTATGTATAAAATTATCCCTACTCCATCTTACTAGATTTTCTTAAATCAACATTGTTTATACTCTTGGATTTGGAGTTAACTTTTCTTGGAGGGAGCAATGATATGCTGAAGTCAACCTCAAGAGGGTAGCAAGAAGGCCAGGGCAGCTATGGTACATTAAATCCTAAACAGAAATAAAGAGTGACAGAGGACCAGAGAGCTAATTATTAAACAGGTTGCCACCAAGGCAGGGAGAGGGAAAAAGAATGAAAAAGAGAAAGCGGCTGGAATCAATGAAAACACATTTTGCCATGACAATTTTGGAAAGACACGCCTTATTTACTTTCAATTAATGACAGGAATGTTATTATGGATTAATCTTGCCTTTCAAATCATTTATTCAACTGTACATGACAAAAGGCAAAGTTCCTTTGCTTGAATTATAATGATTTTTAACACTGAAGACAGGCTTATAAAGTAACTAGAGTTGTAAATCATGGAATATTCCAGATCACCTAATTCAGATCACCCACTAAATGTGTTTTCTAATAAAACACTGTTGCGGGCTTCCCCTGGTGGTCCAGTGGGTAGGGACACCGCCTGGCAGTGCAAGGGGCGCCGGTTCGATCCCTGGCCTGGGAAGATCCCACGTGCCGCGGAGCGGCTGGACCCATGTGTCCAATCGCCGAGCCGGAGCTCTGGAGCGCATGCGCCCAGAGCTGGCACTCTGCAACGACAGGCGCCCCATGGAGCCACGAGTCAAAGAACAAAGACGGATGAAAATAGAGAAATTCAAAAATTAGACAGTTGCAGTATTAATGATTTCGTTATGTCATGCCTGATCAGAATAAGGAGTATGTCACAGCTTTTGCTCTGCTGGCAGAGCAGCAGGATGAACTGAGGAGCCCCGAAGGCATGCCTAAGATATATTAGGTTCATGTCTCCGAATTTGTTTTACTGAACTGATTAGTAACTAATTTGGGTAGGGAAGCTAAGCATACCTAAAGAAGCTAAAGAGGATTTTTGAGGAAGGAAGGAAAGAAACAGGAGGAAACATTAGGGAGAAACCCTAAAAAATGTATTTAAGATATTCTGTGGAAAGTTATGTATAAAATTATCCCTACTCCATCTTACTAGATTTTCTTAAATCAACATTGTTTATACTCTTGGATTTGGAGTTAACTTTTCTTGGAGGGAGCAATGATATGCTGAAGTCAACCTCAAGAGGGTAGCAAGAAGGCCAGGGCAGCTATGGTACATTAAATCCTAAACAGAAATAAAGAGTGACAGAGGACCAGAGAGCTAATTATTAAACAGGTTGCCACCAAGGCAGGGAGAGGGAAAAAGAATGAAAAAGAGAAAGCGGCTGGAATCAATGAAAACACATTTTGCCATGACAATTTTGGAAAGACACGCCTTATTTACTTTCAATTAATGACAGGAATGTTATTATGGATTAATCTTGCCTTTCAAATCATTTATTCAACTGTACATGACAAAAGGCAAAGTTCCTTTGCTTGAATTATAATGATTTTTAACACTGAAGACAGGCTTATAAAGTAACTAGAGTTGTAAATCATGGAATATTCCAGATCACCTAATTCAGATCACCCACTAAATGTGTTTTCTAATAAAACACTGTTGCGGGCTTCCCCTGGTGGTCCAGTGGGTAGGGACACCGCCTGGCAGTGCAAGGGGCGCCGGTTCGATCCCTGGCCTGGGAAGATCCCACGTGCCGCGGAGCGGCTGGACCCATGTGTCCAATCGCCGAGCCGGAGCTCTGGAGCGCATGCGCCCAGAGCTGGCACTCTGCAACGACAGACGCCACCGCGATGGGAGCCCCACGGGAGTCAAAGAACAAAGACGGATGAAAATAGAGAAATGAAAAACCAATAGAAGTGGCCCGCCTTCTCCCCTTCCTCCCCAACCCGACCCCCACCCAAAATAAAAAATAAATAAATCTTCAAAAAAAAAAACAAAAACCACTGTTGCTTTGAAGTATCCATGAAATGGAAGCTCCTGAGTGTATGCTCTTATAAAGTTACTTTCAAAAATTTAGGTCCAGAAAGTTTTTTCAAGACACTGCCCCTCTAAGAGGACTTCCCTGCTGGTCCAGTGGCTAAGACTCGCTCCTTCCACTGCAGGGGGCTTAGGTTGGAACGTGGGTCAGGAAAGCTCTGTATGCCATGGGGTGGGCCAAAAATAAAAGCACTGCCCCTCTAAAACATATTATGCTAACCGCACAGGCTCCTCTACATTAAACACTTAAATTCACTGCAGAAATCTGAATTCATTGCATATCCCATCGCCCATGGCACAAGACGCGCCTGCGGTGGACGTGGAGACACACTACCCAGATTCTCCTGCAAGGAAGGACCCAGCGGTGCCTCCGCCGGCTGCAGAGAGCTGCTTACCCCACGGCCTGCCCCCATCATGGGCCCACAGCCAAAGACTGAGCTAAGCGGGGCCAACAGGCCTGGCCGTGGGCCCAACATGGAGCAACACAGATGGGCCCCCACGCCCTCTCTGAGGCGTGGCTGAGGCTCTGTCAGGCCTGCACGGCTGCTCCGCCTCGCCCTCTCCCCAAACCTCCTCTCCGGCCCTGTTTATTATTTTATTTTTTTATTTTGGCCTCTTTTATTGGTTTCTTATTTACTTATTTCCATCCATCTTCATTCTTCGGCCTGTGGGGGCCTCCCATCGCAGTGGCCTCTCTGGTTGCAGGGCACTGGCTCCGGGCACATGCGCTCCAGAGTGCTGGCCCCTAACTGGACACACCGGGCCAGCCACTTCGCAGCAAGTGGGATCTTCCCAGGCCAGGAATAGAACCGGTGCCCCTGGGACTGCAAGGCAGACTCTCTACCCACTGGACCACTGGGAAAGCCCCGGGGAAGCCCCCTCCATTTCTCTTTTGATCCCAGTACAGCCCCCGCATGCCCTGGTTCTATCTCAGAATCTGCCTCCAGAGAACCCAACTGGCTTGTTTCGTTGCCAAGAGGGATCGTGCAAAGCTGGCAAGAAGACAGCTCAACAGGCACCTGAATGGTCCTGAAACCCGTGGTCTCATTTTAGAGTTAAGGTGGTCAAGCGAAGACCAACCTCAGCAAAATCTCCTTTGAAATCCATTCTGTCATTGCAGCCACCCTGGCTGGAAGTTACCCCAGGCACTGCAGGGCCACTTCCTGGGCAAGTGGAAAAATTTCCTCAGTGCCTGGGTCTCCATCTTTGGAGTGAGCCAAATTTCACACCGAGTTAATCTCTGAATCCAATCAGCTTCAGTATTTTATGAAAATAATTGTTTATTTTTCAGTTGCTTACAGGCTTTTGGCTTGTTTTGCTTTTATTTACTTTTGTTCCTCCTCTCGGACTTACGCCTGGAAGCAAGCTGGCAGGCAAATGATGTCTGTCTTACAGTATTCTACTCATAGTACATAGTTGAAGAAAGAAGTCATCTGACTTTAGTGTTATACAGATGACTCATGAAAGAGTCGTGAAATAAAATTAACACCATCGCTAAACAGAGTGAACTTCCTCCCTCAGCAAAAGTACCCGGGCCAACAGGCCTGGCCGTGGGCCCAACATGGAGCAACACAGATGGGCCCGCACGCCCTCTCTGAGGCGTGGCTGAGGCTCTGTCAGGCCTGCACGGCTGCTCCGCCGCGCCCTCTCCCCAAACCTCCTCTCCGGCCCTGTTTATTATTTTATTTTTTTATTTTGGCCTCTTTTATTGGTTTCTTATTTACTTATTTCCATCCATCTTCATTCTTCGGCCTGTGGGGGCCTCCCATCGCAGTGGCCTCTCTGGTTGCAGGGCACTGGCTCCGGGCACATGCGCTCCAGAGTGCTGGCCCCTAACTGGACACACCGGGCCAGCCACTTGCAGCAAGTGGGATCTTCCCAGGCCAGGAATAGAACCGGTGCCCCTGGGACTGCAAGGCAGACTCTCTACCCACTGGACCACTGGGAAAGCCCCGGGGAAGCCCCCTCCATTTCTCTTTTGATCCCAGTACAGCCCCCGCATGCCCTGGTTCTATCTCAGAATCTGCCTCCAGAGAACCCAACTGGCTTGTTTCGTTGCCAAGAGGGATCGTGCAAAGCTGGCAAGAAGACAGCTCAACAGGCACCTGAATGGTCCTGAAACCCGTGGTCTCATTTTAGAGTTAAGGTGGTCAAGCGAAGACCAACCTCAGCAAAATCTCCTTTGAAATCCATTCTGTCATTGCAGCCACCCTGGCTGGAAGTTACCCCAGGCACTGCAGGGCCACTTCCTGGGCAAGTGGAAAAATTTCCTCAGTGCCTGGGTCTCCATCTTTGGAGTGAGCCAAATTTCACACCGAGTTAATCTCTGAATCCAATCAGCTTCAGTATTTTATGAAAATAATTGTTTATTTTTCAGTTGCTTACAGGCTTTTGGCTTGTTTTGCTTTTATTTACTTTTGTTCCTCCTCTCGGACTTACGCCTGGAAGCAAGCTGGCAGGCAAATGATGTCTGTCTTACAGTATTCTACTCATAGTACATAGTTGAAGAAAGAAGTCATCTGACTTTAGTGTTATACAGATGACTCATGAAAGGGTCGTGAAATAAATAAAATTAACACCATCGCTAAACAGAGCTGAACTTCCCTCCCTCAGCAAAAGTACCCAGCAGAAAGCACAAATTCAGAGTTTGAAAAGATTATTCAAAATCAAAATTCTCAAACGCTGAAATCCATAACACCTTTACCACGTTGTCACCTATATTAGCGGTGATGAGGGACTGAGGTAAGAAAGAATTCTTCTAAATCCCTGAAAAATGAGGCTAAGGAAACAGCATTTTCACAACGAGACAGTGAGCTGAGGAGCGGCACCCAAGGATATGCACAAGTCCCGACTCCTGGTTCCTGCAAATGTGGCCTAATTTGGAACATGGGTCCTTTCAGGCGTCATTAAGTTAAGGATCGCCCGATGAGTGCTTCCTGGATTTCCAGCCCACCCAGAAGGGAAAGGGGTTGTCCTGTAAGAGAAAGGAAAGGGAGCTTTGAGACACGGGGTGAGGCCAGTGAAGACTGAGGCAGAGCGTGGAGCAGCGTCCCTCAAGCCAAGGAACACCGCGAACTGCTGGCAGCCACTGGAACCCAGGAGACGGCCATCAATTCTCCAGAGCCTTCAGGAGGCGCCAACCAGCCGCCATCTTGATTAGGACTTCTGGCCTCTGTCACCGGGAAAGAACGCATCTCTCTTGCTCTAAGACGCCCAATTTACGGTCATTTGTTACAGCAGCACAGGAAACAACAACAGGCGATGAGCAAAAGTACTATACTCTTTTATGGGTGCCTTTTTCAGGGCCACTTCCTGGGCAAGTGGAAAAATTTCCTCAGTGCCTGGGTCTCCATCTTTGGAGTGAGCCAAATTTCACACCGAGTTAATCTCTGAATCCAATCAGCTTCAGTATTTTATGAAAATAATTGTTTATTTTTCAGTTGCTTACAGGCTTTTGGCTTGTTTTGCTTTTATTTACTTTTGTTCCTCCTCTCGGACTTACGCCTGGAAGCAAGCTGGCAGGCAAATGATGTCTGTCTTACAGTATTCTACTCATAGTACATAGTTGAAGAAAGAAGTCATCTGACTTTAGTGTTATACAGATGACTCATGAAAGGGTCGTGAAATAAATAAAATTAACACCATCGCTAAACAGAGCTGAACTTCCCTCCCTCAGCAAAAGTACCCAGCAGAAAGCACAAATTCAGAGTTTGAAAAGATTATTCAAAATCAAAATTCTCAAACGCTGAAATCCATAACACCTTTACCACGTTGTCACCTATATTAGCGGTGATGAGGGACTGAGGTAAGAAAGAATTCTTCTAAATCCCTGAAAAATGAGGCTAAGGAAACAGCATTTTCACAACGAGACAGTGAGCTGAGGAGCGGCACCCAAGGATATGCACAAGTCCCGACTCCTGGTTCCTGCAAATGTGGCCTAATTTGGAACATGGGTCCTTTCAGACGTCATTAAGTTAAGGATCGCCCGATGAGTGCTTCCTGGATTTCCAGCCCACCCAGAAGGGAAAGGGGTTGTCCTGTAAGAGAAAGGAAAGGGAGCTTTGAGACACGGGGTGAGGCCAGTGAAGACTGAGGCAGAGCGTGGAGCAGCGTCCCTCAAGCCAAGGAACACCGCGAACTGCTGGCAGCCACTGGAACCCAGGAGACGGCCATCAATTCTCCAGAGCCTTCAGGAGGCGCCAACCAGCCGCCATCTTGATTAGGACTTCTGGCCTCTGTCACCGGGAAAGAACGCATCTCTCTTGCTCTAAGACGCCCAATTTACGGTCATTTGTTACAGCAGCACAGGAAACAACAACAGGCGATGAGCAAGTACTTACTCTCATGGTGCCACGGGCTCCCGAGTGGGGGAGCTGAGCTTTGAGTTCCATCAGGGCCCAGCGTGCTTTGAAGAGCCTGTGTGTTGATGTAGCAGGGGTCGTCAAAAAGATCCACTCGACACGTGTGCTTCCTCATCAGTGCATCTCGTTGGGGCTGCTCCCCTCTCTCGCTTGTGTTACCTGCAGTGAGTAGAGATCAATGCATGGTGTTTCTGCTTTGTAAGCAATAAATAAAGTCATGGCTGAGTCCAGCATTGACGGGAAGGGAAAAGCCATGCCCATGCCTCGCAAGGAAGGAATACTGACTCGGAGATTTGACCTGTGAAAACAAATTAACCACCGATGTTTGAGGGAAAGCATCCTTTCTTGGCCTCCCTGCCCATTCCCGCCTGTCCCTCAGCTGATCCCTTGCTCCAACAGCAGACAGCAGACAACCCAGGAAGATGGGAAGGAGACACAGCCAGGGCTGTGGGAGGTGGGAAGGGAGCTGACGGTCCAGCAAACAGCGCAAACCCACACATGACACTGCTCAGAGCTGGAGCCCTGGAGCCAGGAGAGCCACACGCACCATGTGGAACTTGAATATCTACTATTTATTGAAACTGCGTTTCAAAAGACTCATTCCTTAGCTTTAAATTATTAACAGGGAAGCCTGTCCCGCCTCTATTGCCAAGCGTTGGTGTCACCCAAGCTCCGCCATGCTGCAGCTGCTGCTCTCCACTCTGTCCTCGGATGGAAAGAACTCGTCCCTCAGGCTGCCGCCCTCCTCCCCTTCCTCTGCTTTCCCCCCTTCATACTATTTAATAGGTGTGGCCAAGCGATCTTTTACAACTGAAACTCGATTCTATTTCTCAGAGGTCTAACACACTTTTACTGCTTCCCAGTCCTCTTGAGATACAACTCAGACTCTTTAATAAGTCCCAAGCCTGGCTCCAGGGCACCCAGCTTCCCCTGAGCCCTATTCCTTCCAGGTCTGCCTCCACTCACGGGAGCCCTCCTCAATATAGCTCCCAGCACAAGGCCATGTTCCTGACAGACACGCCCTTCCCTCCCCTCCTGCCTCACCCTCTCCCTGAGCTGACGTCTGTTTAATCATGTTTTTCTCAAGAGAGCCTTCCCTGACCCTCTCAAGACTAGACTATGCCTCTCCACTCTCCTTTGAAGCCCATGTCACAAGAGTAATTAATTCTATTATGTTATTAAGTTTCCTAATATAAAAAAATCATATCTGTACTGTCTCTAGACTGCATGCTCCATGAAGACAGGAATCCATCTTTCTCACAGCGGCCGCCCTTGCCTCCAGCACCTGCCTGCCCCACACTGTGACATCGACCAACAGTTACTGAATGAACGGATCACCGAACCATATTTCACCACCTGATGCCGTGAAGTAATCTGAACCATTCAACTGGTCCTGCCCTGAGACCGCCAGGAGAGAATGGTTTTGCTTTTCTGTTTAAACAAGTACAGGGATAGCTTCAGTCTTGTGTACGAGGTCCCCAGGAGGCTGCCCTTGCGGGGGTGACGTTAACCTTCCACCGTCCTACTGTGAAACGTCAGCGCTTCCAGCCAACAAACCCCTTGAGGGGACCAACCTCACACTGGATTTCACATCTCCATGAATAGACTCTTATACACAAGATGAAAACCTAAGACCCCAGCAAACGGGGGAAGTCCAGTGAAGACCACAGTCCTCCCTCCTGATCGTCCTTTGCTCCTGTCTGTCCAGTCCTCACCCGGCTCCCTGTCCCATGTCCTGTCTGCACCTGGGCAAAGTCTGAGGGAGAAGCAGGGTCTGACAGAGGGGGAGGAAAGAGGGCATCTCGTGGCTCTGTTGCCTTTGGCAACACACGACAGTCTCCCTTTGCTTGATTAAGTGGATTTATGGATTATGTGATCCAGTTTAAACTTACTTTCACAAATGGACAAGTAGCTAAAAGATCATTGCAAAGAAATCAAGGATTGAAGATCATTTTTACTGAATATAAGCACCTCCTTAGCTACATTATAAGTTTATGAATAAGAATAATCTAATTAGATCAGAACTTTGACCTTGTAATATGAAAATTATCAAGACTGAAATGTGGATTTATGTTGCTTTTACAAGTAATGCTTCATATGTATTTAGGCCTTGAGATATTATTTAATGATAGTATTCAGCCACTGCAATTAGCAAGATTTTTTCTAAAATGTTTATCATTAACTCTAAATGAAATTTTCTGTTTTTGTGTGCTTTATAGTATATGCATAGTATATTAGTATAGAGAAATTATGCATGATTGAATATTTATTTTGAGTGCCTGCTCATAAAAATTCACTGTTAAGTGGGATGTGATCAAAAGTGTGTGTACAAGGTCTGCTTCTAAACTACCAGGGACCTGGGTTCAGAGCCCCGCGGTACCTCTTACTACCTGTGTGACCCGGGGCACGTTTCTTAACCTCTCTAAGTGTCAGTTTTCCTATGTGTAAGATCCGGCTGCTGGCCTTCAAAGACACCACGAAGACGAGGGGAAGGCAAGGCCCCGCAGCAAGGGCTCCTCTCCCTGCGCAGCCGTGCGCTCGTTCACGGAGGCCGCGTGCGCAGGAGGCCCATCTCCTGCCGTGACAGCCTTCCACCCATGTCTTGACCCAACTCCTCTCTGTTCCTTAAGATCCTGCTCTGGGGGCTTCCCTGGTGGTCCAGTGGGTAAGGACACCGCCTTGCAGTGCAAGGGGCGCCGGTTCGAGCCCTGGCCTGGGAGGATCCCACGTGCTGCGGAGCGGCTGGACCCATGTGTCCAATCACCGAGCCGGAACTCTGGAGCGCATGCGCCCGGAGCCGGTGCTCTGCAACGACAGACCACCGCGATGGGAGGCCCACAGGAGCCAAAGAACAAAGACGGATGAAACTAGAAAAATGAAAGACCAGTGGAAGTGGCCCGCCCACCCTCCTCCCTTCCCACCCTGCCAAAAAAAAAGAAAAAAGATCCTGCTCCGGATCCTCCCCCTTCAGAAACCCTTCCACCGTCCTCCCTCCCTGCGCCTACCCCAAGCTGGGTTAGCTGCCACTCCACAGTCAACTCTAGGCCTCTGTTTACTTCTCCGCCTTCCCCTTAAGACTGTAACTTCTTTGAGTCCTGAAGAGAGACTGGAGCCCATCTGTCTGTATTTTCTTCACTTCAATACCTGGTATGAAGTAGGTACTCAAAAGGAAAACGTCAGCTGAAGGAACACATGGCTGAATGTCTACCCCCGTGTCTCTTTCTCTGCAAGCGTGACTCCAGCACGGCCTAAAGACCCCGCGCTGACCTCAGCACAGGGCGCTGACGCACCTGCCGCTCACAGAGCACTGGCACAGGCTGCCCACATCAAGCTCGCCACCCCACAGGCTGACACAAAAGCATCAGTGTCTGTACAGTCGCTCTTAAAAACCACCATTCCTTTTTTTCAAACGTACCATTATATCTAAGTCAACAAAGTTGTCTTAAATTTAAAAAAAAAAACAAACCACCTCACTCCGTGCCCAAATGTTAAATCTTCCCAGGTTAAAGCGTGTGCTTGATGAGCGCTTAAGTACCCATGCCAGGCGTCATGCATTCCAAAAGTTCTCTGTGCCAAATATTACCCTGTGAAACTATCCAACCCGCCAAGAGAAGATTTGTGGCGGAAAGTACATACATACACAGTGTGTATACCAGAGGTACCAACGTTTTAAAGTGAAAGCTCTTAGGGCTTGTGGGAATTTAACATTTTTTGATTAAAAACATCAACATTTTCATTTTAACCTGAAGGCTAGGGAAACAGTATGCTATTTTGCTAATTATTTTTTTCCACAAGGGAATTTATTCTTAAGAGCAGGGATCTTTTATCCATGTGGCAATAAATGTAATTAACTCCTTCAACAACAAGAAGTCTATTGCAGTACTTATTATACACCAGAATTCAAATTTTAAGTCAATATTCTAATTAAGAAATGCCTTTGAATTAAAAATCTAAAAATGTACTAAAAGTATTTGTATAGCCGTCTCTCAAATGCTTATGTATGAACTCTGGGAAAAGCCATCAAGTGAAGCGAAAGTCACTCAGTCCCGTCGACTCTTTGCCACCCCAAGGACTGTAGCCCGCCAGGCTCCTCTGCCCATAGGATTCTCCAGGCAAGAGCACTGGAGTGGGTGGCCATTTCCTCCTCCAGGGGACCTTCCCCACGCAGGGACGGAACCCAGGTCTCCCCCATTGCAGGCAGATTCTTTACCATATGTGCTACCGGGGAAACTCGTCAATTTGCTATGTTGGCAACTGCTATTTAGAGACGGGTTGTGGATTTCAGATCACTTTTAAACGCATGCCTAAATAGTTACGGGCAGGCCCCAAGGCAGGAACCCTGAATTCTGGGTGTCCGTGAATGAAAAGATAACGAGTTTAGAAAAGTCCTTCCTGCCACAATAGAAGGGACTGCCCTTGTTATGGTCCACAGCGGGAGTCCTTGCACTGTACATCGCTCTTAAAACCACCATTCCTTTTTTTCAAACGTACCATTATATCTAAGTCAACAAAGTTGTCTTAAATTTAAAAAAAACAAACCACCTCACTCCGTGCCCAAATGTTAAATCTTCCCAGGTTAAAGCGTGTGCTTGATGAGCGCTTAAGTACCCATGCCAGGCGTCATGCATTCCAAAAGTTCTCTGTGCCAAATATTACCCTGTGAAACTATCCAACCCGCCAAGAGAAGATTTGTGGCGGAAAGTACATACATACACAGTGTGTATACCAGAGGTACCAACGTTTTAAAGTGAAAGCTCTTAGGGCTTGTGGGAATTTAACATTTTTTGATTAAAAACATCAACATTTTCATTTTAACCTGAAGGCTAGGGAAACAGTATGCTATTTTGCTAATTATTTTTTTCCACAAGGGAATTTATTCTTAAGAGCAGGGATCTTTTATCCATGTGGCAATAAATGTAATTAACTCCTTCAACAACAAGAAGTCTATTGCAGTACTTATTATACACCAGAATTCAAATTTTAAGTCAATATTCTAATTAAGAAATGCCTTTGAATTAAAAATCTAAAAATGTACTAAAAGTATTTGTATAGCCGTCTCTCAAATGCTTATGTATGAACTCTGGGAAAAGCCATCAAGTGAAGCGAAAGTCACTCAGTCCCGTACGACTCTTTGCCACCCCAAGGACTGTAGCCCGCCAGGCTCCTCTGCCCATAGGATTCTCCAGGCAAGAGCACTGGAGTGGGTGGCCATTTCCTCCTCCAGGGGACCTTCCCCACGCAGGGACGGAACCCAGGTCTCCCGCATTGCAGGCAGATTCTTTACCATATGTGCTACCGGGGAAACTCGTCAATTTGCTATGTTGGCAACTGCTATTTAGAGACGGGTTGTGGATTTCAGATCACTTTTAAACGCATGCCTAAATAGTTACGGGCAGGCCCCAAGGCAGGAACCCCTGAATTCTGGGTGTCCGTGAATGAAAAGATAACGAGTTTAGAAAAGTCCTTCCTGCCACAATAGAAGGGACTGCCCTTGTTATGGTCCCCACAGCGGGGCTGAGTCCCTTGACCCCGCCATGGGCTGCATGGCTGAGATCTGGGGAAATGGTGTCCCGGCACTGGTTCCCACTGAAAGCGAGAGCCTGCTTTTCTAAGAAAACAATGCTGAGGCCCAGTGGTTTTCAGGGGAAGAGGATATCCAGCTGGAGGGCTTTCTCCAAACTACAAACACCATCTGTCACCTCCCCAAGATTCGGAAAGGATCCCAGCTATGGATTAGTATTACTTTTGGGACACCAAAAAGGAAGACAGCGTGCTAAAGCTGGGTACTGTTCCAGGATGTTCCACAATTACAGTATAACTGAAGAGCAGACAGTGACAAGAGAATTTTCTATTGCTTGTCATTACAAAACGTACACTCAAACTCCAGTATAGGAAACCAAGACAACAGAATATGGTCACTTGTCTAGGGAATAGCTATCATAACTAAAATTAACTCTGTGGAAAAACAGGTTCCAGGCTCCAAATAAGGATTTATTACAAAAGTCTATTCTTGAGTTTGTATCTGACAGTGGATTAGGGAATGTCTACAACAAGAAAACACAAGGGGTTACATTGTTTGTTAGTTTAAATGAGAAAGAAAGAAAAACAAACTGGATTGTATGACAATGATATACTTACAGAAAGAAACATCTTGAATGAGGTTGAAATAGTATTGCTTTAAGGGGGAACAATACTCAAAAAATGCAAAATAAAAATCAAGGTGAGAGCTTTTGAGGAAGAAAGGAAAGCACAGTCTGACCCGGATCTCTGTGGGTAGTGCTGTGATTTAGCACTGGAGTGGTGGCCATTTCCTCCTCCAGGGGACCTTCCACGCAGGGACGGAACCCAGGTCTCCGCATTGCAGGCAGATTCTTTACCATATGTGCTACCGGGGAAACTCGTCAATTTGCTATGTTGGCAACTGCTATTTAGAGACGGGTTGTGGATTTCAGATCACTTTTAAACGCATGCCTAAATAGTTACGGGCAGGCCCCAAGGCAGGAACCCCTGAATTCTGGGTGTCCGTGAATGAAAAGATAACGAGTTTAGAAAAGTCCTTCCTGCCACAATAGAAGGGACTGCCCTTGTTATGGTCCCCACAGCGGGGCTGAGTCCCTTGACCCCGCCATGGGCTGCATGGCTGAGATCTGGGGAAATGGTGTCCCGGCACTGGTTCCCACTGAAAGCGAGAGCCTGCTTTTCTAAGAAAACAATGCTGAGGCCCAGTGGTTTTCAGGGGAAGAGGATATCCAGCTGGAGGGCTTTCTCCAAACTACAAACACCATCTGTCACCTCCCCAAGATTCGGAAAGGATCCCAGCTATGGATTAGTATTACTTTTGGGACACCAAAAAGGAAGACAGCGTGCTAAAGCTGGGTACTGTTCCAGGATGTTCCACAATTACAGTATAACTGAAGAGCAGACAGTGACAAGAGAATTTTCTATTGCTTGTCATTACAAAACGTACACTCAAACTCCAGTATAGGAAACCAAGACAACAGAATATGGTCACTTGTCTAGGGAATAGCTATCATAACTAAAATTAACTCTGTGGAAAAACAGGTTCCAGGCTCCAAATAAGGATTTATTACAAAAGTCTATTCTTGAGTTTGTATCTGACAGTGGATTAGGGAATGTCTACAACAAGAAAACACAAGGGGTTACATTGTTTGTTAGTTTAAATGAGAAAGAAAGAAAAACAAACTGGATTGTATGACAATGATATACTTACAGAAAGAAACATCTTGAATGAGGTTGAAATAGTATTGCTTTAAGGGGGAACAATACTCAAAAAATGCAAAATAAAAATCAAGGTGAGAGCTTTTGAGGGAAGAAAGGAAAGCACAGTCTGACCCGGATCTCTGTGGGTAGTGCTGTGATTTAGCAAGCTCAGCATCATTTCAGAAGGGCGGAGGACTTTCACTCAGTGAGCTCCCCTCAGAAGCCAGGCAGCCGAGGCCAGAAGAGAGGGCCGTGAGGGTCCACGGCCACAGCACCCTGAGCACAAACTAAGCATGGCTGGGTGCGTGGATGGGAGTGCCAGGGCGACTACTTAATGGAGAGAAGGGAGGTGAGCGGGAAGGGACCTGCTGGGGCGGGGAGAAACACTCCGGAGCCCCGCGGCACTCTGCACCAGATCCAAGGCTCACCTCTCCCTCCCCCGCTCCCTCCGTGCAGGGATCAGGGAGGCATCGGCACACTCAGGACCCCCAGCACCCACCGGGGCTTTCCTCTCCCTCCCGCCCCCTCCCACGTTCCTCTCTGTGCCCCCACTCCTGCCTCAGGTGGTCTGGGTGTCACTGCCTGAGGGAGACACTCGCTAGTCCTCCAGATTAAGTGAGGTTTCCCTGCTATTCGATCTGAGTGTGCTGGGCTTTGCAGTCCTCACCCTGTCTGTAAGCGCTGGTTTAAGGCATGCCCTGGGGTTGCACTGAAAACACAGGCAAGTCTGTTGTGTCTCCACCCCTTGCACCCAGCTCACAGCCTGGCCCACGGGGGTCCTGATGATCACCAGGTGCACTGCTGGATGAATGAAGAGTACAGCTATTTCAAAGTGAGCTTCAGCACAGGTAGAAAACGGATACAACACTACCAAGCACAGAGGCAGGTATGTTCCTGACTATTAAATCCTAAATTACGAACCAGGAAAGGAATCACTTGTCTAGCGAATAGCTAACATAACTAAAATTAACTCTGTGGAAAAACAGGTTCCAGGCTCCAAATAAGGATTTATTACAAAAGTCTATTCTTGAGTTTGTATCTGACAGTGGATTAGGGAATGTCTACAACAAGAAAACACAAGGGGTTACATTGTTTGTTAGTTTAAATGAGAAAGAAAGAAAAACAAACTGGATTGTATGACAATGATATACTTACAGAAAGAAACATCTTGAATGAGGTTGAAATAGTATTGCTTTAAGGGGGAACAATACTCAAAAAATGCAAAATAAAAATCAAGGTGAGAGCTTTTGAGGGAAGAAAGGAAAGCACAGTCTGACCCGGATCTCTGTGGGTAGTGCTGTGATTTAGCAAGCTCAGCATCATTTCAGAAGGGCGGAGGACTTTCACTCAGTGAGCTCCCCTCAGAAGCCAGGCAGCCGAGGCCAGAAGAGAGGGCCGTGAGGGTCCACGGCCACAGCACCCTGAGCACAAACTAAGCATGGCTGGGTGCGTGGATGGGAGTGCCAGGGCGACTACTTAATGGAGAGAAGGGAGGTGAGCGGGAAGGGACCTGCTGGGGCGGGGAGAAACACTCCGGAGCCCCGCGGCACTCTGCACCAGATCCAAGGCTCACCTCTCCCTCCCCCGCTCCCTCCGTGCAGGGATCAGGGAGGCATCGGCACACTCAGGACCCCCAGCACCCACCGGGGCTTTCCTCTCCCTCCCGCCCCCTCCCACGTTCCTCTCTGTGCCCCCACTCCTGCCTCAGGTGGTCTGGGTGTCACTGCCTGAGGGAGACACTCGCTAGTCCTCCAGATTAAGTGAGGTTTCCCTGCTATTCGATCTGAGTGTGCTGGGCTTTGCAGTCCTCACCCTGTCTGTAAGCGCTGGTTTAAGGCATGCCCTGGGGTTGCACTGAAAACACAGGCAAGTCTGTTGTGTCTCCACCCCTTGCACCCAGCTCACAGCCTGGCCCACGGGGGTCCTGATGATCACCAGGTGCACTGCTGGATGAATGAAGAGTACAGCTATTTCAAAGTGAGCTTCAGCACAGGTAGAAAACGGATACAACACTACCAAGCACAGAGGCAGGTATGTTCCTGACTATTAAATCCTAAATTACGAATTTCCAGGACCAAGGAACAGAGGAAAGAACAAAGGAAATGCAGTTCCTAGAGGAAAGAATTTTAAAAAGGCATTTACACTTGCCACTAAGCTAATCTGCTCTAGTCATATTATTAAGAATCCTTTTGGAATTTTACATAACTTAAAAGAATGGCATGGCATTTTCAGTTCAGTTCAGCGGCTCAGTTCTGTCCAACTCTATGTGACCTCATGGACAGCAGCACTCCAGGTGCCCTCCCTTCACCATCTCCCAGAGCATGCTCAAACCATGTCCATTCAGTTGGTGTAGCCATCCAACCATCTCGTCCTCTGTCGTTCCCTTCGCCTTCTGCCTTCTATTTATTCCAGCATCAGGGTCTGTTTCCAATGAGTCAGCTCTTTGCAACAGTGGCCAAAGTACGGGAGCTTCAGCTTCAGCCTCAATTATTCTGAGGAATATTCGGAGCTGATTTCCTTTAGGATTGACTGATTTGATCTCTTTGCAGTCCAAGGGACTCTCAAGAGTTTTATCCAGCACAACAGTTCAAAGGCATCAATTCTTCGGCACTCAGCCTTCTTTATGACCCAACTCGAACATTCGTTCATGACTACTGAAGAAACCACAGCTCTGACTACATGGATCTGTCATCAGAGTAATGTCTCTGCTTTTTAATGCACTATCGAGGTGTGTCATGGCTTTTCTACCAAGAAACAAGCATCTTTTAATTTCGTGGCTACACTCACCATTCACAGTGATTTTGAAGCCCAAGAAAATAAAGTCTGTCACTGTTTCCATTGTTTCCCCGTCTATTTGCCATGAAGAGATGGGATCTGGTGCCGTGATCTTCATTTTTTGAATGCTGAGTTTAGAAAGTCTGTCTAATTCCTCTTTGCTTTTTTTTGGACTTGTGTGTTCGTACATTGTTTCTTCACTTGTGCAGTATCTCTCGCCTTTTCGTGATTATTATTAATTTTTTAACTTACTGTGTTTGAGGTCTCCTTTTCCCGGCTTCCAGGTTGAATTCTTTCTTGCATTTGATTTCTGCCCTTGTAAGGTTGATCCAGTGGTTTGTGTAAGCTTCTTGTGGGGTGTGGGAGATGAGTGTTTTTATGTTTGATTTTTATTTTTGCCCTCTGATGGACAGGCCTGAGTTAGGTCTGCGGATGACTGGTTTTGTGTTTTTGTCTTGCTTGTTGTTAGGATGAGGTGTCCTTATTCAGGGTGCTGGGGGTGGCTGGGGGATGCCAGGTCTTGCACGCTTGTCTTTGTGGGAGTTCTTGCTGTTTAACGCTCTCTAGTGCTTGTCATTCTCTGGTACTGGAGGGTCTTGGGGTCAGTGCTCCCTCTCCAAAGCCCCTGGCTTGATGCCTCGCTGGGGAATGGAGATTCCACTGCATCTGGTTGCAGCTTCTCCTTTGCTCTTGGATGTGAGGTATCCTTATTTTTTTTTTTTAAGTTTTATTTATTCATTTATTTTAGACTATTCTGGGTTTTCACTGCTGCCACAGGCTCTTCTCTAGTTGCAGGGAGTGGGGGCTACTCTCTAGTTGAGGTGAGCAGGCTTCTTGTTGCAGTGACTTCTCTTGTGGAACTCGGGCTCCAGGGCACAGGGGCTTCAGTAGTCGGGGCCCATGGGCTCCATAGCTTCAGCTCCGAGGCTCTAGAGCACAGGTGCCATAGTTGTGGCTCACGGGCTTAGGTGCTCTGCAGCAGGTGGGATCTTCCCGGCTCAGGATCGAGCCCGTGTCTCCTGCATAGGAAGGTAAACTCTTAACCACAGAGCTATGAGAGAAGCCCTCTTTTCTTTTTGGTTGGATCCAGCCTTCTCCTGTTGTTTTTTCAGCAACTAGTTGCAATCCTGGCACTCTCACAGGAGCAGATGAGTGAAAGTCCTTTAAGTCCACCATCTTGGTCTCTTTTCCAATGTTGACTTTAATGCCAGCTTTTTCACTCTCTTCTTTCACCTTCATCAAGAGATTCTTTAAAAGAGCCATGGTTTTAAAGAATTTAAAATACTGCCTCCATCCATGACTGCTATTATTTTTGCTGGATGGAGGAAGAGGTAATCATAGCTGTACCAAAATCCTCATGTATCCTCACTGTGTTAGAAATAATAAAATTAATGGATTACATTGGTAAAATTCCGTAAGAAATATGAAAATATTCTGCCCTTGTAAGGTTGATCCAGTGGTTTGTGTAAGCTTCTTGTGGTGTGGAGATGAGTGTTTTTATGTTTGATTTTATTTTGCCCTCTGATGGACAGGCCTGAGTTAGGTCTGCGGATGACTGGTTTTGTGTTTTTGTCTTGCTTGTTGTTAGGATGAGGTGTCCTTATTCAGGGTGCTGGGGGTGGCTGGGGGATGCCAGGTCTTGCACGCTTGTCTTTGTGGGAGTTCTTGCTGTTTAACGCTCTCTAGTGCTTGTCATTCTCTGGTACTGGAGGGTCTTGGGGTCAGTGCTCCCTCTCCAAAGCCCCTGGCTTGATGCCTCGCTGGGGAATGGAGATTCCACTGCATCTGGTTGCAGCTTCTCCTTTGCTCTTGGATGTGAGGTATCCTTATTTTTTTTTTTTAAGTTTTATTTATTCATTTATTTTAGACTATTCTGGGTTTTCACTGCTGCCACAGGCTCTTCTCTAGTTGCAGGGAGTGGGGGCTACTCTCTAGTTGAGGTGAGCAGGCTTCTTGTTGCAGTGACTTCTCTTGTGGAACTCGGGCTCCAGGGCACAGGGGCTTCAGTAGTCGGGGCCCATGGGCTCCATAGCTTCAGCTCCGAGGCTCTAGAGCACAGGTGCCATAGTTGTGGCTCACGGGCTTAGGTGCTCTGCAGCAGGTGGGATCTTCCCGGCTCAGGATCGAGCCCGTGTCTCCTGCATAGGAAGGTAAACTCTTAACCACAGAGCTATGAGAGAAGCCCTCTTTTCTTTTTTTGGTTGGATCCAGCCTTCTCCTGTTGTTTTTTCAGCAACTAGTTGCAATCCTGGCACTCTCACAGGAGCAGATGAGTGAAAGTCCTTTAAGTCCACCATCTTGGTCTCTTTTCCAATGTTGACTTTAATGCCAGCTTTTTCACTCTCTTCTTTCACCTTCATCAAGAGATTCTTTAAAAGAGCCATGGTTTTAAAGAATTTAAAATACTGCCTCCATCCATGACTGCTATTATTTTTGCTGGATGGAGGAAGAGGTAATCATAGCTGTACCAAAATCCTCATGTATCCTCACTGTGTTAGAAATAATAAAATTAATGGATTACATTGGTAAAATTCCGTAAGAAATATGAAAATATCCACGGAAGCAAAGACAACCTTCTAGTTGGCAAGCTGCTGCTAATTTAATTTGAGTCTCTAATATGGTTATCCAGGTCTGTCCAGTTATCTCCTCATCTAAAGCTATAAAATTTTCCTTCCCCCCAAAAATACTTTCAGTAATTTATAAGAATAAAATGACCGGCAGTAGAATGTTTTTATGAAAGTATATTTCCAACCTGAAAGCCCATGCCCTGCGTTTGTGTTGTGGAAAAGTTGTGCCCAACGCCAATTAGCATGTGCTGTAATAAGACATTTAATGCTCTGGCAAGTACGGGGTCTATGAACTTCTAATTGGAACTCTCACATTTCAGATCTCTTTTTATTCCTTTTGCCAAGCAGAAACAAAGCCTTGTAATCCTAATGGATGTGACAAGCATCAATTTTCATATTAGCTTACTGTCTAATATCCTTTGAAGAGGAACTCCCCTGAGTTTGGAGTAGAAAAATCACCTTTCCGGTGAGAGAGCTTTCACGATCCTAACGCCGTGAAAGGCTCCATCAGGCGGACTGTAGTGTGGAAGAGAATACGGGCGCAGAGGAGGACCACTGCCTTCTCACTGACACACGCGCCGCATCCTGGGTTTCTCGGGGTGTGGGAAGCCTTCTCAGGGCGTTTGGCTACATACACCCGACTTGTGCATGAAGTATTTGAGAGCAAGGGCCACCCGCGATCACGTAAAGGAATCAGAAAAGTGGCAGACGGGGAGGCAGCTGTACCTACCCACGGTCCTGCTTTGCTCCAGACAGTTCTCATATACGCTGCTGCACTTGGAGTTTCCAGGCTGTATGAACAACAAATTGTGAAACATTTACAAAGTTAAGTTTATAAATTCTTAAAAGACGATAAAACACTCATAATGCACACTCATGCTCCCAGCAGAATTGAGCAGACAGCTCCACTTTCTGACACAGGAAGGGCCTGACAGGTGAGAAAAAGAAACTGAGAATTCTGGGTAGGGACTGCAGCCTCCTTCCCCAGTGAACTAGGAGCTGCAGCGGTGGGTCTGACTAGGGTGTGGGGGGTCGTAAATGTAAGGTCTATAGTCTGAGGGTTATTGCCTCTGCTTGGGAGGTCACATTCCAGGACTCAGTCCAAGCTCAGCCAGAAAGTGTGACTTCCAGGACACGTGTACAAACACTCGCCATGTGGTACACCTCTATCTAACTACCAGTTAGCAGATGGGAGCCCTACTCCACTGAGACATGTGCAAGACTCACTTTTCATTCTCAAAAAATCTCACGCTATTAAAGGCTTTAATTATTCCACATACACATCTCTCTTCAGTAACACTGTGGGATCCACTGATGCCATTGAGAAGGGCAATGCACATGCTTTAGAACGGTGAATCCAGCAGTACCATGCAGGAAGGTTTAGGGAAATGAAACTGGAGACAGGGAAGAGGCCTTCCAACTCGTCTGGGCGAGTCTGGGCCAGAACTTAGTAAGACGCACTAGGAATGATAAAGGCTGAGTAGATTCAAGATATTTTCATGGGAGGATCCTGGGTCTCGAAGACCAAGTTGATAGAGGGCCCAAAGTGTAAGAAAGCAAAAATCTAGCTGAGTGAGAAACTAGGAATGCCATTAGGAAAGATGAGCGCATCAGGAGAGGAATCGGGGTGGGCGTCAAGGTAAGACGCGGTGCTTAATCCTGGTATGGACGAGCGCTGAGGCTGCCTGCAGCATCACCGCCGGAGAGGCAGGTGTGGCCGAGGACAGGGAAGCTGGTGGAGCGTGTACACAGGTGCCTCACGGCATGTGAGAGAAGAGACTGTGGCCGGGGCAGGGCCGTGGAAACGCAAGGCGGGGAGGCCGGGGCGTGCGATTGCTGGGGAGGGCATGCAAGGAAACAAGACCTGAAACGGAAAGATGCAGCTTACTTTTAAAGGCATCAAAAATAAACTGGATTTAGGGATTTCTCTGGTGGTCCAGTGGCTAAGACTCTGTGCTCCCAATGCTGGGGACCTGGGTTCAGTCCCTGGTGAGGGAACTAGATCCCATATACCATAGCTAAGACCCAGTGCAACCAAATAAATACATTAAAAAAAGAATCTTAAAAATAAATAAAAGAAACTTTCTGACACAGGAAGGGCCTGACAGGTGAGAAAAAGAAACTGGGTAGGGACTGCAGCCTCCTTCCCCAGTGAACTAGGAGCTGCAGCGGTGGGTCTGACTAGGGTGTGGGGGGTCGTAAATGTAAGGTCTATAGTCTGAGGGTTATTGCCTCTGCTTGGGAGGTCACATTCCAGGACTCAGTCCAAGCTCAGCCAGAAAGTGTGACTTCCAGGACACGTGTACAAACACTCGCCATGTGGTACACCTCTATCTAACTACCAGTTAGCAGATGGGAGCCCTACTCCACTGAGACATGTGCAAGACTCACTTTTCATTCTCAAAAAATCTCACGCTATTAAAGGCTTTAATTATTCCACATACACATCTCTCTTCAGTAACACTGTGGGATCCACTGATGCCATTGAGAAGGGCAATGCACATGCTTTAGAACGGTGAATCCAGCAGTACCATGCAGGAAGGTTTAGGGAAATGAAACTGGAGACAGGGAAGAGGCCTTCCAACTCGTCTGGGCGAGTCTGGGCCAGAACTTAGTAAGACGCACTAGGAATGATAAAGGCTGAGTAGATTCAAGATATTTTCATGGGAGGATCCTGGGTCTCGAAGACCAAGTTGATAGAGGGCCCAAAGTGTAAGAAAGCAAAAATCTAGCTGAGTGAGAAACTAGGAATGCCATTAGGAAAGATGAGCGCATCAGGAGAGGAATCGGGGTGGGCGTCAAGGTAAGACGCGGTGCTTAATCCTGGTATGGACGAGCGCTGAGGCTGCCTGCAGCATCACCGCCGGAGAGGCAGGTGTGGCCGAGGACGGGGAAGCTGGTGGAGCGTGTACACAGGTGCCTCACGGCATGTGAGAGAAGAGACTGTGGCCGGGGCAGGGCCGTGGAAACGCAAGGCGGGGAGGCCGGGGCGTGCGATTGCTGGGGAGGGCATGCAAGGAAACAAGACCTGAAACGGAAAGATGCAGCTTACTTTTAAAGGCATCAAAAATAAACTGGATTTAGGGATTTCTCTGGTGGTCCAGTGGCTAAGACTCTGTGCTCCCAATGCTGGGGACCTGGGTTCAGTCCCTGGTGAGGGAACTAGATCCCATATACCATAGCTAAGACCCAGTGCAACCAAATAAATACATTAAAAAAAGAATCTTAAAAAAATAAATAAATAAGCTGGATTTACAGATGACAGACAGCCACATGGGATGACAGGGCAAACAGAGTAAGACTGCAATTATAGAATCTAGGCGGTGAGCATATCAGCATTCCCATGTAATTCTTTCAGCTTTCCTTTATACTTGAATATGCTCATAGTAAAATTCTGGAGAACATGAAAAAAGAAAGAAAAGCCGCAACTAAAGATGCAGAATAAAGGACACAATGGAAATGTTTGAGAAACTAAGAGAAGTCTAGAACAATGAAGAGGAAGCCGAAGGGATCACATGCTGTAGACAGATCCAGATACTGAAGAAAGAGACAGACTGAAGAGTCAAACCACTGGTGACCAAGCAAACAAGTAACCATGGGTGAATACTGGAAAGAAATTCCTACCAAGCTGTTAAGCAGAGTTCAGACTTTGGAAGTGCAGTGTGGATGCGAATGCAGAAATAAAGATAGTGTTTTCTAGAAGTTTGTGGATGAAAGGAAGATGAGAGGGAGGTGAGACATTGTTAGATGGGTTGGGGGAGTCCAAGTTAGTTTGCAGACAGAAGCAAAGGAACAGGTAGACAGAGGAAAAATAAAGATGGAGACAGGGGTGAATGGACAGAAGAAAGGCACGGCGCTGGCAGGGGGGGATAGGGTGGGAGCGCAGCAGGAAGACCAGCTGTGAGACAGCAGCTAAGGAAGACAACCAAGGAGAACACAAGAATACTGGGAGACGGGCAGGGGTGAAGCTGAGGAGAGCATGCTGGATGGTCCTAGACTTCCCAGTGAGGTAAGAGGTGAGGTCACCTGCTGAGGAGCAGCTGGGAGATTAGCAGTGACAGTCACTTAGCACAGGCTCGGACGATGATTCACTAAACTACCTTCTCTAAACTAGCATTCGGAAATCCTCAAATTCAGCTGACAGTGCTAAGGACAGACGGCACTGTTGGTTCCAATAGCAATTAAGTATGACTTACCAAATAGCACAACTTCTCACACCGAATGGGGCAGTAAGCCATTTGCTCTGTGGCCTGGACTCGGACCCGCACATCTGAAACACCGCCTGCAGGCGGCTGCTTCCCCGGGATTTCATTGTAGTACTCATGATCCTCTCTCTCCTCGGCGTGGCCATCAACACGCGCCTCCTCGCTGTAAGGGGAGAAAAGAGTCCCAAAGAGGCTGGGTGGGAATTCATAGGCTGTCACGGTGCAGAGAGATCAGAACCATGCAAATCATCCTGAAAAACGTTTCATGTTTTAAGAGTATAGCTGTGTTTAAGTGATGTCCAACATCTGGATGGAAGCAACCAGATGGCTGAATTGCTTAGCTTTCTGTAGACAATCAAAGTGGCATAAGCCAATAAAAAGTGCCAGGGGTAAAGAATAATGCCAAGGGTGATGCTTTTGTGTCTCCTCTCAGTGATAAAGTATGTACATATGCATATATATACATAAGTATACAGACTGAAGAGTCAAACCACTGGTGACCAAGCAAACAAGTAACCATGGGTGAATACTGGAAAAACTGTTAAGCAGAGTTCAGACTTTGGAAGTGCAGTGTGGATGCGAATGCAGAAATAAAGATAGTGTTTTCTAGAAGTTTGTGGATGAAAGGAAGATGAGAGGGAGGTGAGACATTGTTAGATGGGTTGGGGGAGTCCAAGTTAGTTTGCAGACAGAAGCAAAGGAACAGGTAGACAGAGGAAAAATAAAGATGGAGACAGGGGTGAATGGACAGAAGAAAGGCACGGCGCTGGCAGGGGGGGATAGGGTGGGAGCGCAGCAGGAAGACCAGCTGTGAGACAGCAGCTAAGGAAGACAACCGAGGAGAACACAAGAATACTGGGAGACGGGCAGGGGTGAAGCTGAGGAGAGCATGCTGGATGGTCCTAGACTTCCCAGTGAGGTAAGAGGTGAGGTCACCTGCTGAGGAGCAGCTGGGAGATTAGCAGTGACAGTCACTTAGCACAGGCTCGGACGATGATTCACTAAACTACCTTCTCTAAACTAGCATTCGGAAATCCTCAAATTCAGCTGACAGTGCTAAGGACAGACGGCACTGTTGGTTCCAATAGCAATTAAGTATGACTTACCAAATAGCACAACTTCTCACACCGAATGGGGCAGTAAGCCATTTGCTCTGTGGCCTGGACTCGGACCCGCACATCTGAAACACCGCCTGCAGGCGGCTGCTTCCCCGGGATTTCATTGTAGTACTCATGATCCTCTCTCTCCTCGGCGTGGCCATCAACACGCGCCTCCTCGCTGTAAGGGGAGAAAAGAGTCCCAAAGAGGCTGGGTGGGAATTCATAGGCTGTCACGGTGCAGAGAGATCAGAACCATGCAAATCATCCTGAAAAACGTTTCATGTTTTAAGAGTATAGCTGTGTTTAAGTGATGTCCAACATCTGGATGGAAGCAACCAGATGGCTGAATTGCTTAGCTTTCTGTAGACAATCAAAGTGGCATAAGCCAATAAAAAGTGCCAGGGGTAAAAAAAAATGCCAAGGGTGATGCTTTTGTGTCTCCTCTCAGTGATAAAGTATGTACATATGCATATATATACATAAGTATATTACATATATCTACAAACTCCGTGAATGTCAGTTGTTTTTGTTAATCAGATAAAAATACACAAGTTTTCCTTGAATTCTCAAGCACACTTTCACTGTAGTATCTTGGAAATGTTTTTGCTCAAACTTAGCTATTGGGCAGAGCGCCTGACCCAGTTTACTATAGACCAAGATGAAAAAAAATACAAGAGCTTTGGCCAGCTACCTCGTCTGCCCACATCTGGAGCATATGTGATTCATAAAGAAATATTAGAACCATCTGGGGTAAGTGGGTAGATTCACGTAAACATGCATGGTTTTTGAAACAGGGCCAAAAAAAAAAAAAAAAAACAAAACAGATTCTTCTTCCAAACTGGAATTTCTTATGAGAAAGAATAAATCAAGGCCATCTGAGCAACGCCACTGACAACCCACACAGTTTTGTTGGGTTCATGACATGTCAACGAAATGACAGTGTCAATAGGTACAAGCTGCCCCAGGAACAATTCCATGTCAGGGCCTGCCAGGAGGCCCTTTCCTTTGCAGCCCTGAACTGTCTCTAAGAGGGAGATCTCCAAACCTGCTCTTTGTTGAGACACAAAATGATAAACGTAGGGGGTTCCAGAAAAGCATTTACAAATGTGCAAGACTTCCGTTTCTCGGGTATGAATTCTGCAAGCCAGGGGCCTCGCTGCATTCCACATGAGGTGCAGTCTGACAAGCCTGTGCTTGCTCATTTTATGGCACCACCTAACTCATTCCTAGCTCACGTAACACCAGAGACACAGGGTCGTCCCTTCTCACTTTCAGTGTTTCCTCTAATTCCGTCACAAAGCAAGAGGAACTATCTGGACAAACACGAATGGAAGAAAAGGGGAACTGCCACTATTCGTGTGTACTGAACCTCTACCTATATGTAAATTTAAAAATTACTGATTTCATTAGTCAACTTAAAGTGCCATATTAATTTAAAAAAAAAAACAAGGTATGGTAAGTCAAATAATTTCAGATTTCCTGGCTGACCTTTCACAAGAAGTATTCAAAGAAGGGTTTTTCAAATACTGCTTAAACGGAGTTCACAAGCCTGCCCTATGGTACTGATGACGTCTTGGGCCATTCCGTTGCGGCATTCCAGTATGTGGCAGGCTGCAAGAGGACACACAGAAAAACTACAATAAATTGTCAGTAAGGTAAGACTGTATAAAGTGAAATACTTTCAGACATGAACTAGTAAATTAACAAAAGGAAATAAGATTTCCAAGCTTCCTTCAGCTCTGAAAGGACATGCTTCATATTTTATATGCATCAAAGAGAAGAAACATTCATATTTTCAATGAAGTATCTCAAAACACTCATAAAGCTTGGTCTTAAGGCAAGTATTCGGGGCCCATCTTTTAGTACAGGCAGACTGATCTTAACTACTACTGTGACTCCTGCTCCGTGTCAGCTCTAAAATTCAATACAGAAGATGCTCAGGGCAGCAACCTGACAGGAAGATGAGCCTTGTCTTTGCATGGTACACTATGGATGACTGAAAACAGTAACAAATGGGGGATGAGCTAATGGTGAAGGCAGAGGCTTCAGACCACCCTCTTCTCTGACCCCCGAGGGGGCCTGCCAGATTCTGACCAAGTCTCTAAGAGAGATCTCCAAACCTGCTCTTTGTTGAGACACAAAATGATAAACGTAGGGGTTCCAGAAAAGCATTTACAAATGTGCAAGACTTCCGTTTCTCGGTATGAATTCTGCAAGCCAGGGGCCTCGCTGCATTCCACATGAGGTGCAGTCTGACAAGCCTGTGCTTGCTCATTTTATGGCACCACCTAACTCATTCCTAGCTCACGTAACACCAGAGACACAGGGTCGTCCCTTCTCACTTTCAGTGTTTCCTCTAATTCCGTCACAAAGCAAGAGGAACTATCTGGACAAACACGAATGGAAGAAAAGGGGAACTGCCACTATTCGTGTGTACTGAACCTCTACCTATATGTAAATTTAAAAATTACTGATTTCATTAGTCAACTTAAAGTGCCATATTAATTTAAAAAAAAAAACAAGGTATGGTAAGTCAAATAATTTCAGATTTCCTGGCTGACCTTTCACAAGAAGTATTCAAAGAAGGGTTTTTCAAATACTGCTTAAACCGGAGTTCAAAAGCCTGCCCTATGGTACTGATGACGTCTTGGGCCATTCCGTTGCGGCATTCCAGTATGTGGCAGGCTGCAAGAGGACACACAGAAAAACTACAATAAATTGTCAGTAAGGTAAGACTGTATAAAGTGAAATACTTTCAGACATGAACTAGTAAATTAACAAAAGGAAATAAGATTTCCAAGCTTCCTTCAGCTCTGAAAGGACATGCTTCATATTTTATATGCATCAAAGAGAAGAAACATTCATATTTTCAATGAAGTATCTCAAAACACTCATAAAGCTTGGTCTTAAGGCAAGTATTCGGGGCCCATCTTTTAGTACAGGCAGACTGATCTTAACTACTACTGTGACTCCTGCTCCGTGTCAGCTCTAAAATTCAATACAGAAGATGCTCAGGGCAGCAACCTGACAGGAAGATGAGCCTTGTCTTTGCATGGTACACTATGGATGACTGAAAACAGTAACAAATGGGGGATGAGCTAATGGTGAAGGCAGAGGCTTCAGACCACCCTCTTCTCTAGCCATGCCCTTGCCCTGCCATTGCTCCTAGAAAGCAGTGATGGTGTGGCACTCTGTGTCTTTAAAGAACTGTCTCCAATAAGCACCAACTCAAGACTTCATGAGGGCTCCCCTGGTGGTCAAGTGGGTAAGGACACCACCTAGCAGTGCAAGGGGCGCCAGTTCCATCCCTGGCCTGGGAAGATCCCACGTGCTGCGGAGCGGCTGGACCGATGTGTCCAACTACCGAGCTGGAGCTCTGGAGCGCATGTGCCCAGAGCCGGCGCTCTGCGGCAAGAGAGGCCACTGCGATGGGAGGCCCACAGAGGCCGAAGAACAAAGAGGGATGAAAATAAATAAATGAAAGACCAATAGAAGTGGCCAAAAAATTTTTTAAAAAAGATTTCATGAAGGCTGACATTACCAGAGGATATAAAATTTTCATCAGATACTTTCTTTAAAAAGCAGTTCCTAGAAAGGGTTGGTTATCACTAGCAAATTAAAGAAAGAAATTCTGGAGGGGGCAGCTGACAGAATACCGCAAGTGAATTACCAGGTCTCCTGCTGCCACGTAAAAACCAGAGCTTGTATTCAGGGACCACAAATGAATCTCCCCGTCATACAGAATGTCAGCTGCCTTCAGGAGAGTGTGGTGATGTGCTCAGGGCCTTCCTGCATGACTGAACTGAATCTGAAGTTTCAGAAGGATGGTTTAAAATCATAAGGCTGACTTAAAGAGAGAGGCCGTAAGTCTCTTGAGAAGATTTTGAAAACTACATTGGTCTGTGCAGTCTGAAGAACTGAGGCATGAGAAGAAGTTTGCTAATGGCTCAATACGCAGAAGAATGTTGTGAAAACTGTCAGCGATTCTCTGAGAACATGAAAGGCTGAGCCGGGTGCCTAGGGAATTAGAAAGGAAGCCCCGTAGCGGTGGGGCCGTGGGGCCAGTGCTGGAGCAGTTAACTACAAGGGGAGCCTGAGGAAGGGGGCTGCCTGCTGGGAGGGACGCCTGATTCTAGGCTCTGAGCAGTCTTAAGGATTCTGTTTATCTGAAGAAAAAGAAAACTAACTCACATCGTACTGGACTTGTAGACCCTTTAACCACGGCAGCACCTACATGGTTTCCTAGCTTCACGGTGATAATCATCTCAAGGAATCTCAGCCAATTTTCATTGCAGAGTTAGCTGGACGTTTACTTAAAGAATTGATGCCTCTGACTTCTGGAAGGGGTGTCAGTGCACGTGTAGGCAGGCGCTGCTATTACTAAATCAAACAACGCTAAGACGTCAGACCTCCGAAAGGGTTATTGATCATTTCTGGTAAGGTTGCCCCTTTAAAGAAGCAACTAGGATCTCGAAATATACTTAGGAGCTAATTCCAGTTTTGAAAACTCAATCAGGAGTGCCTATCAATTAACAGCCTTCTTACCAAAAGAAAACGTTTGCTCTACCTTCAGGCTGCCATTGTATAGTGCCCCCTTTCTTTCCCTACACTTGCCTCACACAGTGACTAATGCACAGGAGGTGCTTTAAAAATAAGTGTTGAATATTTAACACCGATTTCTCTGAATCACACCCGTAATTGCACTGTGAGAAACTGTCTTCAACTTTGCTGACGTGAGACACGCGTGAGCCCCCATCGCGGGGCCGGTTCTCAGGACCACTGAGTGGTACAGGTGACTGCGTGGGTTCTCTGTGGAACGGTCTCCTCCTTCCCCGCCCCGCTTCATATCCTATAAAGCGCCCCTGGACACGTGTCCTTTGGTTGAGCCCCAAACAACTGTGTTATATTATGGCGTGAAAAGGTAATTCATTCGAATTAAAACTAATTCAATCATAAATTCCTGGTCCAATTAACAATGAAGTCCAGACCAGAAATCAAATTAACATGGCAACACTTTTTGTCATTTGATTTTCTCTCAGGAGAGACACGATGTCTTGAGATACAGGTGGAAAAGATAAAGGGAGAGGTGGGAAATTCAAACATAAATAAATAAATAGGAAAAGACCAAAGTGTACCTTCCAGGAGAGGAATGAGAAAACAGTGAAGGCTGGAAGAACTCTGTGACAAGATTCAGACAGCAGCTCTATGTCCAGTTACCCCTGATCTACGCGAAGGCGGTGCAGTCCCCCAAAGCCCTCCGCCGCAGGCCAGGGCTCCGCAGGCCAGGGCTCCGCGTGCCCGCTGCTCCCTCCCGCAGGAGCACAGCCCCCGGAGGAAGGGGGCACGCGGGGGGAATGAGGGCTCAGCCAGCCCCGCCAGCCGCCCTGCAGGCCTCTCCCGGGCTCCCAGATGCCCCACTCCTCTCGTTCCTCTGCTTCGAGTTAGCTGGACGTTCAAGGGCCGACTTCTGGAAGGGTGTCAGTGCACGTGTAGGCGCTGCTATTACTAAATCAAACAACGCTAAGACGTCAGACCTCCGAAAGGGTTATTGATCATTTCTGGTAAGGTTGCCCCTTTAAAGAAGCAACTAGGATCTCGAAATATACTTAGGAGCTAATTCCAGTTTTGAAAACTCAATCAGGAGTGCCTATCAATTAACAGCCTTCTTACCAAAAGAAAACGTTTGCTCTACCTTCAGGCTGCCATTGTATAGTGCCCCCTTTCTTTCCCTACACTTGCCTCACACAGTGACTAATGCACAGGAGGTGCTTTAAAAATAAGTGTTGAATATTTAACACCGATTTCTCTGAATCACACCCGTAATTGCACTGTGAGAAACTGTCTTCAACTTTGCTGACGTGAGACACGCGTGAGCCCCCATCGCGGGGCCGGTTCTCAGGACCACTGAGTGGTACAGGTGACTGCGTGGGTTCTCTGTGGGAACGGTCTCCTCCTTCCCTGCCCCGCTTCATATCCTATAAAGCGCCCCTGGACACGTGTCCTTTGGTTGAGCCCCAAACAACTGTGTTATATTATGGCGTGAAAAGGTAATTCATTCGAATTAAAACTAATTCAATCATAAATTCCTGGTCCAATTAACAATGAAGTCCAGACCAGAAATCAAATTAACATGGCAACACTTTTTGTCATTTGATTTTCTCTCAGGAGAGACACGATGTCTTGAGATACAGGTGGAAAAGATAAAGGGAGAGGTGGGAAATTCAAACATAAATAAATAAATAGGAAAAGACCAAAGTGTACCTTCCAGGAGAGGAATGAGAAAACAGTGAAGGCTGGAAGAACTCTGTGACAAGATTCAGACAGCAGCTCTATGTCCAGTTACCCCTGATCTACGCGAAGGCGGTGCAGTCCCCCAAAGCCCTCCGCCGCAGGCCAGGGCTCCGCAGGCCAGGGCTCCGCGTGCCCGCTGCTCCCTCCCGCAGGAGCACAGCCCCCGGAGGAAGGGGGCACGCGGGGGGAATGAGGGCTCAGCCAGCCCCGCCAGCCGCCCTGCAGGCCTCTCCCGGGCTCCCCAGATGCCCCACTCCTCTCGTTCCTCTGCTTCTGGAATGTGAGGTTGGGGTCCGTTTCCGGGGCTGATGCTAACCAACAGAACTTCCGACGTAGCTTTGGGTACCCTTGTTACTGCCGTGACTGCTTTTCGAGGATTAAACAGAAAGAACTCCCGGCGGTGCCTATCTCCGTGCCAGCAGCAACCGGACGAGGCGCCGGAGCCCGTGCCAGCAGCCCGCGCGGCCTCGCCAGCCCGAGGGACACGCGTGCGCAGGGCGCTCTCGCTGCCACCTACCCGCGGCTCTGCGGCCACGCGCTCTGGTCCCTGTCGGGCTGGTGACCACGCAGAACAGGGCTGGGCTTCGAATCACGTATAAATACGCCCATCTCCCAGCACCAGACCCATCCCCAGAAACTCTGGCAAGCACGAGCGTAGTCAAGAATTTCCCAGTCTTTAGCGAATGAGGAGGAAGAAAGACACACATATAAAAAAAAGAATTCCAATTTCCCCCCAAAGGATGTGACCTTCCAGGGACGTGGTCATTTGGCATGGAGGCCTGAGCTCTGACCTCCACGTCTGGAATCAGACACAGACCTGGGTTCTCTGCACCCCACCTTGTGACCAGATAGACCTGCCGTTCTGTTCTTAAGTACCAGGTACTATATGCAGTAGGATTTAAAAGAATCTTAGACTCCTATTCTTCTGTCTTTTTCATTTGCTTTCCTAACTGGAGAGGCATGGACAAGAGACTGAGAACAAGTCTTAGAGAATAACAGGCCTTCTTTCGTGTTTTCTGCTTGAGTAGAGCAGTTTTGCTGTTCTTCGTTTGTCTTTGGTTTTGCTTTTTATGAGAAAACGAGAAATTCAAAAGCGCAGCGTCTCAGCGGACCACCAGAGGGTGCTATGACACCGAGCCGACCCCCTCGGGAAGAAACCAGCCTGAAGCCGGCCAGAGGTTACAGATGTCACCAGGACTGCAGCACATGTATTTTATCACCGTAAACATAAATATACATAGTTGGGTTCATTTAGATTGGTTTTACAGGGTTCTTTTGTGTTTTCTTTTTTTGCTTTCCTCAGAGGAAGCATGGCCTGCCTCGAATCCAGGTAAACTGGGACCTCTTCACAGACTAGAATCAGAAAAAAATATTTACGCCTTCCTGCCCTGTACACACTTGGAATAAGAAGTGAAGAGACTCTTCATTTATAGCAATTACAGGGGCAGGCTGTGTTAGTCACTCGGTACACTCAAAACACTCTTCCTGCAACTTACCTTTTCTACAGAGAGACCTTTTATAAAATAAGTTCACGAAAGGACCCTAGCCAAGATGGAAACACGGCAGCTTCCCCTGCGGTGACTGCACCAACCCTGAAAGGCAGACCAGCAGAGCGGGGGCCACAGGCACACTGAGGACGGCGAGCATGAAGCCGGCTCCCCTCATGCAGTTTCGAGCATCATCCATCCTGCTCAGGACCAACGAGACAGCCTCCAAACCTCACTCTATGGTTCCAGACCGCTCTCCTGCCCTCCAACGCCACCTTTACAGACGCAAAGACCAGGCAAATCATCGTTCTGCAATTTCAGTAGAATGGCAGAAACCAGAGTAATTTTTTTACAAATCTCAAAAATCTTCAGCAGCTCCCAGTGACCTTTTGGCTGGCACTCCACGCCTCCACATTTGGTTTCTGCCCTATCCTTTCAGCCATGGCTCCCCGACTTCTCCTCTTTGCTTTCTCTGCAGTCCCACCTTTCCCCACGACCCACACGCACAGCCCTAAGCTCTTCCTGCACAGCTCGTCCTCCCATGCCTTTGGTCACTCGCTGCTCGAAGCCTGCCTGAGCACCTGCGGGCTCCTGGCATGGGTTCCCTTTCTCTCCTGCACACACTCCGGGTTCTGTTTCTCACCCTCAGGACGATGAGCCCAGGAATTATTTTCTTCCACAATGATTATCTCAGTTCCTTGTGTATCAGGATGCAATTAATAAGTATTTGTGGACTCCAAAGCTGTGTCACTACCTCTGTGCAGAAATTAACGTCCAGAGGCTCAGGTGAGGGGAAAGGATTTAACACTAGAGGGATGTGCAAACAGTGAGTATGCGGTGAACAGAAAGGCTTCTCGAAGAGGCTTTCCTATAGCCAAGATACACAAGAGAGGGGCCGAGGGGACAAGAGAAAGGAACAGTTAAGTGATGAGGAGATGCTAACTTTTTTGCCCAAGAAAATCACGTTATATTTCTAAGTCATCTAGCTACGAGACCAATCTGTTTCCCTGAGGAAGACAAAAAGATGAGAAGACACAGAAAAGGAAACGATGCTTTCTCTCTTTTATCTCAGTTACTCTTCCAAACATCATAAGCAAGAGGATGTTATTACTGCCTAGAGGCGTGGGTTGAGGGGAGGGGAGGGAAGTTCAAGGGGGAGCTGACACATGTATACCACGGCTGATTTGTGTCAATGTGCAGTAGAAACCAACACAACACCATAAAGCAATTTCTCCTCCATTAAAAATAATTTTCAAGTTCAAAAAAAGAAAGCGGCTTCCCTGGTGGTCCAGTGGGTAAACAGTCTGCCTTGCAGTGCAAGGGGCACCAGTTTGATCCCTGACCGGAGAAGATCCCACATGCTGAGGAGTGGCTGGACCGGTGCGCCCAATTACGAGTCAGTGCTCTGGAGCACATGCTGGTGCTCTGCAACGAGAGAGGCCACTGCGATGGGAGGTCGAAGAATTAAGATGGATGAAAAATAAATAACTAAAAAATCAATAAAAAGAGGCCAAAATTTGAAGGAAAAAAAAAGAAACTGAACTTCAGGATGCAAATTTGCTTTCTCTGCAGTCCCACCTTTCCCACGACCCACACGCACAGCCCTAAGCTCTTCCTGCACAGCTCGTCCTCCCATGCCTTTGGTCACTCGCTGCTCGAAGCCTGCCTGAGCACCTGCGGCTCCTGGCATGGGTTCCCTTTCTCTCCTGCACACACTCCGGGTTCTGTTTCTCACCCTCAGGACGATGAGCCCAGGAATTATTTTCTTCCACAATGATTATCTCAGTTCCTTGTGTATCAGGATGCAATTAATAAGTATTTGTGGACTCCAAAGCTGTGTCACTACCTCTGTGCAGAAATTAACGTCCAGAGGCTCAGGTGAGGGGAAAGGATTTAACACTAGAGGGATGTGCAAACAGTGAGTATGCGGTGAACAGAAAGGCTTCTCGAAGAGGCTTTCCTATAGCCAAGATACACAAGAGAGGGGCCGAGGGGACAAGAGAAAGGAACAGTTAAGTGATGAGGAGATGCTAACTTTTTTGCCCAAGAAAATCACGTTATATTTCTAAGTCATCTAGCTACGAGACCAATCTGTTTCCCTGAGGAAGACAAAAAGATGAGAAGACACAGAAAAGGAAACGATGCTTTCTCTCTTTTATCTCAGTTACTCTTCCAAACATCATAAGCAAGAGGATGTTATTACTGCCTAGAGGCGTGGGTTGAGGGGAGGGGAGGGAAGTTCAAGGGGGAGCTGACACATGTATACCACGGCTGATTTGTGTCAATGTGCAGTAGAAACCAACACAACACCATAAAGCAATTTCTCCTCCATTAAAAATAATTTTCAAGTTCAAAAAAAGAAAGCGGCTTCCCTGGTGGTCCAGTGGGTAAACAGTCTGCCTTGCAGTGCAAGGGGCACCAGTTTGATCCCTGACCGGAGAAGATCCCACATGCTGAGGAGTGGCTGGACCGGTGCGCCCAATTACGAGTCAGTGCTCTGGAGCACATGCTGGTGCTCTGCAACGAGAGAGGCCACTGCGATGGGAGGTCGAAGAATTAAGATGGATGAAAAATAAATAACTAAAAAATCAATAAAAAGAGGCCAAAATTTGAAGGAAAAAAAAAGAAACTGAACTTCAGGATGCAAAACATCTCGGCTGAGGTCTGTGGTGTGATGAGGGAAGAATTATGATTCCCACCCCGCTTGTGTGACTCCAGTATCTTTCCTATTTCTCATACACGGGCTGGGAAGGAAAGAAAACATTGAAACCTCTCTGGGAACAGTTTCTGAGTCCATGCCCTTCTTACTCTCAAATTCCACCCAAGAGCGCGGTCAACAGTTCTCACCCAGAATGCTTAAGCCGGGATCCCCGTGGGTCCCCGTCTAGCAGCTCAGCTCTGGTAACCACTCAGGCACCGGGGGATTTCAACTTGAACGAGCTGTGTCGTATTTCCTCTGCTTTATTTCACTCAAGCAAGCAAGCAGCTCTGCAAGCACGTGGGTCCTGCTCGGCCGCCACCCTCAGTAGTGAACACACTCTCTGAACTGAAGAGCAACGATACGCCTGAGACATTCAGTGACTGATGGCAAAGTTACTAAAGATCTAGAGCTCCTGGGGGCTTCCCTTGTGGCTCAGTGGATAAGAACCCGTCTGCCAATGCAGGAGACACAGGTTCAAGCCCTGATCTGGGAAGATCCCACATACCACAGAGCAGCTAAACCCACACATCAGCAAAGACCCAGCACAGCCAAAAATAAATAAATAAAAGTTTAAAAAAAAAAAAAAAAAAAAAGATCTAGAGCTCCTGATCTATCTGCTCTTCCTTTCACCCGTCCTTTTCAGGTTGGGAGAAACGGCTTTGTTGTTCAGAGGCCTTTCCAAAAAGAGCATACTTTCATTCTCGAGGGAGGACTTCCCTGGTGTCTGGGTAGTAAGGAATCCACCTGCCAATGCAGGAGACACAGGTTCAGTCCCGGGGTTGGGAAGATCCCCTGGAAAAGGAAATGGAAACCCACTTTACTATTTTTGCCTGGGAAATCCCGTGGACAGAGGAGCCTGGTGGGCTACGGTCCATGGGGTCGCATAAGAGTCAGACACAACTTAGCGACGAAACAACAATTTTTAAGGGAAGCTCAGGCTTGATTAACAGAGGTAGCTCTTGTGGTATCCTTTGTTGTGCTCTGTTCCTACGTTGTGAGTACCAGCCGCTCTTCACCGTGTGGTTCAGTCTACTGTAATGGGCTGCGCAGTGAGTGCCACCTGTTCCTTCTTCCCATCTCATCAAGCCACGCTCTCTTGGCCATATTCACTGAGCATCTACTCTGTGCCCGGCCCTGTGCCAGCAGCCGTCCTCATAATTTCATTTCGGATAACCAGGAGAGCTTCCAAATGGCCCTGCCTCCCTCCCTGAATCCACCTACTGCGTCCTGCTTCCAAATCCACCTCCCGAACGTCCGCTTTGTCAACAGCCTTCTCCGCCCATCGGCTCACAGGATCAGTCCCTACTTGCTAGCTCTCGCCTTTCTGCCTGCTGGACTTTCTCCCCTCTCATGTGCAGACTGCCTCCGATGAAGTGGTTTCTTCACTTGCTCCCCAGTATTTGTGGTGGTTGTTCAGTCACTAAGTCCTGTCCAACTTTTCTGTAACCCTGTGGACGGTAACCTGCCAGGATGCTTTGTCAAAAATACTGGGGTGGATTACTATTTCCTTGTCCAAGGGATCTTCCCAGCCTTGGGTTCGAACCCACGTCTCCTGCTTTGGCAGGCAGATGCTTCACTGCCGAGCCACCTGGGAAGCCCCACTCCCTGGTAGGCCGGGTGCATTTTCACCTCCTGTCTTTAGCTCTCGGAATTTCCAATTCCTCTCCACGTGTACTTAATAAATGTTTGGGGACAAACTCCACAATGGGGTGACAGAGGATGCTGCTCAACTAACAGGCTCTAGTTAAGGAGGGGAAGCAATCTAACATGCATGCCTAAAACGAGTCTGACTGTCCCTGAGTTGGATGAGAAGCAACACTTAGCATATCGGCCTACAGAGGCCAATGGCCTACCTCCAGGCCCTTGATCCAAAGTCTGGCTGGGAAGTATCTTAGGCAACCTTGCGAAACCCTAGGATGAGACGACTAATCGACTCCCTCTTCTATTCACTTGGTCATTCAACAAAGAGTTACTGAGCATCTCCCACGCGTAAGGCATTGTGATGAGTGCTTGGGAAGCAACAGTAAGAAAACCAGGTTCCTGCCCTCCAGGAGCTTTCAGCAGAAAGGACAGACGATAAACACATAAACAAGCGAGTAAATGACGTCACAAAAACGTTGGGAAAGTGTCAGTAGGAGAGAAAGTACTATGGCACAGCAGGGTGGCACACGCTACTGGAGATGGTAGCCGCTATCAGTCAAAGAAGGTCTTCCCGAAGAAGAGACGTTTAAATTGGAGATCTGAGACGTGAGAAACAGCCAGACGCTCAAAAGAGTGGCGCGCCAGGCTCTGCACAGGCTCAACACACACACAGACACACAGGCACACCCTGGCCAAAGCCACCGCGGGCCAGCGGCCTCACTGGTTTGGGTCTTACGGGAATTCATCTGGCCACCGGGAGGCGGCAGCCGGCCCCATCTCCCAGTACTGAAACAGCGTCCTTTTGTTTATACGGGGAGATGTCAAGCCTTTCGGTTTGAGGGATTTACATCACACCTATGTATTTTTTCTCCTTTGCTCTGCTGGCAGGGCCATTTACTTCAAATCCAGGTTCACAGAACATTTCTAGACCCAAAGATAGCCCTTTGGTGATACGCATCACTTTGCATACGGAAAATAATCGCTTGTTACTTTTTTAAAGTTGGTATATAAAGAAAATTGAGAAGCTGCTTTCATACCTCGTTGATTAACTGGATCTTTAGCTACATAGGCGACGTAGTCTGTAGTATCCTGTGAAAAAGGGAAAATGATCGCACTTAAAAATGAGTGAATTGTACCGGTGAAAGTAAAAGAGTACATTTAGGATATGATACTCAGGCAAAGACTGATACTAGGGTTTCTGTGCAAAAAGCAAAGGAAAGCCTCCTAAGAGGAAATACCAACAAATACATACTGTACATCAAGCAGTTGGAGAGTTGACATTCTCAGCCCCTTAAAATTTTAGAGGCAGAACATGTCACTAAGAGAATGCAGGTAGGGACTATGTTAGGACAAATATTCTTTAAAAATGATTAGAGACTATTACTCCCCTTTTGAAAGTTGAAATACCAGGGGTTATGCAATTATGCAATCACAAAGGTGTCATACACAGGGTGTGACACCATGACTTCCCAGTGGTCCAGACAGATACCATGTAGAACAGAAGATAAGCTGATTAAGGAGATACGGTTTTGTGGTTATTAGTTTGCTTTTGTGCAGTGTGATTTAAGGAAGAATAATGCAAAAAGACAGGCATTTATTTGATCAATGTACAGAAAGAAGAGGTTAGTTTTGAAAAAAGAGAACCCATGAAAAACATGAGTTACAAACGATGTGCTGCTAGCCAGTGGTAACCAGTGAGAGGAGGCAATACTGGGACGGTGGAGGGGTACAAACTACTGGGTGGACACAGGCTCAAGGATGTATTCTGTAACACAGGGGAATGCAACCAGTATTGTATAATAACTGTAAATGAGATTTACTTTTCAAATTGTATAAAAATAAAGACAATTAAAAAGAAGATATAACAGCGCCATTTAAACTTAGGTTTAAAAAACAGGTTGTTGCTGGCTTTGTAAAAACAAACAAAAAGCTACTTGGTAATTCTGACTTTTACTGAAAAAAGCATGTTGATGAATGAGAAGATTTTAATAATTAAAGACACTTTTTGTTATTTCAGTTCTCAGAAAAAAATACACACAATGCCATTTTCAGATGAGAAGTATGACTCTCTAGAGAGAAGATGAAATCAACTGGCAGGAAATAAAAGCCCATATTTGTAATACCCTCAAGGACAATCACTTAATAACCCACAATGAATCATACAGGAAATGGATCTCAGGTCAGCATAACTTGTCTTCAGTTATTTTAAAAAAACACACATACCTAAGTAAATCTCTCTTATGCAAAAAGACAAAAGATTTGAAATATCTTATGAATTAATAAGGTCATACCTATGAGCTTTAATATTATATAATTTGGAAGCAAAGCCACAAATGTAGGAGCTTGGGTGCTCTTTTTTTTTTTTTTTTTTTTAGATTTTATTTATTTATTTTATATTTTGGGTGAGGGTCAGGTTGGGGAGGGAGGGAAGCGGGCAGGCCACTTCTATTGGTCTTTCATTTCTCTATTTCCATCCGTCTTTGTTCTTTAGCTCCTGTGAGCCTCCCATTAGAGTGGCCTCTGTTGTTGCAGAGCACCGACTCTGGGCGCATGCGCTCCAGAGCTCCGGCTCGGTAATTGGACACATCCGTCCAGCCGCTCCTCGGCACGTGGGATCTTCCCAGGCCAGGGCTCGAACCAGCGCCCCTTGCACTGCAAGGCGGTGTCCTCACCCACTGGACCACCAGGGGAAGCCCTGGGTGCTCATTTTTATGCTGAAGAGTTGGTATGATCCTCGCAATGTTGTCTGCTATCTTAGCTGATGCAAAAGAGGTCTCAAGAATACACTATGAGGGGCTTCCCCTGGTTGTCCAGTGGGTAAGGACACTGGCGCCGGTTTGATCCCTGGCCTGGGAAGATCCCACGTGCCGCGGAGCAGCTGGACCGATGTGTCCAATGACCAAGCTGGAGCTCTGGAGCACACGTGCCCAGAGCCGGTGCTCTGCGACAAGAGAGGCCACCGTGATGGGAGGCCCACAGGAGCCAAAGAACAAAGACGGATGAAAATAGAGAAATGAAAGACCAATAGAAGTGGCCTGCCTGCTCCCCTCCCTCCCCAACCCGACCCCCCCTCAAAATAAATAAATAAATAAATCTTTAAAAATAAAAAAAAAGAATACACTATGAGTATGGGAAAATTAAATACACTTCCTATATTTCCAGGCCAGTTTCCTCATGTTCAAGAGAGTCTCTAAAATTCCATAACTATAAATGTTTGGAAAAAAAATTAAAGAAAAAAAATTTTTTTTGCCTCTAAGTCATCGTTTTATTTTTCATCCATCTTTATTCTCTGGCCTGTGTGGGCCTCCCATTGCAGCGGCCTCTCTCGTTGCAGAGCACCGGCTCTGGGTGCATGCGCTCCAGAGTGCGGGCTCGCAATTGGACACACCGGTCCAGTCACTCCATGGCACGTGGGATCCTCCCAGGCCAGGGATCGAACCGGTGCCCCTTGCACTGCAAGGTGGACTCTTTACCCACTGGACCACCAGGGAAGCCCTGGGAGAATCTGAAGAATGTTAGAAGTAAAGCACAAATAATGGGAGGAAATGTAAGAAGTATACTTAATTTTCTCATGCTCATAATGCATTCTTGAGATGGAGAAAGTATATACAGATGCAAAAGCATTACCAGGAACTGTCTCAAGGGCTGACTGAAGGGGGACAAGTCAACTACTTTGGAAAAGACAGTAATAGTGAGGGTGAGCAAGGTCAAGAGGTGAGAAGGAACACCCAGTATTTTTGAAACTTTGGAGGGAATTCTGGTAGGAAGAAGGGTACTACATGGGGTCACGGAGACTTTAGCTTCCTAATCTGTGGACCCAGCTAGCTGTGAAGCTGCAAATTGCCTCAGGGAGCGTCCTAAGGAGACACAGGCATGTGCTGGCAGCAGTGGCAACAGTCGCCTCCTGTCCCCTGTGCCGGGCAGTGTGCTAGCAGGCAACCAGTACCGCGGCACTTACTCACACAACCCTGTGAGGCAAGGGCGACCACCCCCGACTTCACAGAAACTCAGACAGGGTCAAGAAGCCTCTCAACTCCTGAGCCTGGCACTCCACCCTCCGACCTCCCTGACCTGACAGCAAACTTCATTTGGGGGAACCTCAAACGCCAAGACTTCTGGTCACCCCAGTTTTCTATGCAAAACCGGCAGATTTTCTCTCCACCTGCAGAAAGCATAGGTGTGTGCATTATTTCGCTTGTGTCAACTCTTTGCAACCCTATGGACTGTAGCCGGCCAGGTTTCTCTGTCCAAGGGATTCCCCAGGCAAGAATACTGGAGTGGGTCGCCTTGCCCTCCTCAAGGGGATTTCCCCCGCCCAGGGACTGAACCCAGGTCTCTGACACCTCCTGCACTGGCAGGCAGGCTCTTTACCCACCTGGGAAGCCCTAGAAAGCACAGAGGTACACTTCATTCAGTAGGTACAAACATTCCCATAAGACTACAAATTCTTTACTGCTGATCTTTGGTAGGGGCAGTGCTTTGGTTGGTAGAAAGACAGTCTAAAGAGAGTAAGAATTCTGGAGAACTGTGACAGGCACCGTGCAGGGCATGTAGAGGGTACATGAGGATTTTTGTACCAGTTCTAAAATGACAGAAGCTCCTGAAACCTGAAAAGAGATGTCAGGGCAAATGGCAACAACGATTTTTCCCACTACTCTGATAGAACTCATTCAATTGCTTTAGGAAGTGTTCGGGTTCCCTCACGGATGGGTGAGTTACAGAGGGTTAGGAAGAGAAATGTGAGCCCCAGCCTTTTCAGGCTGCCAATGGCTAACATGCTTTATGCAGAAGTTCCTTTAACTCTTACAAAGAGCTTTTATGAATTCATACTTACTGGGTCCCCTCCGGAAGCAAAAGAAATAGACTGCATATGATGATTTGCAATAACCTGGAAAATACAAATTAAACATGTATGATGCTATACAGTAATTATACCTAGTTACATAACACCTAACAGTAGTGTACATAGATTTGCTTTGGTTTTGCTGTTCAGCGGCCCTTTGGAAACCACTCCACCCACGTCCTATAATAATCTCACGTGGACCACAAGGTTCATGCGGGTGTGACGTGGCTCTCTCCTTGCAGGTGGACACCTGATCCAGGCCTAGCCAATCAGAACGCACTGTCCCTCAGCGTACAATAAAGCATCTTTAAGAAGGACGTGAGATGAATAACAGGAGAGAACGTATCTCTCCCTACTGTTTAAGATCTTAATACAAGCCCAAAGCTTTTAGGAGCCATCTTTTGCTGTCATGAGGGAAAGGTCTGCTGGAAAATGAAGCTTTACCTTTGGAGAAAAAAAATCAAAACTGAGAGCTAAAAACAGTAAAAAAATCTGGGGGCAAAGTGTGTTTTACCATTTCAAGCATTCCATTTCCACCATGCCTTTATGCTTTTATGTATTTCTCTACTTATTTATTTTTATATAAGTTAGTCTGAATTGAGTTTGGGGCATTTGCCACCATTCTTACTAAGGTACTAACATTAAGAGGTTCAGTACCAAGTAAGACTCTCCAAGTAAACCGCATGCGTTAGCCAAGAAGGCTGTCTCTTTTACTTGAGATTCTAGGCTTCCTTATTTGTAAACCACAGTGTAATGACCAACTAGAAGAGATGTATTTTTCATACTCTTTTGAAGGTTCATTAAGTCAAAGATAGACCAACTGAGTAATCCTGTCTTCAGATTTGTCTAACAGAATCTAACAATTCTACTCTTAGATGTATATCCAAAATAACTGTGTAAATACGTATGCCAAAAGATCTTCTTAATCAAGAAAGATAATCACTGCCCTGTTCGCCATAGCCCCAAACTGGAACCAACCCCAAGGACGACCATTGTGATATTCAAACAAGGGACTCCCACAGAGCAACAACAGATTACTTGGGCAAAGGAAGGCAGACAGACTGTATACTGCATAGTTGAATTTATATCAAGTTCAGTGACAGGCAAAATTATTTCATTCTGTTGGAATCAGCATAGTAGTGACATTGGGGGTAAAGGAAGAGAAAGCAGGTGGTTTTCTGGGACCTTGCAAATGGTGTCCCTTGATCTGGGTAAGAGTCACCACAAACAAGCTTATTTTGTGACAATCAATCTATACACTTACGATCTGTGCACTATTCTATATTTATATTTCATTTTAAAATGACTCCCCAAAACAACATTGATATACAGAGATCAACATAATTCCCAAATACCAGCGACAGCCAATTTGACACTGTTTGGGGAAGACGGGAGAGATACATTTTACAAGAGAACCTAAGCATAAAACCAGTAATAATCATTTAAGACTTTTTGGAAAACTTCAGTGAATAGTATAAATAACACCTGAACACGTATAGACATATATCACCTTTATGGATGGGAAGATAATATTGTAAAGATATCAATTCTCCCCCAAATTAGTTTATAAGTTCCCTGTAATTCCAATAAAAATTCCATCAATGCCGTTCAGGGATCTTTCTACTTCTAAAACTCACATTGCAAGAATAAATATGCAAGAAGAACTATGGGAATTTTTGAAGGAACAAAGAGACAAGATTTTCCTTACTGTTAAGATGTATTATAAAACTACAGAAATTCATTAGACTACAAAATCTAAAAACAGATTGGCACTTTAGTGGTCTTTTAGCCTGTAATTGTGGCACCAAACAGAAGACAAAAAAATGGTCAGTGATTAAATCAATGAAGTGAGCTGAACCACATATATGAAAAGATATATATAAATAAATCCTGTCCTCATATTACTTATAAATCTCTGAACCACAAAAGAGCCATGCCAACATTAGAAGACAGATAAGATTATGCTTAAGTTCTTTGAGGTAGGCAAATCCATCTTAATAGAAAGAAAATGACATACAGGAAAGAAACCTTTAAATCTGATTACATGAAAGCTAATTCTTTACTTTTGTATAAGAAAAAATCTCCAAAATAAAAACAATAGGCAAAGAGAACATATTTGCGACATGTAAAACAAAGTGTTCTCATAGAGTTTATAAGAAATTCCTACATCAATAAGAAATAAACCCCAAATAAGACCATTTAGTTTTCAGAAGTAACACAAATGTTCAATAAACATACTAAAAGATAATCTCCAAGAAATCAAGACTATAAAAAAAATAAAGCAAGACGCCATTAAATCGATGACGTTCAACAAAACCATGTGTATTAGGGGTGTAGATGCTCTCAAACACCGCCGGTTGGAGCCGAAATTTCTACAGCAATTTGGAGAGTAATTAGACACTTACTAAAACCAAAGTATGCATACTCTGTAATTCCACCTTTCCACTTGTAGATTTTTACTAGAGAGAAGTACTGCCACATGTAGATGTTCATTTACCCATAGCTTATAATATTTTCTTAAATGGAGAACTATTTGCACATAGTTAAGTCGACTGGAGTCTAATTATACAAATAGAAACTATGAAAACGTCTGTCTATGTTAAGTAACGCAGCAAAATGTACAAGACACTGCAGACAGGTTTTTGTATTTGCTTGTTTGGGAAGTTGAAGGCAATTACCTAAGACATGTAAAAAGTAAGATTTATATAAATCTTAAAGATTCATATAAATGCAAAGGAAAAGGATTTAAAGAACACACACCAAATTGTGTAGTTACTTCCTGAGGGGGGCGAAATGGGACCATACAGTTTTTAAAGAGCACCGATACTATGCTTATTTGTGAATTTAGCTTTTTCTAAATGAGAAAAACAGGAGAGAGAAATGGATGGTTTTTTAATATGTTGATGTGCGGTTAGAACCTCGCGCGGTTTGCAGGTGCGGATTTGGCCGTCACTGGCGCACAGATAAAGGCGGTTAGAACCTTAGGGCAGACGCGACCGCCTGGGGGTGGAGGAACGAGGCGGGCGAGGAGCGAGGGCGGTGCCGGGGAAGGACTAAGGGCCTTACAGGAGCCGTGCAGCGTATTCCCAAGTTTAGAGCACCATAAGCAGCGCAGCGGTTACGTGGGCTGGAGGCCCAGCAACGCCCTTGCACAGGCGGCATCCTCGAGCGCGAGCACGGACCACACGCCCACGGGCCCCGTGATCTGCCCGGCGGGCGCCGCGCGCGTCCGCGCGCCCGGCGGGAGGCGGCGTCTGGGGGTCGCGCGCACGCCCGGGGTCACGTCGGCGCACGGCGCCCGCGCAGGCGCACCGCGGCCGCGTCGCTGGGCGCCGGGGGAAAACGCCTTGCGGGCAGGGGCGGCCGCCGGCGCCATGGCCGAGATGCACGAGCTGTCCGAGCTGTACGAGGAGAGCAGCGACCTGCAGATGGACGTGATGCCGGGCGAGAGCGAGCTGCCGCGCATGGAGGTGGGCGGCGGGAGCCGGGCGGGCGCGCCGAGCCCGTGCCGCGCCGGGGCCGCGCCGCCGCTGGAGGAGGAGGGCCCGATGGAGGAGGAGGCGGCCCAGGCCCTGGCGGCGCCCGCGGGCGCGCGGGCCCTGGCGGAGCCGCCGGGCCCCGACCTCGAGAGCGAGGACGAGGGCGAGGAGTTCGAGGACTGGGAGGACGACTACGACTACCCCGAGGAGGAGCCGCTGAGCGGCGCGGGCTACCGCGTGTCGGCGGCGCTGGAGGAGGCCAACAAGATGTTCCTGCGCAGCTCCCGGGCCGGCGGCGCCGCGCTGGACGGCGGCTTCCAGGTGCACTACGAGAAGACCCCGTTCGACCAGCTGGCCTTCATCGAGGAGCTCTTTTCCCTGATGGTGGTCAACCGTCTGACCGAGGAGCTGGGCTGCGATGAGATCATTGACCGAGAGTAGCGCGGCGCGCGGGGAGGGGAGGCAGCCGCTCGAGGAGGACCCGGCTTTCCACTGTCTTCTGGATCCATTCCAAGTAGGCCCGTGCCAGCGAAAGCCTCCATCTTCAAAACCTTTTTTTTTTTTTCCCCTTTTTTTTTGCAGAGTAGAATAAGGTAGTGACTGAACGGTTACGAAAATGGAAGACGATTGTTCCAGCATCTTAGTACTGTTGAAACCTGGTTTCAAGAATGTCCTGAGCCACTCAGGGCTTTGACTTTGTTGTTAATCCAGCTGAATTTCCTTGCATTGGGGGAAGACCTTCCGTACTTCACCGTAAAGAATGGCTTCGCAACAAGAAGTTATGACCAACACAGACTGCCAGTACAAGAGCCCACTGATAGTAATTATATAAGAAAATGTTATATATCCCACTTAAGACGTGAGGTGTCTGACTTATTTGGACTGAAAACATATCGAGAAAACTTTAAAGATTTAGTTGTGTCATCTATCCAAGCTGTGGTTGTCAAAGGCTAAATTTTGAGTGTACAGCATCTACTGATGATTCTTCAGTATCCCAAAAGGATAATCTGGTCCCAAAAGAAGGATCTGTCATGTGTGCTGTATCTTAAAACGTGTTTCCAAGAACACCTGAGATTTGTTTGTACATGTATCATGATTGTTTTTAAAGCTACTGTAATCTTTAATTCAAGAAAATTCATTGTCTTGAACATTTTTAAAAGGCAAAACTTAAGACGTTCTTTTAAGTTTCAAGTTTAGGCAGTAAAATGTACCTGAAGTACAAAGAACACAAACTACTTCAAACATTCTTGTATACTAGAGAATTTTCTGTTTCACCTGCTCTTTTTTTTTCATTTAACTTTACAGGCAAAAGACTGGTTGCACTTCATAATTTAAGAACTGTTTGTCCAGTAAAAGGAAAGCACTACATCTAAAAAAAGACATTATGAACAACCCTTAAAAAGGTTTTAAATCTGCCCAGAAATCCTCCTCAGTGTCTGAAGTTTCCCTCTGTCTCCTCCTCTAATTAAGCTTGTTTTTGGTTATGCACCAGCATTCGAGGTAATAAAAGTTCTTGTTCTGTGTATCTTGTTTGTTTGGCTAATGGTATTGCATCCATACTTTATCTAATACTACTTTCTATTGTTTTGTACTGTTTTATAGTATGATTGCAGCCATTTTATGATTTATATTCAGTGACTTTATCAGGGAAGGTGTTCCAGCTTCTATACCAGATTACAAATTAATTGGTGGGAATTAAGCTCAGTAAATTTCTATAAGAGAACTTGCCCAGCTGGGAAAACCTGCCAAATCAATAAGCATCTCACAGTGGTTATTGAGATGCTGAAGTTCTATGTGAATAGAATGTGCCCTGTGAAACTGAGTATGCTAGCAGGTCTTATGATCAGTTAAAAGGTACCCAATGTTTTTGCTGCATTATGACAGTAAAGGATTATCCAGTATATTACCAGTATGCAAACAGGACAAGTCAGAGTCTTATGTATGTTACAGTCATCCTGTCTTTTAGGGAGTTTTTAAAGGTACCCATGTTTTGCTTTTACTAAAATGAAAACTTTAAAGATTTAGTTGTGTCATCTATCCAAGCTGTGGTTGTCAAAGGCTAAATTTTGAGTGTACTACTGATGATTCTTCAGTATCCCAAAAGGATAATCTGGTCCCAAAAGAAGGATCTGTCATGTGTGCTGTATCTTAAAACGTGTTTCCAAGAACACCTGAGATTTGTTTGTACATGTATCATGATTGTTTTTAAAGCTACTGTAATCTTTAATTCAAGAAAATTCATTGTCTTGAACATTTTTAAAAGGCAAAACTTAAGACGTTCTTTTAAGTTTCAAGTTTAGGCAGTAAAATGTACCTGAAGTACAAAGAACACAAACTACTTCAAACATTCTTGTATACTAGAGAATTTTCTGTTTCACCTGCTCTTTTTTTTTCATTTAACTTTACAGGCAAAAGACTGGTTGCACTTCATAATTTAAGAACTGTTTGTCCAGTAAAAGGAAAGCACTACATCTAAAAAAAGACATTATGAACAACCCTTAAAAAGGTTTTAAATCTGCCCAGAAATCCTCCTCAGTGTCTGAAGTTTCCCTCTGTCTCCTCCTCTAATTAAGCTTGTTTTTGGTTATGCACCAGCATTCGAGGTAATAAAAGTTCTTGTTCTGTGTATCTTGTTTGTTTGGCTAATGGTATTGCATCCATACTTTATCTAATACTACTTTCTATTGTTTTGTACTGTTTTATAGTATGATTGCAGCCATTTTATGATTTATATTCAGTGACTTTATCAGGGAAGGTGTTCCAGCTTCTATACCAGATTACAAATTAATTGGTGGGAATTAAGCTCAGTAAATTTCTATAAGAGAACTTGCCCAGCTGGGAAAACCTGCCAAATCAATAAGCATCTCACAGTGGTTATTGAGATGCTGAAGTTCTATGTGAATAGAATGTGCCCTGTGAAACTGAGTATGCTAGCAGGTCTTATGATCAGTTAAAAGGTACCCAATGTTTTTGCTGCATTATGACAGTAAAGGATTATCCAGTATATTACCAGTATGCAAACAGGACAAGTCAGAGTCTTATGTATGTTACAGTCATCCTGTCTTTTAGGGAGGGGGTTCTTTTCTGTATAATTGAGGGCTCACAGGGATGACCATAATTGAGACAGGAGTTTGGCGGGGAGAGGAGCGATAGAGGGGGGAGACTAAACAGGAGGCTACATGCTGGCAGTTAGTCCTCCTGCTTCCTCCAGGGCACACTTTGAATGCACTTTCAAACAGTGTGTAAATGCAGTTACGAGTCTGTGGATAGGTAACTGCTTGTGTGATGTGAGTTAACAGGCCTCTGGACAAAGAGAAGTGACAATACACATGAAATGACTAGTCATGTTTATCTCCAGATAAAGATGCCAGGAAATAGGTTCAGAGAAAACCCATCTACAAACCAGAAGTGTTAACTCTGTTTCTCTTAGAGATTGAGTCGGGAGCAAGAGGAGGGGGAAAGAAAACTCTTGGGTGTGAGGTGTGAAGGCTTATTTGGAGAAAGATCTGGACTCCGTAACTCACTCTTCTGATGACTGCTTTGTTGGTCTTAAAAATAGGCGGTAACTTGAGAGACCACTGACATTAATACTTGGTAATACTTACTGAAAGTAAAGAATGGTAACATCTTTAAACATGACAGGTATTGCAGACTGAAACCAGGCCTAAGACAATTGAATCTGGGCTCGCTGCTTACCAGCTGTGTAACAGAGGCAATAAATTTCACTGCCTCAGGATCCTGAACTGAAAATAGGAATATTTGGGTGGACCTTATAAATTGTGAGATAAATGAAGATATACACATCTTTATAAATCGATAAAGGAGTTCTGGAGACATTCTAAGCCTAATTCTTTGATGTGCTGAAGGGGTGGGGATGTGGAAATGGGGGAGAGAAGTTAAAATGACTGTGTCAGTTGTGGAGAGCTTTCTAGGTCTCTCCATAGTTACTGTAAACGTTTGCTTATGTCAGATGGTCCATGGGTCACCTCGAGAACACAGATCTACTTTGTTTTGTCAGCAGGTCTTATGATCAGTTAAAAGGTACCCAATGTTTTTGCTGCATTATGACAGTAAAGGATTATCCAGTATATTACCAGTATGCAAACAGGACAAGTCAGAGTCTTATGTATGTTACAGTCATCCTGTCTTTTAGGGAGGGGGTTCTTTTCTGTATAATTGAGGGCTCACAGGGATGACCATAATTGAGACAGGAGTTTGGCGGGGAGAGGAGCGATAGAGGGGGGAGACTAAACAGGAGGCTACATGCTGGCAGTTAGTCCTCCTGCTTCCTCCAGGGCACACTTTGAATGCACTTTCAAACAGTGTGTAAATGCAGTTACGAGTCTGTGGATAGGTAACTGCTTGTGTGATGTGAGTTAACAGGCCTCTGGACAAAGAGAAGTGACAATACACATGAAATGACTAGTCATGTTTATCTCCAGATAAAGATGCCAGGAAATAGGTTCAGAGAAAACCCATCTACAAACCAGAAGTGTTAACTCTGTTTCTCTTAGAGATTGAGTCGGGAGCAAGAGGAGGGGGAAAGAAAACTCTTGGGTGTGAGGTGTGAAGGCTTATTTGGAGAAAGATCTGGACTCCGTAACTCACTCTTCTGATGACTGCTTTGTTGGTCTTAAAAATAGGCGGTAACTTGAGAGACCACTGACATTAATACTTGGTAATACTTACTGAAAGTAAAGAATGGTAACATCTTTAAACATGACAGGTATTGCAGACTGAAACCAGGCCTAAGACAATTGAATCTGGGCTCGCTGCTTACCAGCTGTGTAACAGAGGCAATAAATTTCACTGCCTCAGGATCCTGAACTGAAAATAGGAATATTTGGGTGGACCTTATAAATTGTGAGATAAATGAAGATATACACATCTTTATAAATCGATAAAGGAGTTCTGGAGACATTCTAAGCCTAATTCTTTGATGTGCTGAAGGGGTGGGGATGTGGAAATGGGGGAGAGAAGTTAAAATGACTGTGTCAGTTGTGGAGAGCTTTCTAGGTCTCTCCATAGTTACTGTAAACGTTTGCTTATGTCAGATGGTCCATGCTGGCTCACCTCGAGAACACAGATCTACTTTGTTTTGTCGTAATTAAAGATCAACATCTCATAATTCAGAGTGCAGTCAAACTGCCAGATTTCCATCTTCTTTTTTTTTCCCCCAAAAGTGGAAGACCCAGCAGCCCTTGACCCACAGTCCTGTGGGGTTGGCCTTTACACAGGGGAAGTATCCTGTTTGCTGTTTTGCCCGGCCTTGTCTCCCAGCTGTGGAAGGCAAGTGCCGCTTGTCGTTTATCACTCTGCTTGTACCATTGTGTTCTCATGAATCCAGACAGTCTACCTGTCTGGCCTCTGTAGGTATTTGAATTGCCTCTCCTGGAAAATAAATGAGTCTTGGAGACTCATTTTCTGCCTGTTTCACCTTGTTTGTCTGTGTATTACCCTTCTCAATTTCAGTAGCTGTTGGAATGGGTGATTAGAGTATAGAAATGAGTAAAGAAATAGTGGGAATGGGAGCTACTGAGACTGACATTTCTGCTTAAGGCCTTTTGAAAGCAGGTCAAGGAAGTCTGTTGCTTGAATCTTCAAAGGGAGGGCTATATAAGAAAAACTATTAACTTTTCCAAAATATATCTTCCCATCTCAAAATAAGCTAAGTTTTAAAAATTTGAAGCATTACATGTTTACATGTTTAACGTAATCTTATTTTAGGCCTCTGAGGTTCTGTGAGACCTTTTCTGGGAGTAAATGGTTACATTCTTGATATTCTCAGTGACTGACGATCAACGTGAACCATCTTGACCATAAGTGCTCTGTCAACTATGAATATAGCTATAAATTTGAAGCTGATTGCAGTCCAAAGTATATCTTAGGAGTTGGAGAGGGAAGGATACTTGTATTTATCTTAGAACTTCAAAGGAGAGTTTTCTTTAAGGAAAATGTAATAAATCATTTTCTCATGCTATGTCCATAAGGTCACTTTTCTGTTGCCTTTATCCTGGGAACATTTTAGCTGTCCTTTGATGGAATGTCTAAAGCTTCTTCAGTTTAACCATCTAGCGTAGCACATCTTTTTTACACAGCTCCCCCCCAACCCCACTCACCCTGGCCATTTTCCCTAGGTCTTCAAAATAGTTCAAAATTATTTTTAAAACTCAGCCTCTGCGCCTGATATCAGTGAGCTCCTCACGTGGGTCCCCACTCTGGCTGTAGGCTGAACACAGCCCGTTCCACGCCAGCAGGGTAGAAAAGATGGCAGCCGCTCCCCCAGAGCACCCCTTTGCCCTAACTACTGGTGGTGGAAGCCACCCTTGCCGCTGTCCCTCTTGTTTCCTTCAAAGACGATGGGTGTGCTGTAATACCAGCTCTAATTGCAGTGGCCTGAAAAAGAGCAGTGGAAGGGTAAAGGGTTCTGAGAATAACTCATGCCCTCACTACACACAACCCAGCAGAGCATCTCTGGTACCATTCGCATTGATGAAACGAAAGACAAGTTTTACGTTCGCAAACGTCTTGAGGGCAAAGCATCTGAAAGACAATGAATGTGTCCCCTTCCACCCAGACAGACTGCATCTTCCAAGGACAGCCCCATTCGTTCTGCTATCAGATATCAACGGTATGCCTCTCTTAGATAACCAGTTATGACCCAACCAGACAAGAATCCATTTTCAACTATTTCATATTAAAGATTCTCTTCTATGGTGTTTTATACTACTGGGTAAGCAATGGATGGATTTTATTCTGCTTTTAAATTTAGAAAATAAAGCAGCCCTCAAAACCACAAGTGAATAGAAAAAAAAATAGAAATCCGAATGTTTATAATTGTACTTCTGTGTTACTGACAACATTATAATTTACGTTTACAATATGCTTTCCTGCAAAGATCCGAGTCTATGAATATAGCTATAAATTTGAAGCTGATTGCAGTCCAAAGTATATCTTAGGAGTTGGAGAGGGAAGGATACTTGTATTTATCTTAGAACTTCAAAGGAGAGTTTTCTTTAAGGAAAATGTAATAAATCATTTTCTCATGCTATGTCCATAAGGTCACTTTTCTGTTGCCTTTATCCTGGGAACATTTTAGCTGTCCTTTGATGGAATGTCTAAAGCTTCTTCAGTTTAACCATCTAGCGTAGCACATCTTTTTTACACAGCTCCCCCCCAACCCCACTCACCCTGGCCATTTTCCCTAGGTCTTCAAAATAGTTCAAAATTATTTTTAAAACTCAGCCTCTGCGCCTGATATCAGTGAGCTCCTCACGTGGGTCCCCACTCTGGCTGTAGGCTGAACACAGCCCGTTCCACGCCAGCAGGGTAGAAAAGATGGCAGCCGCTCCCCCAGAGCACCCCTTTGCCCTAACTACTGGTGGTGGAAGCCACCCTTGCCGCTGTCCCTCTTGTTTCCTTCAAAGACGATGGGTGTGCTGTAATACCAGCTCTAATTGCAGTGGCCTGAAAAAGAGCAGTGGAAGGGTAAAGGGTTCTGAGAATAACTCATGCCCTCACTACACACAACCCAGCAGAGCATCTCTGGTACCATTCGCATTGATGAAACGAAAGACAAGTTTTACGTCAAACGCCTTGAGGGCAAAGCATCTGAAAGACAATGAATGTGTCCCCTTCCACCCAGACAGACTGCATCTTCCAAGGACAGCCCCATTCGTTCTGCTATCAGATATCAACGGTATGCCTCTCTTAGATAACCAGTTATGACCCAACCAGACAAGAATCCATTTTCAACTATTTCATATTAAAGATTCTCTTCTATGGTGTTTTATACTACTGGGTAAGCAATGGATGGATTTTATTCTGCTTTTAAATTTAGAAAATAAAGCAGCCCTCAAAACCACAAGTGAATAGAAAAAAAAAAAAAATAGAAATCCGAATGTTTATAATTGTACTTCTGTGTTACTGACAACATTATAATTTTTACGTATTACAATATGCTTTCCCTGCAAAGATCCGAGTCTATGAAAAGGCCTCAAGGAAGAATGTTTGAGTAAATCATAATACTAGGAACCATCTAACAGGCACTATGCTGAGTGATTTACATCCACGATCTTAATCCTCAAACAAACTCCACAAGACACTTTCTGTTGCTAAACCCATCTTCTCAGAAACTCTATGAATAAGAACTTAATTTCACTGATGACAAAAACTGAGTGGGAAGTAATTTGCTTGTTAGCGGTAAAGCCAGGCTCCCAACTTGTATGAGACATCAAAACCTCTTAGTGTTTTTTCACTGCCGAGCGCACATTAAACCTTCCACGGATCCCTGACCAACAGGACTCTGCAGAGTAAAACCTTAACTATTAAGCAGTTCAAATCACTACATAGTAGACAGAGAAAAATTTGAGTCTAGCATACATAAATAACCTGATACAGGGAATTCAGTTTAAAAAGTAAACTATGTCTTACTAAATAAGTCAAAAGATATCCTGGTTTGAAGTATGCATTTTGCGCATTGACAGTACATCTTGTATATTTGCTTCAGCAATGCTGTTTTTTAAGAAATAATGTTTACAATAAGAACTTGGGCATACCATAGCATCATAAAATCATCAAAGATGAGCAAATCATTTATACGATACATTTGAGAGGGCTTTTCAATCTTGAGGGCTTGAAGAAAATGTTTTCTGCTTAAATTTAGGTTAGCTAGGACACTAACATTACCCTTCTCCTCTGTCCTTCATCGGCATCCCCAGTCCAACACAGTCCATTAGGTCAGATCATGGAAGTGCTTTCTCTCTGGGGAGGGTGGTGGAGAGTGAGAAACGACTGGCTCGAGTGTATTCCAAAGGGTACTTACTATCTTCTGTGCACCTTTGTTCTTATTACAAAGCCAAGTCAGTAGGAGCGAGTGTGTAGGCAGTTAAATGTTTCAGTGATGGGTTAACCAATACTGCTGTTGGAATTACCATTATGCATAAATCCTTAGCAGATTTTCTGTCTGTGTCTTATTAAATGTTAGGTGCACCGTCTGAAACGTTGTTCTTTTTATTATGCCCTGACTGTTCCAGAAAAATAGGTGAAATGTTAAACTATAAATGACATTCATGATCTTACCTGTTGGTTGTCAAGATTCATCAGTGTGAGGCTGCATGTTGAGATGGTCAGTTTTATATTCATTCCCGAAAACTGAAGATTACTTTTGCCAAGAACTGTTGATAGGAACTTAGCTGGGGGCTTTAAAAATAACAAAACAACATTCTAAGTTATGGGTTTTATTACAGAATGAATATGTATGTTTTTAAAATGTTAAAAATGGGTCAAAAAAAAATGGGTCAAAGCTCACAACTCTTTCTATTTCACTGTAGATAAATGAGATGGAATGCTTTTTTAATATAAACTTTTTTTTTACTTAAAATGCAGCAAAATTCTTGAGGAAGTCATGAAATCTGAGCCCTCAGACCTTTTCTCATGGATTCCCTTCTCCCCAAGTGCTGGGAGCAGGGGCATGTTTTATATAAAAGGAATTCCCATGAGAGTTTGGAGTAACTGAATTAGCAAGTTCTTTTGAATAGTACAAACCTAAAAAAAGACAGAAAAACTTGCTGCCTAGGTTTTTTGTGAAGACTAAAAGAGTCAGAACTCAACAAGCCAAAACTTAATGAAACACAGGGAAAATGGTTCTTTTACAGCTGGAATATAACATTATAAAAATGATCTCAAACCAATAACCTAACTTAGGGAGTGAGAGGAGGATAAATTAGGAGGTCTGGATTAACATATACACACTACTATTTACAAAATAGGTACCCAAAAAGGACCTGCTGTATAGCACAGGAAACTCTACTCAAATATCTTATAATAAGCTATAAGAGAGGAGAATCTGGGACAAAAGAGTGTCCAACACAGTCCATTAGGTCAGATCATGGAAGTGCTTTCTCTCTGGGGAGGGTGGTGGAGAGTGAGAAACGACTGGCTCGAGTGTATTCCAAAGGGTACTTACTATCTTCTGTGCACCTTTGTTCTTATTACAAAGCCAAGTCAGTAGGAGCGAGTGTGTAGGCAGTTAAATGTTTCAGTGATGGGTTAACCAATACTGCTGTTGGAATTACCATTATGCATAAATCCTTAGCAGATTTTCTGTCTGTGTCTTATTAAATGTTAGGTGCACCGTCTGAAACGTTGTTCTTTTTATTATGCCCTGACTGTTCCAGAAAAATAGGTGAAATGTTAAACTATAAATGACATTCATGATCTTACCTGTTGGTTGTCAAGATTCATCAGTGTGAGGCTGCATGTTGAGATGGTCAGTTTTATATTCATTCCCGAAAACTGAAGATTACTTTTGCCAAGAACTGTTGATAGGAACTTAGCTGGGGGCTTTAAAAATAACAAAACAACATTCTAAGTTATGGGTTTTATTACAGAATGAATATGTATGTTTTTAAAATGTTAAAAATGGGTCAAAAAAAAAAATGGGTCAAAGCTCACAACTCTTTCTATTTCACTGTAGATAAATGAGATGGAATGCTTTTTTAATATAAACTTTTTTTTTACTTAAAATGCAGCAAAATTCTTGAGGAAGTCATGAAATCTGAGCCCTCAGACCTTTTCTCATGGATTCCCTTCTCCCCAAGTGCTGGGAGCAGGGGCATGTTTTATATAAAAGGAATTCCCATGAGAGTTTGGAGTAACTGAATTAGCAAGTTCTTTTGAATAGTACAAACCTAAAAAAAGACAGAAAAACTTGCTGCCTAGGTTTTTTGTGAAGACTAAAAGAGTCAGAACTCAACAAGCCAAAACTTAATGAAACACAGGGAAAATGGTTCTTTTACAGCTGGAATATAACATTATAAAAATGATCTCAAACCAATAACCTAACTTAGGGAGTGAGAGGAGGATAAATTAGGAGGTCTGGATTAACATATACACACTACTATTTACAAAATAGGTACCCAAAAAGGACCTGCTGTATAGCACAAGAAACTCTACTCAAATATCTTATAATAAGCTATAAGAGAGGAGAATCTGGAGAAGAAAAAAAGAAAAAAATATATATATACATATATATTATAACTGAATTACTGTGCTGTATACCTAAAACACACAATATTATATTTACACTATACTTCAATAAAAATTTTTTAAAGCAATCCAACTTTATGAAAGAATTCAAAGATTATAAATGACACTCAAAGTTAACAGAAGGCAAGAACTAATAAAGATTAGAGCAGAGATAAACGATAGACTAGAAAGACAATAGAGGGAAAAAAATGAAACCAAAAGTTGGTTCTACAAACAGATCAACCAAACTGACAATGCTTTAGCTAGATAAGAGAGAGAAAAAAAGGGAAGACAAATTAGTAAGATCAGAAATGTAAGTGGGAACACGACTACCAATTCTACAGAAGTAAAAGGATTGTAAGAGAATTCTATGAACAACTGTACGTCAACATACTGCATTACCTAGATGAACTGGACAAATTCCCAGAAACATAAAATCTACCAAGACTAAAGAATGGAGAAATAGAAAATCTGAGTATACCTATAACTGGCTGGAAAGAAGGAAGACAAGAAAGCAAGCAAGAAAGGAGAGGAGGAAGGGAAAGAGGGAAGACAAGGAGGAGGAAGGGAAGGAAGAAAGAAAAGAAGGAAGGAGGGAGAAAGGGAGGGAAGGAAAGAAGGAAGAAATGGAAAATAACAAGTGCTGGCAAGGATATGGAGAAAATGAAACCCTTGTGCACTGTTGGTAGGAATGTACAGTGGTACAACAGCTAAGGAAAACAGTATAGCAGCTACTCAAAAAATCAAAAATAGAATTACCATATGATCTAGCAATTCTGCTGCTTGTTATACATCAACAAGAACTGAAAGCAAAAACTTAAAGAGATATTTGTACATCCATGTTCATATTATGCATAAGAGTTCAAACAGGAAATGGTTCTTTACAGCTGGAATATAACATTATAAAAATGATCTCAAACCAATAACCTAACTTAGGGAGTGAGAGGAGGATAAATTAGGAGGTCTGGATTAACATATACACACTACTATTTACAAAATAGGTACCCAAAAAGGACCTGCTGTATAGCACAGGAAACTCTACTCAAATATCTTATAATAAGCTATAAGAGAGGAGAATCTGGAGAAGAAAAAAAGAAAAAAATATATATATACATATATATTATAACTGAATTACTGTGCTGTATACCTAAAACACACAATATTATATTTACACTATACTTCAATAAAAATTTTTTAAAGCAATCCAACTTTATGAAAGAATTCAAAGATTATAAATGACACTCAAAGTTAACAGAAGGCAAGAACTAATAAAGATTAGAGCAGAGATAAACGATAGACTAGAAAGACAATAGAGGGAAAAAAATGAAACCAAAAGTTGGTTCTACAAACAGATCAACCAAACTGACAATGCTTTAGCTAGATAAGAGAGAGAAAAAAAGGGAAGACAAATTAGTAAGATCAGAAATGTAAGTGGGAACACGACTACCAATTCTACAGAAGTAAAAGGATTGTAAGAGAATTCTATGAACAACTGTACGTCAACATACTGCATTACCTAGATGAACTGGACAAATTCCCAGAAACATAAAATCTACCAAGACTAAAGAATGGAGAAATAGAAAATCTGAGTATACCTATAACTGGCTGGAAAGAAGGAAGACAAGAAAGCAAGCAAGAAAGGAGAGGAGGAAGGGAAAGAGGGAAGACAAGGAGGAGGAAGGGAAGGAAGAAAGAAAAGAAGGAAGGAGGGAGAAAGGGAGGGAAGGAAAGAAGGAAGAAATGGAAAATAACAAGTGCTGGCAAGGATATGGAGAAAATGAAACCCTTGTGCACTGTTGGTAGGAATGTACAGTGGTACAACAGCTAAGGAAAACAGTATAGCAGCTACTCAAAAAATCAAAAATAGAATTACCATATGATCTAGCAATTCTGCTGCTTGTTATACATCAACAAGAACTGAAAGCAAAAACTTAAAGAGATATTTGTACATCCATGTTCATATTATGCATAAGAGTTCAAACACGGGAGTAACCCAAGTGTCCATCAACAGACAAATGGATAAGCAAAATGTGATATAAACATGCAATTGAAATATTATTCAGTCTTAATTCGGAAGGAAATTTTGATATATGGTAAGCATGGATGAGCCATGAGGACATTATATGAAGTAATGTGAAAATAAGCCAATCATAACAAGATAAGCACTGTATGATTCCACTTCTATCACTTATATGAGATACTTAGAGTAGTCAAAATCATTGCCAGGGGCTGGAGAGGGGATATAATGGGAAGCTACTGCTTAATGGGTATAGATTTTCTGTTTTACAAGACAAAAAATCATTATGGGGCTATTCCCATTAAATGGTTTAACTAGATTGTATAAAATAACTTCATTGCTTAATATGAAATTACAAAGTTAAGCCTTGGAGGAAATGGGCTTTTTTTTTTTTTTTAACTTTGAGCATTTTTCTTTTTTAATTTTGGCCCCTTTTATTGTTTTTTTTTTTTATTTATTCATTTTTATCCATCGTTATTCTTTGGCCTCTGTGGGGCTCCCATTGCTGCGGCCTTGCTCGTTGCAGAGCACTGGCTCTGGCTGCACGCACTCCAGAGCGCTGGCTCGTAATTGGACACACAGGTCCAGTGGCTCTGTGGCATGTGGGATCTTCCCGGGCCAGGGATTGAACCGGTGCCCCTTGGACTGCAAGGCGGACTCTTTACCCACTGGACCACCAGGGAAGCCTGGATATGGGCTCTTTTAGAAGCAAACAATTCTAAATATATATTAATTCTAAATATATATTCTGTTCTTAAATGGCTTTTTTTCTTAAAAAAGAGTTATGTTGATAGATTGGGATGATGACTGCACAACAATATGAATGCATTTAATATCACTGGACTATACACTTAGAAATGGTTATAATGGTAAATTTTATGTTACGTGCATTTTAACATAGTTTTTTCAAATTGGGAAGAGAAAGAATATTAAAACTATAAAGCGCATAGTGGAGTCGCTGGCATGTATTAAGTACTCAATAAATCCCCCGGGGGTGGAAATGGCAAGCCACTCCAGTATTCTTGCCTGGGAAAACCCACAAAGATGCCTGGCAGGCTGCACACAGCCCACGGGATCGCAAAGAATTGGACACGACTGAGTGCCCATGTGCTGTACAAATCTAGCTTTCAAGGAAATTAACTCAAAACTTTCTTTCTTTTACATGTATACTTTCTGGAAAGATGATTGCTTCGTTTTATTTTGCTTCATTTTATTTTGTTTTCCAGGGTGGACTCCCACGACTCCTGAAATGAGAAAGTCTTAAGTGAATCAGCCTGTTCGTTGGGATCGTTCAGTCCCCACCTCCTATTTTAAGAGGTTGTGAGAGGCAGGAGGAGGCTAGAGGCAATAGACAGACCATGGGTTCTGTCCAGAAAATGACTGATGGTCGTTCTCATAGAATTCAAGGGCCTCCTTATTTCTAAGGGGAAAAAAAAAAATTTTTCAGGATCTCAGCTTAATATGAAATTACAAAGTTAAGCCTTGGAGGAAATGGGCTTTTTTTTTTTTTTTAACTTTGAGCATTTTTCTTTTTTAATTTTGGCCCCTTTTATTGTTTTTTTTTTATTTATTCATTTTTATCCATCGTTATTCTTTGGCCTCTGTGGGGCTCCCATTGCTGCGGCCTTGCTCGTTGCAGAGCACTGGCTCTGGCTGCACGCACTCCAGAGCGCTGGCTCGTAATTGGACACACAGGTCCAGTGGCTCTGTGGCATGTGGGATCTTCCCGGGCCAGGGATTGAACCGGTGCCCCTTGGACTGCAAGGCGGACTCTTTACCCACTGGACCACCAGGGAAGCCTGGATATGGGCTCTTTTAGAAGCAAACAATTCTAAATATATATTAATTCTAAATATATATTCTGTTCTTAAATGGCTTTTTTTCTTAAAAAAGAGTTATGTTGATAGATTGGGATGATGACTGCACAACAATATGAATGCATTTAATATCACTGGACTATACACTTAGAAATGGTTATAATGGTAAATTTTATGTTACGTGCATTTTAACATAGTTTTTTCAAATTGGGAAGAGAAAGAATATTAAAACTATAAAGCGCATAGTGGAGTCGCTGGCATGTATTAAGTACTCAATAAATCCCCTGGAGGTGGAAATGGCAAGCCACTCCAGTATTCTTGCCTGGGAAAACCCACAAAGATGCCTGGCAGGCTGCACACAGCCCACGGGATCGCAAAGAATTGGACACGACTGAGTGCCCATGTGCTGTACAAATCTAGCTTTCAAGGAAATTAACTCAAAACTTTCTTTCTTTTACATGTATACTTTCTGGAAAGATGATTGCTTCGTTTTATTTTGCTTCATTTTATTTTGTTTTCCAGGGTGGACTCCCACGACTCCTGAAATGAGAAAGTCTTAAGTGAATCAGCCTGTTCGTTGGGATCGTTCAGTCCCCACCTCCTATTTTAAGAGGTTGTGAGAGGCAGGAGGAGGCTAGAGGCAATAGACAGACCATGGGTTCTGTCCAGAAAAATGACTGATGGTCGTTCTCATAGAATTCAAGGGCCATTCGTCAACGTTTCCCACCCACTGTGGCTCATCTGAGTCACTCTGGGTGCCAACGGATTCAGCCCTAAACCAAATAATGAACAATGATACAAAATGCGGCAGGGATTTCTCTGGTAATCCAGTGGATAAGAATCCACAATTCCAAGGCAAGGGGCATACATTTGATCCTGGTCTGGGAACCAAGATCCCAAATGCCTTGCAGTGTGGCAACATAATAATAACAATAAGGCAGGGCGATATGGCAGTGGGGGCTTTCCCAGTGGCTCAGGGGTAAAGAATCCACCTGCGATGAGGAAGTCACAGGAGACACAGGAGATGAAGGTTCGATCTTAGGGACACGGAGATCCTCTGGAGGAGGGCATCGCAACCCACTCCGGTATCCTTGCCTGGAGCATCCCACGGACAGAGAGGCCTGGCAGGCTACAGTCCATAGGGTCGCAAAAAGTCGGCCATACTGACGTCACTGAGCACACACACATGGTAGGATAATGGAGCACTAAATTGGGGTTCTGAAGCCCTGCCTTTGACAACCAGCACTGACCTTGATTGTCCCAGTAGCTCAAGGCAAGTCTCTTTAGAAGCCAGCAAAGTGAGAAGGTCTCTAAAAATCCCTCCCCACTTCAACAATCTCCAGGCCTATAACTGAGATAGTTATCTTAAGAGCCTTTGAATCTCCCCTTTGGACTTTTCAAAGCCTCTATTCTAAGTTAAATAAGGCATAATTGGCCAGCGACATATTAATGTCTTTTGTTACCCAAACATTATTGACTAGAGTGTTTCAATATTCACTCATATGACAAATTACTGGCCACAAGCGTTCATTTTAGCAAAAATAATACCCTAGTCAGTGATGTGCTGACAACAATAAAACTACCATTATCACCGGAAGCTGACTATAACCCAGACACTGTATGAGGCACTTGGATGTACACATCACTTCATTTAATTCTTATATAATCCTATAAAATGCATGCAACTTTCTCCCATTTTACAGATGAGGAATCCAAGGAACCAAAGGATGAAATGACTGTTCAAGACCGCACAGTTATTAGGTGGCAGAGGGAGGGTTCAAATACAAGTATAACATTGAATCTTGTGCTTTCTTTCAGCATAAGAAGCTCCTTCTATTCATTTATTGTTGTTACCAGCACCCATGTTTCCATGTGAACATAGGTCATGGAATCTTAAAATTCTACAATGTTAAAATGCAGAATACATACATTATAAAATATCGAAACTGGAAGGTACCAAAATTGACCATCTGGTTCAACAACTTAACTGTACAGGAACAAGACAGAAGTTTCTTGCAGACATGAGATACCATGCTTAAAGATAAGTAAAGACTCAGCTCTGCAACCTGATTTTCTGACTTGGAAAAACTCAGGTGCTCTCTCCACTCTGTGCCTCCAGGTGTCACCATTTCAGACAATCTCGCGGGTGAGAAAATTCTGAGGGATAAGAACAACTTTAAATGCATCTCAGATGGCATGCCAACTACTCAAAGGCCATTCAGGACTTTGGGTCATGGGGTGGAATGAACTGACAACGCTCTCTCCCATAGTTAGGGAAACACAAAACAAAAAACCACACCAGCATTTATTTACCTTTCGCTTTTTAATGGCTCCATTTGCCCCAGGGACAACTTCACACAGGCGACTTATTGCTTCCCTATAGGACAGAAACCATATAAAGTCTGAGCAAACTATCAAACACATGGTAAATATTCAATAAACATTAGCAAGTTGTTATGACCAAAATGTACACTCGCATAATGGTGAGTCTGACATAAAGGATCTCCCCAACCCACAGAGAAAACACAGCTCAGTCTCGCCACTGCTCAAACCCAAGAAGATTCAGCAAGACTTTAATACTGAAAAATCGCTTTATAATAAGGAGTCCTATTTGTCACCTTCACCGTTGCCCCCTGCCGCTTGGCTTTTCAAGGTTACTTTTCAACACCGTTGATTTCTAACCAAAAAGAATGGTTGAGACTTGACTGTCTGGGAATATTTCACAGTTTTATCTTTAGCAAAATCCTCTGTGGTTTTATGAATAAAAAGCTTCATAGTATCTCATCCCCAAGGACAATTCAATATGAAAAAATCCACCACTAGAGGACGTTTAAAAGGATCAGGAGAGAACTGAACTTCAAGGTGGTCTCAAATGGAGCCTTATTGACTGAGTTACTGCTACAGGCCATTGAGCGTTCATGTAATTTCACAGAAGAAAAGAAAATCAATAACAAATTTCCTCCTTTGCTTATTTCTCAGCCCTTACTATATATTGCACTTCCTGAGAGAAAAGCGCCACTAAAAGAAGCAGTTGTTCCTTAATGGAAGCGGTGAGCACCCTGGCGCCCATCTCCAGGAACCTGCCTCTAACTGAGAGCTTCTGTCTCTGGGACTCGGCCTCCAAGACCACCTGAGCTCTCACGCAGCATCGTCGGAGACTTCGCCTTGTGGTTTTTAACACACATATTCAACTTTTCACAAAGCAAATGGAAATCTCTACGCTTCTTCCCGGATCCACTGGACATTATTATTAAATCAGTATACACACACACATTATAATTTATATAAATATATATATATTAGATTTTATGAAAATATGTTCTATGAGATGGTTTTGATTCCCAAAGGAAAGGTGAGGTAGTGAAAGGAATGCATTAAGAATAAATATACATCCACTAGATAGATTACAGATATCTATATATAGATCTATACATGGAGTAGTGCAGGCTCCATTTGCCCCAGGGACAACTTCACACAGGCGACTTATTGCTTCCCTATAGGACAGAAACCATATAAAGTCTGAGCAAACTATCAAACACATGGTAAATATTCAATAAACATTAGCAAGTTGTTATGACCAAAATGTACACTCGCATAATGGTGAGTCTGACATAAAGGATCTCCCCAACCCACAGAGAAAACACAGCTCAGTCTCGCCACTGCTCAAACCCAAGAAGATTCAGCAAGACTTTAATACTGAAAAATCGCTTTATAATAAGGAGTCCTATTTGTCACCTTCACCGTTGCCCCCTGCCGCTTGGCTTTTCAAGGTTACTTTTCAACACCGTTGATTTCTAACCAAAAAGAATGGTTGAGACTTGACTGTCTGGGAATATTTCACAGTTTTATCTTTAGCAAAATCCTCTGTGGTTTTATGAATAAAAAGCTTCATAGTATCTCATCCCCAAGGACAATTCAATATAAAAAAATCCACCACTAGAGGACGTTTAAAAGGATCAGGAGAGAACTGAACTTCAAGGTGGTCTCAAATGGAGCCTTATTGACTGAGTTACTGCTACAGGCCATTGAGCGTTCATGTAATTTCACAGAAGAAAAGAAAATCAATAACAAATTTCCTCCTTTGCTTATTTCTCAGCCCTTACTATATATTGCACTTCCTGAGAGAAAAGCGCCACTAAAAGAAGCAGTTGTTCCTTAATGGAAGCGGTGAGCACCCTGGCGCCCATCTCCAGGAACCTGCCTCTAACTGAGAGCTTCTGTCTCTGGGACTCGGCCTCCAAGACCACCTGAGCTCTCACGCAGCATCGTCGGAGACTTCGCCTTGTGGTTTTTAACACACATATTCAACTTTTCACAAAGCAAATGGAAATCTCTACGCTTCTTCCCGGATCCACTGGACATTATTATTAAATCAGTATACACACACACATTATAATTTATATAAATATATATATATTAGATTTTATGAAAATATGTTCTATGAGATGGTTTTGATTCCCAAAGGAAAGGTGAGGTAGTGAAAGGAATGCATTAAGAATAAATATACATCCACTAGATAGATTACAGATATCTATATATAGATCTATACATGGAGTAGTGCAGAGCTATGGTCTCAGAATAATTACCTGCAACATATGAATAAAACAGCTTTTTTTTTTTGGCTAGCCTGGGTCTTCATTGATTTGTCGGGGGAGGGGGGAGGTGGGTTAGGGAGGGAGGGGTGGGCGGGCAACTTCTATTGGTCTTTTATTTATCTATTTTTCATCCGTCTTTGTTCTTTGGCCCATGTGGGCCTCTCATCACAGTGGCCTCTCTTGTTGCAGAGCACCGGCCCTAGGTGCATGCGCTCCAGAGCTCTGGTTTGGTAGTCGGACACATCGGTGCAGCCGCTCCGCGGCACGTGGGATCTTCCCAGGCCAGGGATCGAACTGGCACCCTTTGCACTGCAAGGCGGTGTCCTTACCCACTGGACCACCAGGGAAGCCCCTAAAACAGCTTTTTGATTTAGAATATTTTCTCAGAATTTTACAGTTATTATTTCTCCAGGATTCCAGCCTTGTTCTCTGGAGTCAAACAGGACGACTCCAAGAGTTGGGCTCTTTTGTTTGTTTGGTCAGCTGATGGTTTGAGTCATCTTTTTTAGTCTTTTTTTGGCCTCTTTTTTACTGGTTATTTATTTATCCATTTTCATCCATCTTTATTCTTTGGCCTGTGTGGGCCTCCCACTGCGGTGGCCTCTCTCGCTGCAGAGCATGGGCTCTGGGCTCATGCGCCCCAGAGTGCTGGCTCGCAATTGGACACAGCGGTTCAGCTGCTCCATGGCACTTCCTGAGAGAAAAGCGCCACTAAAAGAAGCAGTTGTTCCTTAATGGAAGCGGTGAGCACCCTGGCGCCCATCTCCAGGAACCTGCCTCTAACTGAGAGCTTCTGTCTCTGGGACTCGGCCTCCAAGACCACCTGAGCTCTCACGCAGCATCGTCGGAGACTTCGCCTTGTGGTTTTTAACACACATATTCAACTTTTCACAAAGCAAATGGAAATCTCTACGCTTCTTCCCGGATCCACTGGACATTATTATTAAATCAGTATACACACACACATTATAATTTATATAAATATATATATATTAGATTTTATGAAAATATGTTCTATGAGATGGTTTTGATTCCCAAAGGAAAGGTGAGGTAGTGAAAGGAATGCATTAAGAATAAATATACATCCACTAGATAGATTACAGATATCTATATATAGATCTATACATGGAGTAGTGCAGAGCTATGGTCTCAGAATAATTACCTGCAACACATGAATAAAACAGCTTTTTTTTTTTGGCTAGCCTGGGTCTTCATTGATTTGTCGGGGGAGGGGGGAGGTGGGTTAGGGAGGGAGGGGTGGGCGGGCAACTTCTATTGGTCTTTTATTTATCTATTTTTCATCCGTCTTTGTTCTTTGGCCCATGTGGGCCTCTCATCACAGTGGCCTCTCTTGTTGCAGAGCACCGGCCCTAGGTGCATGCGCTCCAGAGCTCTGGTTTGGTAGTCGGACACATCGGTGCAGCCGCTCCGCGGCACGTGGGATCTTCCCAGGCCAGGGATCGAACTGGCACCCTTTGCACTGCAAGGCGGTGTCCTTACCCACTGGACCACCAGGGAAGCCCCTAAAACAGCTTTTTGATTTAGAATATTTTCTCAGAATTTTACAGTTATTATTTCTCCAGGATTCCAGCCTTGTTCTCTGGAGTCAAACAGGACGACTCCAAGAGTTGGGCTCTTTTGTTTGTTTGGTCAGCTGATGGTTTGAGTCATCTTTTTTAGTCTTTTTTTGGCCTCTTTTTTACTGGTTATTTATTTATCCATTTTCATCCATCTTTATTCTTTGGCCTGTGTGGGCCTCCCACTGCGGTGGCCTCTCTCGCTGCAGAGCATGGGCTCTGGGCTCATGCGCCCCAGAGTGCTGGCTCGCAATTGGACACAGCGGTTCAGCTGCTCCATGGCATGTGGGATCCTCCCGGGCCAGGGATTGAACCAGTGTCCCCTGCATTGCAAGGCAGACTCTTTACCCACTGGACCACCAGGGAAGCCCTTGAGTCATCTTAATGTCAGTCAGTAATGGATGAAACTGAATGTCGCTCAGTCATGTCTGACTCTTTTGAGACCTCATGGACTGAAGCCCACCAGGTTCCTCTGTCCATGGAATTCTCCAGGCCAGAGTACTGGTGTGGGTTGCCATTACCTTCTCCAGGGGATCTTCCTGACCCAGGAAATGAACCAGGGTCCCCTGCATTGCAGGCAGATTCTTTACCAGCTGAGCAAACAGGAAAGCCCAGGAATGAATGAGACACATCTAATTGACCTGAATCAGCTTCTGGTGTTGCCTAAATAATCAGTCCTGGCACTTGCATCATTAGTATTTAACAAAGAGGGATTATGGGAAAGGCATTCTTAGATCCTTTACTCGATGAGAACCAACCAGGGTGCTTTGGTGTAAAAAGCTCCCTGTAAATGGGTTGGAATAAAAGTAGAAACAATGATGGGCACTGCCGTTGTATGATAATAGTGATTATCAGAAGCAGTCACTTTTATGTGGAGATTCCATGGTGGCGCTCGTGGTAAAGCACCTACCTGACAATGTAGGAGTCCCTAAGAGTCACGGGTTCGATCCCCGGGTCAGGAAGATCCCCTGGAGGAGGGCAGGGCAGCCCACTCCAATCTTCTTGCCTGGAAAATTCCATGGACAGAGGAGCCTGGAGGGCTGCCGCCCATGGGGTCACACAGAGTCCAACAACCCTTGAAGCGACGCTAGTTTCTGGAAGTGCTTTCCCAGGTATTGTCTCCGGGAAAGCTTTTCATAACAGGACGACTCAAGAGTTGGGCTCTTTTGTTTGTTTGGTCAGCTGATGCTTTGAGTCATCTTTTTTAGTCTTTTTTTGGCCTCTTTTTTACTGGTTATTTATTTATCCATTTTCATCCATCTTTATTCTTTGGCCTGTGTGGGCCTCCCACTGCGGTGGCCTCTCTCGCTGCAGAGCATGGGCTCTGGGCTCATGCGCCCCAGAGTGCTGGCTCGCAATTGGACACAGCGGTTCAGCTGCTCCATGGCATGTGGGATCCTCCCGGGCCAGGGATTGAACCAGTGTCCCCTGCATTGCAAGGCAGACTCTTTACCCACTGGACCACCAGGGAAGCCCTTGAGTCATCTTAATGTCAGTCAGTAATGGATGAAGCTGAATGTCGCTCAGTCATGTCTGACTCTTTTGAGACCTCATGGACTGAAGCCCACCAGGTTCCTCTGTCCATGGAATTCTCCAGGCCAGAGTACTGGTGTGGGTTGCCATTACCTTCTCCAGGGGATCTTCCTGACCCAGGAAATGAACCAGGGTCCCCTGCATTGCAGGCAGATTCTTTACCAGCTGAGCAAACAGGAAAGCCCAGGAATGAATGAGACACATCTAATTGACCTGAATCAGCTTCTGGTGTTGCCTAAATAATCAGTCCTGGCACTTGCATCATTAGTATTTAACAAAGAGGGATTATGGGAAAGGCATTCTTAGATCCTTTACTCGATGAGAACCAACCAGGGTGCTTTGGTGTAAAAAGCTCCCTGTAAATGGGTTGGAATAAAAGTAGAAACAATGATGGGCACTGCCGTTGTATGATAATAGTGATTATCAGAAGCAGTCACTTTTATGTGGAGATTCCATGGTGGCGCTCGTGGTAAAGCACCTACCTGACAATGTAGGAGTCCCTAAGAGTCACGGGTTCGATCCCCGGGTCAGGAAGATCCCCTGGAGGAGGGCAGGGCAGCCCACTCCAATCTTCTTGCCTGGAAAATTCCATGGACAGAGGAGCCTGGAGGGCTGCCGCCCATGGGGTCACACAGAGTCCAACAACCCTTGAAGCGACGCTAGTTTCTGGAAGTGCTTTCCCAGGTATTGTCTCCTTGATTCTCATTCCAACACAGGGGAGAGAGTCCATCAGCCCGGACGGCCTGCTCGGGCTCTCTTGCCCCCGGTTCTGGGAACAGCGCAGCGGCTGAGCGCAGGTGCGGCGCCGCGCATGCGCATCACAAGGCACTCACCTGGTCAGGAGGCACTCGCTTGGTCGTGGGCTACTTTCTGTGTGATACCTGTGTGAGCTTCGCCAGGAAAGCCCTGGCTGCTACTGGGGTCTCCTGCGTGGCCGCCAGATTCTTTACCAGCTGAGCAACCAGGGAAGCCGAGTAATGGGTGAGACACAGCTAATAGATCTGACTCAGCTGGGGCTGCATTGGTGCCACACTGGGGTGACATTATGGTTATGCTCTATGAGATGACATTATGACCACATTATGCCTACACTCTGGTTACATTACGGCTGCTGTGTCAGGAGAGAATAAGCACGCTCGCGGTTCCTATGGCTTCTCACGTCTCCTTCCAGCCTCTTCGCTAGCGCCTTGCCTTCCCTGGGCTCAGCAAACAGTGAGAACAGCAAGACCACTGGAGTCGGGAACAGGATGAGCAATACACACCTGTCAATGTCTTCTACCAAAAAGTTGTGAATTTGGATAAAAGGGATGCTCTACAGGATGAAAATGCCATATAGGGTGAACCTTTCTGCCAGAGTGGAGTCGGGAACTTTCAGACAGAGGGAAGAGTGTGTGTGAGGATGCCTAAACGCAAGCTATCACGACGTGTGGGAGCTCCAGGACTTTGATACTGTAGAAAGAAAAATGAGTGAGACCTAAGGGTTGGGGTGAGAGTCTGAAAACTTTAAAAGAAGGTCACGTGGAGATTCCATGGTGGCGCTGTGGTAAAGCACCTACCTGACAATGTAGGAGTCCCTAAGAGTCACGGGTTCGATCCGGGTCAGGAAGATCCCTGGAGGAGGGCAGGGCAGCCCACTCCAATCTTCTTGCCTGGAAAATTCCATGGACAGAGGAGCCTGGAGGGCTGCCGCCCATGGGGTCACACAGAGTCCAACAACCCTTGAAGCGACGCTAGTTTCTGGAAGTGCTTTCCCAGGTATTGTCTCCTTGATTCTCATTCCAACACAGGGGAGAGAGTCCATCAGCCCGGACGGCCTGCTCGGGCTCTCTTGCCCCCGGTTCTGGGAACAGCGCAGCGGCTGAGCGCAGGTGCGGCGCCGCGCATGCGCATCACAAGGCACTCACCTGGTCAGGAGGCACTCGCTTGGTCGTGGGCTACTTTCTGTGTGATACCTGTGTGAGCTTCGCCAGGAAAGCCCTGGCTGCTACTGGGGTCTCCTGCGTGGCCGCCAGATTCTTTACCAGCTGAGCAACCAGGGAAGCCGAGTAATGGGTGAGACACAGCTAATAGATCTGACTCAGCTGGGGCTGCATTGGTGCCACACTGGGGTGACATTATGGTTATGCTCTATGAGATGACATTATGACCACATTATGCCTACACTCTGGTTACATTACGGCTGCTGTGTCAGGAGAGAATAAGCACGCTCGCGGTTCCTATGGCTTCTCACGTCTCCTTCCAGCCTCTTCGCTAGCGCCTTGCCTTCCCTGGGCTCAGCAAACAGTGAGAACAGCAAGACCACTGGAGTCGGGAACAGGATGAGCAATACACACCTGTCAATGTCTTCTACCAAAAAGTTGTGAATTTGGATAAAAGGGATGCTCTACAGGATGAAAATGCCATATAGGGTGAACCTTTCTGCCAGAGTGGAGTCGGGAACTTTCAGACAGAGGGAAGAGTGTGTGTGAGGATGCCTAAACGCAAGCTATCACGACGTGTGGGAGCTCCAGGACTTTGATACTGTAGAAAGAAAAATGAGTGAGACCTAAGGGTTGGGGTGAGAGTCTGAAAACGCTTTCTGTGAAGAGCCCAATAGTAAATATTACAGACTTCACACTGCTGCACCTCCTGGCCTCTGCCATTGCAGCTCCACAGCAGTGTGCAGACAGATGATCACAGCTATGTTCCAGCAACTTTAGTTTAGTAACAGGCAGCTGACCATCATCAGTCCAAGGGCCATAGTTTGCCAGCTCCTGGACTAGATACTTTCACACAAAAGGAGCTAGAAATAATTTGGTTTAAAAAAAAAAAAAAAACAGGAAAATGTGGACACAGTATAATTTCATAACTACAAATTAAAAATTAAAACAACCATAACTCCACACATTCATTTCACACAAAAAAAGAAAATTACTAAGCCAGTATTGAGGAAAATGGGAATAATTCCACTTCAGGTGTATTTATCCATTGCTGGTGGCCTTGCTTAGTATTAACACAGTCCTTCTAGAGATCAAGTGGGTAAAAGATGGCAAGTGTCATAGCAAGTACAGAGCTTTTGACATGGGAGGAAGAATTTTTCTTAAAACAGTATTGAGTAGTTATGTAACCAAACTCATTTTAGAGTAAAAACTGCCCTCAAGGCTTGTGACATAAATGTAAGACAAGTCAATATAAATATTGCCACTTGAAATGTTAAGTATTGGGACTGCAGAAATATGAATTAATTAGGGGGTAAAAACTTGGAATGGCATATACATACTGGTAGCAGCTATATAAAATTCTGTATAAACAGTGACATTGAAAAGGCATTAAACAGTAACAGTTTAGGTGGGGTTTTTTTTTTTTCACTTTTTTTTTTTTTTGGCCACTTCTGTTGGTGTTTCATTTATTTATCTTTGTTCTTTGACCCGTGTGGACCTCTCATCACAGTGGCCTCCGGAGCTCTGGCTCCGTAATTGGACATATTCGTCCAGCCGCTTCACAGCACGTGGGATCTTCTGAGTCCAGGGATCGAACCGGCGCCCCTTGCACTGCAAGGCGGTGTCTACCCACTGGACCACCAGGGAAGTCCAGTTTAGGTGTTTTCTATGTGTGTGATTTGCTGCTTCCTGTTTTAGTTCTGTTGATGTTTGGATGTAAGCAGTATTATGTTTTCTCATCAGTTCTGGAGTCTGAAACGCTTTCTGTGAAGAGCCCAATAGTAAATATTACAGACTTCACACTGCTGCACCTCCTGGCCTCTGCCATTGCAGCTCCACAGCAGTGTGCAGACAGATGATCACAGCTATGTTCCAGCAACTTTAGTTTAGTAACAGGCAGCTGACCATCATCAGTCCAAGGGCCATAGTTTGCCAGCTCCTGGACTAGATACTTTCACACAAAAGGAGCTAGAAATAATTTGGTTTAAAAAAAAAAAAAAAACAGGAAAATGTGGACACAGTATAATTTCATAACTACAAATTAAAAATTAAAACAACCATAACTCCACACATTCATTTCACACAAAAAAAGAAAATTACTAAGCCAGTATTGAGGAAAATGGGAATAATTCCACTTCAGGTGTATTTATCCATTGCTGGTGGCCTTGCTTAGTATTAACACAGTCCTTCTAGAGATCAAGTGGGTAAAAGATGGCAAGTGTCATAGCAAGTACAGAGCTTTTGACATGGGAGGAAGAATTTTTCTTAAAACAGTATTGAGTAGTTATGTAACCAAACTCATTTTAGAGTAAAACTGCCCTCAAGGCTTGTGACATAAATGTAAGACAAGTCAATATAAATATTGCCACTTGAAATGTTAAGTATTGGGACTGCAGAAATATGAATTAATTAGGGGGTAAAAACTTGGAATGGCATATACATACTGGTAGCAGCTATATAAAATTCTGTATAAACAGTGACATTGAAAAGGCATTAAACAGTAACAGTTTAGGTGGGGTTTTTTTTTTTCACTTTTTTTTTTTTTTGGCCACTTCTGTTGGTGTTTCATTTATTTATCTTTGTTCTTTGACCCGTGTGGACCTCTCATCACAGTGGCCTCCGGAGCTCTGGCTCCGTAATTGGACATATTCGTCCAGCCGCTTCACAGCACAGGGGATCTTCCCAGGCCAGGGATCCAATCAGCGCCCCTTGCACTGCAAGGCGGTGTCCTTACCCACTGGACCACCAGGGAAGTCCAGTTTAGGTGTTTTCTATGTGTGTGATTTGCTGCTTCCTGTTTTTAGTTCTGTTGATGTTTGGATGTAAGCAGTATTATGTTTTCCCTCATCATTCAGTTGGCTGGAGAAATAATCTTTTAAAACCCTGAAGGACTGCAAGCTAGCTCCTCGGAAGTTTTGCTCCTGAACTGTGGAGACATGAGCACATCAACAATGACCCTGTAGCGCAACACAGGGTCTCTTTTGCCAACAACTGCAGAGATCAGTGTTCACGTAACAGATAATAACAGACCTTTGTTTCTCTCTCTGCTTTCCTCCCCGCTTACCCCTTAATGCCTCCATCTTTAGAGCCACTAAGTCCAGATTTATCTCGTCTGTGTATTTGGTAGGCTTTCCGATTTCCACTCCCTGAAGTTTCACCGAGAACAAGCTCTTACCAGATTTAGCCATGCTTCCCCATTAGCAGTCCCTGCCTTTACACCTGTAGCAAGGAGCGTGGGTTTCCGTGAAGAAGCATCCTATTTATGTGATCAGGTTCAGCACTAAACCCTTTATGGACGACATTCCATTTAGTCTTAATGACATCATTTCAAGGTAAGTATTTTATCCTCATTCTACAAATAAGGAAACTAAAGTTGAAAGAATTTTAATGACTTCCTCCAAATAATGCAGTGGATCGTGGGAGAGACAGAATGCAAATCCAAGTCTGACTTAAAAACCCAGACTCACCCTGGGAAGGACCATATTGCAGGTGCATGAAAAGGAGGGAGTCCTAGGCTTTGGGGGCTGGGAGGAGAAATATGTTGGTCTTCCTCTGCTCACTCCCCAACAAAGAAAGGGACTCCCATATGCAGTGTGGCTGGGGTCGCCTGCCAAGGAAATGAGGCAAAGTGATAGGGTCAGCTCTAGAGAAGGCTCATGAGGACGCTCCAGCCGCTGGCTGTCCCAGCCCATTGCTTTCTGTACATGGGTTGTTATCTCCTTAGGCAGAAGAGCATCCCAGAGCCCGGCCACAGGCCCTTGGAGAAAGAACACGTGTGTGCAAGACACACTCACACTCAGAACTTCAAAGTCCGTTGAGACACCAGAAGTTTCACAGATTCTGAAAATCTTGTAATACACAACTCAAAAGAAAAAAGGGGAAACGTGTGCATATGAGCTTGCTTTTAAGAAATAGTTACATTGTACATCCTCGTCCATAGCTACGTTATTCGCAAACAGCTAATGCATGGGAGCCTCCAGGCCTCCATCAGTAGACGCACAGATAAGCAAAATGTGGTTACATATATTCAACTGAGCCTGACCAAGGAAGGAGATTCTGGCACAGGCTACAACATGATGAATCTTGAGGGTATTTTGAGAAGTGAAATAAGTCAGTCAATAGATACTGCATGATTCCACTCAGAGTAGTCAAAATCATCGAAGGAGAATGGTGGTTACCAGGGGCTGGGGAAGAAGGGGGAGTAATTGTTTAATAGTTATAGAGTTTCAGTTTTACAAGACAAAAAGTAAGGGTAAGGTGCGTTTTTGGATGGAGATGAAAATTAAACATTACCAGATTTAGCCATGCTTCCCCATTAGCAGTCCCTGCCTTTACACCTGTAGCAAGGAGCGTGGGTTTCCGTGAAGAAGCATCCTATTTATGTGATCAGGTTCAGCACTAAACCCTTTATGGACGACATTCCATTTAGTCTTAATGACATCATTTCAAGGTAAGTATTTTATCCTCATTCTACAAATAAGGAAACTAAAGTTGAAAGAATTTTAATGACTTCCTCCAAATAATGCAGTGGATCGTGGGAGAGACAGAATGCAAATCCAAGTCTGACTTAAAAACCCAGACTCACCCTGGGAAGGACCATATTGCAGGTGCATGAAAAGGAGGGAGTCCTAGGCTTTGGGGGCTGGGAGGAGAAATATGTTGGTCTTCCTCTGCTCACTCCCCAACAAAGAAAGGGACTCCCATATGCAGTGTGGCTGGGGTCGCCTGCCAAGGAAATGAGGCAAAGTGATAGGGTCAGCTCTAGAGAAGGCTCATGAGGACGCTCCAGCCGCTGGCTGTCCCAGCCCATTGCTTTCTGTACATGGGTTGTTATCTCCTTAGGCAGAATAGCATCCCAGACCCCGGGCCACAGGCCCTTGGAGAAAGAACACGTGTGTGCAAGACACACTCACACTCAGAACTTCAAAGTCCGTTGAGACACCAGAAGTTTCACAGATTCTGAAAATCTTGTAATACACAACTCAAAAGAAAAAAGGGGAAACGTGTGCATATGAGCTTGCTTTTAAGAAATAGTTACATTGTACATCCTCGTCCATAGCTACGTTATTCGCAACCCGCTAATGCATGGGAGCCCCAAGGCCTCCATCAGTAGACGCACAGATAAGCAAAATGTGGTTACATATATTCAACTGAGCCTGACCAAGGAAGGAGATTCTGGCACAGGCTACAACATGATGAATCTTGAGGGTATTTTGAGAAGTGAAATAAGTCAGTCAATAGATACTGCATGATTCCACTCAGAGTAGTCAAAATCATCGAAGGAGAATGGTGGTTACCAGGGGCTGGGGAAGAAGGGGGAGTAATTGTTTAATAGTTATAGAGTTTCAGTTTTACAAGACAAAAAGAATAAGGGGTATGGATGGAGATGACAGTTATACATCAGTGTGAATGTATGTAATGCCACTGAACCAGACACTTTAAAATGGTCATTAAGATGGGATGTTATGTAATTTTACCATAATAGAAAAAAAGAACTACCAAAGATAGTTTGTCTTTTTTTTTAACTTGAAACTCTAAGAAGAATCATAGGTCTCTCCTCAACAAAGGTCTATTTGTGCAAACATTTCTATCCAGTCTTAGAGGGTCCAACGCTCCACCTCTCACCCCTCAGCATCACCCCGGGAAAACGCATCTGTGGGTCTCTCGGGAACCCACAGATGCCAAGTGAAAAACCACTGCTTTAAAATAACCACTCAAACTACTTTCTTTACTGATATCAGGGTTAACAAATCTGAAACCCCAGTCAGAAAAGACACATAAGCACTTGTGCTCGAATTTTGTTGCCTTTCTTCACAAAGATCTTTTCTTCCCCTTAGACTGAGACCAAGAGATTAACTGTAACATTTTCAAGAACAAATAGTACTTTCAAAGCTTTTCTCGTCTTCCAGCCACACCCTCCAACCTAAAATGTTGACGTTACATACGATGAGGAAAAAGAAAACAGAGACCCCCAAGCAGGGATCCCTCACAGGTCTAGGGCACCCCACCACGCCAGCTGCCCAATCAACCTACATTTCTGCATAACCCTTGGAAGCTGACAACCATGGGACATTCTCCAGCAAGCAAACATTCAGAAACGTCCTCTCTTAGAGGAGCAGGACTTTTCAGAGTTTAAATGGCTAAAGATTTCCATCCTGGGAGCCTGTATTAGAAAGAGAGAGTCCCAGAGCACCAACAGTGGTCACTTTGTTTATTGTTTCGCCACATGAGAGGGAAGGGGAGAAGCAGGCTGATGTAAGAGAATGAGAATGCAGTTGAAGATTTGCTTTTAAGCATATAAAATCCTGCCTACGCCATAAGACCGAAGAAAGATATTTTGTCTGTTTTAACAGAATCCAAACTAATCACCCCAACAAAGCCACCTTTCTTCATCAACCCCTGACCGCTACAGTACTCAAGTTATAATTTTCCTGTGTCTTTAACCCTTAAACAGTTAAGCTCCTCTGGAAGCAATGGTGCCCAGTCTTTGTTGTTGTTGTTTAAATTTGGACGGTGATATACTACTCCACAACAAAGCGGAGCGTGTAAGGGAGGCTGGGAGCCTGTGGGACGGATTGTTTCTAGTGAATGTCAAAATGCAGTTCTTCGGTAAATAGGAAAGCCAGAAAAAGTGTCACATGAAACCAAGCAAATGGCCCAGCAGCCCAGCACGCACGCACACACACACACTGGTTCCTTCTCATCCAAGCAAGCAGAAATGAAAATGAATTTTATTCCTAGCAAGAGTCTTTCCAAAAAGAGGACTCCAAAATATGTAAGCAGAACAAAGTCACAAGGAATTTTCCCTTATGTTTCATTTCCAGCATGACTCTTTAGAGAAATCAGTTAATAAAGCCGCAGGGATACATTGTCACCAAAGTGTCTCAAGCCGCCTTCCTACTGATAAATGCGAGGGCTTATAGGTAATGCAGACTCCCCACCAGGGTGGTTTTATGTTGTTCTGATTGTTCTAGGGAAACCAGCACCTGCTTTTTTGAAATCTTTGCCTTCAGAACACCAAGGCTCAGGAATCCATGTGTTCAGTATGCTCAGCCTGGTGAAATTGAAGACATCCAAGAACGTGTGCAAGCCTCCGACAGGACGCTTTAGAACCTGAGCCTGCCCGCATGGTGATAAGCACACAATGGGGGCAGTCAACGGCCCTCGACCAGCTGAGAAGGGAAAACTTCAGACTCCCTTTGTGTCGTTATCAAGGGGCACTGCCCAGGCGCTCTGGGAGGGTCGTCGCCACTCGTAAACTATATTCTTTCATTTCAGAAACAGACACTTTGGGTCCCAGGATGGTCAAATCAAACCTTTCAGGAAGGGTTGCTCACAGCATTAGCTCTCCCTTGGACTTATCGCCCCACTCCATTCAACCTGAATTCTATTTAAAATCTGATTCGAAAGTCCATTTGCAATTCTACCCAGCTCGAGCCCCACAGAACACAGGCTGTTCTGTGTACTCTGTGATCCTGTCCTTTGGCTCGGACACAAAGTTGACCCATGAATTGCACTTTAATGAAGTTGAAAGACCATCCTGTCTCCAGGACGGCACCTCCCCTACAAGTCTCCCCCCAGTAAACGGAAGTGAAGTGCTGATCTTCCTCTATCCCCACAATGATTTCTCACAAAAGACTCACTTCAATATGCAACGTAGCTGATACACCTTAAAATATGAAATAAGATATGGGATTGATTTCACACAAAACACATGGGAATGGTTAAATCCAGAACACTGTTCTCCTTTACTTTGGAATAAACTACAACCACTCTGTTTTAGACAAAATATTCTCAGTTATTAGTAAGGCATGTCTTTTGGACTTAAAGCGTATACTGACCATACAATGTGGTCACTTAAGAATTTTTTTAATGAAATTTTAAAAAACCAAAACATGGTGGGAGGGATCAAGGATATACCTATCACTGATTCGGGGTTATGTATAGTTGTAAACAACACAGCTCTGTAAAAGTAAAACAAAAATAATTTTTAAAAAACATTCAGCATAATCACCCACCTTCTTCATCATATTTCACTCCCAGTGATGTTTACCTACTTCTAAAAATAGGCCTATCTTCATAAAAGAAAGGTTTGGTGCCACTGAAGATACACGCAGTTTGCCAGAGAGGCATCTATAATGTTGAGCAAGATAGTAATGGGTAGAATGAGCGTGTGACTCCACCACTGTTTGAAAAAATACCTGTCTGTGTTTTATGGACCATTTGGTATACAGTATAGATGTTATCTGGTCAGTCCGTTTTTTAAAAAATGTGTGTGTGAGCCACTGGAAGGAATCTGTAACTGGCCTAGCCAGGTGGGTCCCCAGGTAGAACAACCTTGGCCGGCACCTCTGCTAAGAATTCACTGAGATAACCATCTAGGTAAGTGGTAATCAAACTTCCAAGTTTCTAAGAATTCGTTGGATGGCTGGTTAAAAATGCAGATTCCTGACCCTGTCCTTGAGATTTTGACTCTATAGGTCTGCAGTTTAACAGCCTCCCGGGTGATTCTGAGGCACATCCGTTCAAGGACCCCAGAGTAGGTGAGAACTTCTACTTGACCTCACTGCGCGGGACACCTGGCTCTGTGCTCCGCGGCTTCACCCAGAGGGCTGGGTCACCACGGACGCTAAGGCAGTAGGCCACCTGCTCCAGGCCGCTACGGTGGGGGAGGCCACACCACCTAGATGTTTAATGATGTTGCATTTGGGGGAAGTGTGTATTCAGCTTAGGCAGTCAAGGTGCTAAGATAGAAATTGGGCCCAATCCTCTCCTCTCCCCACTGTCCCCTTTTCCCCTGCTCTCCTCACAGGCAGGGCTTTTACCAGAGGGCATCTGGAGGCCCTGAATCTCTCTGCTCATGCGACACCTTGCACACACAGGTGGCAATAACTGACCTGCATTCTCTCTCCCATCTGACAGCCTGGATGCCGAGAAGCCCGGTCCATCTGCCCCTCAAGATGCATTCGTGCTCTAGGCAGCGGTCCTGCCCCTTGGCTGCACAATGGGGAAACACACGGGAGCTTTAACAAAGCCTGATGACCGGTCTCATCTCCAGGCGTTCCAATTTAGTGGGTGAGGGTGGGATGTGAGGATCAGGAGGTTTAAAAGCTCTCAAGTGTTTACCTACTTCTAAAAATAGGCCTATCTTCATAAAAGAAAGGTTTGGTGCCACTGAAGATACACGCAGTTTGCCAGAGAGGCATCTATAATGTTGAGCAAGATAGTAATGGGTAGAATGAGCGTGTGACTCCACCACTGTTTGAAAAAATACCTGTCTGTGTTTTATGGACCATTTGGTATACAGTATAGATGTTATCTGGTCAGTCCGTTTTTTAAAAAATGTGTGTGTGAGCCACTGGAAGGAATCTGTAACTGGCCTAGCCAGGTGGGTCCCCAGGTAGAACAACCTTGGCCGGCACCTCTGCTAAGAATTCACTGAGATAACCATCTAGGTAAGTGGTAATCAAACTTCCAAGTTTCTAAGAATTCGTTGGATGGCTGGTTAAAAATGCAGATTCCTGACCCTGTCCTTGAGATTTTGACTCTATAGGTCTGCAGTTTAACAGCCTCCCGGGTGATTCTGAGGCACATCCGTTCAAGGACCCCAGAGTAGGTGAGAACTTCTACTTGACCTCACTGCGCGGGACACCTGGCTCTGTGCTCCGCGGCTTCACCCAGAGGGCTGGGTCACCACGGACGCTAAGGCAGTAGGCCACCTGCTCCAGGCCGCTACGGTGGGGGAGGCCACACCACCTGGATGTTTAATGATGTTGCATTTGGGGGAAGTGTGTATTCAGCTTAGGCAGTCAAGGTGCTAAGATAGAAATTGGGCCCAATCCTCTCCTCTCCCCACTGTCCCCTTTTCCCCTGCTCTCCTCACAGGCAGGGCTTTTACCAGAGGGCATCTGGAGGCCCTGAATCTCTCTGCTCATGCGACACCTTGCACACACAGGTGGCAATAACTGACCTGCATTCTCTCTCCCATCTGACAGCCTGGATGCCGAGAAGCCCGGTCCATCTGCCCCTCAAGATGCATTCGTGCTCTAGGCAGCGGTCCTGCCCCTTGGCTGCACAATGGGGAAACACACGGGAGCTTTAACAAAGCCTGATGACCGGTCTCATCTCCAGGCGTTCCAATTTAGTGGGTGAGGGTGGGATGTGAGGATCAGGAGGTTTAAAAGCTCCCTCAAGTGTTTCCAGCAGTGCTGATTCAGGTTGAGAATCCCTCCCTAGCAGCAATTAGCATGCCTTTTTCATACAGGACCAGGGAGTGAACATGCCAGGCCTTGCTAGCCAGATAGACGGCCACAACACGCAGCTCTGCGGCTGCGGCTCAAAAAGCAGTCACACACAATACACAAACGAATGGGCACAAAAGAGAATTCCGTATAACTTCTGCTTGTCACAAAGTATTCTTCTTTTGAGGCTCCCCGCCCTCAACCAGTTTTAAAAAGTCAAAAACCATTCTTAGCTCAAAAGACGTGAAAAGCAGGCAGCAGGTGGTTTGCTGATCCTTCTTCTGGTGCAAACCAGAAACAAACATAAGAGGCCATGGGATCAGGATCAGCTATTAGCTTGTACATGGCAGAAAATCTATTAAAACTTATATACAGGGCTTCCCTGGTGGTCCAGTGGGTAAGGACACCGCCTTGCAGTGCAAGGGGTGCCGGTTCGAGCCCTGGCCTGGGAAGATACCACGTGCTGCGGAGCGGCTGGACCCATGTGTCCAATTACCGAGCCGGAGATCTGGAGCGCATGCGCCCAGAGCCAGTGCTCTGCAACAACAGAGGCCACCGCGATGGGAGGCCCACACGGGCCAAAGAACAAAGACAGATGAAAATGGACAAATGAAAGACCAATAGAAGTGGCCCGCCTGCTCCCCTCCCTCCCCACCCCACCCCCACCAAAATAAATAAATAAATCTTTAAAAAAAAAAAACTTATATACAAAGATTAGTTGTACGTATTTTGGACTTGGTTTTGCTCAGTATGTTGTTACAGGAAGTTGGGTTTTATAAGAGATGAGTCTTCCACTATATAAATATAAGGATTATGGAACTTCTTTTACATACTGTTAATTATCATCTTCCAGTCTTTGTCCTACCGGCATTCAATGAAAGGAGAGGGGAACTGAAATTCTTTTTTTTTTAATATCAACTAAGCTTCATTAAGTGACATGATATCTTGTATATGATACAGTACAAGGTGCTTAGGGGAAATCTATAAATAAACAAAAGTGCAAAGTTACTATAAATGCTAAAAGGGGAAAAAGTGGAGGACTTTAATTTATCTACAGCTCTTCTATGTCAATAGAGTGAAGAAAGACTGGTTGACTGGGTGCTGCAATTGCACAGCCAGATTTCCAGATTTCGTGGTCTCCTATCAACCACTAAGAATCTGCTGTAAGACTAAGGGAACTCACATGGGGGCTTCGCAACAACCTGAGGGGTGGGATGGGGAGGGAGTGGGAGGGGGCTCAGGTGGGAGGGGTCAAGGGTATACCTATGACTGAATTCGTTTTATGTATAGCTGTTAACAACAAAATGCTGTACAAGTAAAATACAAATAATTATGTCAATAGAGGAAAAAAATTCAGTGCTCTCCTCTCAGTTCTGGGGCACTGCACATTTTTGACGCTTTCTATGGCTCAATTTCTTAAATTTATAAATAACAACAGTGCTTTGAACAATGCCTCAGTAGATGTTAGCCAGAATTACTGCTTTATCCTTAAAATACCTGTCTGCTCCGACACTGGCTCTCACCTGCGTTTTAGAATGCCTAGTACCCAGCAGCATGCTCACTGGTTAGAACTGAAATGATATAGAAAATATCTTGTAGAAGAGGCCCATTCATGTCCATCATGCAAATAGCAATGGTTAGTCCAATTTTCTATTAGGGAGGGCAGAATGCCTACTTGAGTGTCTTTAGATACACCCATGCCACTTAGTAGGCTGCCTTGGACCCTCCAAATGTTCAGTATGTAAGTGTTTAGACAGCTCTGTGGCACTGAAACCCAGAATGCGCCTTGTCTCCCTGCGTAACCCAGATCCCCCTTCAGATCAGAGGGCGTCACGGCCCTGGTCGCGAGAATGGTAACTGCTTCTGTCTCACAGCCAAGCTCCTTCCCCAGAACTTGTCCTCTCCTGAAGGCAGTCGCCTGGCCCACAGACAAGCCTCTCCCCACAGGCAGCAGGCACCGGTGACACATCAATTTGGGCTTCAAAGGCCTGCGCCCAGAAGCTCTGAAATTCTTTTTTTAATATCAACTAAGCTTCATTAAGTGACATGATATCTTGTATATGATACAGTACTTTAGGGAAATCAAAAACAAAGTGCAAAGTTACTATAAATGCTAAAAGGGGAAAAAGTGGAGGACTTTAATTTATCTACAGCTCTTCTATGTCAATAGAGTGAAGAAAGACTGGTTGACTGGGTGCTGCAATTGCACAGCCAGATTTCCAGATTTCGTGGTCTCCTATCAACCACTAAGAATCTGCTGTAAGACTAAGGGAACTCACATGGGGGCTTCGCAACAACCTGAGGGGTGGGATGGGGAGGGAGTGGGAGGGGGCTCAGGTGGGAGGGGTCAAGGGTATACCTGTGACTGATTTGGATTTATGTATAGCTGTTAACAACAAAATGCTGTAAAAGTAAAATAAAAATAATTATGTCAATAGAGGGAAAAAATTCAGTGGTCTCCTCTCAGTTCTGGGGCACTGCACATTTTTGACGCTTTCTATGGCTCAATTTCTTAAATTTATAAATAACAACAGTGCTTTGAACAATGCCTCAGTAGATGTTAGCCAGAATTACTGCTTTATCCTTAAAATACCTGTCTGCTCCGACACTGGCTCTCACCTGCGTTTTAGAATGCCTAGTACCCAGCAGCATGCTCACTGGTTAGAACTGAAATGATATAGAAAATATCTTGTAGAAGAGGCCCATTCATGTCCATCATGCAAATAGCAATGGTTAGTCCAATTTTCTATTAGGGAGGGCAGAATGCCTACTTGAGTGTCTTTAGATACACCCATGCCACTTAGTAGGCTGCCTTGGACCCTCCAAATGTTCAGTATGTAAGTGTTTAGACAGCTCTGTGGCACTGAAACCCAGAATGCGCCTTGTCTCCCTGCGTAACCCAGATCCCCCTTCAGATCAGAGGGCGTCACGGCCCTGGTCGCGAGAATGGTAACTGCTTCTGTCTCACAGCCAAGCTCCTTCCCCAGAACTTGTCCTCTCCTGAAGGCAGTCGCCTGGCCCACAGACAAGCCTCTCCCCACAGGCAGCAGGCACCGGTGACACATCAATTTGGGCTTCAAAGGCCTGCGCCCAGAAGCTCTGCTGAGAGCTTTGTCAAGATGGCATCACTGGTCAACACCGCCACCACGGCCAGTCCTGCGACCCTCGCTCCCTCCTGTGCTGATCTTGAGAATTCTCTCGGTATACTTTTGCATTTAGCTCCCTGTCCCAGAGTCTGTCTCTAGAGCCTTCAGTCCTGCTGATGAGCTGCTGCCGGAATTATGCTCCTTGACATTGGCATAAACACGCCACTAGAGCCTGTCTTTCCTTTTTAAACATCTGCATTGTCACAGCTGAGGGTGAGATGAATCAACTGAAGGGGAAACCCTTGTCAGTGGTTTCAGATGACCTGGGTCAGAAAGGCCCACCTTCTTCTTGTTCACACACACACAGGTAAATACACCTTTTCCTAGAGAAGCTGCAGCTTCTCACACGTTCCAATGCATGCTTAAATAAAAGGGTCAGAGCCTGCCTTCGTTCCATTAGGCATTTCACAGTTTTCCTAAGGAGAATCCTGAGCAGAAATGCCTGGTAAGTGGATAGACGTGCCAGCCGTCTTGCATTTCCTTTGGCCACAGAGCTCTCTTTTTACCAAAGTCTTTCAGGCTGAGATTAGGTTTTAATGAATTTTGAGTGCTTTCCATCTAGCTCAGCTCACTCTTCCTAAAAGGAACCGTATCTTTTATTTTTCTGGAGCTATGTATATGTATGTTATCTCTATCTCTAGAGATTTTCTGGTGGCTTAGATCATAAAGAATCCACCTGCAACACAAGAGACCTAGGTTCAAGTCCTGGGTTGGGAAGATCCCTTGGAGAAGGGAAAGGCTGCTCACTCCAGTATTCTGTGGAGAATCCCATGGACAGAGGAGCCTGGTGGGTTACCAGTGCATAGGATCAAACAGAGCCAGACACGACTGAAGCAGCTTGGTATGCACACATGCACCCACTCCAGTATTCTTGCCTAGAGAATTCCATGGACAGAGGAGCCTGAAGAGCTATAGTCCATGCGGTCACAAAGTGAGACATGACTGAGTAACGACCATATGCACACATATATACACACGCTAATATATATTAGTGCAGGCATGTGAATATATGTGTGTATATCTATCTATATATATTTGCACATACACAGAGATACATCACAATGAAAACTTGCTGCTTGCTGCTATGGTATTCCCTAGGCTTTCCCCTTTTCCGTTCTTCAAAACAAAAATGAACAGCAATAATAATAAAAAAAAAACTCCAGATACTGTTTGGGATTTTCTGTGGAATCACCATTTCAAAAATAATAGATTTCCAGGGACTTCCCTGGTGGTCTAGTGGGTAAGGACACCGCCTTGCAGTGCAAGGGGCGCCGGTTCGATCCCTGGCCTGGGAAGATCCCACGTGCCGCGGAGCGGCTGGACCCATGTGTCCAATGACCGAGCCGGAGCTCTGGAGCGCATGCGCCCTGAGCCGGTGCTCTGCAACAGCAGGGGCCACCGCGATGGGAGGCCCACACGGGCCAAAGAACAAAGACAGATGAAACTAGACAAATGAAAGACCAATAGAAGTAGCCCGCACACCCGCCTCCCTCCCCACTCCTGCCAAAACAAATAAATAAATAAATGGTTTTTTAAAAAAATAATAGATTTCCAATCCGTGTTCCAAGTGGTGACCTGATTTTGAAACCAAAGGACAGGCTTCCCTTAGTGGTTCTCAAAGTTTGGTCCCCAGACCAGCAACATAAGCAACACCTGGAAACCGGCTGCTGCTGCTCCTTAGTCATCTCAGTGTGTCTGACTCTGTGTGGCCCCCTGGACTGCAGCCCGCCAGGGTCCTCCGTCCGTGGAATTTTCCAGGCGAGAACACTGGAGTGGGCTACCAACCCAGGGAGGGAACCCGGTCTGCGGCATCGCATTCCTCCTCACTGAGTCGTCAGGGAAGCCCTGTCTATACACCCCACAGACTGTAGCTCGCCAGGGTTAGCCATCCATGCGATTACCCAGGCAAGAATACTGGAGTGGTGGCCATTTCCTTCTCTGGGAACTTGCTAGACATCAAAGTCTTGAATTCAAAACTCTGGGAGTGGGGCCCAACATTCTGTTTTAACAAGTCCTCCAAGTGATCAATATTTCTGTGGGCTAAAGTTTGAAAACCACTGTCTGACACAGTTTTCCCCCTTAGTAGAGATCAGAAAACGATACTAGGAGAATCCTCTCCTACACATTTGTGAGCCTCTTTATGAAGGACCTTTCAGAGAGAATGTACAAACAAGGGATATGGTATCTAGAACCCAGGCCAAATTCCAACCTAAGGTATGGATGCTTCCTTATTCTGTCACTGTTGGCTTTTGGCATTTCCTTAAGTTTTGTCCCTTAAAATTCTTTCATTTTGCTTGAGACATACTATGTAAGAGTCAGGCAGACCCAGTTTCTGGTTCTACTGCTTATTAGCCAGCTAGGGGAGTTCTGTAATTTTTGTAAGTCTCACTATCCTCATGGGCAAAACAGGATTAATAGTGATGTCTGTTACAAATGTTAACATCTATGATGATGGCAATGCAGATGACAGTTGCTATTCATTAATAATAAACTGCTCTGTAGACGGCTAACAGTTGAAAACCATGTTTGAATCCCTGCACTAAAAAGAGGTTGAGGTTCAGCCAGTTTCCTGGGGTCAAGAAATCTTTCTCTTCACCCAAATCAACTACTTGGTCCCCAAGGTTTTCTGAACCAAACCAAATATATCTTCAGTGAATTTATTTTCATTTCTTCATTTAACAGTGTATACATATGGCGCCCACGTGCCAGATCCTCCACCATGGAGTCAGGGACCTGATCCGATTTTCAAAGAACTCCTCATACCTGGAATTGGGCTTAGTCCCAGGTTGCCAGATTCCATGTTCGTAAATTATCTAGGTCCTTTCTGCTTCCCTCTGATGACTACTGGCAGTGGCCATGGATCCTTCAAGACCTCCAAAGCCATCTCAAGATCTGTGATCTAGGTGTGAAACCTCTCTGTTAACCAATAATTATTTACTGACCCAACTATTTCCAAGTCAGTCTGGCTCTGTAATCTACCAGGCCCATACATGATCGGCTTCCAGGGAGAACCTTCAGGCCCAAAGCTGATGGACGATGGAACCCTTGTGATTGACAGCCAACTGGAAAAGTGGGATTTGAACTCCAAGGGAGGGCCAAATTCTGTTTTAACAAGTCCTCCAAGTGATCAATATTTCTGTGGGCTAAAGTTTGAAAACCACTGTCTGACACAGTTTTCCCCCTTAGTAGAGATCAGAAAACGATACTAGGAGAATCCTCTCCTACACATTTGTGAGCCTCTTTATGAAGGACCTTTCAGAGAGAATGTACAAACAAGGGATATGGTATCTAGAACCCAGGCCAAATTCCAACCTAAGGTATGGATGCTTCCTTATTCTGTCACTGTTGGCTTTTGGCATTTCCTTAAGTTTTGTCCCTTAAAATTCTTTCATTTTGCTTGAGACATACTATGTAAGAGTCAGGCAGACCCAGTTTCTGGTTCTACTGCTTATTAGCCAGCTAGGGGAGTTCTGTAATTTTTGTAAGTCTCACTATCCTCATGGGCAAAACAGGATTAATAGTGATGTCTGTTACAAATGTTAACATCTATGATGATGGCAATGCAGATGACAGTTGCTATTCATTAATAATAAACTGCTCTGTAGACGGCTAACAGTTGAAAACCATGTTTGAATCCCTGCACTAAAAAGAGGTTGAGGTTCAGCCAGTTTCCTGGGGTCAAGAAATCTTTCTCTTCACCCAAATCAACTACTTGGTCCCCAAGGTTTTCTGAACCAAACCAAATATATCTTCAGTGAATTTATTTTCATTTCTTCATTTAACAGTGTATACATATGGCGCCCACGTGCCAGATCCTCCACCATGGAGTCAGGGACCTGATCCGATTTTCAAAGAACTCCTCATACCTGGAATTGGGCTTAGTCCCAGGTTGCCAGATTCCATGTTCGTAAATTATCTAGGTCCTTTCTGCTTCCCTCTGATGACTACTGGCAGTGGCCATGGATCCTTCAAGACCTCCAAAGCCATCTCAAGATCTGTGATCTAGGTGTGAAACCTCTCTGTTAACCAATAATTATTTACTGACCCAACTATTTCCAAGTCAGTCTGGCTCTGTAATCTACCAGGCCCATACATGATCGGCTTCCAGGGAGAACCTTCAGGCCCAAAGCTGATGGACGATGGAACCCTTGTGATTGACAGCCAACTGGAAAAGGACCATAGGGGCTCAATCCCTTCTTAGCCAGACACACTCTGAGGCCTGCTCTGGGCTTTCTGGGGAGGTTCCTAAGCAACCTCAGCACGGGTGCTTCTAGGAACAGTGGTACAAAGGCCTATCCTAGTTGCATCGTTACATGATTCAGACCAGGAGATGATCTGTGTATCCATCAAAATGAAAATGAGAAACCCAGTGTCTTGGTCCTGGACATATAGGCACAGGATATATGGGAATATGGCGGGGGTATTACAAACATTCAGTACTGACTTCTAAAGAAAACCAAAAAGGGCCGAAAAAGAGAGAGATCAGAATGCATTTTCAACTGGTTCTGCACAGTAAAGAAGGCCTGCAGGGAAAAAAAAAATCAAGTCACTGGAAACAGTGACTTCATCCAGCAAGTGAAGATAAAATTGGGGCTGTCCCCAAATGCATACACCTTAACATTCATGTATTTTAAGCACAAATCAATTTGTTTTTCCTCAAATACTTGAGGCCATCCACTACAATTCACACTTCAACATGGACAGATAGCTAACTATTCTTGCTGAGATCAGTGAATGTGGGTAGACTGCCTGTTGGAGAAAAAGTGTATATGTGTTCATAGGATCATATATGCACATCTGTATGTCTCTATAGATTCATACGGATAAATTAGCAGGCCCTGGTTTCGGCTGCTACGTATTTTTAGAAACCATTTCATAAAATGGATCACATTTTCCATGGGAAAGAAATATAATTGGAAGCTTCATTCCTGAGCAAGGATTTCTTGGCAAATCAAATATAGATACTGTCAAGAGTCTGTCGTTGAACAAAACTAATGACCATTTTATAAACTTCTACAAATATCTAAAGCACTAGAACAACGCTCTGCATCCCATAAAAAACATACAATAGACAATACCTACATGTGCGGCCTCAAAGTTTCCTGAAATACCCAAGCACTGCACCAACACACAGTTCAACTGAATTATGTTCAAACATTGAGGCATTAACCATAATAGCATTTTGATTAACAATTTTGCAAATCTTAGATTTTAGTGGAGTATTTGGGGGTGATTAAATATTCCCAATCTTTTTTTCAAAGGTACTCGAATAAATGGCTCTATTGTCTTCTTTTCCCTTTGAAGAAGGAATCTGTTTTTTACTGCATTTATTACTACCGTTTTACAAGCTGTTTTTTCCTCCTCCCAGAAACTGCCCTTCCCAATACATAAGTCTCATGGAACTACCACGTTGCCACAATGCAGCTCTGTCCTGGCCAAGGCTGCCTGGCCCAGCACCGGGCTCCAACCACCCTCCGATGATATTTCAACTGTGTAAACCAGAGGTGGGGAGTCTTGCTTCTATCCTTTCATCTGCTTGATTGTTCACTTCTCCTTAGATTCCATGAACTGCCCCCATATCCCTTCAAGAAATTTCGGGAGGGCTTCCCCCGGTGGTCCAGTGGGTAAGGACACCGCCTTGCAGTGCAAATGGCGCCGGTTCGAGCCCTGGGAAGATCAGTGACTTCATCCAGCAAGTGAAGATAAAATTGGGGCTGTCCCCAAATGCATACACCTTAACATTCATGTATTTTAAGCACAAATCAATTTGTTTTTCCTCAAATACTTGAGGCCATCCACTACAATTCACACTTCAACATGGACAGATAGCTAACTATTCTTGCTGAGATCAGTGAATGTGGGTAGACTGCCTGTTGGAGAAAAAGTGTATATGTGTTCATAGGATCATATATGCACATCTGTATGTCTCTATAGATTCATACGGATAAATTAGCAGGCCCTGGTTTCGGCTGCTACGTATTTTTAGAAACCATTTCATAAAATGGATCACATTTTCCATGGGAAAGAAATATAATTGGAAGCTTCATTCCTGAGCAAGGATTTCTTGGCAAATCAAATATAGATACTGTCAAGAGTCTGTCGTTGAACAAAACTAATGACCATTTTATAAACTTCTACAAATATCTAAAGCACTAGAACAACGCTCTGCATCCCATAAAAAACATACAATAGACAATACCTACATGTGCGGCCTCAAAGTTTCCTGAAATACCCAAGCACTGCACCAACACACAGTTCAACTGAATTATGTTCAAACATTGAGGCATTAACCATAATAGCATTTTGATTAACAATTTTGCAAATCTTAGATTTTAGTGGAATATTTGGGGGTGATTAAATATTCCCAATCTTTTTCAAAGGTACTCGAATAAATGGCTCTATTGTCTTCTTTTCCCTTTGAAGAAGGAATCTGTTTTTTACTGCATTTATTACTACCGTTTTACAAGCTGTTTTTTCCTCCTCCCAGAAACTGCCCTTCCCAATACATAAGTCTCATGGAACTACCATGTTGCCACAATGCAGCTCTGTCCTGGCCAAGGCTGCCTGGCCCAGCACCGGGCTCCAACCACCCTCCGATGATATTTCAACTGTGTAAACCAGAGGTGGGGAGTCTTGCTTCTATCCTTTCATCTGCTTGATTGTTCACTTCTCCTTAGATTCCATGAACTGCCCCCATATCCCTTCAAGAAATTTCGGGAGGGCTTCCCCCGGTGGTCCAGTGGGTAAGGACACCGCCTTGCAGTGCAAATGGCGCCGGTTCGAGCCCTGGCCTGGGAAGATCCCACGTGCCGCGGAGCGGCTGGACCGATGTGTCCAATCACCGAGCCGGAGCTCTGGAGCGCATGCGCCCAGAGCCGGTGCTCTGCGACAACAGACGCCACCGCGATGGGAGGCCCACAGGAGCCAAAGAACAAAGACGGATGAAAATGGAGAAACGAAGGACCAATAGAAGTGGCCTGCCCGTTCCCCTCTCCCCAACCCGACCCCGGCCCCAAAATAAATAAATAAATAAATCTTTAAAAAAAAAAAAAAAAGAGAGAAAGAAATTCCGGGAGATATACGTATGACTAATCTGGGATCATACATATCTGTAAACAACAAAACTCTGTAAAAGTAAAAAGTAAAATAAAATTTAAGAAAAAATTTCCCCTTTTGGCTTAAGCTAGCCAGGGTTACTTTCTGCTACTTAAACCCAAAGGCTCTTAATAAATATACCTATGGCAAGGAGATACACTGAAAGTTATTTCTTTTACCTTAAAGCTCAGGTGAAAGCAAGGGCAGTTCATACTTAATGACCTAGAAAATGTATACAATAGATGATAAAACATGTTACAAATTAATAAGCACCATCTAATCTCACCTTGGCTTTGGACAAATGACTGGAAAATCTTTATTTCAAACTATACTGAACCATTATGCCTCGTTACCTCCAGTGATGTTTTTTTTTTTTTCTTTATTTTTATAATCAGAAGAATACAGTGAAAAAAGTTAATACGTTTGAAGAAGGAATCTGTTTTTACTGCATTTATTACTACCGTTTTACAAGCTGTTTTTTCCTCCTCCCAGAAACTGCCCTTCCCAATACATAAGTCTCATGGAACTACCACGTTGCCACAATGCAGCTCTGTCCTGGCCAAGGCTGCCTGGCCCAGCACCGGGCTCCAACCACCCTCCGATGATATTTCAACTGTGTAAACCAGAGGTGGGGAGTCTTGCTTCTATCCTTTCATCTGCTTGATTGTTCACTTCTCCTTAGATTCCATGAACTGCCCCCATATCCCTTCAAGAAATTTCGGGAGGGCTTCCCCCGGTGGTCCAGTGGGTAAGGACACCGCCTTGCAGTGCAAATGGCGCCGGTTCGAGCCCTGGCCTGGGAAGATCCCACGTGCCGCGGAGCGGCTGGACCCATGTGTCCAATTACCAAGCCCGAGCTCTGGAGCGCGTGTGCCCAGAGCCGATGCTTTGCAACAACAGACGCCACCGCGATGGGAGGCCCACAGGAGCCAAAGAACAAAGACGGATGAAAATGGAGAAACGAAGGACCAATAGAAGTGGCCTGCCCGTTCCCCTCTCCCCAACCCGACCCCGGCCCCAAAATAAATAAATAAATAAATCTTTAAAAAAAAGAAAAAGAGAGAAAGAAATTCCGGGAGATATACGTATGACTAATCTGGGATCATACATATCTGTAAACAACAAAACTCTGTAAAAGTAAAAAGTAAAATAAAATTTAAGAAAAAATTTCCCCTTTTGGCTTAAGCTAGCCAGGGTTACTTTCTGCTACTTAAACCCAAAGGCTCTTAATAAATATACCTATGGCAAGGAGATACACTGAAAGTTATTTCTTTTACCTTAAAGCTCAGGTGAAAGCAAGGGCAGTTCATACTTAATGACCTAGAAAATGTATACAATAGATGATAAAACATGTTACAAATTAATAAGCACCATCTAATCTCACCTTGGCTTTCGGACAAATGACTGGAAAATCTTTATTTCAAACTATACAGAACCATTATGCCTGGTTACCTCCAGTGATGTGCTATTTTCTTTTATTTTACCCCATTTCTCAATTCCTGCAATTAACTAAATTTAATTTTTATAATCAGAAAAATACAGTGAAAAAAAAGTTAGGAATCAGACGTCCCAAAGGCCTGCTATCAGCCACGGTGATGGTCATAGCTGCTGTTCTCTTACTTAGACGTGATGTGTTTTAAAGATGACTCAGGCCTGCCTTTACTGTCTGAACTCTCGCCCATCATCTTAGTCTACCACACCCGTAAGAGCAGCTTCTTAGCCTCAAACCAAAGTGGTGCCACTAGGAACCATTAAGTGATGTAGGAGGAGGATCTGGTCTAAGAATTCCTCGGTTTGGGCTCAGCGAAAGAGCAGTGCAGTCTTTCGACGGTCACTCACCTTCTCTGAGCCTCAGCTTCCCCTGCGTGAGATGGGGAATGACAGCACCTGCCTCTGGGGTGATGAGCCGTTCATCAGAGAGTGTGGAGGCAGATGCTCCGGGCAAGCGGAACGGACATCAGCTTGCCTCCCGCCCGCGGGGGCCCTCTCCACCAGCGTGGCTTTAGGTTAAGAACTTAGAAGAGACGACGGCGCATGCCTTCCCAGAGTGTCTCAGCGGAGCACCTGCTAGAAACTGGCCTTGAGGCTTCACTGTCCTTCTCTCACACATACACTGAGACAACCTTAAATATGTTAAAAACAGAACTCATCTAGTAACCGGCATTTTTTAAAAATTGTGGTAAAACATATATATGACATACATACGTAAAACTTACCATTTTAACCATTTTAAGCGTATAGTTTGGTGGCCTGAGGTACACTCACACATGAAAAAAATTTAAATAAAATTTAAGAAAAATTTCCCTTTGGCTTAAGCTAGCCAGGGTTACTTTCTACTTAAACCCAAAGGCTCTTAATAAATATACCTATGGCAAGGAGATACACTGAAAGTTATTTCTTTTACCTTAAAGCTCAGGTGAAAGCAAGGGCAGTTCATACTTAATGACCTAGAAAATGTATACAATAGATGATAAAACATGTTACAAATTAATAAGCACCATCTAATCTCACCTTGGCTTTCGGACAAATGACTGGAAAATCTTTATTTCAAACTATACTGAACCATTATGCCTCGTTACCTCCAGTGATGTGCTATTTTCTTTTATTTTACCCCATTTCTCAATTCCTGCAATTAACTAAGTTTGATTTTTATAATCAGAAGAATACAGTGAAAAAAAAGTTAGGAATCAGACGTCCCAAAGGCCTGCTATCAGCCACGGTGATGGTCATAGCTGCTGTTCTCTTACTTAGACGTGATGTGTTTTAAAGATGACTCAGGCCTGCCTTTACTGTCTGAACTCTCGCCCATCATCTTAGTCTACCACACCCGTAAGAGCAGCTTCTTAGCCTCAAACCAAAGTGGTGCCACTAGGAACCATTAAGTGATGTAGGAGGAGGATCTGGTCTAAGAATTCCTCGGTTTGGGCTCAGCGAAAGAGCAGTGCAGTCTTTCGACGGTCACTCACCTTCTCTGAGCCTCAGCTTCCCCTGCGTGAGATGGGGAATGACAGCACCTGCCTCTGGGGTGATGAGCCGTTCATCAGAGAGCGTGGAGGCAGATGCTCCGGGCAAGCGGAACGGACATCAGCTTGCCTCCCGCCCGCGGCGGCCCTCTCCACCAGCGTGGCTTTAGGTTAAGAACTTAGAAGAGACGACGGCGCACGCCTTCCCAGAGTGTCTCAGCGGAGCACCTGCTAGAAACTGGCCTTGAGGCTTCACTATCCTTCTCTCACACATACACTGAGACAACCTTAAATATGTTAAAAACAGAACTCATCTAGTAACCGGCATTTTTTAAAAATTGTGGTAAAACATATATATGACATACATACGTAAAACTTACCATTTTAACCATTTTAAGCGTATAGTTTGGTGGCCTGAGGTACACTCACACTGCCACACAATCATCACCACCTCCTGTCTAGGATTTTTCACCTTCCCACGCTGAAGCTCTGGACCCGTGCAGCACTGACTCCCTTCCCTCTAACCCCTGGCCACTCCCAGTCCACGTTCTGTCTCCAAACCTGACTACTCTAGGAACTCCGTACAAGGGAAATCATACAGTATTTGGTGTTTTGTGTCTTTTACTTAGCACAGTCTCCTCGAGGCTTGCGGGGAGCTGAATGTTCCCGTCTCCTCAGCATTGGTCTGCTGGAACCCTAGCCCCCAGAGGTGAAGGTACTGGTGAGGGAGGCCTTCGGGAGGTAACTAGGTCATGAGGGTGGGGCCCACATGAAGGAGATTAGTGCTCTTATAAAAACCAAAAAGGGACCACAGAACTCCCATGCCCCTTCTGCAAGGAAGGCTATGGTAATTCTGCCATCCAGAAAAAGGGTCCTCACCCCACCACACAGGCACCTTGATCTCAGACATCCAACCCCTAGAGCTGTAAGAAATAAATGTCTGTTGTGTATAAGCTACCTATCTGTGGCATTTTATTATAGCAGCCTGAACGGACTAACAGAAGGTTTATCCATGTTGTGGCATGTCTAAGAACTGACTTTGTTTGCAGCTTTATTGAGATATATTTGATAAATAAAATCATAATATATTTAAAGTATACAACGTGATAGTCTGATACCTGTGTATACTGTGAAAGAATTCCCACAATCTGGTTAATTAGTACATCCATCAGCTCATATATTTACCTTTTGGTGAGAATGCTTCACATCTACTCTATTAGGAAATTTAAATTATACCATATTTATATTGCAGTATTATCAGCTATAGTCACTATCCTATGCATTAGATCATCAGGCCTTAATCGTCTTAAAATGAAAGCTTGTTCCCCCCATTTCCCAGCTCCCCACCACTCCCATGCTTCGGTAACCACCATTCTACTCTCTGTTGCTAAGAGTTGGGCTTTTAAAAAAAGGTTCCAGGGTTTCCCTAGAAGCCCTGGTGGTCCAGTGGGTAAGGACACCGCCTTGCACTGCAAGGGGCGCTGGTTCGATCCCTGGCCTGGGAAGATCCCACGTGCCGCGGAGCGGCTGGACCGATGTGTCCAGTTACCGAGCTGGAGCTCTGGGGCGCATGCGCCCAGAGCCAGTGCTCTGCAGCGAGAGAGGCCACCGCGATGGGAGGCCCACACGGGCCAAAGAACAAAAGATGGATGAAAATAGAGAAATGAAAGACCAATAGAAGTGACCCCAAAACAAAACAACAACAAAGGGTTCCACACATAAGTGATATAGGCAGTATTTGCCTTTCTCTGTCTGGCTTATTTCACTGAGCATAATGCCCTCCAGTTTCATCCAGGTCATCACAACTGGCAGGATTTCCTTGTTTTTAAAGAAAATGTTTCACTGTATGCATAGACCATGCTATATACCATGTTTCATTTATCCATTCATTCACCAATGAATATTTGGGTTGCTTCCATCTTTTGAGTCTGTAAATAATGCTGCTATGAGCACAGGTGTACATGTACCTGTTTGAATCCCTGCTTTCAGTTCTTTTAGATACATACACAGCAGTGGATTGTTCCATCCTAAGGTAGCTCACTGTTTCAGGGTCCCACATCATCTTCCACAGCAGGGGCATCGTTTTACACTGCCACCAGCAATGCACAAGAGTTCCAACGTCTACACAACCTTTGTTTCCTGTTTTGTTATTGTTGTTGGTTTAGAGTTTTCTTCTAAATGACAGCCATAGTAACGAGTATCAATTACTCTTTCATGGTGGTTTTTAGTCCATTTCCCTAAGGGTCAGGGGTGTTCAGCATCTTTTCATGTGCTTATTGCTATTTATGTGTCTTCTTTGGAGAAATGTCTGTTCAAGTCCTTTGAATAGACATTTTTTAAATAGGGTTGCTTGGTTTCCTGCTGTTGAGTTGTATGAGTTCTTTATAGATTCTGAATCTTTTAGATATCTTTATCAGATATCTAATTTTTAAAATATTTTTTCCATTCCATTCCATGGGCTTAGTAACTATACTTCTTGGTTCTACTTGTGCTCTAACAGCACCTGCAGGGGAGAGACACTGCGCTCAGACTTTGAGAAAAAGGTGCCCTTGACTTTCATACCCTCTCTCTGTGTATTTGACTCTGACATCCTATCAAATTCCTTCTCAATTGCTTGCAAACATTTTTCTAAATAACTGTATCTTTGAAGACTTCTAAAAGGGATGTAATTGGCTACTGCATCTCAGATATCTAAGAAGCGAGCTCTCAGTCCTAAAGAGGTTGTGCGGAGCCAGGGTCCACACACCTTGAACCTAGCAGAAGCGGTCACTGTCCCCACAGTCACACACACGCCACGGGCACCTCCGTCAGGGCTCCTTGACGTTTACCCTGCATGAGAGGAAGTACTTCTGCTTAACACCAGTGCCTGCGGAGGAGGATTTGACTGTTACGAATTGTTGTAACTCTTCTCACCAGCTGATAAAGGCCATTAACCTGGACCCTGGGAACCCGACCCTTACTGGGGTCTTCACATTCCTTTCCGACGAATGAACGACGAAACTTGTTTTATCCAACCGTGCGGATTCTCTCTCAGTGAGTGCTTGGTTTTCATTCTTAGCATAACCACTATGAACTAGAACTTGGACTCCTGATTTGTTTTTCTCCGTGCCACTGTTCTCGGTAAATGTCTTCACTGGGGGTGTCCCCTCGCCTGGCAAGTGAATAAGCCCTTTGTCCCCGCTCTGGCACTCACTGTGAGTGCCCCGTGGGCTGCTGTCCCACTCCCCACTGCATGGTCTCCTCACAGGTCAGCCCAGAACTCACCCACCCGATGGCGGACAGTTACGCCGAGTTTGACACAGGCACGCACACGCTAATCCATGCGTGGCTGTAATCAATCTCATGCACACATTCCTCGAGAGAACTAGATGAATGCCAGCCTGTTTCCAACCAACAGATATCTCAGGTGAGCCCCCCCGCACGCAGATAGTTGACCTCTACAGTGTACTCTCTCTCCCTGACGTTCACACGTCTTACAAACCTCATGCACTGGTAAATGTTCAGCTGCACCTTCGCTCTGGTCTGCATGCAATGGGTGCCCCCCCACACACGTGTACAAGCACGCACACACGGGCACACACACACACAAGAATGCAGCTGTCTCTGAAGAAGTGCCTTTCATGTCCCGTGGAAGCCAAAGAATTCACATTTCAAGACAGTGAATTAAATTTGCAGAATCAGTGCTCAGGAGCAACAAGATTAGAGAAAAAGGTGCCCTTGACTTTCATACCCTCTCTCTGTGTATTTGACTCTGACATCCTATCAAATTCCTTCTCAATTGCTTGCAAACATTTTTCTAAATAACTGTATCTTTGAAGACTTCTAAAAGGGATGTAATTGGCTACTGCATCTCAGATATCTAAGAAGCGAGCTCTCAGTCCTAAAGAGGTTGTGCGGAGCCAGGGTCCACACACCTTGAACCTAGCAGAAGCGGTCACTGTCCCCACAGTCACACACACGCCACGGGCACCTCCGTCAGGGCTCCTTGACGTTTACCCTGCATGAGAGGAAGTACTTCTGCTTAACACCAGTGCCTGCGGAGGAGGATTTGACTGTTACGAATTGTTGTAACTCTTCTCACCAGCTGATAAAGGCCATTAACCTGGACCCTGGGAACCCGACCCTTACTGGGGTCTTCACATTCCTTTCCGACGAATGAACGACGAAACTTGTTTTATCCAACCGTGCGGATTCTCTCTCAGTGAGTGCTTGGTTTTCATTCTTAGCATAACCACTATGAACTAGAACTTGGACTCCTGATTTGTTTTTCTCCGTGCCACTGTTCTCGGTAAATGTCTTCACTGGGGGTGTCCCCTCGCCTGGCAAGTGAATAAGCCCTCTGTCCCCGCTCTGGCACTCACTGTGAGTGCCCCGTGGGCTGCTGTCCCACTCCCCACTGCATGGTCTCCTCACAGGTCAGCCCAGAACTCACCCACCCGATGGCGGACAGTTACGCCGAGTTTGACACAGGCACGCACACGCTAATCCATGCGTGGCTGTAATCAATCTCATGCACACATTCCTCGAGAGAACTAGATGAATGCCAGCCTGTTTCCAACCAACAGATATCTCAGGTGAGCCCCCCCGCACGCAGATAGTTGACCTCTACAGTGTACTCTCTCTCCCTGACGTTCACACGTCTTACAAACCTCATGCACTGGTAAATGTTCAGCTGCACCTTCGCTCTGGTCTGCATGCAATGGGTGCCCCCCCACACACGTGTACAAGCACGCACACACGGGCACACACACACACAAGAATGCAGCTGTCTCTGAAGAAGTGCCTTTCATGTCCCGTGGAAGCCAAAGAATTCACATTTCAAGACAGTGAATTAAATTTGCAGAATCAGTGCTCAGGAGCAACAAGATTAGAGAGACAGGAAATTAGTCCAATTACAGCATCCTCTGAGTGACGATCTCCACTTGCTCGCTGCTTTACTTCGTACCAGTCACCCACACAGCCTGCTTACTGTTTACAGCAGCAGTTCCAAAAACTACCACTCCGGGCCTTCTTCCACACAGACTGGAATGGGGCAATAAACCCATCGTGACCGGCTAGAGAAAATGAATCGAAGACAGGACCCCAAAAGGAAGCGCCCGCCCCCCGCCCTCTGCAGCTCCTTTTCCTTCACTGGCCCCCCTTCCCCCAGGTGTGGGCACCACAGGAGTCAGGCTGATAACCCACCGTGAGCCCGTTGCCCAGCTCTCCTGAAGCCTGGCATAGCCAGACCCTGTGCTGGGTGCTTTGCACTTAGTCCGGCTGAATTTATTACCAAGTATGAGTTACAAAGGCAAAGCAATAAATGCAGAAAGGAGAATAGTATAGTAAGAAAATAATCTGGAGGTCCCTTGCCCTGTCCTTGGGGTGGATTATGTCTCGTGGTGATGAACTAAATGCTCCCCTCCACCTTTTCTATGAAGTTCTGTTCTTCAGAGGTGAGACCAAGCCCTTTCCACCAGCTTCACGTATTGGGTTTACCCTGACATATAATTTATTCCCTCTTCCTTGTCAGAGGCAGGTTGTCAGCTGGACGCAAAGAAGAAGGCATCCTTAGTGGAAGAGGGAAGACCTTTTTCTTCTTTTCATGATGTGAATGCTTACACAAGGGAGGGAATAGGCTTTAGATCTTTCGGAGATGATTTCTTGTGTGTGTGTCGGGGGGTGGTGTGTTTCAAATAAAATTAGGGTTTTTTTTTTGTTTTCAAAAAGACAAATAGAAAGTGGCTCGCCCATCCCCCCCCACCCCACCCCACCCCCCAAAAGGTAAATAAATTTAAAATAAATAAATAAATAAATAAAGGGGGAAATACCATATAACTATCATGACATACTAAAATAATGGCAGAGAGCAAAGTTTCTTGATTCTTGTAGCCCTGGCCTAAAGTTCTATCTTTGCACCTACTTGTTGTATGACTTTGGGTAAGTTACCTAATCTAAATTTCACTTCTTGATTAGGTTAGGAAATGAGAGCTCTGTGCGGGGGCTGAGGGTGGAGGGCCATTGAGAATGTGGAATCTTAGTTCCCAAACCAGGGAGTGAACAAACGTCCCCTTTAGTGAAACTGCAGAGTCCTAGCCACTGGACCGTCAGGGAAGCGCCCTAGAGTGAGTTTCTCAGCCAGTTCAGTCACTGTCATGTCCAGCTCTTTGCGAAGCCCATGGACTCCAGGCTATCCTGTCCTGCACCATCTCCTGGAGCTTGCTCAAATTCATGCCCATTAACTCAGTGATGCCGCCCAACCACCTCGTCTTCCATCATCCCCTTCTCCTGCCCTCAGTCTTTCCCAGCATCAGGGTTTTTTTTCCAGTGAATCGTCTCTTCGCATCAGGTGGCAAAAGCAGTGGAGCTTCAGCTTCAGCATCAGTCCTTCCAGTGAATATTCAGGTTGATTTCTTTTAGGCTTGACTGATTTGATCTCCTTGCAGCCCAAGGAGATCCTCTGTCAGGGATACCATAAATGGGAAGGGCTTGGGTTTAGTGAAGTGACGTTTTCTCCTGTTACTTTCAGTTACATCTCCAACAGGTCTGAGATCCTATAACGTCCTATTTCTAGATGCCATTTTAAATACTTCTAGTATCTGGGAAACCAGCTGTTTCTCTGACTGCATCATCTCATCAGTTCTCGTATGAAATGCAGATACTCCGCTGCACAATTGAGAAATCTTTCCTATGACCGAGGCAGTTAGTACTGGGCTTTGTTCTTCTTTTCATGATGTGAATGCTTACACAAGGGAGGGAATAGGCTTTAGATCTTTCGGAGATGATTTCTTGTGTGTGTGTCGGGGGGTGGTGTGTTTCAAATAAAATTAGGGTTTTTTTTTTGTTTTCAAAAAGACAAATAGAAAGTGGCTCGCCCATCCCCCTCCCCACCCCACCCCCCAAAAGGTAAATAAATTTAAAATAAATAAATAAATAAATAAAGGGGGAAATACCATATAACTATCATGACATACTAAAATAATGGCAGAGAGCAAAGTTTCTTGATTCTTGTAGCCCTGGCCTAAAGTTCTATCTTTGCACCTACTTGTTGTATGACTTTGGGTAAGTTACCTAATCTAAATTTCACTTCTTGATTAGGTTAGGAAATGAGAGCTCTGTGCGGGGGCTGAGGGTGGAGGGCCATTGAGAATGTGGAATCTTAGTTCCCAAACCAGGGAGTGAACAAACGTCCCCTTTAGTGAAACTGCAGAGTCCTAGCCACTGGACCGTCAGGGAAGCGCCCTAGAGTGAGTTTCTCAGCCAGTTCAGTCACTGTCATGTCCAGCTCTTTGCGAAGCCCATGGACTCCAGGCTATCCTGTCCTGCACCATCTCCTGGAGCTTGCTCAAATTCATGCCCATTAACTCAGTGATGCCGCCCAACCACCTCGTCTTCCATCATCCCCTTCTCCTGCCCTCAGTCTTTCCCAGCATCAGGGTTTTTTTTCCAGTGAATCGTCTCTTCGCATCAGGTGGCAAAAGCAGTGGAGCTTCAGCTTCAGCATCAGTCCTTCCAGTGAATATTCAGGTTGATTTCTTTTAGGCTTGACTGATTTGATCTCCTTGCAGCCCAAGGAGATCCTCTGTCAGGGATACCATAAATGGGAAGGGCTTGGGTTTAGTGAAGTGACGTTTTCTCCTGTTACTTTCAGTTACATCTCCAACAGGTCTGAGATCCTATAACGTCCTATTTCTAGATGCCATTTTAAATACTTCTAGTATCTGGGAAACCAGCTGTTTCTCTGACTGCATCATCTCATCAGTTCTCGTATGAAATGCAGATACTCCGCTGCACAATTGAGAAATCTTTCCTATGACCGAGGCAGAGTCACTCTCAAGGTCACTGGGCTTTGTTCTACCTTCTGGCCATATGAATAAAAACCCATGGTGCCTCTGAAGCCTTGCATGAAACTCCTGGAGAGAGACTCTCTTGTGACTCTAGGCCACAGTCCTCAAATCTCTCCAATGTTTGTTCTCTTACCTTGTAACTTGGGTCCTCATTCCAAAATCCAGGGACCTCATTGATTGCAGCACTTCAATACAGCCCATGTACTGGAATAAAAAAAAAAAAAAAGAGTAAGTAGGAAAAGTAGCACAAAAATAGCTCTTGGCTTTAAAGCAATTTCCTGGGAAACACCTAAATCAGCTCCTGATATCAAATTACATTTGCGCACTCAGCCTACCATTGATATTTCTGGCCATTCATGGACATATGCCTTAAGCTTCAGTTCAATTCTAAAACATCAACTAAATCCAAACCATTAATATGATATCAGGAAAATGGCTATCACCCCTGACAAATGGGAGCCCAGAGGTGTAAGAGCTTGGGCTCTGGGGCCAGATGAGGTGAACTGGAATCCTGGAATCTGAAAATTCAGCGAGCTCCTCATCATCTCTGCCTCCTGGCTTCGTAACTAGCAAACCGGAGCACAGTCTGAATTGCTGTGAGGGTTAAATTATTCCCTAAAGTGTTCTGAGACCAGAGCCTGGTACATACGCGTGCTCAAGTGTTAGAGGAAGCCAGACTAAACTTGAGACAAATAATACAAGACTATCACATCTCCTAGGGAGATAAAATACGCATATAAGTGCACATAATACAAGACTTAGTAAATAAGAAGATCCTGTTTTTTGCGAGATCGTCTATTCAGAGAGTTCGAGGAGGGAAAAAAACCTCATGTCCTACAGCATGAAAGAGTACATTTAGCTTGGACATGGATTACTGGAAAACGCATTGAGACTGTGAAAGTGAAAAGACAGTTCTATTTAATGTGGCAGAAGCAGGAGCCATGTCAGGCTGCTGTAAAGAGAGTGATGGGATTTCTCTGTGTCTGAGGAGCCTGATGGCAGCAGCAGCACCAAGCTGGGCTGAAGGCGAGGGAGGAAGTGAGGACGCTCCCGTTGAGAGGGAAGGAACGAGGGGGCAGGCTCAAGCGACACCGCGGAAAGAGACACTAGGCGATCCGCCCGCTGATGTGATCCAGAGATGTGATCTACGAGAGGGGGTGCGTCAAGGATGACTCAGACATCTGCAGCCAGGGCAGCAGGGGGGAGCGTGATTCCATTAGCAGGCACAGGGGAGCCAGGAGAGGAGCAGGGGAGCTTCTCTGGGGCCCATTCACTGAGAGACGCTGGTAGGGTGCCCGGGAAACTGAGAGCTGACGGTTCAACACTGGCATCTGGAATCGTGGCGAGGCATGAAGCCTCGGGAGGCAGGCTGAGTAGCCGTCCGTCCGTGTAGCTCCGCCAGGCGAGGCAGTGGGAGTAATCCTCTTAGCAGAGCCTCAGTTGGGGTGGGAGAGTGTTTCTCTGAAAAGGAGCTCGGAAATGCCGTGAGAGGCATGCGGTCTGATTGAAAGGGATCTGTCGGCTCCTTGGAAATGATCTTCCTGTGGAGCTTCCCCCTGGAGGCCTTCCAGCCTCCCTCTACTTGTGAAAAGATGGCGGGAGCTGGGGGCACCTCCCCAGACACTTCTTGTACTATTTCACAGTGAATTCTGTCCATTTCGCATTCTAAGAGCAGGTCAGTGCACCGAGTGCTGCCTAGAGCCTCGCGGAGGGGAGAGTGCTGGCCAGGACGGCTACCCAGGCATGCTCCGCCAGACTCCTCGCATTCTCCCTGGGAGCTCCAGCACCGGCACCTGAACCCTGCGCTTTCTGGCCCTTGTTCTCCCGCCACCTCCATCGGCATCCCCCTGTGCCTGTGCACCCGGCTGCCACACGGAGCTTCCTTCTGTTCTTCAAACAGAGCCAACTCTGTCCGACCACAGGGCCTTTGCACTGGCCTTTCCATTGCTAGCTCTGCCTAGCTCCTCCCCGCGGCCCTGCAGACCTTTCTATCCTGTGGTTTTAGTTCAGCGGTCACCGCCTCCAAGGCCGCCTACTGTCACCTTCATCCCAGCCCCCATCTGCAGCTTTGTGCCACTAGTCGCCAGGTATACTAGTTAACCTGCTTCTTGTCTGGCTGGGTTTCCCAGCTGTAAGTGCCTTAAGAGCAAAGACCAATTACCACGGAGTTCCCAACACGCGGGACAGTGCATGGCCCGCACCACGGACCCAGTGCTTGCTGGGTGAAAGAGAGGAGGGGGCCTCTGCTGCTCACCTCCCGCAGAAGCTTAACATGGGCAGAGGGAGGTGAAGACTTGAGCCTGTGTTCTCTCCGTCCGCGGGAATGAGGGAAGATTATAGAAGAACTGAGGACACAGAAGGAAACAGGAGGGGAAGGTGGGGAGCAGACGCCTGGCTCCCCGGGTGTTCCAGGGCTGGGAGAACCCTGATAACGCTCAGCAGCTCCGCGAAGGAGGGCATCGGCTGGGGCGGCTCTCAGCCTGGTGAAGTGAGCCCCGAAGGCAGGGCTGGGCTCACAAGGGGAGAGGTTATAGTGGCGAAGAGGAGAGGGGGAGAGGGAATCCTCCAAATTTTTGTTATTCGTTTTTAACTGGAGTTTAGTTGCTTTATAATGTGGTCAGCTTCCGCCGCGTGGTCAAGTGAATCGCCTCCATGTAGACATATACTCCCTCTTGTTTGGATTGCCTTCCCGTTCAGGTCACCACAGGGCACTGCGTCCAATTCCCTGTGCCACACTGTAGGTTCTTATTGTTCTCTGTTCTATCCTTAGTGAATCGTCCTCAGCACAGGGTCTGAGAGCCTCGGGAGGGAGAGTGCTGGCCAGGACGGCTACCCAGGCATGCTCCGCCAGACTCCTCGCATTCTCCCTGGGAGCTCCAGCACCGGCACCTGAACCCTGCGCTTTCTGGCCCTTGTTCTCCCGCCACCTCCATCGGCATCCCCCTGTGCCTGTGCACCCGGCTGCCACACGGAGCTTCCTTCTGTTCTTCAAACAGAGCCAACTCTGTCCGACCACAGGGCCTTTGCACTGGCCTTTCCATTGCTAGCTCTGCCTAGCTCCTCCCCGCGGCCCTGCAGACCTTTCTATCCTGTGGTTTTAGTTCAGCGGTCACCGCCTCCAAGGCCGCCTACTGTCACCTTCATCCCAGCCCCCATCTGCAGCTTTGTGCCACTAGTCGCCAGGTATACTAGTTAACCTGCTTCTTGTCTGGCTGGGTTTCCCCAGCTGTAAGTGCCTTAAGAGCAAAGACCAATTACCACGGAGTTCCCAACACGCGGGACAGTGCATGGCCCGCACCACGGACCCAGTGCTTGCTGGGTGAAAGAGAGGAGGGGGCCTCTGCTGCTCACCTCCCGCAGAAGCTTAACATGGGCAGAGGGAGGTGAAGACTTGAGCCTGTGTTCTCTCCGTCCGCGGGAATGAGGGAAGATTATAGAAGAACTGAGGACACAGAAGGAAACAGGAGGGGAAGGTGGGGAGCAGACGCCTGGCTCCCCGGGTGTTCCAGGGCTGGGAGAACCCTGATAACGCTCAGCAGCTCCGCGAAGGAGGGCATCGGCTGGGGCGGCTCTCAGCCCGGTGAAGTGAGCCCCGAAGGCAGGGCTGGGCTCACAAGGGGAGAGGTTATAGTGGCGAAGAGGAGAGGGGGAGAGGGAATCCTCCAAATTTTTGTTATTCGTTTTTAACTGGAGTTTAGTTGCTTTATAATGTGGTCAGCTTCCGCCGCGTGGTCAAGTGAATCGCCTCCATGTAGACATATACTCCCTCTTGTTTGGATTGCCTTCCCGTTCAGGTCACCACAGGGCACTGCGTCCAATTCCCTGTGCCACACTGTAGGTTCTTATTGTTCTCTGTTCTATCCTTAGTTGCGCATGTATGCGAGGTTCTGTTGCTCAGCACAGTCTGTGCTGATAACCGCCTCAGCCCCTTCCTCCTAGGCAGCCAGGGCGCCCCTCCCTGTCCCCTCCCTTCTCTGAAGCCTCTGTGTTGCTCCACATGCTTGTCTGTCGGCCAGGGCACACCTGCCGGCCTGGCTGCAGGACACGCGAGCCACAGCCCCAGGGGATCGTGACACCGAACACATTCCCCGTCCACCCCGGGCGTGTGGGCAGGAAGCCACCCTGGGCCACGGGCAGGGACACGATCAAGGCCCAATTTTATCCCACGATGACCCTGAAGCCCAGACGCAGCTGGTCTTCCCACTGCCTCCCCCAGCCCATGGCACTCAGAACCCGTCGCTGCGGAGAAGCAAGGCGGGCACGGGGCACACAGACTGTGAGTATCTTTGTTCAGGTGCCTGATGAGTGCACAGGCGAGAGAGGCTGAATGCTCAGGCCTAAGGGAGGAGGCGTTTAGTTGGTCAATTTCAGTATACATGAACCCTACCCTTCGTTCATTTATTAAGAGCAGATCCACATAGGACATCATCTCTGTTCTAAAAAAATCCTAGCCCGTAAGGATAGGACATCCATGAAAGAGATGATTTATCTTTTCTCTGAGGTTAGTCATGGTTAATGCCATTTAATAGATGAAGAAATTAAGCCCTATCCAGGGGAAGTGCCTGGATCCATTTCACTGACTCAGTGAGACTGAGTCGGGGCTTCTTCTGGGGGCCTCAGTCCATTTCTGGGCGCCTGTGTGAGAGCCCTGCGGAGCAGGACCGTCAAACAGAGAAGGGGTCCTCCGGTTGCCCCCCTGCCTCTTCCTTGGGTCTTCCCAGGTGGGTGAGAAGGTGAGGAGCCCGGGGCTGCGTGGTCAGGGCAGGCGTGCCTCCGGGGCCTGCAGGGCGTGGCACCCGAGACTGGGGACACTCCCCAGCTCCTGGCCCCATGGGGGAGCGGACACTGAGGACCTTTGTGAGAGGCACTGGGGTGGTGAGAACGCGGCCGCGCCCAGGCAGCCTCCCCTTTCATGCCCTGACGGGCGGCTCACCTAGTTCCCGGCTCACGCACTCCCTTCACGCCCCAAGGCAGTCATAATATTTTTGTACCGTCTGAGCTTCAACCACTTGTTTCTCCGGAGGGGTGAACCGTCTATTCACCGCCTGTGGATCTTGGGCTTTGCATTCCGGAGAAGACATGACTGGGGATTTCAGAGAAAAGGAACCAGAGCTGGCTTGTGGGAACGTTTCATCCTGACTCTTACAGAATGATGACTTCCAAAGATCTAAAGAAAAGATATGCATTCTTTTTTCTTTTTTTTAAAGAAAAAGATATATATTCTTATATCCTCAGAATACCTGAGAGATACATATTATCTCTGGGAATGAGAGAGAGGCAGCCTTTTACTGTTTATATTTTTGAATTGTTGATGTTTGAGAAAAGTAAATAGATGGTATTATTTTAGAATTTAAAAATTAATCAAAGCCTACTACTTAACCTCTTGGAATCACAGTTTATTAATTACCGGGCAAGGTTAAACCCTTTTGGCCATGGCTTTTCCTTCCTGAGAACACGCCTGCCCCTGTGCTGGGAGTCGAGAGGAACACTGCTGAAGAGAAGGTCGAAGGCACTGGCCCTGCACTTGGTAGGATAAGGAAGCATCACACTTCGGAATAATCGGAACACTGAAGAACAGTGGACCACGCACAGTATGTCAAGGGTCTGACATTCTTGCAATAAATGTTCAACAAGGGTGGAGGCCGCTCATATGCAGCCACGGCAGCATTTTTCTGCCACCTCCAAATAACATCGAGTCTTTCCCATTAAAAACAGGGGGATGGGGAGAGGACCACCTTGAGACCCTGTCTCCACTTCCTTGCTTTCCACTCCTGCTTCAACTCATTACAGTGGCTTCCAGTCTCAAGACCTCACTGAAATGCCCGAGCAAATCAATGATCTTGTCCACACCAGGGACCTGGTCTAGCCTCCGGTTCACCTTCTAGAGCACCTGCCATCTCTGACTTTTAGTTACCTCCTACTCTCTCCTCGGAACCTCTCTCCTTTCTGGATTTTCTTGAGAATGTTCTCTGGTTCCTCACTTCTCTCTACTTTTTCTCTGGTCTCCTGCTTCCTTTTTCCTATCTTTTCTTTAAAAATGTCCCAGGCGCCTCCAGAGGCCAGCCCCATTAATATTTTGTACCGTCTGAGCTTCAACCACTTGTTTCTCCGGAGGTGAACCGTCTATTCACCGCCTGTGGATCTTGGGCTTTGCATTCCGGAGAAGACATGACTGGGGATTTCAGAGAAAAGGAACCAGAGCTGGCTTGTGGGAACGTTTCATCCTGACTCTTACAGAATGATGACTTCCAAAGATCTAAAGAAAAGATATGCATTCTTTTTTTTTTTTTTTAAAGAAAAAGATATATATTCTTATATCCTCAGAATACCTGAGAGATACATATTATCTCTGGGAATGAGAGAGAGGCAGCCTTTTACTGTTTATATTTTTGAATTGTTGATGTTTGAGAAAAGTAAATAGATGGTATTATTTTAGAATTTAAAAATTAATCAAAGCCTACTACTTAACCTCTTGGAATCACAGTTTATTAATTACCGGGCAAGGTTAAACCCCTTTTTGGCCATGGCTTTTCCCTTCCTGAGAACACGCCTGCCCCTGTGCTGGGAGTCGAGAGGAACACTGCTGAAGAGAAGGTCGAAGGCACTGGCCCTGCACTTGGTAGGATAAGGAAGCATCACACTTCGGAATAATCGGAACACTGAAGAACAGTGGACCACGCACAGTATGTCAAGGGTCTGACATTCTTGCAATAAATGTTCAACAAGGGTGGAGGCCGCTCATATGCAGCCACGGCAGCATTTTTCTGCCACCTCCAAATAACATCGAGTCTTTCCCATTAAAAACAGGGGGATGGGGAGAGGACCACCTTGAGACCCTGTCTCCACTTCCTTGCTTTCCACTCCTGCTTCAACTCATTACAGTGGCTTCCAGTCTCAAGACCTCACTGAAATGCCCCGAGCAAATCAATGATCTTGTCCACACCAGGGACCTGGTCTAGCCTCCGGTTCACCTTCTAGAGCACCTGCCATCTCTGACTTTTAGTTACCTCCTACTCTCTCCTCGGAACCTCTCTCCTTTCTGGATTTTCTTGAGAATGTTCTCTGGTTCCTCATCTTTACTCTCTGACTGTTCTTCTCTGGTCTCCTGCTTCCTTTTTTCCTATCTTTTCTTTAAAAAATGTCCCTTCTCTTGTCAGTCTAGACCATTGTTCTTAATCCTGATGGCGTATTAAGACCATCTGGGAAGGCTGGAAAATCCTGGTTTCCAAGGTTTACTCCAATCAATAAACCAATCTCCATCATGTGTACGCCTTTGTCTTCACTTATGACCTGGTACATAGATTTTCAGCCCAAGCTCTTTCCCGTGTCCCAGGATAATCACAGGACTATTCCACTTGCATCTCAAATTCAGTATGTTCAAATTATTCCTCTGCTTCCATCGATGATCTCAACCCATATTCTCACCACCTTGACATAAACTGGAAGGCATAACTCTCCCCTTTCTTTCAAACCTCCCATTCAACCAGGGGCCAAATCCCATCAATTCAATCACCTCTCATATCTGCCTCAGTTTAGGCATACTGTCTCTTAACTGCAATAGAGTGGACTCATATCACATGCATGTGTGATACACTCATTTCAAACACTGTGTCACTCTGACCTGCAGAAAGTAAGAGATCAGTCTCTTTGTTCAGCCCCTCGGCCCCCAATTCTACTCCTCAAACTGACTTGACTTCTGCCCCATGGAAAGCGGCCCTCTCTGCAAGTTCAAACAGAGATACAAGTCATTGACACTGAGCCTTCATGGTCAAGGTGCCCAGGTGTTAGAGATTTCAGAGACTGCCCAGAGTATTCTTTACTCCACCTGATTTTCCCCCTAGGGATGAATTTAGAACACAACCCCCCTAAGAAGGAGTGTCTGGTGTCCCACCCTCTGAGTCTGCCTTTCCCAGTGTAGCCAGGATCTTACTGAGATGCAGGTGTAGCGTGATACCACTCCGCCCTGACGCACCTCATTCCCACTTAGAACTCTTACAGACCCCTACCTTCTTAAAGCAGAGCCTCTCAAACTTCAGAATCCCCAGGGAAACCTAAGTGGCAGATTTTTAAGAACAGCTTCCTTGGGGTCTGACAAATTCTGCTTCAGTTGGTCTGGGAGATTGCATTTTAATAAGCAGTCAAGGACCAGCTAAAGCTGGTCCAAGAATTACACTCTGGAGAAAACATCAGTTTTCAGGAAGAGATCTTACTTTTCTTAGCTTAATGGACAAAGTCTCCAACTATCCTCATTCAAAAGTCCCATCCATGAAACCTCTCTTCTTTTCCTCCTTTCTTTTTAAATTTTTATCTATCTACTTATTTATTTATGGTTGTGCTTGGTCTTTGTTGCTGCTCGGGTTTTTCTCTAGTTGCAGTGAGTGGCTGCCACGTCTCACTGCAGGGGCTTCTCTTCTCGTGGAACGCCGGCTCTAGGGCACGCGGGCTTCAGTAGTTGCTGTACATGGGCTTAATAGCACAGTTCATGGGCTCTAGAGCTCAGGCTCAATAGTCGTGGCACACAGACCAAGTTTCTCTACGGCATATGGGATCCTCCCAAACCAGGAATGAAACCTGTGTCTCTGGCATTGGCAGGTGGATTCTTTACCACCGAGTCATCAGGGAGGACCTTTTCCTCCTTGTTTACCATCAGGCTGACCACTCTCTTCTCTGAACACTCCTTCACACACTGTATGGACATCCAGAAGATCTTTCATGAAGTATTATTTGCCCATATGGTTTTTTGACCAGTGTGTCTGTACCTCTTCTAGAATAGGAATGCAGTCCATTTCTTCTTTGTATCCTCAGTGTTTAGCCTAGCTTGAGAATGTTCCTGGGACGAATGAGTAAAATGTAGCTTGAATAACTTAAAGAAAATATAGGGGGCTTCCCTGGTGGTCCAGTGGGTAAAGAGTTCACCTTGCAGTGCAAGGGGCGCCAGTTCGATCCCTAGCCTGGGAAGATCCTATGTGCCACAGAGCGGCTGGACCGGTGTGTCCAATGATGAGCCAGCACTCTGGAGTGCATGTGCCCAGAGCCAGTGCTCTGCCACAAGAGAGGTCACTGCGATGGGAGGCCCACACAGGCCAAAGAACAAAGATGGATGAAAAATAAATGAGTGGAAAACCAATAAAAGAGGCCAAAAATTAACAAAAAAAGAGAAAAGATAGAATGTGTATATAAACATAACTATATTAAAGATTTAGACCATATTAATCCTTTTTACAAACTACCTTTTTTCATTTTAGATTTTCCAAAAGAATAATCATAAAGGTCAAAAAGTCAGTGGTTAACAACTAAAATATTAATGAGTAAATGGATCCAGACAGAAGAAAGTAGCCAGAAACAGGCAAATTTGGAACACTACAGCCTACAAGAAAAAGAAAATCCAGGCTACTCACTCTAGTCTATTATTGCCATTTGGGAAACCAGATCTGATTTTTCAAGAGAAATCAGAAGTAAGACTTTATGAATTCTCCTAAATTTTAAAACCAATGGGTCACAATGAACAATTCAAAAATTAAATTAAAAAAATTCAATTTATAACATAATTAAAAACAATAAAATATTTATGAATAAATTTGACAAAAATTAATAGTTTTAAAACTATAAAATATTGTTGAAAGAAACTTAAGAAGACCAAAATAATTAGAAAAAAATTCCAAGTTCATGGGGTCAGAAGACTTCAATGTTAAGATAGCATACTCCTCAAACTGATCTATTGACTCAATTCCTAGCAAAATACCAAATGGTTTCTTTGCAGAAATTGACAAGCTGATCACAAAACTTACATGGAAATTCAAGAGATCCAGAAGGGCCAACACAGTCTTGAAAAAGGGAAGAGCTGGAGGACTCTTACGTCCCAATTTCAAAACTCCCTACACAGCAGTAGTATCAAAACAGGTCTGGTAATCACACAGGAAAGACAATATAAATCAGTGAAATAGAATTGACAGTCCAAAAATAAATCTTCCCGTTTACTTCCCCAGGGGCACCAAAACAATTCAAGTGGTGAAAGAACAGTGTTTTCACCAAATGGTGCTGAAGCAATGGGATATTACAGAATGAAATAACTTATGAAAGAATGAAATCAGATCTCTATCACTTACCACATGCAAAAATAAACTCAAAATGGGTCTAAGACCTACATATAGGAATTAAAATGATCATATTCTTATAAGAAAATAGGCAGAAATGATCAAAAGCTTGAATATGACACCAAAAGTACAAACAACAAAAGAAAAAATAGATAAATTGAATTTTCATACTTCAAGGGATGCTATCAAGAAAATGAAGAGGTCACCCACAGAATGGGAGAAACTGTTTGTAAATTATCTGTAAGGGATTTGCATCTATAATACATAAAGAGCACTTACAACACAATAATGAAAAGACAACCCAGTTTTTAAATGGACAAACGATCTGAACAGAGATTTCCCCAAATAAGATATACAGAGGGCCACTAAGCACACGAAAACGGCTCAATGTCATTCATCAGTAAGGAACTGCACAATGAGATACCACCTCACACTCTTTGAAATGGCTATAAAGTAAACAAACAAAGAAACTGAAAATTGTAAGTGTTGGCAAAGATATGGAGAAACTGAAACCCTCATACATTGGTAATGGAATGTAAAATGGTGAAGCCAGAAGGGAAAATAGCTTGGCAGTTTCTTTAAAAAGTTAAACATAGAATTAACATAAGGTCCAGCAATTCCACTCCTGAAAAGTGAAAACACTTTTACACTCATGAAAAGTGAAAACATATGTCCACACATAAACTTACACTCAAATGTTCACAGCAGCATTAATCATAATAGCCAAACACTGGAAAAAAACCTGAATATCCATCAAATGGTATATAGATCAATAAAAAGTTTTACACCAGGCAATGGACTCATGTTTGGCAATAAAAAGGAAATACTGATAAGTGGTGCAACATGGATGAACCTTGAAAATATTTTTTTAAGTGAAAGAAGACAGTTTGTGAAGATCACATGTGGTGTGATGGCCATGGATATGAGGTATCTGGAATAGATAAATCTGTAAAGTTAGATGGAAAGTTGGAAGGTTGCGGGGAAGGGGCATGAGTGCTACAGGTTATACAGCTGATTTGGGGGCTTGATAAAGATGTTCTAATATTGGTGATGGTTCTGCAACTGTGATATACTAAAAACCATTCAATTGCACACTTTATATGAGTGACTTGTATGGAATGTAATTATATCTCAGGAGAGTTATTATCAAGCAACAATAACAATCATAATAGGCCAGATAAATAGTATCTGTAGGGAGTGTGTGATCCTGATATAAACTATTCAGGAAATACATGTGTATGGATAAATAATCCATTGATAAATGAGGCTTCAGAAATCATTAGAGTTGTTTGAAATCTTCAGCACCCTTGAGGCAAAGTCCATTGCTCTTCCTCAGGGCTCGAAGATCTCGGTCACAACCCAAGGTTGTACTCAAAACCTTGGGCGGTGCTCGATTTATCTGTTTAGATGTCTACACCCGTCTGCTGCTAGACTGCGGCTTCTCAAGGGCAGGACTGAATTTGCATCTATAATACATAAAGTTTTAAAAAATTTTGGACATACGATCTGAACAGAGATTTCCCCAAATAAGATATACAGAGGGCCACTAAGCACACGAAAACGGCTCAATGTCATTCATCAGTAAGGAACTGCACAATGAGATACCACCTCACACTCTTTGAAATGGCTATAAAGTAAACAAACAAAGAAACTGAAAATTGTAAGTGTTGGCAAAGATATGGAGAAACTGAAACCCTCATACATTGGTAATGGAATGTAAAATGGTGAAGCCAGAAGGGAAAATAGCTTGGCAGTTTCTTTAAAAAGTTAAACATAGAATTAACATAAGGTCCAGCAATTCCACTCCTGAAAAGTGAAAACACTTTTACACTCATGAAAAGTGAAAACATATGTCCACACATAAACTTACACTCAAATGTTCACAGCAGCATTAATCATAATAGCCAAACACTGGAAAAAAACCTGAATATCCATCAAATGGTATATAGATCAATAAAAAGTTTTACACCAGGCAATGGACTCATGTTTGGCAATAAAAAGGAAATACTGATAAGTGGTGCAACATGGATGAACCTTGAAAATATTTTTTTAAGTGAAAGAAGACAGTTTGTGAAGATCACATGTGGTGTGATGGCCATGGATATGAGGTATCTGGAATAGATAAATCTGTAAAGTTAGATGGAAAGTTGGAAGGTTGCGGGGAAGGGGCATGAGTGCTACAGGTTATACAGCTGATTTGGGGGCTTGATAAAGATGTTCTAATATTGGTGATGGTTCTGCAACTGTGATATACTAAAAACCATTCAATTGCACACTTTATATGAGTGACTTGTATGGAATGTAATTATATCTCAGGAGAGTTATTATCAAGCAACAATAACAATCATAATAGGCCAGATAAATAGTATCTGTAGGGAGTGTGTGATCCTGATATAAACTATTCAGGAAATACATGTGTATGGATAAATAATCCATTGATAAATGAGGCTTCAGAAATCATTAGAGTTGTTTGAAATCTTCAGCACCCTTGAGGCACAGTTCATTGCTCTTCCTCTGGGCTCGAAGATCTCGGTCACACCCCAAGGTTGTACTCAAAACCTTGGGCGGTGCTGCGATTTATCTGTTTAGATGTCTACACCCGTCTGCTGCTAGACTGCGGGCTTCTCAAGGGCAGGGAGTGAGTCTTAGTCATCATTATCCCCAGCACTTCTTATGGGATAATAAATGATTTATTTGAATGAAGTAGCCAAGAAATAATGTTCAGGAAGTCTCAAAATAACCTGCATCCTAACTGGACCATCTGTAATGTGTTTCTTTTTAAAGAGGTATATTTCCAGTTAAAAGAATCCTGAAATAGGGCTTCCCTGGTGGTCCAGTGGGTAGGCAGTCTGCCTTGCAGTGCAAGGGGCACCAGGTCGATCCCTGGCCTGGGAGGATTCCACGTGCTGCGGAGTAGCTGGACCAGTATGTCCAATTACGAGCCAGCATTATGGAGCACATGCGCCCAGGGTTAGTGCTCTGCATTGAGAGAGGCCAGTGCAATGGGAGGCCCACACAAGCCGAAGAATAAAAGATGCATGAGGGCTTCCCTGGTGGTCCAGTGGGTAAGCACACGGCCTTGCAGTGCAAGGGGCGCCGGTTTGATCCCTGGCCTGGGAAGATCCCACGTGCCTCAGAGTGGCTGGACTGATGTGTCCAATGACCGAGCCGGAGCTCTGGAGCGCATGCGCCCAGAGTCGGTGCTCTGCAACAGCAGAGGCCACCGTGATGGGAGGCCCACAAGGGCCAAGAAACAAAGACGGATGAAAATAGATGGGTGAAGGACCAATAGAGGTGGCCCGCCCGCCCCCCTCCCTTCCTACACCCCAAAAGTAAATAAATAAATAAATGTTAAAAAAACAAAAAGATGCATGAAAGAAAAATAAATAAAAAATCAATAAAAAGAGGTCAAATTAAAATAATAATAATAATAATAATATTTCTGAAATAAAGCTAGTCAAAGCCCTCGCTCTGCCAGGTTTGAGTTGGATGTGCGTCATGTGAGAAGGGAGTGGGAAGGTCTTCCCTATTTAGTGTGGCACCCCTCCATGCAAACTTGGGCATGTGGACGCTGGCGAAGGGGATCCCACTTCTGGAACTGGGGGCAAGTACAAGGGTTAGGGAAAGGGGCAGGGCACAATTTTGGAAAGAATGACATAGCCCAAGGACACAGCATAAACCCATTAGAATCAAATAGGTCCAAGATGACAGATCAGACCTTGATCCTCAGTCAGCAAGCTAGATGACACACACCCATAGACGCCATGACAGTTCCACCCCTTCCCCCAAAGAACTGGAATAATCCTCCCACTCATTAGCATATGGAATTACCCAGCCCATAAAAGCTAAGAACACCATGTTTTCAGGGCTGCTGGATTTGCTCTGTGATGGCCCGCACTCTGTGGAGTGTGCTTTTCTCTGAATCAGAATAGACCTATTTCTTACCTATCACTTTGTCTCTCACTGAATTCTTCTCTGCAAAGAGACATGAAGAACCTGACCTCTGTTAGGTCCTAAAACCAGGTATGCTGGGTTTTGACTGGGTTCGAGTCCCAGCCACGTGGGTTCAAGTTCCAAACAGGGTTTTGGCTGGGTTCAAGTCCCAACCATATGGGTTTGAGTCCTGAACTGGGTTTTGGGTTTAAGTTCCAATCTGAGGTAGAACACTTGCAAGTGTAGAGGGAGTTTGGTGAGACAGACCTCAAGAAAAGAGGCACAAGTGGTCTTAGCAAACACTGTCTTTTCTTCCTTTCTTTTAGAAAAATGAACTACTGTTGATTGGACCACAAGGAGACCCAACCAGTCCATCCTAAAGGAAATCAACCTTGAATATTCACTGGAAGGACTGATGCTGAAGCTGAAGCTCCAAAACGCTGGCCGCCTGATGCAAAGAGCCAACTCATTGGGAAAAACCCTGATGCTGGGAAATAGAGAAGGCAGAAGGAGAAGGGGGTGACAGAGGACGAGATGGGTGAATGGCATCACCGACTCAACGGGCATGAGTTTGAGCAAGCTCTTGGAGATGGTGGGCAGGGAAGCCTGGCAGGCTGCAGTCCAGGGGGTTTCAAAGAGTCAGATATAACTGAGGGATGGAACAATAACAACATAGTTGATTTACAATATTGTGTTAATTAGATTCAGGTGTACAGTTTCAGATTGTTTTCCATTATAGGGTATTACATGATATTGAATATAGTTCCTATGCTGTACAGTAAATCCTTGCTTATCTTCTTTATAGATAGCGATGTGTATCTGTTATGCCCATACTCTCAATTCACCCCTCTCCTTACTCTTTCCCCTTTGGGAACCATGAGTCTGGTTTTTGTCTGAGAGTCAATTAACACAGCCTTTTCTCAGATGATCTCACAGCACCTTTGAAGCTTCCCATCCAAGAGCACTGGGCTGCTGACACATTCCTGCTCTCCACCCCTCTGTCCTCTTATATTTGCTTTTCTTCAGAACACTTACTGCTGAAAGAAAAAAGCGTTTGTTAATAGTCTGCCTCCCCCACTAGAAGATTACTAGCAGATAGCAGGGCTGCTCTATTCCCAACAACTGGAATACGTAGACAGTAGCCCTCAAAATAAACTTCAGTTGATTAAACTGAACGGGTCTTTCAATACAAACAGCTACCCTGCTGATCGTCCCAGAAGCAAGAAGGATTACCCAGGGCTCTCTCTATCTCCAGGGCTCCTGTCCAAGCCAAAGCAGGGCTGTGGACTGACCTAAGCCGATCACTCTGGCCGACATCCTCACCTTCTATGCCCCTCCCCCGTTGATGCCTTTGCCAGGAGCAAATAGAGAACACCTCTATTCTAAAAGTCCACGCCTCACCCCTCTAAGGCAAGCAGTATGGATAACATCTTAAAGATTTATTTATTTACTTATTTTGGGTGGGGTTAGAGGAGGGAAGCGGGCGGCCATTTCTATTGGTCTTTCATTTCTATGTTCATCCGTCTTTGTTCTTTGGCTCCCGTGGGCCTCCCATCGCGTGGCGCCTGTCGCAGAGCCGAATGCACCGACTCAAAACCGGGGGGCAGAAGGAGAAGGGGTGACAGAGGACGAGATGGGTGAATGGCATCACCGACTCAACGGGCATGAGTTTGAGCAAGCTCTTGGAGATGGTGGGCAGGGAAGCCTGGCAGGCTGCAGTCCAGGGGGTTTCAAAGAGTCAGATATAACTGAGGGATGGAACAATAACAACATAGTTGATTTACAATATTGTGTTAATTAGATTCAGGTGTACAGTTTCAGATTGTTTTCCATTATAGGGTATTACATGATATTGAATATAGTTCCTATGCTGTACAGTAAATCCTTGCTTATCTTCTTTATAGATAGCGATGTGTATCTGTTATGCCCATACTCTCAATTCACCCCTCTCCTTACTCTTTCCCCTTTGGGAACCATGAGTCTGGTTTTTGTCTGAGAGTCAATTAACACAGCCTTTTCTCAGATGATCTCACAGCACCTTTGAAGCTTCCCATCCAAGAGCACTGGGCTGCTGACACATTCCTGCTCTCCACCCCTCTGTCCTCTTATATTTGCTTTTCTTCAGAACACTTACTGCTGAAAGAAAAAAGCGTTTGTTAATAGTCTGCCTCCCCCACTAGAAGATTACTAGCAGATAGCAGGGCTGCTCTATTCCCAACAACTGGAATACGTAGACAGTAGCCCCTCAAAATAAACTTCAGTTGATTAAACTGAACGGGTCTTTCAATACAAACAGCTACCCTGCTGATCGTCCCAGAAGCAAGAAGGATTACCCAGGGCTCTCTCTATCTCCAGGGCTCCTGTCCAAGCCAAAGCAGGGCTGTGGACTGACCTAAGCCGATCACTCTGGCCGACATCCTCACCTTCTATGCCCCTCCCCCGTTGATGCCTTTGCCAGGAGCAAATAGAGAACACCTCTATTCTAAAAGTCCACGCCTCACCCCTCTAAGGCAAGCAGTATGGATAACATCTTAAAGATTTATTTATTTACTTATTTTGGGTGGGGGTTAGGGAGGGAGGGAAGCGGGCGGGCCACTTCTATTGGTCTTTCATTTCTCTATGTTCATCCGTCTTTGTTCTTTGGCTCCCGTGGGCCTCCCATCGCGGTGGCGCCTGTCGTTGCAGAGCACCGGCTCTGGGCGCATGCGCTCCAGAGCTCCGGCTCGGTGATTGGACACATCGGTCCAGCCGCTCCGCGGCACGTGGGATCTCCCCAGGCCAGGGATGGAACCGGCGCCCCTTGCACTGCAAGGCGGTGTCCTTACCCACTGGACCACCAGGGAAGCCCTGGATAACATCTTAAATATAATCTTCTGGGGAATCTTAGAATTAATAACATTAATACATTGATTCAGAAGAAAAGGTTCTCTCTGACAGTGATCCTTTAAACAGAATGTCTTAGGGGCCAGAAGCCCAGGTAAACAATAAAGATCTTAAGTCTAGTTGGCACTTTGTCATTGCTAGAATATAAGCTGCCTCAAGCATCAAAAGACAACTTTCAATTCATCTGAAACAGAGGGCTGGTGACCCGTGGGCAGGGAAGTATGACAGCCATCTGCCCCCATCAGGCTGCTGGGCAGCCACTCATACCAGCAGGCCTACTCGCCGTGAAAACCCCTTGCACACGGGCATTCTTTTGAACTGAGAGTGGCTTCATCTCTGCCTACAGATCTGAACACACAATCACTCGGCTTGAGGTCATTCTTTTTTTTTTTTTTTTTTTTTGAGGTCATTCTTGTGGCACAAACCACACTGAGAGCCTTTGCAAGGCTTTGACCTCCACTAGGCATAACTTTCCCCTCATATCTCGGGAGACAGGAAGGGCTCTTTCTGCGGCCGGGCACAGCCAGGAAAATCACCTCCTGGGCAGTCACGCGCTTTTGTACCCGCAGCGGGTTACACTGTCTGTTCTCACGAGTGTCATCTCACTTGCTCCTCGTGGCAAAATGGACAGAACCTGAACAGGTGTGTAATACCCCTCTTACAGACGGGACACTGATGCTCAGGGGCCACAGGGCTGGTTCACGGAGAACCCAGACCTTCCGATGCGTAGCGCTATGCTGCTCCACATCCTTTTCCTGACCTGGAGAAGCTGCGTCTTCAAGGCTTACGTCTGTAAAAGACACAGCCTAATGCACAGGGACTTTGAACACTGATGTCAGAATGAGGATGTGCTTCATCCTATCGCTGAGCACCTGCAGGCGGCACCTCCCTCACAGCACCTGCATCAGGTAGCAAAAGACTCCCTGCGGGGGCTTCCCTGGTGGTCCAGTGGGTAAGGACACCGCCTTGCAGTGCAAGGGGCGCCGGTTCGATCCCTGGCCTGGGAGGATCCCACGTGCCGCGGAGCGGCTGGACTGATGTGTCCAATCACCGAGCCGGAGCTCTGGAGCGCATGCACCCAGAGCCGGCGCTCTGCAACAACAGATGCCACCGTGATGGGAGGCCCACAAGAGCCAAAGAACAAAGAGGATGAAAACAGACAAATGAAAGACCAATGGAAGTGGCCCGCCTGCTCCCCTCTCTTCCCACCCACCCCCAAATAAATAAATAAATCTTTTAAATAATAAAAAAAAAAGACTCCCTGCGGGGCTTACCTCCCTGCAGGACCCACTGCTCCACCCAGGAGAGTCCAGGAACACATGGAAAATGAAAATGAATTCAGGGAACTTAATGTACGCTGGACTGAAGATACTGCAATGTACTTCTCCTCTACTCACCTACCCAAACAGTCATTTTATATAAATAAATATATTTTGAAAAATATTTTCTCTTTTTAATATATATGTATTATTGTTGTTGTATGAAGAAAAACAGTGAGAAACTCAGGCATCTTCTCAGGTGACAGATATTTTTATATTTTATAGGAACTTTTGGGAACGTGAAGGGTTCAACCACCACCTAAATAGAGTAAATTCCCCAGTTGCTCACTCTCCGTGTGGTCTGGAGAAATAAAAAATACATTGTATAAGGCTGAATTCTCCACAGAAAATATTCTTAATGTGCTCTTGGTGGACACTCCTTGGGGGCTTTATTTCTTATATTCAATTTTAATACTGTTGAGACTCAGGCTTCCCTGGTGGTCCAGCAGATGAAGAATCCACCTCACAGTGCAAGGGGCACCAGTTCGATCCCTGGCCCAGGAAGATCCCACGTGCTGTGGAGAGGCTAGACCGCTGTGTCCAATTATGAGCCAGCGCTCTGTAGCGCGTGTGCCCAGAGCCGGTGCTCTGCAGTGAGAGAGGTCACTGCAATGAGAGGCACACACATGCCAAAGAATAAAAAAAATGATGAAAATAAATATAAATAAAAGAAAGAGGCATGATGGCAAAAAAGAAAAAAAAATATTGTTGAGATTCAAAACTGCAACCAATAGTTTCTTTTTCTTTCTTTTTTTTAAATGTTTTTTTAATGTATTTATTTGGTTGCACTGGGTCTTAGTTATGGTATGTGGGCTCTAGTTCTCTGACCAGGGATGGAACCCAGGTCCCCAGCACTGGGAGCACAGAGTCTTAGCCACTGGATCACCAGGGAAATCCCTGCAACCAATAGTTTCATACTAAGTCCTTTTGGGGGAAGAACAAATGTTGGTCCCATGACCTAGTCTTCTAAGAAACCTTAAGAACGTTTAATCATTATGTAGGTATACTCCTAAGAATTCAGGAATGCTATTTTTTGTTGTTCTTGGAGAAGTTGTCAAACTTGGTGGACTTGACCCCATAATGAGAATGAGAATTGGAATACTGGCCCTACTCAGATTATTTGGCCTTTGAAATAGCAACTGACTAGTCCCTCCTGGTGGATCCAGTGAAATCTGAAGTTGTGTCAAAGCATTAGTGTGTTCAGAAGAGAAGCAGCTTTAGCTGTGCTGCTTAGAGGAAGAACAACTGAATACCTGTTCCCAACAGTCACTTAACTGAAGACCGACGGTTTACAAGCAAGTTTTCTCTATTTCCCTGGAAGGTCCTCATTCTTCCAGACTATCACTTCCCTTTGGTTTATTTTACACTCCCCACTCCTTTCTTTGTATATGTGGGAACTGTTAGTGCTGTTCCACAAAGATTTCCAATTTTCACCTGCCCCCTCCCCCAGAGAAGGACGGCACCTCTCTTGCCCCTGTGACGCTGGTACGGTTTCTGATCTAGTGAAGGACATTCAAGCAGACTCTCCCTTGGGCAGTGATTTTTCACATTTCTTCTCTTTCTGTTAGGGAAGCACAGAGATACAGTCTCCCTCAGCTCAGATGAAGAATCACTAGTAGTCCCTGGCCCAGGAAGATCCCACGTGCTGTGGAGAGGCTAGACCGCTGTGTCCAATTATGAGCCAGCGCTCTGTAGCGCGTGTGCCCAGAGCCGGTGCTCTGCAGTGAGAGAGGTCACTGCAATGAGAGGCACACACATGCCAAAGAATAAAAAAAATGATGAAAATAAATATAAATAAAAGAAAGAGGCATGATGGCAAAAAAGAAAAAAAAATATTGTTGAGATTCAAAACTGCAACCAATAGTTTCTTTTTCTTTCTTTTTTTTAAATGTTTTTTTAATGTATTTATTTGGTTGCACTGGGTCTTAGTTATGGTATGTGGGCTCTAGTTCTCTGACCAGGGATGGAACCCAGGTCCCCAGCACTGGGAGCACAGAGTCTTAGCCACTGGATCACCAGGGAAATCCCTGCAACCAATAGTTTCATACTAAGTCCTTTTGGGGGAAGAACAAATGTTGGTCCCATGACCTAGTCTTCTAAGAAACCTTAAGAACGTTTAATCATTATGTAGGTATACTCCTAAGAATTCAGGAATGCTATTTTTTGTTGTTCTTGGAGAAGTTGTCAAACTTGGTGGACTTGACCCCATAATGAGAATGAGAATTGGAATACTGGCCCTACTCAGATTATTTGGCCTTTGAAATAGCAACTGACTAGTCCCTCCTGGTGGATCCAGTGAAATCTGAAGTTGTGTCAAAGCATTAGTGTGTTCAGAAGAGAAGCAGCTTTAGCTGTGCTGCTTAGAGGAAGAACAACTGAATACCTGTTCCCAACAGTCACTTAACTGAAGACCGACGGTTTACAAGCAAGTTTTCTCTATTTCCCTGGAAGGTCCTCATTCTTCCAGACTATCACTTCCCTTTGGTTTATTTTACACTCCCCACTCCTTTCTTTGTATATGTGGGAACTGTTAGTGCTGTTCCACAAAGATTTCCAATTTTCACCTGCCCCCTCCCCCAGAGAAGGACGGCACCTCTCTTGCCCCTGTGACGCTGGTACGGTTTCTGATCTAGTGAAGGACATTCAAGCAGACTCTCCCTTGGGCAGTGATTTTTCACATTTCTTCTCTTTCTGTTAGGGAAGCACAGAGATACAGTCTCCCTCAGCTCAGATCCTGAAGGTGAATACACAGTAGAGACCCCAGCTCCTTGGCTGTGGACACATGATATTAGCAACAAATAAAGCTATTTTCTCTACGCTGCTGAGACGCTTGGATTGCTGATTATCATCATGACTTAGTCTATCCTGACACATATGGCAACCGCAAAAGGGGAGAAGGAATGGACCATTGAGTCCAGGAGCATAGGCTTTGGCAGGCCAGGTCTGAAGCTTAGCTCTGCAAGTACTAGCTGTGAAACTGTGAGCAAGTACCTTACATCGAAGGCCCCCATTTCCTCATCTATGAAACAGGGACAATGACTTGCCTGCTTCATAAGGGTATTATGAAGTTCAAATAAGCACACGCAGGTGTGGTGCTCAGCAGAGTGACGGAACATGGGATGGGCTCAGCAGAAGGCAGTGACTATCCTAGGATGATGGTGGTGTTCCTCTCTCTCCTCTTCAGGTGCACCTGCCTCCTAGTTGGGGGAGCTGACGAACAAGCCTCAGCGACTATGAAGAGACCTCTGTGAGGAGCACTCTTGACAGCAGTGTGATGAACACTGGGAGCCAAGGTGCTATGGGAGTGTGTAGGAGGGGCTCCAACCCAGCCTCAGGGAGCCAGGGAAGATTTTTTAGAAGAAGAGATGCTGGTATGAGTCATGATGGGCAACTAAAGAGAGGCTGGGGGAGGGATTTCCGGGCAATGAGCACAGCATGTGCAAGAGGTGAAGGGCAAGCATAAGAGGTGCTCCAAAAGCATTCAATACTCAGTATGACTAAAGTCCAGAGAGACACTATGACTATAGTCCAGAGGTGTAGACTGGGCTACAGTACATTAGTCATTGCGTTCATTGCCTGCCCGCATAATTCAATGGGCTCTCGGTGGCCAGCAACTGGGTCCGTTTACCTTGCATCCTTAGCGTCACGCATAGAACGTGGCACACAGTAGGCTCTCAATAAATGGTCACAGAATGTCTGGTCACAGAATGTCTGATGAGTATAACCAAATTTCAAGCCACCTAAATTAAGCATGATGTCCATCTCTCCTCACTCTTCCATAAGTTTCCAAACAACGCTTCCACCCAGCCCACTTCACAGACCGAAATAAATACAAGCTAAAAATACAGCCCAGGTCATGAATCATAAATGAGATGGAAAAGCAGTGACTCACAGACGTTAATCTGCTTCCCAGGAGAGTGTTGCTGGATGTCCTTTGCTCTGAAAGTGGAGGCAAAATGCCAGGACCGTCACTGCACAGATGCCGCTAATATAATTCCCGGGCCAGCCACTGGGTGCCCATCTGGTATGCTAAGGCTTCCATGCAAAGGTGCCACGGGGGAGCAGCCCTGTGCCTCCCATATAGGGCAGCAGCGGGATGGGACCTGGCACAGACGCTAACAAGGTCCTTTGGGTGTGTACTCTGGGTGTAGGTCCTGTCTACTCTACTGATGGTTAACATGTCCGCCATCTTGTCGGCTACGGCCTCAATTTGGCTACTGTGATAGCCAAGGCAACATCTTTGCAGAATGACTTAGTAGATGACCTACCGATATATTTGTGGTGGTGGTTTAGTCGCTCAGTCATGTCTGATTCTCTGCAACTCCATGCACTGTTGCCAGCCAGGCTCCTCTGTTCATGGAATTTTTCAGGCAAGAATATTGGACTGGTTGCCATTTCCTTCTCCAGGGGATCTTCCAGACCCAGGGATGGAACCATAGGCTCTTATATTTGTATCCTTGTCTAATTAAGAACTTAATCTAATCTAGTAATGATAGTGTTATCAGATGCTCTCTTTTGCCAACCTTCAGTCCACTTAAAATGCTACATGTTTGGGGTTTTATATCCGTATTTCTCAATTCTAAGCACCTCAAAAAACTAAAGTATACCTCTTATGCCTAAATCACACAAATCTGACTCAGCCTTGAGTACTCAGGACATAGTTTTATTTTCTTCATTAAACACTTGTTGAAGAAACAGTCATAAATGAGAGCATCAACAAGTACTACCACAAGGTAGACCACCTGTAGCACTCCCATCAAACTCTCTCTTTTATTTACTTTTCTCTACCCAGGAGCATCTGAAGCCTTCTCCCTGCTGGATGCACCCATCAAATACCTTAAACTGTTGCTCTTGCCCCATCTATCACACTGAATCCTGACCTTGACACATAATCTAACATCTTGGATAGCAGTATACATAACGAAATTACTATCAACAACAGGGTCCTATTTATTTAAATGGTACTGGAAAAGGCCAACAGTTTTGTCATCAGTTGGTCTGTTTAGTCAAACACGATGTCCACAGTAGGAGCATCTGTACAACAGTGGCCCCCAGCTCTCTACGATCGTAACCGTGCTCAGTGTGTGGTCATGTCTGAGGCCATGGTGGCCAAAGCACCTCATTCACACCACCCGCCCCCCCCAGTCCCAGCCCCGAAGTCCTACGTGAACGGTCAGTTGTTGAGTTATGCTGAAACCACACATCACATGAGTCAGTCTCCCACTTGGTGATAAACTGCTGAATGACACTGTACTAGTTTTCAACTTTCGTGATTTCTCTGAGAAAGAAGCCTCCAGCAATATGCCTTTGCAAAACTGCAGCCCAAATGTGAATCATCTCTCATTACACTTCTTTGTACATGAAACACAAGAGTTTTCTGCAGCTCAAATCTGTGAATTCTAACTCCTGATACTACGACTCAAGGATACTAGGGCTTGAAAGGAATTTAGAGAGTATCTTTTTCAACCCCTATACTTTTCCTGGATAAAAAAATATTAAGTGGCTTATTAGATGTCACTCAGAATTTAAAGCACAGGCAGAGGAAAGTTCACCAAAGACACAAACTGTACCAGAAGACCCAGAGAGCATGATACAGTGGACATGGAGGGCACGAGAGTTTCACAAAGAGAATGTTCACTGAATTCAGTGCAGCTGAGAAGAACAATACACAAGAGGCTGGAAATTGCCACTGGAATTGGCAACTATTGGTGTCAACTGTTGGCTTTAGTGGACCAACATCAGGAAAGCAGAAGAGTAGGACATTTAGAGCATGATCTAGAAATGAGGAAGAAAACCAGTGAGCAGAGTGCTTTTGTATTTTTGTTTTGAGAACTTTATATGTTAACAAAAGAGGAAAGATAAGCTAAAGGAAGAGGTTAAAAATGGAACAGACTTGAGAAAGCTTATGCTCATGTGACAGAAGGGTTGATGATAACAGGAGGGGGGGGAGAAAATAGTGGATCCACAGCCCCCAGGAGGGAGCAGTGGAAGCCACTCAGGAAATCTGTAAGGGTAGATTCAAAGACATTCTGTAAATAATGAACCAAATTCTCCCAAGTACCCAAATTAAATAGCTTTCAAAGTAGGAAGAAACATTTTCCCTTCAAATATATTTGGATATTACTTGGTGATCCTTAAATATTCTTTTAAATAACCAAGAACAAATCAAAGTTTGTATAAGTAGAAGCACTGTAGCAGAGGACCATGGCATGACCCTACCACTTCAGCAACCATAGGGTTGCTTCAGAATTAAACTGCAGGAACATTGTGATCAGATCCTGTCAATATTTTAAAAAGTTAAACAAAACCCTAAGGACTTCCCTGGTGGTCCAGTGGCTAAGAAATGACACTGTACTAGTTTTCAACTTTCGTGATTTCTCTGAGAAAGAAGCCTCCAGCAATATGCCTTTGCAAAACTGCAGCCCAAATGTGAATCATCTCTCATTACACTTCTTTGTACATGAAACACAAGAGTTTTCTGCAGCTCAAATCTGTGAATTCTAACTCCTGATACTACGACTCAAGGATACTAGGGCTTGAAAGGAATTTAGAGAGTATCTTTTTCAACCCCTATACTTTTCCTGGATAAAAAAATATTAAGTGGCTTATTAGATGTCACTCAGAATTTAAAGCACAGGCAGAGGAAAGTTCACCAAAGACACAAACTGTACCAGAAGACCCAGAGAGCATGATACAGTGGACATGGAGGGCACGAGAGTTTCACAAAGAGAATGTTCACTGAATTCAGTGCAGCTGAGAAGAACAATACACAAGAGGCTGGAAATTGCCACTGGAATTGGCAACTATTGGTGTCAACTGTTGGCTTTAGTGGACCAACATCAGGAAAGCAGAAGAGTAGGACATTTAGAGCATGATCTAGAAATGAGGAAGAAAACCAGTGAGCAGAGTGCTTTTGTATTTTTGTTTTGAGAACTTTATATGTTAACAAAAGAGGAAAGATAAGCTAAAGGAAGAGGTTAAAAATGGAACAGACTTGAGAAAGCTTATGCTCATGTGACAGAAGGGTTGATGATAACAGGAGGGGGGGGAGAAAATAGTGGATCCACAGCCCCCAGGAGGGAGCAGTGGAAGCCACTCAGGAAATCTGTAAGGGTAGATTCAAAGACATTCTGTAAATAATGAACCAAATTCTCCCAAGTACCCAAATTAAATAGCTTTCAAAGTAGGAAGAAACATTTTCCCTTCAAATATATTTGGATATTACTTGGTGATCCTTAAATATTCTTTTAAATAACCAAGAACAAATCAAAGTTTGTATAAGTAGAAGCACTGTAGCAGAGGACCATGGCATGACCCTACCACTTCAGCAACCATAGGGTTGCTTCAGAATTAAACTGCAGGAACATTGTGATCAGATCCTGTCAATATTTTAAAAAGTTAAACAAAACCCTAAGGACTTCCCTGGTGGTCCAGTGGCTAAGACTTCAAGCTCTGCAGTGCTGGGGGCTCTGGTTCCATCCTTGGTCAGGGAACGATGCCAGCCACAGCTAGTTTTTAGTTATGGCAGCTCACATGCCGTAACTGAAAAGATGCTGCATAATGCAAGTCAGACCTGGCACTGCCAAATAAGTAAATACCCTGGACTCGTAAAAACCTTTGCATTGGGGGCTTCCCTGGTGGCCCAGTGGATAAGGACACCACCTTGCAGTGCAAGGGGCGCCGGTTCGATCCCTGGCCTGGGAAGATCCCACGTGCCGTGGGGCGGCTGGACCGATGTGTCCAATGACTGAGCCGGAGCTCTGGAGCGCATGCGCCCAGAGCCGGTGCTCTGCGACAACAGACGCCACCGCGATGGGAGGCCCACGGGAGCCAAAGAACAAAGATGGATGAAAATAGACAAACGAAAGACCAATAGAAGTGGCCCGCCCCCTCCCCTCCCTCCCCACCCCCCCCCCAAAAAAAACCTTTGCACTGGAAAAGACTATTTGTCTCCAACCCCTTAATAAGTGACTTGAATGAGGTCATGGCATGTCACAAAGCTCTAAACAAGTGTAGACATCTGCTAACCTGTTTACTCTATCACAGACATTGAAGTTCTCAATGAATTCTAAGACAGATCTGTGAATCAAACTCAAATAATGCCTTTAAACCACTTAGAGTGAAAACAACCCAAATAGATTCAGAAAACAACCACCTTCAGAAAACAACCCAAATAGATTTTCAGATTCAATATGCTTATTTTACAGCTTGTATTCTTTCAAAAAAAGAAAAAAAAATCTCAGCTTTTTTTAGCTGAGGAGAAAGAAAAGAGAACAGGAAGATCTGCACTTTCCTTTAAAATCCATTAGCATGCAGTAGATCATTAGTGCTATCGGTTGTTAAATTGAGTAATGACTTTCTACAAGAATATATAATCCATTGTAAGTAATCAAAAAGAGGGACCAGGAAGTAAGATTCGAGAGGCAGGGAGAAGTCAATCGATAATAGCTAATAATGGGAGTCTAGTTCAGGTTTGAGATTGTCATGGAAATCAAGAAGCTTCTTTCCTTCCCCAGCAGCTAACTATACTCTGACCCTCCAACCACTGCCCTGAACAACTTGACCAACAGCACTCGTGAGGACACAAATGGAAACCTAGAGGAGAGGCTGACACAACACAGACGACTCCAGACCAACCATTCCCAAAACACCCGGAGAGGATCTCTGCTCATAGCATTGTTTCCTTTAACAACATTCTTCTGAACTCCTGCAACCTCCAGCAAGTCCTTTGATCCTCCCACTGAGATGGACAATTCAACCATGACCAAATATCATCCTTTCCAACAATCTACGCCTACATACGTTGATGCAATCCAGGGACAGGCAGCTGTACCGTTCTGCGTAACTCCGTGTGTAACACCGTGTGTGACCTGCCTTTGTCTTGTCCATCCTAAACCATGAGCTCCTAGGAGACCAGGGCAGAGACTCTAGGTTGTCCACTTATATCTTTCCTCTACTTTTCCTTTCCTCCTTTCTCCCATACTGACAGAGGCCTGAATAGATCCAGCTTCAAAACTACCATTTCCTAATTTCCTTAAAGTCAGGAGGCCAATGAGATTTAAGAGAATGTCATGTCATTGGGCAGGACTTAGAAGGGGCTAACTCAGCTAGGAGGTGCACCATTTTTGTCCTTGTCCTTCCTTTTTCCTGCTGCCTGCCAAATGGACATGGGCTACTCAAGTGGCCATATTGCAAAGAGTGAGCCTGAGGATGGAAACCATGCACTAAAGATAGAGAGACGGAAGGAGTGTAGGTTACTGATAATTGTGGGCCCACTATGTAGCTCTGGTCTACGTACTAATGAACTTCTTTCACATGAGCGAAAATGTAAACCTCTGTTCTAGCTCTTATTATTTGAGCTTTTGTGATAACCTAATCCAAAGTGATACAGAGGCCTCCTAACCCGTGCCTTGCTGATGGCAGCCAAGGGCTCAGGGCTGCTCTGCGGCTCACCTTCACCAAATGAGAGCTCCGCGAAAAGGCCTAGGACTAGCATCAGTTCAGTATTTCTTAAACAGATTTTCCTATATACCGCAAAAATAATACTTTAATCCCTGTTCCCCCAAGCAGAGCCTTTACAGTAACAGGAAGGAAGTCTCATCTCTGACTACTGCAAATGTCCAGCACATGGCTGAGAATACAGAAGTAAATGCCCAGAGAGATTTTCAGGATTAAGTCAACTCTAAAGTTTATGTTTGTGCTTTTCCTTAGGAAAGCACCCTAGTCCTTCACTCAGAGCCTATTAACTCTTCTTTTTTTAACATATGGAAATTTATTTATTCAACCTTTCATTTATCCAGGATTAGTTGGGCTCCTATGTCAAGGCAGAGAAAAAAAAGCTAAAATTGAGCATAATTATATCAACCAGAAATGATCATTATTATTATTTTATATGTTGTGTGTGTGTGCTAAGTCACTTCAGTTGTGTCTGACTCTTTGTGGCCCTGGGGACTGTAGCCCACCAGACACCTCTGTCCATGGGATTCTCCACACAGGAATCCTGGAGTGGCTTGCCATGCCCTCCTCCAGGGGATTTTCCTGACCCAGGGATTGAACCCACGTCTCTTGCATCTCCTGTATTGGCAGGCAGATTCTTCATCACTAGCGCTATGCCTGTGATCTCGATATGTTACTGAACCAAATTCTGGTATGCTTGCCTGAGCACAGAAAAGCCAATCGACTGACACCGGGTTGTGACGAAGGAAATGCAGCATTTATTGCACGGGCACTGATACAAGGAGGACAGGTGCCTCCTGCTCAAAACCCTGAACTCAAAAAACAAAAACAAAACAAAACAAAAAACCCTGAACTCCCGGAAGTGGTCATAATAAACATGTTGGTGTGTTTTATCTTACTCCTTTTGGCAATGTATATACTGTATTAAAATATATTTTGGTGTCATTTTAAGAATAACTTTCTATCCTGAGTTTTGTGACCAACATCTCATAAATTCAATTATACTTTTATAATTATACCATAATTTCAGTTTAGTATTATACTTTTCATCTCAAAATATTTTAAAAACTTCAAAAGTATGATTTTTCATGGCTTCACAGTAGCTAGATGTGTCAGCTATTGCTGGGGCTTCCCAGGTGGCTCGATGGGAAAAGAACCCACCTCCCAATGCAGGAGACGAAGAAGACATGAGTTCGACGCCTGGGTCAGGAAGATCCCTGGAGTAGGAAATGGTAGCCCACTCCTATATTCTTGCCTGGAAAATTCCACAGAGGAACCTGGTGGGCTACAGCCCATGGGGTCACAAAGAGTCGGACACAACTGAGCACACACACATACACAGGCACACATGCACATTGCCTCAATAATGTTGCTAACAAACCACTCCAAAACATAGTAGCATACAACAAACACCATTTAAATCTTATAATTACAGATCTGTGGATGGCTTGGGGTGGCTATCCTCCAAGCTGGGAAATGACTGGATATAGCTACAGGTTTTGAAATTAGATTTGAATCTGCTCCATGGTCCCCACATTCTCAGAGACCCTTTACTCTCGATTTAGATAAAGTTGTAAAGGGTGGCCCTCTCAGGACCTCAAAAACCCACACGGAAGAGACAGACATACAAATTTTAAAAGTTCAGCCATCTGGGGAATTGGGGTTCAGGACAACCAGCCCATTATGTTCCTTAGCTTCTGAGTCCCTGGATCCCAGCACAGCACCATTAGAGTGAAATCTCCATTTCCATCAGGAGAAAAGTTGGGTTACATTGCAATCTGTATCCACTCACAGACATAGACCCAAGAAAATTGAAAGCACATGTCCACGTAAGAACCTACCCATGAATGTTCCCTGCAGCATTAGTCCTAAAAACCAAAAAGTGGAAACAGACTAAGTATCTATCGACGAGAACAGATCAACAAAGTGTAACATATCGATACGGTGGAGTATTATTCAGCCATAAAAAGGAATGGAGTACTGATACAAGCCACAACCTGGATAAATCTTGAAGATATCTTGCTAAGTGAAGGCAACCAGACACAAAGGGTCACATATTGCACGCTGCCATTTATATGAAATTTCCAGAACAGGCAAATACATAAGAGAGAAAGTAGGCTACCAGCTGGAGGGGCTGGAGAATGTGTTGGAGAGTGACTGCTAATGGGCATGTGGCTTCTTTCTGGAGTGACACAAAAGTGCTGAAACCAGATGGTGACTATGGCTGCACAGGCCTGACAGCATATTAATACAGAAAGCACTCAATTGCACACCTAAAGAGGGAATTTCATAGTATGTGAATTATGTCTCAGAAAAACTGTTATTAAAACAAAACCATAGGGCTTCCTTGGTGGTCCTGTGAGTAGGGACACCGACTTGGAGTGCAAGGGGTGCTGGTTCAAGCCCTGGCCTGGGAAGATCCCACGTGCCGCGGAGCGGCTGGACCAATGTATCCAATTACCGAGCCGGGGCTCTGGAGCACATGCGCCCAGAGCCGGTGCTCTGCGACGACAGAGGTCACTGCGATGGGAGGCCCACACAGGACAAAGATAAAGATGAATAAATGAAAGACCAATAGAAGTGGCCAAAAAAAGACCCCAACAACATAGATCTAGAACTAGAGGGGAGACATCTGGCATTTCCCTCTCAAAAAAAATTTTTCAATCAGCCATCAAGCCTCTCTGAAGAGAAAGAAGCATATATCTTCATTAGACAGAGGTTTCCATAAAAAATATTTTAAGTTCTAGAAGACCAGCTTCTAAAGGGAGAAGCTTCAATAATCGGAAAAGTTCAGTGATTTCCTGGTGATGTCAGCTAACGAGCCTGACTTCTCTGGGCTCCTACCCGTGGTGCTGACAGCATCGTAGGCGCCTCCTCATTGTGAAGCAACAGCCCCCCTCTTGGTTCACAGCTCACTTAAACAGTCGGTGATGACTCATAGTGTTGCTGCCCTTTCATTTGTCAGGGTTGCTCAGTGTGTGTAGGAAGCATTAGCTCACCAGCAGGTGAGCCACCTCAAAGCCTTTCTGGAAGTCAGCAGGGTATAAATCATACATAAATCTATTTCTCGTGAGTATGCATATTACGCTTCCTGGAGACGTCCAAGATCAATACTCACTCCTTGCTAGGACCCAGGGGCCGCCCACAGTCCCTGCCACGTCCCACCTCATCCTTCTGCGTCCTTCTCTTCCCCCTTTCCTTTCCTCCTCCTCTTCCTCCTCCTCTTCATAGCTGACGGCCTAGGGAGAAAATCTGATGCTTTTATTTTCTGAAGAGAGACTTGGAAAGTCACCACATCCCTCAGCCAGAACCTTTTGCACTTGTGTGACGCTGGGATCTGCTGAGCGGCTCTCTCCCCTCCTCTTCTTGCCCTCTGCAGCGTACATTCTGAACATGCCTTCCGCAGACGAGTGCTACCACTGGGCCAGGCACAACGATGCGGTGCTTGAAGTCTTAGCCTTTACTGTCACAGAACTTCGCAACCTATTCCTTTTTGTCATAAAAGATCAAGAATGTAAGATCTGCGCCTTCCCTGGTGGTCCAATGGCTCAGACTCTGAGCTGCCAGTTCAGGGGGCCCAGGTGTGACCCCTGGTCAGGAAACTAGACCCCACATCCTGAGACTGAGTTCACGAGCTACAACTAGAGATTCTCAACTACGAGTTCCCATTCCGCAACTAAAGATCCAAGATTCTGCATGCCGCAACTAAGACCCAGCACAGCCCAAGAAATAAATAAAAGCTAAGATTTCACCTCTTCCTTGCTTAAAATCAAATTGCAATTTGGAAAAAAAAAAAAAGAAGAAGAAAGTAAGATCTGGTGTTGGAGAAGGGTTTCTTTGTTTTGGAGTGAACGGCCTAGAGTTACTCCTGATGGGTTAACAAATTTTTTAAAACTCCTCTCTGTATTTGACAGGATTAAGACAAGATATGTGAAATAACTCAGACAGGTCGTAAGAGTTCAGCACTGTGCAGCCAGGGTGTGTGAGCTCCCGCGGGCTGTCCGTCCACAGTGTGTGGCGATGGGGGATCGGGGTGGGGGTGGACGCACTAACTTGAAAAGTTTTAGGCACTTATTTCAGACTTCCAGTACTTCTAAGATACTTTTTTTCAAATTTGTTTTCAAGGATCTCTTCATTTAACCCGAATAGCATCTTTCTAATTTTAGTATATGCGCTGCTGGGAGCAAGCACCTGAATAGCTTCTTTAATACTCTTTCAGAAAACCAAAGGAAAATCAACATAAAAATACCTGAGCCTCTGGTCCAAGGTTCATCTCCATCCCACCCCACAAGTTCCATACCTGGCTGAAATACCAGGCTTTGCAATGCTGCCCAGTGAAGCCACTCGGGTCAGCGGGTAGGATGGAGAGGATCCTATCGACCCAGGATGTTACCCTCGAATCCACACTTTCTCTCATCCACTCAAAGGTAATCACATACGATCAGTTGTGACTTCTAGAAGCTAAGTTGAAGTTGAATGGTGAGACACCAAGAGCCTAAAATGAGGTCATTCTTTCTAGCCCTTAAATAAGCTAGTCTATATACTAGAAAGAACCAATTGCCAGCCAAAAATGCACACCAGAATTTATTTAATCCCGATGTTTTTCTCTAATAGAAATACTCAGAAAACCCACAGATTTTGCTTTCCTAAACAACATATCCACTCACATCAACAGACATGCCCCCAAACACCATTGCTGCAAAGTGAGTGATCTTAGTTAAGCCTCTCTCACTCTCCTTGGGGAAACGATCTGTCTTAACTGATTTCAGTATCCCCAGCTACAGAATACATGGAAGAGCACGTCCCGAGGCTGAGGACCAGGATCCCCTTTGGCTGAGAGCATCCACCTCCTGGGGAACTGGGCTTGGGCAAGCAATCGAGCGGGTGAGGAGAGCAGCCAAGAGACAGAAGCCAGCAAGCTGAAAACAGCGCAGGGAAGGGGAGGCCTCCTTTCAGGGCCAAGAAGTCAGGAAAACCCAGAAGCAGGAGCCTGCTCTGGTGCACGACCCTGCCACTGAGGATCAGGAGGTACTGACGCAGGAGGGTACCCCAATCTACCAGTGAGAAACCAAACACAAGCATGATGCCAAACAGGGTGCCTACTAGAGTCTTCACCTGTGGCAACAACTATGTCTGCATGTATGTATAAATATGCAGTGCTTAAGGGAAAAGACAGAACACAAAACAAAGTCAATAGTGGCAATGACCCTAGAGACAGGGTGTTTACCTTTTGCCTTCAGCGTTGTCTAAATTTTTTAAGTGAGTATTACCTTTCTGGGAGCAAGCACCTGAATAGCTTCTTTAATACTCTTTCAGAAAACCAAAGGAAAATCAACATAAAAATACCTGAGCCTCTGGCCCAAGGTTCTCCTCCATCCCACCCCACAAGTTCCATACCTGGCTGAAATACCAGGCTTTGCAATGCTGCCCAGTGAAGCCACTCGGGTCAGCGGGTAGGATGGAGAGGATCCTATCGACCCAGGATGTTACCCTCGAATCCACACTTTCTCTCATCCACTCAAAGGTAATCACATACGATCAGTTGTGACTTCTAGAAGCTAAGTTGAAGTTGAATGGTGAGACACCAAGAGCCTAAAATGAGGTCATTCTTTCTAGCCCTCAAATAAGCTAGTCTATATACTAGAAAGAATCAATTGCCAGCCAAAAATGCACACCAGAATTTATTTAATCCCGATGTTTTTCTCTAATAGAAATACTCAGAAAACCCACAGATTTTGCTTTCCTAAACAACATATCCACTCACATCGACAGACATGCCCCCAAACACCATTGCTGCAAAGTGAGTGATCTTAGTTAAGCCTCTCTCACTCTCCTTGGGGAAACGATCTGTCTTAACTGATTTCAGTATCCCCAGCTACAGAATACATGGAAGAGCACGTCCCGAGGCTGAGGACCAGGATCCCCTTTGGCTGAGAGCATCCACCTCCTGGGGAACTGGGCTTGGGCAAGCAATCGAGCGGGTGAGGAGAGCAGCCAAGAGACAGAAGCCAGCAAGCTGAAAACAGCGCAGGGAAGGGGAGGCCTCCTTTCAGGGCCAAGAAGTCAGGAAAACCCAGAAGCAGGAGCCTGCTCTGGTGCACGACCCTGCCACTGAGGATCAGGAGGTACTGACGCAGGAGGGTACCCCAATCTACCAGTGAGAAACCAAACACAAGCATGATGCCAAACAGGGTGCCTACTAGAGTCTTCACCTGTGGCAACAACTATGTCTGCATGTATGTATAAATATGCAGTGCTTAAGGGAAAAGACAGAACACAAAACAAAGTCAATAGTGGCAATGACCCTAGAGACAGGGTGTTTACCTTTTGCCTTCAGCGTTGTCTAAATTTTTTTTTAAGTGAGTATTACCTTTGGCATTTCAGAAAACACAATAAAGAAAAGATTAGATCAAATGAAAAGCACTCAGGAAAGTTAGTCCTCATAGCTCTTCCTCCTTTATTCTAGTTCTGACTTTTCCATTTTTAAAAAATACAAACAAGAGAACAACCTCATTTACCAGAATCCAGGAGACCTTTGCATCCCTAGGAGCACCAAGCAGATTAGAGTTAAAATACATCCATTTCGTTGAGTATGCCAAAGAGTTATGTAAAGCCAGACTGGGTTGGGGAGAGTGGGTAGAGCGTATTTCTAATATTTAATGTTATCGCACCTGAGAAAGACACATATTTTTTTCCAAGTGACAAATAAAAGCTACAGAAAATAAATTACATCTTCCTGGCCTTCCTTGGTGGTCTAGTGGTTAAGAAATCACCTACCAATGCAGGGAACACGAGTTTCATCCCTGGTCCAGGAAAATTCCACATGCTATGGGGTTACTAAGCCTGTGCCCTAGAGCCCACGAGTCACAAATACCGACCCTGCATGCTGCAGCAGCTTAAGCTGGAGCACCCTGGAACCAGTGCTCTGCAACAAGAGAAGCCACTGCCATGAGAAGTCCACACACCACAATGAAAAGTAGCCCCTACTCACTGCAACTAGAGAAAGCCCGTGCAGCTTTTGGTTTTCTCTATACAGGGAAAGGCTTGGGGCTGTAGATGAATTTCTAAATTTAAACTTCCATTCCTAGAGAGACCCTCATGGTTGCTGATTCAGTTTCATCTCCTGGAAACAGGGTCTTGAATGAGAGTCTTCATGGGGCAGTCAGTATTCATGGATATCAGCAGTATTCCTAGCTGTGGGTTTTATCTCCTTGTTTGCCTTCAAACACTCTCTGTATATCATTTTCCCTTAACAGAGACCTTACCTTTGGTGAGTCAATACAACAATATTCATTAAATGTTCTCTGTGCTTTCAGATCAAGATGTTGTTATCAAGTTCAGTAGGTGAAAAAAAGTCAAATGGAAAACATGCTCATTGATTACAACTATGCAACATAGCATTTCCATGTGACAACAAAACAGTAGAAAGGCATTGTGAGACATATCAGCAAACCCAGCTGCTGCACTGTTAACACATGATACACAAGAAAACTCTACCAACTGGCTGCCACTTCACCAACTTCCTCCAGAAGTTACTGGAATGTCCAAATCTGCATCCACCATTTGAATTGTGGACTCACCAAGAATCTCAACGTCTTTGTGCCATACTTGCATATGGCAGTTGTCACTGCTATTGAAATCACATCATCTAAGTAGACATTAGAATCATGGACTCAATGGACATGAATCTGAGCAAACTCCAGGAGCTAGTGGAGACCAGAGGAGCCTGGCATGCTACAGTCCATAAGGTTGCAGAGTGTAGGGCACAGTTTAGCAACTGAAAAACAACAAGTAGATATTTAACAAAAAGATAAAGAGTATGGGTTCTTTTTAAAAGGTTATAATTTATCTAAGAATTACATCAAAACTTTGGAAAGACTTTATGAAGGAAAGTTGCTTTTTAAAATCATGTTAAGTTAGATGTGGATAAGACAACTATAAAAGACTTTTTTAAAAGTGAAACTGATTTTGCACTTAGATTGCCTTAAAGATATCTCTGAGAACTCATCTCATGGTAAAGAAACTGAAAGGAGGAATACAGATGACAACCTATGAGTAAAATTTATGCGAGAATGGTGAAAGGGGATCTTACTCATTGTATGTATAAAACAGAGAAAAGGCCTTGATTCTATAACACAAAAGCACATATATATATATATATATATATATATACACACACACATATACATATATATATATATATATATATATATGTAATTTTAACTTAAGGGTCAAAAGTATACAGCACATGAAACCTTTAGAAACATAGTAGAAAAGAGGCCTTCTATCACATAACATTAAGAAATACTCCATTCTTTGTCACCCTCCAAAGTCACGAAATCTCTATGCCTTACTGAGATCATCATCAGATAAGGACACCCAATTGCTTGGCTTGACTCACATAGTGCACATGGGGCCCGATGGTCTCCCCAACGCTGCCTGCCTGCAGGACACCTCCCGTTAGTTTAGCTGACTCTTCGTGACTTCAAGTTCCACATGTCAGCAATGGAACCTCTCACCTTGCAACCCTTCTCCTTCTGTGATATTCCCTGTCTTTTACTGGCATGTCCTCCCATCTTCCCCAAGCCTTTATATCACAGGTTTAATGGTTGGAATCTACCCTCCCTCTCTGCCTCTTCATCACATGTTTTTTTTTCCCAATGCCTCTACCAGTGTTTCTTTTTTTTGTTTATTTCTAATTGTATTTTATTTACTTATTTATTTATTTATTTTTGTACATATATGTTCCCAGATCATTCATATGCATATCCCTTGACCCTCCCCCCACCCAGTTCCCCCCCTTCCATCCCTCCAGACCATCGCTCCAAGTGGTTGTAGGTACTCCTATTCCCCTAGCACAGTGTAGGCATTTAAAAAAATTTAACAAAAGATAAAGAGTATGGGTTCTTTTAAAAGGTTATAATTTATCTAAGAATTACATCAAAACTTTGGAAAGACTTTATGAAGGAAAGTTGCTTTTTAAAATCATGTTAAGTTAGATGTGGATAAGACAACTATAAAAGACTTTTTTAAAAGTGAAACTGATTTTGCACTTAGATTGCCTTAAAGATATCTCTGAGAACTCATCTCATGGTAAAGAAACTGAAAGGAGGAATACAGATGACAACCTATGAGTAAAATTTATGCGAGAATGGTGAAAGGGGATCTTACTCATTGTATGTATAAAACAGAGAAAAGGCCTTGATTCTATAACACAAAAGCATATATATATATATATATATATATATACACACATATACATATATATATATATATATATATATATATAATTTTAACTTAAGGGTCAAAAGTATACAGCACATGAAACCTTTAGAAACATAGTAGAAAAGAGGCCTTCTATTACATAACATTAAGAAATACTCCATTCTTTGTCACCCTCCAAAGTCACGAAATCTCTATGCCTTACTGAGATCATCATCAGATAAGGACACCCAATTGCTTGGCTTGACTCACATAGTGCACATGGGGCCCGATGGTCTCCCCAACGCTGCCTGCCTGCAGGACACCTCCCGTTAGTTTAGCTGACTCTTCGTGACTTCAAGTTCCACATGTCAGCAATGGAACCTCTCACCTTGCAACCCTTCTCCTTCTGTGATATTCCCTGTCTTTTACTGGCATGTCCTCCCATCTTCCCCAAGCCTTTATATCACAGGTTTAATGGTTGGAATCTACCCTCCCTCTCTGCCTCTTCATCACATGTTTTTTTTTCCCAATGCCTCTACCAGTGTTTCTTTTTTTTTTTTTTTATTTCTAATTGTATTTTATTTACTTATTTATTTATTTATTTTTGTACATATATGTTCCCAGATCATTCATATGCATATCCCTTGACCCTCCCCCCACCCAGTTCCCCCCCTTCCATCCCTCCAGACCATCGCTCCAAGTGGTTGTAGGTACTCCTATTCCCCTAGCACAATGACAATAGCTATCTTTTCTACACATGACAGTATAGGTTTCCATGTTACTCCCTCCCACTGTTCGGTCTCCACAATGTCTTTATGTCTATTCTCTGTTTTTCATGAGTTCACTGCGTGTGTTATTATGACCATCTTACTAGATCCCATATATATGAGTTAGTATACTATACTTGTCTTTCTCTTTTTGACTTACTTCACTTTTTATGATAGGTTCTAGAGACAGCCACCTCATTAGGACTGAGTCTTCTGCATTTCTTTTAACAGCTGAGTAGTATTCCATTGTATATATGTACCAGAGCTTCTGGATCCATTCATTTGTCGATGGACATCTAGGTTGCTTCCATGTTCTGGCTATTGTATAGAGAGCTGCAATGAACATTGGGGTACAGGTGCCTCTTTCATTTTTGATTTCATCAGGACATAGGCCTAATAGTGGGATTGCTGGGTCATAGGGTGCTTCTATTTTTAGTTTTTTAAGGAATCTCCATATTGTCTTCCATAGAGGTTGTATCAATTTACATTCCCACCAGCAATGCAAGAGGGTTCCCTTTTCTCCACACCCTCTCCAGCATTTGTTGTCTGTCGATTTGTTGATGATGGCCATTCTGACAGGTGTGAGGTGGTACAGTGTTTCTTTACTTCACTCCCTTTACCAAGACCCTCATATAAACATGTCTCACTTTGATTAGTTCTGTAATAACCTTTGAAAGGGCTTCCCCATCTCCAGTCACTCCCTTCTCTTGCAAAAATGAATCTTCATGCATCTGCTTAGATAACTAAACTCCTTAGCTTGACATTTAAGGCTGGAATTTTACTATCCACTGTTTTTTTCCAAGTCTTTACTCTAGCCAAACTGAAATCGATGGTCTCCCTCGTATGTAATCTACATGTTCTCATCTATATCCCTTCCATCTAGAATATCTTAAAAAAAAATTCCTGAGGTTAGATTTCTATCCAACCTTAGGGATCATCTCAAATGGCATTTCCCCTGGCCACCTTCTCTGACTACCCAGATAGAAGCTGTCTGCCTCTAAGATTCCGTGTCCTGATGTATCTATTTCCTATAGGTACATATCTTATATTATCATGATTCATTTCCTAAGTTTAACGGAGAGCTACAGTAGCAGAGTTTCACAAAGTGTCTTTCACAAAATAGTTCGATACGAAGTTAATCATTATGTTTGCAAATACTGCCTACCAGAGCACCCCACCTCCCGGTGGGAAAAAAGTGGCTGTGCACGAGAAACACCGTAAGGGTGGAATGATCAGACTCGATAACTGGAGGCTGGGTGGAGCATAACAGACAGTGAGCTCCTGACTTGGAAAGTGGGAGATGCTACTTCCTGAGAGGGCACAGGGAGAGAGGAGGTGCCGGGCATCCAACGCTGGGCTTGGTTTGCGGCAGTTGAACATGGATATCTCAGTGGAGACCGGGAGGAAGACAATAAAAGGCCAAACCATCGCTCTTTCTCAGTTCTCATCTTCCTTGAATCTTCTATGGGTTTGACACTCTTTCAACCAGTCTCTCTCTCCCTGAAGCTCTCTCTCTCCTCTCCCAACACGGTCCTCTCTATCCTGCTCGTGAAGCCCTGCTCTTTCCCTCCACAAAAGCCATCCGTGTGTGCCTCCCTCACATTCTCTTATCTCCCTGCTCTGCACTCCTTTTGGTAGCCTTGTCCATTCCCTGGGCTTTGAGGCCACCACCAACCAAAATAATTTCTCCTTAGACCTAACTATCCTATTTTCTATGGGACATTTCTCCCTGGATGCTTTGAGGTCATCTCGAATACAGCACACACGAGACGGAATTCACCCCCCTGGTGCCCAGACCCTTCCTGCCTCCTCCTGTCCTCATCGAGTAGGTCTCACACCTCTCCTCGTTTTTACAGCCGCTGCCTTTGTTTCCAACCGGCTTCTCATCTGGGCTCCTGTTCTCCGGTCTCCTTTCTTCTGGGTCCTCTCTGAGCAAAGCAGCCCATATCCTCTTTCTAAAGCATACCTCCCAGTTGGCCATTCCCCTATTTGAAAAAATGTTCAATGACTTTCTGTTGGGAAACCCAACCTTTCAGACACGATACCGCTTTGTTACAGCATCACCCCATGCTCTGACTTCCAGCATATACCGAATGCACCGTCCAGCCAAGTCCAACTGTGCTCTCTTTGTCAAACACATGAGGATGCCCAGTTTCCCAACTCCATGCCTCCCCTTTGTCATGCTCTTTACCTACAGTACTCTTCCTCCGTCTCTGCCTATGGAAACACCACCCATCTTCAAGGCTTATGAAACACTGTTTTCCACAATCATCTCCAACGGAAGGAGTTCCCTTTCCTCCCTGACCCCCGACAACAGTTTGCTCAGGCCCACTTTGATGCCATCTACTAGGTCCTGAGGTACACTACAGGAATTTGTGTGGATACCTGTGCTTTCCTGTCCTTTCTGTAGCCCCTTCAAGCAAGATTACATCTTATCCACACAAAAAAGCCCTGGCCTGGGGGTCTGGAGACCTGAACTGGAGTCCTCACTCAGCAGCTGATGAGCTCTGTGCCCTTGGACTGCTGAATTCACTGTGGAAGAGAACTTTGGAGTCAATCTATCAGTCCAAGTCCTGTGTCCAGGGTTAAAGAAGTCATGCTGAAAAGAGAGGACAAGGAGGAACAATTCCTTTCAAGGTCCTGGAGTTGGCACTAGGGTAAAAAAATGTTTGAATTATACATTTCACCGTTCCCCAAAGAATGATTCACATGAATTATTCTCCGATGACATTGAGAGGAAAATATCTAACGCCTGGGGTTATACTCACAGCACACACGCTTTTTGCTCAAGCTGCCTGCTTTCCGGCACTTCTTTCCCTCTAACTAGAGGAAATTTCCAACCCAAGACAGCCTCTGTTCTTAAAATACACTTGTAAGTTAGCTATTAAAACTCCGAAGGATTTCGCTGTAGAAATGAAGGTACTAGTAACGGTGGGATACCGTGGTTAGGACACCAAGTTAACCGACAAATGCCATTTAGCCCAGAATCCACCTGAGTCAAGGTCAAATCTTCTGCCCGTGTGGACACACCTGATGCACGACTGAGTCTTAACAACGTAGGGCCCCACCCTCCTCCCATCCTCTGAGATCCTGGCACGGAAGCCACAGCGGGACTGTTTGGGTGGCGGTAAGAGAGGGAACTATAATTTCAGAGAAACTGTGGGTTTGAGAGAGAATAAAAGAGCGACTTCCTTGGTGGCCCAGGGGCTAGGACTTCGTGCTCCCAGTGAAGGGGGCCCCAGAGTCTATCCCTGTGAACAGAGCCAGATCCTGCCTGAAACAATGAAGACTGACGATCTTGCAGACCACAACAAAGACCCAGCAGAGCCACATAAAGAAATCAGTAATTTTTTAAAAAGAGAGATAGAGGATAAAGGAGAAGGCCTGAGAAAACTAGACGCACCTTACGCTAGATGTGGAGGAAACAAAGGCTGAATGAGGTGTCGATTCTGCTAGTCACCATCGCCTCCTAAGGCATGGCCTGGACTTAGGCACTTCCTCCCTGTGACTCGTGTGTTCTCGGCTTGAGAAGTCTGACGGCAGGGCTGTCCCATGCACTGGAGGGGGTTGAGCTGCCTTCCTGTGTCTCCTCTTCCCCGGTATCACAACCAAATGTCTCCATGCTGTGGAAGAGAACTTTGGAGTCAATCTATCAGTCCAAGTCCTGTGTCCAGGGTTAAAGAAGTCATGCTGAAAAGAGAGGACAAGGAGGAACAATTCCTTTCAAGGTCCTGGAGTTGGCACTAGGGTAAAAAAATGTTTGAATTATACATTTCACCGTTCCCCAAAGAATGATTCACATGAATTATTCTCCGATGACATTGAGAGGAAAATATCTAACGCCTGGGGTTATACTCACAGCACACACGTTTTTTGCTCAAGCTGCCTGCTTTCCGGCACTTCTTTCCCTCTAACTAGAGGAAATTTCCAACCCAAGACAGCCTCTGTTCTTAAAATACACTTGTAAGTTAGCTATTAAAACTCCGAAGGATTTCGCTGTAGAAATGAAGGTACTAGTAACGGTGGGATACCGTGGTTAGGACACCAAGTTAACCGACAAATGCCATTTAGCCCAGAATCCACCTGAGTCAAGGTCAAATCTTCTGCCCGTGTGGACACACCTGATGCACGACTGAGTCTTAACAACGTAGGGCCCCACCCTCCTCCCATCCTCTGAGATCCTGGCACGGAAGCCACAGCGGGACTGTTTGGGTGGCGGTAAGAGAGGGAACTATAATTTCAGAGAACCTGTGGGTTTGAGAGAGAATAAAAGAGCGACTTCCTTGGTGGCCCAGGGGCTAGGACTTCGTGCTCCCAGTGAAGGGGGCCCCAGAGTCTATCCCTGTGAACAGAGCCAGATCCTGCCTGAAACAATGAAGACTGACGATCTTGCAGACCACAACAAAGACCCAGCAGAGCCACATAAAGAAATCAGTAATTTTTTAAAAAGAGAGATAGAGGATAAAGGAGAAGGCCTGAGAAAACTAGACGCACCTTACGCTAGATGTGGAGGAAACAAAGGCTGAATGAGGTGTCGATTCTGCTAGTCACCATCGCCTCCTAAGGCACGGCCTGGACTTAGGCACTTCCTCCCTGTGACTCGTGTGTTCTCGGCTTGAGAAGTCTGACGGCAGGGCTGTCCCATGCACTGGAGGGGGTTGAGCTGCCTTCCTGGCCTCTAGTCTCCTCTTCCCCCGGTATCACAACCAAACATGTCTCCAGGCATCGCCAATGTCCCCGGAGCAGCAAAATCAACCCTGGCTGAGAACCACTGCACAAGCTGGATAAGGCAGGGATTCCCAAATTTTTTGTGCATCAGAATGTCATGAGGGGGGTGGGGGGGGGGGCGGGCTTTTTCTAAATGTAGGTTTCCGGAAACAGACATAGAGAGCAGACTTACGGACATTGGGAGGAGGGAGGAATGGGCAAGATGTACGGAAGGAGTAACATGGAAACTTACACTGCCATGTGTAAAAGAGACAACCAATGGGAATCTGCTGGAAGACTACGGGAGCTGACACAGGGGCTCTGTAACAACCTATAGAGGGGTGGGATGGGGAGGGAGATGGGAAAGAAGCTCAGCTGGGAGGGGACATGTGTATCCCTATGGCTAATTCGGGTTTATGTGTGGCAGGAAACAGTAAAACTCTGCAAAAGTATAAAAAAAAAAACGTTGGTTTCTGGGACCCAGCCTCAGAGATTTAGACCCAGCAAGTTCAGGATGGCAGGGCAGGGGGTGAAGGGGAAGGTCAAAACCTGAACTTTTAACTAGTGTTTTCAACTGATAGAGTTGATGCTTGGCACACTTTGAGAAAGACTACAATGCAGAGTCAATGAAGGAAGAAACACGTTTCCAAAGGCTAATAGTTTTCTCTCTGCTGCACTGAGGGAGGGCGGATGCTGACTGGTAAAGAAACAGTGGGCAACTTCAGAGACGAGAGCAGGCCTGCCCTGGCGAGCGAGCACCACAAGAAAGGCTTAGGGAGGAACGTTCCGCCAGGGTGGGTCTGCTGGCCGGGAGCAAGGAAGCCAAAGGGACGGGTAAAAACGCTGGAATCAAAATCAGTCTAACTTTTTCCCCCAAACTCACTCCTAGAACTTTGAAAGTTCATTCTCCTCCCCCTACCACTGACCTGCCATGTGACCAGCTCTGTGATAAGCTTTATACACATATTTTTTTCATTTCATCCTCTCCCTCGCCAGATGAGAAAGCTTTATCAACCTTCAACTTTATTTCTCTGGGAAAATTCATCATCCCAAAGAGCCGATACCCAAGCCAACGTTGCCCGACACATTTTCACAAAAGAGGGGCTAGCCTCACTCGTCCTGGAGCCCCACTGCTCTCGAAAACTCTGCCCCTCTGTCGGCACGGGAAGAGGCCCTCTGAGTGGGGAAGGCCAGACCGGGTCTCCTGGGTCTCACCCGTTTCCAGTACTCTGTCTCGCTGCATTAAAGAAAGAAGCACCACTGTGATGCCCAGGAACGAGGCATTCTCCACTTCGCGCCGAGGTGGTCTGAAGTGGAGAATCAAAGATGGTCACAAGCGGCTCACAACCTCAGGCACCTTGGCAGGGGGAGGGGCCGGGGAAGGGGACAGACAGGTGACGGAAGCGAGTGACACTGAGTGGGACCGTGGCTCGGCGCCCGCCCAGTCGTCTGGTGACATGTGGGATGGCCAGCCACGTGGGCGCTGGCAGCGCTTCTAAGGAGCCAGAGAAATCCAGACATTTATATAGAAATGCTTGGGGTTTAAAATGTTGGTGCTAATCCAAAAAAAAAAATTCTTTTTTCTAAGGTGACCAGGCAAAAGATGTCACTGAATGATTGGTTCATGACCTCCGGGTTCCAGACTCTTGTCGGGGTCGGCACTGTCTGCTCTCTGCATTCTTTTGCCTCCCGCCCTCCCTCCCTCGCACAATCCCACGAACCTCCCACAGGCGGCAGGATGTCCACTTCCTCACAAAGTTGCCTTCAGCCGCCTTCTCCTCCGGAATCCTCGGCTGCCGGCGCCGCTCTGCCGAGTGGGAGCAGCTCCTTCAGCTCCATCCCCTCTTTCCCAGCCTTGAGTGCCCGCCCTCTCCTTCCTGCCCTCCCTCAGTCAGCACCTCTTTGGTTCTGGCTGCTTCTGGATTTCCCAGGAACTTGCTTCCACCACCTGTCACTCCTGCTTTTTAGGCCATAAATGGGAACGCGATGGATGGTTGATAGTGGTGGGCCTCTAAGCATGACGGACCCCCAGTGTGCATCCTGCTCCGGCTCCAGGGAAGCACAAGGCCTCTGACAGGGCGGCTGGAGAGGCTGCATTCTCAGAAGGGGCTCCCGGAATGGGCAACGATTCCAACGGGCCAATGTAGGTCTAGATGCAGGAGCGCTCCTGCCTTTAGGAAACCATCCATCAACAATGAACTGACACTCAGAGGCTCTTCTCCTAGTTAGGGGCACACATGAATCCCCTTGATTCCTTACATGATCCTGAGATGAGGGGACAAATAATGACCAAAGTTGAAAATATCGTCAAACAAACAAAAGAGGACTTGGTGCTGAATTTCATGTGATTTTAAATATACATAGTTTTAAAAATATATATATAATGATAATGCTTGTACACCTAAGTTCATGGTTGCAATTTCTTTTTAAAATTTTGGCCTCTTTTATTGATTTTTTTTATCCATTTATTCTCATCCATCTTTATTCTTCGGCCCGTGTGGGCCTCCCATCACAGTGGCCTCTCTCGCTGCAGGGCTCCGGCTCTGGGCGCATGCGCTCCAGAGTGCCAGCTCACAAGTGGACACACTGGTCCAGCCTCTCCGCGGCACGTGGGATTTTCCCGGGCCAGGGATCGAACCGGCGGCCCTTCACAGCATGGCGGACCTCCCTGGACCACCAGGGAACCCTACGGTTGCATATCCAGTAGAATGTCAAAAATCAGGTGACCAGGCAAAAGATGTCACTGAATGATTGGTTCATGACCTCCGGGTTCCAGACTCTTGTCGGGGTCGGCACTGTCTGCTCTCTGCATTCTTTTGCCTCCCGCCCTCCCTCCCTCGCACAATCCCACGAACCTCCCACAGGCGGCAGGATGTCCACTTCCTCACAAAGTTGCCTTCAGCCGCCTTCTCCTCCGGAATCCTCGGCTGCCGGCGCCGCTCTGCCGAGTGGGAGCAGCTCCTTCAGCTCCATCCCCTCTTTCCCAGCCTTGAGCGCCCGCCCTCTCCTTCCTGCCCTCCCTCAGTCAGCACCTCTTTGGTTCTGGCTGCTTCTGGATTTCCCAGGAACTTGCTTCCACCACCTGTCACTCCTGCTTTTTAGGCCATAAATGGGAACGCGATGGATGGTTGATAGTGGTGGGCCTCTAAGCATGACGGACCCCCAGTGTGCATCCTGCTCCGGCTCCAGGGAAGCACAAGGCCTCTGACAGGGCGGCTGGAGAGGCTGCATTCTCAGAAGGGGCTCCCGGAATGGGCAACGATTCCAACGGGCCAATGTAGGTCTAGATGCAGGAGCGCTCCTGCCTTTAGGAAACCATCCATCAACAATGAACTGACACTCAGAGGCTCTTCTCCTAGTTAGGGGCACACATGAATCCCCTTGATTCCTTACATGATCCTGAGATGAGGGGACAAATAATGACCAAAGTTGAAAATATCGTCAAACAAACAAAAGAGGACTTGGTGCTGAATTTCATGTGATTTTAAATATACATAGTTTTAAAAATATATATATAATGATAATGCTTGTACACCTAAGTTCATGGTTGCAATTTCTTTTTAAAATTTTGGCCTCTTTTATTGATTTTTTTTATCCATTTATTCTCATCCATCTTTATTCTTCGGCCCGTGTGGGCCTCCCATCACAGTGGCCTCTCTCGCTGCAGGGCTCCGGCTCTGGGCGCATGCGCTCCAGAGTGCCAGCTCACAAGTGGACACACTGGTCCAGCCTCTCCGCGGCACGTGGGATTTTCCCGGGCCAGAGATCGAACCGGCGGCCCTTCACAGCATGGCGGACTCCTTACCCACTGGACCACCAGGGGAACCCTACGGTTGCAATTTGATACTTCCATATCATTGATATGCTATCCATAAAATCTCATTATGGTGCCCTTAACAAATGTTTTTTAAAAAAAAAATCCAGCTCTTTGAGGCTTCTTGACTTGTTTAAATATCCCCTAAGAAAACTCTCCTGTTTCAGACACAATCTTTCCTTGTGGCGCCTGTTTGTGCGCAGCATGGAGGACTTTATCTTTAGGTCACCTAATACTTCAATGCAAATATGACCAGGCTGCCCTGAGGCCTGGTCTCGTAGAGAGAGGAAGAGATCGGCTACCTCACACCCCCTCCCTGGAGAAGGCACTGTGACATGGGCTTGCCCCAAGAGCTGGGCGGCTCGTCTAGACCACCCTGCGCCTGTGAGGACCGCCGCGCTGGAAAACGGGGCTGGTCCCGTCCAACACATATGGTGACACAGTATGGACTGGGCTTTAAAGTAACACGAAAATGGAAGGGAGAGGAAAAGGCACATTTGAGGAAAGATCCCAAGGGATTTTGGAAGATGAATGAAATAGGGTCAGTCCGTGCACGCTGTACAAGTCCTGGCCCAACGTGAACACGTCGCTGTGCACAGGGACCTCTGTAAACACAAGAGTAAAACCGGCAAAGCCAACGGACTTTGGGCTCCTTCCCACTCTTCCTTGATCTCTTTTTTCCTTCTCACTGCTTTTTAAAACAGTTTACCCATTAGAAAAAAGTTTTATTCTGGTCTTAAAAAAAGACAAACATTTTGCATACTGGTGGCCCAGTGGGTAAAGAGTCCCCCTTGCAGTGCAAGGGGCCTTGGTTCGATCCTTGGCCCTGAAAGATCCCATGTGCTGTGACGCGGCTGGACCCGTGTGTCCAATTACAAGCCAGAGCTCTGGAGCGCATGTGCCCAGAGCCAGCGCTCTGCAGCGAGAGAGGCCACTGCAACGGGAGGCCCATACAGGCCAAAGAATAAAGATGGATGAACATAGGGCTTCCCTGGTGGTCCAGTGGGTAAGGACACCGCCTTGCAGTGCAAGGGGCGCCAGTTCAATCCCTGGCCTGGGAAGATCCCACATGCCGCAGAGCAGCTGGACCGATGTGTCCAATTACCAAGCCGGAGCTCTGGAGCGCATGTGCCCAGAGCCGGTGCTCTGCGACAACAGAGGCCACTGCGATGGGAGGCCCCCAGGAGCCAAAGAACAAAGATGGATGAAAAATAAATAAATGAAAGACCAATAGAAGTGGCTCGCCTGCCCCCCGCCCTCCCTAACCCGCCCCCTCCCAAATAAACCATTAAAAAAAAAAAAGATGGATGAACATAGCTAAATTAAAAAAAAAACAATAAAAGAGGCCAAAATTAAAAAACAAAAGACATACATTCGATATTTCAATCAAGCAGGCATTTGGCATAGCACATTTTGTTTAGGGAGTGAGGGGAGAAAAATAAAAATAGACAAAAAATAGACTGTTGGACAAGTACACTGTTATATACAAAATAGGTAGCCAATAAGTGCCTACTATATACACAGAGACTATACTCATTATCTTATAATAAGTTATAAGAAAATAATTTGAGAATATATATATACACACACATACACATATCACTGTGTTGTATACCTCAAATTAACACAACATTGTAAATCAACCATAATTCAACTTTAAAAATAAAATAGAGTGCTGTAGACAGACCTAGAAGTTCTTGTTTGGGTTCCACCACTAAGTTACTGTGTGATTTGGGGCAAGTCATTTCGCATCTCTGAGCCTCGTTCCTCAACTTCAAAATGAAGGTTTTTAGATCTGGTGATCTCTGAAACTCCATCTTCCAACTAACGCTCTAGTGTTGAGCAGGGGCAAGGACTGGTCAGATCAATACAAGTGTGTGGTTTTAAGGAGAACAGAAACAATGGTCAAATCTTCCAGGATTTTCCTAAATTCTACCAGAATCTATTTCTATATCTACTTCAAGAAAGAAACAGTAAGAAAATGTAATACCCTCAGTGGCCCATAGTCAGTTTTAGCTGGAATTATTTCTTTCCATCTGTGTTGCATCTCTTTTAACCACCTAATAACTCTGGAAAAAGGGAAACTAGCAGATGCAGAAGACCACCTCCATGAGCTCTGGGCACCTAATCCACACCATCAAGGTCCCACAGTTTTGCATAAACAGTGGGTCAGTCGCTCTTCGAGGGTTTCCCAGGGTTAGAAATCTTCCTCTTTCAAAATTAGAGTTATCAGATTGTTGACGTGTGTAGCAGGGCCTTTTTTCTCTTAACATTTTTGTCCAGAGAGAACAGAGAATGCTTGACTCCTGGTACTCCTTCGGACCTCAGATTGGACACCAAGCCCAGCGTGGCCCTGCTGACCCTGTGAGCAGAGCCACAGTCCCAGAATGCTGGCTACCGTCACTCACACCGGCCTTCTCCAAGGACCAGCGCACCCTCCACGTCTCCCTGGAATCCCAGACTTGGATACTGTTCTACGTGACTCCTCTCTCACCATCCCTCTAAACTCTTGACCACTGGCACCCGTGCCAGGGCGACCCACCTGATTCACTAGTGAAGCCAGCTCGAGGCTAGTAAGAGGGTGCCAGGGACATTATGTCTCCTCTCTATTGAAACAAAGATGTGAAAAGCTACTTTCTCCAGCAAAGAGATCCTAATAGGAGAGTTCAGACAGGAAGGGAGACCTGGGGTCTTAGGATCACAGGCAGCATCCTGTTCAAACTCCTTGCTTTAAATATAAAAAAATGAGGAAGTGAAGAGACTCGTCCCAGGTCCCAGAGCTGGCTAGGGTCAGAGCCATTACTTTAGGCCAGCTCTCGTAACTCCTAGGTCACTGCTGTCCTACAGAGGAGACACGCGGGGCAGACAGAGCACTGCAGTACCAGGGACCTCATCTCCTACAGGCGGAAGGTGGTTGGTGAGAATATACCATGAGATTTACAAAGGAAGCAAAACAGCATTTGCACACAAAACTGATGAGCCCAGTACCCAAGAAAGTCTCTGTGGGCAAACACATTGCAATATATGTTTCGGGGGACTGTTATGGGTTTAATTGCATTACTCAAAAAGACAAGGTGAATTCTTAACCCTCAGCACCTATGAGTGTGACCTTATTTGAAAGTTGGGTCCTTGCAGAGAAACTCAAAGATGCAGCCGTAATGGATGGGTGAGAGCCCTAATCCAATGCCTGGTGTCCTTGGACACACAGGAGAGAAACATCTGAGAAGACGGATGCAGAGACCAGAGCAGTGCACCTGCGAGCCAAGTGAGGCCAAGGGTTGCTAGAAGCTACCAGAAGATAGAAGAGGCGATGTAGGGCCCTTCGTAGCCTTCAGAGGGATCGTGGCCCTGCAGATAGCTTGATTTCAGACTTCTAGCCTCTGGAACTGAGAGAGAATGAACGTCTGTGGTTGTAACCCATTCAGTTTGTGATACTTGTTACAACAGCCCTCAGATACTAAGACAGTCACGGGAAATGGTTGGTCTGGGTGGAGCTGAGGCGAGGAGACTGAAATCGCCCAGACCCAGTCTGGCTGTCTGTTTCTAACTCAGTATCTCCCAAAGAATGGTTTGCTAGCTCACTTTCCTTGAGAAACCTTAAGGCAGTTCAAGGTCTGAGCTTGAAAGTTACTCAAAAATAGAATCTCAGGATTCATAAAGTCATCTCAGTTGTATAACTAGTTTTCCATCATAAGGCCAAAAGGAGGGTCATTTTTAAAAAGATGTTTAACCTAAAGTCAACTTTAGCATAAAGAGGATGGCAAATTAGGTCCTTATTGTGAAGATAGAAGATGCAAGACAACAAAATGGAAAGTAACTCTAACTGCCATTTTTACCCAAAAGGAATACAGTAGCCTCCATCTCCACTCAAGAAGCTATCTTTCTACTCTCCCTGCTTTATTGCTCCTTCGCATTTATTACATGGCATATCATATTTACTTATACATAAATACACACATACGTACTTGTTTATTCAATCACAACTCAACTTCCCTCACTGGAATGTTAGTTCCATGAGGGCTCAGATCTGGTCTCTTAATTCATTGATGCATCCTCAGGGCCTAGAAGAGTTCTTGTCACATAAGGGGTCTACAATACATATTTTCTCAATGCATGAGAGAATAAATAAAACAGATTTAGGTCAGGAGAGAAGCAGTCACTTGAGGCAGATAAGAAAGTAGAATACGTGGTCACCTTTTGCCTAAAAGGTTCCCCTACATCCACTAGTCATTAAGAATCTCTCTTATCGCTGCACACCTCTTAGAATGGCTATTACCAAAAAGGAAACAAGCAATAAGTGTTGGGGAGGATGGTAGAGAAAAGGGAACCCTCACACAGTGTTGGTGGGGACGTAAATCAGTACAATCACAATGGAAAACACTCGGGGGTTTTTCAAAAATTTAAAAACAGAAATACTATGTGATCTAATAATGCCACTTGTGAGTATTTATCCAAGAATTCAAAACACCAATTCAAAAAAGATAATATACACTACTATGTTCATCCCAGCATTATTTACAAGAGCCAAGGTATGGAAACAATCTAAATGCCCATCAATGGATGAGTGGATAAAGAAGATGTGATATAGACCTTAACCCAAGACATCTTGAGCCCTCTGTTCCCATCCTTTCCTTCTGTCTGTGTATATATGTGTGTCTATTTCTTAAAGTCTCGTCACACCAGCTTCTCTGTGTACCCAGCTGACGAGCTGCGGCAAATGGCGCCCAACGTGGGGCGAATAGCAAAGGTTTACGGAAAACGAAAACTTGTACGTATTAGTGTGATGAGATGCCAAGAGGAGCCACAGGTAACTGAGGCCTCTGACAGGTTCCTGCTGGTTTGTGACCCTCTCGGGAAATAACGGGGTAACGTATGGGGAGTTCTGAATCTTCAGAACAAAATCACCGGTATGTGTCCTCTGAGACAGCTCCTAAAAGCAGGAGATGTGACATATATATGCATGTATGTGTACACACACACACACACACACACACGGGCTTCCCCAGTAGCTCAGACGGTAAGAATCCACCTGCAATATGGGAGACCAGGGCTCAACCCCTGGGTTGGGAAGATCCCCTGGAGAAGGGAGAGGCTACCACTCTAGTATTCTTGCTGGAGAATCCCATGGCTCGTCCATGGGTCACAAAAGGACAACATGACTGAGTGACTTGGCTTTCACATAAGGGGTCTACAATACATATTTTCTCAATGCATGAGAGAATAAATAAAACAGATTTAGGTCAGGAGAGAAGCAGTCACTTGAGGCAGATAAGAAAGTAGAATACGTGGTCACCTTTTGCCTAAAAGGTTCCCCTACATCCACTAGTCATTAAGAATCTCTCTTATCGCTGCACACCTCTTAGAATGGCTATTACCAAAAAGGAAACAAGCAATAAGTGTTGGGGAGGATGGTAGAGAAAAGGGAACCCTCACACAGTGTTGGTGGGGATGTAAATCAGTACAATCACAATGGAAAACACTCGGGGGTTTTTCAAAAATTTAAAAACAGAAATACTATGTGATCTAATAATGCCACTTGTGAGTATTTATCCAAGAATTCAAAACACCAATTCAAAAAAGATAATATACACTACTATGTTCATCCCAGCATTATTTACAAGAGCCAAGGTATGGAAACAATCTAAATGCCCATCAATGGATGAGTGGATAAAGAAGATGTGATATAGACCTTAACCCAAGACATCTTGAGCCCTCTGTTCCCATCCTTTCCTTCTGTCTGTGTATATATGTGTGTCTATTTCTTAAAGTCTCGTCACACCCGCTCTTCTCTGTGTACCCAGCTGACGAGCTGCGGCAAATGGCGCCCAACGTGGGGCGAATAGCAAAGGTTTACGGAAAACGAAAACTTGTACGTATTAGTGTGATGAGATGCCAAGAGGAGCCACAGGTAACTGAGGCCTCTGACAGGTTCCTGCTGGTTTGTGACCCTCTCGGGAAATAACGGGGTAACGTATGGGGAGTTCTGAATCTTCAGAACAAAATCATCGGTATGTGTCCTCTGAGACAGCTCCTAAAAGCAGGAGATGTGACATATATATGCATGTATGTGTACACACACACACACACACACACACACACGGGCTTCCCCAGTAGCTCAGACGGTAAGAATCCACCTGCAATATGGGAGACCAGGGCTCAACCCCTGGGTTGGGAAGATCCCCTGGAGAAGGGAGAGGCTACCACTCTAGTATTCTTGCTGGAGAATCCCATGGCTCGTCCATGGGTCACAAAGAGGACAACATGACTGAGTGACTTGGCTTTCACTTCTCATGTATACATACAGGGCTTCCCAGCGGGCACTGGTGATACAGTACCAGCCTGCCAATGCAGGAAATGTACGAAGGGCAAATCAATACCCGGGTCGGGCAGAGCCCTGGAGGAGGGTATGGCATCCCACTCTAGTGTTCTTGCCTGGAGAATCCAGCGGATAGAGGAGCCTGGCAGGCTACAGCCCACAGAGCCGCAAAGAGTTGGATATGACTGAAGCAACTTAGCAAGCATGCACATGCATATATATATATATATATATATACAAATACATATATACACACACACATACATACAATGGAACATTAGTCGTGGAAAAGAACTGCAACAGCACAGAATGGACCTTAGGAGTAGTATACTAAGTGAACTAAGTCAGACAGAGAAAGCAAATATCATATGATTCCACTCCTGTGGAATATAAACACAAATGGAAATAAACACACAAAGCAAAACAAACATGGAGACACAGAGGCCAGCATCCGAGGGAGGAGCAGGGGCACTGTGGGAAAGGGGTCAGCTGCACGGTGACGGATGGAACCTGAGCTCCGGGTGATGGGCACGCTAGTCTATAGAGACGTAGAAACATAGTGTTGTGCACATGAAACGTGTAAACAAGTGTTCTCTCTATAAAATAAATTCTGTGACAAAGAAGGTCTCTCTTGCTCCTCGGCTCTGACGCCATCACCACCAAGAAACCTTTGATTCCAGTCTTCCCTTGTGCATCTTTTTACAGATGGGATCACAATTTCAGTTTCCTTGGCACAAATTTTAGCACTGTAAATTAACAGGTTGGCATTTCGTCTTTTAAAATGGGTGTACCTCACGTCTAAGAGAATTCTGAGCAGAATATCAGCCAGGATGAGAACCTGGGGTGCGTGGAGCAAAGCCTGGCCCCACAGGCCGCTGGCCCTAGGGCTGACTGTTCATTTGATTCACTTCTATGGGAGACCAGGGCTCAACCCCTGGGTTGGGAAGATCCCTGGAGAAGGGAGGCTACCACTCTAGTATTCTTGCTGGAGAATCCCATGGCTCGTCCATGGGTCACAAAAGGACAACATGACTGACTGACCTGGCTTTCACCTCTCATGTATACATACAGGGCTTCCCAGCGGGCACTGGTGATACAGTACCAGCCTGCCAATGCAGGAAATGTACGAAGGGCAAATCAATACCCGGGTCGGGCAGAGCCCTGGAGGAGGGTATGGCATCCCACTCTAGTGTTCTTGCCTGGAGAATCCAGCGGATAGAGGAGCCTGGCAGGCTACAGCCCACAGAGCCGCAAAGAGTTGGATATGACTGAAGCAACTTAGCAAGCATGCACATGCATATATATATATATATATATATATACAAATACATATATACACACACACATACATACAATGGAACATTAGTCGTGGAAAAGAACTGCAACAGCACAGAATGGACCTTAGGAGTAGTATACTAAGTGAACTAAGTCAGACAGAGAAAGCAAATATCATATGATTCCACTCCTGTGGAATATAAACACAAATGGAAATAAACACACAAAGCAAAACAAACATGGAGACACAGAGGCCAGCATCCGAGGGGAGGAGCAGGGGCACTGTGGGAAAGGGGTCAGCTGCACGGTGACGGATGGAACCTGAGCTCCGGGTGATGGGCACGCTAGTCTATAGAGACGTAGAAACATAGTGTTGTGCACATGAAACGTGTAAACAAGTGTTCTCTCTATAAAATAAATTCTGTGACAAAGAAGGTCTCTCTTGCTCCTCGGCTCTGACGCCATCACCACCAAGAAACCTTTGATTCCAGTCTTCCCTTGTGCATCTTTTTACAGATGGGATCACAATTTCAGTTTCCTTGGCACAAATTTTAGCACTGTAAATTAACAGGTTGGCATTTCGTCTTTTAAAATGGGTGTACCTCACGTCTAAGAGAATTCTGAGCAGAATATCAGCCAGGATGAGAACCTGGGGTGCGTGGAGCAAAGCCTGGCCCCCACAGGCCGCTGGCCCTAGGGCTGACTGTTCATTTGATTCACTTCTGGGGCCTTAAGAACATTACTTCTCTGCTCTGCTGTTTCCTCACAGAGGTACTGGACTTGATAACTTTTGAGTTCCTTCCATCTTTCAAAGCAAGGGCTTTATAAAAATGAATAAACCAGGGCTTCCCTGGTGGTCCAGTGAGTAAAGAGTCCGCCTTGCAGTGCAAAGGGCACCGGTTTGATCCCTGGCACAGTAAGATCCCACGTGCCGCGGAGCGGCTGGACCAGTGTGTCCAGTTACAAGCCGGCGTTCTGGAGCACGTGTGCCTAGAGCCAGTGCTCTGCTACAGGAGAGGCCACTGCGATGGCAGGCCCACACGGGCCAAAGCACAAAGAAAATAAATGAATGAAAAACCAACAAAAGTGGCCAAAAATTTAATTAAAAAAAAAAAAGAATAAACTAGAGCTTTCCATGTTTTTTTTTTTTTTTTTTTACCTCCTAAAAGAGGTGCTGACTGGTGTTTCATATCACTGTCTATTGGCAACTTAGGGTGATTCACATGGACCATGAGGTCAGCACTTTTCTTAAGATCCGTCGTCATCTCCAGGAAAAGGCAGATGGCATCCTCATTGAACATCTGAAGTGCCAGAGGAGACACCCGCTAGGGAAAATGGAGCGCACACAGCAAGTCCTTCACATGTAAGACTGCACGTGTGTGTGGGTGGGGGAGGGTAGGTGCTCGAGGGAAGGCAAGGCTAGGCAGCAGGTGGGGGACGTCCAGGTGATGGGACAGCAGGTGCTGAGCACGGGGTTGAAGAATCAGATTTTCTCATTTCTCTTTAGAGCCTGGCAGATGCTTAAGCTTGACCAATAAGAAGTGCCCACAAACATTTAGTAGACTCAGGAAACTCTTTCCCTGATGAGCTGTGCCACTGTTGGGGAGGGTAAGAGTTGTGTCCTGTAAATGTACCTTCTGTGGAGGCTTTTGGTATCAATTCACCAAGGCTGCCCCTAGCCCGCTATCCCTGTAAGCCTTCCAGCATTCATGGTCTGACCTTCTTTGAGATCTTAAGTGTCTATGTGATACAGTTATGGGGCTGTCTCTCAAACGCCCATCTTCAGATCAGACTTTTCACTAGAGTTGGAGTGCTACCTACAACTCAGAACCGCTTGCATGTCGTTACTTCAAACATAACGTATCGAAAGCTCACTTAGTCTGACCCTGTTCCCAACTCACTCTGTTTCTATCACTGGCACCACGAGTCCCACGGTGAGGCTTACATCGGAGGTTATCTTTCATTCCACACAACTTTTTATCAATAATCATCCACAGTCTCTATAAATAGCCATAAACACACTCAGCAACCTCAGCTCAATAAATGTTCACCTTTCTGTTATGTGTCTTCACGTTCATCCACGGTAGCAACCCTTGGTGCCTAAACTCCCGGAGTTTTCTGATCGACCTCCCAGTAGGTAAGTCTCCCCCTGCTGCACAAGCCTCCGAGGGCTCCTGCTCACCAGTCAGAGGGTTTACAAATTCCCTATTCGGCATTAAGAGCATTGGTCAGCTAGATCTGTAACTTGTCTTGACTCCACTCAGATTGATTTGAGGGTCAGCTGCGTGCCGGCCTCGCTCTCTCCCACCCGCCACCCTCCCGCATTCCCTCTCTTCTTCAGGCAAGCCCAGCACCATGCTCCCCCTGCAGTAACCACAGCGAAACCTGCCTTTCAGACGTTGCTCCAATTCTTGCCCTGCCAGGAATCTCCCACTTTCTGCCCATAAAGATCTGACAGCTCTTCCAAGATCCACCTTCTCCTCAAGGTTTTCCCTGTGAATGAATCACAGACCACAGCCGCCTTCCTCTCTTCCCGAATCCCCTCGGCATTCTCACACCAGGTTCGCTCTGGCTAAACGATGGCCCTCTTTTTCTTTCACGTGCATTTGCTGGTCTCCCTGATGGATATTGAAACTGATTGAAAGCCAGACTTTCTTGTCTTCTTTTACCCATATCTGGAATGGAAAAGAGCTGCTGCAAAGCCAGTAAGGCCTTGGATTTTCCACATAGCTCACGGACAAGGCCCAGTGGCCACGGCGGCGTCAGTAAAGACAAACAACGTGCACCAAAGACCTAAGACTAGCTCCGAGCCCAAGACCAGAGACTCGGCCATGCTTTGAGAAGCGTTTGCTAAATGCTGAATCAGATTTAAAAAAATAACTCAAGTCCCTCAAGCACGGTACTTCTCCATCCCAAAATCTCTACTGAAACACAATGGCCAGTATAATTTACACTATAATGTACTGTGTCTTAATCACACATTAGCTTTGAAATTCTTGACTCTTTTTGGCCAGAATGTTCAGTCCAACGGGGACATCTTAGCTGCCTCAATGGCAGGTTGCTCCTCCCCCCGACACCTACCTACAAGTCAGTGCTCATTCATGACCTTAAACGAAAAGTTGTGTGACTCCAATACAGACTGGATATTTGTTGGTAAATCGACAAGCCCAGAGCCGTCTTTCCTCTGGTTACACAGTATCTTGTGGGCCTGGGGGCTAAGTCAGCTTTCGTCCTGTCTGACTCTTTGGGAGGTGTGAACTGCAGCCCGCCAGGCCTCTCTGGCCGTGGGATTCCCCTTTCTGGGCCTGGGGGTTTGCTAAGTAACAGCTAATCGTCTTGGACTCCACTCAGATTGATTTGAGGGTCAGCTGCGTGCCGGCCTCGCTCTCTCCACCCGCCACCCTCCCGCATTCCCTCTCTTCTTCAGGCAAGCCCAGCACCATGCTCCCCCTGCAGTAACCACAGCGAAACCTGCCTTTCAGACGTTGCTCCAATTCTTGCCCTGCCAGGAATCTCCCACTTTCTGCCCATAAAGATCTGACAGCTCTTCCAAGATCCACCTTCTCCTCAAGGTTTTCCCTGTGAATGAATCACAGACCACAGCCGCCTTCCTCTCTTCCCGAATCCCCTCGGCATTCTCACACCAGGTTCGCTCTGGCTAAACGATGGCCCTCTTTTTCTTTCACGTGCATTTGCTGGTCTCCCTGATGGATATTGAAACTGATTGAAAGCCAGACTTTCTTGTCTTCTTTTACCCATATCTGGAATGGAAAAGAGCTGCTGCAAAGCCAGTAAGGCCTTGGATTTTCCACATAGCTCACGGACAAGGCCCAGTGGCCACGGCGGCGTCAGTAAAGACAAACAACGTGCACCAAAGACCTAAGACTAGCTCCGAGCCCAAGACCAGAGACTCGGCCATGCTTTGAGAAGCGTTTGCTAAATGCTGAATCAGATTTAAAAAAATAACTCAAGTCCCTCAAGCACGGTACTTCTCCATCCCAAAATCTCTACTGAAACACAATGGCCAGTATAATTTACACTATAATGTACTGTGTCTTAATCACACATTAGCTTTGAAATTCTTGACTCTTTTTGGCCAGAATGTTCAGTCCAACGGGGACATCTTAGCTGCCTCAATGGCAGGTTGCTCCTCCCCCCGACACCTACCTACAAGTCAGTGCTCATTCATGACCTTAAACGAAAAGTTGTGTGACTCCAATACAGACTGGATATTTGTTGGTAAATCGACAAGCCCAGAGCCGTCTTTCCTCTGGTTACACAGTATCTTGTGGGCCTGGGTGCTAAGTCAGCTTTCGTCCTGTCTGACTCTTTGGGAGGGTGTGAACTGCAGCCCGCCAGGCCTCTCTGGCCGTGGGATTCTCCAGGCAAGAACACTAAAGTGCGTTGCCATAGCTTCCAGCGGATCTTCCCCACCCAGGGACGGAACGCATGTCTCTTACGCCTCCTGAATGGGCAGGCGGGTGCTCACCGCTAGCGCCACCTGGGAAGAAGCCCCGTGCAGTCTCACCCCAACCTAAAACCCGTCCAGGGGATGCGCAGCCGCTTTCAGAGAGCAGAGGAGATGCCCTTTGCCGGAGGCGTGCAGAGGGGGAATGGACTTACCCTCACAGAGTAGTGCATGCCCAGCCCCAACAGGTGCTGCAGAAAGTGCCCGTCCGGCCTGCTCCGCGGGGCTGGCCCCCCGGGGCCGGGGAGGGGGCAGGCGTCGGGCGTCGGCGCGACGGCCCTGGGCCCCAGGGGCTCCCCCGGAGGCGGAGGTCCCGGCGCGGCCCTCGGGAGACCGGCTTCGGGCGCAGGCGGGCTGCTGGGAGCCGGGTCCTGGCTTTCCCGGAGCTTGAGTCGAGGCACCTCTTTGGCACCCAAGCAAAAGTTTCTCAGACTCAGCAGGGCGGCGGGGTTGGCCAGCTTGACGCTGGCCATGCGCGGGATCAAGGTGCAGAGCGGCGTGGGGCTCTCCCGGGACCCCAGGGCGGCCTCCTCGGCCGGCAGGTGCGGGCCCGGGGCGGGGCGGGCCGGCGAGCCCTTGCTGGCGCCCGAGCCCCCCGCGCTGCCGTCGTCCGAGGACGCGGCGGACTCGTTCCGAAAGCGGCTGTACTTGGCCCGGTGCAGCATCCCGGGCTGCCCGAAGAGTCCTGCGCGCCGCGCGCCTCCCGCCGGGCCGTCCGGGCCGCGGTCGCGCATAGCCCCGGCGAGACCCTCGGCCCCGGGCCCCCGCCCCGGCCCGCCTCGGCTGCGGGTCCGCGAGGCCCCAGCCCGGGGGCGGCCGCTCGCCGCGATCCCGGGCGCCCCCGCCCCAGCCTCCGCGTCTGCACACGGGAACTTTCAAACCTGCTCCCTCCGGCGCCCGCGGGGCGGGGCGAGGGCCGGCCTCTTAACCCTTTCTCTGTCCCAGGGATTGCTCATGTTTTCCAAAAGGAGAGAGAGAAAAAGAAAAGCCTGCATGCACGAGCCACAGCCTTCTCTGCCCAAGTTCGTCTCTTCTGATGGCTGCCCTCTCTTGGAAGATCTTGTCTTGCATCCCGTCTGGGCCACAGGCCAGCCGTGCTAGTGCCGGGCGCTGCACCGCAGTATTTCACGGACTTGGGAGCCTCCGGTGTTCCTCAGACCCCCTCCCAGCCTGCCCACCCGGGCTCCGCGCTTCCCTCCTTCCCCGACTCCCCTCAGGGGTGCTTTCGGAAGCCTGTCTGCAGCAGAAGGCTGAGACGTGCAGTCTGATAACGCAGCGTGTTGAAATTTTTATGAATGAACTTTGCTGAATGAATTTCTCTCTGTGTGTGCAAGCTAATAAATCTGTGAATGAAGCTGAGAATAGCTGTAATTGACTGATGGTCTCAGGGGTGCTTGGTTTTTATCCAATCAGGCGGCAGCTTGATGACTCATGCACCATAAATATACTAAGCTAGTAGCCAGGAGAAATAAAGCTGGAGGAAGGGAAGGCAGAGATGTTATTCTGTGACATCCGAGGAGAGGGTTAAAGGAAAAGCAATCCTTAGGATAAGTCATCGGTAAGCTGGACAGCAGGTTAAAAGGTCCATTTTCTTTTTCGTGGAGATGGCCGTGAAAGCCAAGCAGAAGAGCTAAAAATTAGCTCCATTGTTCCACAGATATTAGGACATATGGTACACAACTCCTGTGGGAGCCCGTGAGGCATTTTTCTTAGAAACATGGTTCTTTGTTTATTGATGGCAGGTTCCATCTCCCGTCTGGTGTGACTTCCTGTACCTATCAAATGCATTCTGAAGACACGATGGCAACTGCAAGAGGCTTAGCACCCGCCAGCGGGCCGCGGGCCCGGCCCCCCCCCTCGGCCCCGGGCCCCGCCGGCCCGCCTCGGCTGCGGGTCCGCGAGGCCCCAGCCCGGGGCGGCCGCTCGCCGCGATCCCGGGCGCCCCGCCCCAGCCTCCGCGTCTGCACACAGGAACTTTCAAACCTGCTCCCTCCGGCGCCCGCGGGCGGGCGAGGCCGGCCTCTTAACCCTTTCTCTGTCCCAGGGATTGCTCATGTTTTCCAAAAGGAGAGAGAGAAAAAGAAAAGCCTGCATGCACGAGCCACAGCCTTCTCTGCCCAAGTTCGTCTCTTCTGATGGCTGCCCTCTCTTGGAAGATCTTGTCTTGCATCCCGTCTGGGCCACAGGCCAGCCGTGCTAGTGCCGGGCGCTGCACCGCAGTATTTCACGGACTTGGGAGCCTCCGGTGTTCCTCAGACCCCCTCCCAGCCTGCCCACCCGGGCTCCGCGCTTCCCTCCTTCCCCGACTCCCCTCAGGGGTGCTTTCGGAAGCCTGTCTGCAGCAGAAGGCTGAGACGTGCAGTCTGATAACGCAGCGTGTTGAAATTTTTATGAATGAACTTTGCTGAATGAATTTCTCTCTGTGTGTGCAAGCTAATAAATCTGTGAATGAAGCTGAGAATAGCTGTAATTGACTGATGGTCTCAGGGGTGCTTGGTTTTTATCCAATCAGGCGGCAGCTTGATGACTCATGCACCATAAATATACTAAGCTAGTAGCCAGGAGAAATAAAGCTGGAGGAAGGGAAGGCAGAGATGTTATTCTGTGACATCCGAGGAGAGGGTTAAAGGGAAAAGCAATCCTTAGGATAAGTCATCGGTAAGCTGGACAGCAGGTTAAAAGGTCCATTTTCTTTTTCGTGGAGATGGCCGTGAAAGCCAAGCAGAAGAGCTAAAAATTAGCTCCATTGTTCCACAGATATTAGGACATATGGTACACAACTCCTGTGGGAGCCCGTGAGGCATTTTTCTTAGAAACATGGTTCTTTTTTTTTATTGATGGCAGGTTCCATCTCCCGTCTGGTGTGACTTCCTGTACCTATCAAATGCATTCTGAAGACACGATGGCAACTGCAAGAGGCTTAGCACCCGCCAGTCTGGAAAGGGTGCTGAGAAAGGGAAATGCAGGTTCTTTCAGGAATGCAGAAGAAGAAACTGCGGAAATGCTGAGAGGATGTGAAAAAGAGACAAGAAAATCTCCCCTGAAGGTTACCTTTCCTGGTGGGCCAAGGCTCTTGTATCTGAAATGGCTCATTAACTCAGAAGGTAAGACACGCCGGCCATCACAGGAGGTAGACACGTCGCCTTCGCTGTCTCACTGCCCAGAAGGCTGCTTTAGGCTCACGTGCATTTATGACTCAGGTGGCCTGCGCTCCCTTGAGATCCAAACACAGGTTCTGAATTAAATGATTACTCGTGAGCAGCTGAACATGCATCCTCGCTGACGTCCTGCTCCCCCACGGAAATTCTGCACCTCTTCACATCCTGTTGCCAAACCTGTTAGGATGGTTTTCCCTTTGGAAGGCCTTTTTGCATCTTCATAAATTTTCCTGTCAGTGCTCACTGACCTCCTCCCTCTCCCCTCACACCTCCTCCTGGCCAAACTGAGGGGGCGGCTGAGCCAACTGGACTCCACATCCTTAGAGCTGAGGAGACAGGCTCTGGGCAAGAGAGTAAACGTCCTCTTTTTCTCCCCACCCCTCCTCTCTTCTCCTCTTCCACGGGTCCCTTCCTTGCTGTCACAGATCCCACGCTGTCCTGCCGTGAGGAACTTCCTTTACCTTTCTGTGCCTGAACGTCCTCATCTGTCAGGAGCAGCTGCCTAAAGGAAATGCTCTAAGGGGTCACGAGATGATGCCTACAGGGCGCTTGGCACTGTGTCCCACGCAGCGCAGAAAGGCCACTGGAACCTGAGTGGCCTGTCCCTGAAGCTGACACTTACCCCCTACAGAGTCGAGCCTATATCCTCGGAGGCAACTAAAAAGGAAAAATTAGCACAAAATAGGAGCAGTTGAAGAAGCCAACGTCGATCACAGAAACTATTTCCTGACATTCATGTGGGACAGGACAAGGAAGGACCAAGAGGAGCTCACCAGGCTGATGTGAATCACTGCTGAGGTCTTCGTGGCTAAAGGCTGGGGAGCCCCCACGGAGAGCCCGCTCACCCAGGCAGGCTCTGTGCTGGCCACACTCGAGGGGCGCAGACCAGCCCTCGGTCTTCAGGAGGAATGAGTCCTAGAAGGACCGGGGAAGGGAGGCGGGGAACCAGGTGGGGCCAGGTAAGAAAGCCGTCATGGCCTCCACGGGTTGCTTCTCTGGGAACCCTGGAGCCCCGCAGCTCGTCAGCCGGGTGACGTCATTCCCCTTTAAGGCTCTTGTATCTGAAATGGCTCATTAACTCAGAAGGTAAGACACGCCGGCCATCACAGGAGGTAGACACGTCGCCTTCGCTGTCTCACTGCCCAGAAGGCTGCTTTAGGCTCACGTGCATTTATGACTCAGGTGGCCTGCGCTCCCTTGAGATCCAAACACAGGTTCTGAATTAAATGATTACTCGTGAGCAGCTGAACATGCATCCTCGCTGACGTCCTGCTCCCCCACGGAAATTCTGCACCTCTTCACATCCTGTTGCCAAACCTGTTAGGATGGTTTTCCCTTTGGAAGGCCTTTTTGCATCTTCATAAATTTTCCTGTCAGTGCTCACTGACCTCCTCCCTCTCCCCTCACACCTCCTCCTGGCCAAACTGAGGGGGCGGCTGAGCCAACTGGACTCCACATCCTTAGAGCTGAGGAGACAGGCTCTGGGCAAGAGAGTAAACGTCCTCTTTTTCTCCCCACCCCTCCTCTCTTCTCCTCTTCCACGGGTCCCTTCCTTGCTGTCACAGATCCCACGCTGTCCTGCCGTGAGGAACTTCCTTTACCTTTCTGTGCCTGAACGTCCTCATCTGTCAGGAGCAGCTGCCTAAAGGAAATGCTCTAAGGGGTCACGAGATGATGCCTACAGGGCGCTTGGCACTGTGTCCCACGCAGCGCAGAAAGGCCACTGGAACCTGAGTGGCCTGTCCCTGAAGCTGACACTTACCCCCTACAGAGTCGAGCCTATATCCTCGGAGGCAACTAAAAAGGAAAAATTAGCACAAAATAGGAGCAGTTGAAGAAGCCAACGTCGATCACAGAAACTATTTCCTGACATTCATGTGGGACAGGACAAGGAAGGACCAAGAGGAGCTCACCAGGCTGATGTGAATCACTGCTGAGGTCTTCGTGGCTAAAGGCTGGGGAGCCCCCACGGAGAGCCCGCTCACCCAGGCAGGCTCTGTGCTGGCCACACTCGAGGGGCGCAGACCAGCCCTCGGTCTTCAGGAGGAATGAGTCCTAGAAGGACCGGGGAAGGGAGGCGGGGAACCAGGTGGGGCCAGGTAAGAAAGCCGTCATGGCCTCCACGGGTTGCTTCTCTGGGAACCCTGGAGCCCCGCAGCTCGTCAGCCGGGTGCACAGAGAATAGCGGGTGTGACGAGACTTCAAGAAACGTACACACACACCTACACAGACAGAGAGAAAGGATGGGAACGGGGGGCTCAAGACCTCTCGGGTCAAGGCCCCGAACAGGTTCCCCTGTCCGCTTCTAGTCAGCGCCGAGGCCTCCAGGTGTTGGCGGGCAAGGCTCTTAGCCCGGGCTGGTTGCAGTCCCAGCCCTGTTCCGTGATGCTTCTCGCGGCTCTGAGGACGGAAAGGGCGAGCTGCCGCTGGGGGCAGCCACACCGGCAGGGGTGAAGGCGGCTGCGCGGCCCGGCGCGCCCCAGGCCACAGCTGCTCCCCCACCTGCTGCTCATCAGTACCTCCCAGCTCGTGAGCCCACGCGAATCAAATCCCTTGTTTGTCTCAGACCTTTCTGGTGTATTTCTCATCCCCAATTTACTTTTCTCCTGGCTCCGCCAAAGCCACAAAAACCTCCACTGGTTTGCTTCCCCACACGGGAGGTCTTGGTTCTCATGGGCATCTCTGCCTGGGCCTTTTACGAGAGTGAAAGAAACCAGATCTGCAACTGGGGAGTGGGAACAGCCTTAGAGGGCCCGTCAGCCCAGCCAGGAAGCCTTCAACCCAAAGACAGAAGCTGAAAAACCGCCCCAACGGCCTCAGAACAGGTTCATTAACTGAGTGGATCCCCGTTCCAGGCAGGTGGATGGGCAGGGCAGAGGGCTTCCTTTTTCCCAGGATGTCAGAATATCCTCTTCAATAAGTGACAGTGCAACTATTAACAAGACCTATGAATTATGGACCAAAAGACAGTTTACTTGCATTCACATTCAGTCACTGTAACACGCCTTTTTTAAAATTTGTTTCCCCATCATGCCTCTTTTTATATATATATATATATTTATTTTCATCCATCTTTATTCTTTGGCCTGTGTGGGCCTCCCATTGCAGTGGCCTCTCTTGCTGCAGAGCACCAGCTCTGGGCGCACCGGCTCCAGAGCACTGGCTCATCATTGGACACACTAGTCCTGTCGCTCCACGGCACGTGGTATCTTCCCAGGCCAGGGATCGAACCGGTGCCCCTTGCACTGTGGGGCGGACTCTCCACCCATTGGACCACCAAAGAAGCCCCATTGTAACAACTTTTGAAGACTGGCACTGTGTTCATCACCGTCTTAAGAGATGTGGAGTACATGCTCAAGGTTCCCTGACTGTTGACAATGACGCCAGGATCCCCCCAGCCGCTCAGCCTGGCCGCAGAGCCTGCGCTGCTAGCCACTGTGCACCCCTGCCACCTGGGGCCGCAGAGAGCTCAGGTCTACCCTGCAAGCCTGGCATCTTCCACGCTGCAGGAGCCAGTCAAGGCTCTGAGTTCAGAGCCCGCGGCTCTGGTTTGCTGGCTGGTACAAGCCCTGCAGTGGGTCTCGCGAGAGCTAAGTGCTGACTCATTTCAGCCGCCTGCCTTTCCCTGCGGTGATACCAGCCAGGGTGTGAAAGAGCCTAACCCATACTTAGTGCTCACGAAATGTCAGTTTTTGCTCCTCTCTCCTCTTTGGAGATGATATCTATAAAATTTGTACAAAATACCTTACAGGACTGCCTGGAGTAAAAAAGTATGAATAATAGATAAGAAAAATCATGCCTGTCCTTAAACCATCAGCGCACAGGAACTCCTCTCATCTCGGCCCTTGGAAAGCAGCCCTTAACCCTGAGGGCCCGTCAGCCCAGCCAGGAAGCCTTCAACCCAAAGACAGAAGCTGAAAAACCGCCCCAACGGCCTCAGAACAGGTTCATTAACTGAGTGGATCCCCGTTCCAGGCAGGTGGATGGGCAGGGCAGAGGGCTTCCTTTTTCCCAGGATGTCAGAATATCCTCTTCAATAAGTGACAGTGCAACTATTAACAAGACCTATGAATTATGGACCAAAAGACAGTTTACTTGCATTCACATTCAGTCACTGTAACACGCCTTTTTTAAAATTTGTTTCCCCATCATGCCTCTTTTTATATATATATATATATTTATTTTCATCCATCTTTATTCTTTGGCCTGTGTGGGCCTCCCATTGCAGTGGCCTCTCTTGCTGCAGAGCACCAGCTCTGGGCGCACCGGCTCCAGAGCACTGGCTCATCATTGGACACACTAGTCCTGTCGCTCCACGGCACGTGGTATCTTCCCAGGCCAGGGATCGAACCGGTGCCCCTTGCACTGTGGGGCGGACTCTCCACCCATTGGACCACCAAAGAAGCCCCATTGTAACAACTTTTGAAGACTGGCACTGTGTTCATCACCGTCTTAAGAGATGTGGAGTACATGCTCAAGGTTCCCTGACTGTTGACAATGACGCCAGGATCCCTCCAGCCGCTCAGCCTGGCCGCAGAGCCTGCGCTGCTAGCCACTGTGCACCCCTGCCACCTGGGGCCGCAGAGAGCTCAGGTCTACCCTGCAAGCCTGGCATCTTCCACGCTGCAGGAGCCAGTCAAGGCTCTGAGTTCAGAGCCCGCGGCTCTGGTTTGCTGGCTGGTACAAGCCCTGCAGTGGGTCTCGCGAGAGCTAAGTGCTGACTCATTTCAGCCGCCTGCCTTTCCCTGCGGTGATACCAGCCAGGGTGTGAAAGAGCCTAACCCATACTTAGTGCTCACGAAATGTCAGTTTTTGCTCCTCTCTCCTCTTTGGAGATGATATCTATAAAATTTGTACAAAATACCTTACAGGACTGCCTGGAGTAAAAAAGTATGAATAATAGATAAGAAAAATCATGCCTGTCCTTAAACCATCAGCGCACAGGAACTCCTCTCATCTCGGCCCTTGGAAAGCAGCGTTCTGCTTAGACCGCTGTGGACGCTTTTTCTGCTTTGAGACACACACCTTACCCTCAAGGGGGCCTTCTGTGAGTCAGAATGTCAGTGTAGGGGCTTCCCTGGTGGTCCAGTGGGTAAAGAGTCCGCCTTGCAGTGCAAGGGGCACCGGTTCGATCCCTGGACTGGGAGGATCCCACGTGCTGCCCAGCGGCTGGACCAGTGTGTCCAATTAGCAGACAGCCCTCTGGAGCGCATGCGCCCAGAGCCGGTGCTCTGCGGCGAGAGAGGCCACCGCGATGGGAGGCCCACACGGGCCAAAGAACAAAGACGGATGAAAATAGACAAATGAAAGACCAATAGAAGTGGACCGCCTGCTCCCCTCCCTCCCCAACCCACGCCCCCCCAAAAAATAATAATAATAAAAGTTACTTTAATTCCTGCAAACCACTATTAAAAAAAAAAATAGACGCATGAAAGACCACTAAAAGTGGCCAAAAAATTAAAGAAAAAAACTGTCAGTGTAAGGGACGGGCCGTTTCAAGGAAGCTCCGGGTAAGGCGGGGGCCATGGTGGAATTAACCAGGTGCTGCTAGGATTTCTTAGAGGAGCAAGGGAGATGTGCACCTGGGCAAAAATGCCTGCCCAGCTTTGGAAAAGAACCCAGTGTGGGGGCTGGGGTAAAGGAAGGACGTGCTAGTGGGTATAGGAAGGGGAAGGAGAACAAGCCAGAAATTACTCTGGAGATGAGGGGCCCATTGCTGCCTTGGAACAAAGGGGCTCAGGCGACATCAGAGCGCTAGCACGGCGACTCCAGCCCCACACGCCAGGTCTATCACATAGCAGAGGCTCTTCTGCGGATGCCAGGGTGTGAAAGAGCCTAACCCATACTTAGTGCTCACGAAATGTCAGTTTTTGCTCCTCTCTCCTCTTTGGAGATGATATCTATAAAATTTGTACAAAATACCTTACAGGACTGCCTGGAGTAAAAAAGTATGAATAATAGATAAGAAAAATCATGCCTGTCCTTAAACCATCAGCGCACAGGAACTCCTCTCATCTCGGCCCTTGGAAAGCAGCGTTCTGCTTAGACCGCTGTGGACGCTTTTTCTGCTTTGAGACACACACCTTACCCTCAAGGGGGCCTTCTGTGAGTCAGAATGTCAGTGTAGGGGCTTCCCTGGTGGTCCAGTGGGTAAAGAGTCCGCCTTGCAGTGCAAGGGGCACCGGTTCGATCCCTGGACTGGGAGGATCCCACGTGCTGCCCAGCGGCTGGACCAGTGTGTCCAATTAGCAGACAGCCCTCTGGAGCGCATGCGCCCAGAGCCGGTGCTCTGCGGCGAGAGAGGCCACCGCGATGGGAGGCCCACAGGAGCCAAAGAACAAAGACGGATGAAAATAGACAAATGAAAGACCAATAGAAGTGGACCGCCTGCTCCCCTCCCTCCCCAACCCACGCCCCCCCAAAAAATAATAATAATAAAAGTTACTTTAATTCCTGCAAACCACTATTAAAAAAAAAAATAGACGCATGAAAGACCACTAAAAGTGGCCAAAAAATTAAAGAAAAAAACTGTCAGTGTAAGGGACGGGCCGTTTCAAGGAAGCTCCGGGTAAGGCGGGGGCCATGGTGGAATTAACCAGGTGCTGCTAGGATTTCTTAGAGGAGCAAGGGAGATGTGCACCTGGGCAAAAATGCCTGCCCAGCTTTGGAAAAGAACCCAGTGTGGGGGCTGGGGTAAAGGAAGGACGTGCTAGTGGGTATAGGAAGGGGAAGGAGAACAAGCCAGAAATTACTCTGGAGATGAGGGGCCCATTGCTGCCTTGGAACAAAGGGGCTCAGGCGACATCAGAGCGCTAGCACGGCGACTCCAGCCCCACACGCCAGGTCTATCACATAGCAGAGGCTCTTCTGAAGAGCTGCCACCCGGCGAGATGGACTCCTGAAGAATTTTCACCCAGGATGAGTCCAACAGCCCATCAGGGAGGAGTGAAAACACTGCTGAAGCTTTACTTCAGAAAAAACAATTTTTCCACAAGACCATAAGCATATAAAGCTCTTGGGAGAGACCAGTGCCATTTTAAGATGGCAAATAAGGTAGTGAAGACGGCTTGAGTCTCTGAGAGTTAGGGCCTAACTTCAAAAAATGCAGCCAGAGGCCTTTCCTGGTGGTCCAGTGGGTAAAGAGTCTGCCTTGCAGTGCAGGGGGCACGGGTTCAATCCCTAGCCTGGGAAGATCCCACGTGCTGCAGAGCAACTGGGCTGGTGTGTCCAATTACAAGTCAGTGGTCTGGAGCGCATGTGCCCAGAGCCGGTGCTCTGCAAGGAGAGAGGCCACTGCAATGGGAGGCCCACACAGGCCAAAGAACAAAGATGGATGAAAATAAATAAAATAAATAAATATATGTTTAAAAAAAAATGCAGGCAGAATTACCCTTAGAGTTGTCATTAGCTCTGAAAACAACATCTTCTCTTTGCCTGCTGAACCAAATATTTCCGTTTTTCACATGGTCTTCCACCTGGGTCAGTAAGCAGCTCTTCAGTGGTGGCCATGACCCCTCACTGACTCTCCTGGAACCAGGACCAGCTAGAAACAGGAAAATAGATATTTTCCTATCTGTTGAAAATGGGATAATATGCCTGAAAGTGCCATGTAGTGTTAGACATCATGTAGGCCAAAAGTAGATGAGTTACTTAGGGTCAGGTTCAGCTGTAAATAACACAAAAACCCTAAATAAGAGAGGCTGGACAAAAAATGTATTTCCCTTGAAGTAGGAAGTCCAGGACCTGTGTCAGCTCTTGGCCATCCTTACAGTGTCTCTTTTCCTCAGAGCTCAAAATGGCAGATAGAGTGCCAGCTGCTTCATTCCCACTCCAGGCAGCAAAATGGACAAAAGGACAAAGGCGGCCCACTCTCTTTAAAGAGACACCCTGGAAGCCCAATACAACGTTTCCACTTACATCGCATGAGCCAGAACTTAGTCACACGGGCGTGACTGGCTGCAAGAGAAAATGAAGTCTTTATTCGAGAATGAGAAAAGTCTTCATTTTCTGTCTCGGTACATGGCCGCCTCATATAGAATCAAAATCTGTTAAGGGGAGGGAGAGGAGCATAGATACTATGATAGAAAATACTTTCTCTGCCATAGTAATATTTTCAAAAGAACTTCTACCTAGATAGAATTTTAAAGCTTATCATAGAATTAAAACGCCTTTGGTCAATATGGCCTATTTTCTCCTTTTTTTTCTGCCTGCATGTTGCACACATGCACACACACAAAGCTTTAAAATGACCCATTCAGAAACAGGTGCTTTCAGACTAGAAGCTTGTCTGGGCATCGCCCAAGGGGCTGGTGGAGTCTCTAGGCCCGGGAAAGGCGGCCAGGTGCTTCCAGGGCCAGCAGCAGGCAGGGACAGGAGGCACGCCCAGACCACCGCAGATGGTGGCCGGACTGGGTGACTGGTGTCAGGGATATCTTGCAGGAGTGAGTGTTGGCCGGTGGTCAGCCATCAGGAGGTGTCTGACCCAGAAGCAGGACAGCAGTTCTAATTGGTGGCGGGGAAAGCTAAAGACAGGGTCCTGGGCCTAAAAGACTGAACTTCATCTCCGTCATTAGCTAAAAAGTCCCATTCTTTTCAGCCCTGGGTCAGTAAGCAGCTCTTCAGTGGTGGGCATGACCCCTCACTGACTCTCCTGGAACCAGGACCAGCTAGAAACAGGAAAATAGATATTTTCCTATCTGTTGAAAATGGGATAATATGCCTGAAAGTGCCATGTAGTGTTAGACATCATGTAGGCCAAAAGTAGATGAGTTACTTAGGGTCAGGTTCAGCTGTAAATAACACAAAAACCCTAAATAAGAGAGGCTGGACAAAAAATGTATTTCCCTTGAAGTAGGAAGTCCAGGACCTGTGTCAGCTCTTGGCCATCCTTACAGTGTCTCTTTTCCTCAGAGCTCAAAATGGCAGATAGAGTGCCAGCTGCTTCATTCCCACTCCAGGCAGCAAAATGGACAAAAGGACAAAGGCGGCCCACTCTCTTTAAAGAGACACCCTGGAAGCCCAATACAACGTTTCCACTTACATCGCATGAGCCAGAACTTAGTCACACGGGCGTGACTGGCTGCAAGAGAAAATGAAGTCTTTATTCGAGAATGAGAAAAGTCTTCATTTTCTGTCTCGGTACATGGCCGCCTCATATAGAATCAAAATCTGTTAAGGGGAGGGAGAGGAGCATAGATACTATGATAGAAAATACTTTCTCTGCCATAGTAATATTTTCAAAAGAACTTCTACCTAGATAGAATTTTAAAGCTTATCATAGAATTAAAACGCCTTTGGTCAATATGGCCTATTTTCTCCTTTTTTTTCTGCCTGCATGTTGCACACATGCACACACACAAAGCTTTAAAATGACCCATTCAGAAACAGGTGCTTTCAGACTAGAAGCTTGTCTGGGCATCGCCCAAGGGGCTGGTGGAGTCTCTAGGCCCGGGAAAGGCGGCCAGGTGCTTCCAGGGCCAGCAGCAGGCAGGGACAGGAGGCACGCCCAGACCACCGCAGATGGTGGCCGGACTGGGTGACTGGGGTCAGGGATATCTTGCGAGGAGTGAGTGTTGGCCCGGTGGTCAGCCATCAGGAGGTGTCTGACCCAGAAGCAGGACAGCAGTTCTAATTGTGGGTTGGCAAGAGAGAAAGCTAAAGACAGGGTCCTGGGCCAGCTGAAAATCTGGCATTATGAGTTGGCTAATCTGAACTTCATCTCCACTCCTCTTTTCCTTTGCCCACCTCTATTTAGAAAAATCCACTTTCTCAGGCTTCCTTGCAGCTGCAGCAAGTGGGGGCCGGTGACACCGTTCTGGTCTATAAGATGCAATGGAAGTTTCGTGGGAATTTCTGGTCATCGGCTTTCCTAATAAAAGGAGCAGAGAAAACTGGAGCCTCCCCTGCCTTTTCCCGCGTCTTCCTGTCTCGAATGTGGATGTGTTGTCAGGCGCTATGGAAGCCATTGTGCAGTCAGGACAGAAAGACCAACCGAGTTATCAGGCCAGTCGCCCTGGCGCCACGGCATCACTGAATCCCTGCAGCAGAAATGACAGCCATCTCGAAACACGCCGTTATGTGAGGAAAATAAACCTTTACTGATGTAAGCAACTCAAGCGGCTCCTGGTGATCTGGTACCTGTTCCTTATGCCCCAAACATTACCATCTGATACAAATACAGGGGCAAAAACAGGAGGACAAGACGAGAGGAGCCTCCGGGCACTAGGAAGTGACTATGGCATCTGGTGGAGAACGTTCAGATGTAGTCAGACCAGACTGGGTTCAAATATGGATGCTAACAGTCTGGTGGGAGGACAAAAGGCTTCCCAAGATGTCTACTCCCTAAAATGAGAAGCATGGCAAAAGAAACTCTGCAAATGTACAAGGAGGTCTAACGACCAGATTCCAGCTAGGTTGGCTTCCCACGACCAAGCCACTCTTGGCAACACCGGCTAAGGTTGCCATTAAAGAAAAGGCTTGAAAGCTGTCGGCATCGCCCAAGGGCTGGTGGAGTCTCTAGGCCCGGGAAAGGCGGCCAGGTGCTTCCAGGGCCAGCAGCAGGCAGGGACAGGAGGCACGCCCAGACCACCGCAGATGGTGGCCGGACTGGGTGACTGGGGTCAGGGATATCTTGCGAGGAGTGAGTGTTGGCCCGGTGGTCAGCCATCAGGAGGTGTCTGACCCAGAAGCAGGACAGCAGTTCTAATTGTGGGTTGGCAAGAGAGAAAGCTAAAGACAGGGTCCTGGGCCAGCTGAAAATCTGGCATTATGAGTTGGCTAATCTGAACTTCATCTCCACTCCTCTTTTCCTTTGCCCACCTCTATTTAGAAAAATCCACTTTCTCAGGCTTCCTTGCAGCTGCAGCAAGTGGGGGCCGGTGACACCGTTCTGGTCTATAAGATGCAATGGAAGTTTCGTGGGAATTTCTGGTCATCGGCTTTCCTAATAAAAGGAGCAGAGAAAACTGGAGCCTCCCCTGCCTTTTCCCGCGTCTTCCTGTCTCGAATGTGGATGTGTTGTCAGGCGCTATGGAAGCCATTGTGCAGTCAGGACAGAAAGACCAACCGAGTTATCAGGCCAGTCGCCCTGGCGCCACGGCATCACTGAATCCCTGCAGCAGAAATGACAGCCATCTCGAAACACGCCGTTATGTGAGGAAAATAAACCTTTACTGATGTAAGCAACTCAAGCGGCTCCTGGTGATCTGGTACCTGTTCCTTATGCCCCAAACATTACCATCTGATACAAATACAGGGGCAAAAACAGGAGGACAAGACGAGAGGAGCCTCCGGGCACTAGGAAGTGACTATGGCATCTGGTGGAGAACGTTCAGATGTAGTCAGACCAGACTGGGTTCAAATATGGATGCTAACAGTCTGGTGGGAGGACAAAAGGCTTCCCAAGATGTCTACTCCCTAAAATGAGAAGCATGGCAAAAGAAACTCTGCAAATGTACAAGGAGGTCTAACGACCAGATTCCAGCGTGTGCAGGGGTTGTGCTTCCCCCGCACGACCAAGCCACTCTTGGCAACACCGGCTAAGTATCCTACCCTTCAACTCAGTTCTGACCCTCGCTATCCAGATACAGTGCCAGATTGCACACGTTATGGGCTTAGTCCCAGACTTCAGAAGCAACCCCATGCCTACGTTGTTACCTGTACTTCTGACTGACCAGCTATAGACTGAGGGTCCCAATAACCCTTTTCTCGGGTTTGCCAATTTGCTAGAGCAGCTCACAGAACTCAAAGAAACAGTTTACTCACTTGAGGACTGGTTAAGTATGAAAGGCTATAGCTCAGGAACAGTCATTTAGAAGAGACACCTAGGGCAAGGTGTGGGGAAGGGTGTGGTGCTTCCGTGCGGTCTGACTGCGCTGCTCTCCAAATCGCCAGGTGTTCACCCGTTTGGAAGCTCTCAGAACCCCATTCATGTTGGGTTCTTATGGAGGTTTCATTACATAGGCATGATTGATACGATCATTGGTCACTGGCAATCTGTTCAACCTCTCGACCTTCATACCTCCCCAGAGGTGAGGACTAAAACTTTCTGTCCTCTGATCAGTTGGTTGGCACCAAGCCTCAGGTGCTTTGCAAAAGTCATCTCATCAATGTGCAAAAGACAACTTTGTTACTCTCATCACTTAGGAAATTCTACAGGATCTATTTATTTTTAGCTGTGTGGCAGGGCATGTAGGATCTTAGTTCCCTGACTGCGGATCCAACTCAAGTCCTCTGCATTGGACTGTGTAATCCTAACCACTGGCTCATCAGGAAAGTCCTAGGAAATTCCTCCGGCTCCTGGTGATCTGGTACCTTTATGCCCCAAACATTACCATCTGATACAAATACAGGGGCAAAAACAGGAGGACAAGACGAGAGGAGCCTCCGGGCACTAGGAAGTGACTATGGCATCTGGTGGAGAACGTTCAGATGTAGTCAGACCAGACTGGGTTCAAATATGGATGCTAACAGTCTGGTGGGAGGACAAAAGGCTTCCCAAGATGTCTACTCCCTAAAATGAGAAGCATGGCAAAAGAAACTCTGCAAATGTACAAGGAGGTCTAACGACCAGATTCCAGCGTGTGCAGGGGTTGTGCTTCCCCCGCACGACCAAGCCACTCTTGGCAACACCGGCTAAGTATCCTACCCTTCAACTCAGTTCTGACCCTCGCTATCCAGATACAGTGCCAGATTGCACACGTTATGGGCTTAGTCCCAGACTTCAGAAGCAACCCCATGCCTACGTTGTTACCTGTACTTCTGACTGACCAGCTATAGACTGAGGGTCCCAATAACCCTTTTCTCGGGTTTGCCAATTTGCTAGAGCAGCTCACAGAACTCAAAGAAACAGTTTACTCACTTGAGGACTGGTTAAGTATGAAAGGCTATAGCTCAGGAACAGTCATTTAGAAGAGACACCTAGGGCAAGGTGTGGGGAAGGGTGTGGTGCTTCCGTGCGGTCTGACTGCGCTGCTCTCCAAATCGCCAGGTGTTCACCCGTTTGGAAGCTCTCAGAACCCCATTCATGTTGGGTTCTTATGGAGGTTTCATTACATAGGCATGATTGATACGATCATTGGTCACTGGCAATCTGTTCAACCTCTCGACCTTCATACCTCCCCAGAGGTGAGGACTAAAACTTTCTGTCCTCTGATCAGTTGGTTGGCACCAAGCCTCAGGTGCTTTGCAAAAGTCATCTCATCAATGTGCAAAAGACAACTTTGTTACTCTCATCACTTAGGAAATTCTACAGGATCTATTTATTTTTAGCTGTGTGGCAGGGCATGTAGGATCTTAGTTCCCTGACTGCGGATCCAACTCAAGTCCTCTGCATTGGACTGTGTAATCCTAACCACTGGCTCATCAGGAAAGTCCTAGGAAATTCTATAGGCTTTAGACCAAATATATATATATATAAACCAGAATCTCACAAAATGTGATTAAGATTACAGACCTTGAGATGGGGGGATTATCTGGGTGGGCCCAATCTAATGACCTGAAATTATCAAACAAAGAACTCCTCCCAGATGTGGTAAGAGCTGGGAGATCTAAGACAGGAAAAGGAGGAGGGATGTGAAGCAGGATAAAAACTCAACCTGCTGTTAAGGAGGAAGCTGGCCATGAGTCAAGGAAGCTCAGAAGGACCATCAGAGGACAACCAACAACAAAACAGGAATATTAGACTGACAACGGCAAAGAACTGAATTCCAACAACCCAAATGAGCAAAAACAAACAAGAACAATGAAAGAAACTCTGGACGCCTTCCTCTTTTAGCCTGTGAGACGCATGGCACTTCTGTTCTAACGTGTAGAGGAGTGAGATAGTAAATTTCTGTGGTTTAAGCTAAACTGGTGGTAATTTGCTGTGGCAGCAGTAGAAAAGTCATACAGACTTATTTTTTTAAAAAAATAGAAAACTGACGATCTCATCACAGATTACTAGATTTTTTTAAAAAATTTTGACCTATTTTTATTGATTTTTAATTTATTTTTCATCCATCTTTATTCTTTGGCCTGTGTGGGCCTCCCATTGCAGTGGCCTCTCTCCTTGCAGAGCACCGGCTCTAGGCGCATGCGCTCCAGAGCGCTGGCTCATAACTGGACACATCGGTCCTGCCGCTCCTTGGCGTGCAGGACCATCCCAGTCCAGGGATCGAACCAGTGCCCCTTGCCCCACAAGGAGGACTCTTCACTCACTGGACCACCAGGGAAGCCCTCATACAGACTGTGGATACCAGGAGTGGAGTGCCCCTGTAGCAAACACAAAATGTGGAGTGGCTTTCAGACTGGGCGGCAGGCAACGGCTGAAAGGCTAACTTTAAAAGTCCAGATATTTTGAGTGGACTATTATTAGAAATATGGGCAAGTTACTTCACCTCTCTGAGCCCCAGTGTCTCTTCATCTGTATAAAGAAGATAATGTCTCTCCTATAAATTGTGTTACTGTAAGATCTCAGTGGATGCGTGACACAAAGCAGGCCATCAGGAGGGAGACGGGGCCTTCCAGGTGGCCCAGTGGTAAAGAACCCACCTGGAGGCAGGAGACACAGGAGATGTGGGTTCGATTGCTGGGTCAAGAAGATCCCCTGGAGGAGGAAATGGCAACCCATTCTAGTCTTCTTGCCGGGAGGATCCCATGGGCAGTGGAGCCTGGTGGGCCACAGTCTCTTGGGTTGCAAAGAGTCAGACGTGACTGAGCTCACAATGTATGATGATCAGAACAGAGGTCCAAGGTGTGAGCAGAGCTGACCAGTAGCCAGGCTGAGTAGATACTGATCCCACACATTCTGATCTAGAACATCTTAACATTTTCCCTAAATTATGCGCCCCCCTCCACAAGGTAAATTCTGTTGCTCGGAAGCCATGCTCCTGGCGCTGCTCCGGGTGAAAGGACCTGTGTGAAAACATGGAGGTGTTCTGGTGTCGCTGTCCTGACAGGTTCAGCTCCCCCTCCCCGTCACATAACCTCTCTCTCGTCTTCCTCAGACGTCAGAGGCCTCATTCACACTGAGGTACATAATTGACAGTAGTTTTAAGTGGTATTGGTGGTAACTGCCTTTCAGTCAGTTCTATTCAGTGTGCCAAAGGATGGAGCCAGCAGTAAGGTAAGGCTGTTTCAAATGGGGATTGGAAGACAAGGGCTGAGACAGTCTACCAGGACGGGGGGAATGAACTAAGCCTGCCAAGTTAGACACATAACTGGTAAATGTTCGACAGGGCCGTAAAACCCAAACCTTTGGGATTATCTTTTCTACTGGAACAAAAATGATTCGCCTCTCTTCTAGACAAGGTCTACAAGTTAACATGTAATTTCAGAGTGCGAGCCCTTAATAGTAAAAAGCAAAGTCGGATGTAGCTACATTCCCTGGATTATTAAATAATGCTTAGTGGAATCTGTTAAACAAGGCTTCAGTATAACATTAAAAGGATAGACCGTTCACCTTCCTTCTTCTACTTTATTCCCAAGCTTTTAATGATCTGGTTTTCAAACATAGCTATATAGATGATCAACCTGGAGGAACTCCGGGCATTAGTCAACAGGTGCGCACAGGTAGATTAGAATTCTAATACGTGGTCCTGCCCTTGAAACCAGCTGTAAGGATAGTGCCGCTGGTGAAGCAGATAAGGAAAGCAGGGAGGAACGCCTCTGAAAGGCTGGTACCGTCCGATGCGCTCAGTGATATTTGGATGAAAGGTAAAATTTGATCCACTGGGCTCACTCTGGTGACCCAAGTCCAGCCAAGACTTTGAAAAGTAAATCAGGCCTGTTTTCTGTCAACAATTTCCTGGAAGAACCACAAAGGCAGCCTGGTGACACAGACACAAAATAGAACAACAGAAAACCACTCTCTCTGGATCAGAGAGGCTTGAATTTGAATCCTGGTTTCAACCACTTATGAGCTTATGATCTCTGAAACTCATTTTTCTCACTTGCAAGTGGTTGATCATACACATCAAGCATAATAAAGCAATGGTTCCTAAAGGCTGGTTCGAAGCCTGTGTTTGCAGAAAGCTTGTGCAGTTTATAAAGGAACAGTAACAATGCTGCATGAATATAGATGGAGAGATGTATCTTATATAGTAAGGATCTTACAAAGGTAAACTTCAATGCTGGGTTTACTTATTCGAGACTGTTCTATTTTGTATGTATGGCAAAATGTCTTTTCTATTATGAAGTAGTGATAATCAAAAGTAGTAGATTTTAAATGGGTTTACATGGTAACAATAGGAGTTGACAACCTTAAGTCCTTCTTCAAATAATTGTTGATACTGCTCTGGGAACCACTGTAAAAGAGCATATGAAGTTTACTCATGTTGTGTGAACTGAAACTATGTGTACGGAGAGCTCTTACTGCTGCTGTCTGTGATTTTTTTGTATGGTGCCAAAACATTCTACAGCTGGTGCTAGCGTTTCCTGAGGAGCCCAAACTAAAGCAGCGCTCTCCTGGGAGTGTAGCTGGGGCTAGGCCTCTCACAGGAAAGAACCTGGGCCCACGGGAGTGCAGAGCCCTGTGTGAGGCCCTGGCCTCCTCCTGAAGAGGAGGAATTTCTTCTTCAGGGCTGGGGCATAAGGGGGGGGAATTAACTGGTTCAAACGGTTTGGAGGAACTCCGGGCATTAGTCAACAGGTGCGCACAGGTAGATTAGAATTCTAATACGTGGTCCTGCCCTTGAAACCAGCTGTAAGGATAGTGCCGCTGGTGAAGCAGATAAGGAAAGCAGGGAGGAACGCCTCTGAAAGGCTGGTACCGTCCGATGCGCTCAGTGATATTTGGATGAAAGGTAAAATTTGATCCACTGGGCTCACTCTGGTGACCCAAGTCCAGCCAAGACTTTGAAAAGTAAATCAGGCCTGTTTTCTGTCAACAATTTCCTGGAAGAACCACAAAGGCAGCCTGGTGACACAGACACAAAATAGAACAACAGAAAACCACTCTCTCTGGATCAGAGAGGCTTGAATTTGAATCCTGGTTTCAACCACTTATGAGCTTATGATCTCTGAAACTCATTTTTCTCACTTGCAAGTGGTTGATCATACACATCAAGCATAATAAAGCAATGGTTCCTAAAGGCTGGTTCGGAAGCCTGTGTTTGCGAGAAAGCTTGTGCAGTTTATAAAGGAACAGTAACAATGCTGCATGAATATAGATGGAGAGATGTATCTTATATAGTAAGGATCTTACAAAGGTAAACTTCAATGCTGGGTTTACTTATTCGAGACTGTTCTATTTTGTATGTATGGCAAAATGTCTTTTCTATTATGAAGTAGTGATAATCAAAAGTAGTAGATTTTAAATGGGTTTACATGGTAACAATAGGAGTTGACAACCTTAAGTCCTTCTTCAAATAATTGTTGATACTGCTCTGGGAACCACTGTAAAAGAGCATATGAAGTTTACTCATGTTGTGTGAACTGAAACTATGTGTACGGAGAGCTCTTACTGCTGCTGTCTGTGATTTTTTTGTATGGTGCCAAAAACATTCTACAGCTGGTGCTAGCGTTTCCTGAGGAGCCCAAACTAAAGCAGCGCCTCTCCTGGGAGTGTAGCTGGGGCTAGGCCTCTCACAGGGAAAGAACCTGGGCCCACGGGGAGTGCAGAGCCCCTGTGTGAGGCCCTGGCCTCCTCCTGAAGAGGAGGAATTTCTTCTTCCAGGGCTGGGGCATATGAGGAGGTGTGAGGATTCCCCTCTTCAGTGGCCGGGAACCTCCCTGCCTGAGCGTCAGGGATGTGAGGGTGCAGTGCAGTTGGCTGCAGGGGGCGGGACAGTGAAGGGAAGGAGGGCTTGGGGCTCCTATCTGGGAACCGGGCAGAGCCCTAAATGGCCTGGGCCAGGGATGCAGCACGGTTCCCATAGGAGTTGGAGCAGCCCAGGACTCCTGCTGGGATAAATGCTGCTGGGAATTCCCAGGCAGCTGGCTCAGCCTCTCTGCAGAGCACACATGTTTTAAAGCCGTTTTTCCACCTGACATGGAAGCATTTCATTGAAAGAAATAAAAACAAGCCAGATCAAAACCAAATGCAGGGACTTCCTCAGTGGTCCAGCTTGGTTAAGACTCCGTGTTCCCGATGCAGGGGGCCCGGGTTGGATCCCTGGTCAGGGAACTAGATCCCACAGGCTGCAACTAAGACCCAGCGCAGCCAAAGAAATAAATAATTAAAAAAAAAAAAAGGCAGATTCCTTCATAGACCCATTCAGATGCAATCTTGCTAATAGCGTAATATATAACCTCAAGGCGGCATTTTTCCTGCTCACAAACATTTTTTGAAAAACACTTTTTCAAAACGTAGTATTGTGCATAGTTTCCTACATTTTTTTTTTTTTTTCATTTAACAGGAACCCTGCATTTGGCCACATCACTAAGTATACCGTGTTATTTTAATTGCTAAGTGGTACCATCATGCAACTAGCTTCCCAGATGGCTTGGCGGTCAAAGAATCTGCCTGTGGATGCAGAACCCGAAGGAGACAGGAGGATCCCTGAAGAAGGAAATGGCAACCCACACCAGTTATTCTGGCGGGATAATCCCATGGACAGAGAAGCCTGGCAGGCTACAGACCACGGGCTGTGACAAGTTCCACAGGACGGAACACAGTCCCGAGTCGACCAAAACATTCTACAGCTGGTGCTAGCGTTTCCTGAGGAGCCCAAACTAAAGCAGCGCCTCTCCTGGGAGTGTAGCTGGGGCTAGGCCTCTCACAGGAAAGAACCTGGGCCCACGGGAGTGCAGAGCCCCTGTGTGAGGCCCTGGCCTCCTCCTGAAGAGGAGGAATTTCTTCTTCCAGGGCTGGGGCATATGAGGAGGTGTGAGGATTCCCCTCTTCAGTGGCCGGGAACCTCCCTGCCTGAGCGTCAGGGATGTGAGGGTGCAGTGCAGTTGGCTGCAGGGGGCGGGACAGTGAAGGGAAGGAGGGCTTGGGGCTCCTATCTGGGAACCGGGCAGAGCCCTAAATGGCCTGGGCCAGGGATGCAGCACGGTTCCCATAGGAGTTGGAGCAGCCCAGGACTCCTGCTGGGATAAATGCTGCTGGGAATTCCCAGGCAGCTGGCTCAGCCTCTCTGCAGAGCACACATGTTTTAAAGCCGTTTTTCCACCTGACATGGAAGCATTTCATTGAAAGAAATAAAAACAAGCCAGATCAAAACCAAATGCAGGGACTTCCTCAGTGGTCCAGCTTGGTTAAGACTCCGTGTTCCCGATGCAGGGGGCCCGGGTTGGATCCCTGGTCAGGGAACTAGATCCCACAGGCTGCAACTAAGACCCAGCGCAGCCAAAGAAATAAATAATTAAAAAAAAAAAAAGGCAGATTCCTTCATAGACCCATTCAGATGCAATCTTGCTAATAGCGTAATATATAACCTCAAGGCGGCATTTTTCCTGCTCACAAACATTTTTTGAAAAACACTTTTTCAAAACGTAGTATTGTGCATAGTTTCCTACATTTTTTTTTTTTTTTCATTTAACAGGAACCCTGCATTTGGCCACATCACTAAGTATACCGTGTTATTTTAATTGCTAAGTGGTACCATCATGCAACTAGCTTCCCAGATGGCTTGGCGGTCAAAGAATCTGCCTGTGGATGCAGAACCCGAAGGAGACAGGAGGATCCCCTGAAGAAGGAAATGGCAACCCACACCAGTTATTCTGGCCGGGATAATCCCATGGACAGAGAAGCCTGGCAGGCTACAGACCACGGGGCTGTGACAAGTTCCACAGGACGGAACACACAGGTACACCATTGTGCAGATGTGCCATCGTTGAACAAAGATGGTGGTATTGGAGTTTCTAGAAACACACACACCCCTAAAGGGCGGTGATGGTCCTTACAGCTAAATCGTTCCACACAAAATGCAAATTGCAGACTCTAACGCCATGCGTATATAAGTATCCACTATCATATTCAGCTTTTTCGCATGTTTGGAAATTTTTAAGAATAGGATTAGAGTGAGGAAAAGAACTCCAAGATTTTCATACACAGAAAGAGTTAGGTCAAACAGGATGCCTGTTTACAACGTCTGGAAGGCGAACGGCCGAACGCCCGCCTCCCGGAGGCACTGGCCGGCTGGGCTCCTCCCGAGCTGCCGGGGCGCCGCGCCTCTCCCGGGCGCCGCGGCCGCAAGAGCGCCCTGCGCGCGCTTTCGCACGGCCTCCCCGCAAAAGAGCAGCGAGCGCCAGGCTGCCAGGCGCGCGGCATCAAAGCTGCAGGCGCCCAGGGAAGAAAAGGGCCAGTGTGCGTCCCCCAAACCCGAAAGCCCCTCTCCAGGCCCCGCGACTCGCGGGGGAGGGCGAGAGGGAGCTGCAACTGCGCTTGAACAGTGGGGCAGTCAGGCCGCGGGGGCCCGCCGGGACAAAGGGGCCTCAGTGCCCAGAGGAGGCCGCCCCGGGGCCTGGTGGCGGCATAAAGGAAAGCTGTGTCCCCGCGGCGCTCAAGTTCACCTTTGTCTTCTGAGTGCAAGTCAAAGGAAGGTTACAGAGGAGCCTGCGGGCTCTCCTCCCTCCTCGGGGATCTGGTGATAAGAATGGCCCAGCTCTTTCTCCGGGAGGCTGGGAATTCAGAGGAAAATAACGCTGCGCTCCCCTGCTAGCTGGGGGAGCCCTCCTTATTTGTGTCCATAGCTGCATCCTCTGACCAGGGCCAAGGACGCAGAGGGAGGCCAGCGCCAGTCACTGGGTCCGAAGAAGGGAAATCTGCCTGTGGATGCAGAACCCGAAGGAGACAGGAGGATCCCTGAAGAAGGAAATGGCAACCACACCAGTTATTCTGGCCGGGATAATCCCATGGACAGAGAAGCCTGGCAGGCTACAGACCACGGGGCTGTGACAAGTTCCACAGGACGGAACACACAGGTACACCATTGTGCAGATGTGCCATCGTTGAACAAAGATGGTGGTATTGGAGTTTCTAGAAACACACACACCCCTAAAGGGCGGTGATGGTCCTTACAGCTAAATCGTTCCACACAAAATGCAAATTGCAGACTCTAACGCCATGCGTATATAAGTATCCACTATCATATTCAGCTTTTTCGCATGTTTGGAAATTTTTAAGAATAGGATTAGAGTGAGGAAAAGAACTCCAAGATTTTCATACACAGAAAGAGTTAGGTCAAACAGGATGCCTGTTTACAACGTCTGGAAGGCGAACGGCCGAACGCCCGCCTCCCGGAGGCACTGGCCGGCTGGGCTCCTCCCGAGCTGCCGGGGCGCCGCGCCTCTCCCGGGCGCCGCGGCCGCAAGAGCGCCCTGCGCGCGCTTTCGCACGGCCTCCCCGCAAAAGAGCAGCGAGCGCCAGGCTGCCAGGCGCGCGGCATCAAAGCTGCAGGCGCCCAGGGAAGAAAAGGGCCAGTGTGCGTCCCCCAAACCCGAAAGCCCCTCTCCAGGCCCCGCGACTCGCGGGGGAGGGCGAGAGGGAGCTGCAACTGCGCTTGAACAGTGGGGCAGTCAGGCCGCGGGGGCCCGCCGGGACAAAGGGGCCTCAGTGCCCAGAGGAGGCCGCCCCGGGGCCTGGTGGCGGCATAAAGGAAAGCTGTGTCCCCGCGGCGCTCAAGTTCACCTTTGTCTTCTGAGTGCAAGTCAAAGGAAGGTTACAGAGGAGCCTGCGGGCTCTCCTCCCTCCTCGGGGATCTGGTGATAAGAATGGCCCAGCTCTTTCTCCGGGAGGCTGGGAATTCAGAGGAAAATAACGCTGCGCTCCCCTGCTAGCTGGGGGAGCCCTCCTTATTTGTGTCCATAGCTGCATCCTCTGACCAGGGCCAAGGACGCAGAGGGAGGCCAGCGCCAGTCACTGGAGCGGAGGACGCTGGAGAGGCCCAGGCCAGTGTGTCACAGAGCAGTGAGAACCGGCCTTTGCCCGGGTGGGGAGGACAGGCCTCGAGATGAGCAGATTTCTCTCCACCAGACCCCACCCAGCTATCGGCAGGACAGATGCTGCGCCTGCCTCTCCCCAAAAGTGAGAGGGCACCCCTGTGCTCTGGCCGGGTGGCCGCAGCCTGCCATCGGCAGGGAAGGTCCCTGGTGGAAGGTTAAAGGCTAGAGAGCTTCCACCTGACCTCTGCTGAATTCCCCCGAACCAGGCACAAGTTCAGCTGTCGTAGTCCAGGTCTCTGTTGGCACTTGAGGGGGAAAAAAAAACCAAGACTTCCGGCTGAATTCCTAAATAGTTTCAGCTATTGAAGCTGAAGCCCGAGTGAGGCGGAGATGCAATGCACAGCAGTGCACGAGCTCCCCCAGCCCCCGGCACACACACGCGCTCTCTCTCTAGTTGTATCTAAACTTTATAAATTTACATTTTGCTCTAGAGAGGTGCGGCTCGAAAAAAGAACAACAAAAAAATGAGCTGACACACAAACCACGCTTCCCAGGCCCGAGTTTCACTCCTAGCCTCGCCGCTCATGTACTAGCAGCATTAATATTATTATTGTTAATATTGATAATTATTGTTAATATTATTAATATTGTTACAAGTGAATTTGAGCTTGCTGACACCAATATAGAGAACGTGTGTGTGAAAGTCGCTGAGTTGTGTCCTCTTTGCAACCCCATGGACTGCAGCCCACTGGGCTCCTCTGTCCATGGAATCCTCCAGAATACTGGACTGGGTTGCCATTTCCTTAGTACTACATCATTCATAATAAATGAATGCTTTCAAGCCCTACTCTGCATGCTGTTGAGTTCTTTCAGTCTTTACAAGACTGTATTCCTCCATCAACTTGTGAAATAAATGCACCAAAGAACCAAGTGAAGCGAACAAACAAGGAAATCCAGGTGACAGCAGTGGTGATGGTATTAATATGTCAAGTGTTGACAGAGGAACAAGCAAACTTCCTAGAAAGAGGCTGTCAATTTGACTCCCAGCCCCGCTAGCAGCCGAGACAAAGGGGGAAACATGATGGTTTCCATGATCCCTGGTGTGCACTGATGTAACCAGCCTGTTTCTTGGGATCACAAGCTCTTTCTCTAGAAATTTCTCTTGAAAGTTTGGGGAAATAAACACTGTCCTTTAGTGAGCATCAGCGATGCTCTTGAAGCGTTTCCCAGGGCTGCTTTTCATAATGCTCCTCAGAGAGGGCCTGTCGCTCACGGGTCCGTGAGGGAGGGAGGATCTCCAAGCAGTCCACCTGAAGCACACCTTCGCCTCCACGATCAACCACAACAGCACCGCATGTTTGCCCAGCACTTTCCAACTGGTGCATCCTGCTGGAATGCACTCATTCATTTACTCCAACAATCCCGAGGCTTGGTCAAGGCCCGCTGCTAGAAGAGAGTAGAGCCGAGGCTCCAAACCACAGGTTTCCACACCTGTACAGACGGCTCCACCAACACTGCATAAGCCGTGGGCAACTATAAGAGAATCGGGAAAGAACGATCTCGCGTCTTACAAAGATAGTACCTCATGTGCCAGAGAAAAGCTATTTCTGATAAGAAACCAAGTAACAGAGGACAGCTGAGTTAGTCTAATTTGAAGGATTTGAGCTCAGAAGATGAGAAAAAAAGAGACAAAAGAGTTTGCACAGTCATGAGGGAGAAGGCTAGGTGATCACATGTGTAAATCACATGCATGTGAAAGTCGTTCAGTCATGTTCAGCTCTTTGAGACCCCATGGACTGTGGTCTGCCAGGGCCCTCTGTGCATGGAACTCTCCAGCAATAAAACAGAAGTGGGTTGCCATGCCCTCCTCCAAGGAATCTTCCCTACCCAGGGATAGAACCCAGGTCCTCTGCACTGCAGGAGGATTCTTTACCAGCTAACCTACCAGGGAAGTCTGTAAATTAGCCAGAGTCCAAGCCTTAAGGTGATGGTGTAGAGACTGAGGTCATAGGAGTGGAATGAAGGTGGTCAGGCGGCCATAACGAAATCCGCAGACGGGCGGTTTCAACACCAGGCTTCTAATCCCTCTTGGTTCTGGAGCCTACACGCTTCCAATCAAGGCGCTAGCAGGACTGACTTCGGGTGAGACCTCTCTTCCTGACCTCAGATAGCCGCCTTCTCGCCGTGTCCCAGCGTGGCCTTCGCGGGGCCCACGTGTGCAGAGAGAGCTTGCGGTATCTCTGTCTTCTTGTAAGGACACGGATCTGATCCGGTGGAGGCCCCGCCCTTAGGTTCACAGCAAACTTTACTACCTCTTTAGAGGCCTGTTTCCAAATACAGCCACACTGGGAGCTGGGCGGTTGCTCTACGAATTGGGGAGGGCACACAATTCAAATCCAAGACAGGAGCCAAAGACCAGGTAAGGGAAGTGTGCCTAGAATACAGGAAGAGAACGTTCCAGATCTGCCAGTGAGACTCTTGCTCCCTCAGGCCTGGCCAAGAATGTCGCACCAAGAGGCTCTTTGGTACAGGGCAGAGTCCGCGCAGGGCCTCGCGGGTATCGGCGTGAAGCCTCACAGCTTGCTAGCGACAGATCAAGCCCCTGACCTGGCCACACGAAAGCTCTGTGACCTCGGGCAAGACATGCACATGGTCACGGCCTAAGTGTCCTTATTGCAGAAAAGCTATTTCTGATAAGAAACCAAGTAACAGAGGACAGCTGAGTTAGTCTAATTTGAAGGATTTGAGCTCAGAAGATGAGAAAAAGAGACAAAAGAGTTTGCACAGTCATGAGGAGAAGGCTAGGTGATCACATGTGTAAATCACATGCATGTGAAAGTCGTTCAGTCATGTTCAGCTCTTTGAGACCCCATGGACTGTGGTCTGCCAGGGCCCTCTGTGCATGGAACTCTCCAGCAATAAAACAGAAGTGGGTTGCCATGCCCTCCTCCAAGGAATCTTCCCTACCCAGGGATAGAACCCAGGTCCTCTGCACTGCAGGAGGATTCTTTACCAGCTAACCTACCAGGGAAGTCTGTAAATTAGCCAGAGTCCAAGCCTTAAGGTGATGGTGTAGAGACTGAGGTCATAGGAGTGGAATGAAGGTGGTCAGGCGGCCATAACGAAATCCGCAGACGGGCGGTTTCAACACCAGGCTTCTAATCCCTCTTGGTTCTGGAGCCTACACGCTTCCAATCAAGGCGCTAGCAGGACTGACTTCGGGTGAGACCTCTCTTCCTGACCTCAGATAGCCGCCTTCTCGCCGTGTCCCAGCGTGGCCTTCGCGGGGCCCACGTGTGCAGAGAGAGCTTGCGGTATCTCTGTCTTCTTGTAAGGACACGGATCTGATCCGGTGGAGGCCCCGCCCTTAGGTTCACAGCAAACTTTACTACCTCTTTAGAGGCCTGTTTCCAAATACAGCCACACTGGGAGCTGGGCGGTTGCTCTACGAATTGGGGAGGGCACACAATTCAAATCCAAGACAGGAGCCAAAGACCAGGTAAGGGAAGTGTGCCTAGAATACAGGAAGAGAACGTTCCAGATCTGCCAGTGAGACTCTTGCTCCCTCAGGCCTGGCCAAGAATGTCGCACCAAGAGGCTCTTTGGTACAGGGCAGAGTCCGCGCAGGGCCTCGCGGGGTATCGGCGTGAAGCCTCACAGCTTGCTAGCGACAGATCAAGCCCCTGACCTGGCCACACGAAAGCTCTGTGACCTCGGGCAAGACATGCACATGGTCACGGCCTAAGTGTCCTTATTGCTGAAGCGAGGCTAATAAAACCTCCCTCATCTACTGTAGAAGGTAGAACACGGAGGTAGAGGGAGCAGCAGCCATGGTAAAGAGCCATTCCCAGCCTCCCCTCACCCGCACACCCCAAGTACGCTGACACGTCGCAAGCAACTGCGACATAAAGTGGGACCGTAGGTATACACGTGCTGGGTAGGACGTACCTGGTGGTCCGGTGCTTTGAATCTGCCCGCTAATGCAGGGGATAGGGGCTTGATCCCTGGTATGGGAAGATGCAACACGTCAGGAGGCAGCTAAGCCCCGGTGCAGCAACGACCGAAACCCGTGCTTTAGAGCCCAAGCTTCACGACGAGGGAAGCCCCCGCAATGAGAAGCCCACACACTGCAGCTAGAGAAAGTCCACACGGCAACAAAGACCCAGGGTGGCCCAAAGTAAAGAGACAAAAAACTTAAAGCGCTGGGGAAGCTATCATTTACATCATATAAACGACATAAACGACAGCACTAACAGCAGTGACGACAGCAACGGAAGCTATGCTCTGGTGTTTGTCGACTCAGTGCCCCCGGGGCCGCCTCGGCTCGAGCCCGGGAGCTGCGCTGGTGCGGCTGGTGGCCGGCGCTCGCAGCAGTGGCGCGGGGAGCCACCCCCCTCGAAAGGACCTCCGGGGACTGCTTCCCCTCCTTCAACAAGGTGCCAAATCGCTCCCACCTCTGCACGGGTTCTCTCTCGGACTGACACTTAAACTCGGGGCCCAGACCTGATCAAGCCCTGCTTGGGACTTGACTCAACCCCAGCCAAAACCCTGGTCTCGAGCAAGCGTTGAATGGCACTCACCCAACGTCTGGACCCGCTGAAGCTCAGGTTCTCTGTGTCTCAACGCAGAAGGAATTCAGCGAGGGGCAGAGTGATAGGCAAGAAGCGGATGTATTAGGCTAGGACGCTTGTAAGAGGCTCATGCCGGCAGACAGAAAGCTCTACTGCCCTCTCGACTGGGTGGGCAGCAATATATACAGGAGGGTGGAAGACCGCCTTCTCCACGTGGACGCAGATGCAGACGTAAGGCGTACATCACGAGCCCCTCCTTCCCCAGCTCTCCCTATCGAATCAGCAGCAGCTTTCTTGAGTTATCCTTAATTGGCTGGCCTCCCAGCTTCTCCCAGGTTTCACCCTTCCACCTACAGTCCGCTACGAGGACTCCACAACGACCTGACTATTCCACTCCGTCCCCTATCACCCCCACGCCTCATCTCTCCCTCTCTTTCCTCCAATTTCCCTTTGAAACTTAGATGTTGGGGAGGCAAGAGCGGGGAGCATTGGAACCCTCACCCTCCTGAGCTGGGTGGGCCCCGGGTTGGCAGATGCTCCTCTGTCACAGGCGTGCGCGGCCCTGGGGCGCCCTGAGGCTCGGCAGTCCCTTCCTGGTGCAGCCGGTGCAGCCAGCTCCTGCCCGCCTCGGCCCCAAGCCCCGGCAGGTCTCCGGGCACGGCTGCGGAGTGCGGAGGGACGCCGCCCAGGACATGCCCCGGGTCCCCGAGGACCGGGTCCCAGGGACGCTCTTCTCTGGGGAGCCGGGTGGTGAGGGCAAGGCGGGCGCGCGGTTGCGTGTCTGCCTCTACCTGGGCAGGGCCTTGGTTCCTTCTGGGAGAAGGGAGGCAGGCCGTCCCCGGAGGGAGGCTGTGAGCATCAGGTGAGAGGATGCAGCGCGGCCCAGCAGGGGGGAACCCCAGTGCAGGGGCCGCCCTCCTGGCTCTCAGGGCATTGTAAGGCCACCTCCCCGCTGCTCCCTTGGCTCTTACGTCTGGTAGACAGATACTGTGATTTCCTATTGTGGCATTTACTCCTATGCAGAATTAGACACTATCATTATTAAAACCACTCTTTGCCAGCCTGGCTCGAGCAAGCGTTGAATGGCACTCACCCAACGTCTGGACCCGCTGAAGCTCAGGTTCTCTGTGTCTCAACGCAGAAGGAATTCAGCGAGGGGCAGAGTGATAGGCAAGAAGCGGATGTATTAGGCTAGGACGCTTGTAAGAGGCTCATGCCGGCAGACAGAAAGCTCTACTGCCCTCTCGACTGGGTGGGCAGCAATATATACAGGAGGGTGGAAGACCGCCTTCTCCACGTGGACGCAGATGCAGACGTAAGGCGTACATCACGAGCCCCTCCTTCCCCAGCTCTCCCTATCGAATCAGCAGCAGCTTTCTTGAGTTATCCTTAATTGGCTGGCCTCCCAGCTTCTCCCAGGTTTCACCCTTCCACCTACAGTCCGCTACGAGGACTCCACAACGACCTGACTATTCCACTCCGTCCCCTATCACCCCCACGCCTCATCTCTCCCTCTCTTTCCTCCAATTTCCCTTTGAAACTTAGATGTTGGGGAGGCAAGAGCGGGGAGCATTGGAACCCTCACCCTCCTGAGCTGGGTGGGCCCCGGGTTGGCAGATGCTCCTCTGTCACAGGCGTGCGCGGCCCTGGGGCGCCCTGAGGCTCGGCAGTCCCTTCCTGGTGCAGCCGGTGCAGCCAGCTCCTGCCCGCCTCGGCCCCAAGCCCCGGCAGGTCTCCGGGCACGGCTGCGGAGTGCGGAGGGACGCCGCCCAGGACATGCCCCGGGTCCCCGAGGACCGGGTCCCAGGGACGCTCTTCTCTGGGGAGCCGGGTGGTGAGGGCAAGGCGGGCGCGCGGTTGCGTGTCTGCCTCTACCTGGGCAGGGCCTTGGTTCCTTCTGGGAGAAGGGAGGCAGGCCGTCCCCGGAGGGAGGCTGTGAGCATCAGGTGAGAGGATGCAGCGCGGCCCAGCAGGGGGGAACCCCAGTGCAGGGGCCGCCCTCCTGGCTCTCAGGGCATTGTAAGGCCACCTCCCCGCTGCTCCCTTGGCTCTTACGTCTGGTAGACAGATACTGTGATTTCCTATTGTGGCATTTACTCCTATGCAGAATTAGACACTATCATTATTAAAACCACTCTATGTTGAATGTCCAGCCTGTGTCAGGCACTGTTTTAATTGCCTTATTTCACTTAAGCCTTCCGAATCGATGCCTCCTGTCTTGTCGACAAAAAAGCTCAGCGAAAGACAACTTGTCCAAAGTGGGGTTTGACCCCCAGAATGTCTGAATCCAGCCTGCGCCCTTATCCTCTACGTTGACCAAGTGCTTCCACTCATGTTACAGGTGGTTTGCTTACTAGACCTCCTTCCCCTATTTTAATGATAAGCATTTCAAGGGCCAAGATCTTATCTCTCTCATCCCCTTTCTCCTGTACCATCATGGGCTCTGCACCAAGTAGGCACACAGGAAGCAGCCGTCATTTATGGAGCACATGCATTATGTTCTGAACACGTTACAGATGCTGCCTCACTTAGGTGTTCAGAGTTATGGCGTCCATTTGTCAGATGAGAACACAGAGGCTCAGAAGCCTTGTGTCCCACGAACATGCTCAGTGCCCCTTCTGCCCCGGGCCTGCCTGCCTCCAGTGCACGCGTATCACTCCCTCACCCCCTGAGCCTTATGCATCCTTATGGAAGGCAGCTGCACAGGCAGCAGTAGGAAACACACTTAAGGAAACAAAAGTGAGCCTCCATTTGTGTTCACACACACAAATATATGTATTTACATGCCCATGTATGCTGCTGGTATGTGCCTCGCTTAGCTCAGGAAGACTGTGCCTCTAGGCAGCTGTGTTTTGAGGGTGGGGACGGCTGATACGCAGGGAGTCTTCTTACCTTTTTCCCTGTGCACCTTTTGATTCTGAACAATGTGTCCAGTTAACGGGGCTTCCCTGGTGGTTCAGTGGTCAAAAACATCTGCCTGCCCATGCAGATTCAGTCCCTGAGTCAGGAAGATCCCCTGGAGAAGGAAATGGCACCCACTCCAATATTCCTGTTAAAGACAATTAGACTATTTTCAAAGACTACTATATTTTTAGTGAGTAAGACACTGACTCCAGGAAACCCTGGTTCTAACCTCATCTCTGCCACTGGATAAATCTGAATAATAATCAAATTTATTTTCAGTTTCTTCACCCATTAAATGAGTACAGGAATAGCTGTGCCACCTTCCTCAAAGTCAACAAGCATTTTTTCCCCGAAAACATACGGCACTGGTTAGGAGAAAATCTAGACAGTGGAAAGGGGGGAAGACTGAGAGTCTGAGGAGAGCACTCACATGTGTGCGAGTGTGTCTGTGTGACAGGAGGGGGTGGGGAAGGAACGCCCCCCAGCCCTCAGTTCTGTGAATAAGGGGGAGGTGAGACGCTGCCGCCCTGGGGACCCTGGCCAGCCCGGCTGTAAGGGAACCGCTGAACTGAAGACCTACGCTTATCTATTCGCTGTTAGAGCGGCGGCACCTCGAGGGCTTAGCAACAGAAAATACTTGTTGCTGACAGAAAGGCAGAGTTTGCTATGGGCCAGTGAATGATGGGGGGGGGAGGTGGGGGAGGAAACAGAGAGAAAGGCAAGGAGACGGGGATCTGAGAAAAAGCGTCTCAAGGGTGCTGGGAAGGAGAAAGCACCTATCAGGTGAGTGAAGCTGTTGGAGATGTCAACACCTGTAGCTGAGTTGGGGCAGGGGTCAGGGCCAGGACCGTGCTCGGGAAAGATGGCCCAGTCTTTTGGGGCTACGGGAGTCAAGGAGGGAGTCTTACAAGAGCATTCTGTGACGTGTGAACCTCTCTGCGTGCTCCACGCGCTCCTGCTACCCCGGGTGAATATGCAGGGCACATCCACCTGCTCCAGACACCTGAGGCCCTTGCAAAAAGCAGTAGGGCCTTGAAGGAATTCACTGGCGTTTCCAGTTGAGAAAAGAGATTTGAATAATCCGTCCAGCAGACATCTGCGGCCGGAGCGGCATAAAAGACCAGAAAGAAAATTTTCAGCAAAGCCTTGGTCCTTCTGCCTCCGCCAGCCTCACACCCCCACAGGGAGTGGTCTCTCCGCTCCCGGGGCTGAAGAACACGCGCAGAGGCAGCCCCCCTCGGCTGGTGGAGGCAGACACGGTGGTGAGGGTGGAGGCGGGCGGTGTCCGTGGTGCTGCCCTGCTCCGAGCGTCCACCTGAGGGGCCGGGGGCGGGGCAGCTTCAGGGGCTGGGGTGCCACGGGGCTGGCGACGGGTGCCAGGAGCTCTAGCACTCCCAGCTCAGCAAGCACAGCTGTTTTAGCCAGAAAACAAAGGTGTCCTTGAGAGAACTTGTTTTCCACAAGGGAAATTGGGGGTAGGGTTCAAGGGCTTTTCGTAGTGTCTGAGGCAAAGGATGGAGTGGCAGGAGCTTGGGGATCTGGACGTCTGGGGGTGTCAACAGGCCTCCGGAAGGCTGCGACCTCGGGCGGGCTCCTCACTTCCCCGGGCCTCGGGCTCCTCGTCGGTGACTGAGGGACTTGGGCTGAAGCATTCCCTTGGTTCTCGCCGTACCAAAGACCCGACGTCCTGCAGACGCGGCCTTGGTTCCGCACGATGTCCTCCCCCGAAAGGCGGTCGCCCGTCTCTCCTGGACAGTCTCCAGGGGGTCTGCCGGGTTCCCTGTCCCAGTCGTCAGCATCTGGGGGCCACAGAGAGGAGCGCGTCCGCCCTGAGACCCCATGCGCCCCCACGGTCACGCAACACTCCAGTGGAATATCGTATATGGGTAACCCATCTCCTGTATCGACTCATTGACTGATATAATGGAATATGACGTATATGTAAACACATCTTCTTTATCAACTCCTCAGTCGATGGACATTTAGATGGTTTCCCTGTCTTGGCTGTTGTGAAGAGCGCTACTATGAACACAGGACATGGATCTTTCTTAATTCCAGTTTTGTCTGGATATATGCCCAGCTGCGGGCTTCCCGGGCGGCACTAGAGGTAAAGAGCAAGGCAGAAGACCCAAGAGACATCGGCTTGACCCCTGGGTCGGGAAGATCCGTGGCTGGATCACGTACGTGGATGGTTTCTTACCCAAACTCCCACCTCCATGGAACAGTGAGAGGAAAGGTCTCTTCTGCTGGGGTACAGTATTCAGTCACAAAAACAGAAGGAAATAATGCCATTTGCCGAAACATGGATGTAGTTAGAGATGATCAGAGTCAGTGAAATAAGTCAGAGAGAAAGACAACTACCGTATGATACCACTTGTATGTAGAATCTAAAATACGGCACAAATAAGCCTATCTACAAAACAGAAACAGATTCACAGACATAGAGAACAGACTGTGGCTGCCAGGGCATGGGACGGCGGGGGAAGCTATGGGAGAAAACAGGAGGAAGAGAGGAGGAGTATGGAGTTAGTATAGGCCAATTACTCTATTACATTTAGAATGGATAAACAGCTGTCTTACTGTATAGCACAGGAAAATGTATCCAAGGTCCTGGGTTAAATTATGATGGAAAAGAATATTAAAAAAGAATGCAGGGGCTTCCCCTGGGGGTCCAGTGGGTAAGGACACCGCCTTGCAGTGCAAGGGGCGCCGGTTCCATCCCTGGCCTGGGGAGATCCCACGTGCCGCGGAGCGGCTGGACCCATGTGTCCAATCGCCGAGCCGGAGCTCTGGAGCGCATGCGGCCAGAACCAGTGCTCTGCAACAACAGAGGCCACCGCGATGGGAGGCCCACAGGAGCCAAGGAACAAAGACGGATGAAAACAGAGAAATGAAAGACCAATAGAAGTGGCCCGCCCGCTCCCCTCCCTCCCCAACCCGACCCCACCCAAAATAAATAAATAAATAAATCTTAAAAAAAAAAAAAAGAAAAAAAAGAATGCCTATGTGGGTGTAGCTGAGTCACGCTGATGTCCAGCAGAAATTAACACAACGCTGTGAATCAATTATACTTCAATCAATCGATAGAATGAGCAACCATTATCTTTACTGAAAACTTTTGTAGTCTATTATTGTTGAAAACATTTTTAAAGGAATGGGCAGAGTACTGATATTTATACAAGTGACAGTTTTCTCCTACAATCAAAGCTCATTAATTTGGGTTTCACTAAAAAGTAAATCAATAAAAGGAACACCACCTATGTACGTTTGCCGTGTGCGCATGCACGTGTGTGTTCACTTGCGAGTGCTGGGTCGGGGCGTCTGTGGGGCTCGGACGGTAAAGGACCTGCCCGTGAGGTAAGAGGCTGGATTTGATCCGGGGGGAGAAGAGCAGGAGGAGGGGCCAGGAAGCTGCTCGCGAGCCTGCTGTCCTCAGCGACAGGCCCCGTCTTCCAGAAACAAGGGGCATCATAGCCCCACTGTCCACCCAGGTAGCTAAACCACTGCGTTTCCAACAGCTTTGCTTCCTGTATTGGGGATGGGGTTCCTATCATTTCAACTCTGAGTTCTATTTTAGGGCTTCTGGAGTTTAGCTGGACCTATAACCCGCATGTTAACGTGATTTCTTTGGGAAAATGTTCTGAGTTTGAAGCAAACCATTTCCACAGCCTCAACACATAGCCATGTGCGTGTCGACCCTACGGTGATCGTCTCAGCTCCACCAAGGCACCTAACTTAATCACAGCACAGAATTTGATTAAGTATAATAAAGGGTCTTTTCGTGACTGAATAATCTCCTTATGTCTATGAACAGTAGGGTGACCGTTTCTCCCTAGATGAGCCAGGACGGTCTTGGTTTTAAAATGCCGGCTCCCGCAGGCGGATCTCCTCACTCCTAGGCAGACCGAGATATGGTTTAAATGAGGGAGAAAATCCAGCGTAGGTAGAGCTCTGTGCTCCATGCTCCTTTCCGGGCATATAGAGGCTGCTCAGGCTCCTTGGAAACGACTGTATCTGCCAGGGGCCCTGGTCTGGACAGCTGTTCCTCGCGAAGTGGTCAGAGTAACAGGCAGGGCCTGATGGCCTCTGGCTCCTGAAACGCTCCTCACCGGGGCAGGCGGCTGGATTCCACTGGTGTTGTCCTCACACGCTCGCTTGCGGCCCCTGTGGGGTCAGGGCAAGACCAGCTCCTTCCCCAGGCCTTCCGTGAGCACCTGACTCCGGCTTTCCTCGGAGCATTCGCTCAGCAGCGGGTCCCAGAGGCGCCTCCCTGCCCTCTCACGCCTCCCACGCCTCCCCTGGTGACGGGAGAAAACAGAAGCCATGGGAGGCGGTACCGGCCTGTGACCAGAAACTCTGGGTGAACTCTCCTCACGCTCTTCCCCAGGAGGAGGTGGGGGAGAAGGGCCTGTTTCACCCAGAGGCTCTGGGTGCGTCTGGCTGAGGTTCACTCTGGAAGCTTAGAGGGTCTGGGGCTGTGCCAGGAACAGAAGTCAGGAGCGCGGATCGCAGTGTGTGAGCCTGCCTGGGGCCCTGAACCTATTCAGGACGAATCAAGCATCCTGACATTGAGTTAATTTCAACCGCATTACTGTCATTTGAGGGGCACTGTCCGGAGACTTGTCAGATGCTTAGCAGCATCTCTGGTCCTGACCCACGAGACGTCAGTAGCACCACTGCAAACTGTTACAACGGAAAATGTTTTGAGACATTGCTGAATGGGGAAATAACCGCTCCTGGTCGAGAACCTCTGAGCATCTTCCTGGACCTTCGTTGCTTAAGCAGCGTGTTTTGATGCACATGACTTGAAAAACTAGTTCCTGGGCACTTCCCTGGTTGCCTAGTGGTTAAGGATCCTCCTTCCAATGCAAGGGATCTGGGTTCAATCCCTGGCTGGGGAACGAATTTGATTAAGTATAATAAAGGGTCTTTTCGTGACTGAATAATCTCCTTATGTCTATGAACAGTAGGGTGACCGTTTCTCCCTAGATGAGCCAGGACGGTCTTGGTTTTAAAATGCCGGCTCCATGGCGGATCTCCTCACTCCTAGGCAGACCGAGATATGGTTTAAATGAGGGAGAAAATCCAGCGTAGGTAGAGCTCTGTGCTCCATGCTCCTTTCCGGGCATATAGAGGCTGCTCAGGCTCCTTGGAAACGACTGTATCTGCCAGGGGCCCTGGTCTGGACAGCTGTTCCTCGAAGTGGTCAGAGTAACAGGCAGGGCCTGATGGCCTCTGGCTCCTGAAACGCTCCTCACCGGGGCAGGCGGCTGGATTCCACTGGTGTTGTCCTCACACGCTCGCTTGCGGCCCCTGTGGGGTCAGGGCAAGACCAGCTCCTTCCCCAGGCCTTCCGTGAGCACCTGACTCCGGCTTTCCTCGGAGCATTCGCTCAGCAGCGGGTCCCAGAGGCGCCTCCCTGCCCTCTCACGCCTCCCACGCCTCCCCTGGTGACGGGAGAAAACAGAAGCCATGGGAGGCGGTACCGGCCTGTGACCAGAAACTCTGGGTGAACTCTCCTCACGCTCTTCCCCAGGAGGAGGTGGGGGAGAAGGGCCTGTTTCACCCAGAGGCTCTGGGTGCGTCTGGCTGAGGTTCACTCTGGAAGCTTAGAGGGTCTGGGGCTGTGCCAGGAACAGAAGTCAGGAGCGCGGATCGCAGTGTGTGAGCCTGCCTGGGGCCTGAACCTATTCAGGACGAATCAAGCATCCTGACATTGAGTTAATTTCAACCGCCGCATTACTGTCATTTGAGGGGCACTGTCCGGAGACTTGTCAGATGCTTAGCAGCATCTCTGGTCCTGACCCACGAGACGTCAGTAGCACCACTGCAAACTGTTACAACGGAAAATGTTTTGAGACATTGCTGAATGGGGAAATAACCGCTCCTGGTCGAGAACCTCTGAGCATCTTCCTGGACCTTCGTTGCTTAAGCAGCGTGTTTTGATGCACATGACTTGAAAAACTAGTTCCTGGGCACTTCCCTGGTTGCCTAGTGGTTAAGGATCCTCCTTCCAATGCAAGGGATCTGGGGTCAATCCCTGGCTGGGGAACGAAGTCCCACATGCCTTGAGGCTAAAAATAAATGATTAATATATTCTTTAAAAAAGCTAGTTCCTGGGGCTTCCCTTGTGGCTTAGTGGATAAGAACCTGTCTGCCAATGCAGGAGACACAGGTTCGAGCCCTGATCTGGGAAGATCCCACATACCACAAAGCAGCTAAACCCACACATCCACAAAGACCCAGCACAGCCAAAAATAGATAAATAAAAGTTTAAAAAAAAAAAAAAAAAAAAAAAGCTAGTTCCTGAGGCTGTTCATAGTTTTTGCACAGAGGAAGCACTCTATGACCAAGTAAGGGCTTCCCTGGTGGTCCAGTGGGTAAGGACATCGCCTTGCAGTGCAAGGGGCGCCAGTTCGATCCCTGGCCTGGGAAGATCCCACGTGCTGCGGAGGGGCTGGACCGGTGTGTCCAACTACCGAGCCGGAGCTCTGGGGCATGTGCGCCCAGAGCCGGTGCTCTGCGACAACAGAGGCCACTGCGATGGGAGGCCCACACGGACCAAAGAACAAAGAGGATGAAAATGGATAAATGAAAGACCAATAGAAGTGGCCCGCCCGCTCCCCCCACTCTCTCAAAAATACATATATATATGACCAGGTAAATCTGGAGAATGCGGTGTTCCATGGCCCAACATGTTGAGGAACTGCTGCCTGACATGTAATAAAGCTTTCTCTTTACGGAGAGTCAAAACGCTTTGGCTATTAGAAGCTCTAAAAAGGCTGAAAACCTGCTCTTAAAAGTAAGAAAGCCTGTTGAACTCTGTTTGACAAAACAGCAGATGCTTGGCTACAGTCCTTTAATAGCACTTTCCTTTATGATTTCTTTTCTTTTTTTTCCTTTGTGCTTTTCCTAAATGCCTGGGCCGTTTTGTCATCTTGATTCTTATTCAGATTTCATGGAAACCGATGGCAGTTAACCTAAATTGCTGCGGAAGTTGCAAGGACATGGAAAATTTTTCTTCAGTTCTTGAAATAAAATAGAGAATTTGGTCAATATTTCCAGGGATTGGCGATAGGGGCCATTTCGACTGGCAGGGGTGAGTCAGCTGTGAATACAGGTCCCGAGCGTTTGCTATGACTATATTCCCCTAGGGGACTGTCCCTTTAGTGACTGGCGGCCTGAAGAGCCTGGTGTGGAAGTCTTTGAAGAAGGAAACGGACCTGAGCAGACCCAGGCAGAAGGCTCGGGCTTACTCAATTTCTACTTCAAGCAAGGGATGTCATCACTTTCAATACTATATTCCTGTTGCTAAGGAAACCAGATAAGTGGGTTGCCGACACAATCTTCAGTCTTTCCATGAAGCTGAAAGCACCCTGTGCCAGCTAGAGAGCAGATGGGGACGTCATAGGTGTGAGTCACATTTCTCATTACCTGGGGGAGTGTTAGGCCAGGTGATGGATAACGTGAGATACTTTCTGGTTCATGGCAAGAATAATAAAATTTGCAGCTATTGGCAACTATCTGCTAAATCAAGCAAGATAGGGATTTAATCCTGACTTTCAACTCCATTTCTAGTACTAATTTTCTTTGTCAATGTACTGAAGGCAGACTGAGCACAAAGTTTGGAGTTACCGAATAGAAAATAGTTGTGGGAATTCCCTGGTGGTTCAGTGGCTAAGACTCTGTGCTGCCAATGCAGGGGGCCCGGGTTCGATCCCTGGTCAGGGAACTAGAGCCCACATGCTACAACTGAGAGCCAATCCAGCCAAATAAATATAAATTTAAAAAAAAAAAAAAAATATATATATATATACATATACATATATATATAAAAGAAAATAGTTGCATTTTAGTTGGCCTGTTCCTTTTGGTTATTCTTATTAAATATCTCAAGTATGTAAAAAGTACACGAAGAATAACACAGCATACTCTAAATGCTGATCATATAGCCTAAAAATGCAACACGACAGATACACCAGAAGTCGCCTGTGTAGTCTTCTTCTCTTCCTGTCAACCTCATAGAAATGTCTCACATACTTGTCACCTCCCCGTATACAGGAATATGGGAATCATTAGGTACTGAACATACGGTATGTACTGAGTTATCAGGAAGCGCGTGCTCAGTCACTCAGTCGTGTCTGAGTCCAACTCTTTTGCGACCCCATGGATGCCCACCAGGCTCCTCTGTCCATGGGATTCTTCAGGGAGGAATACTGGAGGGGGCTGCCATTCCCTATTTCCAGGGGATCTTCTCAACGCAGGGATCAAACCCACATCCTCTGCATCTCCTGCATTGGCAGGTGGATTCTTGATCCACTAAGGAACCTGGAAAACCCTATCAGCAACAAAGGACCATTAAATACACAGTAACTCTGGGAATCCCCTGTGCTAGGATAAGGCTATTCTCTTGAGATTCCGTCTAGCTTTTCCTCCAGTCCCAGACCATGAACAAAAGGGAAAACGCGGGAAGTCAGGGAGTCAGAGTATGAGGGCTGCACGGAGCACGGCTGCATGGCAAGCGCTGACGTCCTGACTTTAGCCTTCTCCCATTCATTCATTCCAAAGATTTACTTAGTGCCCGTTTTGTGCTCGGCATTGTGCTAGGTGCTAAGGGTGAGACGAGACAGCCAGCCCTGTGCTTGGCCTGCCCGGACTTAGGAGGGCGGAGACACAGGAGGAGTGAGCTTGGTAACTCAGAGGGGGCACGGGGCAAGAGCAGGCTTGGGGCATACATGATGAAGGGGCGCCACGTTTCAGGCAAGGCAGGCCTTGGCTCCCGGAGGCCTCGCCGTCAAGGCGCACTTGAACCAAGTCCCAGGAGAGCGGGACAAAGGCCAGGAGAGTGAGCAGCGGGGAGGGCAGAGGTGTGGACGAAGATGAGGTCAGAGAAGGTCTCTGGGTGAGTGCACACGCTGGGGACCACTGACGACCAGAAGAAGGCTTCTTCTCTGAGCGAGACGGAGCCGCCGGAAGGCTCAGGACAGAAGACTGGCAGGAGGTGCCTGCGGCCTGTGACAGGGTCGGCACGGCTGCTGTGCTGAAGACAGACCACAGGAGGACAGGAGTGAAATCAGCACAGCCAGGGGATAGGATGGGGGCAGGAAGCCAGGTGAGAGATGGCGAAGACAGGAAGGAGCAAAAAGTCATTGAATGTGGGATATATCTTTGAATGAGATTAACAGAATTTCCCAACAGGTTGTGATGGGCGGGAAGAAGAGGGTCAAGGGTGACCTCAGGCTTTGGACCAGTTGGTTCTGGACACCATGCATGGACGTAATGGGACAGTGGTGGCTAGAGCGGCTGAAGGCTCTCACACCCACGGCTCCACCTGAAGGGAGCACCCTGGGAGCCCTGTGTTCCCCTGAAGCCCTGGGACCAGTCACATGCCCCCCCACCACGTAATGCTGGGGTTTGCCACATGTAACCACAAAGGCAGAAAGTTCTCAGAGCGTTTATGATGAACCCCTCTCTTCACAGAACCGTAAGACCACTGGGTCTGAAGAAATCTTAAAAATCACTTTTGTAAGACTCTTTGGTTGTTTGACTATTGATAAGGTAGGAACATAGATCTTTCTTACCTCCTAATTACCATGAACAAAAGGGAAAACGCGGGAAGTCAGGGAGTCAGAGTATGAGGGCTGCACGGAGCACGGCTGCATGGCAAGCGCTGACGTCCTGACTTTAGCCTTCTCCCATTCATTCATTCCAAAGATTTACTTAGTGCCCGTTTTGTGCTCGGCATTGTGCTAGGTGCTAAGGGTGAGACGAGACAGCCAGCCCTGTGCTTGGCCTGCCCGGACTTAGGAGGGCGGAGACACAGGAGGAGTGAGCTTGGTAACTCAGAGGGGGCACGGGGCAAGAGCAGGCTTGGGGCATACATGATGAAGGGGCGCCACGTTTCAGGCAAGGCAGGCCTTGGCTCCCGGAGGCCTCGCCGTCAAGGCGCACTTGAACCAAGTCCCAGGAGAGCGGGACAAAGGCCAGGAGAGTGAGCAGCGGGGAGGGCAGAGGTGTGGACGAAGATGAGGTCAGAGAAGGTCTCTGGGTGAGTGCACACGCGTGGGGACCACTGACGACCAGAAGAAGGCTTCTTCTCTGAGCGAGACGGAGCCGCCGGAAGGCTCAGGACAGAAGACTGGCAGGAGGTGCCTGCGGCCTGTGACAGGGTCGGCACGGCTGCTGTGCTGAAGACAGACCACAGGAGGACAGGAGTGAAATCAGCACAGCCAGGGGATAGGATGGGGGCAGGAAGCCAGGTGAGAGATGGCGAAGACAGGAAGGAGCAAAAAGTCATTGAATGTGGGATATATCTTTGAATGAGATTAACAGAATTTCCCAACAGGTTGTGATGGGCGGGAAGAAGAGGGTCAAGGGTGACCTCAGGCTTTGGACCAGTTGGTTCTGGACACCATGCATGGACGTAATGGGACAGTGGTGGCTAGAGCGGCTGAAGGCTCTCACACCCACGGCTCCACCTGAAGGGAGCACCCTGGGAGCCCTGTGTTCCCCTGAAGCCCTGGGACCAGTCACATGCCCCCCCACCACGTAATGCTGGGGTTTGCCACATGTAACCACAAAGGCAGAAAGTTCTCAGAGCGTTTATGATGAACCCCTCTCTTCACAGAACCGTAAGACCACTGGGTCTGAAGAAATCTTAAAAATCACTTTTGTAAGACTCTTTGGTTGTTTGACTATTCATAAGGTAGGAACATAGATCTTTCTTACCTCCTAATTACAAATAATAGAGTATTTATGAGAAACTCACCATTTATCTTACACGGCAGGTTGCAGGGAGGGGAAAGGGAGGAACAAGTACAGTGACAGGGATCAGAAGTCTCCTATTGTGATCAAGTTCAAGCTCACTCTGCTCGCTGCAAGACCAGTCAATGAATCTGAGACAAGGTGTTGGGATTAAGAAGGGACTTTATTTGGGAGCTCGCTGACCAAGATGACGACAGGCCAGCACTTCAAAATGACCACCTTGTAGAGGCCTGGTTGCCAGATTCTTTTATCCATCAGAGATGGGGATAAGTGAGGAAACAAAGTAAAAAGACTATTCAGTTCCCTGCAAATGTCCCCTGGCATGGCAGCCTCGGATGGGGGAGTGTTAGTTTCACTTCCTGAGAGTCCTTCACAGGCAGTTGGCTCAGGTAATCTCCCTAAGGCAAGCCATTACTTGGTGGCTCAGATGGCAAAGAATCTGCCTGCAATGTGGAAGACCTCGGTTCGATCCCTGGGTTGGTGAGATCCCCTGGAGTCTACCCACTCTGGTCCTCTTGCCTCGAGAATTCCATGGACAGAGGAGCCCAGAGGGCGACAGTCCACGGGGTCACTGAGTCAGACACGACTGAGGGGTTAACACACACAAGAGCAAAAAAAGCAGCAGGATGAGGCCTACAGTCACAGCAGATCCAGCATAAATCAAAATTAATCCTTCCCGGCTACACTATGATTGAGAAACCAGAGATTTTCAAACGTTTCTCTTCTTCCTTAACCAAAGCTCACACGCAAAATGAACTGTTTAAATTTCATTCATTAGCCTGTTCTCAAGCAGAGGGTTTGCACATCAATGAAAATGTTCCAACCAAGGAAAACAAAGAGGCAATGATCCCCTGAGGAATCCGAATACCTAAGTAGGCAGCACTTTCAATCACAGCACTCTCCCACCAAGCTGACTGCTTCTGAGAAGACAAAGCACTCGTTCCTTCCGCAGACCACTGGGTCTGAAGAAATCTTAAAAATCACTTTTGTAAGACTCTTTGGTTGTTTGACTATTCATAAGGTAGGAACATAGATCTTTCTTACCTCCTAATTACAAATAATAAAGTATTTATGAGAAACTCACCATTTATCTTACACGGCAGGTTGCAGGGAGGGAAAGGAGGAACAAGTACAGTGACAGGGATCAGAAGTCTCCTATTGTGATCAAGTTCAAGCTCACTCTGCTCGCTGCAAGACCAGTCAATGAATCTGAGACAAGGTGTTGGGATTAAGAAGGGACTTTATTTGGGAGCTCGCTGACCAAGATGACGACAGGCCAGCACTTCAAAATGACCACCTTGTAGAGGCCTGGTTGCCAGATTCTTTTATCCATCAGAGATGGGGATAAGTGAGGAAACAAAGTAAAAAGACTATTCAGTTCCCTGCAAATGTCCCCTGGCATGGCAGCCTCGGATGGGGGAGTGTTAGTTTCACTTCCTGAGAGTCCTTCACAGGCAGTTGGCTCAGGTAATCTCCCTAAGGCAAGCCATTACTTGGTGGCTCAGATGGCAAAGAATCTGCCTGCAATGTGGAAGACCTCGGTTCGATCCCTGGGTTGGTGAGATCCCCTGGAGTCTACCCACTCTGGTCCTCTTGCCTCGAGAATTCCATGGACAGAGGAGCCCAGAGGGCGACAGTCCACGGGGTCACTGAGTCAGACACGACTGAGGGGTTAACACACACAAGAGCAAAAAAAGCAGCAGGATGAGGCCTACAGTCACAGCAGATCCAGCATAAATCAAAATTAATCCTTCCCGGCTACACTATGATTGAGAAACCAGAGATTTTCAAACGTTTCTCTTCTTCCTTAACCAAAGCTCACACGCAAAATGAACTGTTTAAATTTCATTCATTAGCCTGTTCTCAAGCAGAGGGTTTGCACATCAATGAAAATGTTCCAACCAAGGAAAACAAAGAGGCAATGATCCCCTGAGGAATCCGAATACCTAAGTAGGCAGCACTTTCAATCACAGCACTCTCCCACCAAGCTGACTGCTTCTGAGAAGACAAAGCACTCGTTCCTTCCGCAGACACCTGCAAGGCTCCAGTCCCCACACCACAGCTCACTCACTGGCTCCCCAGCGAAAGCCCGAAGCACACCGCACTCGCTTGGGCGCGGAAGCTCCAGATTTCATGCAGTTCCGTCTCTCACTGGCTCTAACCCTCTGTATCCAAACTGGAACTTTGGAAACAGGCAGGCAGATTATAGTCACATGGTTACCCAACTCATTTCTGCAAGAAGAAATCTCTCTTTGCTTGCCAGAAGACTGCCAAATAATTCCTCAGTGTCAAAACACGGGAGGAGCAGGGGAAGGGGAAATAAAGGTCCCCAAATGGCCACGTCTTCCCCACTTCCCAAACTGCATGAGGAGAGCTCTGGAGAAACACTCTTTGGCCCTGTGATCTACAATGCTGCCATTATGACCTAGTGTGCAGCAAAGCAGGGGTCATGTTTCACACGTTAGAAGAACCCAGTTCAGTTCAGTGCAGCTGCTCAGTTGTGGCCGACTCTTCGCGACTCCGTAGACTGCAGAGCACCAGGCCCCCCCGTCCTTCCCCGTCTCCACCCAACCATCCTCCACCCATCCACCCAACCATCTCATCCTCTGTCGTCCCCTTCTCCTTCTGCCCTCTATGTCTCCCACTATCAAGTTCTTTTCCATCGAGTCGTCTCTTTGTATCAGGTGGCCAACGTACTGGAACTTTAGCTTCAGCATCAGTCCTTCCAATGAATAGTCAGGGTGGATTTCCTTTAGGACTGACTGGTTTGACGTCCTTGCAGGCCAAGGGACTCTCAAGAGTCTTCTCCAGCTCCACAGTTCAAAGGCATCAATTCTTCGGTGCTCAGACTTCTTTATGGTCCAACTCTCACATCCGTACACGATTACTGGGAAAACCATAGCTTTGACTATACGGACCTTTGCTAGCAAAGTGATGCCTCTGCTTTTTAACACGCTGTCTAGGTTTGGCATAGCTTTTCTTCTAAGGAGCTAGCGTCTTTTAATTTCATGGCTGCAGTGACCATCCACAGCGATTTTGGAGCCCAAGAAAATAAAATCTATCACTGTTTCCACTGTTTGCTCATCTATTTGCCATGAAGTGATGGGACCGGATGCCATGATCTCCGTTTTCTGAATGCTGAATTTAGCTTTTTCACTCTCTCTTCTTCCACTTTCATCAAGAGGCTCTTTAGTTTCTCTTTGCTTTCTCCCATAGAAGAATCCAAGTCAGGCTAATATGCACACTTGCTAATGTAGAACTTTCAGATAATTGAACTAGGTGCCCTCTAAGTATCTTCGGAAGGTGTTCTCTTTCTAAAATGAAAGGACACCTATGTGTAGGTCTCCCGAGTTCTGAGCTTAGACTCAGCACCAAGCACCTTTTATGGTCAGGTCCTTAGTTCAGAATGCTTCTCAGCCCTCTCTCCACACTTAAAAACCTTTATTAATGTTACACGGTCACTTGTGACTGTTTCCAGGTGCCACACCCACCCTCTTCTGGTCAGTTTGAAGAAAACCTGAACACGGTTAGGGCAGGAGCTCTGTCAGGAGTAGGACACATTTTGGTTCAAAAAAGGAACTATTCTGATACAGTGAAGAGGCTTTGTGATCCTTTCTCTTTCTGATTATCAAAAATTAATTTTTCATTATGAAAATTAGTGAACCTACTGTTTTCTAACAGATACGTTTTCAGATCCCCCTCTTCTGAAAACGGCGATATAATGACAAGATCTGGGACAACTCCAGGCAGAGAGTGACCAGGAGAGGCCCAATAAGCCCAGCCTCTGTGGCCATCAGGTCAGTCCTAGCACAGGGCACACTGTCCACGGCAGACGACACGCAGGGGAGAGGGCAGGCAGGCTTAGTCTACCTACTCGAGCATTTTGTGCTGACGTACAAGGCGTGGTGAAGAGGCTGGACTGGGAGAGCGGAGCCGACACGTGCGCACTCCTCTATATGAAACAGGTGACGAACAGGATCCTGCTGAATAGCGCAGGGACCTCTACTCACTCTGCTCCCTTACCAGCGCTCCTGCTACTGAAAACACGCATCTGTGCTTGCACCCCACAGTGAAGTCAAACGATACCAAGACACCGGAGTTCGTTTACTGAGGGCCATGGAAGGAGATGAGCGACTCAACGCCTTGAAACCCCAAACTCCCCGGAAAGCTTTTTGGCAAGGCTAGCAAAGGTGAGTGAGGGGCGTGCTCAGTCGTTGCAGACGTCCTCTGTCAGATCCTCTGTTCCCGAGGTCCGCTCACGGACCGGGACCGGTGTTCCTGGAAACCTCCACTGAAAGAAGGCGCTTCTTTGTTCCGACGAGAAAGGGCGAGGTTCCCAGGCACAACGTTCGCCCTCCAAGGTCCTGGAGGCAGAGCTCAGCTGGCAGCTGTCTCCCTCAGGGCCAGGTCCCCAGAACCTGCCCAGCGGTCATCGCTGAGGAAGCCAGGGGCCCAGGACCCCGTCCAACCACCACGCTCCTCGGGCCACCTCCACAGTGGGGTGGCACCCGCAAACCACCAGCCCCCCGAGGTGGGATCAGGGAGAGTGCCACTGCCGCCTCGAGGCCTGGGCCTGGCCAGCTGGGGGCCCTGGTGAGGGCTCGAGGGCCCTGCAGGACATAGCCCCCAGTCTGTTCCCTGGGCCCCACCGCTCACTGGCCGCTCAGGCTGGGTGGGCTGGAAGGCGCCGAGCAGAAGGCCTGGATTTGCCCCTTACCTTACTCTCTGCAGGACAGCTGGCCTTTCATCAGGACCAACCAACAGCTGGTTACTGACGGCTGGTCGCTTGGGGGATGGGCCCACCGGAGCGCCAACCAATCGCTGAATCAGACGACCCACGGTCCCACGGTAACCACTGCCCCGGGTCATCGCTGCCTGGTAATGGGCTGTGCACACCTGGCCGTGCTCTCTTACAAGGGCTCTGTAGGGGCCTATAGTGGAAAAGAACCGAAAAGAATGGATACACGTGGATGTGTAACAGTCACTCTTCAGCACACCTGAAACCAATACAACATTGCAGACCAACTACACCCCAATTAAAAAAAAAAGCATAAACTTGACCGCACAGGACGGAGTTTGACTCCTAGTTCTACTATTCATCAGCTGTGGGGTTACTTATTAACATCTCCAGGATTGTTTCATCATGTAAAAAGTGAGAAATTACAGTATTTCCTCACAGGGCTGCTGTGAGGATTAATGAGTTACTATTGGGAACTGGCTTAGAACAGTATCTGGCCGAGTAATCAGGTTAAAAATGAGAAGGGACACGTAAGAGCCTTTTCCTAATGCTAAGACGGCCTCTGGCGAGAGGGTGAGACCCACGCCCCAGACCACACCCACCATCCCAAACAGGGACTTCTACTAATGACTTCCTCCTGCAAATTTTGTAATCTTCTCTAGACAAACCCATGAGAGCACTAAGGGATACCTTAAGCCAAATGCTTATTTTCTCTGTCCTACATGCTGGGAAAGTCAGGTATTCCTCAAGCACCTGTTCTGAAATGACAAGACTACATTTCAATAATCATTTTATTAGTTACAGAAGGATCTTCACTAGTATTTACATAGTGCAAAACAGCTGTTATTATCCCTAAAATGTGATACAGCAATCATCCTTCACACAGCAAAAGAACAAGATGAGAATCCCTTCATGTTATAACTCACGCTAATTGTGCTAGTTTTTAATTAGAGCATTACAATTCAGACATTAAATTATAAATTCATATGGTATATTTAGAAATTAAATTACAAAATAATACAAATCCTTTTAATTGTGATGTGCCAACAAAGTTTAAATTTTTTCTCATTAATTAGGATTCAGATTAGAGGCAAACAGTTTGGGTGATTCTGGGAAGTGTGTAAAGTTTGGAAGGAACAAGGTATGAGGAAGATAATAAATTACTTCACAAAAAAATTTAAAAAATCAAAAAAAGATAAAGTGTTTAAACAGATAAGTTAATGTTCTACCTTGTTGCCACAACATACAGAAAATACGTAAATGACAGTGTTATTTTTAAGCAAACAGCAGCTTTACAAATAGTAATACTTCTTTATACATATATTAAAGTAACAATGTGTTAGGACTGAACAGTTTTACGCTAAAGAGTTGAAAAAATGAATGACTCATTTGCACACTGTAGTTCCCGTCCCACCCACCTCCCCCAGCTTATCAAGCAAGTTCATTATTTGGCTTTTAAGTTCTGAATAAAAGTGATTACATCTCCAGGATTGTTTCATCATGTAAAAGTGAATTACAGTATTTCCTCACAGGGCTGCTGTGAGGATTAATGAGTTACTATTGGGAACTGGCTTAGAACAGTATCTGGCCGAGTAATCAGGTTAAAAATGAGAAGGGACACGTAAGAGCCTTTTCCTAATGCTAAGACGGCCTCTGGCGAGAGGGTGAGACCCACGCCCCAGACCACACCCACCATCCCAAACAGGGACTTCTACTAATGACTTCCTCCTGCAAATTTTGTAATCTTCTCTAGACAAACCCATGAGAGCACTAAGGGATACCTTAAGCCAAATGCTTATTTTCTCTGTCCTACATGCTGGGAAAGTCAGGTATTCCTCAAGCACCTGTTCTGAAATGACAAGACTACATTTCAATAATCATTTTATTAGTTACAGAAGGATCTTCACTAGTATTTACATAGTGCAAAACAGCTGTTATTATCCCTAAAATGTGATACAGCAATCATCCTTCACACAGCAAAAGAACAAGATGAGAATCCCTTCATGTTATAACTCACGCTAATTGTGCTAGTTTTTAATTAGAGCATTACAATTCAGACATTAAATTATAAATTCATATGGTATATTTAGAAATTAAATTACAAAATAATACAAATCCTTTTAATTGTGATGTGCCAACAAAGTTTAAATTTTTTCTCATTAATTAGGATTCAGATTAGAGGCAAACAGTTTGGGTGATTCTGGGAAGTGTGTAAAGTTTGGAAGGAACAAGGTATGAGGAAGATAATAAATTACTTCACAAAAAAATTTAAAAAATCAAAAAAAGATAAAGTGTTTAAACAGATAAGTTAATGTTCTACCTTGTTGCCACAACATACAGAAAATACGTAAATGACAGTGTTATTTTTAAGCAAACAGCAGCTTTACAAATAGTAATACTTCTTTATACATATATTAAAGTAACAATGTGTTAGGACTGAACAGTTTTACGCTAAAGAGTTGAAAAAATGAATGACTCATTTGCACACTGTAGTTCCCGTCCCACCCACCTCCCCCAGCTTATCAAGCAAGTACATTATTTGGATATTAATTTCTCAATATTTAAACTATGTGAATTCCTTTTGACTAATTCTTTTCCAAATACTGGAAGCATATAAAATACCATCTCTGAAAAAATGACCTCCAGTCAAAGCCTTTAAAAACTTTTCAATGTATAACACAGTTTTCCCCCACCTTTAGTCAAAAGAAATATATTACATCATTTACAAACATATTTAAACCAAAGGTTAAGCTAATACGAACATTTGTCTTTTGAGAAGTAATCTTCATAGCAAACAAACCTATGGAAGCAGAAATATACCTGTGGAAGTGCAAGTCATACTTTAATTCATATACTTATGTACTGAAATAGAAGCCTAGTATTAATTATTGCCAATAAAACAATCTCTACACATGAAAAAAAATCGCTGTGGTTTTTATTTCTTGTGATGCCAAGCCCTTACCTTTACCATGAGATCTCTATAGAATCCCAAAGAGTCCCGTGGCTCAGATCCAAAAAAGATCCTTTCCTAATTTTCACACCTCCGCCTGCATACAATTACACAGATGCCAGATTTTATCTAAAGAAATGAATTATAAAGCCATTATCCATTCTTACTTCAGCATACATACTACATAGTGGCATTTCCTTTAATAAAAGCTTGGGTTGTCCTCTAGAGGTCAACGGTCTCATATAAAAAGGCTGTGGTCCCTTGGGTTTAAGACACTGCACGTGCAAGAGCTTTTATCAAACACTCAATTGAACACTTCTGAAGTCGGTAGCAAAACTGCAAAGTTACTGGTGTTCTGAAGATTTCCTCAACTTCCCTTTGGATACAAATGTCAAAAAGCTAAAATGACAAGTCTCATTCAGTAGAGGTATAAAATGTAAGAAACCTTTGAAAAGCCATTCATGATTTTAAGATCAAGAGCTATCTGAAACACTGACACCAAGCAAAGGAAATGTACACCATTAAAAAGCTGGAAAAGGTTTTCAATATACCTTTAAGATCGTGAGTAGTTCAAAATCTCTATCATTTCTTTAAACCAACTAACACTTCCAAATGTATGGAGACAGTAGGGTCTGCCACGTATAAATCCATGATTACCACTTCAGAGGCTTCATTCCTTACATGCGACATTCCTTTAAGGACTGGACACTTGGTGCCTAAGAAGTCTACACTGAAGACCAGCTGAGACAGGACAGCCATGTCCCCTTTTAGCACACTAATAAAGTTGTTAGACTGACATTCCCTGCACAGCAATGCTCGTAAACTTTCACAATTCACAAACAAGGAAGTCGTCAACCAAGAATCTGGTTTCTCCAGTAATTAAATGCCAGGATTATAAAACATCGACAGCACCACAGCAGTCCCAGCGCATTCAGAAAGAACCTGCCCCGGCTCTTCTGTCTCGCCTCTGTGAGGCCAAGCGCTGCCCGTAAACCCTGGGCAGGAGAACACCCCTCCTCTTCAGTTCCGAGCCTGCTTAGCGAGTTGGAAGTGTAAAGCCGGCCTGTGTGCGTATGCGCACATGTACCTGCTGGTCAGCCGAGGTGGAGGAGGGAAGACAGAACAAAGGTAATTTCTAATTCTCCCCCCATTATAAACTTGCAAAGGTTACGACCAGGTGGTGACTGATTAGTATGACATTCAGCTCATTAACCTGAATGTCTCCCAGGAGTATAAACACCCCAGGAGAAGGGCAGAGATAAATAACACTGATCTAGAATTGATACCTGCGTACACCTGCAAACTCTAAAACCTTCTGACAGTTTCAGCACAATTAGACCAACTTTCTCTTCTCTTAGAAATATCTTTCTCCGAGCCTTGCTTGTCAGGATACAAGTTACAACGGCGTACAGATCCTTCCCTGACTCCTGTCAGTAACTGCGCTCGGTGTTACAAAGCAAGTGCTCGAGGTTAGGGACAAAACAGTCTTCTGAAAAGGTGCAATGACTTTTCCACTCTGGACAAGTCTGAATAACCAATCAAATGCATATCTCAAGTCCAGAGACTCCCAAATCAGAAGCATGCAAGAGAACACACTAGAGTAAGACTTTGTTTCTGGAAAACCTTTGCGTAAGTTAAAATCTATCATTTCTTTAAACCAACTAACACTTCCAAATGTATGGAGACAGTAGGGTCTGCCACGTATAAATCCATGATTACCACTTCAGAGGCTTCATTCCTTACATGCGACATTCCTTTAAGGACTGGACACTTGGTGCCTAAGAAGTCTACACTGAAGACCAGCTGAGACAGGACAGCCATGTCCCCTTTTAGCACACTAATAAAGTTGTTAGACTGACATTCCCTGCACAGCAATGCTCGTAAACTTTCACAATTCACAAACAAGGAAGTCGTCAACCAAGAATCTGGTTTCTCCAGTAATTAAATGCCAGGATTATAAAACATCGACAGCACCACAGCAGTCCCAGCGCATTCAGAAAGAACCTGCCCCGGCTCTTCTGTCTCGCCTCTGTGAGGCCAAGCGCTGCCCCGTAAACCCTGGGCAGGAGAACACCCCTCCTCTTCAGTTCCGAGCCTGCTTAGCGAGTTGGAAGTGTAAAGCCGGCCTGTGTGCGTATGCGCACATGTACCTGCTGGTCAGCCGAGGTGGAGGAGGGAAGACAGAACAAAGGTAATTTCTAATTCTCCCCCCATTATAAACTTGCAAAGGTTACGACCAGGTGGTGACTGATTAGTATGACATTCAGCTCATTAACCTGAATGTCTCCCAGGAGTATAAACACCCCAGGAGAAGGGCAGAGATAAATAACACTGATCTAGAATTGATACCTGCGTACACCTGCAAACTCTAAAACCTTCTGACAGTTTCAGCACAATTAGACCAACTTTCTCTTCTCTTAGAAATATCTTTCTCCGAGCCTTGCTTGTCAGGATACAAGTTACAACGGCGTACAGATCCTTCCCTGACTCCTGTCAGTAACTGCGCTCGGTGTTACAAAGCAAGTGCTCGAGGTTAGGGACAAAACAGTCTTCTGAAAAGGTGCAATGACTTTTCCACTCTGGACAAGTCTGAATAACCAATCAAATGCATATCTCAAGTCCAGAGACTCCCAAATCAGAAGCATGCAAGAGAACACACTAGAGTAAGACTTTGTTTCTGGAAAACCTTTGCGTAAGTGCTACAGTCATACAACTGATGACAAGGATTCACCTGTTACAATTTGCCTTCCTGTATGCAAACACAACTATGTACAGGAGCATTCCTGAGTCAAGTAAGAAGCGACTGTGACGCAGACCTGGAAGGTCCTGTATGGGCGAGTTCGCGCTGTTCAAAGACGACACGATCGCTGCTCACAAACGCGGCCAGCTCTCGGCGGCCGTGGTCACCCCCGTGCCAGCCTACGTACTGGAGGCTCTACTTAGTCAGTTTGAGTCAGTTATCATGATCAGTGGCTTCTGAAATGAGCACTTGCAGACTGAATACAAGTTGCGCCAGTTTGTAATACAAAACACTCTGTGAACTTAGTTACCCGCGGCCATTGTTTTAGTTTCTAACTCTACCTCCAGGTTTTGATTTTATTGTAAAGAAACCTAAACCACTTTTTGGTCAAATGAAGAGGATAGGAGGCGTAGTCTTGAAGCAATCACTCATAACTGCTCCTGTCCTCAGAACCTCGACCTTTAGCTTTCAAAATGATTAAACAGGCATTTTAACAGGACTTTCTTTAAAAGCTGGTCTACCAGAATCACTGTTTTCTATTAAAACAAGAAGCAAGGTGAAACAATTCTGAGTTCCCACGCAGTTCTTAGAAAGACACAGTTGCTACTGAAAAGTTAAGCCATGGATCATAACAAAACAAGTGAAAGACAGCTACGAAAATACGTGTCAGGAATCAAAGACGCATATTAAATAGTGGACAGTGCAACACGCTGAGATGGAGCATGAGAGAGCACGGCTGCAACCCGGACGACGCTGGAGGGCTGGGGGGCCCGCGTCACGGAGCCGGGGGCGCGCGGGCAGAGTCGGCGCGCTCCAGGCCGGGCGAGCGGCACCTGCGGGGCTGCGGCTCCCGGCCCGCCTGCCGGCCGGCGGTCCAGGCCGCGCCCTCCGCCCCCGGCGCCGGCTGTGGCGCCTCCGCCGCCTGGGCCTCCTCGTCCCCACTCTGCTCTGCACTCTCCTCCTCAGAGCCATGCAGGGTCTTTCCAAGCTGAAGCGTTTCCATCGTTCTCTGGGTCTCCGAGACCCAAGACTCAATGCGACTGCTGAGCTGCACCTCCACCGACACGGGCTCGTGCGCGTACCCTTCCTCCTCCTCGTCCTCCTCGTCGTCCTCCTCCAGCATGCCAGGCACGAGCGTGCTGCTGGTGCTGGTGATGGAGGAATTCAGCAGGTCCCGGCAGCTGCCGTCCAGGGAGCCGGTCTCGGTGCTCTGCTGCGAGGCCCACTCCAGCTCGTCGGGCTTCGCGTCCTCCCTCTCGCCCAGCGCCGACTTCCCGGGGCTGCCCGCGGCCGCCGTCGACGGCTGCTGACCAACAGGGGCGGCGTCGCACGGCAGCTTACTGGGCTTTTCGGGCGCGCTGGGTTTACAGGGGACGTCCGTTTCCGACGCTTCCAGCCCGTCCGAGGTCTCCACCATGCTTCTCCAATTTGTTTCTGCGAGTATCAAACAGATTTTTCAAAAATCAGGACACGGCTTCAGAATCACGCAGCGCTTAGGGAAATGGGAAGACAGACTACAGAGATCTGTTGGCTAACCGACTGAAAAAACCAAAAATGTATTATAGTACTAGTTCAAATGTTACCAATGAAAAACAGTTCTTAAAAGTTTTGGTTTTTTAAATCAGTGCCCTTAAACATAGAGAAAAAGAGGCCAAAATGCTTCCGAATGCAAAAGATCCAATATTAACAGGAGCTCACTAACTCTCATATATAAGATCCATGTATTCATAAAAATCAATGAACGCTGTCACTTTCTTTAGCCCTGAAGTGTCCTGGGGACAAAGATCCACAAGTCACAGAGGGCAGAGCCAAGATGCTCATCAGAAATGCTCTGATTTAAACAAAGAGAAGAGCAAGCGAGCTCTGACTTGACAGTTTTACACTGGGCGCCTTGAGTGAGTTATCTGGGAGCTGCCTCTTGGCCTGCAAAGCCACTTGGGTTTCCATTTATAAGCAAAGAAGCCATGCACCCATGTTGAACATTTGTGAAACTGTGTTTTATAATATATGTATGTGGCTTAGCTTACCAAGTGACTGTGGAGCCAGCAAAATAATAAAATGTTACTATATAATACGGTGGTGATACTGAATTACTTTAAACAACAGGTAGTCAGTTTACAGCAAAAGAATGTACTAGGAATCAGGAGATGAAGCACAACTCTCCCACATATTATTTTTCTCCACTTAACTTTTTGTCATTGAGATGTAACTGACAGAAAATGTAACAGGCTCAGGTACACAACATGAGTCACTATCTGCACACGCTGAGAAGTGATCACCACAAGGAGTCATCTCCATTCAGAATTACAATCCTTTTCCTTAAGATCCTCCCTCGTAGCAACTTTCAAATATGCAGTACAGTATTATTAACATTGTCCCAACGCTGTACATTAGGTCCCCACGCCTTACTCATTTTTCAGCTGGAAGGTAGTAACTTTTTACCTCCTTCAACCATTTCAGCCCCCAGAGGCTCCCTGCTCTGGCAAAGACCCATCTGTCTTTGCGCCTGGGGGGTTCTTTTACGTTTTTAAGATTCCACATATAAATGAGATCATATGGTGCCTGTCCTTCTCTGACTTATTTCACTAATGTCCTCAGGGTTCTTCCTTGTTATCATAAATGGCAAGATTTCTTTTTATTTTGAATTTTGGCCCTTTTATCGTTATTTTATTTATTTATTCTCATCCATCTTTGTTCTTTGGCCTGTGTGGGCCTCCCACGGCAGCGGCCTCTCTCTCTGCAGAGTGCCAGCTCTGGGCGCATGCGCTCTAGAGCGCTGGCTCCCAACTGGACACAGCTGGACAGAGGTCCAGCCGCTCCGTGGCACGTGGCATCTGCCCGGGCCGGTGCCCCTTGCACTGCAAGGCAGGCTCTTTATCCACTGGACCACCAGGGAAGCCCAGATTCCATTCTTTTTTAACAGCTAACTGCTCCTCCACTGTGTGTGGAAACACACACACTCCACATCTCTATCCTTTAACCATCAACGGACACTTACACTGCTTCCGTATCTAGTCACTGTTGGTGACTCTGTAATAAACACGGGGGGCAAATACCTCTTTCTGAGTGAAGTTTTTTGCTTCCTTCAGAAGACTACCCAGAGTAGAACGGCTGGATCACCTGGTAGTCCTGAGGAGCCGCTATACTGTCTTCCTCAGTGGCTGCACCAACCCACATTCCTACCACCAGTGGAGGCGGAGTCCCTTTGCACCACATCCTTGCAAAAGTTGTTATTTAGCTTACCAAGTGACTGTGGAGCCAGCAAAATAATAAAATGTTACTATATAATACGGTGGTGATACTGAATTACTTTAAACAACAGGTAGTCAGTTTACAGCAAAAGAATGTACTAGGAATCAGGAGATGAAGCACAACTCTCCCACATATTATTTTCTCCACTTAACTTTTTGTCATTGAGATGTAACTGACAGAAAATGTAACAGGCTCAGGTACACAACATGAGTCACTATCTGCACACGCTGAGAAGTGATCACCACAAGGAGTCATCTCCATTCAGAATTACAATCCTTTTCCTTAAGATCCTCCCTCGTAGCAACTTTCAAATATGCAGTACAGTATTATTAACATTGTCCCAACGCTGTACATTAGGTCCCCACGCCTTACTCATTTTTCAGCTGGAAGGTAGTAACTTTTTACCTCCTTCAACCATTTCAGCCCCCAGAGGCTCCCTGCTCTGGCAAAGACCCATCTGTCTTTGCGCCTGGGGGGTTCTTTTACGTTTTTAAGATTCCACATATAAATGAGATCATATGGTGCCTGTCCTTCTCTGACTTATTTCACTAATGTCCTCAGGGTTCTTCCTTGTTATCATAAATGGCAAGATTTCTTTTTATTTTGAATTTTGGCCCTTTTATCGTTATTTTATTTATTTATTCTCATCCATCTTTGTTCTTTGGCCTGTGTGGGCCTCCCACGGCAGCGGCCTCTCTCTCTGCAGAGTGCCAGCTCTGGGCGCATGCGCTCTAGAGCGCTGGCTCCCAACTGGACACAGCTGGACAGAGGTCCAGCCGCTCCGTGGCACGTGGCATCTGCCCGGGCCGGTGCCCCTTGCACTGCAAGGCAGGCTCTTTATCCACTGGACCACCAGGGAAGCCCAGATTCCATTCTTTTTTAACAGCTAACTGCTCCTCCACTGTGTGTGGAACACACACACACTCCACATCTCTATCCTTTAACCATCAACGGACACTTACACTGCTTCCGTATCTAGTCACTGTTGGTGACTCTGTAATAAACACGGGGGGCAAATACCTCTTTCTGAGTGAAGTTTTTTGCTTCCTTCAGAAGACTACCCAGAGTAGAACGGCTGGATCACCTGGTAGTCCTGAGGAGCCGCTATACTGTCTTCCTCAGTGGCTGCACCAACCCACATTCCTACCACCAGTGGAGGCGGAGTCCCTTTGCACCACATCCTTGCAAAAGTTGTTATTTACTGTTCTTACACATTAACAGGTTTCGAGGTGATACTTCATTGTGGATTTGATTGGGATTTGATGACTGGCGATATTAAGCCTCTTTTCATGTACCTACTGGCCATGTCTTTCTTTGGGAAAAAAGTCTATTTGGATCCACGGCCCATATTTAAATCTGATTGTTTTTTTTGCTAATGACTTGTATTAGTTCTTTATATATTGTGGATATTAACCTCTCATCAGTTATCTGATCTGCAGATATTTTCCCCTAGTCCACAGGTCGCCTTTTCATTTAGTTGATGATTTCCTTTGCAGTACAGAAGCTGCTTGACTTGGTGTCTGCCTTTTCTTAAAAACTAAATATTTCCTTCTATTTGCACTGTACCTGCTCTCTGACCACGCTGTAGTGACAAAGCAGTCTATTCAGATAAATATACTTGACCTGAGAGCCACCTGTCCATCACACATCGCTAGAGACCATCGTTTGACCACCTGAAGCTAGGGCGCATGGTTTGGGGAAAAAAATCTTTCTTTCCTGAACCTATTTCAAGGGTAGAACAGGGCTTTCTACTTGCGTTCCTACCTCATGACAAAAAAATCAGCTCTCCTTTATTCTCATTCTGTTAATAGTGTTCTTTTCTGTCTCAAAGCAGAAGAAAACATACATAATCCTTAATCCTCTGTCTCCACTGAAGTCATAAGTATACCATGTCATTCCAAGGTCCAAACTACTAAATCTGGTCACTGCTGCCTTACCTCAAGCCTTCTTTAGCTTGTTCCAGATCTGCAGCATCTTTCTAATCTGTTCTGTGAATTGGCCGGATCACTGTCTCACTGGCTTCTTATTAGCCTAGTAATCCAATAGTTGAGTATAACCAAGTCCTTCAAAATCTGTCCTTCAGGTCCCATCCATTCAAAACCCCTAGTCATGCACTCAGCTCAAGGTCACTCTGAATTTCCACTGCTCGCAGAGGTCACATCCTTTCCGTTTACTAATTCTTTGTGTTGCATGAGTCGGTCTCTCTGTATGAGGTCTGTTTTCCTCCTTTGCCCTTCAACTCCTACTAATCCCCGATAACCATTCTTAAATGTCCTTCCTTCTGTGAAGCCTTCCCTGACTTTCCTAGGAGAGACAGTCCCCAACCTGAAGTCCCACAGCACCTTCTGTATATCTGGTTCAAAAGCATTTGCTCCGTGTCTGCTGTTCTACACCCCGCCCCCATTCCCACTCATCTCTGTGATCCTTTGGCTAGCATGCAGTACATGCTGGGAAAATAAGCCTTTACAGTAAATGAAAAATTTCATACATACAATTAATTATGCAGAAAATAACTTGAAAAAGTAAAAAAAAAAATACAAAATGTAGGTACACATTTATATTCCCTTCCAACATTTATATTCTTTCAAAAGCACTGTAAGGAATTGACATGGGGAATCAGAAAAAGCCCCACCTCTCCCCTGACAGTGAGGAACAGGAGAAAGAAAGGAGGTCATAAGACTAAGCAGGGCTGATCTCTCTCCAGGCTCCGTCTTGGGCATTCTGCTACAAGGCAGGTAAGCCAAAAGCCAGATGGGTCTTTCGGAAAGGAAAGGGAGATCTGACCTTGGAAGCAGACACATGGGACGCTGCGATTAGCTGTCAAGAGACTTATCTCAATGATCAGGGAGCCCTGAGCTCACATATCCAGGGGAGGGCCCTGGCTCCCACCTTGGCGTAGCAGGCGGTGGCTGATCAACAACTCCTGAGCACGCAGACACGTGGCCATGACGGGGGAGGAACACGGGAAGCACGAAAACGCCGTCTCAGGACAAGGGGGCTGGCGCGTCCAGAGCCAGAATGGCACGTCGAGACGTCCACTTGTGAAGAAGTGAGTTGTGGGAAGCAACGTACAGACAGGGCCAAAGACCTCCACCAGGAAACATCACTGATCCAAACCGACCCTACTTCCAAATTATCTTGGCAGAACTTCGTCAATAAAGCTGCTCTTTTGCTGACAAGTGCCTCAGCGCTTTGTTTTGTTGGCTGGTTCTTCATGCAACTGCCTAGGCAGCTGGTGCCGCTCCTGGGTTTGCCAGAGGACGCGGTGTGTGTGTTTCTCCTTGCAGCCCAGGCACCGAGGGGCGCCATCCATCCTTAGACAGCGGAGAAACACACGAGGGCGCGCAGAGCCCACCCAAGGCGGCGTGCTGGCAGAGAAGGAGCTGCAAACTCCACACAGGCATCCTCATGAGTGGCTACTGAAAACTACGGTCGGCCTATGGGGACCCATTTGACAGACAGGACATTTGCATCACAGGTCCTAGAGTTGAACGTTCCAGATGTGTGACACTGACAAGTTATTTACCTCATTTCATTTTAGTTTCTCTCATCTGTCAAATGCAGTATGATATTTCTTATCTCCAAGAAGTGCTCAGAGGATTAAATGTCTTGATAAACATGCAGAGTTTAGAAAAGCACCCAGTAAGAATTCAGTAAGTGAGCTATGACTATTATCAAGGACCCATTATAAAGCAAGCTTCCATCTCAAAAACCTTAGCGTTTAATTGAGATTTATGTCTGAAACTGTTTCGTGTAAGTATGACAGAACTGAGACTCCGGCCAGGGGGAAGGAAAACAGTAAGCACGTAAAGCAATTAAGGTGCACAGAAAGAACGGTCAGACCGACCACCACGGGGGCCTTTCTGCTCCACCCATGCTCAGCACCCTTTTCCCAGCTCTGGTTTTTCTTTAAACTGTGGAAATCACAAGGAAGCATTGTAGAACTCTTCCACCAGGATGGCATGGAAACACTACCTGTTGTTTGCCTACCAGTCATTCCTCATTGTCTTTCCGCCTGACAGAGCCCCGGACCTGGGACGGACTCGATCCCAGTCCCGCGGGAGGAACACCGCTGTGCTCAGGCTGTCACAACCACCCCACTCCCCTCTGCAAAGCGCCTCTCGCCCACAGCTCCCCTGCGGCTAAACGCAGTCACACGACCAGCTCTGGCCCAATGAACCAGGAGGTCAAGGCCTCTGAAAACAGTCTCCTCCACTGAGGCAAAGAACACACTGCCTGAAGCGTCTGCCTCTGACCTCTGTTGTGATGCCCAGGGTCGCCGCAGCCATTGAGGAAGCTGAGATGAGAAGCACACGAAGACGACGCCACAGATGGAAAATGGAAGAACACAAAGAAGGAAAGAGCTAGAGATTGACAACAAAGTGAAATCCTCACACACCCTAACTTCTCAGGCCACATTAGTGGCTTTTATGCTTGTTGCTGAAGACCTCTGATACCAACAGAGTACTTTGCGCTTTACTCTCAGAGCAAATAATGTACGATTATTTCCACTCATTTTGCTGGCATCCTGGTAAACCAGATCACAGGTCAGAATCTCCAAGGTCTGTCTAAATCCCTTCTTTGAATTCAACCATCGGCTTAGAGAACGTTAGCTTTGAACGAAACCTTACCGATGACCTAGATGAACCCTTCTCATTTTACTGAAGACAAATCTGAGGCTCAGAAACCAGTTCTGCTGCAATGCCCCAGGCAGAGGGTAGAAAAGCCAAGGCTTCAATCTTTAAATCTGGTGCTTTCTGAAAATGTCTCAAGTCTTTGACAGGCTCTATTTATAACTTTCCAGGGGCCCAGATGTGCCCCGATCACTGTCATTTCCCCAAACCCACAGCTTTAGGAGTTTCTCTTGCACTCTACCTCTGAGACCTGGCATCTTCATTGAGAAAACGGATCTCATTTACAAAGCTGGCCATTTACCTTCGTTATTTCTAACGAGTATCCTTTTAGTCAAAGAAATCTGCCTCTAAGCCACAATCACCTTTCCCTGGCCAGCAGTTTTCAAAAGGTGCCCAGTAACTGGTTAACTGCCTCTGATCTGGAGATCAGTCAAAAGCCTTTCAAATGTTTAATGTACAATCAGGAAAGAGCACGTGGGAAAAAAATGAGGACTCCCATTTTTTACATGTTACATTTTAGGTGGCCACAAGCTATTTGGTAAACTTTCAGGTATGACTGAAGAGAGAAAAGAGCAGGAGCCATGCAGAAGGAGGGGCTGAACGATTTCTAAGCAAGAAAAGAGGAAGTGAATCAGAAACGAGATCAAGAAAGCGAGCTAGTATTCGAGTACAAAGTACTACAGAGACAAGGCAAGGCGACTACCGAGATGGAGAGGACAGTGACTATTTGTTACTTTAAACTTTAGACATAAATGCTGTATCTCATCTGTATCTCTTTTTGATAACCATCAGACTTAACTCAGGACAAATGTCACAAGTCTAGGTTTGCTAAGTTTAGACTGGATAGTATTCAGGTCTTTTTTACTTAGTAGATACAAAACTTTAATAGTCAAATATAAAGTATCAAGATCTTAGCTAAGCATTTTGTTTCTGAGACAGTATCTTTGAACACCCATTCCAGGCTTCCTTAAGAATTCTTCAGATTTTCAGCTTCAGGACTTGGTCTCTTATCCATTCTTTTCACCTGTCTCACACGCCCTAATTTTATGGTTGTAATTTTTACCTGTGTAAACTCATGACTGCTTAACCACCCCCGCTAGCCACAATGCCACTTTCTCAAATTATAAGGGTAACAGCTTTCTCTACTACTGTATTGCAAACTTCACAAGAATAAACATGATGCTACGCTTAATCTCTCCTCTGTACCTAGAGGATATGGCACAAAGCAGATGCTCAATAAATATTTTTACACAAATGACACTGAATTTCAAAAAAAGGTATGAAGATTAGAATAAAACTTCCTAGAATTTATTTACTTAGTTATAGGTCAGAAGAATGGGACACTTGGTTTCTTAAATCCCCTTGGAATTTTTTTTTTCTTTTCAAGATTTTGTACATGTGACTAAATGCAGCGTCTAACAGAAACTCTCGATCTCAAATATTCTTTTTTTTTTTTAAGGCCACTTCTATTCTTCTTTCATTTATTTCCATCATTGTCCTTTAGCCTGTGTGGGCATCCCATTGCAATGGCCTCTGTTGCTGCAGAGCACCGGCTCTGGGCGCATGCGCTCCAGAGCTCCCGCTCGGTAGTTGGACACACCGGTCCATCTTCCCAGGCCAGGGATGGAACCGGCGCCCCTTGCACTGCAAGGCGGTGTCCTTACCCACTGGACCACCAGGGAAGCCGCCTCTCTTGACTTTCAAAGGACATGTTTACTGCAATTTTTAAACCAAACGTGAGCAAAATATGAGTCATTTTAAACATGTGAACCAAAGGCAGTCATGGAAAGTCATTTTAAACAATGGCTTTCATCATTCCAATCTTTCAAAGTTTCAGTCATTTACGATGGTGTGCAACGACCTACCATACTCCTTCTCATTCACTTCAGAGATGGGCTCGGAAATGACGCTGCAGAAGGAAATGGCGCTCGCCGCGGAGGGGTTCCGGGAGTGCCCCATGTGGTGCGGCCCCTTCTTCACGTTCTTCAGGGCCTCCTCCGCCTGCTCCTGCTCCACGGCCGCCACCATGTCTTTATACGCCCTCCGCGCCTCCTCGGTGAGCTCGACGAGCTTATTGAACAGGCTCTGCCAAGAAAGAGATTCCTGTCTAGCCCATTTTTTGTTATACTCTCTATGACTATCATTAGCAATGACAGCTCTGCTGTTTCAGGATTAGATAAACTTCCCACCAGCACAAACTCCAGAAGGTATGCAGACCGCAGAACCCTGTGAAACACTCTGTAACCGACGACCTCTCACAAGACTGAAGCAACGTCTTCACTGACTGGTAGCTGCTAAAGTACCTGCTGTATTAAAGCTCTCGTTGAGTTTATCACTCAACAGGCACCCTGCAGCATCCAGCACCGCAGCGGGTCCGGGGACTGCGGGAGCCAGCACTCTGCTCTCACGGCGGCTTCGCCATGGCGGAAAGGGGAAGGCAGGAGCCAGCGAGGACTCCAGGCACAGTGCCATGAGACGTACAAACTGCTCCAGCTTTGGAGGAAACAGCTAACTGATGGGCATCAGTGACGAGTTCTAAGTGAATGTAACACCTGATACAGGCCTTGAAAATCCGGCACAGTTTTGAGGGGTGGAGCTGGGGCATTCTTAGCCAAGCATGCAAAACCATAAACAAAGGTACAGAGTTAATTAAGAAGTCCAAGGCATCTTTGGGGAGCGCTGAAAATCTTATACGAGTTTGAACGTAAGAGAACGAGTGTATGCAGGGTGATGTCCAAGGATTGTAGAAGCAGACAGCAGTCTCCATAGAAATAAGTTCCCCGTAACATTTGCTTGTTGAAAGAATGCTTTACAAAAAGACCAAAAAAAAAAAAAAAAAATTGCTGATTGGCTACCTAGCGTTTGGCTAGTTGGCCCTTGAAAATGATGAAAGGCAAATTATGAAACAGAATAGAAACGATTAAAAATGCTTGGTATCAAAGTTTCAGTCTTAGTTCAAAAGAGATGGGCTCGAAATGACGCTGCAGAAGGAAATGGCGCTCGCCGCGGAGGGGTTCCGGGAGTGCCCCATGTGGTGCGGCCCCTTCTTCACGTTCTTCAGGGCCTCCTCCGCCTGCTCCTGCTCCACGGCCGCCACCATGTCTTTATCCGCCCTCCGCGCCTCCTCGGTGAGCTCGACGAGCTTATTGAACAGGCTCTGCCAAGAAAGAGATTCCTGTCTAGCCCATTTTTTGTTATACTCTCTATGACTATCATTAGCAATGACAGCTCTGCTGTTTCAGGATTAGATAAACTTCCCACCAGCACAAACTCCAGAAGGTATGCAGACCGCAGAACCCTGTGAAACACTCTGTAACCGACGACCTCTCACAAGACTGAAGCAACGTCTTCACTGACTGGTAGCTGCTAAAGTACCTGCTGTATTAAAGCCCCGTTGAGTTTATCCCTCAACAGGCACGCTGCAACATCCAGCACCGCAGCGGGTCCGGGGACTGCGGGAGCCAGCACTCTGCTCTCACGGCGGCTTCGCCATGGCGGAAAGGGGAAGGCAGGAGACAGCGGCGACTCCAGGCACAGTGCCATGAGACGTACAAACTGCTCCAGCTTTGGAGGAAACAGCTAACTGATGGGCATCAGTGACGAGTTCTAAGTGAATGTAACACCTGATACAGGCCTTGAAAATCCGGCACAGTTTTGAGGGGTGGAGTTGGGGCATTCTTAGCCAAGCATGCAAAACCATAAACAAAGGTACAGAGTTAATTAAAAAGTCCAAGGCATCTTTGGGGAGCGCTGAAAATCTTATACGAGTTTGAACGTAAGGGAATGAGTGTATGCAGGGTGATGTCCAAGGATTGTAGAAGCAGACAGCAGTCTCCATAGAAATAAGTTCCCTGTAACATTTGCTTGTTGAAAGAATGCTTTACAAAAAGACCAAAAAAAAAAAAAAAATTGCTGATTGGCTACCTAGCGTTTGGCTAGTTGGCCCTTGAAAATGATGAAAGGCAAATTATGAAACAGAATAGAAAACGTGGGAGACACAATGCAGAGCAAACCGGAATCTCTTCCACGAAGAACAGAAAACTGGAGGGCTTCCCTGGTGGTCCAGTGGGTAAAGAGTCCACCTTGCAGTGCAAGGGGCACCAGTTCAATCCCTGGCCCAGGAAGATCCCACATGCCGCGAAGCGGCTGGACCCGTGTGTGCAATTAGGAGCCAGTGCTCTGGAGTGCATGTGCCCAGAGCCAGTGCTCTGCAAGGAGAGAGGCCACTGTGATGGGAGGCCCACACAGGCCACAGAATAAAGATGGATGAAAATAAGTATTTAAAAAGGCCAAAATTAAAAAAAAAAAAAAATCATAAAAAACCCCTAGGAAACCTGGAGACAGAATACAGAGCTAACCGGAAGCTCTTCCATCCGCAAAACAGAATGAACATGAATGGAATTTTTAATCCCAGTAAAATGGTAAGTGATGGAGGACACCCATGTTAATAAAATGGCAAAATTCATACAGCATTATAGTTGTACTTCAGTTGTACTTTGTATGATGCCTAACAGTATCTAAAGCAAACTGAAGTTTCCACAGTTGTAAAAAGATAATCAAAGGACAACTTAGTGGCTCTTGGATCACAAGTCAACAACATTCTTCTCCTGCTTAATGTCTTGACTTAGTATCAGCATGGAATATATATACCCACACATTAAGTAAAAAATTTCAGATGGTTGATACAATCTGGCCACATGTATAATAACATGTACAAAATTATGTTTTCAGACAATGGGTGGAAATACAACGTATCTTTTTTTCCTAATGAGGCACTGTGATTTAAGAATAAACCATCACAACATGAAAGCATGCTAAAAAGAAGTGCCAAAATGTCACGGCACAACACGTGTCTACAGACTAAACTGGAGAAGAAAAACCATAAGTAGCATGCTTTACCCAGCTGTAGCTTAAAACTGTTTTAGGGCCTCCCTGGTGGTCCGGTGGGTAAGGACACCGCCTTGCAGTGCAAGGGGCGCCGGTTCGATCCCTGGCCTGGGAAGATCCCATGTGCCGCGAAGCGGCTGGACCGATGTGTCCAATCACCGAGTCAGAGCTCTTGCTCTGCAGCGACAGAGGCCACTGTGATGGAAGGCCCACACAGGCCAAAGAGCAAAGATAAATAAATGAAAGATCAATAGAAGTGCCCCCCACTCCAAAAAAAAAAAATGTTTTGGTAGCAGGTACAATAAACACTGTTGCTGGTTTTTTTGATTTTTGAAGAGAGATGAGCGCTAGCAGTATCAAAAATAGATTCATCAAGATTTACTCATTTTTAAAAAGAAAGGAAGGTGGAATCCATTAAAAGCAGCTCCGCTGTGTTACATGTAACAGACTCCATAAATATTTGTTTGCAATAGTCAACAGACCGTGCACTTAAGTGAAGCCAACAAAAAGAAAACAGGCATATGGATATGAAGTGTTGAGATTACACTGGTTTTAGAACTATTGGAAGTAAGACAATATAAAAGAAAAGAAAATACAACTGAAGAGAGAAGCTGTTAGGGAGTAAAAAACGCCTTGAATACAGTGTCAAGACCGAAAGCTTAATTTAAATGCTAGCCTGGCAAGACGGTGAATTTAACTTAGGTGGACCGCCACGTTCATGCGAGCAGACACATCCGACGACCTGCCACTATTTCCCTGGCCTCCGTGTCATGGCTGTGTCTGTTAAACAGTAACTCTCCTACCTCAAAACGGAAAAGGCAAGTAAAGCAATAGACAAATGAAACTGTCAAGTATTTTACAACACGCCAAATAACCTGGTATGTATACTTCAGTAATAAGTCAATATAATTCAAAGCAAACACGTCTACTGTTCCTGACCCTGACTCCATTCCATAAACTCAAACAGTCAACCAAAGAGGACTCCGTTTTTATTATGTGTCTTCTGCTGTTGCTTAGTCACCGAGCCATGCCTGATTCTTTTGTGACGCCATGGACCACAGCACACTGGGCTCCTCTGGCCATGGGACGTCCCAGGCCAGAATGCAGGAGTGGGCTTCCACTTCCTTCTCCAGGGGACCTTCCAGAGACCCAGGGATCGAACCGGCATCTGCTGCACTGCAAGCAGATTCTTTACCACGGGGCCACCAGGGAAGCCTGCGTGCCCTCACCACCCGAGTCCTCCCCCAGCAAGCAGATACACACCCAGCACACCGTTTATTAAACACACATCTATCGCCTGCCCCTTCCTGAACAATGTACAAGGCTGTCAGGGACGCAGAGACAAGGGGCCTGCCCTCCAGGAATTCAGTTACGTGAACAGTGAAGTACAGCGAGGCAGTGTGATGTCTGAAGCTGAGAGAAGCATGGCTCCCACGGCAGCACGAACATCAAGTACCTGACCGTAGAGAGGCGGTGGGCGCGCAGATAATGGGGAGTGGCGGTGGAGGGGAAGCTGAGTGAACAGGGGCACAGGGCTGTTCAAACACAGGGACTGGACAGGAAGGGCCGACACCTAAATCCACGCCGAGAGCATGGCTGGGAAGAGGGGGCGTGCCTCCCCAGTGGTGTCACAGAACACTCTAGAGTCAGCTTCAGAAAAAAGCCTTATTCTGGGCTTCTCTGGTGGTCCAGTGGGTAAAGAGTCCACCCTGCACTGCAGGGGGCGCCCGTTCGATCCCTGGCCCGGGAGGATCCCACGTGCCGCAGAGCAGCTGGACCCATGTGTCCAATGATAAGCCAGCGCCCTGGAGCCCACGTGCCCAGAGCTGGTGCTCTGCGGTGAGAGGCCACTGCCGTGGGAGGCCCACACGGGCCAAAGAATAAGGATGGATGAAAATAAATAAAAATCAAAGACGAATAAACGAGGCCAAAATTTTTAAAAAAGAAGTCCTGTTTTATGCACAGATTACATACAATTTAAAACACATACAACTGAAAACATTTCCATGTAAATACCACAATAAAATCAAATGAGACACTACACAAAACAAACCACATCTGATACAAGAAGACTCTGGTTCAATTCCCAGGCTGGAAAGATCCCCTGAAGAAGGAACAGGCTGCCCATTCCAATATTCTTGGGCTTCCCTCGTGCCTCAGAGAGTAAGGAATCTGCCGGCACTTGGGTTCCAGCCCTGGGTTGGGAGGATCCCCTGGAGACAGGAACGGCAACCCACGCCAGTATACTGGCTCTGGGCGCACAGGCTCCAGAGCGCGGGCTCACAGGTCCAGCCACTCTGCAGCACGTGGGATCTTCTCGGGCCAGGGATCGAACTGGCGCCCCTGGCACTGCAAGGTGGACTCTTTACTCACTGGACCACCAGGGAAGCCCCCACTCCAGTATTCTTGCCTGAAGAATTTCGTGGCTCATCTATGGGTCGCAAAGAGTCAGACACGACTGAGCGACTTTCGCTTTCACGGGCAAAATGTGTGTTAGCAGATGATGAGAGGAAGGAGTACCACAGGTGAAGAACTGTTCTCGCAGTGGGTTTAGGAATTTCATTTTCTAAAGGAAAATCCTCTCCAAACAAAGGATTCTTTTCTCTCTTGATTCCTAACAGCATAAGATACACTCAACATACAAACTGAAGAAAATTATTTTACATTACACAATACTGAACATCTTTACCCAGCAATTTTATATACATACATATTACCAAGTACTACATACCCGAACCCAGAGAAAGAAAAATCCCACTATGGCAGAAATATGAGCTAAAAGCTTTTTAAAACACTAAAGGACTGAAGCATGCAAAATTGTCAACACTAAAGCAGGAAATTCACACTCAGGAATGTCCCCCTTGTCCCCGGAGGGTCACCGCATCACTTCTGCCAATGCTCACACATGACGCTGGCGTGTGTCCAGAGAAACTGTCCTGGGGGGGGGCGCAGAGAGGGACCGCGGCTCCCAAGCCTTACCTCAGCGCCGAAGTAGCTGAAGATGCCCACCACGCTGACGGGCACCAGCTTGTTCACGCAGCGCCCCAGGGCCTTTCTTCCGAGGGCGAAGACGAAGGGGATCTCCTGCTCCCGGGCCATGGCTATGACATTGTAGAGCGCCTCATCCAGGCCGCCTGAGAGACCGACACACACGAGGCTCCGTGTCAGGGACCGTGCGCGGGCCGGCGGAGCAGCCTGGGACGGCCCGGGGGCCCTCGGGCTGCAGCTCCCACGCTCCCCTCTCAATGCGTGCTACACATGGATACCGCTTTCTCCCCAGCGAAATACCTGTTCCTGTAAGACCGGCTACTTTTGTTTCTCCGCAGGAATTAGCACGGCAGGAGTCAAATGTCAACATAATACACAGTTTTCATTTTTTAAATTAATTAGGGTTGTTAATAGCAGCTGATCCCTTTTGTCCAATCTCTCAGCTCCCGTAAGCAGCGCATCGCAGGTGAGCAGGCTGGTCTTCGCTGGGGCTCCTCCCTGGGGAGGCCACGCCCGCGACGGCTCCGGGACGCCGGCTCGACTGCCTGGCCTGACGCGCTCCTCCGCGGACCACGCACAAAGCAGGCTGCACAGCACGGCACTTGGTGCTGACCCTCCCGGAGCCCCTGTAGCTGCTGGCTTCTGAGACCAGCCTCCGCCACAGGCAGAGGCAGAAACTTTTTAAAAAACACTTTTTTTCCTTTTAATATATTTATTTATTTGGCTGTACCAGGTCTTAGTAGCACGTGGGATCTAGTTCCCTGACCAGGAATGGAACTCAGGCCGCCTGCATTGGGAGCTTGGCATCCTAACCACTGAACCGCCAGGGAATCCCCGAGGCAAAGACTTTAATCTTTTTAAGAGAAAAGAGCCATCAAAAGAAGGGAACGTAAACATTTGCTAAGCAGCAAGTTTGTAAGAGTGCATTTCTTTACCTCTGCAAATATATTCTACGCAAAAATTTTTTCCAACAAAGTCGAGACTTTTGCTGGTCTCAACCTAAGTCCTTCACTAGTGGTCATGAACAGAGATTTTCTTTACCATTTGATCTCCATTTTATTACTTAACTTCAGGTGAAATACTTCATTTTCTTTCTTCATGTTCAATACTATATTCTGTACCTAAACTCTACTCAAGACAAATGACTTTCACTTTTCAAAGTCCCTGCATATTCCACAATTACGCTACATAAATATCAAGACACTTCCAAAGTAAAATGTTCATACCTTTGGACTGGATCTTTTCACAATTTGGAGAAATGATCACACACTTGATCTTGTTTAACTTCATATGCTTCGTGACTTCTCTAAGACCCATAACCAGCCGTCTCCTTGCTTTCGCTCTTGCAGGGTCCTTTTGGTAGACGCGTTCCTGGAAGCTGACCAGCTCTTGAAGAAGAAGAGTCACGCATTCGTCAATCTCTTTACAAAGAACCTGATTACAATACCTGTAAAGGAAATCAAAAATCAGTAATCGGGCTTCCCCTGGTGGTCCGGTGAGTGGGGACACCACTTTGCAGTGCAAGGGGCGCCGGTTTGATCTCTGGCCTGGGAGGATCCCACGTGCCGCGGAGCGGCTGGACCGATGTGTCCAATCACCGAGCCGGAGCTCTGGAGCGCATGCGACCCAGAGCCGGTGCTCTGCGACAACAGACGCCACCGCGATGGGAGGCCCACAGGAGCCAAAGAACAAAGACGGATGAAAATAGAGAAATGAAGGACCAACAGAAGTGGCCCGCCCACTCCCTTCCCTCCCCAACCCGACTCCCGCCCAAAATAAATAAATAGATCTTTAAAAAAAAAAAAATCAGTAATTACAAAATTCTTTTGGAAAAAAAAATTACACCTGGTAACAGGTTTTCATTAAAAAAAAAAAAGTCTTTAAAATCTCCTAAGTACTCCAATCAATTAAAAAAACAGCATAATTTTTTTGAATTACGACAGATCTGCTTTTATGTAAAGGACAGATGAACCTCGGGGAAGGTTATCCAGATACCTAACTGTTAAATTCCTAAGGATATAAATCAAGTGTTAGCCTGCCATTAGATAAAGACAGGCCCATTTCTGTTAAGAAGATAGTGTATAAAGTTACTTTATTCCAATGAATACTAAGGGTGCTTCTAACAGAAAACAGCTTTTCACAAAAGCTAACGAAATGCCCGACTACCGACAATTCCTCTGCCACACTGGGACACGTCATAGTCCCCGGGCACTGGCTTCCTGAACCATAAAAATGAGGTGGCAGGGACAACGGCTTCAACAGTCCTTCGAACTCTGTAAGCCTGGGGCTACGAAAGACGAGTTCAGTTGCTAAACTGAAGCCCAAACCAAAGAGGTCTTGAAGAAAAAGTCAGTCACGTGCTTTCAGTGGCGAAAGCCACACTGAACGGGGCTCTCCGTGAGACTGGGCGGCCGTCTCCTTGCTTTCGCTTGCAGGGTCCTTTTGGTAGACGCGTTCCTGGAAGCTGACCAGCTCTTGAAGAAGAAGAGTCACGCATTCGTCAATCTCTTTACAAAGAACCTGATTACAATACCTGTAAAGGAAATCAAAAATCAGTAATCGGGCTTCCCCTGGTGGTCCGGTGAGTGGGGACACCACTTTGCAGTGCAAGGGGCGCCGGTTTGATCTCTGGCCTGGGAGGATCCCACGTGCCGCGGAGCGGCTGGACCGATGTGTCCAATCACCGAGCCGGAGCTCTGGAGCGCATGCGACCCAGAGCCGGTGCTCTGCGACAACAGACGCCACCGCGATGGGAGGCCCACAGGAGCCAAAGAACAAAGACGGATGAAAATAGAGAAATGAAGGACCAACAGAAGTGGCCCGCCCACTCCCTTCCCTCCCCAACCCGACTCCCGCCCAAAATAAATAAATAGATCTTTAAAAAAAAAAAAATCAGTAATTACAAAATTCTTTTGGAAAAAAAAATTACACCTGGTAACAGGTTTTCATTAAAAAAAAAAAAAGTCTTTAAAATCTCCTAAGTACTCCAATCAATTAAAAAAACAGCATAATTTTTTTGAATTACGACAGATCTGCTTTTATGTAAAGGACAGATGAACCTCGGGGAAGGTTATCCAGATACCTAACTGTTAAATTCCTAAGGATATAAATCAAGTGTTAGCCTGCCATTAGATAAAGACAGGCCCATTTCTGTTAAGAAGATAGTGTATAAAGTTACTTTATTCCAATGAATACTAAGGGTGCTTCTAACAGAAAACAGCTTTTCACAAAAGCTAACGAAATGCCCGACTACCGACAATTCCTCTGCCACACTGGGACACGTCATAGTCCCCGGGCACTGGCTTCCTGAACCATAAAAATGAGGTGGCAGGGACAACGGCTTCAACAGTCCTTCGAACTCTGTAAGCCTGGGGCTACGAAAGACGAGTTCAGTTGCTAAACTGAAGCCCAAACCAAAGAGGTCTTGAAGAAAAAGTCAGTCACGTGCTTTCAGTGGCGAAAGCCACACTGAACGGGGCTCTCCGTGAGACTGGGCGGCCACAACCCAGAAGACAGATGGGAAGGGAGCATGAAGCCCCTGCAGAGCTGCACGTCAGGGTAAGGAAGGCATTCAAGCTGACGTAAACTCCTCATACATTCCACTGTGCTAGTGACCGTCCATAACCTCTGCCACAAGCAGATACTTAACAAGGAGAACTGGGGTCATTCCTAACCGAGGAATGCTGGGCCAGCAAATTACCACTTCTAAACTGCATTAGATTTTGAGAAAATCTTGGCCTGCCTCCTGAGTGAAAAAACAATGCTGGAAGTTTTTTTAATGTTTATGTGAAAAATGTTTACATTAGTACAAGTATGACATTACTTCAGAACAGAAGATCCAACTGGACAGAATAAAGAAAGATTAATAAAGGACACAAAACTGAGCTTCCCTGGTGGCCCAGTGGGTAAAGCGTCCGCCTTGCAGTGCAAGGGGCACCAGTTCGACCCCCGGCCCGGGAAGACCCCACCTGCCATGGAGCGGCTGGACCTGTGTGTCAATTTAAGAGCCAGCTCTCTGGAGCACTTGCGCCCAGAGCTGGTGCTCTGCAACAAGAGAGGCCACTGCAATGAGAGGCCCACACAGGTCAAAGAGCAAAGATGGATGAAGATAAAGAAATAAAACACCAATAAAACAGGCCAAAATGTTTAACAACAACAAAAAAATAATAAAGTATACACAATTAAGAAATGTAATTAAACCACACAAATGCCAATTTTCTTTATTCTGTTTTTCTTCCAAGTTATTTCACACATACGTGAAATTTTATTCTCCAAGTATTTCCTTTGCCCTGCATCTATTATTTGACATTTCATTAATTAAACTTTTCAAACCTAGGTGATAAGAAGTATTTGCTCAAAAACAGTAATAGATTAAAAAAAGGAACAGAACAAACTGATGTGGTTTGGATTCGCACGCATCTCACGTTCACCCTGGGATTCTTTCATAAGCAAGAAAGAATACACGTAAAATGAATTCATCTATACAAACGTCCACATCCTAAAAATCCTTTAGAGCAATGACTGTCAGTTCACAGCTATTCACAGGCTTAAACCACAGAAACAAATGCTCAAAAACAGTCTTGTGTAACAGGGTCACTTCATGTAGACACTTGTTATTAATTAATTAGAGATGTTTTTTGAAGGGCCAATAATATACACTGAAAAACAAAAGCATTTGGAGAGGGAGGATGCCACAGTAGGGCATTCTCTAAGAGGCCCAATTTCCCAGGTATGAACACTAGCTGACGTAAAAAGAGCGTATGTACTGTCCAGTCACTTCTACATGATCACTGATGAAAATGTTTTACATGTAATAAAACCAGTGGTCAAACTAAATCCGGAAGAACTTAAGGTTCTCCAGTAATCTGTTTGCTCAGCTCACCAGGAAATAATAAAAATACTATAGTCAGAACCACAGTGAAGATACTTGAACAATTCAGCATCCGTGGAGAGATGACAACTTACTCTCGGAATCTCTTGCTGTGGATTTTGGTTATTGTTGAAGATGCCATTGGACTGCCGATCCCAGAACTGGCCGGAGAGCCCTGGGACACGGGTGTCATGCAGTACGGCGAGTTCTGACTGGCGGGAGAGAGGGACGTGTCACTGGGCATGCTCAGTCCAGTATCTGTGGAGACGTGGGGGGAGGGGGAAGAATTCAGAAACGTTAAATACGGAAAAACTCGACACTGATCGATACAAATCAGAATGGCGGTATTTTCTGTATCACTTCCCAGTGCTCCAGAAGTTACCAAGTCGGGCACTGTTCATACCATAAACATTTCCCATATGCTACAAAAATGAAATCTTCCTATTAGGTCTTAAATCATACTCTGAAAAGAATCAAGCACAGCCTGTAAGTCTTCACAGAGGAGGTGAGAGAAGGCGAAGTAAATACAAAAACACGTAACCCTCGAGGATCAAAACTGAGGAACAAAAAGATGTATCTGCTTCTGAACCTCTTTCAGGATCACATTCCCTGTCTCCTACACCTCTACTTCTTCCTTAGAAATAATTTTTTAAACTGTCTAAAAGTTCCCATCGCTGCTAGCAAGGATGATTCCCCCTCATCCTCCCCCCACCCCGACTCCCGCCTCCACAGGCCCCCCAGCTCCTCGTTCAGGCGGCCTTTGCTCCGGGCCCAGGCGGCCACGCCTGCAGATGCCATCTTCTGATTCAACTGCTTCCTTTAGTTACTGCTGATTCCCCAAACAGCTAAACTCAGGAAATGAGTATTTGTCCAGTTCATTAATTTGCAGACTTACACACGTACCTTATCTCTCCACTGGACTGCAGGTTTTCTGTAGGAGGACCAGTCCACTGTGTGCCTTTATTATCTTTCCTGACTCTCCACCCCCATTCCAGTTACTGAAGTACACATGGGAGGTGTACAACAAACACTTGCTGACTGAATGGATAAACAATACCCCTGAACACCAAAACAATAATATTTAAATGCGAATAAAGGGGAACCCCAGCCAGATATAGTGGTACAATTCTTAGAAGTAAATCTATTTTTCTAAACCCAATGGAACACTGCTACTAAATCTATGTGTAAAAGTTGAAAATAGGGCTTCCCTGGTGGTCCAGTGGGTAAAGAGTCTGCCTTGCAGTGCAAGGGGCACCAGTTCGATCCCTGGCCTGGGAAGATCCCACATGCCGCGGAGCGGCTGGACCGGTGTGTCCAATGACTGCGCCGGAGCTCTGGAGCGCATGCGCCCAGAGCCGGTGCTCTGCAGCGAGAGAGGCCACTGCAATGGGAGGCCCACATGGGCCGAAGAATAGAGATGGATGGAAAATAAATAAATAAAAAACCAATAAAAGGAGGCCAAAATTAAAAAAAAAAAAAAAAGTTGAAAAATAAATAGCAGTAGAAAAAGGGACCGAGTTGGGTCTCTCAAAGTCTTTCTCCCCCCAGTAGCATCAATTTTAGACAGTTATCTGTGGTTTTGCTGAGGTCCCAGCTAGAATCACGCGCTGGCCACCCACCACGTGGGGCTGAGTCCTATCGACAGACCAGACCCTGCTCGGCCACAGGCTTCACGGTTCTCTACTCCCTGTGGCGGATGTGTTCATTCCACAAAGGCAAGCAAGAAAAGCAGTTCAATAAAAAAATACAGGGGACCCTTGAACGACACGGGGATGAAGCCACACGGCATTCATAGCCCACCCTCGGTGCCGAGGCTCCTCCACCGGCTGCGGCCTCAGCCGGCCACGGCCGAGCGGGCCTGCCCAAGGCGCTGCTGAAACACGTCTGCGCACGAGTGGACCGGTGCCGCTCACCCCTGCACTGCTCAAAGGTCAACTGCAGGGGGCTTCCCTGGCGGTCCAGTGGTTAAGACTCTGTGCTCCCCGTGCAGGCGGCCTGGGTTCGATCCCTGGTCAGGGAACTCGAGCCCACATAGCACAACGAAGAGTCAGCGAAGTCAAGTAAATAAATAATTAAAACAAACAAACAAACAAAAAGGTCAACTGTAGTCCTGCAAAGAGAGACAGCCAGCCGGGTTCTGCATATGAAGATGACAAAAATGAAAGGATCTGTGGGACGGTTACAGGGGAGGCAGTAGTGAGACCATTATGAGGGTTTACAATAAATCCAGGGTTTAAGCTTTGAAAATGCCACAGGCCTACTATTAACACCTGCCCCTTCCCCACTTAAAACATCTTCCTACGGAAGTATCTTCCAAATAAAGGACTCTCAAAAATAAAAAAAACAGATAAAATATGGAGCACACTTAGGAGAATAACTAGTGATGTGCTGTTATATGCCAATTAATACTTTGGACCATTTTATGCAAAGAAGGGGGAAAGGAGTGATCTTACCTTCCTGGGAAACCACCTCCTGGGGCAGATCATCAATAAAGTCTAAGTGCATTTCTACTGGTTCCTCAGATCCCAAAAGGTTGTGGTCCACAGTCAGACGGCCCTTCTTTTCCTCTCTTTCTTTCAAAATAACCTAAAAGTCATTACCAGTCTTTAATTAATAATTACTCTTTTGAGTACGTACTGAATGATTAAAATGTTCACTACTACACACTTAAAATGGACATGACATAAGGATTTTGGTTGGCTACATAGAAACTGACTGGCAAAAAAGGCAAACGTTAATTCCAGGCACTGCAGTAGAAGCAGGTACTAGATCAAAGATACAGGAAGCAATACATTACTGTAGCCATCAAACCTTACCTGATTTCAGAAGAAAAGCATTCAATAAAAAAATACAGGGGACCCTTGAACGACACGGGGATGAAGCCACACGGCATTCATAGCCCACCCTCGGTGCCGAGGCTCCTCCACCGGCTGCGGCCTCAGCCGGCCACGGCCGAGCGGGCCTGCCCAAGGCGCTGCTGAAACACGTCTGCGCACGAGTGGACCGGTGCCGCTCACCCCTGCACTGCTCAAAGGTCAACTGCAGGGGGCTTCCCTGGCGGTCCAGTGGTTAAGACTCTGTGCTCCCCGTGCAGGCGGCCTGGGTTCGATCCCTGGTCAGGGAACTCGAGCCCACATAGCACAACGAAGAGTCAGCGAAGTCAAGTAAATAAATAATTAAAACAAACAAACAAACAAAAAGGTCAACTGTAGTCCTGCAAAGAGAGACAGCCAGCCGGGTTCTGCATATGAAGATGACAAAAATGAAAGGATCTGTGGGACGGTTACAGGGGAGGCAGTAGTGAGACCATTATGAGGGTTTACAATAAATCCAGGGTTTAAGCTTTGAAAATGCCACAGGCCTACTATTAACACCTGCCCCTTCCCCACTTAAAACATCTTCCTACGGAAGTATCTTCCAAATAAAGGACTCTCAAAAATAAAAAAAACAGATAAAATATGGAGCACACTTAGGAGAATAACTAGTGATGTGCTGTTATATGCCAATTAATACTTTGGACCATTTTATGCAAAGAAGGGGGAAAGGAGTGATCTTACCTTCCTGGGAAACCACCTCCTGGGGCAGATCATCAATAAAGTCTAAGTGCATTTCTACTGGTTCCTCAGATCCCAAAAGGTTGTGGTCCACAGTCAGACGGCCCTTCTTTTCCTCTCTTTCTTTCAAAATAACCTAAAAGTCATTACCAGTCTTTAATTAATAATTACTCTTTTGAGTACGTACTGAATGATTAAAATGTTCACTACTACACACTTAAAATGGACATGACATAAGGATTTTGGTTGGCTACATAGAAACTGACTGGCAAAAAAGGCAAACGTTAATTCCAGGCACTGCAGTAGAAGCAGGTACTAGATCAAAGATACAGGGAAGCAATACATTACTGTAGCCATCAAACCTTACCTGCTTCATTCTTTACATCTGAGTTGACCAACTCCTATTTCCCCCAAAATGAATAAAGTAAAAAGTTTGGAAACCAGATTATACAGTTAAACAGATTTATTTTGTCATGGATTATCTCATTCTGCTTCTTCTAATAACAATACTGAGTTAAATAGAGCAGATATTATCCCTGACTTATAGACGAAGATGAGGATAAGAAAAGTTTGCCAAAACTCCACTAGAAGCACTGAGCTAGGATTGGAATCTCAGGCTTTTGATTCTTAGGGTTCAAAGTTTTTGGATACCTAAATGTTTTTTATTTTTTAACCTTACAGACAGAAGGCATTGTCCACGGCCTTGGTCAACACAGAAAAAAGTCAGGATGCTGAGATCCCCAAGACCTCCAATTAACTAGTCATCATGAAGATGCAGGCTTACAAACTTTTCACAATAATTTGCTGCCTAAAATGCCACAACTACTTTTGCAAAATGGATTTAAACCCTTATTTATTCTGTAAGTTAAGCATCCCCAGGTATTGGTTTACCTTTTTAAGTGCTGTGGGCCGTTTTAGTTTTGCAATTTCCTTTTCTTTTCCTTTTTTGGCTTTAGAGGAAGTAATGTCCAAAGAATTGGAGGAGGTCACACAGGGCTGACTTCTGGTTGAAGGTTTCCTGTTAGCAGAGTCTTCAGTGTGAAAGGAAGCTGCAGTGACCACTGAAAACAAACAAGAACATAGTTTTACTATCACGGCCAACTCCACACACTTCCCAAGTTTCTAATGATGAATGCGTAAGGACAAGCACATCCTCTCCGTGTGGAAAGCAGACATCGCAACAGGAGGAGCGGAACTCTGGCTGGGCAGCGCGTCCCTCAGACACGGCTCCAGAGACCCCTTCTACCGCGGAAATGTCACACCGCTGCATCTCTCCTTGTTCCTAATGAGTCTAAGAATGACCTTACCCAAGATAAGCAGTCCACAGCTCCTCAGCTCAGCTGGCCACGAAGGAACGATGGTTCCCCTCTCAGCTGTACGCTCAGGACTACTCCAGCAAGTCTTTCCGTCTGGCTGGTCATTCCCCGCATCCTCCAGTGGACAGCACCACCCTTCAGCAAGCCCAGGCTCTATTCATAATCTCAATTCCCTCCCTCTAGCAGGAAAGCCTTGCGGCCACCTCCCCGAGCAGATGCTCCCCAATTTAAGCGTTTAAGCCACCTGAGTGGAGGCAGCAAGCATCCGTCCCCCACCTATGGCTCACCCACCACCTCGCCGGGAACCCCGTCTCAGGATCCACCCCTCGAGGATCCTGCTCCATCCCTGCCCCTTGCAGCTTTCAAGCTCCTCCTCGACTGGACCCGACTCTTTTTCCTGACTCCTCCAAAGGAGTTAAAACCTCCTCTATACGTAAGGGTGAAAAAGACCGGCAAACCCGCAAAACCTCTCCCTTGACTGGCTTCTAAGGCACCATCGCTCCCCTTTCCTTCTTCTGCAACTTCCAAACAGTCGGCATTCCCATGACTTCCCAGTTCAGTATACTTTGGCCCCTGCGCTATCCATTTTCTTGAAACTGCTATTCCCAAGATTGCATATAACTTTACAACTGCCAGATCTTTACAACTGCCAAAAACCACATTTTCTTCCTCAAAATACTATCCTCACCTTCGGTTACATTACATTCTACTTTTCTTACTCTTTCTCAAATCTGTTTTTCTGGTTCTTTTTCCTTCTGTTTTAAGTCTGAGCATTCTACAAGGCTTTATCCCTGATCATCTTCTTCCTAATTTTTCTTTCCACTGACAATCTTCCGTACAGCTCAATAATCATCTATCCCTTAAGTACATGTTAAGGAGGAGCTACAGAGATCTCCCTAGCTAACATTTCAAATACAACAGAGCCGAGAGTCTGTTCTTTCCAACACAACTCTTCTTCCGTGATCCTCAGTCTTTTCAGTATCATCCTCTCCCTTACCGCCAACACAACGCTGCAAGTCAGAGAGGCCGGGTCATCTTTGACCTGTGTCCACCTGCCATCAATTAAGAAACCTACTAATTCCTTAAAATCCTTCTCCGCCACAGTCCCATTTGGACTTCTCAAGAAAGTCTTTTTCTCTGTAATCAACATTTTCCAAAATAAGTCGGAAGTTAATCTCGTTTCTATCTGTCAAGAATTTTCCTCCCCCTTCAAAGTCCAGTCCAAACACCCCTAACATGAAGTCACTGGTAACAGCCTCCCCATAAGTCACTCTGTCTTCTATAAATTCATCAAACTTTGCTGGTATCTTTCCTGAAGCACTGCTTTTTTATTAGTTATGTACATATGTCTTTCTGACCACGTTATGAATTTCCTGACCACAGGAATATCGTATCTGTATTTCCACAGTTCCTGACACCACACTGTGCATGCAGATATTTACATTTGTATATTAACAAATGTGTTAAATGAATCAAAGTTGTAATAATAAGCCATTTCAAGTATCAAAGACTAAAAATCTTTCTCCCCAAATAATCAGTTACATGTTATTGAGCACATTACATGCACCATCCCATTTACTCCTTGAAACAGTCCTGAAGCAGTTACTATATTATGTCCATTTTAATACAAGGAAACTGAAGCACAGGAAGATTAAATAACTCGCTAAGGAAACACATGGAAGAACAGGATTCAAGAGGCCGTCCAACCCCAACGCCCTGCCTGGAGCCCCCAGACCCCTCGGTCCTGGAACACTGCCAACCCTCACTGCCCCTCCCCAGAGTCCTTCTAACTCCGCTCCTCATCTCAACAGCACGCAGCTCGAAAGCTCGGGATGCGCTCAGTGTTACTTTGACTAGGTGACTCCAAGCTAAGGGTCGCACTGGACGGGTCATAAACTACAGGCTTAAACATTCTGTGCACACAATTAAAGCTATAAACTGTTATGTATCTGTATCTCTTGGTTTAAAAACAGTAGACCTTTTACATAAGAACACAAGAAACAGAAAATTCAGTGCTGCCTCTCAACATCAGAGCTTTTTACCTCTGCCTTTCCCCTTCTCTTATTCCTCATCCTCTAAAACAAAGACTATGGACAGAAATGAGGCAGCGTGCCACAGCTGCTGAGCTCTAACTCTTGACGAGGTTTGTGAAAATACACGGCTTCGGGAGAAAGCCAGGTTGTTTTCTCCCTCCTTCCCCATCTCTCTCTTACACGCACATAAAGTTTGATCAAAACTCCTAGGTTTCCCATTTGGTTTTTTTTTAAGTATTCATTTATTTTTGGGTTTTTACTGTTGCTGAAGGCTCTCCTCTCGTTGCAGGGAGTGGGGGCTCCTCTCTAGTGGAGGCGAGCAGGCTTCTTGTTGCGGTGACTTCTCTGGCTGTGGAACTCGGGCTCTAGAGCACACGGGCTCCATCGTTGGGCTCCGAGGCCCTAGGGCACAGCTCACGGGCTCAGGTGCTTTGCAGCAGGTGGGATCTTCCTGGATCAGGGATCAAACCTGTGTCTCCTGCACTGGCAGGTGAGCTCTTTACCACTGAGCTACCAGAGAATCCCCCATTTGGTTTTCAATTGTGTAATTTAACTGTTATACTTGTGATTCTTACCGCTACCTTTGAGAAAGAGGAAAATCTGGTTGGTTCATAATGTATACCAACTGCCATTTGAACGGAGACCCAGAGGGCCGGGGGAACACACTAGGCTGGTGCCTGAGGGAAGAGACGGCCAGGCAAAGGAGAGCGCAAACCCAGAGATGTTGACTGGGAGCACAAGAGGGGTGTCTGTGGAACAGCCGGGGGCCACGCGCGGGAGCACAGCGTGCCAGGGAGGCGTGGGGAGGCGCGCCGGCGGGTAAGAGGGCCAGCTGAGGGCGACAGCCAGAACTCGGCTGCACTCCAAGAGAGAGGGGAGGTCCCGGGGCGGTGACCTTGTTTCTGAAAAAGAGCACTCCTTGTAAGATAGACTGGGGTTAGGAGGACCGAAAGGGAGGTAAGAGCGAGGGTGGCAGGAGAGGAGACACCGGGTATTTAGACTCTGGATGTTTTCTTTTAACAATATTCAAAACATATGACCAAAGCCGAACAGCAAATGGCTCAGATCAATGCTGTCACCTGTATATGACAGAGGTCTGGATTCAGTGCTTTAACATCAGAGCTTTTTACCTCTGCCTTTCCCCTTCTCTTATTCCTCATCCTCTAAAACAAAGACTATGGACAGAAATGAGGCAGCGTGCCACAGCTGCTGAGCTCTAACTCTTGACGAGGTTTGTGAAAACACACGGCTTCGGGAGAAAGCCAGGTTGTTTTCTCCCTCCTTCCCCATCTCTCTCTTACACGCACATAAAGTTTGATCAAAACTCCTAGGTTTCCCATTTGGTTTTTTTTTAAGTATTCATTTATTTTTGGGTTTTTACTGTTGCTGAAGGCTCTCCTCTCGTTGCAGGGAGTGGGGGCTCCTCTCTAGTGGAGGCGAGCAGGCTTCTTGTTGCGGTGACTTCTCTGGCTGTGGAACTCGGGCTCTAGAGCACACGGGCTCCATCGTTGTGGCTCCGAGGCCCTAGGGCACAGCTCACGGGCTCAGGTGCTTTGCAGCAGGTGGGATCTTCCTGGATCAGGGATCAAACCTGTGTCTCCTGCACTGGCAGGTGAGCTCTTTACCACTGAGCTACCAGAGAATCCCCCATTTGGTTTTCAATTGTGTAATTTAACTGTTATACTTGTGATTCTTACCGCTACCTTTGAGAAAGAGGAAAATCTGGTTGGTTCATAATGTATACCAACTGCCATTTGAACGGAGACCCAGAGGGCCGGGGGAACACACTAGGCTGGTGCCTGAGGGAAGAGACGGCCAGGCAAAGGAGAGCGCAAACCCAGAGATGTTGACTGGGAGCACAAGAGGGGTGTCTGTGGAACAGCCGGGGGCCACGCGCGGGAGCACAGCGTGCCAGGGAGGCGTGGGGAGGCGCGCCGGCGGGTAAGAGGGCCAGCTGAGGGCGACAGCCAGAACTCGGCTGCACTCCAAGAGAGAGGGGAGGTCCCGGGGCGGTGACCTTGTTTCTGAAAAAGAGCACTCCTTGTAAGATAGACTGGGGTTAGGAGGACCGAAAGGGAGGTAAGAGCGAGGGTGGCAGGAGAGGAGACACCGGGTATTTAGACTCTGGATGTTTTCTTTTAACAATATTCAAAACATATGACCAAAGCCGAACAGCAAATGGCTCAGATCAATGCTGTCACCTGTATATGACAGAGGTCTGGTATTAGTAATCTGCCGTGCTTTCATGGCTTGCTGTTGTTTCTCCAGAGCTGCTAACATGTCCCCCAAATCGAGCTGCACAGGTGTTTTATTCTTTTTTCCAGCTGCCTTTGATAAAGCTTCCTGCAAGGTAAACATGAAAACATTTATTTTTCTGACGAGTATGAAAATGTGGCCATTTAAGGGAATTCCTGGCAGTCCAGTTGAGGGTGTGGGTTCAGTCTCCGGCTGGGGAACTAAGATCGTGCAAGCCTGGTGACAAGGTCAATAAGAAAAAGTGGTAATTTAAGATAATTAAACTCATCCCTCTTCCATCTCCTTCCCCCGCAACAAACCCACTAAATAAACTACCGTGTTTGTTCATAAACATGAATACATACCTGCAGCTTTTTCTGCTCCATACTTATTTCTGAATATTCTTGAGCTGTGGCAAGGGCTGCGGCTAAAGCTTTCTTCTTTTGACTTTTTGCACGTTTAGGAACTGAGGTTGTAATGGGGATTGGAGTCTGAACTATATTGATTGGTGAGTTTTCCGGTAAATCGTCCAACTGTGATAATCAGAGGAAAGCATTTTTCAGTTGATTCCACAGAAGCCCAATCATAAGGAGAGACAAGCTAGGATGTGAGAGGCTCTACAGTAAGTGGACTGGCCTCTTCGGAAGCGTCACTGTCATCCAGAACAGAGAGAGGCGACGCCCGCTCTAGCCTGGGAGCCTGGAGAGCGGGAGCGCGACCGCCTGCACCCTCCGCCGAAAACAGACGATCCCTGAGTCAAGCTGGGCAATGGCTGGGGAAATTTTATGTTGCACGATGCCATTCAATAAATGGCATTTTCCTGGCTGCAACGGAACTATGGATTTCCAAGGACAGTATCTTTGCTTTGGCTGTGCTGAAGAGAAACACCAGATCGCAGTAAACACGGTGTCTCTTCCGCCCACAAGGCTCCAAGAGGGGGAGGTCCCGGCGGTGACCTTGTTTCTGAAAAAGAGCACTCCTTGTAAGATAGACTGGGGTTAGGAGGACCGAAAGGGAGGTAAGAGCGAGGGTGGCAGGAGAGGAGACACCGGGTATTTAGACTCTGGATGTTTTCTTTTAACAATATTCAAAACATATGACCAAAGCCGAACAGCAAATGGCTCAGATCAATGCTGTCACCTGTATATGACAGAGGTCTGGTATTAGTAATCTGCCGTGCTTTCATGGCTTGCTGTTGTTTCTCCAGAGCTGCTAACATGTCCCCCAAATCGAGCTGCACAGGTGTTTTATTCTTTTTTCCAGCTGCCTTTGATAAAGCTTCCTGCAAGGTAAACATGAAAACATTTATTTTTCTGACGAGTATGAAAATGTGGCCATTTAAGGGAATTCCTGGCAGTCCAGTTGAGGGTGTGGGTTCAGTCTCCGGCTGGGGAACTAAGATCGTGCAAGCCTGGTGACAAGGTCAATAAGAAAAAGTGGTAATTTAAGATAATTAAACTCATCCCTCTTCCAACTCCTTCCCCCGCAACAAACCCACTAAATAAACTACCGTGTTTGTTCATAAACATGAATACATACCTGCAGCTTTTTCTGCTCCATACTTATTTCTGAATATTCTTGAGCTGTGGCAAGGGCTGCGGCTAAAGCTTTCTTCTTTTGACTTTTTGCACGTTTAGGAACTGAGGTTGTAATGGGGATTGGAGTCTGAACTATATTGATTGGTGAGTTTTCCGGTAAATCGTCCAACTGTGATAATCAGAGGAAAGCATTTTTCAGTTGATTCCACAGAAGCCCAATCATAAGGAGAGACAAGCTAGGATGTGAGAGGCTCTACAGTAAGTGGACTGGCCTCTTCGGAAGCGTCACTGTCATCCAGAACAGAGAGAGGCGACGCCCGCTCTAGCCTGGGAGCCTGGAGAGCGGGAGCGCGACCGCCTGCACCCTCCGCCGAAAACAGACGATCCCTGAGTCAAGCTGGGCAATGGCTGGGGAAATTTTATGTTGCACGATGCCATTCAATAAATGGCATTTTCCTGGCTGCAACGGAACTATGGATTTCCAAGGACAGTATCTTTGCTCCGGCTGTGCTGAAGAGAAACACCAGATCGCAGTAAACACGGTGTCTCTTCCGCCCCACAAGGCCTTCTACGCCCCTGTGGCACTGCCTTCCAACAAGGCCACAGCTCAGACGACGCTCAAACAGCTTACGTATCGTTTTTAACAGAGTCACTTACTACTTTTGAAGACAGTTTCTGCTGAATATTCTCCTCTTTAGCACTTCCATTCTCATTTAGCTCCCGAAATCCATCTTCATCCTGAAAAAGTTCCACATTTTAAGTAAAACCATAGTTCAAAGCAACAGACTCTTTTTTTCTTTTTCATTTGACTGTGCTGGGTCTCGGTTGCAGAACGTGGGGTCTAGCTCCCTGGCTAGGACTCGAACCCAGGCCCCCTGCACTGGGAGGCCAGAGTCTTAGCCACTGGGCCACCAGAGAAGCCCCTCAAAGCAACAGACTCTTAAGAATAACTTTTTACAATGCTTGAGAGCAATGAAAAATGGGGAAGTTAATCTTTTAAACTCAATCTTACACTATTTAAAGTCAGTCTTAAAAAGCAAATCTCATTTCTCACAGGCTAAAACAAAGCTAATTTAATTAACCAAGGATGGGGACACAGTTACATGTCCATCCTTTGAATTTCTGCATCTACAACTCCATTTTTTTTTTGAGAACTTTATTTTATTAATTAATTTATTTGGCTGTACAGGGTGGGTCTTTGCTGTAGCATGTGAACTGTCAGCTGTGGCATGTGGGGTGTAGTTCCCTGACCACAAACAACGCAGGCCCCTCGTGCTGGGAGCCAGAGCCGTGGCCGCTGGAGCGCCAGGGAAGGCCTGACAGCTCCACTTTTATTAATAATTCTACCCAAGGCGGGTAGGTAAATAAACAGAAATTCAAAACAGATTTTATCACATTTCACATACTTTGGAAAAGATTTTAAAGAAATGGTTTAATATGAATTTCATTAATATATATTCCCTGTCCATTCCCTGTCCATACCTAGCAATAAGATTAAAAGTCAAAAAATACAAATGAAAACCCGATTCAAAGTAGTTTCTTGACCAATATCCCCACCTACCCATGCAGGACGTGTAAGAGACGTGGGCTTATCCCTGAGTTGGGAATATCCCTGGGGAAGGAATGGCCACCCACTCCAGTCCTCCTGCCTGGAGACTCCCATGGGCAGAGGAGCCTGGCGGGCTGCAGCCCACGGGGCACACGGAGGCCAGCATGACCGAGGCGACGGAGCACGCACACATCCTCCTTTATGCTGAAAATTATATCTAATACATGTTTTTTAAAATTTGGCCTCTTTTATTGTTTTTTCTTAATTTATTTATTTTCATCCGTCTTTGTTCTTTGGCCTGTGTGGGCCTCCCTTTGCAGTGGCCTGTCTCATGGCAGAGCACCGCTCTGGGCGCATGCCCTCCAGAGCGCTGGTTCATAACTGGACACGCTGGCCCAGCCGCTCCGTGGCACGTGGGATCTTCCCGGGCCAGGGATTAAACTGGTGTCCCTTGCCCTGCAAGGCGGACTCTTTACCCACCAGACCGCCAGGGAAGCCCCAGGTAGCTAATATTTTTATTTTTATTTTTTTTTTATCTAATATTTTTAACTAAATATAATTATGGAATGCATCATATGATTATGGGCGAATGAAAACATCTGCCACAGGCACTGCTCCTGACAGAACGCTTGAGATGCACTCTCCAGTCCTTCAGGGCCATCATGAAGCTTACCTAACATGTTATTCACCTCTAGCCTCTGACCTCAAACATATTTAAACCCTGACAATGAAGCCATTTTATATAAACTATGCAACAAAAATGAGTGATTCAAATGAGTTACCTGGGATATTCTTCACCATCTTGACACAATCAAACGCTACTCATTCTTTAAAGTCTATTTCAAATGTGGCTCCCATCCTGCTTCAAATCGAAAACTATTTCTCCTTTCGCCTCCAACCACACCCAAGGAGCGCCGGGTGTGCACAAGCCCACATTCCTCTAGCACACAGCCACCTCCCTAGGGGGAGCGGGCTGATTCCTGCTGATGATCCCGCAGAGCACCTGACTCGACACGTGATAGGCCTCCAGTGAGCGCCAGGTAGGGGAGCAACTAATAAAAACACTGCAGTTAGAACATAAACTATCCACCTGTTAAAAGTCAAAAAATACAAATGAAAACCCGATTCAAAGTAGTTTCTTGACCAATATCCCCACCTACCCATGCAGGACGTAAGAGACGTGGGCTTATCCCTGAGTTGGGAATATCCCTGGGGAAGGAATGGCCACCCACTCCAGTCCTCCTGCCTGGAGACTCCCATGGGCAGAGGAGCCTGGCGGGCTGCAGCCCACGGGGCACACGGAGGCCAGCATGACCGAGGCGACGGAGCACGCACACATCCTCCTTTATGCTGAAAATTATATCTAATACATGTTTTTTAAAATTTGGCCTCTTTTATTGTTTTTTCTTAATTTATCTATTTTCATCCGTCTTTGTTCTTTGGCCTGTGTGGGCCTCCCTTTGCAGTGGCCTGTCTCATGGCAGAGCACCGCTCTGGGCGCATGCCCTCCAGAGCGCTGGTTCATAACTGGACACGCTGGCCCAGCCGCTCCGCGGCACGTGGGATCTTCCCGGGCCAGGGATTAAACTGGTGTCCCTTGCCCTGCAAGGCGGACTCTTTACCCACCAGACCGCCAGGGAAGCCCCAGGTAGCTAATATTTTTATTTTTATTTTTTTTTTATCTAATATTTTTAACTAAATATAATTATGGAATGCATCATATGATTATGGGCGAATGAAAACATCTGCCACAGGCACTGCTCCTGACAGAACGCTTGAGATGCACTCTCCAGTCCTTCAGGGCCATCATGAAGCTTACCTAACATGTTATTCACCTCTAGCCTCTGACCTCAAACATATTTAAACCCTGACAATGAAGCCATTTTATATAAACTATGCAACAAAAATGAGTGATTCAAATGAGTTACCTGGGATATTCTTCACCATCTTGACACAATCAAACGCTACTCATTCTTTAAAGTCTATTTCAAATGTGGCTCCCATCCTGCTTCAAATCGAAAACTATTTCTCCTTTCGCCTCCAACCACACCCAAGGAGCGCCGGGTGTGCACAAGCCCACATTCCTCTAGCACACAGCCACCTCCCTAGGGGGAGCGGGCTGATTCCTGCTGATGATCCCGCAGAGCACCTGACTCGACACGTGATAGGCCTCCAGTGAGCGCCAGGTAGGGGAGCAACTAATAAAAACACTGCAGTTAGAACATAAACTATCCACCTGTTACAGAAAGGAAAACAGCCTTTTATTTTCCTTCTTCAAGACTTCTCTGGCAAACAGCACACAGCAACTGGCTTTATTCAATGTGAAAAACGTAACCAAGAGACTCAACAACGATCATTAAAGTTAGGCAGAAAGTTTCATAGAGGGGAAATTCATACAAAATTAAGTTCTACCTCTGCATGTTACTTCAAAATGATGAATACTCATGACAGAAATTTACAAAAATAAACATTAATAAATTTAATGTTACGCTAACTATATAACCAAGACAAAAGTGAGCCAACACTTCCAGGCAACTTACAATCTAACAGTAGTGATGGGTTAAGATATAAAAAATACTTATCATAAGAAAAATTTATTTCTTAATGGGAATATTTGCTATAACAATTTACAGTTTGAAAAAAATACCTGAAAATATAAGGCCTCAGAAGGTGGGTCGCCTCTGTGAGACTGACTGGGGTTTAACTGCTTATTATCTTGTCTCTTATGCAAATTCTGTCTTCTTTCTGAAGAAGTACTATGTCCTCGGCATCTCAATCCAACCTAAATCCAGAGAAGGGGGGAAAGTGTTATTTTTAAGTAAAATATTTTCTTGAAGGTATAGAAATGTATCCTAAAGTGTACAACTCAATAAATTTTCATAAATGTATAACTTATTATTAAAGGTTAAAACTCTGGGCTTTCCTGGTAGCTCAGTGGTAAAGCATTCAACTGCCCATGCAGGAGACATGGGTTCAATCCAGATCCCACAGGCTGCAGAGCAACGAAGCCCGTGAGCCACAACGATGGAGCCTGTGCTCTAGAGCCTCGGAGCCACAACTACGGAGCCCGTGTGCCGCGACTACTGAAGCCTGAGTTCCCCTACAAGGTAAGTCACTGCAACAAGAAGCCTGCTCACCTCCACTAGAGTAGTCCCCACTCCCTGCAACAAGAGAGAGCCTGTGGCAGCAGGGAAGGCCCAGAAGAGCCAAGAATAAATAAATAAATAAAACTTAAAAAAAAAAATTCTTAAAAAAAAAAGGTCAAAACTGACAAATGAGGTCAGGATAATGAAAAACCAAAAATGTGATAATTAGCGCATGTTAGTTTCTTCCCCCGCAGTGCATGAACACGTATATCAGCTTTATTTGTAATGCCAAAAACTAGAAACACCCCAGATGTCCTTCTTGAGAGTATAAACTCACTCTCCCACTGGATGAAAAATAAAAGGTTATTTCACTTTCTGTAACAGGCAGACAGTTTATATTCTAATTAAAGTGTTTTTATCAGTTATTCATCTAACTGGCATTCACTGGAGGCCTGCTATGTGTTAAGTATATTCATCCTATAAAACAATGTCAGTCATAAAAAGGAACAAGCTACTGATACACCTAACAATCTGTGGCCATCTCCAGAAAACCACACTAAGTGAAAAAAGCCAATCCTCAAAAGACTGCATGAGTTTGTGTATACAACATTCTGGAAATGGCAAAGTCATAAAAAGGGGAAACAGATCAGTGGATTCTAAAGGTTAAGGAGAAGCTGGTGAGGAAGGGAAGGGGAGGGAGTCTGGCTTTAAAAGGTGACAAAAGGGACCCCTGTGGCAGTGGGTCCACTCTGAATCTTGACTACACTCATGCCGTACTGGGGTATCGCACTATATTTTTGCAAGACGTTACCACTGAGAGAAACTGTACACTACCTTTTTGCAACACTATTTTAAGTACTTTAATATCTGTTAATATTTTTCAATTTCTCAGAAATATTAAAAATTTTAAATCTTATTTATAAGAAAACGGATTTAAGAGAATAAAATTTCAATCACACAATTATTGTTCCATTAACACATTTGCAAAACATCCAACCGTCATAAGAGCATTACAGAGAATCACACTAAACATTTTAAAAATCTTTAAGACAGGGGCTTCCCTGGTGGTCCAGTGGGTAAGGACACCGCCTTGCAGTGCAAGTGGTGCCGGTGGGAGCCCTGGCCTGGGAAGATCCCACGTGCTGCGGAGCGGCTGGACCCATGTGTCCAATCACCGAGCCGGAGCTCTGGGGCGCATGCGCCCAGAGCCGGCGCTCTGCGACAACAGACGCCACCGCGATGGGAGGCCCACAGGAGCCAAAGAACAAAGACGGATGAAAATAGGGAAATGAAAGACCAACGGAAGTGGCCCGTCCACCCCCCTCCTTCCCCAACCCGACCCCCACCCAAAATAAATAAATAAGTAAACCTTAAAAAAAAAAAGAAAGACCAATGGAAGTGGCCCACCCGCCCCCCTGCCTCCCCCACCCGCTCCCCCTCCCCCCAAAATTCTTTAAGATAATCAAGGCCCCTCTCTTAGCTATCCAATGCATTAGAATTATTTTTAAAAAGACTTTAAAAATAATACAAAAAAATAATAATAATACACAGCAGGGCTTCCCTGGTGGTCCAGTGGGTAAAGGGTCCACCTTGCAGTGCAAGGGCCACTGGTTCGATCTGTGGCCCGGGAAGATCCCACAGGGCTGTACCCATGTCCAATCAGGAGCCAGCGCTCTGGAGCGCATGTGCCGGTGCTTTGCAACGAGAGAGGCCACCACAATGGGAGGCCCACACAGGCCAAAGAATTAAGATGGATGAAAATAAATAAACAACCAATAAAAGAGGCCAAAATTAAAAAAAAAAAAAATTTGCTGATGAGAAATAGAATTTTTACACTCTCTTGGGAAAAGGCTGTGTGGCAGGACTGTGGGCTGGAGAACAGTCATACCGTGAATGCAATTCTTCCTTAGAATACCCACTGTGAAAACTGGGTTATGTCCTATAACCTACAAGCATCTGTTAAGAAACTACACAATTTTCTAGGTACCCAATAGTTTCTTGGTTTTAAATATTTACCTCATTCTAAAATAGACTCATGAATATGGACAGAGGAAGATACACGTGTGAAGCAAACTTTAGTAAAGTCTCTCTATAAAACTACTTCAACGTTTGTTTAAATTTTTTCATAATAAAATTTTTAAAATTGACTCATGAAAAGAAGCTCATACAAGCATGGTAAAACAAATGCAATTCACAATGCCCAGGTACTAAACAAACAACTTAATTCCCATAAATTATTAACACTGGAAAGAGTACTAATAATCAAGCCCAAGCATAGGCATGGATAGGAAGCAAGAAAATAATTCTTGAGAACAACTCTTCATTTCACTGTACAGTCATTTAACACAAAAAAGTAAAAGCTAACCTGCCCTCCAAACAGCATGACATCAAAATGTAAATCAGACAATACATACGTGTTAATGTTGTCACAAACACAAAAAGAATTCTTTTAAAAATTAAATGCAACTTGATTCTTAGAGAGAAGGTCCCAAGATTAAATTAAAATCCCCAAGCCCATGGTTCCAACGAAGTTCACAGAGACCAAATATGTAATTACTTCAATTACCTCCTGCAATGAAAATTTTTAAAGTTCTTCTAAGAGTTCTGTTAATAGGAAGTGGACATACAGAACAGAACAGAGCAGAAACTACAAGTATATATTAAGATTCTTAAATGACTAGCATAAAATTAATAAAGATTTAAGTCCTCATACTTAAATTTACAAAAGAAGAAAAGTACTAGGACTTGACATATGAGCAATGTGTACAAATTTGTTTTCAGAAAACTATACGATACTTTTAAAGAACACAGAAAGGTGACTCAAAAATAGAATGACATATATCTATTTTTTTTTGGTCTCTTTTATTGGTCCTTCATTTATTTATTTTCTTCTGTCTTAATTCTTCGGCCTGTGTGGGCCTCCCCTTGTGGTGGTCTCTCCCATTGCAGAGCACCGGATCCAGGCACATGTGCTCCAGAACTCCGGCTTGGTAGTTGGACACATGGGTCCAGCCACTCTGTGGCACGTGGGATCTTCCCAGGCCAGGGATCAAACCAGCGCCCCTTGCACTGCAAGGCAGTAAGTGTCCTTACCCACTGGACCACCAGGGAAGCCCTAGAATGACATCTTCTGCAAAGATACCACATGATAAATCCATTCTCCTTAAGTTGACAGATTTAGCACCAAAGGAACAAAACAGAAAATCCAGAAATAAGAATATATGGAAATTTAACAGGTGCTAAAGGTGGCCATCTCATACAGGTGAAAGATGGGCTTCAATGATGAGTGTTGGGAGACCTGAGTAAATCCGTGAAAAATACAAAATATGAGCTATATCTCCCATAAATTATTAACACTGGAAAGAGTACTAATAATCAAGCCCAAGCATAGGCATGGATAGGAAGCAAGAAAATAATTCTTGAGAACAACTCTTCATTTCACTGTACAGTCATTTAACACAAAAAAGTAAAAGCTAACCTGCCCTCCAAACAGCATGACATCAAAATGTAAATCAGACAATACATACGTGTTAATGTTGTCACAAACACAAAAAGAATTCTTTTAAAATTAAATGCAACTTGATTCTTAGAGAGAAGGTCCCAAGATTAAATTAAAATCCCCAAGCCCATGGTTCCAACGAAGTTCACAGAGACCAAATATGTAATTACTTCAATTACCTCCTGCAATGAAAATTTTTAAAGTTCTTCTAAGAGTTCTGTTAATAGGAAGTGGACATACAGAACAGAACAGAGCAGAAACTACAAGTATATATTAAGATTCTTAAATGACTAGCATAAAATTAATAAAGATTTAAGTCCTCATACTTAAATTTACAAAAGAAGAAAAGTACTAGGACTTGACATATGAGCAATGTGTACAAATTTGTTTTCAGAAAACTATACGATACTTTTAAAGAACACAGAAAGGTGACTCAAAAATAGAATGACATATATCTATTTTTTTTTGGTCTCTTTTATTGGTCCTTCATTTATTTATTTTCTTCTGTCTTAATTCTTCGGCCTGTGTGGGCCTCCCCTTGTGGTGGTCTCTCCCATTGCAGAGCACCGGATCCAGGCACATGTGCTCCAGAACTCCGGCTTGGTAGTTGGACACATGGGTCCAGCCACTCTGTGGCACGTGGGATCTTCCCAGGCCAGGGATCAAACCAGCGCCCCTTGCACTGCAAGGCAGTAAGTGTCCTTACCCACTGGACCACCAGGGAAGCCCTAGAATGACATCTTCTGCAAAGATACCACATGATAAATCCATTCTCCTTAAGTTGACAGATTTAGCACCAAAGGAACAAAACAGAAAATCCAGAAATAAGAATATATGGAAATTTAACAGGTGCTAAAGGTGGCCATCTCATACAGGTGAAAGATGGGCTTCAATGATGAGTGTTGGGAGACCTGAGTAAATCCGTGAAAAATACAAAATATGAGCTATATCTCACAACATCCACTAAAACACACTCTAAATGGAATAACAATTTAAATATAAAAAAAAGAATAAACAACGCATAAACACATTGGAGGAAACCAGATAAATTCCTTTATACCAATTCAACTTTAATGCTATTTAAAACAGACTTGTGGATGGCAATTACATAACAAGCAAAGTCAAAAACAAAAATGAAAATCTAGTAAAATATTTGCATTTCATATTATAGACTAAAGGCTCCTAAATTTTTTAAAAATTTGGTAAGGGCTTGTTCAAACTGATTTAAAAATATACTAAAACAGGAGCCATTTCTCAGAACTATCTGGGGTGCTGCCTCCCGGGCTGCAGTCCTAATTATGCTCCAAATAAAACTTAACCCACAGCTCTCAAGCTGTTCATCTTTTTTTTAGTCGACATCTAAATAATCCACCTCTAAGTATAATGTCAGTATACACATCTGGATGGACACTCCGTAGTGAACCCAACTTCATCTTATTCCAATAACTCAAATGTCTGTACTCATGGATGTTCCAGAAACAATGATTCTAAGCCAAGACCTTAAAAACAGGAGATACGGATTCGATCCATGATCTGGGAAGATCTCACATACCACGGAGCAACTAAGCCTGTGAGCCAAAACAATGGAGCCTGTGCTCTAGAGCCTCGGAGCCACAACTATGGAGCCCGCGTGCCCTGGAGCCCGAGTTCCACAGCAAGAGAAGCCACCAAAACAAGAAACTTACTCGCCTCAACTAGAGAGAAGCCCCCACTCCCTGCACCTAGAGAAGAGCCTGTGGCAGCAGTGAAAACCCAGAATAGCCAAAAATAAATAAATAAAATTAAAAATATATATATACTAAAACAGAGAAAAAGATCAAGACACAAAAAAAGGACCAAGAATATGAGAAACCCACAGAAAAGTACAAGCAATTCTTAAACATATGGAAAGGTGCTCAATTACATTAACACACTGTTTCTTCCTAACTGGCACAAAGTCTCAAGAACACGATTTCTGAGGCTATATGGAAATAAGCACTCTCCACATTACTGTGAAGAATACAAAATGGCACAGCCTGGTGATATTTACCACCGAGATGACCTTACCTTTTCACTCAGCAACACCTTATCTAGGAATGTATTCCACTGCTTTATACACAGATTTCTAAGTAAGACTGTAGCACGTCTACAACAGCAATAGTATATAAATAATTCAAGTGTCCATCAACAGGACTTCAAAATTAACAAGGATATATCCATACTACATTAGGAGCTGCTTTTAAAAAGGTGAAGAAACCCTCTGTGTAATACTATGGAAATATCTCTAAGACATATCATTTAGTGATGTGAACAGATCACAGAATAGAATGAATAAAACATAAGATGCATACTTACAATGACATGAAGAAACTGGGAAAATACACAGATACAGGGAAGAGGAGAAGACAAGGGGAGATAGGATGAAAATGAGATTTTTTAAATATCTGTATTTTAAATTTTTAAATAAATAAATAAACTTAAATAAATAAATAAACTTAAATAAATAAATTTCTAAATACATTTTTAAATTTATTATTTATTTTCATCCATCTTTTTATTCTTTGGCCTGTGTGGGCCTCCCATTGCAGTGGCCCCTCTCGCTGCAGAGCACCAGCTCTGGGCACATGCACTGCAGAGCGCTGGCTCCTAATTGGACACACTGGCCCAGCTGCTCCTTCGCATGTGAGATCTTCCCAGGTTAGGGATCAAACTGGTGCTCCTCGTACTGCAAGATGGACTCTTTATCCACTGGACCACTAGGGAAGCTCAAGATTATTTGTTGTATAACCTTTTTTTAAAAGCTTTCTTTCTCAAATTATTCACAAAATAAAACCATTCTTAAAACTTAAGTTTTTATAGACTACCATTTACTACTATTTAATACATCACAGTATAGGAAAAAAATCTGCTCTTTCAAATGTTAAGACACTGGTAAAAATACTAAAAAATCACTGCAATGCACAGTAGTTAAAACCATATGGTATACATGCAAAAATCCGATCAATAGGACCAAAAAAGCCCCCCAAAGAACCTAAAACATAAGAGTTATTTAGCAAAGGACTAAAAGGGTAGCATAAATCAGGAAACAAAACAGATTACAACATGAAGATAACTGGCTAACCACTGTGAAAACTGACATCATTATGTTGTACCATGCTTCAAAAGAAAATTTCAGATAAAAAAACTTCTGAAAACACTTGAGAGTAGTAAAAATACAAATGAATATTTACTAGATTTCTAAAAGACTTTTTAAGCCTAAAAACAATCAGGAATTGCAAAGGAAAATTATTTGGACTTAAAAAGAGATTCTGCCTATCAAAAAGCAAACAACCACATACTGAAGAAAAGTGTAATAAAGCCTCAGGAGTAAGAAAAGAAAACACACACACTGTTAAACAACTGGCTCCAGTTCTTTTGGAATGAAGAGACAAAATACACAAATGTTTATGCATTTCCATAATTTTCTGCTTTGCGTTTCATTACCATTCTCAAAAGCTTTGTGGTAGAGATAAAATATTTTTCTGTATCAGTATTACTTACTCTCTAGCGGACTACTGATACCAAAAGTTCCAGTGCTGAGACTGCATGCTTGGCAGGTCTGCCAGTTAGAATTTCGATATAAAATTTTAGTACCTGACCAAATATTCCACAGACTTTGTTTATCTAATTTATCTAAACAATTCTTGGTTTAGTTCTTCTGTTTTTAATCAAACGAAGTTACACTGCCTCACCAGCATGACACAAACCGTGACTCATTTCTGCTATAACCACAGGGAAGTGGGCACCATTCTACTTGGTTTCCTGGCAGCCTAAGTAACGTGAGGGAAGCTCATTTCAGGGAGGCAAAGGCACAGGCAAGTATTTGGTTTATTCGATCCATGAACTTCCTTCTACTTCAGATCACCCAGAGCGACTCAAATGATCATTTTAATCCTTAGCTAAATTTAAGAACTCTAGAAATGCTATCTGAAAATTAAAAAGGAAAAATCCTGACCAACCAACATCTCCCTGATTTCACAGACAACCAATACAGGAAGACAGTTACTGGAAGCTCGTGGCACTCTATAGCCTGCTCTGTTGTAGGGCATCAGGCATAAATCCTGTTCCCTAAGACCAGGAAGCTGCCCCATCTGGCCACATTACAGCACAAGTGGCCATCACTATGGTCCTGCAACAAACACGGAGCACAGCTTGCGGTGGGTATACTCATGGACAGACTCATGAACAACGCTTCGGGACTGAAGGTCAAAAAGTCAGTATTTAAGGCATTAATATGCTTTGCATTTTTTATATAGATAGGAAAAAGTCACAGAAGATGAAGCTGGGCTGCAGAGTATTCTTTTTTAAGTTATGGAATATCCAAATACATTTCTTAAGGATAAACAGAATGGTACAATATACATCCCACTTACATTCAACGTCTTGCTATTTTGTTTCATTTTTTGTTGTTGTTGTTTAATTTTATTTATTTAGTTTTGGCTATGCTGGGTTTTCGCTGCTGCCACAGGCTCTTCTCTAGGTGTAGGGAGTGGGGGCTCCTCTCTAGTTGAGGTGAGTAAGTTTTTTGTTTTGGTGACTTCTCTGGTTGTGGAACTCGGGCTCCAGGGCACGCGGGCTTCAGTAGTTGTGGCTCCGAGGCTCTAGAGCACAGGCTCCATAGTTCTGTCTCACGGGCTTAGCTGCTCTGCAGCAGGTGGGATCTTCCCGGATCACGGATCGAACCCATGTCTCCTGCATTGGCAGGCGAACTCTTTACCACTGAGCTACCAGGGAAGCCCCTGGTTCATTCTTTAAATAATAATTTTCTTGGCTAAACCATTTCAAAGTTACCATTTTAAACATAATATGCATCGCCAAAATTAAGGACGCTGCCCTTCATAACCACTACATAATTTATACTAATTCATCTCAGACTACTCAAATTTCTCCAACATAACCCACATTACCTGCGAATTATTTCTTTGTTCAGTTTGTCTTCCACCTCTAGAAAATGTCTGATTTTTTTCCATCCAAGGTTTTTTCTGCGTGGCCTGGCAAGTTACGCTGGACCAATTTACACCACCTGCAATAAATGAGGTTTTAAAATATAATTTAATTAGAAAGATGGCAAAACCTAGAACGACCCCTAACTTCACATCCTGAAACTCAGTCATTATAAATGTAATACTGGCAACTTTCCATACACTTTCAGTGGTATTCCACTTCTTGGTAAGGAAGTGTCAACTTGGAGAATTAACCTCCCACTGAAATTTTCTCAGTGTCATCAACCAATCTATACTTTCAAATGAACGTGAATTTCTTTGGAAGAGTTCTAACATTCCTGCAACATCAACAAGCTCCATCCGTAAAAGCAAAACTGCGCCACGGGCAGAGAAGCAAGCACAGCAGAAAGACTATGTGGAAAGGAAGTACCTGCACAGAGGGAGGAGTCCACGTGCTGAAAGAGAAACAAACAGAAACAGTTACTTTCTGTTCAATGGCAAGCTCCAAACACCTTGCAGAGCATTTCATAAATCGCGTGCACACACACTGATTATAATCTTAGAAGAGATACCTCTCCATAACAGAGTATCTTTGTATTACTAGGGAAACATACTAGATACACTTTAACCACCCTGCGGAGGGAGCTGTTCATGAACACAGATGCTTCGGCGTTAGGGGAGGACAGAGGGCGGTCCCGACACAGACGAGGAAGCAGAGGGAGGCCACGTACGCCGAGGCAGCTGCCGTCGGGGTTCCTGGGCGCCCCGGCTGCGGGCTGGCCGTGGCCATGCCGGGGGCTGCAGTAGCCGCTGTCGCTGTCGATGTCGGCCTCGCTGGCCCCCTGCTCACTGGAGGACTCAGCCGTCGGGTGGGACGCTCGTCGCCTCCGGCCTCGGGCCTTCCAGAGCATCGAGGCGGAGCTCTCCGACACAGACGTGTTCGCAATGTCGGACGGGAAATCTGCAAGGCAAGGGAAGGGCGCCAACGATCAGTTCTTGCCAAATGATCATTGAAGCTGTAAGAAAATCACAGTAGCTAACTTTGTCAACGAAGGAAATAGGCAAAAACTTTTTGTAAAGATCATAAGATTTTCCTGACAAGCTGCTTTGTAACATGTGTTTAATCATGAAAAGAAGAATATGGGGTTTTTTTTTCCTTAATTTTTCAAACTTATTTATTCGACTGCACTGGGTCTTTAGTTGCAGCATGTGGGATCTTGTTCCCTGACCAGGGATCGAACCTGGGCCCCACTGCATTGGGAACACAGAGTCTTAACCACTGGACCACCGGGGAAGTCCCAAGAGAATATGCTTAATTAAAGTATTTGTGTAGTTAATATCATATAATGAAAACCAACCACGATCATCCACTTACACATCACCAATTCTGTGACGTGCACAACATGCTTCTCCCACCACTGAATTCTCTTCCTCCCTCAGAAGCTATTCTGAGTTGTGTTTACCATTCCTTTACTTTTTAATAGATTTACTATGGACCTCTGCATTTCCAAAACATAAATCATGTACCTCTGCAGTTTAAGCTCTATAAAAACGGAATCATAAGTCCACATTCTTCTGTGACTTGCTTCCCCCTGTTGATGCCCCCTGCTTCCCCAAACACGGATTGGTTTTGAGATCCTGATGCGTGTTGTTAAATTCACTAGGGTCACTGAAATCTAGAATGCTTGTGTATGAACACACCATGATGCATTTATCCTTCACACCACTGAAGGGTCACCTGGGCTGTTCTGGGGTTTTGCTATGAATAATGTTCCTATAAACATTCTTATGCAGACATATGAATATGTGCACGTGCATATGAAAGTTTCTCCAAGGCAATTACTGCTTAGGCCTTAGGGGTTACATGTAATACTCTACTTGGTAAGGCCAAACCATTCTCAAAACTGGTTAAAACAGTTCCCCCTCTAGGAGCAGGATGTACGTATCCCCAATGACGCACATTCTTGCCAAGAACGGACACTGTCCTCTAGGCTCCGATTTCTCCCGATTGTTGGGAATACAAAGGTGGCTCACTGTGGATCTTAATTTGCGTTTTCCTGCTTGATAAAGAGGTTGAGAATATTTTCTCGTGCTTTTAGTCATGCGTGTTTTCCTTTCTGTGAAGGACTTGTTAGTTTCACTTTTGGATTGTTTGATTTCTGCCTATTTTTCCATTACATGGTCTGTTTCTCTTTTTTGTATTTCACAAATTGTAATTAAAAGACATTTGAAAAGACAAAACCTCTTATAATCACCTTTCTCTCCACAAGCCTTTCCTAATACAATTATATATAAATCCTATACAGAATCAATATAATCTTGAGTTGTGCAGTTTAATATTATGAATATGTTCACAATTATAGTATATGACTGGTTCCATATTATCCCACTGAGCGATGTCCTGGGCAGTTCTTCTGACTTGCTGCCCGTGACTGGACAGTGAGCAGTCTCCCGTGGATTCTCTGTGGCTGCAGCACACAGCGTTCTATCTGCCCTCTCAGCACAGCGGGCCAGCCTCACAAGCTGAATTAAGCAGCTCCTTTGCCTTCCAAGGGGAGATTCGATTTGGATACACTTTCCTCAGTAGCCAACTGGGTCAGAAGAAAGATTTCTCTAGTTCTGCCAGCTGTTTCAGACCCTTGGCAGCGATGCATTCCAGGGGACCTGAGCGCAGGGTGAGATCATTTTCTTATTCATTCTTATGAAGTCTTTACATGTGCTCATAGGAATCCTTTGTCAGTTATATGCATGGTAAACTCTTCTGCAAGATTCAGTGTCCGGGACCGCGGGTCGGCCCGGCCACATCCTATAGCTTTGCCTGTCCAGGACCGCAGGTCGGCCCGGCCGCATCCTAAGCTTCCCAAGCATGAATGCTACAATGTAACATTTGAGATAGCGCTTGGCGGAGCTCCCAGCATGAGAATATCATCATCCTGACTGGGACTGTGAGAACCTTAACCACGCCTTACGACCTTCAGTTTGAGAACATCGCCACAGGCTTCCAAAGATGGCGCCTAGCGGGAGCAGGAGGGGCGCGGTCTTGCGCTGTCTGGGACGTGTGCTCATTGCCGTGATTGGCTGAGTGAAGTTTCCGTGCTCGTGATCAGTACATGCTCCTCATAGACTCTTACCATTATGTAATCTCGCATAGTTGACCTTTAACATGATTGGTCTATTGTTGGGCTCTTCCGCCTTTTGTACAGTATAAATATTGCTCACTTTCAACAATAAACGAGACTTGATCAGACTCCTGTCTTGTCTCCATTTCTCGTGTCTCTTGTCCTCTTCATTCCACTCCCCTTTAGGGTCTGCGTTGAGGAATCCTAGGTCTTCGCTGACGAATCCTGGTCGGACAAGGTTGTTCTTTTTGTATTTCACAAATTGTAATTAAAAGACATTTGAAAAGACAAAACCTCTTATAATCACCTTTCTCCACAAGCCTTTCCTAATACAATTATATATAAATCCTATACAGAATCAATATAATCTTGAGTTGTGCAGTTTAATATTATGAATATGTTCACAATTATAGTATATGACTGGTTCCATATTATCCCACTGAGCGATGTCCTGGGCAGTTCTTCTGACTTGCTGCCCGTGACTGGACAGTGAGCAGTCTCCCGTGGATTCTCTGTGGCTGCAGCACACAGCGTTCTATCTGCCCTCTCAGCACAGCGGGCCAGCCTCACAAGCTGAATTAAGCAGCTCCTTTGCCTTCCAAGGGGAGATTCGATTTGGATACACTTTCCTCAGTAGCCAACTGGGTCAGAAGAAAGATTTCTCTAGTTCTGCCAGCTGTTTCAGACCCTTGGCAGCGATGCATTCCAGGGGACCTGAGCGCAGGGTGAGATCATTTTCTTATTCATTCTTATGAAGTCTTTACATGTGCTCATAGGAATCCTTTGTCAGTTATATGCATGGTAAACTCTTCTGCAAGATTCAGTGTCCGGGACCGCGGGTCGGCCCGGCCACATCCTATAGCTTTGCCTGTCCAGGACCGCAGGTCGGCCCGGCCGCATCCTAAGCTTCCCAAGCATGAATGCTACAATGTAACATTTGAGATAGCGCTTGGCGGAGCTCCCAGCATGAGAATATCATCATCCTGACTGGGACTGTGAGAACCTTAACCACGCCTTACGACCTTCAGTTTGAGAACATCGCCACAGGCTTCCAAAGATGGCGCCTAGCGGGAGCAGGAGGGGCGCGGTCTTGCGCTGTCTGGGACGTGTGCTCATTGCCGTGATTGGCTGAGTGAAGTTTCCGTGCTCGTGATCAGTACATGCTCCTCATAGACTCTTACCATTATGTAATCTCGTGCATAGTTGACCTTTAACATGATTGGTCTATTGTTGGGCTCTTCCGCCTTTTGTACAGTATAAATATTGCTCACTTTCAACAATAAACGAGACTTGATCAGACTCCTGTCTTGTCTCCATTTCTCGTGTCTCTTGTCCTCTTCATTCCCACTCCCCTTTAGGGTCTGCGTTGAGGAATCCTAGGTCTTCGCTGACGAATCCTGCGGGTCGGGACAAGTGGCGCCCAACGTGGGGCCTGAAGTACGGGGGTCCTCCGTGAGGAAGCGGGGCCAGGCGCCGGCGACAACAGAGAAGAGTGAATTGCCTCTCAGCTGCTGCGGAACCTGCCGCGCCAGGATTGAGGTAAAGATAGGCACCAAATAGGGGACAAGCATAAAAAATTTGCAAAATGGGACAAGAATTGAGTCAACATGATGTGTATGTAAAACAATTAGGAAGAGCTTTAAAGGCACGAGGAGTAAAGGTGAAAAGTCAAGATTTGTTTAAATTTTTTGATTTTGTTAAAAATGTCTGCCCCTGGTTTCCACAAGAAGGAACTATTACTTTAAGCAGGTGGAAGCGGTAGGAGATGCACTGCGGATTTTTATGACGCTTTTGGACCAGAGAAAGTTCCGTGACTGCTTTCAGTTACTGGAATCTAGTTAAAGAACTTATAGATACTAGAGATAGACCTCCAGAAATAACAATTGCTATTGCTCATACAGAAGAAATCTTAAAGACTAGTTCTCAAGCAGATCTTAGGAAGTCTCCCTTAGAAGAAGAGACAGATTTAATATCTTTAGAGAGTGATGATGAGGAGCCTGCTGCCACTCCTGTTAAGAAAAAGCAGGAGGTTATAGGAGAACCCCCTGAGACAGAACTAAAGAGAAAGGTTCCAAAAATATATCCCAAGTTACAAATAGAGAGTGAGAATCAGGATAAGCATGGTCCTGGCTCTTTAGAGGTTGGTTGGGATAACTTAAAAGAAGAGGTCGTAAAAGTCATGGGTTAGACCAGCTTCCGCCATTTTCATGCCCTCCCCCCTACAAAATGGCCTCCGCGCCTACAGTCATGGCGGCCATGGGTGAGAGAGAAGATATTAATCCTAGGGAGGAACTGAGAGATAAGATTGCCTTATTAGAAGAACAAATAAAGCTTGAAGAATTACATCAGTCATTAATTACTAAATTGCAAAGATTAAAAACTGGAAACGAGCGGGTTGATGACGTAGTGAAAGAAAGTCCTACCGCACGTCAGCACCAGCAGCCTGGTAAACATGTCCCTAAAGGCAAGATGGCTGCTTACCCGGAAGAGAGAGATTATGACTGTAAAGTTGCCTTTCCGGTCACGGAGACCACAGACAATCAGGGAACGATATGGAGACATCATAGGGGTTTTGATTTTGCTATCATAAAAGAATTGAAAACTGCAGTCTCCCAATATGGAGCCACTGCGCCCTATACCATCGCCATATTAGAATCTGTGGCAGACACTTGGCTTACACCTGGGGACTGGAATACTTTAGTCAGAGCAGTTCTCACAGGGGGTGATCATCTGTTATGGAAATCAGAGTACTTCGAGGCGTGTAAGGAAACAGCACAGAAAAATTTCCAGGCAGGAAATGGGTGGACTCTCGATATGTTGACAGGTTCTGGTCACTATGATAATGGTGATGCACAAATGCAATACGATGCTGGATTATTTGCACAGATTCAGACAGCTGCAACTAAAGCTTGGAGAAAACTCCCAGCAAAAGGAGATCTAGGAGCCTCACTTACAGGGGTAAAACAGGGATCGGATGAGCCATTTGCAGACTTTGTGCACAGACTTATCACAACGGCAGGCAGGATTTTTGGAAGCGCTGATGCGGGACTGGATTATGTAAAACAGTTGGCCTATGAAAATGCCAATGCAGCCTGTCAAGCTGCAATTAGGCCTTATAGAAAAAAGACTGACTTGACGGGATATATACGTCTTTGTGCAGATATTGGACCATCATATCAACAAGGTTTGGCCATGGCAGCAGCGTTTAGTGGAAAAACAGTCAAGGACTTTCTAGCTGAGCGAGATAGAAATAAAAGGGGGTGCTTTAAATGTGGAAGGCCAGGACACTTTGCTCAAAATTGCAACAATGTAGCTCAAGATAGTGATAAAAAAGCTGACGAGAAAGCCCCTGGCCTCTGTCCTAGATGCAAAAGAGGAAAACACTGGATGAATCAGTGTAGATCTAAGACTGATGTTCAAGGAAATCCTCTAACACCCCAGCAGGGAAACGAGAAGAGGGGCCAGCCTCAGGCCCCGAGACAAGCATATGGGGCAGTCAGCTTTGTTCCAGCTCAGAACAACAACAACCCCTTTTCAGGACTTAATAGAGCAATCCCAGGCAGCACAGGATTGGACCTCTGTGCCGCCACCCACACAATATTGACTCCAGAAATGGGGCCTCAAGCCTTGCCTACAGGGGTCTATGGTCCCCTGCCTCCTAAAACTTTTGGGTTACTCCTAGGGCATAAAATGTCACCATAAAGGGTCTCCAAGTCTTCCCAGGAGTTATTGATAACGATTATACAGGGGAGATTAAAATTATGGCCCAGGCTAATGAGAGTATTACAACTATTGATCAAGGAAAGAAAATAGCTCAATTGATATTAATACCTTTGATTGCAACCGATCATATAACACAGTCGAGGAAAAGAGAAGCCAAGAATTTTAAATCCTCAGATGCATATTGGGTACAACAGATCACCAATAATAAGCCTTCGTTGACTCTCTGGTTAGATGGGAAATTATTCAATGGGCTAATAGATACAGGAGCTGATGTAACCATTATCAGAAAGGAAGATTGGCCATCTAATTGGCCTACTTCAGAAACCATGACAAATTTAAGAGGCATTGGGCAGAGTACCAACCCCAGGCAAAGTTCCAAATATCTCACTTGGAAAGATAAAGAAAATAATTCTGGATTGATTAAACCGTTTGTTATTGCTCGCCTGCCTGTAAATTTATGGGGTCGAGATTTGCTGTCACAAATAAAAATAATTATGTGTAGCCCAAATGACGTAGTTACAGTACAGATGCTAGCCCAAGGATATACCCCTGGAAAAGGTCTAGGAAGAAGGGAGGATGGGATAGTAGAACCTGTCCAGACTGTATACAAAATAGATCACAGAGGTTTGGAAAGTTTTTAATGGCGACCATTGACTTGCCTGTACCCCAGAGATGCGCAGATCCTATAACTTGGAAGTCCTCGTCGCCTGTCTGGGTTGCTCAATGGCCGCTAACCACTGAAAAATTACAAGCCGCCCAGCAATTAGTACAGGAACAGCTGGAGGCTGGACATATAGTAGAGAGCATTTCCCCTTGGAATACTCCTATCTTTGTTGTAAAAAAAAAAAATCTAGTAAATGGAGGCTCTTACAAGATCTGAGAGCCATTAATGCCACCATGGTAGTAATGGGTGCCTTACAACCAGGATTGCCCTCTCCAGTGGCTGTCCCTAGAGGCTACTTTAAAATTATTCTAGATCTTAAAGATTGTTTCTTTACTATACCATTACATCCTAATGATCAGGAACGGTTTGCATTTAGTTTGCCTTCCGTAAATTTCCGAGAGCCCATGAGACGCTATCAATGGAAAGTGTTGCCTCAAGGCATGGCCAATAGTCCAACGTTGTGTCAAAAGTTTGTAGCAACAGCGATACGGCCTATACGAAAAGCCTGGAAGCAGATGTATATAATCCATTATATGGATGATATCCTAATAGCGGACGATAGGAGCAGAAGTTTTACAATGTTTCCATCAGCTTAAAAATAGTTTGAATGCTGCTGGACTACAAATAGCACCAGAAAAAGTACAATTAAAAGACCCTTATACTTATTTAGGTTTTGAACTCCAGGGGCCAAAGGTTATTAATCAAAAGCAACCATTCAGAAAGACCAATTGCAAACGCTCAATGATTTCCAAAAACTCTTAGGAGATATAAATTGGTTTTGTCCGTATTTAAAAATACCTACTGGTAACTTACAGCCTTTATTTGATATATTAAAAGGAGATCCAAATCCAAAATCCCCTCGATCCTTGACTCCAGAAGCTCTGGATGCCCTTACTGAAGTAGAAACAGCAATTGCTAATCAATTTGTGACATATATAGATTATAACAAATCTTTAACCTTTATAACCTTTAATACGAAGTTAACCCCTACAGGCTTTTTCTGGCAGGATAATCCTATCATGTGGGTTCATCTCCACTCTTCCCCCAAAAGAATCTTAGTCCCGTATTATGATGCTCTTGCTGATCTAATTATCCTGGGAAGAGAACAGAGTAGGAAGTATTTTGGGTTTGAACCATCAACGATAATTCAACCTTACACCCGAGATCAAATTACTTGGCTCTTACAGAACAGTGACTCTTGGCTTCTCGCATTAGCTTCTTTTGCAGGGAATCTGGATAATCATTATCCACCCAATAAGTTTATTCAATTTAGTAGATTGCATGCCTTTGTTTTTCCACGTGTTGTCAGCAAAGAACCATTGAACGACGCCTTAGTAGTATTCACTGATGGATCTTCTTCAGGAATTGCTGCTTATACTTTTAAAGATACAATAATAAAGTTTAAAACTAAATATAGTTCAGCACAATTAGTTGAATTACAGGCTATAATTGCTGTTCTGTGTGCCTTCCCAAAACAACCTATCAATATATATACTGATAGTGCTTATGTAGCTCATTCGGTGCCTCTTTTAGAGACGGTTGCCCAGATTAAATCAATATCGGAAACTGCCATGTTATTTTTACAATGTCAACAAATCATTCGACGAAGGACACATCCTTTCTTTTGGGTCATGTCAGAGCTCATTCTGGTCTTCCAGGACCATTGGCCAAGGGTAATGCCATAGCTGACATGGCTACCAAACTGGTCACGACTGTGATGGTGGATAATTTACAACGAGCACAAAGTACTCATGCCTTGCATCATTGTAATGCTCAGACTTTAAGACTTTTGCATAAAATCACCAAGGAACAAGCTCGCCAAATTGTTAGGAGTTGTACTACCTGTATTCAGCATTTACCTGTACCTCACCTTGGTGTAAACCCAAGAGGTCTTCTACCTAATGTGTTATGGCAGATGGATGTTACCCATTATAATGACTTTGGTACTATGAAATATGTTCATGTCTGTATTGATACTTTCAGTGGCTTTCTTATGGGCTCACTTCAATCCGGAGAAGCTGTTAAACATGTTAAGGCACACCTTTTACACTGTTTTGCCCTAGCAGGCATACCCTCACAAATCAAAACAGATAATGGCCCCGGATATACTTCCAAGGCTTTTCAAGATTTCTGTAATACTTTACACATTCAGCATACCACAGGTATCCCCTATAACCCTCAAGGCCAAGGCATGGTAGAACGTGCTCATCTATCCATTAAGGTTACCATTGAAAAAATAAAAAAGGGAGATTGGTACCCTACCAAGGGTACCCACAGAAACATACTAAATCATGCCCTTTTATTTTAAATTTTTAAATTTGACGCTCAAGGAAAATCTGCAGCTGATCGATTCTGGCATTCAACAACAAATACAAATTTTGCCATGGTCAGATGGAAAGATCCTCTTGACAATTCCTGGCATGGTCCAGATCCAGTGTTAATCTGGGGACGAGGATCAGTTTGCGTGTTTGCGCGTGAATATGATGCCGCACGATGGCTACCTGAACGCCTTGTGAGACAAACCGATAATTACTAAACCAGGGAAAAGTGTCTCCTGAGAAGCTCTCTCTTCTCTTTTCTACAGAATGCTCGTCGTCAAGATGTTGGCCTTATTCCTGATGCTATATAGACGACTGACAGAAACAGAAGCAGGTTTTGGCGACCCGTCGGATGTTCGCAAGATATTGCAAGAACGGTATGGACGACCCTGTCAATGCTTAGGGGGATATAGCCTTCCTAAGTTAGGTCAATATATCACCACGATAAATTGCGGAGGTCATAAAGCATACCTCCTAGCCGATAACCGATGGGTATGTAGTCCCAGTCCTAAAGTAGATGCAACTCACCCGAGCCTCTTATGTAGCTACTGCAAACAGGTGCATATCGCAGTACATAGCTCCTGCTATATTCAATACAAACTGTGCCGATTTGGCAGTGAAACTGTTTTCAGTGCTACCTTAGCGCGCGGCCCTACTAAAGAGATAAAGGGCCCGGGAGGATTGGTTATAGCAGGATGTCCTGGCAAAGAGAGAGATCAAATATGCTGGCGAATGAAAGCTCCCATACATGTGTCAGATGGAGGAGGACCACAGGATTTGTATCGAGAAGAGACAATAAAGGGTCAGATCAAAAGCCTCCGACAAGAACTCCCGCCTGAACTAAAATATCACCCTATAGCACTACCAAAGGTGAGAGGAAAATTGCAACTTGATCCACAGACTTTAAATATTTTAAATGCTACCTATAGGTTGCTGAACGATACCCAACCAGACTTAGCTAAGGACTGCTGGCTCTGCTTGCATCAGGAGTCCTCGTCCTGTTGCTATGCCCTATTTCAGCCACACCAACATAAGCCTCTATACTAATCGCTTGACATGTATACCTACTCTTCCCATTACTGTATCCTTGATACTGAATGCTGATAATTGCACATCTGTTTTTAAATCAGGAAAGAATAATGGTTATGATATAGATGTAGGGATCATAGGAAATGAATGTGCCACGGTAATAAGCATCACTGACGCCTTGTGTGCAACCAATGGTGCAGTCTTTGTGTGCGGGAATAGTCTTGCATATACGTATTTGCATCGAAATTGGACGGGACAATGTTTATTGACCTATCTCCTTCCAGATGTAGATATAATCACAGGAGGTCAGGAAGTTCCTATCCCTAGTATTGATCACTTTCTCTATAGACCAAAGCGCGCAGTATTGTTTGACCCTTTGTTAGCAGTTTTGGGTATTACAACTGCAGTAGCCACAGGGTCAGCAGGTATGGGCATCTCTCTTACTCGATATGCCAAGCTGTCCCAACAACTAATTTCCGATGTGCAAGCTATATCAGAAACTATACAAGATATCCAAGACCAGGTTGACTCCTTAGCGGAGGTGGTATTGCAGAATAGAAGAGGTCTAGACTTAGTAACTGCAGAGCAGGGAGGTATCTGTTTGGCTCTACAGGAGAAATGCTGTTTCTATGTCAATAAGTCTGGCATAGTCAGAGACAAGGTGAAACAACTACAAGAAGAACTTGAGCAACGAAGACGTGACCTCGCTGCCAACCCCTTCCTGACGGGATGGAATGGACTGTTGCCTTACCTTATGCCCTTACTTGGACCTTTGATCACCCTACTTCTTCTATTTGCTTTTGGACCCATGCTGTTTAATAAGCTTATAGCATTCATTAAGCAACACATTGAGGCTATTTTGGCAAAGCCAATTCAGGTCCATTATCATCGCCTTGAGATGGCAGAACAAGGTGAAGCATCTCTTTCTACTAGTGGAGAGCAATCACCTCCCCCGTGAGCTGAACTGGTCAGCCAGAGACGGGTAAGAGGACATCATTGCAGAGCAAACCTAAGACAGGAGGGCTGCCATGGCTGCTGCCTTATCCCATGACGGGTAATGCCTGCTAATGTTGTGTCCCGACCTAAGACAGGCGCAGTTCCCGAGGGGTTTCTCTTGGCTTTGAATAAAAAGGGGTGACCTGTCCGGGACCGCGGGTCGGCCCGGCCACATCCTATAGCTTTGCCTGTCCAGGACCGCAGGTCGGCCCGGCCGCATCCTAATCTTCCCAACCATGAATGCTACAATTTAACATTTGAGATAGAGCTTGGAGCTCCCAGCATGAGAATATCATCATCCTGACTGGGACTGTGAGAACCTTAACCACGCCACGACCTTCAGTTTGAGAACATCGCCACAGGCTTCCAAAGATGGCGCCTAGCGGGAGCAGGAGGGGCGCGGTCTTGCGCTGTCTGGGACGTGTGCTCATTGCCGTGATTGGCTGAGTGAAGTTTCCGTGCTCGTGATCAGTACATGCTCCTCATAGACTCTTACCATTATGTAATCTCGTGCATAGTTGACCTTTAACATGATTGGTCTATTGTTCGGCTCTTCCGCCTTTTGTACAGTATAAATATTGCTCACTTTCAACAATAAAACGAGACTTGATCAGACTCCTGTCTTGTCTCCATTTCTCGTGTCTCTTGTCCTCTTCATTCCCACTCCCCCCCTTTAGGGTCTGCGTTGAGGAATCCTAGGTCTTCGCTGACGAATCCTGCGGGTCGGGACAATTCAGGACTTTTTCTTCCATCCCCTCTTTTTTTTGGGGGGGTGGGGGCTCCAGGGCATGTGGGCTTCAGCATGTGGCTTGTGGGCTCAGGCAGCTGCCTTCCTAGGCTCCAGGGCAAAGGCTCAGCAGTCGGGGCACACGAGCTTAGCTGCTCTTCGGCACAGGGGTCTTCCTGGACCCGCGTCTCCTGCACTGCCGGGCAGATTCTTCACCACTGACCCACCAGGGAAGTGCCTTCATTCATTCTTGATATAGAGAAATCCTTCATTTTAGAAACAGTTCTCTCTGTGCAATCATAAAAATATCTCTGCCTATATTTTCTTCTACATGCGGTTTTTATTAAGTCCTTAACCCATCTGGAACAGATCTGCATAATATAAAAATTATCAATTAAATAATTAAAAATAAACAAGATTTGCATGATGTGTTATGCTAAGGGTCTGTGATGCTACCTCTGTCATTTTCTTTATATGTGGGTTTCACATACATGTGAGTGTTTCTGGGACTCCGTTCTATTTAATTTTTGCATACTGCATTCTAGAAATTTTTGTGTAAGCCTAGAAAAAATAAAATGGCTCAGCAGGTCTTGATATCTAGAGGACAAATGCATTTTTAATGCTTTTAATAAAAAAATTATTTTTAATTTTTCTTTTATATTTTAGATCTTCATTCTCCAACCACAGCCTGCACCCACACTCCCCAAAGTAGCAGCAGAGCTCCAAGCACTGGACCACTAGGGAATTCCCAAGAGGAAACGCTATTCTCCAGGGAGATCTTGGCTTTTCTCAGATCAGAGTTCCTTTAGTTTAGAATTAGTTTGTCAAGTTCTCCACAAATCTCCACTTGAATTCTGATTAGAAATGCAACAAATCTATAGATTAATTGAGGGAAAAATGCCATTTGTAATATCAAATCATCCTGAATGAGCAAGCAATTTAAGCTTCTTAAAAATGTTCTATAATAAAGTTAATTTTCAGTAAAAATGTCTTACATATATTGTGTCAGGTTTATCCCAGAAACCGCATTTTTGTTGCTATTGTAAATGATATCTTTTCTTAAATTTTGTTTGTTGGGAGCACACTGAAATGCAATTAACTTCTGTGTATTATCTTATATCTAGTCATCTTATTCTTTTACATATTACAAGCTTGTGTTTAAGAGTCAAAATTTATTACAAATTCCTTTAAACTATAATTTGCAGTCTACCTATAATGGATACCCATTCATCCTGACAAACTAAGAACAAACTGAAGAATAAGAATACTGATGGAAGCTATAATCTTCTATTCAAATGACATCTTCATCTTTTCACTTTTTAATTCGTGTGCTTCAGAAGTCGTCTTTGTGGTCACTTAAAGAGCAAACCTAGGACATCAGGACAAATTTTTACAGCAGTTCTCGGGTTTCAAGCGTGTAGAAAGGGCCACTGTGTCTAGGAACCAGAACATACAGACTTCGTCACGTATTAATCTTGCGGCTCTTTACCGCGAGCCGTTCCCAGCATCTGTCAGCCTGTTACTCTTACCGCTTTAAGCCCTGCAGACCGTACGGTGACCGCACTGTCAGCAAGACTGTGCTTTAGCTGGTCCGTGGGTCTGTGAATGGACCTAAGCAACTGTCAAAGGATAACTGGACAGATGTCCAACGTAAAAGAAGTGAAGGAAAGTATGTATCGTCTCATTCAACTCAAGACCGCATTTCTGTAAAAGCTGTAAAGGGTAAAAAGCAAGCATGCATCTGAACAGATCTAACTGCTAGCCTTCATTCTCCAACCACAGCCTGCACCCACACTCCAAAGTAGCAGCAGAGCTCCAAGCACTGGACCACTAGGGAATTCCCAAGAGGAAACGCTATTCTCCAGGGAGATCTTGGCTTTTCTCAGATCAGAGTTCCTTTAGTTTAGAATTAGTTTGTCAAGTTCTCCACAAATCTCCACTTGAATTCTGATTAGAAATGCAACAAATCTATAGATTAATTGAGGGAAAAATGCCATTTGTAATATCAAATCATCCTGAATGAGCAAGCAATTTAAGATTGTTAAAAATGTTCTATAATAAAGTTAATTTTCAGTAAAAATGTCTTACATATATTGTGTCAGGTTTATCCCAGAAACCGCATTTTTGTTGCTATTGTAAATGATATCTTTTCTTAAATTTTGTTTGTTGGGAGCACACTGAAATGCAATTAACTTCTGTGTATTATCTTATATCTAGTCATCTTATTCTTTTACATATTACAAGCTTGTGTTTAAGAGTCAAAATTTATTACAAATTCCTTTAAACTATAATTTGCAGTCTACCTATAATGGATACCCATTCATCCTGACAAACTAAGAACAAACTGAAGAATAAGAATACTGATGGAAGCTATAATCTTCTATTCAAATGACATCTTCATCTTTTCACTTTTTAATTCGTGTGCTTCAGAAGTCGTCTTTGTGGTCACTTAAAGAGCAAACCTAGGACATCAGGACAAATTTTTACAGCAGTTCTCGGGTTTCAAGCGTGTAGAAAGGGCCACTGTGTCTAGGAACCAGAACATACAGACTTCGTCACGTATTAATCTTGCGGCTCTTTACCGCGAGCCGTTCCCAGCATCTGTCAGCCTGTTACTCTTACCGCTTTAAGCCCTGCAGACCGTACGGTGACCGCACTGTCAGCAAGACTGTGCTTTAGCTGGTCCGTGGGTCTGTGAATGGACCTAAGCAACTGTCAAAGGATAACTGGACAGATGTCCAACGTAAAAGAAGTGAAGGAAAGTATGTATCGTCTCATTCAACTCAAGACCGCATTTCTGTAAAAGCTGTAAAGGGTAAAAAGCAAGCATGCATCTGAACAGATCTAACTGCTAGCCTGGATCATTAATAAGGACTTTTAAATGACAGCAAGGAGAGAAGGCAGTCATCTACTCTAGCGATTAAGCGGAGATCAGGAATATAAAATGAAATTTCACAGTATAAAACGGAAAACGTGAGAAGGAAACGGCCACCCACTCTGGCGCTGGGACCCTGGAGGCCCCGTGGACAGAGGAGCCGGCGGGCTGCGGCCCGGGGCTGCTCAGGGCTGGGCGCGACTGAGCGACTGAACAGCAAAGTGGAAACCAGTGAGAATACTGTAAGACGATTCATCCTTATGTATTGCCAGGATAGAGCTTTTTACTTTAATGTTTATACAGTCCTCTAAAAAACTTTCGACTAAATGATATACAAGTAATCCAAAATTTTTACTTGTTTAAGGATATAGGCATTACTAACAGCTCTGGTTCAGATCTATGCTAAAATACAGTGCACAAAACTTGGTACATTCTTTTATAAGATACTTATAGACTGTTTTAAAAAGGATTTTAATCTAGTTATAAAAACACAAACTAAAAGTGAAAACGATACAAAAACATGTATAATTCTAATTTCTACCAAAATGAATCCTTCAAATTTCTACACTGTCTTCAAAATTCCATCTCTGATTTCTGAACTGCTCTCTTACTACTTGAGGGGATAAGGAAACCTCAAATCCTGCTGAAAACTGTACGTCAGCCAGCACAGAAGCTGAAAGAACCAGGACGTGGAACTGTTTTCTCTCTCTCAGAGAATTTCACAAAGTGGCAGGATAAAGAGAAGAATGAACGTCCAGAATCCTGACAAGTGGCAGAGTCTATAATTACAAAGTCAGTGCATAAGAGATAAAAAAGCCAGGTGCACAGACAAAGGGAACAGATCTGAGGTGACAAAGGTGGGGGTGCGGTGGCGGAGGGATGCATTGGGAGATTGGGATTAGCAGACGCAAACTATTAAATATAGAATGATGAACAACAAGGTCGTATTGTATAGCACAGAAAACTATATTAAATATCCTGTGACAAACCAAAATGGAAAAAAGATGAAAAAGAATGTGCACTGTATGTATGTATGAATGAATCACTTTGCTGTTCAGCAGAAATTAACAGAACACTAAATCAACTGTATGTCAATAAGATTTAAACTTAAAAATCTATGAGGTACATACATAAGAAAATCTTGCCTTACCAGTTTGCTGTGAAGCATCTACCAGTAACACAATTTTTGATCGACTATCAGGACCTGCCGAGTTTGTTTCCTTCTGGGTGGCTACACTTTTCACCAGTGGTCTTTTGCTCTTTATATGCTGTTGTATAAGCTGTTGCTGAAGGAAGTAAAAAAAAATTAAGGCCTTATTCAATGTACTAAACATTATAAAATATATTGATACACCCTTTAAAAATGCACTTAAGGGGCTTCCCTGGTGGTCCAGTGGGTAAGGACACCGCCTTGCAGTGCAGGGGGCGCCAGTTCCGTCCCTGGCCTGGGGAGATCCCACGTGCCACGGAGCAGCTGGACCCATGTGTCCAATGACCGAGCCGGAGCTCTGGGGCGCATGCGCCCAGAGCCGGTGCTCTGCGACAACAGAGGCCACCGCGATGGGAGGCCCACACGGGCCAAAAGAACAAAGATGGATGAAAACAGATAAATGAAAGACCAATGGAAGTGGCCCGCCTGCCCCCCTCCCTCCCCACCCTACCCCTAAAAAAAAAAACAACAAAAAAACCCACTTAAATGTAGGCTACAGATGAGTGACTCAATGCATGAGGAGACAGGGTTACTGTGTTAGGAGCTGATGAAACTCTCTGCAGCCAATCTTAGTCGGCAATATAATTATTACACAAACATTTATATACTGTTCTTTAAATAGCCATTAATACTACTATAATTAATGAAATACAAATTCATTTTAATTGTCATTTGCATTTTTCATTTTCTCAACCAATAATAAATATGAAGAATATAACCATGTCAAATAAGGGGTTATAAATTTTTATTTAAAAAGATAGTATCGATGAAAAGGGTGGTAACTTATCCAAAAGCTAAATTTTAGTTTCATGACAACAGTGACGTACAAAATAAATTTCTGCTTTGGAGTTTAAAAAGAAAATATTAAAAAGCTTATCCTTTCCTTCATTTTTTAAAATGAGTATCCATCATTGAATAGCAATTTATACAACAGACCACAACCTTAACTTCTCAGATTCCAGTGCTGGAAACGCACTCTGAGAAATCATGCTACTTCCATCCTTGAAAGTTATATACTACTGTCTATCTCCAATATTTCTTTTCACTCTCAGAGTTCCCAAAAGGATTTCCCTTGGCCCAGAATGTTTCCATAGACAAAGACTCAAAAGCTTTTCAAGGCAATTTCTGCTGCATATTTGTATTTTAATCTATAAAAAGTACGCCATGGGGCTTCCCTGGTGTTCCAGTGGGTAAGGAGTCCGCCTTGCAGTGCATGGGGCACCAGTTCGATCACTGGCTCTGGAAGATCCCACGTGCCGCACAGAGGCTGGGCAGGTGTGTCCAATTACGAGCCAGCGGCATGTGCCGTGCAGTGAGAGAGGCCACTGCGATGGGAGGCCCACACAGGCCAAAGAATAAAAAGATGGATGAAAGTAAATATAAATAAAAGAGGCATGATGGGGAAAAAGAAAAAAAAAAGTATGCCCAAAGACAACAAAGAGTTTTACCACAGAGGCTGGGATAACAGAATCTAGGAGGCCGTCAACTCCTTGACAAAAACAGTCATGAGATGCATCTAATCACCCTGCCTTCTAGTAGCTCAACAGTGCTGAAGAGAAACCTGGTTTTTCTCTTTTCTGCTTTGGTATTATGGCCCCAATAGACAAGTAATCGTTTACTTAAGAAACAGACACTTAGAATTAACCATAATTCCCCTGTGATTTCAGGGTCTTTGTGTCCATTTTTTTCCACCTGGTCAGAAGGCTGGTGCTGACGAAAGATGGCTCCACCCGTCTACAGCCTTAGGCACCCCGTGCTCACAGGACACAGCAAGGCACTCTTTGAATCGCAAAATACTATTCCTACTAAAAACTGACAGAATAGAAAGCAATGAAGTGGAAGAGAGCTCATGAATCACTACTGTTCTTTCCCGTAATACCTCCTGCTTACTTCTGAAAACTGCAATACTGTGATGTGCACTAGCCACTCAACACTCTCAAAAAGGAATCCATGCTAAACCACTGATGAGCACCGTCACTATGCCATTTTTATCACTAAATTAAAATAGTCTGGAAAGCCAAAAATAAAATTTAACACTATATTTATTAATGGTGCACCAAACATTTTACTCTCAAAGTACAGAGATTTATCCTGAGGTCTTGACAGGTAGTCTGTGAATGCCTTGCAAATTAAACATTGGCTAATATCGAAAAATATAACATACACTCAGGGACAGGTTCATTTTTTGTAATAATAATGTCTACATTTCAACTGGCAGTTTTGCGGGCCAAAGTACACAGATGGATGAAAATAACTAAATGAAAGACCAATAAAAGTGGCCAAAGTTAAAAAAATACATATATATATTACTGGTTTGGCCAAAAAGTGTGTTTGGGGTTCTTTTTTCTTGGCCACTTTTATTGATCTTTCATTCACTTATCTTTTTTGTTCTTGGGCCTGTGTGGGCGTCCCATCGCAGTGGCCTCTCTCGCTGCAGAGCACCGGCTCTGGGCGCATGTGCTCCAGAGCACTGGCTCAGTAGTTGGACACATCAGTCCAGCCGCTCCGCGGCACGTGGGATCTTCCCAGGCCAGGGATCGAACTGGCGCCGCTTGCCCTGCAAGGCGGACTCCTTACCCACTGGACCACCAGGGAAGCCCTGTTTGGGGTTTTAAAAATGGAAAAACACAAATGAACTTTTTGGCCACCCCAATGTATTTTCACACATTAAGCTAAGCAGTGTCCATGAGAACAAAGGGTTACATAGCTAAGGTGTGTTTGACGCTTTCTTCTAGAGGCACCTAGAAGCCCCTGACCCACAGTTCTGACAAATGTCTGAAATGGAACACTTGACTGAAGAGCTAGGTATACAGGTTTTTGCATTATGCTTATTAGGTAAACTCTCTGATGGAACTCCAAGGTATGGAAACAATTATTTTATAAATGCTACACCCTTGAGTGCTTCTTTGAAAATTAAAAGTCAGCAGTCACAGCTAGGCAATACAAGTTGCAAATGACTTGTACCAACAGAAACATCTGAGACAAAAGCCAATCAGATGTGGTCACTTACTTTGGGTACCACTGGTCCTCGGTGACTATTTCTGTTTCGATGACCGGACAGCGGGAAGACCTGTCCAAGCTGACTTGGACGCTCGGCACACTCCGCGGCGATGGTGCCGACGGTGCCTGCAGCCTGAAAAGGGCTGGAGTAAGGCGCAGGGAAGGGATGGTAGAAACCCATGACTTGCGCACACGGGGCGGGCATCAGCTGGTAATACGCATACTCTGCAGAAACAGGTGGCTGAGCGGAGATAATGGGGTAGGCGAGGTACGGCCCAGCGGGGTTTGGATTCGGTTGCTGCCATCGTATGTCACCGTTATATAACGGAAACTGTCTGTAAAACCAAACCAAAGAGAACAAATCTACTGACATGCATGCCTAAAAGCAATGCTAAAGCACTCTCTCCACTTACTTTAATAAAAGAAAAAGACAATACAAAAGCGTAGCCTCTCGTAATAATTCTGACAAAGAGATAAAATTATCATTTTATATATTTCATTGCTGTAATTAGAGATTTTTATGTATGTGTAATAACAATTTGGGGAGTATAAAGGCATTCAGGCTTTCCCGATGGCTCAGTGGTGAAGCATCCGCCTGCAGGGCTCCCCTGGTGGTCTGGTGGGTAAAAAGCCCACCTTGCAGTGCAGGGGGCACCAGTTCGATCGCTGGTCCAGGAAGATCCCACATGCCGCGAAGGGGCTGGACCAGTGTGCGCAATTAGGAGCCAGCGCTCTGGAGCGCATGCGCCCAGAACCAGTGCTCTGTGAGGAGAGAGGCCACTGCGGTGGGAGGCCCACACAGGTCGAAGAATAAAAAAGACACAAGAAAATAAAATAAAATGAAATAAAAACGAATCCACCTGCAACACAGGAAGTGCAAGAGATGCAGGTTTGAACCCTGACAGGGAAGATCCCCTGGAGGAGGAAACGGCAACGCACTCTAGCATTCTCGCCTGAAAATGCTTATTAGGTAAACTCTCTGATGGAACTCCAAGGTATGGAAACAATTATTTTATAAATGCTACACCCTTGAGTGCTTCTTTGAAAATTAAAAGTCAGCAGTCACAGCTAGGCAATACAAGTTGCAAATGACTTGTACCAACAGAAACATCTGAGACAAAAGCCAATCAGATGTGGTCACTTACTTTGGGTACCACTGGTCCTCGGTGACTATTTCTGTTTCGATGACCGGACAGCGGGAAGACCTGTCCAAGCTGACTTGACGCTCGGCACACTCCGCGGCGATGGTGCCGACGGTGCCTGCAGCCTGAAAAGGGCTGGAGTAAGGCGCAGGGAAGGGATGGTAGAAACCCATGACTTGCGCACACGGGGCGGGCATCAGCTGGTAATACGCATACTCTGCAGAAACAGGTGGCTGAGCGGAGATAATGGGGTAGGCGAGGTACGGCCCAGCGGGGTTTGGATTCGGTTGCTGCCATCGTATGTCACCGTTATATAACGGAAACTGTCTGTAAAACCAAACCAAAGAGAACAAATCTACTGACATGCATGCCTAAAAGCAATGCTAAAGCACTCTCCACTTACTTTAATAAAAGAAAAAGACAATACAAAAGCGTAGCCTCTCGTAATAATTCTGACAAAGAGATAAAATTATCATTTTATATATTTCATTGCTGTAATTAGAGATTTTTATGTATGTGTAATAACAATTTGGGGAGTATAAAGGCATTCAGGCTTTCCCGATGGCTCAGTGGTGAAGCATCCGCCTGCAGGGCTCCCCTGGTGGTCTGGTGGGTAAAAAGCCCACCTTGCAGTGCAGGGGGCACCAGTTCGATCGCTGGTCCAGGAAGATCCCACATGCCGCGAAGGGGCTGGACCAGTGTGCGCAATTAGGAGCCAGCGCTCTGGAGCGCATGCGCCCAGAACCAGTGCTCTGTGAGGAGAGAGGCCACTGCGGTGGGAGGCCCACACAGGTCGAAGAATAAAAAAGACACAAGAAAATAAAATAAAATGAAATAAAAACGAATCCACCTGCAACACAGGAAGTGCAAGAGATGCAGGTTTGAACCCTGACAGGGAAGATCCCCTGGAGGAGGAAACGGCAACGCACTCTAGCATTCTCGCCTGAAAAGTTTCATGAACAGAGGAGCCTGGTGGGCCACAGTCCAAAGGGCCACAAAGAGTGGGACAGGACTGAGCACGCACACACACACACACAGGAACTTAACCTGACAGCTCACTGCATTCCAAAAGTTACAACAGAGCATTCGTATTTGCAGCTCTCCCCCTCGATCCCGAGGTATTTCTGCCAAAAGTCAAACACTTAGCAGCTGCATCTGCCCATAAAGGCAGTCCACAGTTTCCCTTCAGTGGGAACAACCGTCACAGGCTTCTGCGAAAAGCAAGGTAAGGTGATCATCGTGTGAGGCGATCCTTACAGTGGGCGACGGGATTCTTCCACCTCCTTCCTGAGCTCAGGCCCAGGGCCGCCACCTCCTCGCCCACGCTCCCCTGACCACCAGACCCAGTCCCGCTCTTTCCATGGCCCCACGACGTGGCAATGGAGGCAGGTGCCAGAGACCCGAGGGAAAGAAAAGAAGACAGAGGCAAGCCTGTTCACGGCCCTCTCATCTCCAGCAAGAGTTCTGTTCGAGCGACTGCCTCCCGAAAGCGCCAGCTCGCCCTGCCTCAGCCGCCGTCCTCCCGAGAGCCGCCGCTGGCGACGGGGGGCCGCGGGGAGCTGGACTACAGAGCTCCTCCTCCTCATGCTATGACAGAGCACATGCGAAATGTGCTCCCTGCCACAATTCTAAAAATACTTTCAAATAATCTGATGGCTGGCCTACTCATGAATTCTCAAGGATTATCTGTTAAGATAAGAGAAATTAAACTTACTCTACTGCGCACTTGGCCATTTCGTCAAATACAGTAATAGTATATTTTTAGCTTATAAATCACTTCAAGCGGAGTCCCATATAGGTCAAAGTTTTTTTTTTTTTTGGCCACTTCTATTGGTCTTTCATTTATTTATTTTCATCCATCTTTGTTCTTTGGCTCCTGTGGGCCTCCCATCTGATGGCCTCTGTCGTTGCAGAGCACCAGCTCTGGGCACGCGCCCAGGGCTCTGGCTCGGTGATTGGACACATCAGTCCAGCGGCTCTCGCATCTTGAGCAAACTGCCGGGTGGGGGGCAAACAGTTCTCGCCTGAAAAGTTTCATGAACAGAGGAGCCTGGTGGGCCACAGTCCAAAGGGCCACAAAGAGTGGGACAGGACTGAGCACGCACACACACACACACAGGAACTTAACCTGACAGCTCACTGCATTCCAAAAGTTACAACAGAGCATTCGTATTTGCAGCTCTCCCCCTCGATCCCGAGGTATTTCTGCCAAAAGTCAAACACTTAGCAGCTGCATCTGCCCATAAAGGCAGTCCACAGTTTCCCTTCAGTGGGAACAACCGTCACAGGCTTCTGCGAAAAGCAAGGTAAGGTGATCATCGTGTGAGGCGATCCTTACAGTGGGCGACGGGATTCTTCCACCTCCTTCCTGAGCTCAGGCCCAGGGCCGCCACCTCCTCGCCCACGCTCCCCTGACCACCAGACCCAGTCCCGCTCTTTCCATGGCCCCACGACGTGGCAATGGAGGCAGGTGCCAGAGACCCGAGGGAAAGAAAAGAAGACAGAGGCAAGCCTGTTCACGGCCCTCTCATCTCCAGCAAGAGTTCTGTTCGAGCGACTGCCTCCCGAAAGCGCCAGCTCGCCCTGCCTCAGCCGCCGTCCTCGCAGAGAGCCGCCGCTGGCGACGGGGGGCCGCGGGGAGCTGGACTACAGAGCTCCTCCTCCTCATGCTATGACAGAGCACATGCGAAATGTGCTCCCTGCCACAATTCTAAAAATACTTTCAAATAATCTGATGGCTGGCCTACTCATGAATTCTCAAGGATTATCTGTTAAGATAAGAGAAATTAAACTTACTCTACTGCGCACTTGGCCATTTCGTCAAATACAGTAATAGTATATTTTTAGCTTATAAATCACTTCAAGCGGAGTCCCATATAGGTCAAAGTTTTTTTTTTTTTTGGCCACTTCTATTGGTCTTTCATTTATTTATTTTCATCCATCTTTGTTCTGTGGCCCGTGTGGGCCTCCCATCGCGGTGGCCTCTGTCGTTGCAGAGCACCAGCTCTGGGCACGTGCGCTCCAGGGCTCTGGCTCGGTGATTGGACACATCAGTCCAGCGGCTCTGCAGCACGTGGGATCTTCCCAGGCCAGGGATCGACCCGGCGCCCCTTGCACTGCAAGGTGGTGTCCTTACCCACTGGACCACCAGGGGAGCCCAAAGATTTTTAAAATAATATTAACTTGACTCCACTGGAAAGAATCCTTTAGCTTCTACTGTGTGTCTCATGCCGCAAACTATTCAGAGTTTTAGATTATAAACCTGAATATTTACTATCTGAGAGAGTCGTTTAGTGACCTGCTATCTCATTTACCCAGAATTTCTCACAGAAAGCACCTGGACACACTGGGGCCACAGTGGTTACAGAGGCGTAGGTACACTGCCGGCCTGAGCGCTTGGGGTGGTGAGGCCCAGCCACCCTCTCCACGTACCCCAGGGCGCTGCAGAAGGACAATTTCTGCCTGCAGTACAATACGAAAGAGGCTGCACGTACTTTTACAGCAATAAAATGAACTGTACCAGCGAACTGCTCGTCACTCAGACGGTCGACACAGGCTCAGAAAGTCTCTCGTGACTCCTGCAGGACACACCCTGACCGCGAGGTCACACACTACCTGCGCTGGAAGCATTTTGCTAAATCCCTCTGTGACTATAGCATAGAAGCTAAATTTAAACTACAGTCCAGAGTCCAGAGATGTAAGAAGCCAAACAACCACAAAAGCTTCAAAGTGAAAGGCCATTCCTTGATATATGCTTAGAAAAGACTGTCCCAGCAATTATGATTAGATGCCTATCCTCCATAAAAGGATTTCTGTTCACCTATTTCTAAATAATTCATTTCTCCTTTTGAGTCCATTTACGTCAAACAAATTTCAATTACTTATTATTGGAGATACAAAGAACTTCATTTCCTCTTAGAAAGAGAAAACAATAATAACCCACGCTAACAATTTTGAAATTTCTACATCATTTGGTCTCATTTGCTCCCCTTAGAAAATCAGAAATAGTCAGTAGTTAAAAGTTACAAAAGGAAAAAACTGAGACGTGTGCTTTGCCAACTTTTACATTTCCTCTATCCCTTTCTTCCCCCACCAAAAGAAAATAATGAACAAATTACCTATTGGACTGGTTTTCCTGCACAAATGGATAACAGGTGATCAGGTAGCTGGGAATTGGAGTTGGTTCCACACCAGAAACACTTCCACTATCGTTTGGGAGTGCCATAGGGATCATAAATGTATCAGGATTCTTCTTCTGGGGAATAAATGGTTCTACCTCAGCCGACAGCTTGACATTCTTCAAAGAGAAAGCGAAAAACATTACTAAAAAACGAGCAAAAACTTAAAATAATACAAATTCACAATTTAACAATAAAAGAGATAGTCTTCTCAATATCCACAAAACAGTCAAAGGAAGAGCAAGGTCAAATTAAAATAATTGAAATCTGATTATGTTATTTACACAAAGCCATCAAACAGAGGAGAAAATTTATCAAAGGTCACAACATTTCAATGAAGTCATTTCTTACGTAACCAAAGCTGTTAAAACAATCAAGAGTACAAGGAAGTCATACCTCGGAGTCCAAAAATAAAGCTGGTAGTAAAAAAAAACAACAACAACAACTAGCTCTTCAGACAAATCATTGTACTTTAAGCTAATTTTGTCAGTGGAAAAAAATCACTGAACAGAGTTCTGAAGGATAATTACTCCATATTTATTTAAATGGTCTGAAAGATAGTCTATTTCTGTTCATTTCAGGAAATTAGATTAGTATGGTTAAATTGAAAGCAAGTACAATGTCTACAACAAACGAAAAAAAAAACCTTAGCACAAGGGAGAAAAACTTTTGCCTCCCAGTTAAACTGAGGGGGGAGAAAAAGAGTATTTCAGCTGCCTTGTAAAGAAACGAGTAAGCTAAAGTAGTCCAGAATAAGTACTCCATTTTAGTTTATTTTGTATCTTTCCTTATAAATCCATACAGATGTAACTGATGTAATAAACTACTAAGGATGCACAAGCTATGACCAAATTGTAAAGTACAGTGAAGAAGAGCCATGAAAATCTGGACAGCAATTACTCTCAGGAAAAGGAAGCTGTGATCAGGAAGAGGAACCCGGAGAGCTGCTGGGCTACCGGACAAAACGCTCCATCGTTAACGTGAAAATAAAACCCCGATTGGAGTAGTTAAAAGTTACAAAAGGAAAAAACTGAGACGTGTGCTTTGCCAACTTTTACATTTCCTCTATCCCTTTCTTCCCCCACCAAAAGAAAATAATGAACAAATTACCTATTGGACTGGTTTTCCTGCACAAATGGATAACAGGTGATCAGGTAGCTGGGAATTGGAGTTGGTTCCACACCAGAAACACTTCCACTATCGTTTGGGAGTGCCATAGGGATCATAAATGTATCAGGATTCTTCTTCTGGGGAATAAATGGTTCTACCTCAGCCGACAGCTTGACATTCTTCAAAGAGAAAGCGAAAAACATTACTAAAAAACGAGCAAAAACTTAAAATAATACAAATTCACAATTTAACAATAAAAGAGATAGTCTTCTCAATATCCACAAAACAGTCAAAGGAAGAGCAAGGTCAAATTAAAATAATTGAAATCTGATTATGTTATTTACACAAAGCCATCAAACAGAGGAGAAAATTTATCAAAGGTCACAACATTTCAATGAAGTCATTTCTTACGTAACCAAAGCTGTTAAAACAATCAAGAGTACAAGGAAGTCATACCTCGAGTCCAAAAATAAAGCTGGTAGTAAAAAAAAACAACAACAACAACTAGCTCTTCAGACAAATCATTGTACTTTAAGCTAATTTTGTCAGTGGAAAAAAATCACTGAACAGAGTTCTGAAGGATAATTACTCCATATTTATTTAAATGGTCTGAAAGATAGTCTATTTCTGTTCATTTCAGGAAATTAGATTAGTATGGTTAAATTGAAAGCAAGTACAATGTCTACAACAAACGAAAAAAAAAACCTTAGCACAAGGGAGAAAAACTTTTGCCTCCCAGTTAAACTGAGGGGGGAGAAAAAGAGTATTTCAGCTGCCTTGTAAAGAAACGAGTAAGCTAAAGTAGTCCAGAATAAGTACTCCATTTTAGTTTATTTTGTATCTTTCCTTATAAATCCATACAGATGTAACTGATGTAATAAACTACTAAGGATGCACAAGCTATGACCAAATTGTAAAGTACAGTGAAGAAGAGCCATGAAAATCTGGACAGCAATTACTCTCAGGGAAAAGGAAGCTGTGATCAGGAAGAGGAACCCGGAGAGCTGCTGGGCTACCGGACAAAACGCTCCATCGTTAACGTGATACAAGGTAACCATCCAACAATGCACTGCGCTGCAAATTGGGCTTTCATGCTATTTTATTTCTGTACTTGTTATGGTTCACTGAATTTTTAAAAATTTAATTATAGGGCTTCGCTGGTGGTCCAGTGGGTAAACAGTCCGCCTTGCAGTGCAAGGGGTGCCAGTTCAATCCCTGGCCCGGGAAGATCCCACGCGCCACGGAGCGGCTGGATCAGTGTGTCCAATTACAAGCCAGCGCTCTGGAGCGCATGCGCCCAGAGCCGGTGCTCTGCACCTAGAGAGGCCACTGCGATGAGAGGACCACGCAGGCCAAAGAATAAAGACGGATGAAAATAAATAAATAAATACACTAATAAAAGAGGCCAAAATTTTTAAAATTTTGAACTATAAAATAATCTATAGGCACATTCTGCAAAAGAAGAATGTTAAAAAACATCTCAAGATGACTTGGAGAAAAAAAAACAACCCACAAACAGTACAATATTAAAAGATATTAAACACTTTGCAAAACCAATGAGTGGAAGGCAATTCAACTTTTAAACAACTTAAATCAACCACGTGAAAGCAATAGTTCTAACCAGAACTTTTGCCCCACTGGGGCGGAACTTGTTAGAAGTTCCCGTTGAAGGCATATTTCTCTGAATAAATTTCACGCATGTTTCTCATGTGCATGAAAGTAATCAGCAGCAAATCTAAAAAAAAATTTAAAGAAAAGACTTGGCATGCTAAAAATACATGCTAAATATACAGCCTTTTCCAGAAAAATTGTTCTCCAAAATGAGTTCACTGTGAATATTCAGACACATGTGTCTAGGGGAAGAAATCTTAACTATATAGCCGTATCAATTCAATATGTTTCCTCCCAACCTGATTTAACTTTGAAGTCTGCTTTTATATTACTGACCAAATCTGAACTAGATAGTGTAACTTTACTCATAAATATCTGTGGGTTGGTTTCCGTGATAGGATAGTCATTAGGACCCTAAACTTATTTATTAAGGCATAAAATACTAACCTTTGGACATATGAGAGCCCTGAACAGTTTTACAAATCCAGACTAGAAGACACTTGATTTTTTTTTTAATGCAAGGTACATGGTTATATTAAATTCTCACTCCTAAATATTAAAAAAAAGTAACAATATGACTATAAACAAAGTAATTTAAAAATAACATTTCCTGATCTCCACAAATAATACCAACTCATACATGACTTTGGTAACAATAAATTCAAATTCTCGGTCTTCCCCAGAGGTCTAGTGGTTGGGATGCCACTTCCACTGCAGAGGACACAGGTTCGATCCCTGGTCAGGGAACAAAGACCCTGCAAATCACATAGCACAGCCTAAAAAAAGGCTGCATCAGTTTTTTATACCTAGTCTCATCTGTTCTTTATGTCTTGTGAATTTAGGCAACCACTATTCAAAAAGTGTCATCCATAATTTATAACTAATATCTACACATATACATAGTCTATGTCCTAAAACATTAAAGTCTGTATAGGTTTCTATTCTAAGTCCCTGTTCTAGATAATGGCGCCCAACAATAAAACTCACAAACACTGAAATGATCCTTTGTTTTTAGCAAAAAAGAGAAGCTGCTGTAGTCAACAGCTGCACAAACAGAAGATGTCACTAGCAGGAACAGACTGCCCAACTTTCTCCTGTAGCTACAACTCCCTCTGGTCTAAAAGCTGTTTATCGTGACTTTGGGGACTTCACACATCAAAGTGCAGCCTCAGTTGTCCTCAGGCCTGAAAATGTAAGATCGTAAACTATTTTTTAAATGTCACATAATAAAGTCCATAAACATAATATGTTAAGCAAACAACGGATTCTGGTAATATTTCAACTACATAGTATAGAAATCAAAGGAAGAAAACGTCCTACATAGCAGACAACAAAGAGAAAACAAAATGAGACAAATTATACTAGTTTGAAAAACTGAGGAATTATACTAGGCAAAATGAAAAAAATTATACTAGTTACTTCATAAAATATTCCTCAGTTTGAATTTTCTGTCTAATCTCTCTACTTTTGCTGTGATCTTGTTTTTCAGAAATTTTATAGCAAACTTCTGTCTCCTTAAAGAAAACATGAATATGGAAGAAGTCTAGACACAGAACAAAATCTATTCCTGTACTACTACTTGCTTATATTAAAAAAACAAAACAAAACCAAACCAACTATACCACAAAATTATCTTTTATCTTTTAGAAATTATTTCCGAATTTTTCAAGTTAATGAAAAATCATAATTTCAGAAACCTGCATTTGAACGGGAAATGATAGAAACCTTATTTAAAATTTTACTGAACAAATGCATTCAGATCCCTGAGAGCCTGAGCTCCCGTTCAGAAGAGAGCATCACACTAGTGTGAAGCACATACCAACCGAAAATGCAGACTGAATTCCTCTGAGACAGAACTTTCAGAAGAGTACAAATAATTTTCCCAGATGAAGCAACAGAAAAATGACACCCACTTAAAATCAAAACTAAAGGAGAACATAATAAAGCACGCTCCCACGGCGACATGCCAGTATGCACTACACACCTACAGAAGACACAGTCTTGCTATATTAAGGTAGACAGGATATACCAAACACTAAGATGTTTTATATACCATGACCAAAGATAAAATAAATGTCTTCTGAAGGAAAAAATGCTTAAGAGGTATCTGCTAGCTTCATTGTTTTCTGGTTGGAATGTCTTATACTGAAAGTAAACTACTTGCCAAAACAAATCAGTAAGTTAATACAGACAAAGCTTTGCAAGACTTTAGAAAATATTGAAGAGAAAAATCAAAGCATTTAACTTAGACTCTGCCTACTTGCTTTCCTATCCATACATTTTCCCTCTTTTCTTAAAATGGACTGCATTTCATCTTGTTAATCTCTGATGGTACTTCTCTAAAATCCAACTTGTTAAATTTCACACTAGTTTTTGTGATCTCTATTTTCTCTCTTTGAGGGGCTCCTCCCTGCCACCCCAACTTTCTTTCTCTGGATGCTTAATTTTTACCTTCCTTTTAAAATGCTGAACAATGAAAAGATTTATGACTATGCATTTGCCTCAGAGTATAGCTTCAGCTACATCCCATACATTTTTATATGCAGTATTTTATTACTTTTTTAAAAAATTAAAATTCTACTCTTTATTTCCCCTTTGACTTAAAAAGCTCAAGGGAAAAGGATGTTTTAAATGTGCAAATGACATTTTCACTAAATGAGCATTATTTACTTTCTTATTGATTACAGAACTATTTTTCAAATGTTAAGACAATCATTTACACAGATCTATAAAAGCTGACTGTATTACTAAATAATAAACATTTGCAAGTAACTTATTTAGAATATATTTAATTTGCAGGGCTGACTTTATCTCAAGTTTACATTTAAAGAAAAAGTTATAAACCAGATGACTTTCTATCTTTATTAGTCAATAGCTCTTATGCATGTATTACACATCTGCTTTTCTAAGAATTAAAGATGTGAGTGATCAATAATTTTGTAAATTATTTTAAACAAACTTCCCTAACATTAATACACTAAAAACTAGGCCAAGGTGTAAATTATTCCATAATACAAAAGAGACTGTCGACCGCAAGTGATTTTGTCACTTCTAAGGTCACTGTTTATTTTTTAAAAATCTCAAAATACTGTCCCCAAAAGACAGTATTTAATATTTCTATTTCCTAAAAATAGAAATATTAAAACCTTATAAACAAAATGAACTCCATGATTTAGTCTTCACCTCCCTCCCTTTATACCAGTTTTGTGTTGTTTGTCCTTTAAAGACCAAAAAAAAAAAAAAGACCTAAGACCCAGCACAGCTAAATAAACAAACTTGAGTTTTTAAGAAATGCACTATACCAAATAGTACATGTTCTCAGAACTAACCCTGGCAATCACAATTAAGCTACTTGTTTTGATTTAAAACAGTCTTGATTTAAAAGAGAATATGCCTGAGACTCTCTTCTGGTTATAACATTCTTTCAAACAGTCATTACTACAATTAAGACTACCAGCTGTCATATATGCCCAGTAACTTGCTTTTTATAATCTTGATTAACACACACACAAGTTACCCTTTTCTACAAAGATTTTATATATATATTTTTTAAAACAAGAATTAAGAACCACAACATGAATGCCTGCAGGCAAAACAAGCTCAGATACTTTTTAAGTTACACTTGTGCAATATTCCAAGAATTTCATTTACATTAAGACAAAATGCTTAGTCTGTATTAGTACAATTTTTAAAAAATCAAACTTCTATGAATTGTTAACCACTATAATATTAAAATAAGGGAATTGTTAATCACTATAATATTAAAGTAAGTTTTAATGCTATAGACATTCTCAGAAATTCTGAATATAAATCAACACTGGCTTAAAACGAACAAAAAATTTTTTTGTAAGAAAAATGGAAATTCAGCACAGATGGCATCTATTTTTATGACTTTCACCTATGAAATTCACTTGGTAAAAATATAAAAGTATATTCCAAATAACCTGGAAAAGGATTATATTACTCAGTGGTATAGTGAAAACAAGAGCTCCACAAAGTAGATAAATCTAAGTTCCAGCCTCTAATCTGTCATTAAATGAATGATTCTTTGCCTTCTTTCAAGGATGAATATGAGAATATAATGAAAATACCAGAATTGTGCCCCCTCAAAAGTGCTAATTTAAAACGAAGGAGACTGCTTCCAGGTCACCGATGGATCCCTGAATTAACTGCCTACAGCATGAACCAGGCAAAATATATCACTTCTTGGGATCTCAGCTTCCTTTGCGTTTGTTGGGAGGGAAAGGGGAATTCATTCAAATTATTCTCTCATAATCCTTTAGGATTAGGCTAAGGGAAGAGGTAGGAAGTACTGGAGGGAAAAAAAAGGCAAAATTCTTCAGTGGAAAACCCTACATTTATGTTCTTTGCCAAAAGTTACATTTCTACAAGATTTTAATAGGTTGTGGACTCGGGAAAGATACAGGATGAGATGAAGAGGCTCTCTAAAGAGAACTTGCTGGACTTGCTGTTAAGATAATTACATACAAATAACTATGCTAAAAGTTACCATCTAAATAGTTCATTACATTCCCTCTAGGATGAAAGGAACTCTAAGTAGAGGGCAGTATTATTACAGTTCTGTCATCCCGGGGAAGGACCAAAATGTTTAACCCTTTCATTAGTGGTACATATACTAGAAATGAAATTTTAAGTTACACTTTTTTTTGCACAACATGAATCCCTGCAGGCAAAACAAGCTCAGATACTTTTTAAGTTACACTTGTGCAATATTCCAAGAATTTCATTTACATTAAGACAAAATGCTTAGTCTGTATTAGTACAATTTTTAAAAAATCAAACTTCTATGAATTGTTAACCACTATAATATTAAAATAAGGGAATTGTTAATCACTATAATATTAAAGTAAGTTTTAATGCTATAGACATTCTCAGAAATTCTGAATATAAATCAACACTGGCTTAAAACGAACAAAAAATTTTTTGTAAGAAAATGGAAATTCAGCACAGATGGCATCTATTTTATGACTTTCACCTATGAAATTCACTTGGTAAAAATATAAAAGTATATTCCAAATAACCTGGAAAAGGATTATATTACTCAGTGGTATAGTGAAAACAAGAGCTCCACAAAGTAGATAAATCTAAGTTCCAGCCTCTAATCTGTCATTAAATGAATGATTCTTTGCCTTCTTTCAAGGATGAATATGAGAATATAATGAAAATACCAGAATTGTGCCCCCTCAAAAGTGCTAATTTAAAACGAAGGAGACTGCTTCCAGGTCACCGATGGATCCCTGAATTAACTGCCTACAGCATGAACCAGGCAAAATATATCACTTCTTGGGATCTCAGCTTCCTTTGCGTTTGTTGGGAGGGAAAGGGGAATTCATTCAAATTATTCTCTCATAATCCTTTAGGATTAGGCTAAGGGAAGAGGTAGGAAGTACTGGAGGGAAAAAAAAGGCAAAATTCTTCAGTGGAAAACCCTACATTTATGTTCTTTGCCAAAAGTTACATTTCTACAAGATTTTAATAGGTTGTGGACTCGGGAAAGATACAGGATGAGATGAAGAGGCTCTCTAAAGAGAACTTGCTGGACTTGCTGTTAAGATAATTACATACAAATAACTATGCTAAAAGTTACCATCTAAATAGTTCATTACATTCCCTCTAGGATGAAAGGAACTCTAAGTAGAGGGCAGTATTATTACAGTTCTGTCATCCCGGGGAAGGACCAAAATGTTTAACCCTTTCATTAGTGGTACATATACTAGAAAAATCATTCAAGAAAATTTCCTATTCACTTCTCAGGCTTTGGCATTTCAGGCGTTTCTGATACCTTGCAAATTTGTTTTTCATTCAATTGGATAAAGGGTGCATATCAAACACCGTGGGTCACAGGAAAGGGGCATCTATTGGCCAAAGGGCCCCATGCCTTTTGCTTTGGTACATACAAATACCGTTTCATAAAACTCGTTTGTTTTCAGTCATGGTCACACAAGGCTTTTTTTAAATAAAGATTTTTGTAAAAAGAAAAAAAAAAGAAAGAACACAAATACCCACAACCAGGAAGCTGGTCTGCTTGCTGAAAAGAGCCCGATTTCAAAACCAGATCCGGCTCTAACTAGATTACATACATACAAATACAAGAATTCGGTAAATCTTGTTTCATTATTCAGGTGTTAAGTATCCATTTGTAAAGTAACTAGGCCCATCCGTAATCTCTTTTTTTCCTTCATCTATTTGCCTAGTTAAATCACATCACTGAGCAAGGCCTTCAGCTGAAGACGGGGAGTGGACAGTGAGTTAAACTTCGATTTCATCAAATTCAATCATTTCATACAAGTCTCAGAATGGAACGTATTGAAACTTTTGGGGAGGGAAGAAAACTATCATTTTAGATTTTTTTTTTAACACTGTCCCCATCCCAGCAGCTACTAACTCGGATAAACAATAATCCGACGCCCAGAAAACACTAATGGGACTACTCCGAGAGTGCGAAAACAGGACTGGAGGGGAATTCGTGCTTCGGGTCCTACACCTTTAAAGTATAAAATCGATTAAAAAAAAAAAAAAAACCACTATTGTTCGCAAGATAATTGGCTAGAAGGCCAAGGGAAACCGTCGCAGTTCATACCTAAAGGGGAGCACCTCCCTGAAACCCCCGCCAAAACCACGCTCCGCCCCGGGGAAGGGGACCTGAGCGCCCCCGGCCCGCCTGCGCCGCGGCGGCCAGCGTCCTCCGACGGCTGTTCCGAGCCAGACGCCTCCGGGAGCCTCTCCACCCGGAGAGCGCACTCCAGACCTGCAGGCACGGGTGGGCTCGGCGGAGCTGCAGCCCCTCTCCCGGGAAAGCAGCGGCCACCGGGCGCCCCGGCGAGCCCCGGCCCGGCCCGCGTCTGCGCCCGAGCCGGGCCGCCGCCGCCGCCGCCTACCTGCTCCGCCGGGGCTCGCTCCATGGCGCCGCCGCCGCCGCGCCGGCCCGCGCTAGTCGCTGCGCAGCGCCGCCCGCTCCATGGCCCGCGCCAGCCCCGCACGGCCGCCCTGCCCCGCGGGCCCGACGCCCAGCCCGGCGACGCCCGCGGCCGCGGAGGTGGCCCGGCTCGGGAGGCGGCGGCGGCGGCGGCGGGGAGGGGCGCCCGGGACGGAAGCCGAGGAGGGCCCAGCGCGCGCGCGCGGCGGCGATGGCGGCGCGGGGGGCGGGGCGGCGGGGCGAGGGCGGGGCGGCGGCGCGGGGGGCGGGGCGGCGGCTCGGCTCGGCTCGGGCGAGCGGGCCCGCGTAGACAGCCCGTGCTAGTCTTGAGGGGCCCCTGTCTCCGGCCTGTCGGACTCTGCAGCCCCGCTCTGGCCTGGGCAGCCGCAGGCTTCCCTGTCCACGCAACTGGAGCTGGTTGCCATGTCCTGCTCCAGGGCATCTTCCCACCCAGGACTTGAATCCCTGTCTCTTGCGACTCTTGCCTGGGCAGGTGGATTCTTTACTGCCGCCTCACCTGCAAAGGCCAGAGGCCACTGGCTTAGCGCAAACGACCTCTTCTCTATATCGGAAGCGCTTTTAGCTGCCGGTACATAAGGTCCTTTCTTCTGTTACCTGGCTAAAGGGAGCCTTGACCGCAAAGGCAAATACCACAGAATGGCCCCCGCTGAGAAGGGGAAACAAGAAGCTGCACAAACACTGGTGAGGCAATTCATTCTCAAGACCCAGGCTCGCCTCTAGGCTCCCCTTCAGGCTGACCTGCCCTACCTCAGAAGCCCAGCAGGTAACATACCTAACTCTAGTATGTTATTTTTTCCACTGTGCTTATTGATTGTACCTTTTAATCTTCACCTGAGCGCGGCCGCCTGCCGGCCCACGCTGCGTTCCGAGCCGGGGCCCCCCCGGAGCGCACTCCAGACCTGCAGGCACGGGTGGGCTCGGCGGAGCTGCAGCCCTCTCCCGGGAAAGCAGCGGCCACCGGGCGCCCGGCGAGCCCCGGCCCGGCCCGCGTCTGCGCCCGAGCCGGGCCGCCGCCGCCGCCGCCTCCCTGCTCCGCCGGGGCTCGCTCCATGGCGCCGCCGCCGCCGCGCCGGCCCGCGCTAGTCGCTGCGCAGCGCCGCCCGCTCCATGGCCCGCGCCAGCCCCGCACGGCCGCCCTGCCCCGCGGGCCCGACGCCCAGCCCGGCGACGCCCGCGGCCGCGGAGGTGGCCCGGCTCGGGAGGCGGCGGCGGCGGCGGCGGGAGGGGCGCCCGGGACGGAAGCCGAGGAGGGCCCAGCGCGCGCGCGGCGGCGATGGCGGCGCGGGGGCGGGGCGGCGGGGCGAGGGCGGGGCGGCGGCGCGGGGGGCGGGGCGGCGGCTCGGCTCGGCTCGGGCGAGCGGGCCCGCGTAGACAGCCCGTGCTAGTCTTGAGGGGCCCCTGTCTCCGGCCTGTCGGACTCTGCAGCCCCGCTCTGGCCTGGGCAGCCGCAGGCTTCCCTGTCCACGCAACTGGAGCTGGTTGCCATGTCCTGCTCCAGGGCATCTTCCCACCCAGGACTTGAATCCCTGTCTCTTGCGACTCTTGCCTGGGCAGGTGGATTCTTTACTGCCGCCTCACCTGCAAAGGCCAGAGGCCACTGGCTTAGCGCAAACGACCTCTTCTCTATATCGGAAGCGCTTTTAGCTGCCGGTACATAAGGTCCTTTCTTCTGTTACCTGGCTAAAGGGAGCCTTGACCGCAAAGGCAAATACCACAGAATGGCCCCCGCTGAGAAGGGGAAACAAGAAGCTGCACAAACACTGGTGAGGCAATTCATTCTCAAGACCCAGGCTCGCCTCTAGGCTCCCCTTCAGGCTGACCTGCCCTACCTCAGAAGCCCAGCAGGTAACATACCTAACTCTAGTATGTTATTTTTTCCACTGTGCTTATTGATTGTACCTTTTAATCTTCAATTCATTAGTTCCTTGAGGAAACAGACTGTCATGAAATTGAGCACTTGGTAAGCATTTCGGATCGCCTCTGGGTATCTCCTCAAACACACCGGCCAGCATATTCCTTAGAGTCCTTGCTTGCTGGTTGATTCCAGGGTAAGGAAGAAAAATTATAAGTTACGTAAGCCTGTTGTTGCTCAGTCACTAAGCTGTGTCTGTCTCTTTGTAACCCCATGGACTGCAGCACACCAGGCTTCACTGTCCTTCGGTCTTTCCCAGAGCTTTCTCAAACTCATGTCCATTGAGTCAATGATACCATCCAACCATCTCATCCTCTGTCACCCCTTTCTCCTGCCCTCAATCCTTCCCAGCATCAAGGTCTTTTGCAATGAGTGGGCTCTTCACATTAGGTGGCCAATGTATCGGAGCTTCAGCTTCAGCATCTGTCCTTCCAGTGAATATTCAACGCTTTATTTCCTTGACACACATGATGGAATCAAAATTGTTGGTAGAAATATCAATAACCTCAAGTGTGCAGATGGTACCATCCTTGTGGCAGAAAGTAAAGAGGAACTAAAGAGCCTCTTGATGAAGATGAAAAAGCAGAATGAAAAGGCTAGCCTAAAACTCAACATTCAAAAAACAAAGATCATGGCATCCAGTCCCATCACTTCATGGCAAATAGATGAAGAAACAATGGAAACAATGACAGACTTTATTTTCTTGGACTCCAGAATCACTGTGCATGGTGACTAAAGCCATGAAGTTAAAAGATGCTTGCTCCTTGGAAGAAAAGCTATGCCAAACCTAGACAGCATATTAAAAGCCGAGCCATCACTTTGCCGACAAAAGTCCGTATAGTTAGAGCTGTGGTATTCCCAGTAGTCATGTATGGATGTGAGAGCTAGACTATAAAGAAGGCTGAGCACCAATGAATTGATGCCTTTGTTGAGAGAAGGCTCTTGAGAGTCCCTTGAACTGTTTGGAGACCAAACCGGTCAATCCTAAATGAAGTCAACCCTGAATATTCATTGGAAGGACTGATGGTGTAGCTCAATACTTGGGTCTCCTGATGTGAAGAGACGACTCATTGGAAAAACCCTGATGTTGGGGGGGGATTGTACCTTTTAATCTTCAATTCATTAGTTCCTTGAGGAAACAGACTGTCATGAAATTGAGCACTTGGTAAGCATTTCGGATCGCCTCTGGGTATCTCCTCAAACACACCGGCCAGCATATTCCTTAGAGTCCTTGCTTGCTGGTTGATTCCAGGGTAAGGAAGAAAAATTATAAGTTACGTAAGCCTGTTGTTGCTCAGTCACTAAGCTGTGTCTGTCTCTTTGTAACCCCATGGACTGCAGCACACCAGGCTTCACTGTCCTTCGGTCTTTCCCAGAGCTTTCTCAAACTCATGTCCATTGAGTCAATGATACCATCCAACCATCTCATCCTCTGTCACCCCTTTCTCCTGCCCTCAATCCTTCCCAGCATCAAGGTCTTTTGCAATGAGTGGGCTCTTCACATTAGGTGGCCAATGTATCGGAGCTTCAGCTTCAGCATCTGTCCTTCCAGTGAATATTCAACGTTTATTTCCTTGACACACATGATGGAATCAAAATTGTTGGTAGAAATATCAATAACCTCAAGTGTGCAGATGGTACCATCCTTGTGGCAGAAAGTAAAGAGGAACTAAAGAGCCTCTTGATGAAGATGAAAAAGCAGAATGAAAAGGCTAGCCTAAAACTCAACATTCAAAAAACAAAGATCATGGCATCCAGTCCCATCACTTCATGGCAAATAGATGAAGAAACAATGGAAACAATGACAGACTTTATTTTCTTGGACTCCAGAATCACTGTGCATGGTGACTAAAGCCATGAAGTTAAAAGATGCTTGCTCCTTGGAAGAAAAGCTATGCCAAACCTAGACAGCATATTAAAAAGCCGAGCCATCACTTTGCCGACAAAAGTCCGTATAGTTAGAGCTGTGGTATTCCCAGTAGTCATGTATGGATGTGAGAGCTAGACTATAAAGAAGGCTGAGCACCAATGAATTGATGCCTTTGTTGAGAGAAGGCTCTTGAGAGTCCCTTGAACTGTTTGGAGACCAAACCGGTCAATCCTAAATGAAGTCAACCCTGAATATTCATTGGAAGGACTGATGGTGTAGCTCCAATACTTGGGTCTCCTGATGTGAAGAGACGACTCATTGGAAAAAACCCTGATGTTGGAAAAAAAATAGAAGGCTAAAGGAGAAGGGGAGGACAGAGGACGAGATGGTTGGATGACATCACTGAGTCAATGGACATGAGTTTGAACAGGCTTCAGGAGATGGTGAAGGACAGGGAAGCCTGGCATGCTGCAGTGAATAGGGTCACAAATAGTTGGACATGAGTGCGGAACTGAACTGACTGGATTTCCTTTAGGCTTGAATGGTTTGATCTCCTCGCTGTCCAAGGGACTTACAAGAGTCTTCTCCAGCACCACAATTTGAAAGCATCTAAGCATATTGAGCTAAATTATACCTAAGTGAAGGAAGAGAGTGAAGGTAGATCTTATTTGGGGAACGGGTGTGGAGATTCACAGCTGGGAAAGAATTTTGAGAAGCTTGCTTTGTTATGCTTCAGGAGACATCAGTAAAAACTTGCTTTGCCTTTTCAGTTAGTCTGGCTTGACAGTCTAGTTTTTTTTTTTAATAGAACTTCAAGAAGAGGTGGTCTTTGGAGCCCCTAAGTTTATACAAGTTGATACTATGTTTTGACCTGGTGAAAGGAGTTGTATAAGTTAATAAGACATCAAGGCTAGTAGCAGAAACCATTTCTAAGGAGAAACATTTATATATATGCAAATATATCTCATATATTTAGCTTTAGTAACTTTACTTCCTCCTCAAATTTTTTGTGTGTTCATGTGTATATATGTGTGTTTGTGTTTAAATTGCTCACAAATACATGAACAGTACATACATGAATGATTCGTGTAATGTTAAGTCCCTAGTATCTCTCAGTGAATGCTGAACAAATTTAGGTTTGCTCAGAAAAACTAAACTATTTATAATATGTAGTTATGTAAACTAGCAGATGATCATCCTTCTTCATAACTCACAGGTAAAAAGAAGTCTTAATTTTCAGAATTTCCCCCTACTGATGTCTCTAGCCATAAAATACCCCCATTTGAGTAAAAATGCACTAATAACCGTCATAAATATACCATAGTATTTTGGTCTTCTTCCATGTAAGAATGACCTGAGGAAATTGAAATACAGGATCTCTAAGGATCTTTACACATTACAGAATTTTATGACCATGAAATAGTTGTTGCTGACAATCTTCTATGTATGAGACATTCATTTAAATTTTAAGGAAAGAATTACGAGAAATTATAAGAACAAAAATGTCGCAATGCCCTTCAATTTAACACAATCCTAGGACAGATCACAGTAGCTCTTAGAATAAAAATTTAAAGCAACGAAGAAAAAGACATTTTAAAACATTACATTTTACAGATGATGTGATTGAATTTTAATGAATTCTTTCCTTCAGCAACGAATATTTAATGGGCTCCGTGCTAGGCTAAGTCCTGGAGGCCAGCCGTTGAGGCCCTCCGGGCAGAGGCCATGTTTGTCTTGTGGGCACGATATCCATAAAGCAAACAAATACAGGTGAGCTGAGTGTCTTGAAACAGGAAGCTGGATCATTTCTACCACAGTGTGGGACGGAAGGTCAGGGAAGTCATCTCTGAGTCAGTAGCATAAAAGAAAGCCCTGAAGGGTGAGTAGGGGTTATGGTAAGAGAGGGGGAAGAAACAGGAACGCTGTTCCAAGGAAAAGGAACGGCGTGTGTGAGGACTCAGGTAATAGAGAGAATCCAGCATCGGTACTTAAACAAGCTCCCGCCTTGAAGCGAGAATCCTGGAGAAGAGGGAGCATCCACTACAGCAAGGCCTCTGAGAGGACGGGACGGCATAGGGTACGAAAACCAGGGCAGACACTGACTTCCGATGGAAGTGGGGTATGTTTACGATGACAAAGGAAAGAAGGAAAGGGAGAAAGGAGAGATGTGGCTACGTTTATAAGCAGAGGGAATGCCGTCCCGTGGCTTCTGTTTTCTCAGTGAAATGGGAGGCGCGATTGTCTCCTGATAGTGGAGGGAAGCAGAGTTGTAAAGATCATGGAGTTGTCAAAACGGGGCGAACACTTTAGACTGGTGCATGTTGTTAAGTCTAAGTTTTATATCAAAACATAAAAACCATAAATAAATACTGAACTCCAGTGTTAACAAATACATATACCTATGTAACCCAAAGTTCTATCAAAATAGAGAATGTTACCATTCTATAGCAGTCTTTGAAACTTTTAAAGCTGCTCAGAACTTCCTAGGTAGTACAGTGGTTAAGAATCTGCCCAGGGCTTCCCTGGTGGTCCAGTGGGTAAGGACACCGCCTTGCAGTGCAAGGGGCGCCGGTTCGAGCCCTGGCCTGGGAAGATCCCACGTACCGCGGAGCGGCTGGACTGATGTGTCCAATGACCCAGCCGGAGCTCTGGAGCGCATGCGCCCAGAGCCGGCGCTCTGCGACAACAGAGGCCACCGCGATGGGAGGCCCACACAGGCCAAAGAACAAAGATAAATAAATGAAAGGCCAATAGAAGTGGCAAAAAAAAGAAAAGAAAACATCTGCCCAGCAATGCAGAGGTCATGGGCTCCAGTAAGATCCCGCGTGCTGTAGAGCAGCTAAGCCCACAGACTGTAACTACTGAACCCTCGTGCCACAACTAAAACCTGACACAAAGAAATAAGAAGCAGTTTATGAAACAAACAAACATTTTTCTACTTCCCTAGCCATAGTAATCAGAAAAGATGTAATAGAAGGCATTCAAACTGGAAGAGAAGAAAAACTGTAACTATTTACAGATGACCTGATACTATGTATAGAAAACACTATAGCCTCTACCAAAAGACTGTTAAAATAAATGAATTCAGTAAATTTTAAGGATACAAGATTAATACATTGAAATCTTCTGCTTTTATATATACTGATAATATATATAAACTATTTCTGAACTATCAGATAGAGAAATTAAGGAAATAATCCTGTTTATAGTCACATCAAAAAGAATGAATACCTTCCAGAAATAAATTTATCTAAGAATGTGAAAGACCTATACTCTGAAAGCTATAAATCATTAATGAAGAAATTTGGAAAATGATATAAAGAAATGAAAAGATATCCTGTTTTCTTGGATTGGAAGAATTAATGTTTTTAAAATGTCCCTATTACCCAAAGCAATCTACAGATTTAATGTCATCCCTATCAAAATATCCAGGACTTTTCTCCATAGAAGTAGAACAAATAATCCCAAAATTTATACAGAACCACAAATGACCACAAATTGGCTAAGAAATCTTAGAACAAAAGTGAGATGTCATGCTTCCTGACTTCAGACTATAGTACAAAGCTACAATAAGCAAAGCAGCACGATTCTGGCACAAACACACACACACATAGATCTTAGGAACCAATCAGAGAGCCCAGAAATAAACCCACACACTTATGGTCACACTTAATCTAGACAAAGGAGGCAAGAATATACAATGGAGAAAAGACAATCTGTTCAATTAGTGTTGCTGGGGGAAAAGGAAAACTATATGTAAAAGAATTCGATTAGGACATTTCCTCATACCATATACAGAAATAAAATGAGAATGGATTAAAGATCGAACGTAAGACCTTAAACCATAACACTCCTAGAAGAGAACATAGGCAGAACACTCTTTGACATAAATCATAGCAATATGTTTTGATGTCTCCTAACGTAAGCAAAATAAAAGCAAAAGTAAACAGAAAGGATATAATTAAACTGACAGCTTTTATACAAGAAAGGACAAAATGAAAAGACAGCCTACTGAATGGGAGAAAGTATTTTCAAGTGACATGATCCATAAGGAGTTAATATCCCACATATATAAACAGTTCTTATACTAAGCTGTGCTCAGGTGCTTTAATCACGTCCGACTCTTTGCTGCCCCATGGGCTGTAGCCCGCCAGGCTCCTCTGTCCAGGGGATTCTCCAGGCAAGAACGCTGGAGCGGGTTGCCGTTTCCTCCTCCAGGGGATCTTCCCAACCCGGGGATCGAACCCACGTCTCCTGGGTCTCCTGGGTCTCCTGTATTGCACACAGATTCTGAGCCACCAGGAAAGCCCAACCAGCTCATATAACTATATATTCTTTTTTAAAAAACTGATTTTTTAAAAAATGTGCAAGAAGAACCTGAATAGACATTTTTCCCCCAAAGAAGACATACACATGGCTTACAGGCACATGAAATATGCTCAGCGTCACTAATTATTAGAGTAATGTAAATCAAAAGCAGAATGAGATGTCACTTCACACTTGTCAGAATGGCTATCATTAAATGTCTACAAATAGCAAATGTTGGTGAGGATGTGGAGAAAGCGGAATCCTATAAACTGTCAGTGGGAATGTGAATTGGCGCAGCCACTATGAAAACAGTACGCTGTCTCTTCAAAGAACTAAAGATAGAACTACCGTATCATCCATCAATCCCAGTGCTGGGTCTATGTCCAAAGAATGACTAATTTGAAAGGATACATGCATGCCAATGTTCATCGAAGCTTTATTTACAATAACCAAGATATAGAAACAACCCAAGTGTCTATCAACAGATGAATGGATAAAGAAGATGTGGTATATATACACAATGGAAGATTACTCAGCCGTAATGAAGAATGAAATTCTGCCATTTGCAACAATGTGAATGTCCCTTATGTTTAGTGAAGTCAGTTGGACAGAGAAAGATAAATACTCTTATGTTATCACTTACATGTGGAATCTAAAATATAAAGCAAAAGAATGTATATAATAAAATAGAAATAGATTCAAGAATATAAGAACAAAGTAGTGTTAACCAGTGAGGAGAGGGAAGGGAGGAAGAGGAAGTTAGGGGTATGAAATTGAGACACAGTCTATTATAAATAAAATAAATAAATAAATAACAAGGATATATTGTACACTGCAGGGAATTATAGTCATTATTTTGTAATAACTTTAAACGGAATATAATCTATAAAAATACTGAATCACTATGTTGTACACCTAAAATTAATATAATATTATAAATCAACTATACTTTGATTTTTAAAAAGAAATTAAATAAATCTTCTCTACTCAGATGCCTGTCTTTTTCACTGCTGTATTCTCACGACCTACACCAATGCCTGGTACAAAGCAGTTGCTCAATAAATATTTGTAGAATAAATGAACAGGTGTTATGATATTAAATTAGGCTTCTTTCAGCCCAGGGTTGGGTTTTGATAGACATATGAATTTTATTAAATGAGCCGAATTCAGGCAAGTGTGAGCACAAAATGCTTTATTTTTTATCTTTTCAGATTCTCTGAGGCCTACATTTCTTTTTTTTTTTTTTTTGGCCACTTCTATTGGTCTTTCATTTATTTATCTGAGTGCATGCGCTCCAGAGCTCCGGCTCGGTAGCTGGACACATCAGTCCAGCCGCTCCGCGGCACGTGGGATCTTCCCAGGCCAGGGATTGAACCGGCGCCCCTTGCCCTGCAAGGCGGTGTCCTTACCCACTGGATCACCAGGGCAGCCCTGGTTAAGGTTTTAGATTCATCCAGCTTTGGTTTGTGAAGGGGAAGGTGGTAGAGCATCTCTGACCTCTCACTTGTGTGCCATGCATGGTCACTTCCAGGCCATCACTAATGGCTCCAGCCCTCAGCCCTTGGGTTTCTGAGGTTTCAGCCCTCAGCTAGATCCCTTGGGTGCTCCGCCAAGCAGCCTTCTTGCTGGACTTCCTTTTAAAACCGCGTCTACCTTCATCCCTAGGAACATTTTGCTGCATTTGACATCACGTATCCATCCATCCACCCCTCTAGCATCCCATTAATGCATCTTATTTTGGGGGCATAACAAAATAGACTGCTGGCATATGTACACTTTCCCCTGAGGAAAAACTCACACATATCCACAGTTGGTGAACATGCTGCTGGTGTGCCGCATTTTCTCTCTCTAATCTGCCTTTGACTTTCTCAGGAAAGGTTCAGATCCCAGGTCCCTGCCTTCCCCCAGACTCCAGGCAACATGTATCAAGTTCTCCAAGTGTTTCACTGAAAGCTCCTCTCGCCTAGCTTGAGGTAAGGGGAAGCATCTCTTTTTCCTCCCGTGGGAGGTGTGAGTAGGTATCAGGTATCTTCAAAGTAGTACCTCTTCATGAGTCATCAGACCCCCTCACTGGTCCCACCTCTATAAGCTGGAGATGCGTGAGAAATAATACTGAGCCACAATTTCTTGGCATATCTTACATGGTAGACTAAGTGCCTAACGTCTAACATTTGATGACTTTAGACGTAGGGGTAATTGGCACTTATCAACAGACAGCATGCATGTCAAGTTACACGTTCATTTATTTAATAAATATTTTTTCAGCACCTGTTCTATGTCAGCTGCTAGTCTAGGTAGGAAGGATACAACAGTGAACAAGACAAAGTTCCTGTTCTCATGGAATTTGTGTAGTCTGAGTGACAGACAATATTTTAAAAAGAAGATAATTTCATGTAGGCATGAATGTTATGAGGGAAATAAGGCAGGCTAATATGATGAATGCAGATGAAGGCAGAGGCCGGCCACTTTCATAGGCTGCCCTCTGAGGAGGTGCTATCTGGCCTGAGATTTGAAGAATATGAAAGGTAGGGGAACACAAAAGCAAAGGCCCCAGGAGGAAAAAGTCTTGTCCTTAGAGGAACAGGAGAAAACAGGTGTGAGCAGGGAAGGCGGGGAGGAGAATGGTGGGAACGGGGAATGGAGCGTGGCTCTGGAGCCGAGCCAGATCGTGCTAGAAATGTAGAGGCGTAGGCCATGGAGAGGAGTGAGGATTCAGCTTTAATGTCAAAAGCCATTCGAAGGATTTCAAAGAGGTGGACGGAATTCACGTTGTGCCTGAGTGCTAAAGACATAAATGTTAAAATGAATACTTAATTTCCTGGGTAGAAGAGGTCTTCTCTGCTGGATCAGACGGTCAAGAACCTGCCTGCAGGGCAGTGTGCAAGAACAAACCTGAACGTTTATGTAAGGACTGGGTACTATGACCATTTTATCATAAAGAATTTAGTCGTCACACCAGAAGTTTGAACTAACGCAGGAACAACTCAGCACTATGGTTTCTACACGTTCCTGAAGTCACACTCCTACACACTGTGCTTTTAAATAACAGCCCACTCTTACCTGTAGGCAGGTGAGGGGCAGGGTATTTTCTGGCTAGTTCTTCCAGTATACGGTACTTCCAATTGTGATGTCACACCTGCTGTTAAGCTTCCCTCCCTTTCTAATAGCAGCTGACTAGGGTAAATTCTATCTTCTTTATCTCCCGATCGATGGAGAAGCTTCAATTTCATAGAAGCCTTTCAGAAGCTGGAGGGCCTGTACTCTGAAGAAGATGCTTTATACATACTTTCATCAGCAGATCTAAGACTGTTACTCTCATTCAGAGTTTTAATTTCTCATGTGTTTATTTCTACATGCCTTTATTATTAAATTGAACATATATTTTTGACTCAAGAGTGTACTGTTTTCTTCCTAAATGCATCTTGTCAACCTTTCTTATAATTATGTTAACTTCTAGTTAATTCCCCTATTAAACCATTTGAAAGTTCTCAATCAACTTTTTATATAAAATGAACAACTTTCACAATCACCATCATTACTTTGCCCTATATTTAAACTATTAATAGAACTTCAACATAAGGACTACATCCAAAACGCTTACCTATCAGCTGAAGCGACTGAACACACATGCATGCATCTGCACATTAATAGTAATTCTCTCTGACATATCTTCTTACAGCTTCTGTGTGTGTCCCGTGTGCTCAGTCATGCCCTGCTCTTTGTGACCCCATAGACTGTAGCCTGCCAGGCTCCTCTGTCCATGGGATTTCTCAGGCCAGAACACTGGAGTGGGCTACCATTTCTTCCTCCAGGATATCTTCCCAACCCTGGGATTGAACCTGCCTCTCCTGTGTGAGCTAAGCCATCAGGGAAGTCCCCCCCTCCCCATAGTTTACATAGTTAAGCTGATCAGAAATGATGGTAACCCTGTGAGATCCCCTGATGGGGGAGGCATAGCAAGTTTAGGAATGCCGGAAAGTGAAACTTAAATTCGACAATTTAAAAAATTGAGCTATAGTCTATGTATAACATTGTATTAGTTTAAAGTATACAACATACACTGCCTGCAGTGCAGGAGACCCAGGTTCAGTCCTGAGTCGGGAAGATACCCTGGAGGAGTGAGTGGCAACCCACTCCAGTATTCTCGCCTGGAGAATCTCCTGGACAGAAAAGCTTGGTGGGCTACAGTCCATGAAGTTGCAAAGAGTTGGATCTGATTGAGCGACAAACACATACAACGTAATGACTTGATATATGCATATCTTCAAAATGATTACCACAATAAGTTTAGTTAACATCCATTGCCACAGTTACATTGTTTTTCTCATGATGCAAGCTTTTAAAATCTGTTTCGTTAGCAACCTTCAAATATACAGCACAGTATCACAGGCCGCACAGATACACCATAGTCACATGCTGTATTGCATCCCGAGGACTTCTCATACAACTGGAAGTTTATACCTTTTGATCACCTTCACCCAGTTTACCTTCCCTTCTTGCCCCTCTCTCACAACCACCAATGTATTTCTGTATCTATGAGTTTGGGATTTTTTTCAAATTCCACTTACAAGTATTGTCACTGAGCATAATGTCCTCAAGGTCCACCCGTGTTACCACAAATGGCAGAATTTCCTTCTTTTTAGCAGATAAGATTCCTGTATGTGCATATCACATTAGTCTGTCAATGAACACTTAGGTTGCTTCCATGTCTTTTCTATTGTAAACAGTGCTGCAACAAAGATGTATCCTTTTCAAGGTAATGAGTTCATTTTCTTTGTATATATACCAAAAGTGGATTTGCTGGATCGAATGGTAGTTCAATTTTTAATTTTTTTGATGAGGCTTTGTGTTGTCTTCCATAGTGGCCTCACCAATGGGAACTGACATTTTGGCCAAAGGACAAAGTCAGAACATAGCCAAAGGTAAGTATGTATCTCTCTCTCTCTGGTTTTTTTTTTGTTTTTTTTTTTTTGCAGGAGAGTAATGTCATCTAATGTCAAGAGGGTAGTTAAAGTGACAGACCATGAAGTCAAAGCTGCATGAAGATAATATTAACTGGAAATTACTAGAGGTAATACCTGCTTGTTTTTGGTGTATAAGATAAATCCACCAAAATTCCTATAGGTTAGGAGCAAACTGATAGGCAAAGGTAGCACTGAGAGCATCATGATGTGCTGGAGAGATTGCTGCTGTTCCCCGTTCCTACCCAGGAGCCTCCAGCTGCCAGCTCGTTCCAGTTATCCCACAGGGCTCAAGCTCCCACTCCAGGCCTGAGCTGGAATGTATGCAACCTTCTGTCTTCCTTGACCACGTTGCTTAACATACCGGGTAGGCACACAGTCCATTTCCCCCTTCTAGCTTTTTCCACGGTACGCATCGACACCTAAAATGCTCTATGTTTTGTGTTGTTCGTTTCCTGATCATCATTTTCTGCTAGACTGGGAGCTCCATGAGGCCGGGGATTTTCTTTGTTTTGCCCACTGCTGTGTGGTCCCAATAGACACTGAGAAGCCCTCGGGGGTATTCACTGTTGCTATGCCAGTTGGACGCTCTGAACGTGCCTTACCCCGCTGAAAGCTTCAGGGATGGCTCACTGGTTACGCCAGACGGGTCCTGTGCTTTCCTGCCTCCCTGATTCTGCAGATGCGGATCTTCCTACTGTGAGCCCTTCCCACCTTGAAACGCATTTCCTGCCCTTCCTGGATGAGAAAGATCCTCCCTGAGGCTCCTCTAGGAATCCAGTTGTGCCACATTCTGCCTTAAATTGTTTGCGTATTGAGTGTAATTATGGATGTAATTCTTTCCTTTCTCAGAGCGTACACTCCTTGCAAACCGTGTTACTCAACAATGTTTGTTGAATGAATGAACGAATGAACTTGTCTTTGCAGCTGACTCAGATAATCGCCAGAAGAAGGAAGAGAGGTAATTAAGTGGTGGGTTTAAATGGCAACCCCACGCACCCTCAGTTCGTGCAAGACTACAGGCTGCATATGGGCCAAAGAAAAACAGAAGATGATAACATCCAAAAATAATTCGTGGATGGTAAGATCAACCATACAAAACTATAAGCTGCCTTGTGAATAATCTAGTTTAGGTAACGGTGAGTTGAAAAGGAATGAGTTTGTTGCATAAAATTAGACATGGCATTCATTTTCCTGGTGGTGAGGTCTTCAAGCCAAGGCAGCTAACAACAGGAAATGACTTCCCAGATTTATCATGACGTCCTTCAGATTACTTTCATGAACTGTTCCAAATCTCAGTCTTTTTAGAGGACATTATGATAGTGAAAACAATAAATCTCTGACAGTTCCCCTTCCTTTGGAAGTGCTGTATAATCTGAAATTGAAAAGTCTCCTTCAACTTGTGTGTGTGTGTGTGTGTGTGTGTTTTGCCCTGACTTTAAAAACCTTTGCTAACAAGCTACTTCGATTTTTCAAGTCAGTGACTCATATCCTCAGCTCCCCAAACCTGGGCTCTTTCTGGACTGTCCCTTCTGAACCATCAGGAGCTCACTTCACATCAGGAGGGCTCAATTTCTGGAGCTAGGAAGTTATGAAGCGGTGACTATATCTCTTTTGTTCACCTTGGTATGTATCAAGTTTTCCTAAGGCTTCCAACCAGCTAGGCTGGGCAAGACATGTATCAGTCTCAGAAGGGAAAATAAGAACTGCTAGTTAAATAACTACAGCTGGCAAAAGTAACGCCTCTGAAAAATACCCCACTCCACAGAATACCATCAAAAAAGACATATGGGGCTTCCCTGGTGGTCCAGTGGGTTGAGTCCATCTTGCAGTGCAGGGGGCACCTGTTTGATTCCTGGCCTGGGAAGATCCCATGTGCTGCGGAGCGGCTGGACCGGTGTGTCCAATTAAGTGCCAGCACTTTGGAGTGCATGTGCCCAGAGCCGGTGCTCTGCAAGGAGAGAGAGACCACTGTGATGGGAGGCCCACGCAGGCCAAAGAACAAAGATGGATGAAAATAAATCCATAAACCAATAAAAGAGGCCAAAATTTTAAAAAAGAGAGAGATATGTTATAGGTGAGCTAATTTTTTTTTCTTTTGAGTTTTAAATGCTTTCACATAATATCATAGCAGTGAGAGAAAGCACCTCACCTTTTTAACATATGAGGGATTTTTTCCTCTAGTCTCTGTGCATCTGCATGCATAGATATCCATATGACATAGTTTTAACTTATGTAACCTAGAGGGGCTCAGCACTATGGTACAAAGGAATGCTGGCCCACTCTCTAGAAATGAGGTAGGAAGAAACAAGTGCCCCTCCCCACCCGGAGGCCATATGAACGAGATCTGGGAGTTGGGGAGGAACCAGAAACTGAGGGAATCTGAAAGATGAGACCCATGACTGGTCCCAGTGCTTGCTTCACTCCGCTTGATGCAAGGCCCAGAGGTCCAGACACCTGTCACGGACCCAAGGACACAGGGTTTCTCCACAGGCTCTCCAGGATTGTTTCAGTTCCTTTAAACAACAGCTAGAATCGTCCTGTTGACAATGACATCGAATCAGCTCTCCCTCGCCAGACAATGTAGGACCTTTATTATCTCAGCCTGCGGGTAGAAGGTGGTATTCCATAAATGCCGAGAGGAAAAAGGTAATGCCATAAAATTCTAAGGTTGTCTTGGAGACAATAGAAAACTCCGTGAGGATTTCATCCCCAAAGATCCATCCACATCAGAGTCAACAAGAAACAACATGGCAAGGGTTTTTATTGTCTCAGATGCACAGGGAGAACAAACCAGTCCTAAAGGAAATGAACCCTGAATAGTCACTGGAAGGACTGATGCTGAAGCTGAAGCTCCAGGACTTTGGCCACCTGACGCGAACAGAACTCAACAGTCTAGACTCTGATGCTGGGAAAGATCGAAGGAAAAGAGGGCAACAGAGGATGAGACGGCTGGATGGCATCACCAATGCAATGGACACGAACTCCAGGAGAGGGTGAGGGACAGGGAAGCCTGGTGTGCTGCGGTCCACGGGGTCACAAAGAACTGGACGTGATTTGGTGACTAAACGACAACAGCACCTGCACGGGGTCGCAGAGGGTCAGATACACCTGAGCACGCATGTGCATGGGTGCTTGGAGAACCTGAGCCTCTTCCCCAGTCCTTCCACAGCCTGAACTGGCAGAAGCGTCAAGCAAAGAGCTGTGGCAATGCCAGGCTTGCTGCTTCTGGTGGTCTGCCCCCTTTATTCATGTTGGCTTCTAACAGGCCAGCCTTTCACCCGCCAGGGGACCTTGGGGTCTCTGGACTCCCAGCTCTGCTGAACCCTAACAAGCCGCACTTCACAGGCTTTGAGCTGGTGAAGGTCCCTGAAAGAGAAGCAGTAGGAACCACAGGAGTCGAGAATGAAGATCTGCAAAGGCTGTTCACAGGGACCCCTTCCTGCAGTAATAACAACAAGAGCTTACCTTGGTCGTGCAAGAAACAGTCCTGAGCCCCTCCCAGAAAGCATCTCGTGATCCTTGAGGGAGGAATTACTGTCTCTCTCTTTTTTTTTTTTCCAGAGGGGAAACTGAGAAGCATATCAAATTAGCTTACATGAGGAAATTCCCTAGTGGGCCAGTGGTTAGGACTTCACAATTTCACTGCAGGGGGGCAAGGGTCTCCCCTCAAGGATAAGACCACCGCATGCCATGCAACCAAAAAAATAAAAGCTACAACATAGATATTGAAAGCAGGAAGCTGATAAATTAGCTTCCATGAGATTTGGCTTGGTTAGAAAGTGGAAGAACTCAAGTTTGAACGCAGTGATCAAAGGAACACAAGGAGACCATGCCTTCCGTATAGTGGGACAGTGCACGGGCACTCAAGCCTGAAAGGTGCGCCGCGGGAGCAGCCGGAGCGGACGGGCGTTCCGCGGGGATCAGGCCCACTCCTCGCCCTCCTCCATCTCCACCCCACCTCAGCATGGCTTTCTCTCCAGCTCTCCCTTCCCCTCCTGCCGCTCCCTTTCCCATCGCCCATCTTTATTCTTCTCCGCCTGCTTTCTTACCCTGTAAATGCTCTCCTCAGAAGCATGCAGCCCTAACACGGCTGTCTGCCCCGGTTCTGGAGTGTGACTCATACCACACACAGCGTTTTACCAGGGAAGGGATTGAGTGAGACACGTAAGTCCAAAGCACCCTGTTTCCCAATGCTGGCCTACGTCAGGGCCTGTGCGCTAGCAGCCAGGAGCATCACAGGACTTTCAAAGGTGTGACTCTGTCCTGAGCCTTTGCCTCCACCACCAGCAACCCCGCGGCAGCCTTTGACCTCTGCCTCATGCAATTTCCCTGCTGCAGGGAACACTGTTTGCATGCTGTGGGAACCTGGGGCTCAGTGCTATTCATTCTTATTCCGAGATCCAGGTTGGTGTTTTTGTACTTTTATGTTCTTGAAATTGTATGTTAGTGTGATTAGTTTGGACTGTTTCAAAAACATGAAGGTATTCTTTTTTTTTTTCTTTTTAATTTATTTATTTGACTGTGCCAGGTCTTATTGCAGCATGTGGGATCTCGTTCCCTGACCACATTGGGAGCACGCAGTCCTAGCCACTGGACCATCAGGTACTCTCGAAGGTATTCTTTTTGCTGCCAGAGGAAAGTGTGTTCTGAGAGAAATATACATACTATACTCAGAGGGCAAAAATGCATTGCCACTATGTAGAAAGTTGGACAAAATTAGGTGGTAACATTCACTCTCTCACACTCTTGGTAAGAGTGCTACACCATTCACTCATTCATGCATTTGACACATATTTAAATATGTCAGAAGTGATATATGCTATATATAAAGTTTGGTAAAGGGATACAAATGTAGAAGGGCTACATTGGATAGATGGGCCAGAGAGGACGTCACTGAAAAAGTCACATTGAAGCAGAGCCAGGCACATATCTGGGGAAGAATATTCAGCACAGAAAGGAGAGCAGGTGTAATGACCCTGAGATGGGAACGAGCTTGATGAGCTTGAACAAGAGCAGTAACACCAGTTAGGGGAATTGCCTAGTGGTTAGGACTCCACGGTCCCAAAGCAGGGGCCGGGGCTCTATCCTTGGTCAGAGAACTAGATTCCACATGCCGCGACCAAGACTGGCACAGCCAAATAAACAAATAAAATGTTTCTTAGAAGGAAGAAAACCAGTTAGATCAGAACAGACTCCAGGGGAAAGAAGCTGTTATAGAGATCTGTAGAGCCGGCTGGGCTATAATAAACAGCGTTGATTGGACTGTAAACATGATGAGAAATCATTGGAGGAATTTGAGTAGATAGTGACAAGGTCTGACTTGCTTTAGAAAGACTCCTCTGGCCCCTGGTTAAATAATGGACACTGGAGAGCAGGAGTGGAACAGGGGAGTTAAGTGGAAAGGTTGTTACAGTAGTTAAAGCCAGAGGATGAGGGCTCTTGGTTGTGAGATATATTTTGCCGACAAAGAGAATGTGAAGGATTTGGATGTGGGCTGTGAGAGAAAGAGAAGATTCAAGCTCACCCCGAAATTTTTAGCCTGAATCATGGGTGAGTAGTGAAACCACTTACTAAGACTGGAAGAGTCTGGGAGAAGATAGTGAAAGAAGCGTTCCATTTATACATATCAAATTTGAGATTCCCAGGAAGAAGAAATGGCAATCTACTCCTGTATTCTTGCTGGAAAAATCCCATAGACAGAGGAGCCTGGCAGGCTCCAGTCCACGGGGTCACGAAGAGTCGGATGTGACTGAGCGACGGAGCACACCCACGAGCTTGAGATTGCCTAAGACACCCACGTAGAGATGACAAATAGGCAGTTGTGAAGGGGGCACATTGAGAGGTGATACCTACTGGACTGTCGACTTAAGACACATTTCTCACCACCGTTAGTCAATAGGGATTTGAATTTCAAAAAAGGAATTCACCTCCTATGAAGGCACTGCACTCCGTGTTGCAAACCCCGTCTCTCTGTCTCAGTGGGGCATGTGGGGGAGTTGCAGGTGAAATGGTAAGGCTTACGCGGCAGAGCCAGGCACATATCTGGGGAAGAATATTCAGCACAGAAAGGAGAGCAGGTGTAATGACCCTGAGATGGGAACGAGCTTGATGAGCTTGAACAAGAGCAGTAACACCAGTTAGGGGAATTGCCTAGTGGTTAGGACTCCACGGTCCCAAAGCAGGGGCCGGGGCTCTATCCTTGGTCAGAGAACTAGATTCCACATGCCGCGACCAAGACTGGCACAGCCAAATAAACAAATAAAATGTTTCTTAGAAGGAAGAAAACCAGTTAGATCAGAACAGACTCCAGGGGAAAGAAGCTGTTATAGAGATCTGTAGAGCCGGCTGGGCTATAATAAACAGCGTTGATTGGACTGTAAACATGATGAGAAATCATTGGAGGAATTTGAGTAGATAGTGACAAGGTCTGACTTGCTTTAGAAAGACTCCTCTGGCCCCTGGTTAAATAATGGACACTGGAGAGCAGGAGTGGAACAGGGGAGTTAAGTGGAAAGGTTGTTACAGTAGTTAAAGCCAGAGGATGAGGGCTCTTGGTTGTGAGATATATTTTGCCGACAAAGAGAATGTGAAGGATTTGGATGTGGGCTGTGAGAGAAAGAGAAGATTCAAGCTCACCCCGAAATTTTTAGCCTGAATCATGGGTGAGTAGTGAAACCACTTACTAAGACTGGAAGAGTCTGGGAGAAGATAGTGAAAGAAGCGTTCCATTTATACATATCAAATTTGAGATTCCCAGGAAGAAGAAATGGCAATCTACTCCTGTATTCTTGCTGGAAAAATCCCATAGACAGAGGAGCCTGGCAGGCTCCAGTCCACGGGGTCACGAAGAGTCGGATGTGACTGAGCGACGGAGCACACCCACGAGCTTGAGATTGCCTAAGACACCCACGTAGAGATGACAAATAGGCAGTTGTGAAGGGGGCACATTGAGAGGTGATACCTACTGGACTGTCGACTTAAGACACATTTCTCACCACTGTTAGTCAATAGGGATTTGAATTTCAAAAAAGGAATTCACCTCCTATGAAGGCACTGCACTCCGTGTTGCAAACCCCGTCTCTCTGTCTCAGTGGGGCATGTGGGGGAGTTGCAGGTGAAATGGTAAGGCTTACGCGGTTCCACATCAAATCCTCCAGTTGTGTCCTCTGGAGCAATCAGTAACTGACATTTCAAAAGGGCCTCAGCCGGTGAGACTCCGCCCGCCTTTAAATACGGCCCTCGACCACGGCAGAACAGACACGAGGAATGTGTGTTCCGAAATATCCACAGACCACTTACAGGCATGGGAACCACTTTTAGAGGACGTGGTGAGTCACAGATTTAAAGATGTGGAATGTGGATTCTGGATGCAGAAGGGCCACCTTAAAAACATACACTCATCAGATGCTGCTGGAAGGAAGCCCAGAACTTATGCCATGGGGTCACATCACCTGACATCAGACGATCTAGATTCTTCACAGAGCACTGCCGTCCAAGGATTGCATCATATGTAGAAGGTTGAGGAGAGATGCTTCAGGGTACTTCAGAGAACTTATCGGGATTAATAAATAGCCGCACATATAAAAATGGAAGAGTTTCCTCAGCCACAACACTTCAAGAATCAATAAAGATTTCGCCCATAATGTTTCTCATGAGGCATTTTTTTTTGCCAGAATTACTGAACAAGCTGGGACTTCTTCACTTCTTCAACATTTCAGTGTTCTCACAGCTGATCTTGCTGAGGACATCTTTATGGAGAGTGTATCACCCGCTGTTTCTGTAGATGACGCCTTCTGTGAAGGAAGGCAGGGGTGCAGGACACCTGTGCCACAAGACGTATGATTGAGGACTTCCGTGGTGGTCCACTGGTTAGGAATCCACCTGCCAATGCAGGGGCCATGGGTTCAATCCCTGGTACAGAAGTTTCCACATGACACAGGGCAGCTAAGCCCGTACCCCACAATTACTGAAGTCGGTGCACCCTAGAGCCGGTGTTTTGCAACAAGAGAAGCCATGACAATGAGAAGGCCGCACCCTGCAACTAGAGGTAGCTCTTCACACCAGCGAGGGCCCAAGGCAGCCAACGCACCAAAGTCTAACTGAATTAGGTGTCAGCAGAATTCTCAAGGCATTTCCCAAGAGACTGGGTGCTCATAAGGCCCATTCTGGCGTTGTCCCCTGAGTCAATTCTGTTTGACATTTCTTCCTTCAAGGGAGTTGCGCACCAACTCTACCCCATTATTCATTCACTTGTAAACGAGACATGCACATTTTAGCTGTTAGAAAAACTCTGTCTATAAAGAGCTTGGTGATCATACAAGGTCACTTGAGATCAGTTGCCTGGACCACTGTGGGCAGTATCAGTTATCTCACCAGATTCATAAATGACAGCCATAAGCTTTGAATAGGGCAGGTAAGAGTTTTGAGCTCAGGTTTCCCACCTATGGCTCTTGAAGTCAAATTTAGGTAAGGGTAAAAGTTAGGATAATGACTGTACCCATCTTCTAGTGTTACCATAAGAATTAGGTGAGTAACACCCTCAAAGAGGTTAGAAGGATACCTCAAACAGAGGAAGCATACAGGAAATGCTGTTTGCATCATCATGTTAGAAGACCACTGGCAAAGAGATTTTTTGGAACTATAGACCCAAAGTAGATAAGATACTGAACAAGACTCTCATTAAGTTTCTGCAGTTAGATGACACCATGCCATTTGTAATTTCAGAACATGAGGTTTAATATAAATCTTGACCTAGTTCAAGGTTATCAGTGACTCATATATTTTCTCATTGAAATGAAAGTTTTGACTAAAAAGATGAACAACTTGAGAGTTGTGGGTTAAGTTTTATTTGGGGCATAATTAGGACTGCAGCCCAGGAGATAGCACCCCAGAAAGCTCTGAGAGACGGCTCCAAAGAGGCAGCAGGAGGAGGGCCCATATTTATGGATTTTGATGAGGGGGGAGTTTCATATCATTAAACAGTCATTTTACAAAGGGTCCCAGGTAGTCATGAGGCTCTGATGTCACCATGAGGAGATTTAGTGCTTTTCTAAATATGAGCAGATGCAAGGATTGAGATAATAAAAGCTGTTCCTAAAAGCATCCACCTACCTATTAAGACCTGCCCCACCAGTTCCCTGGAGCACAGAGGGCCTCTACCCCACCCTGATCTCCATCCGGGTTTGGGTGTCAGCAGAATTCTCAAGGCATTTCCCAAGAGACTGGGTGCTCATAAGGCCCATTCTGGCGTTGTCCCCTGAGTCAATTCTGTTTGACATTTCTTCCTTCAAGGGAGTTGCGCACCAACTCTACCCCATTATTCATTCACTTGTAAACGAGACATGCACATTTTAGCTGTTAGAAAAACTCTGTCTATAAAGAGCTTGGTGATCATACAAGGTCACTTGAGATCAGTTGCCTGGACCACTGTGGGCAGTATCAGTTATCTCACCAGATTCATAAATGACAGCCATAAGCTTTGAATAGGGCAGGTAAGAGTTTTGAGCTCAGGTTTCCCACCTATGGCTCTTGAAGTCAAATTTAGGTAAGGGTAAAAGTTAGGATAATGACTGTACCCATCTTCTAGTGTTACCATAAGAATTAGGTGAGTAACACCCTCAAAGAGGTTAGAAGGATACCTCAAACAGAGGAAGCATACAGGAAATGCTGTTTGCATCATCATGTTAGAAGACCACTGGCAAAGAGATTTTTTGGAACTATAGACCCAAAGTAGATAAGATACTGAACAAGACTCTCATTAAGTTTCTGCAGTTAGATGACACCATGCCATTTGTAATTTCAGAACATGAGGTTTAATATAAATCTTGACCTAGTTCAAGGTTATCAGTGACTCATATATTTTCTCATTGAAATGAAAGTTTTGACTAAAAAGATGAACAACTTGAGAGTTGTGGGTTAAGTTTTATTTGGGGCATAATTAGGACTGCAGCCCAGGAGATAGCACCCCAGAAAGCTCTGAGAGACGGCTCCAAAGAGGCAGCAGGAGGAGGGCCCATATTTATGGATTTTGATGAGGGGGGAGTTTCATATCATTAAACAGTCATTTTACAAAGGGTCCCAGGTAGTCATGAGGCTCTGATGTCACCATGAGGAGATTTAGTGCTTTTCTAAATATGAGCAGATGCAAGGATTGAGATAATAAAAGCTGTTCCTAAAAGCATCCACCTACCTATTAAGACCTGCCCCACCAGTTCCCTGGAGCACAGAGGGCCTCTACCCCACCCTGATCTCCATCCGGGGGTGTGGAAGGTCAGCAGCTCTCAACAGCACGGGGTCTGGTCTCTGCAGAGGCAGATGGCAAATGTCCTTGTTGTCCAGACATTGGCGATGTAATTGGTAAATGCCAGTTTGTAGTTAACAGTCATATACCATAAAGTGAACTATCTTAAAGTGTGCATTCGGTGGCATTTAATGCAAGAATCACTTCCGTCTACTCACAGATCTTTTTATCACCCCCTGAGGAGATTCTTCACTGGAGAAAGAAATGGCAACTTTCTCCAGGATTCTTGCCTGGAACATTCCACGATGGAGGAGCCTCGCAGGCTACAGTCCATGGGGTCACGGAGAGTTGAACACGACTGAGTGACTGAGCACAAAGTTGATCCTTACCCGTCAAACAGTTTTCTGTCCCGCTCCCCAGTCCCTGGCAACTGCTAAACTGTTTCTGTCTCTACAGACCTACCTGTTCTGGATATTTCACATTAATGGGCTCATCTAGTATGTGATCTATTGTGCTGGCTCCTTTCCTTAGAGGGACTGCAGGTCCCCAGAGCACCATCATCTTGTCATCCCGCCATCTCTGATACGCTTGAAATTATCCAGTGCTTAATGGAGACCTTGGTCTCCAGGATATCAGAGTCTGTTCTCTGTGAAGGAAATTTCTGAATGGGGACTTCCTTGGTGGTCCAGTGGTTAAGTGTCTGAGCTTCCAGTGTAAGGGGTGCAGGTTTGGTCCCTGGTCCAGTGGTTAAGTGTCTGAGCTTCCAGTGTAAGGGGTGCAGGTTTGATCCCTGGTCAGGAAACTAAAATCCCACACGCTGCATGGTGTGGTCAAAAAGGAGGGAAAAAAATCTTGTCTCAAGAGTGGGTGGACTTAGGAGAAAGCTCCAGGATGTTCTAAATGGCTTCAACATATTAAGTATCTGAGAGTCGGACACGACTGAACGACTCACTTACTCAACATTTAGAGATTTTGGCAAGGGTGCAGTTTAATCCTGTTATTTTATAGAGAAAGACTTTGTGACCTAGGGCTCTCTTACCTATTAAGACCTGCCCCACCAGTTCCCTGGAGCACAGAGGGCCTCTACCCCACCCTGATCTCCATCCGGGGGTATTGGAGGTCAGCAGCTCTCAACAGCACAGGGTCTGGTCTCTGCAGAGGCAGACGGCAAATGTCCTTGTTGTCCAGGCATTGGCACTGTAATTGGTAAATGCCAGTTTGTAGTTAACAGTCATATACCATAAAGTGAACTATCTTAAAGTGTGCATTCGGTGGCATTTAATGCAAGAATCACTTCCGTCTACTCACAGATCTTTTTATCACCCCCTGAGGAGATTCTTCACTGGAGAAAGAAATGGCAACTTTCTCCAGGATTCTTGCCTGGAACATTCCACGATGGAGGAGCCTCGCAGGCTACAGTCCATGGGGTCACGGAGAGTTGAACACGACTGAGTGACTGAGCACAAAGTTGATCCTTACCCGTCAAACAGTTTTCTGTCCCGCTCCCCAGTCCCTGGCAACTGCTAAACTGTTTCTGTCTCTACAGACCTACCTGTTCTGGATATTTCACATTAATGGGCTCATCTAGTATGTGATCTATTGTGCTGGCTCCTTTCCTTAGAGGGACTGCAGGTCCCCAGAGCACCATCATCTTGTCATCCCGCCATCTCTGATACGCTTGAAATTATCCAGTGCTTAATGGAGACCTTGGTCTCCAGGATATCAGAGTCTGTTCTCTGTGAAGGAAATTTCTGAATGGGGACTTCCTTGGTGGTCCAGTGGTTAAGTGTCTGAGCTTCCAGTGTAAGGGGTGCAGGTTTGGTCCCTGGTCCAGTGGTTAAGTGTCTGAGCTTCCAGTGTAAGGGGTGCAGGTTTGATCCCTGGTCAGGAAACTAAAATCCCACACGCTGCATGGTGTGGTCAAAAAGGAGGGAAAAAAATCTTGTCTCAAGAGTGGGTGGACTTAGGAGAAAGCTCCAGGATGTTCTAAATGGCTTCAACATATTAAGTATCTGAGAGTCGGACACGACTGAACGACTCACTTACTCAACATTTAGAGATTTTGGCAAGGGTGCAGTTTAATCCTGTTATTTTATAGAGAAAGACTTTGTGACCTAGTGTTGTTTTCTTTGGCTACTATAAGACACACACAACCCTTGATGCACTTATGAAACAATTCCTTTAAGGAGAATGTGTAATGTGCCAGGGAGTGAGGAAAGACACAGTCCCTGACATCAAGCTGCTCGTAATTCACTGGAGAGAAAAAACAAATGACCAGACATTAAAATACAATATAACAAATGCTATGACTGGATTAAATGCACGGTGCCACAGGAGCGTGTGTGGACGAACCTAGCCTTCTTGGCAGTGTTAGAGGGGTACTCCTTATGCTCTTTTTTCCAAAATAGGCTAACTCTTTGTATTGCTGGTGGAAAAGTAAAATTTGTACATCACAAAGCAATGCTTTTTAGAATGCTAAATGGTTGCTGACTTTGGAGCCGTGTTAATTTATCGTCACAAAGAAAGAGCATTGTTCTTACATTACTTCTATGCTATTTAACCACTGATGCCATGTGGCATTAAGGTGCAGGCTGCAGCCTATGGCTAGCATTCCTTTCTGTGTGGAATTAGACAGTTATTGACTAGGAAATCCTTGCTGGTACTGAGGAAGGCATTTTCTCCTAAATGTATTTTACAACTTGACTTATCAGTTTCTTGAGAGGGAGGCGAAGAGTTAGCATATTCTCTGCGCTCTGTCTCAACCTTCTGCTGCTGTCGTGCCCCCGCCCCTGCTACTCAGCACACCCAGGCAGTCACGCGGGGCTCTGCTGTCTACGCTCAATAGCATTCCCTAGCTAGACGTCAGCTGATTGTGTTGCTAAGTCTTCTGGCGTCTGGAGGCCACCATTTTCCACCGGTTCTTCGCCTCGGGGACTCCAGGGCTTCCATTGCTCTTGGCTGCTTTGATTCTCAAGTCCTGCTTTTGCTGAATCCTGGGGCCTTGTACTTCCGTTCCCACCTCCTGCACGCTCTGCCCCTTTCCACACCACCCCTTAGAGGACACGTCCAACCCCTCCATTCCTCTAAATACTATCGACCACAGCAGACAGCAAAATACCAAGAGACAAATGCATCACAGGAGAACAAACTTAAAGTTATATTTTAACTTAGAAAAATGAAAAACTTGACCTAAAATTGAGTATTTCTGTCATTTCCAGCCCCTTTGGCCACGGCTGTTTTTCTCCCTACCTGTTCTTTCCTTTCCCCACTTTCCATCAGAACTCAGATATGCTCCCTCTCTATTACTCCGCTTAGCCCTGCAGGCCCACTCTGATGCCTGCTAAAGGCTGAGAAGATTTGACTTAAGCAAACTTTAAGTACATATTCATGCTATGCACACATGTACAGATCGACTTCGTCATTTTTAACGGTTGTATGAATTTAATGAATCCATGAAAAGAAAAAGCGAAAGTGACAGTCACTCCGTCATGTCTGACTCTGTGACCCCATGGACTGCTGCCTCCAGGCTTCTCTGTCCATGGGATTCTCTAGGGAAGAATACTGGGGTATGCTGCCAGGCCCTCCTCCAGAGGACCTTCCCTGGGATTGAACCTAGCTCTCCCACATTGCAGGCAGAGTTTTTTTCTTTTTTCTTTGTTTTTTCTTTTTTGTGTGTGTTTTTGCAGGCAGATTCTTCACCATCTGAGCCAATAGGGAAGCCCAGATGCGTGTGTGTGTGTGTGTTTAGTCGCCCAGCCGTGACCTACTGTTTTCAGCCCCATGAACTGCACTGTGCCGGGCCTGCTTGTCCCTCAGCATCTCCCAGAGTTTGCCCAGGTTCATGTCCACTACATGGGTGAGCGATGCCTTCCAGCCATCTCATCCTCTGATGCCCTCTCCTCCTTTCGCCCTCAGTCTTTCCCAGCATCAGGGACCTTTCCAATGAGTCACCTCTTGGTATCAGATGACAAAGTCCTGGGACTTCAGCTTTAAAATCAGCCCTTCCAATGAATATTCAGGACTGAGTTCCCTGAGATTTACTGGCTTGATCCGCTGGCTGTCCAGGGAACTCTCAGGAGCCTTCTCCGGCACCACAGTTCACAGGCGTCAATTCTTTGACACCCTGCCGTCGTCGGAGGAGCTGCCGTGACCACCGGGAAGACCAGAGGCTTGACCATACGGACCTTTGTCGGCAACGCTATCGACCACAGCAGACAGCAAAATACCAAGAGACAAATGCATCACAGGAGAACAAACTTAAAGTTATATTTTAACTTAGAAAAATGAAAAACTTGACCTAAAATTGAGTATTTCTGTCATTTCCAGCCCCTTTGGCCACGGCTGTTTTTCTCCCTACCTGTTCTTTCCTTTCCCCACTTTCCATCAGAACTCAGATATGCTCCTCTCTATTACTCCGCTTAGCCCTGCAGGCCCACTCTGATGCCTGCTAAAGGCTGAGAAGATTTGACTTAAGCAAACTTTAAGTACATATTCATGCTATGCACACATGTACAGATCGACTTCGTCATTTTTAACGGTTGTATGAATTTAATGAATCCATGAAAAGAAAAAGCGAAAGTGACAGTCACTCCGTCATGTCTGACTCTGTGACCCCATGGACTGCTGCCTCCAGGCTTCTCTGTCCATGGGATTCTCTAGGGAAGAATACTGGGGTATGCTGCCAGGCCCTCCTCCAGAGGACCTTCCCTGGGATTGAACCTAGCTCTCCCACATTGCAGGCAGAGTTTTTTTCTTTTTTCTTTGTTTTTTCTTTTTTGTGTGTGTTTTTGCAGGCAGATTCTTCACCATCTGAGCCAATAGGGAAGCCCAGATGCGTGTGTGTGTGTGTGTTTAGTCGCCCAGCCGTGACCTACTGTTTTCAGCCCCATGAACTGCACTGTGCCGGGCCTGCTTGTCCCTCAGCATCTCCCAGAGTTTGCCCAGGTTCATGTCCACTACATGGGTGAGCGATGCCTTCCAGCCATCTCATCCTCTGATGCCCTCTCCTCCTTTCGCCCTCAGTCTTTCCCAGCATCAGGGACCTTTCCAATGAGTCACCTCTTGGTATCAGATGACAAAGTCCTGGGACTTCAGCTTTAAAATCAGCCCTTCCAATGAATATTCAGGACTGAGTTCCCTGAGATTTACTGGCTTGATCCGCTGGCTGTCCAGGGAACTCTCAGGAGCCTTCTCCGGCACCACAGTTCACAGGCGTCAATTCTTTGACACCCTGCCGTCGTTTACGGAGGAGCTCTCACAGCCGCCCGTGACCACCGGGAAGACCAGAGGCTTGACCATACGGACCTTTGTCGGCAGAGTGATGTCTCTGCTTTTCAACACACTGTCTCAGTTTGTCATAGCTTTCCTGCCAAGGAGCAATCGTCTTGTGATTTCATGGCTGTGGTCACTATCTGCAGTGATTTTAGAGCCCAAGAAGAGGAAATCTGTCACTACTTACACTTTTCCCCTTCTATTTGCCATGAAGTAAGATGGCATGATTTTAGATTTTTTTAATGTTTAGTTTTAAGCCGGCCCTTTCACTCTCGTCCTTCGCCCTCATCAAGAGGCTCTTTAGTTCCTCTTCACTTCAGATTCTTTACCATCTGAGCCACCAGGGAAGCCCATATTAACAGACATTTAGATTGCTTCCATCTTTTATATATGGATACACACTATGAAAACACATGGCAAAGTCAAAACAATTAAGAGAAGACCTAGCTTTTTTTTTTTTAACTTTTATTTTACTTTTAACTTTTACAGAGTTTTGTTGCTTACAGATATGTATGTTCCCAGATTAGTTGTATGTATATCCCCCCTCATCCCACCCGCCAGGCCGTCACACAGCACCCCTGCAGGATCCCCTTTTCTCACAGAGCAATGACTATAGCTATTTTCTAAAAAAGCTTTTTCTTTTTTCTGGCCACCCCATGGGGCTTGTGGGATCTTAGTTCCTGAACCAAGGAATTAATCTGGGCCCAAGGCAGTGAAAGCATGGCGTTCTAACCACTGGATCACCAGGGCACTCCCATAGATCTAGCTATTTTAGATAAAATGTTTTTCTTTAAAACTTCCTTTAAGGTTGTCATATTGTTCAGCATTAAATCAAACTGGAATGTTGGATAAGCGAAAGGAAGAAGGGTATTACAGATTCTTCTCAGAAAGTAAGGGAGCACACTGTGACAGGCTAGAAGCTCTCTGAGACCAGGGACGGTGTCTGATTCGTGTACTTCTGTGTGTCCAGTGCTTTGAACAGCACCTGACACAGAGTGGGTGCTCAGTAAGTATCTAATGAATGAATGAATGAATGATGAATGAATATAAAAATACTTATACTGAGCAAAAGGAGAAGACGTGCTATTTTGAGTCTATATAAAAATGTTAAAATTGCAAACTATAGTGGCAGAAAAGCAAATGAGTAAGTATTTTCAGTTTATTGAAGTATATCTGTCATACCTCAGTAAAGCTGTTTTAAAAATAAAAAGACATTGCCTGGGTAATTACTGGTAGTCCACCAAAATGGAGGACAATGAGCTCTGTTTGGGCCATGTTGAGTTAGGGGCAACCGTGGAATATCCAAATAGACAGGTCAGTGAGTTTTGGGATATGAAGTTCTCTGAGGAGGAGCATCTAGGCTAAAGCTGTTCTTTCAAACACTGAAATGTGCACACTGAATTTTGGTTGAATTATGGTTGAATGATGACAAAAGCCAGACTGGAGTAGATGGAGAGAGAAGCAAAGAAATGGAGAGAGAACAGTGAGTAATGATGTTTGGCGCTTCTGGGGAAAAAAAAAAAGGACAGTTACTGGGGGTGGTTTAGCTGAGGACGGCCTTCAGTGATACGGTGGGGACCCAAACTTTCCCCAGTCACCTTGCCTCTGACATGCATCACTTTCGGCTGAGTCCTCTGTTCCTTGGGCTCAGAGAGCACTGATACTCTCCTTGCTCATTCTTTCTCACTTTTTTGCAGTCAGTCAAAGAGTCCTTTTACTCATTTCCTTTGTTGCTATAGTTCAATCAGTTGTAACCGACTCTTTGAGCCCCCATGGACTGCAGCACGCCATGTTTCCCCGTCCTTCACTATCTCCTGGAGTTTGCTCAAACTCATCTTCATCCAACCGTCTCATCCTCTGTTGCCCTCTTCCTCTCCTGCCCTCAATCTTTCCCAGCATCAGGGTCTTTCCCAATGAGCTGGCTCTTCGTATCAGATGGCCAAAGTATTGGAGCTTAAGCTTACATCAGTCCTTCCGATGAATATTCAGGGTTGATCTCCTTTAGATTTGAGTGGTTTGATCTCCTTGCTGTCCAAGAGACTTTCAAGAGTGTTCTCCAGCACCACAGCTTGAAAGTATCAATTTGTTGGCACTCAGCCTTCTTTATGATCCAGCTCTCACATCTGTACATGACTAATGGAAAAACCATAGCTTTGCCTAGACAGACCTTTGTCGGCAGTGATGTCTCTGCCTTTAAATAAGCTGTCTAGGTTTGTCATTGCTTCTCTTCCAAGGAGCAAGCGTCTTTTAATTTCATGGCTGTAGTCACCATCTGCAGTGATTTTGGAGCCCAAGAAAATAAAGTCTGTCACTATTGCCTTAGTAGTGCTCAAATCTGCTCACTCTCTTAACCCATCTGCCACTGTCCTAGGGCAAGCTATTATTATCTGATTTTTGCAGAATCAGAAGGTTCTTCTCACAGCACAACAACCAAGCACATCTCTCCTGGATCAGTTGAAGCTTACATCAGTTCTTCCAATGGATCAGGAGTCTAAATCCCAGCTTTCTCCTCAGGAGTGACTTCTCTGTGCCTTGGTTAAAAGTACCTTCTTGCCAAGATTGTTGTGAGAGTTAAATGTAATAAAATCTGCACAGCACTTCCTGTTTTTTTTTTTTAAATGTTTATCTTTTTCTTCCCTTCTAACATCCATGTGATTGTTTGTTGTTTGTTCTGTTTGGAGAATCTTCCCTAGACTTCACCAACTTGTTAAATCCTACTTGCTCAGTTAAAATACCAGCTCAGTAAGGAAGGATTTATTTCTTTTTCTTTTTTGGCCACACTCTGGGGCATGTGGGATCTGTTACTCAACCAGGGGTTGAAAGGGATTGAACCCACATGATGTGTTAACCACTGGACTGCCAAAGAAGTCTTTTTTTTTTTTTCATTTTTTTTCTTTAGGATTTCTTGATTGACCTACACTTTACCTAACCGAGGGCTTCCGTGGTGGCTCAGATGGTAAAGAATCTGCCTGCAATGCAGGAGACCTGGGTTCAACCCCTAGGTTGGGAAGCTCCCATGGAGAAGGGTATGGCTACCCACTCTCGTATTCTTGTCTGGAGAATTCCAGAGATAGAGGAGCTTGATGGGCTACAGTTCATGGGGTCAGAAAGAGTCAGGAGCTACTGAGCGACTAACACTTTTTTTTTTTACCTAGCTGAAGCATTCTGTCATAGTGCTAAGCACACTTTTTGGCTCTTCTTTTTCTTCTCCATCTTCTTCTTAGTTTGATTCTGAGTCCTGCACTAGTTAATGATGAACTCTTTGAGTCCCAGCAGGAGACTGCTAAAACTAGGAGCCTGGGGAATTCCCTTGATGGCTCAGTAGTTAGAACTCTGTGTTTTCACTGCCGGGGCACACGTTCCATCCCTGGCTGGAAAACGAAGATCCTGCTATCAGGGAGGCATGGCCAAAAAAAGAAAATCTAGAAGCCTGACATACTGCATGACTCCAACTATACAGCATTCTGGAAAAGGCAGAACTATGGACATAGGAAAATGATCAGTGGCTGCCAGTGGTTTGAGAGGAGGACTAGGCAGAGCCCAGAGAAGTTTTCAGGGCAATGAGACTACCCCAATGCGTAGTGCATAGATCTTTACCAGTGATTATATATTTGTCAAAACCCATAGAATGTACAATACCAAGAGTGACCTTAATGCAAACTATGAACTTTGAGTGATTATGATGTGTCAAGCTCGGTTCGCCGGCTGTGACAAATGTACCAGTCTGGAACATGGTTGGGGAAGCTGTGTATGTCTGGAGTTAAGGAAATATATGGGAACTCTCCCTTTTTTCTGTGAAGAAATAAGCATCCCTGCCTTTGTGGAGGCACATGGTGAACAAATAACATTTATTCAAACGATCATTTATTTGACATTAAGAGACACTATGGAGCATGAGGTCTTCCTTGAGAAAGTAACACTTCAGGTGATGCTTCAAGGCAAGAGAAGAGTTGAATCAATAAAAAGTCTTTTTAAGGAACCAAATGACCAGAATGCAGAGCGTGTTCCAGGACAAGGCAGACAGGAAAGTAGGTACAGGCTGGTCAGACTAGCTGAAACACAGTAAGGTAAGGACATAAAGCCGGGGAGGCAAATAGAGGACAGACCTCTGGGGCTTGCAGTCATAGTTAGGTTGGGACCTACATCCTAAGAACAGTGGGCTACCATCCACGGATTTAAAGTAGAAGAGAGATATGGTCAGATTTGAATTTTTAAAAATCTCTATGGCTGCTGGGTGAAAGGATGAATCTCAAAGTGGCTAGACCAAGAGGGAAAGTCCTGCGAGCATCCAGGTGAAGGATGAGCATATAGCAAGTGTGAAATACTCAGCTCCTTGCAGACGTGCTCTGTGTGGCCATGAGAAGCAAACAGGAGGGGAGGCAGCAGGGAAAGAGGAAAAGCACGTGGAAAAGGCAGAAGATACAAGCAGGCAGTTCATGAAGCAACAGAACTGAGTGAACTGGCTTAGATCATGATACATACTGCTTTTAAAATAACATCCTTTTCACAACAGGCTGGTAAAATAATGATAATACCTAATACTTATTGAGTAATTACTATACGCTAAGCATTATATGTATATAAACATGTGTGTGTGTGTGTGTATGTGTGTGTGTATGTGTGTGTGTGTGTATCAAATCTGCGCCTTGCGGGCATGGCTTGAGGGTTGGAAGGAGCTTGTCACTGCTCCTCTCAGTGCCAGCCAGGGTAGCTCAAAATCCAAGATCTAGACTCTCGAACCTTGCGCCCTCTCCTGCCGTGCCTGATGCTGGGTGTGGGCCGCAGCCCTGTCTATCGTTGCACTGAATGCACTCTTCCTCAGTGCATTTGCTCCCATGTCCAGTTCTCTGCTGGACTTTGAGCTCCTCCAAAACAGAAACCACGTCTTACTCATCTTTGTATCACCTCTGTTTGGGAAACCATCCATAAACAAAGGAATTCTGAGCCTTACTAACAGAATATTTTTCTTTACCAAATTGAACACTCCTAGTGAATGGATTCTTGTAACTTTGCAAGACTACGACTTTATCAGAGCATTTTTCTTTATCCTTAGCCCAAATCTACTTTCGTGTAACTTTTCCTCAGTGGTCCTACTTAGAAGTTGTAGAACTCCACAGAATGATCTAGACTAACGTCTGTAGGACATCGATTCTCTCAGTGACAGTTATCAAATCGGATCAAAGTCTTCTCTAAGTTTGACATCCCAGTTCCTATTATTGTTCTTCCTGGATGTGGTTTCCTTGGTCACTCCCCTCTTTTTATTTTTATTTTTTTTACTTCTTCTGATTCATACTTAGATAGTCATTTTGGTTCATAGAGACCCAGGATGAAATGCCTGGGTAAATATTAATGGTGAGTCTGTGGACACAAAAGAATAAAGTGGATAGAAAATCATTCCGAGACCACCACAAGCAAACGGGCTACCAAAACAAAAAGCACAGGATGGGACTGAGGGGTGAGGGCATGGGATGGCAGGTGGGGGGCTACATCCTATCCTGGACCTTCCCTGGTCATTGGATCCTGAAAAGAAGCAGATTGAGAACATCTGCGAAGATAATCTGAGACCCTGTCTGATTAGAAAGGGAGAAAGAAAAACAGGAAAAGTGGAATTGAAACCCAGCTGAAGTTCAGTTGCCCTCTTCTTTTCTTTAAAATAGTGTTTCTTGAAGCATAGTTTATTGTTTATAAGAATTTCATAATCTATTGGTAGACATGGAGTCCCTGATCACAGCTCCACACCCACTGAATGTATATTCTTTACAACTTCAAGGTTAATTCCTAAGTACACAGAAAACCTTGTTTTAGAGGCCAGAGTAAGATGGAAACTGCTCATATTCAGATTTAAAAGAATGTTTTTCAAACTATTGTGCAAAACTAAAGAATCTCATGTTCTTCAGAAATTTCTTTGAAATATAAAAATTTCCAACTCAAGTGTTTAGTCTGCATGGTTCCATCCCCATAAATCCTTATCCCAACCCATCAGGGCCTGAAAAACAATAAAAAAGAGCTGCCTTTGTCAAAGGATCCTATCACAATAACTCTTAGAGAAAGCCTCCCACCCCCCAAACCCCCACTCCCAGGGAAGAAAGCAGTTGAAGAATTCAAAGCCATTATACATTCTTTCCATTCCCTGTCCTCAGCTTCACTGAAATATTAAATCTATTCCTCTTTTCCATGGATGGATTTTAACATAGATTTTCCAATTAATTTTTCTTTAAATAAGGAAGGGAAAGTGTCAAAATACTGATTTTGTTTTGTTTGTTTTGCTTAGAATAAGATAGAAACTAAAAATTAACTCATCTAAATACATGTTTTTTCCCCTTTAAGGAAAATGTTTTTAGAGCATTTCCTGAGTGTCCTAAGAATATATCAGTACACATCTTTTGTAAAGTGGTAACAGGCAAAAATCAAACATTACTAGACAAAAATACAAGGGTCAATTTTTCACATGTCAAGAGTTGGTTTAATAAAATGATTTTGTGATAGCATTTCTTTGAGTAGAAGCCTTTGCTTTTTAGCCTATCTCCTCCAATTTCTAAAGCATTTATTTATATAACAGAAAAAAGATCAATAAAAAAGGGATTCTTTTAATGAGATAATGCCAAGTAATGAATGTTAGGAAATGGGGAGAAAGGATGAGTGATGATTTCACCCTAAGCCGTCAGAAAGAGAAAAAGACAGATTCAAAATGATTGACCTTACAGGGACTTCCCTGGTGGTCCAGTTGTTGAGACCTTGTCTACCAATGTCAGGGTGCAGGTTGGACTCCTGGTTGGGGGCAGTTAAGATCCCACATGTGTTGTGGCCAAGAAACCAATACATAAAATAAAAGCGATGTTGTAACAAAGTCAATAAAGACTTTAAAATGGTCCACATCAAAGAAACAAACAAACAAAAATCTTTAGGGCGATTGACCTACAGCCTTGCAGAAGTACTGCTCAAAAAGAGACACACACAATGATGCTCATACACTGACAACTCAAGTATTTATTGAGATTTCCTACAATGGCTCAACTGGGGATAAACAGGTGCCCAAGACAGACACAGCTCCTCCCTTCAACAGAGGCCTCCAAAAAGCCGGGGTCTGAGGCATTTAACTACAGTTGTAATACTGTGACAAATACTATAAAGGAGAAATGTGAAATGCTTTAAGAAGGCATTTACTATTATTTGAAAGTCAAGTTGAAGTTAAGCTTAAATGCGAGGACAAATTTTAAAACTCTTTTTTCAAAGCTTAATTTGAACATACAGAAAGTATGTTTCAACATTTTGACAGTTATATGGGAAAGTGATTTCTAAAAAACATGTATTATGTGTCAATGCAAGTTTGTAGTTACCTACAAGCTCCTTCTTTGGGGGCAAGGAAATTCACATTGATCGAATGCTCACTCTGTCAAAAGAATTGGACCCATTTTGCCCAGAACCCAAGCTATGCATGTTGCTGTGCTTCCTTCGGAAAGGAGAAACCTGAGACTCAGAGAGATGAAGTAAGTTGTTTCTAGTCAGCAGCACAGTCTGCCCTTGCCAATGCACTTAGCTAGCAAGTGGAGGAGGGGAGAGAATGACAGATAATAGGCTAATTTCATTGACAATTATTCTATTGTTAGTGCCGATTATGGGTTGAGCCAAAGTAATTAGAGCCCACAAAATACTGCCTTTTTATCAAAAGTAAATGCAGGGTCTGTAGATAAAAAGGACAGCTGGAAGTTCTTGAGGGAGAGATGACAGTTAAGATTTTCTGTGAAAGACAGTTTGAAATAAAATTAGATCGTACTGAAATGCCTAAAGGAGACTGAGCATTGCACTCAAGCACTTGGCTAAGATGCTTGTTTTACCTTTAGCAAAGTTTGTAATAGATAACAAAGTGAGATTATAGAAAATTTATTTTGTGAAATACAAAAACATTGCAAAATGTCCATTTACACAACGACTGAAGGCTTTGTTTTAAGCAAGAAGTGAAAGAAGAGCTAAAGTAATTGGATCACAGAAATCACAGAAAGTCAGAACTAAAAATTGTCAATAATAGTCATGTAGAAAAATCAAGATTTGCCTCTTCAGAACCATCGGTTATAACAACAAGTGGCAACAACACAAGATTAGTGAGCTCCAGTCTTAGCTATAGTCTTTCCCATTCTAGTGTTCTCCTCCCATGCATGGATGTGAGAGTTGAACCATAAAGAAGGTTGAGTGCTGAAGAATCGATGCCTTTGAACTGTGGTGTGGGAGTAAGCTCTTGAGAGTCCCTTGGACTGCGAGGAGATCACACCAGTCAGTCCTAAAGGTAATCAACTCTGAATATGCATTGGAAGGAACAGCACTGAAGCTGAAGCTCCAGTACTTGGGCTACCTGATGCAAAGAGCCAACTCATTGGAAAAGAGCCTGATGTTGGGAAAAATAGAAGGAAAAAGGAGAAGGAGACGACCGAGGTCCCCTTAGAGATGGGTGGATGGCATCACTAAGTCAATGGACAGGAGTCGACGGATGTGAATTGGACCCATTTTGCCCAGAACCCAAGCTATGCATGTTGCTGTGCTTCCTTCGGAAAGGAGAAACCTGAGACTCAGAGAGATGAAGTAAGTTGTTTCTAGTCAGCAGCACAGTCTGCCCTTGCCAATGCACTTAGCTAGCAAGTGGAGGAGGGGAGAGAATGACAGATAATAGGCTAATTTCATTGACAATTATTCTATTGTTAGTGCCGATTATGGGTTGAGCCAAAGTAATTAGAGCCCACAAAATACTGCCTTTTTATCAAAAGTAAATGCAGGGTCTGTAGATAAAAAGGACAGCTGGAAGTTCTTGAGGGAGAGATGACAGTTAAGATTTTCTGTGAAAGACAGTTTGAAATAAAATTAGATCGTACTGAAATGCCTAAAGGAGACTGAGCATTGCACTCAAGCACTTGGCTAAGATGCTTGTTTTACCTTTAGCAAAGTTTGTAATAGATAACAAAGTGAGATTATAGAAAATTTATTTTGTGAAATACAAAAACATTGCAAAATGTCCATTTACACAACGACTGAAGGCTTTGTTTTAAGCAAGAAGTGAAAGAAGAGCTAAAGTAATTGGATCACAGAAATCACAGAAAGTCAGAACTAAAAATTGTCAATAATAGTCATGTAGAAAAATCAAGATTTGCCTCTTCAGAACCATCGGTTATAACAACAAGTGGCAACAACACAAGATTAGTGAGCTCCAGTCTTAGCTATAGTCTTTCCCATTCTAGTGTTCTCCTCCCATGCATGGATGTGAGAGTTGAACCATAAAGAAGGTTGAGTGCTGAAGAATCGATGCCTTTGAACTGTGGTGTGGGAGTAAGCTCTTGAGAGTCCCTTGGACTGCGAGGAGATCACACCAGTCAGTCCTAAAGGTAATCAACTCTGAATATGCATTGGAAGGAACAGCACTGAAGCTGAAGCTCCAGTACTTGGGCTACCTGATGCAAAGAGCCAACTCATTGGAAAAGAGCCTGATGTTGGGAAAAATAGAAGGAAAAAGGAGAAGGGGACGACAGAGGTCCCCTTAGAGATGGGTGGATGGCATCACTAAGTCAATGGACAGGAGTCGACGGATGTGAGTTTGAGCAAGCTCCGGGAGATGGTGAAGGACAGAGGAACCCAGTGTGCTGCAGTCCATGGGGTTGCAAAGAGTCAGACATGAATGAGCGACTGAACTGCACTGAGGCTTAGCTTTGCTACATCTGCCAAATGAGGGCAGGTGCCAGTTACTCAAAAGAGTCTGAGGATTTTATTAAAAGTCAACATATAGTTGACTCTAAAGCCACATCCACAATGTCCTCATCATCCAAGATGGCCAGCAAGATGGGAACGTAGGAGGAGAGAGAGGGCTTCAGGGGAGAGAGGTTGAGATTAGCCTTCAGTTTTTATTCTCCACCAAATGATCACCCCTTTTCTTTACATTACAGCCTATTTATTAATATGAAAGTAAGGATCCATTGTGCACATAGAAATCACATTAGAGGCCATGTTCAGTAATATTATTCTATTGATCTGGTTATAAGACATTTTTTTCAGTGATAATTTTGGTCACAAATCATCTCACAAAAGTATTCCTTTTCTGGGAATTTCCTGGTAGTCACGTGGTTAGGACTATACTTTCACTGCCAAAAGCCTTAATTTCCTGGCAGTCAGGTGATTAGGATTACGCTTTCACTGCCAAGGATCTGGGCTCAATCCCTGGTTGGGGAACTAAGATTCCATAAGCTGCATGCCTCAGCCAAACTTCAAAAAAAAAAAAAAAATCCATTTCTCTAGTAAATGTGTCTGATTTTTAAGAACTCTTCACCCTTCTTTAATGCTACCACCAAGTTTCATTGACCAGTTACTCTTCTTCTTCCTCCACTAAACATCTTAGTCACCTTGTAACCAAAAGCAAATCTAAGCTCTCAAACCACCTACCAAATGGAATAGGGGTCTAAAACGTCCAGACCATTACGGGAGAAACTGATTTGAGATGAAACTGTATATAGGACCTAATTTACCTTTCCCAGTGCATCTAAGATAATTTAATATTTTTAATTTATTAACTAGATATCATGTCTAGTTTTCGTACACTTGAGCACAAATTCTAGCAATTCGCCCAGGATAACAGAATCCAAGTTCAATAAAACAATGCGGGCTGCAGTTGTGGTTCAGCCGCTAAGTCGGGTCTGACTCTGCAACCCCATGCACTGCCGCACGCCCGCCTCGCGCAGCCTTCCCTGTCTCCCAGAGCTGGCTCAAAGGCATGCCCATGGAGTCAGTGATGCTATTTGTCTCATCCTCTGCCACCTTCTCCTCCTTTTGCCTTGACTCCTTTCAGCATCAGGGTCTTTGCCCCTGAGTCATCTCTCCGCATCAAGTGGCCAAAGCACTGGAGCTTCAGCTTCAGTATCAATCCTTCCTATGACTATTCAGGGTTGCTTTCCCTTAGGATTGACTGGCTGGATCTCCTTGCTGTCCAAGGGACCCTCAACCAAGAGTCTTCTCCAGCACCACAGCTGTATATTTAAAGTAATGCCTACATTCTTTTAATATAACTTTGTACGTCCAATGTTCTCTTTTTCATTTCAACAATCTCTTTTCTTTAAGATGACCTTTGGTTTCTATGTCAAATGTTCTCTTTTCTCTCCAATTGTCTTTTCAATCCTCTTTCTATGAAAAAGCAGAGAAGGGGTAACAGGGAGAGACGCTGTGAGTGAGCTTCCTATTCTGGGCTGTGCTAGTTGCAGCACACGGGGGCATGGGGGCTCTCAGTCGCACCATGTGGGATCTAGTTCCCGGACCAAGGATCGAACCTGGGCTCCCTGAATCAGGAGCGAGGAGTCTCAGCCACTGGAACACCAGGGAAGTCTTGTGATGAACTTCTAAATTCTGTGAGCTCCCAGAAAGCAGCATTCTACATTACTTTTATTATTTTTTTTTGGCCACTTCTATTGGTTTTCCATCTATTTATCTTCGTTCTTTTGACCTGTGTGGGCCTCCCATCGCAGTAGCCTCTGTCGCTGCAGAGCACCAGCTCTGGGCGCATGCACTCCAGAGCTTTGGCTCTGTAGTTGGACACATCAGTCCAGCTGCTCCATGGCACGTGGGATCTTCCCAGGCCAGGGATTGAACCGGTGTCCCTTGTACTGCAAGGCAATGTCCCTACCCACTGGACCACCAGGGAAGCCCTCTACATGACTTTTAAATAAATGCCCCTGAATAAGAAGGATTCCTTAAAATGAGTTCAGTCAGACCTCTTCGGTTGTAGCGCAGAATGATAAATTGATTTTAAATTAGTCATCAACTAGCACCTTCAGAGAGAATTTTGGGCAGCTCCTGAGAATACACAAAATGCTTATGATAGAGCTGTAAAAAAGACATAGTGAGAAAAGTAAGACAGGGTGAGTTGTGAGACGAGGGCACGTACCTTGAAGTCCTCTGTGCTTGCTAGAGGCGGGCCCCACACACCAGGGAAGAGACCTGGGCACTTCAGCTTCAGTATCAATCCTTCCTATGACTATTCAGGGTTGCTTTCCCTTAGGATTGACTGGCTGGATCTCCTTGCTGTCCAAGGGACCCTCAACCAAGAGTCTTCTCCAGCACCACAGCTGTATATTTAAAGTAATGCCTACATTCTTTTAATATAACTTTGTACGTCCAATGTTCTCTTTTTCATTTCAACAATCTCTTTTCTTTAAGATGACCTTTGGTTTCTATGTCAAATGTTCTCTTTTCTCTCCAATTGTCTTTTCAATCCTCTTTCTATGAAAAAGCAGAGAAGGGGTAACAGGGAGAGACGCTGTGAGTGAGCTTCCTATTCTGGGCTGTGCTAGTTGCAGCACACGGGGGCATGGGGGCTCTCAGTCGCACCATGTGGGATCTAGTTCCCGGACCAAGGATCGAACCTGGGCTCCCTGAATCAGGAGCGAGGAGTCTCAGCCACTGGAACACCAGGGAAGTCTTGTGATGAACTTCTAAATTCTGTGAGCTCCCAGAAAGCAGCATTCTACATTACTTTTATTATTTTTTTTTGGCCACTTCTATTGGTTTTCCATCTATTTATCTTCGTTCTTTTGACCTGTGTGGGCCTCCCATCGCAGTAGCCTCTGTCGCTGCAGAGCACCAGCTCTGGGCGCATGCACTCCAGAGCTTTGGCTCTGTAGTTGGACACATCAGTCCAGCTGCTCCATGGCACGTGGGATCTTCCCAGGCCAGGGATTGAACCGGTGTCCCTTGTACTGCAAGGCAATGTCCCTACCCACTGGACCACCAGGGAAGCCCTCTACATGACTTTTAAATAAATGCCCCTGAATAAGAAGGATTCCTTAAAATGAGTTCAGTCAGACCTCTTCGGTTGTAGCGCAGAATGATAAATTGATTTTAAATTAGTCATCAACTAGCACCTTCAGAGAGAATTTTGGGCAGCTCCTGAGAATACACAAAATGCTTATGATAGAGCTGTAAAAAAGACATAGTGAGAAAAGTAAGACAGGGTGAGTTGTGAGACGAGGGCACGTACCTTGAAGTCCTCTGTGCTTGCTAGAGGCGGGCCCCACACACGATGTGGTCTTTCTGGCAGGGAAGAGACCTGGGCAGTGACAAGATTCACCAAATCTGTGAGGAGGAAACTGGTCTTCAGCTGAGGCACAGCCCCCAGAGCCGCCCCGGGAGGGTGTGAGAGAGTGGCTTCGGGGGTCACACCCGGTCAGCACCGGGACTAGTTGATCATCCAAGGCCGGATGCTCGGTGTCAGGGCAGCACAGTTGCAGTTAATACCGGTGGAGAACGTGCTAAAAGAACATTGAAGAAATGTTAAAGAACATTTTCACTAAAATCACAAAAGCTAACACAAAATCGGGTCACACAAGCGTAAGAACAAACACACGAGTCTCAGTTTGAGTGTGACTTTCTGGATGAAGCTCTTTGCCAGCAGTATCCCTGGGTAGGTATCTGAATGAACTCACTCGCTGAATGTAGCTATTAAGCTTAAGTCAGTTATCAGAGAAGACAAATCATACGATATTGGTTTCTATCTGAAATTTTTAAAAAACAGTACAAATGAACTTATTTACAAACGTATGAAAAAACTTATTTACAGACTTATGTACAAATGAACTTACTTACGAAGAAAAAAAGAGTAGGAATAGACGAAGAAGACAAGCTTATGGTTACTCGAGTGAAAGGGGGAGACTAAGAAGACTGAGATTGACAATACACACTCTGTGCATCTCGTTGCTCAGTCCTGTCCGACTCTTTGTGGCCCCGTGGACTGGAGCCTACCAGGTCCCTCTGTCCATGGGGATTTTCAGGCAAGAAGACTGAGTGGGTGCCATACACACTAATATACACATAAAACAGATAACCAATAAGAACTTACTTATGTAGCACAGGGACCTTCACTCAGTATTCTGGAATGGCCAAGATGGGAAAAGAATCTGAAAAAGAGCAGACACGTGTATATGTATAACTGATGGATTTTGCTGTACATCAGAAACTAACACAACAGTATAAACCAACCACACTGCACTCCAACCTAAAAAAAACCTGTTTAACTCAGTTATGTTTCTAGAAATAATTACCAAAATGGATGACGCTGGGTTCAGAAGTTTGGGCAGTTCTCTCACCATCTCATGACCAAAGCAGGTCACGTGGGATTGAGGAAGACTTCCTAGTCTGTCTTTCACAGGTGGGTGCTGCTGCTGAAGAAACAACTCCACCCGCACTGAGATGGGTTTAGGGAGATGTGCACGGTGACCGGGTATGTGAGTGTTAAATGCGTGTTCAGAAGAGAGAATGTATACAAATGCGGGCCTCAAGGATGGGGAGACAAGAAACGGAGAAGGATCGCCACAATCGTGGGCATTGTGTTGGGCTCAATGAGCTGTGGGGCTGTGGGGTGCTGGGTATAACAGATTTTGTGGGGGTGCTATGAAAAAGCTTTTCATCCTTCAAAATAATTAAATAAAAAGGAGGATGCTCTGGAACGCTGCAAAACTTGGGGATTTTTCTGTTGGAGAAGAAAAGACTGAAAATAGGACATTGAATAAGACATGACTTATGAAACGTTGAAGGTTTTCTTAAATTCCACCTTAAGAAATTTGTTACATCCTCAGCCTGTAATTTAAAACAATGCATTCAAGTAGATGGGATGCCTGCCTATACATTTTTAAATTTAAAGTCGTGGTACATGGGAATAAGGTCAGGAATATCCTAATATTACAGGGTAAAGAAAAAGGAGGGAATTATTTTTATAAAATGTCGAAGACTTAACCAGAGTAGGTCTCATTATATATAATAATTGTATATATTTATAACAATATAACGTGAAAAAAGAGAGCAGTTAAATGTACTACAGAATTTAAATTTCTTTTGCTTGTTTTGAATATACCAACATAGCAATGATCTCTGAATGCTCTAGATGGAAGGACTTCAGAATTTCTTTTTTCTTTTACATTTTAATTATCCACATATGTATTTCTTTAAGTATGTATGTATGTGAACCTGTATTACTTTTCTCTCTGGTATTGTCAGGAGTATAGCATTGCATTTGAAGAATTCAGGCCAGTAAAATATTGTTATATTTTTCCAATAGTAGATGTGTCGTCCCTGGTGCTAAGCATGCTAAACAGTGTCATGTGATGCTCTGGGTTGCTAGAGCTCTTAGGTGGTCTAAACTGAACGTGGTTTTGAGTAAACTAATACTCTTTTGCAGTCCAGAGAGCATTCCCTAGAGGTAGACTTATCTTTAGTAATCGACACGCAGCCTCAAGTGTGAACAATGCAGATAAATAAAAGTCAAAATTTTACAGTATTAAAAGACATGGTTAAAAGTTTAAAAAAAAAAAGTATAAATGCAGTTTTCTGTTAAGAAGACTTTATCAGATTAACTGTATAACTCAATTTTATTTTTTAAAAAATTTTTTATTTGGTAGTGGGCAGGATCTTAGTTCTTCAACTGAAGATTGAACCCCTGCCCCCTGAAGTGGAAACAGTTCTAACCACTGGACCTCCAGGTAAATCCTAAGATTAACTATATACTATATACTTTTTTTTTTTTTTAATATTTATTTATTCTGGGATCATAGGCTTCAGAATGCAGGCTCAGTATTTGTGGTACACAGGCTTAGTACCCCCATGGCATGTGGGAATCTTCCCAGACCAGGGATTGAACCAGAGTCCCCTACACCGTGAGGCAAACTCTTAACCACTGGACCGTCTGGAAAGCCCCTACTGTACATTTTGATTTTAGCTTGTTATATGGCCACAATTTTACTCTTATGCAGTAATAAACTTGGACCTGTAAGAAGTGTTCCATTTTTAAATGATACATAAAAGTCATATGTATGCATACAGATATGGTTTTAAATATTTAAAACATACTTTTTCATCTAATAAGCAGTTAATAGTATTTATTAAAAAACAATATAACGTGAAAAAGAGAGCAGTTAAATGTACTACAGAATTTAAATTTCTTTTGCTTGTTTTGAATATACCAACATAGCAATGATCTCTGAATGCTCTAGATGGAAGGACTTCAGAATTTCTTTTTTCTTTTACATTTTAATTATCCACATATGTATTTCTTTAAGTATGTATGTATGTGAACCTGTATTACTTTTCTCTCTGGTATTGTCAGGAGTATAGCATTGCATTTGAAGAATTCAGGCCAGTAAAATATTGTTATATTTTTCCAATAGTAGATGTGTCGTCCCTGGTGCTAAGCATGCTAAACAGTGTCATGTGATGCTCTGGGTTGCTAGAGCTCTTAGGTGGTCTAAACTGAACGTGGTTTTGAGTAAACTAATACTCTTTTGCAGTCCAGAGAGCATTCCCTAGAGGTAGACTTATCTTTAGTAATCGACACGCAGCCTCAAGTGTGAACAATGCAGATAAATAAAAGTCAAAATTTTACAGTATTAAAAGACATGGTTAAAAGTTTAAAAAAAAAAAGTATAAATGCAGTTTTCTGTTAAGAAGACTTTATCAGATTAACTGTATAACTCAATTTTATTTTTTAAAAAATTTTTTATTTGGTAGTGGGCAGGATCTTAGTTCTTCAACTGAAGATTGAACCCCTGCCCCCTGAAGTGGAAACAGTTCTAACCACTGGACCTCCAGGTAAATCCTAAGATTAACTATATACTATATACTTTTTTTTTTTTTTAATATTTATTTATTCTGGGATCATAGGCTTCAGAATGCAGGCTCAGTATTTGTGGTACACAGGCTTAGTACCCCCATGGCATGTGGGAATCTTCCCAGACCAGGGATTGAACCAGAGTCCCCTACACCGTGAGGCAAACTCTTAACCACTGGACCGTCTGGAAAGCCCCTACTGTACATTTTTGATTTTAGCTTGTTATATGGCCACAATTTTACTCTTATGCAGTAATAAACTTGGACCTGTAAGAAGTGTTCCATTTTTAAATGATACATAAAAGTCATATGTATGCATACAGATATGGTTTTAAATATTTAAAACATACTTTTTTCATTCTAATAAGATAATTTAAACAGTGACACATGCTGTATTGCACAAAAATATTTCCTGAATAATCAGATGAAGCTCATGAATTAGAGATGATTTCTTTTCTCATAACTTTTTTTTACAAAACTGAAGCAAAATTGACTTACGTTAGTTTCAGGTGTTCAGTATAGTGATTCAACATTTAAATATACTACAAAGTGATCATCCTAAGGGCAGTAACCATCTGTCACCACACACTTTTATAATAGTATTACTGACTATCCCCTATGTGGTATGCTATATCCCATTTTATAATGGAAGTTTGTTCTTCTTAAGACCCTTCACCCATTTTGCCCAATTTTCTTGTAACTTTATAAATTCTAGTTTGGTTTGTCAGAATAATGAAAGAAATCCAATTTTCCAATAGTACAAATTTAATTTTAAAGAATCAGTTACATCATGGCTTTAAATTAAGACCTTCATCTATCTTTAAGTTGTGAAGAGCATGCTTTAGTTTTGCCAATCTATGCTAATATACTTTTGCAAAAATAGTTTAGACTGAAACTTCCTATTTTTACAAAACAACAAAACAAGAAAGCATTTTTGGTAATTCCCAGGTGGTTCAGTGCTCACAACTTGGGGCTTTCATGGCTGTGTCCCTGGGTTTGATCCTTGGTAGCGGATCCAAGATTCTGCAAGCTGTGTGTTGCGGCAGGAAAAACAAATCAAAGGGATTAAAGTAAGTAATCTCTATGGTCACCGCTTGTTTTTTGTTTGTTTGTTTTAATCCACTAGAGAAATATTCTTATCCATTGAATGACATTCCAGGAGGCTCAGTGGGTAAAGAATCTGCCTGCAATGCAGGAAACAGATGTGGGTTTGACCCCTGGGTTGGGAAGACCCCCTGGAGAAGGGCATAGCAACCCACTCCAGTATTCTTGCCTGGAGAAATCCGGAGTCCCCTACACCGTGAGGCAAACTCTTAACCACTGGACCGTCTGGAAAGCCCCTACTGTACATTTTGATTTTAGCTTGTTATATGGCCACAATTTTACTCTTATGCAGTAATAAACTTGGACCTGTAAGAAGTGTTCCATTTTTAAATGATACATAAAAGTCATATGTATGCATACAGATATGGTTTTAAATATTTAAAACATACTTTTTTCATTCTAATAAGATAATTTAAACAGTGACACATGCTGTATTGCACAAAAATATTTCCTGAATAATCAGATGAAGCTCATGAATTAGAGATGATTTCTTTTCTCATAACTTTTTTTTACAAAACTGAAGCAAAATTGACTTACGTTAGTTTCAGGTGTTCAGTATAGTGATTCAACATTTAAATATACTACAAAGTGATCATCCTAAGGGCAGTAACCATCTGTCACCACACACTTTTATAATAGTATTACTGACTATCCCCTATGTGGTATGCTATATCCCATTTTATAATGGAAGTTTGTTCTTCTTAAGACCCTTCACCCATTTTGCCCAATTTTCTTGTAACTTTATAAATTCTAGTTTGGTTTGTCAGAATAATGAAAGAAATCCAATTTTCCAATAGTACAAATTTAATTTTAAAGAATCAGTTACATCATGGCTTTAAATTAAGACCTTCATCTATCTTTAAGTTGTGAAGAGCATGCTTTAGTTTTGCCAATCTATGCTAATATACTTTTGCAAAAATAGTTTAGACTGAAACTTCCTATTTTTACAAAACAACAAAACAAGAAAGCATTTTTGGTAATTCCCAGGTGGTTCAGTGCTCACAACTTGGGGCTTTCATGGCTGTGTCCCTGGGTTTGATCCTTGGTAGCGGATCCAAGATTCTGCAAGCTGTGTGTTGCGGCAGGAAAAACAAATCAAAGGGATTAAAGTAAGTAATCTCTATGGTCACCGCTTGTTTTTTGTTTGTTTGTTTTAATCCACTAGAGAAATATTCTTATCCATTGAATGACATTCCAGGAGGCTCAGTGGGTAAAGAATCTGCCTGCAATGCAGGAAACAGATGTGGGTTTGACCCCTGGGTTGGGAAGACCCCCTGGAGAAGGGCATAGCAACCCACTCCAGTATTCTTGCCTGGAGAAATCCATGGACAGAGGAGCCTGGTGGGCGACAGGCCATGAGGTCGCAAAGAGTCGAACATGACTGAACAACTGAGCACACAGCACATACCTTGAGTAGAGCTGGTGTACTCCATTGTAAGATATGCGTTTAAATGATTACTCTTCACAGCCCACATGAAAACAATTCTGTTTAGATGAGGGAAATTGCACAGTTACTTATGAACACTTAGTTAAACCTTAGCAAAAGATCGGAAGAACCAGTTAAAACTCTTCAGTGGAATGTACAGTCTTGCTGATCCTCAGAAACAAACAGATGAAGACAGTTTTGTTTTGTTTTTTTTTCTTGTTGCTGCTGTTGTTTGATTACGTACTTCAAGGCACACCTCAGATGTGCTGGAAAACATATTGCTGATGCTGAAAGACAGTTTGCCACTCTCCGCATGATGATTAGCAGGAAGTAGAGAGGCACTGGCTCCCTTCTCCTTTGAAGGCCCTTTCAGCCCTGGCCGCAGGTTTCCAGTCTGGCTCTCAAGAGGGGGCGTCCTGACCTTCCTCAGGGACCGGGTCACCCTCTTCCTTCAGCTACCACCCAGGGCCCCTGTGTCTTCCCTGAATGAGTGTGTCCTTCTGTGGGTCATGCCTGACCCAAAGCTGTCAGGGAGTGGGCCAGCGTCTTCCCTAGTCCTGTCTCTCAGGTGAATAGTTGATACTTCACCTGATCTGACCAAGATTCTTGAGACGTCTAGTGCTATGCTTACGATGGAGCATCTCCTGTTTGCGGCTTGTGAGGAGAGTTGGGGTTGTGGGCCCCTCAACGCCGACAGGCAGAGTGACCCAGTGACTGGTTTGCTCATGCACTGACCACTCAGCTCTCCCAGCTCAGCTGCTCAGATCTGGCCGGGTTCCAGCAGGGGAGAGCTGGACCTGGCTCTCCTCTGAATCAAGACAGCCCTGGGAGGAGAAATCCAGATTTGGATCAGGTCTGTTTCAAAGAAATCCTGAGGGGAGATGAGGACAGGGCACTGTCAGGCCCTCTCTAGAAAGGCCTAGAACTGGGTGCAAAGCAGGACACCCGTCATTTGATCCCATTCAGCCACAGACCTGCCCTTAGGGAGGTCTTTGTTTCTCTGGACCTTAGTTTTCTCATTTTCAAGTTAACAATTCAAGTAAATAATTTTAAGATCCCCTCTGTTGTACTACAAGCTTAATTTAAGCAGACTGGAAACCGCCTGCCAGCCCCAGAACAAAATAAACCACCTCACACCGCACAGCACCTTACTCAATGTGGATCAGACATGTCGCAAGCAGAAGTCGAAGGGGACGCTTCTGCTTTGCATCAGGTTATGGTGTTTGGGCGTAGGCTTTCCTTCGTGTTCACTTTATTTTGGTGTTCTCATCACCGATACAACAGGGTTGAATCCGTTCCAGCTCACCTGGAGCAGGATTTCTCTTTGAGAGTAAAAAGGTTATTTAGCACTCAGTATTTGGTAAATTCACAAAAAAATATTTTGAAATAGAGGAGGCTGAGATGTGAAAAAATAAAGCAAGTTCTCTTACATAGTTACAGTCTCGAATTGACTTCATTTTTTTTTCATGTGGTTAAAACAACTCCAGATAAAAACAGGAAAGGTAATTTTATTTATTCCCCTTACTTCTGCTATGTCTTTTCTCCTCTTTTAGCTATCAGAGTTTCATGTTTCCCTAGACTCCTTTTGTCATAAGAAACAAGCGGGTCTTGTAGAGTAAAATTTACGAGCAGAACTGGAAGTGGTGGTATCTCTCACAGAGTAACTTATCATAAAAACCACAGACGATTGCTCTTTTCTGAAATTGTAGAACTCTTCTTGTACTTTTTAGCTTATTTAGTTTTAATTGGAGAGTAATTGCTTTATAATACTGTGTTGGTTTCTCACCACGCCGCAGCACCCCCTTCCTGCACGCCTGCCCTGATGATGGCTGAGGTTTTCATTCTGGCCATCACGCTCCTTTATGATTTTTCCCTGGCTCTCCTCTGAATCAAGACAGCCCTGGGAGGAGAAATCCAGATTTGGATCAGGTCTGTTTCAAAGAAATCCTGAGGGGAGATGAGGACAGGGCACTGTCAGGCCCTCTCTAGAAAGGCCTAGAACTGGGTGCAAAGCAGGACACCCGTCATTTGATCCCATTCAGCCACAGACCTGCCCTTAGGGAGGTCTTTGTTTCTCTGGACCTTAGTTTTCTCATTTTCAAGTTAACAATTCAAGTAAATAATTTTAAGATCCCCTCTGTTGTACTACAAGCTTAATTTAAGCAGACTGGAAACCGCCTGCCAGCCCCAGAACAAAATAAACCACCTCACACCGCACAGCACCTTACTCAATGTGGATCAGACATGTCGCAAGCAGAAGTCGAAGGGGACGCTTCTGCTTTGCATCAGGTTATGGTGTTTGGGCGTAGGCTTTCCTTCGTGTTCACTTTATTTTGGTGTTCTCATCACCGATACAACAGGGTTGAATCCGTTCCAGCTCACCTGGAGCAGGATTTCTCTTTGAGAGTAAAAAGGTTATTTAGCACTCAGTATTTGGTAAATTCACAAAAAAATATTTTGAAATAGAGGAGGCTGAGATGTGAAAAAATAAAGCAAGTTCTCTTACATAGTTACAGTCTCGAATTGACTTCATTTTTTTTTCATGTGGTTAAAACAACTCCAGATAAAAACAGGAAAGGTAATTTTATTTATTCCCCTTACTTCTGCTATGTCTTTTCTCCTCTTTTAGCTATCAGAGTTTCATTTTTCCCCTAGACTCCTTTTGTCATAAGAAACAAGCGGGTCTTGTAGAGTAAAATTTACGAGCAGAACTGGAAGTGGTGGTATCTCTCACAGAGTAACTTATCATAAAAACCACAGACGATTGCTCTTTTCTGAAATTGTAGAACTCTTCTTGTACTTTTTAGCTTATTTAGTTTTAATTGGAGAGTAATTGCTTTATAATACTGTGTTGGTTTCTCACCACGCCGCAGCACCCCCTTCCTGCACGCCTGCCCTGATGATGGCTGAGGTTTTCATTCTGGCCATCACGCTCCTTTATGACTTTCGGACTAGGACTATCTTTCCTAATCAGATCGCCAACTTGGAGGATGTCCGGCTCTTGCCCAGAAAGCGCAAATAAAATGGGAAAAGTGTGCGATTGATTAATAACATATTTTACAGCAACAAAAAAAATTAAAGGAGATAAACTGGTGAACTCTCTCTCTCACACACACACAAAGCAGTACTGTGTGGTTTCTGCCATACATCAGCATGAATCGGGCACAGGCATACCTAAGTCCCCCACCTCTGGAACCTCGCTCTCACCTTTCACCCCCATGCCACCCCCTAGAAAAAAACCAGAGAACATTATCTTCTAATGGGAAGGAAACATTAGAAAACAAATCTTTAAAGAAAAATCACTTTCATTCTCACCTTTCTCCTGCACTACTGTTAGTGTTTTAACTTGATTTCTTCTAAACACGGTTTTTTTGGCATAGGTTTTTTCCTACTTGGTTGCAATGACATGCATGTAGTACATGAATTCCACCTTTCATTTGCCCATTTCTTCACAGACCTTTTAACGACTGTGCGCTAATTCCCTGGGGGCAAGCGGCACAGCTGTCTTAGCCACCTTTCCTCCAGGCTGGGTCTCCCAGGGGACTCTGAGGGTTGGATGAAGCAGTAGAATCAGTCTCCAGTGTCAGACCCTTGGGTTCACTGGGCAGCAGATTTTGAATGTGGGTTGATGGTCACGGGCCCCATCTTCCAGAAGGTGAAATGGAGCCCGTCACAGTCAATTTTTTTTTCATTTGTAATAGTTTAAACAGCTTTACTGTAATATAATTCACATACAACTCCCCTATTCAAAGATGTGCAATTTAACAGTTTTTAACTGAGATTGTGTGTAGTCAATTTTAGAACATATATGGTTGATTTCTATGAAGGATAAAAAAGTGACTACCTTTGTTTCACACAGCATTTGAAATCAGCTTCCGCTTAGTTACTAGTCACGTCAGTCATGTCCGACTCTGTGTGGCCCCATGTACTGCAGTCCGTCAGGCTTCTCTGTGCCTAGAATCCTCAAGGCAACGATACTGGACTGGGTAGCCATGCCCTCCTACAGGGGAATCTTCCCAACCCAGGGATGGAACCCAAGTCGCCTGCATTGAAGGCAGATTTCCTACCACTGAGCCACCAGGGAAGCCCCATATGAACAGATCTGAGATCCCATGGACTGTAGCTCGCCAGGCTTCTCTGTCCATGGAATTTTCCAGGCAAGAATGCTGAAGTGGGTTGCCATTTCCTTCTCCAATTAGCTTTATAATAATTTCTTTAAAATTATGTTTCTTAAAGCAAGACAGTGGGTTGGTAACACCCCGTAACTCTAGGGCTTCAGTTCCTTTTTGGTCAGCAGGTGAGAGGGCAGGTAGCAGTCTTTGCCCTAGGGCCAAGCTCATACACGGATTCCACTGCTGGTGCTGGGTTTTGGTCTGCCTTAAATTCTACTGGGAGCTGCGAGCACTGATAGCTTCTTTCTCCTTTGGTCTTTCTTGGCTTCCTGACTCCAGCTCACTCCTGACGTCAGGTACCCTAGTGACGCCCAGGTCAACTTGACATGCATGTAGTACATGAATTCCACCTTTCATTTGCCCATTTCTTCACAGACCTTTTAACGACTGTGCGCTAATTCCCTGGGGGCAAGCGGCACAGCTGTCTTAGCCACCTTTCCTCCAGGCTGGGTCTCCCAGGGGACTCTGAGGGTTGGATGAAGCAGTAGAATCAGTCTCCAGTGTCAGACCCTTGGGTTCACTGGGCAGCAGATTTTGAATGTGGGTTGATGGTCACGGGCCCCATCTTCCAGAAGGTGAAATGGAGCCCGTCACAGTCAATTTTTTTTTCATTTGTAATAGTTTAAACAGCTTTACTGTAATATAATTCACATACAACTCCCCTATTCAAAGATGTGCAATTTAACAGTTTTTAACTGAGATTGTGTGTAGTCAATTTTAGAACATATATGGTTGATTTCTATGAAGGATAAAAAAGTGACTACCTTTGTTTCACACAGCATTTGAAATCAGCTTCCGCTTAGTTACTAGTCACGTCAGTCATGTCCGACTCTGTGTGGCCCCATGTACTGCAGTCCGTCAGGCTTCTCTGTGCCTAGAATCCTCAAGGCAACGATACTGGACTGGGTAGCCATGCCCTCCTACAGGGGAATCTTCCCAACCCAGGGATGGAACCCAAGTCGCCTGCATTGAAGGCAGATTTCCTACCACTGAGCCACCAGGGAAGCCCCATATGAACAGATCTGAGATCCCATGGACTGTAGCTCGCCAGGCTTCTCTGTCCATGGAATTTTCCAGGCAAGAATGCTGAAGTGGGTTGCCATTTCCTTCTCCAATTAGCTTTATAATAATTTCTTTAAAATTATGTTTCTTAAAGCAAGACAGTGGGTTGGTAACACCCCGTAACTCTAGGGCTTCAGTTCCTTTTTGGTCAGCAGGTGAGAGGGCAGGTAGCAGTCTTTGCCCTAGGGCCAAGCTCATACACGGATTCCACTGCTGGTGCTGGGTTTTGGTCTGCCTTAAATTCTACTGGGAGCTGCGAGCACTGATAGCTTCTTTCTCCTTTGGTCTTTCTTGGCTTCCTGACTCCAGCTCACTCCTGACGTCAGGTACCCTATTGACGCCCAGGTCAACTTATGGACGCACCTGCTGTCTTGGCGTACAGCCTGGGCTCCTGAGCTGGCTCTGGACCACCTGCTGCACTGGCAGCCTTGCTCTCTGGCAGGTCCTAGGCCCCCACACCTGTTTGGTCCTTTCCCTGAAGGACAAGCAGGCCCGGCTGACCAGCATCACTCTGTTGTCACCCACAGCCCATGTCAGAACCATGAGTGCATCTCTGGGCTTCAGCAGGGCCATTTTCACCACCTGAAGATAAAGAAGCCCATCTTTCAAAGGTCAGAGCTCCAAATTTAAGACTTGTAAGATATAGTAAGAACAGGGATAAACTAAATGGAAAAATAAGCTTTAGTAAGTTTTTGGCATACAAATACATTATTTATGAACATGTTATTCATGAACTCAAAATATCCAGCAATGGAGGGTAGTTGAAAAAATTATCATAAATCTCTATGATGAAATATTACTCAGCTATTGTGCACACACGTTGTAAGTAAGCAAAATGTTACCTCTTGATAGATAATTTTCTTTTCTATACCTTGTTATACTTTTTATAATGCGTATGTACTTCCTTTACAATCAATAAAAGGTACATACACTTTAAGAAAAAGCTTAATGAAGTATATTTTACATATCATAAAATTTACTCATTGCAAGTATACAATTCAATGATTTTTAATAACTTTACCAAGTGTCATAATCAGTACCATTAATCAGTTTCTAGCACACTTTCACTACCCAATAAGACTCTATTACAGGTAATGCTCCTTTCCATTCTTGCCCTAAGCAACCACTAACATGCTTGGCCTCCATAAATTTGCCTTCCTTGGACTTCCCGTGTAAACAGAACCATGCAGGCTGCATGTTTGAGTGTTTCCCCTTAGCATCATGTTTTCAAGGTTCTTTCATGTGGCATCGATCTGTTTGTTCCCTTTACCATACATAATGGAACATATTTTGTCTATTTATTCATCAACCGATAGACATTTAGGTGGCTTCCAGTTTAAGGCCATCATGAGTCATGCTCCGATAAGAAGTCCTGTGCAAGTCTTTATGTGGACACATGTTTTCATTTCTCTTAGGTAGACATCTAGGAATGAAATGAAAAGTGGGGTCATATAGTAGCTTTCTGTTTAACTTTTTGAGAAACCTCCAAATGATTTTCCATAGTGGCTATATTAACCTTTACAAACTCCAGCCTAGAATTTAAAGCCCACCTTTGAGCATTTAGATGTGTACCTAGAGGATCTGGCTCTTCAGTCCTCTTCTTGGCTGATGTAGGTGGTGACTGAGGGGACAGTATTATAAAAGCTATGACCATATTTCTCTCGCCCCATGATATATCGCCTTAGAAACTACTGGATTCCTACACAGTCTCCTTCTTTCCTTAAGTTCCCAATAAACAGTGAATTCTCTGCTCGGCTTTTCTGAGCTGTGAAAAGTTCTATTATAAAGAATTTGAGAACTCACAAAGAAAGAATACCTTTAACCCAGTTGCCCTACCACTTGGGAATATTCTTATGGTTGTTCAATAGGCAGCCTTACCTTGAAAGACTGGTCACTGTAGATAGAATCTAATGGTCAAGAATCTAACAAATGTTGACAACATGCCCACACTCTGCTATGTGCTATATATCACAACAAAGAAATCCTATGTTGTCTGTGTCCTCAAGAAATATACATGTTGGCTGGGAAGATAAATCAAAGCACATAAGAAACAGAGAACAGTTGAGGACTCAACAGATTGGGCTAACAGCAGTATGGGTTGGGACAAAGAACTGAAAAAGACAAGAAAAGGAGGCAGAGGCTCTGGGAATTAGTTTTTTGTTGAGCACTTACTATGTATGAGTCACTACTACGTCCTAGTTACTGGAGATAGAGTGGTGAACAATGTAGATAAAATCCTTGCACTCAATGAGTTGACACTTTTAGGAAGACATAGTAATGAAAAAATAAGTAAAATTGCCTATTAGGTAGTGGCAATGGAAAGGTGAAGCAGGGAAGTGGGATAGTCAGTTGAGTGTATGTGTACAAATTAAAATAGAGTCGTCTGGGACCATGACTCTTAGAAAGTTGTGTATACATATATATATATATATATTCTTTTTTTGGGGGCGTGAGTGGAAGGAGAATCAAGCATGTGACAGTTAAGATGGTAGAGTCAAAATTCCCGAAGGCCAGGAATGACCATTTGTGATGAGTTTCTCTTTAACCTATTCTAGGAATCAAGCTGCACACATTTTCCATGACTCTGTGAATCTACGCCAAACTGAAAATCAGTGTATCAGAAATAGGCGCAGGTGATACACAGATTTAAAGAATTGTCTTTTTCGCATTTCACAAAGAGGGCACCTGGCCAGCATGAATTCCCTGCTTTCATTTTGATGGCCAATATCTTCTGGCCTCTCCTCTTTTAAAGTGGCCTTGGGCTGAGTGACTTTTTAGAAGAATCAAAAGAAACAAGTAAAAGGTAAAACAGGCAATGCCCTGTTTAAGCTAACACCCAGATATGCTGCTTGGCATGCACCAGTAGTTCAAAGGCAACAGGTAGGAAGAGAAGGGACAGATCTTGCTTAAGAGGATGAGCACATTAGGTAGCACAAAACCAGCCAGAGGGACCTGGCTTTAAATCTCAGCATCCCACTTACCTTGAAAGACTGGTCACTGTAGATAGAATCTAATGGTCAAGAATCTAACAAATGTTGACAACATGCCCACACTCTGCTATGTGCTATATATCACAACAAAGAAATCCTATGTTGTCTGTGTCCTCAAGAAATATACATGTTGGCTGGGAAGATAAATCAAAGCACATAAGAAACAGAGAACAGTTGAGGACTCAACAGATTGGGCTAACAGCAGTATGGGTTGGGACAAAGAACTGAAAAAGACAAGAAAAGGAGGCAGAGGCTCTGGGAATTAGTTTTTTGTTGAGCACTTACTATGTATGAGTCACTACTACGTCCTAGTTACTGGAGATAGAGTGGTGAACAATGTAGATAAAATCCTTGCACTCAATGAGTTGACACTTTTAGGAAGACATAGTAATGAAAAAATAAGTAAAATTGCCTATTAGGTAGTGGCAATGGAAAGGTGAAGCAGGGAAGTGGGATAGTCAGTTGAGTGTATGTGTACAAATTAAAATAGAGTCGTCTGGGACCATGACTCTTAGAAAGTTGTGTATACATATATATATATATATTCTTTTTTTGGGGGCGTGAGTGGAAGGAGAATCAAGCATGTGACAGTTAAGATGGTAGAGTCAAAATTCCCGAAGGCCAGGAATGACCATTTGTGATGAGTTTCTCTTTAACCTATTCTAGGAATCAAGCTGCACACATTTTCCATGACTCTGTGAATCTCGCAAACTGAAAATCAGTGTATCAGAAATAGGCGCAGGTGATACACAGATTTAAAGAATTGTCTTTTTCGCATTTCACAAAGAGGGCACCTGGCCAGCATGAATTCCCTGCTTTCATTTTGATGGCCAATATCTTCTGGCCTCTCCTCTTTTAAAGTGGCCTTGGGCTGAGTGACTTTTTAGAAGAATCAAAAGAAACAAGTAAAAGGTAAAACAGGCAATGCCCTGTTTAAGCTAACACCCAGATATGCTGCTTGGCATGCACCAGTAGTTCAAAGGCAACAGGTAGGAAGAGAAGGGACAGATCTTGCTTAAGAGGATGAGCACATTAGGTAGCACAAAACCAGCCAGAGGGACCTGGCTTTAAATCTCAGCATCCCACTTAGTAGCGTGACCTTGAACATTTTCATTAGCCTTCATCAGCCTCTGTTTCACTAACTGAGAGAAATCTGGAAAAGAGCAGTTGTTGTGAGGATTAAGTGAAATACTGTACATAAAACATTTGGCATAGGTTGGTACATAGTCAGAAATAATTAACTGGTGGAAGTTGTCTTTTAAAATCCAAAAGAAAACATTTGCAGTGCTAAAAATAATAAGCTTAAGCGCTCTGTAGAGCTTACTTTAAAAAATCTAACTAGCTTATAGGTTTTGAAAATAGTGGGAGTATCTTAGTAAAAAAAATTTTCATCAAACATCCCACTATTAAAATGAGTTTTCTCACAATCCCATTCTTTGTGAGCCTGAAGATGGAATGCAGTAAAACTAGACAGGAATCCCACTCCAAGTTTGCTGACCACCAGACGCATGATGACATTTCCCAAGAAATTTGCTGGATTATTTTTTTCTCCAAATAATGAGTCATTATTTGTGAGATATTGTTTATTGTAAAACTCTTGTGCTCCTGCCATACATACCAAAACAAAAGGTCACTTTGCAGGCACTTTGTCACAGTCAAGAACAAAAGAAAATAATATATGCTGTGAAATGTACTATAGCAGCGAAGACACTGTCTTGCTGTGCCTTTTTAATATCTGCTTAAACGTATACACATCATAAAAAAAGCAAGTGAAGGAACATTTAGTTGGACCCTATTTATGCAAAAGTTACATGTCTGACAATAATGAGAGGCTGACAATAATTTGTTGATTGTGATATATCTTAAGTCAGGATTTTTTTTCATTACATCCCTCTGTGCCTTCTTGAGTTTTTTTTTTTTTTTTTTTTTCATGCTCTTTTTCTTTGTTCTTTGGCCACTTCTATTGGTCTTTCATTTATCTACTTTCATCCGTCTTTGTTCTTTGGCCTGTGTGGGCCTCCCATGGCAGTGTCCTCTATCGCTGCAGAGCACCGGCTCTGGGCGCATGCGCTCCAGAGTTCTGGCTTGGTAGTTGGGCACCTCGGTCCAGCCGCTCCGTGGATCTTGCAAGAGGATGAGCACATTAGGTAGCACAAAACCAGCCAGAGGGACCTGGCTTTAAATCTCAGCATCCCACTTAGTAGCGTGACCTTGAACATTTTCATTAGCCTTCATCAGCCTCTGTTTCACTAACTGAGAGAAATCTGGAAAAGAGCAGTTGTTGTGAGGATTAAGTGAAATACTGTACATAAAACATTTGGCATAGGTTGGTACATAGTCAGAAATAATTAACTGGTGGAAGTTGTCTTTTAAAATCCAAAAGAAAACATTTGCAGTGCTAAAAATAATAAGCTTAAGCGCTCTGTAGAGCTTACTTTAAAAAATCTAACTAGCTTATAGGTTTTGAAAATAGTGGGAGTATCTTAGTAAAAAAAATTTTCATCAAACATCCCACTATTAAAATGAGTTTTCTCACAATCCCATTCTTTGTGAGCCTGAAGATGGAATGCAGTAAAACTAGACAGGAATCCCACTCCAAGTTTGCTGACCACCAGACGCATGATGACATTTCCCAAGAAATTTGCTGGATTATTTTTTTCTCCAAATAATGAGTCATTATTTGTGAGATATTGTTTATTGTAAAACTCTTGTGCTCCTGCCATACATACCAAAACAAAAGGTCACTTTGCAGGCACTTTGTCACAGTCAAGAACAAAAGAAAATAATATATGCTGTGAAATGTACTATAGCAGCGAAGACACTGTCTTGCTGTGCCTTTTTAATATCTGCTTAAACGTATACACATCATAAAAAAAGCAAGTGAAGGAACATTTAGTTGGACCCTATTTATGCAAAAGTTACATGTCTGACAATAATGAGAGGCTGACAATAATTTGTTGATTGTGATATATCTTAAGTCAGGATTTTTTTTCATTACATCCCTCTGTGCCTTCTTGAGTTTTTTTTTTTTTTTTTTTTTCATGCTCTTTTTCTTTGTTCTTTGGCCACTTCTATTGGTCTTTCATTTATCTACTTTCATCCGTCTTTGTTCTTTGGCCTGTGTGGGCCTCCCATGGCAGTGTCCTCTATCGCTGCAGAGCACCGGCTCTGGGCGCATGCGCTCCAGAGTTCTGGCTTGGTAGTTGGGCACCTCGGTCCAGCCGCTCCGTGGCACGTGGGATCTTCCCAGGCCAGGGATCGAACCAGCGCCCCTTGCACTACAAGGCGGTGTCCTTACCCACTGAACCACCAGAGGAGCCCTTGAGCTTATTTTTCAAACAATGAAATGAAGTATATGCAGAATAATTTTCTAAGCTATATGAAAATGCATACATCGAAAGCTTTATATAGCCTGATTCAAAGTAGGTCTCAATGCCTTAGTTCTAATTTTGGGAGAAGGAATAAAAAACTGTCATCTGAAATTGTTTGTCTTTCAAGATAAAAGGCAAACATGAAGCTAATAAAATAAATGTCTGTATATGCACACACATAATTATGATAATAGCAGTTACTTATACCCTAATTCATGTTGAAAACCAAGGAGTCGCCATGAGAATTACCACCAACACTTCCAGGGTTACTCTGTAAGTGGGGGTGCGGAGCCACAGCATCTTTACTAAAGTGAGGGAAGACGATGGGGTTAAATCCAAAAGAAATTCATCTGACTCATAGGTGCCAGTCGCACTTCTTGTTGACAGGAATCACTACCTGTTTGTTCACCTGGATCTATCTTTGCTGCCTCACACAGTTCTGCTTAACACTTTCCCTCCATTGCGTCAGAATAATGATTCTAAGGGCAGTAGCTGTACCATAAAGGGACTAGGTCCCCTGTCCCTGCATTGGTAAGGTACTTTGCATTGAATCTTGAACCTTCACCAGATCACTTAGATATTATGACAGAAAAGCCAAATAACTTTTTAAAAGAATATTTATGTTTAAAAAATTTGGGAGGGGGCATTTCCCTGGTGGTCCAGTGGTTAAGATCACATTTCTACTGAGGGAAATGGGTTTGATACCTGGTGGGGGAAGTAAGATCTCACATGTACACTGTAGCCAAAAAAAAAACCAAACGCCTTTAAAAAATTTTTTTAGTACAGCTGATTTACAACATTGTGCCAATCTCTGCTGTAAAATGACTTAGTTATACACATATATACATTTATATATATATATGCATTTTTTTAATTTTGGCCTTTTCTATTGGTGTTTTATTTGTTTGTTTTCATCTATCTTTATTCTTTGGCCTGTGTGGGCCTCCCATTACAGTGGCCTCTCTCATTGCAGAGCACCGGCTCTGGGTGCATGCGCTCCAGAGCGCTGGCTCGTAACTGGACACACCGGTCCAGCGGCTCAGCGGCACGTAGGATCTTCCCTGGCTAGGGATCAAACTAGGGCCCCTTGTACTGCAAGGTGGACTCTTTACCCAATGGACCACCAGGGAAGCCCTATACATTGTTTTTAAAATATCACTTTCCATTATGGTTTATCCCAGAAGATTGAATATAGTTCTCTGTGCTATATAATAGGATCTTGTAGTTGATCCATTCTAAATGTAACAGTTTATATCTACCAACCCCAAGCTCTCAGTCTATCCCCTTTCCTCCTCTGCAAAGAACTTCTTAGAACCAAATGTACCTGTATTTGTATACAATGATGTATATTTAACTAATGAAATTTAAAATATTCTGGTAAGAAGTCTGAATATGGAGGTACAGCAATATGTAACCTAACCTAGAGAATACAGTCACTAATAACCCTCCTAAAAGCCCCCAAATTGTAAGGCAGGCAAAGTCCTAATTATGATCAGGATAAGCATTCAAAACTTGAGGAATAAGCTTACAAAATGCAGAGTCTTAGTGAAGGCATGACAAAACGCCAGTTTTTCTGACAGAGGCCTTCTAAGGTTAGGCAGATAGATCATAGCCTTCCCTGCAAGCATCTTCAGTAAATATACAAAATAAAATGATGCAGAAACATGCAGTTCCTCTACTTCCACGATGTTTTCATTGCTTTATGGACAGGGAGTGAAACTATTTAAAAGAATATTTATGTTTAAAAAATTTGGGAGGGGGCATTTCCCTGGTGGTCCAGTGGTTAAGATCACATTTCTACTGAGGGAAATGGGTTTGATACCTGGTGGGGGAAGTAAGATCTCACATGTACACTGTAGCCAAAAAAAAAACCAAACGCCTTTAAAAAATTTTTTTAGTACAGCTGATTTACAACATTGTGCCAATCTCTGCTGTAAAATGACTTAGTTATACACATATATACATTTATATATATATATGCATTTTTTTAATTTTGGCCTTTTCTATTGGTGTTTTATTTGTTTGTTTTCATCTATCTTTATTCTTTGGCCTGTGTGGGCCTCCCATTACAGTGGCCTCTCTCATTGCAGAGCACCGGCTCTGGGTGCATGCGCTCCAGAGCGCTGGCTCGTAACTGGACACACCGGTCCAGCGGCTCAGCGGCACGTAGGATCTTCCCTGGCTAGGGATCAAACTAGGGCCCCTTGTACTGCAAGGTGGACTCTTTACCCAATGGACCACCAGGGAAGCCCTATACATTGTTTTTAAAATATCACTTTCCATTATGGTTTATCCCAGAAGATTGAATATAGTTCTCTGTGCTATATAATAGGATCTTGTAGTTGATCCATTCTAAATGTAACAGTTTATATCTACCAACCCCAAGCTCTCAGTCTATCCCCTTTCCTCCTCTGCAAAGAACTTCTTAGAACCAAATGTACCTGTATTTGTATACAATGATGTATATTTAACTAATGAAATTTAAAATATTCTGGTAAGAAGTCTGAATATGGAGGTACAGCAATATGTAACCTAACCTAGAGAATACAGTCACTAATAACCCTCCTAAAAGCCCCCAAATTGTAAGGCAGGCAAAGTCCTAATTATGATCAGGATAAGCATTCAAAACTTGAGGAATAAGCTTACAAAATGCAGAGTCTTAGTGAAGGCATGACAAAACGCCAGTTTTTCTGACAGAGGCCTTCTAAGGTTAGGCAGATAGATCATAGCCTTCCCTGCAAGCATCTTCAGTAAATATACAAAATAAAATGATGCAGAAACATGCAGTTCCTCTACTTCCACGATGTTTTCATTGCTTTATGGATAGGGAGTGAAACTATACATGGATACTGTGAGAAGAGATTATGGAGGAAAAAGCTTCACTTTGTTGAGCTTAACTGACAGACTGCAAGGCCAACACGAACTCCCCACCTTTATGGTACAGAATAGAGTCTTCTGAAACCTATCTTCTTAGAATGGTTTGGGCTGAATTGGGACTGGCTTCTATAAAGGAAATTCAAAAGAAAAGTGCAAAAACGGCTCTTCCATCACTGTGGACCTGTAGGTCTCAAATGAATCTGTATTTTCCAAAACCATCTTATTTATTTCTTTGCAGGATCTTAGTTCCCCGACCAGGGATCAAACCTGTACCCTTGGCAGTGGAAATGCAGAGTCCCAGACACTGAACTGCCACAGAATTTCCTCTAAACCATCTTATAATCTCTTCTTCTATGCCTGATTTCCCAGATACAAGCACTATGGAAAACAAACTCTTAAATATATGGATTCAAAGTCACAGGTAAGAGGCAATTAGCTGGATTCTGTCCCTGCCACAAGTATAAACCATACATTATCAATGCGTGCCTGGAGAAGGAACAAGAGAGAAGACTCGCGGTAAGGTGACTGAATCGTTTGGATTCGTTTCAGGCTTTTACTGTTCTGAAGATAGGTGTTCCAAGCTGGGGTATCTACTTACTCAGCTGTGCCCCACCCTCCAGAGCAGACAGTAATGGTGGCGGGCATGGCAGACGGAAGAGTGAGGACATGAGGGAGAGCTAAAGAAAGGGGGCCGGAGTAAGGGAGCAACCTATCAGGGACGGGAGAGAAATACATCCAGGAAGAAGATGGTCTTTTACTTGGGTCCAGACAGCATAACGTGGAAGATGCATTCCAATGGGGGCTTTAGGCAGCTGGGCCCAGCTGGCTGCGAGACCCCAGAAAGTCTAGCTATTTCGCTGAGAGTGTTCTCTGCAATGACTGGTACTCAAACTATACCAAATACCTTGTCCAGAGTGCATGCATGCTAAGTCACCTCAGCCGTGCTGGGTTCTTGGTGACCCTATGGACTGCAGTCCACCAAGGGAGTCCCTGTCCAAGGGATGCTTCAGGCAAGAATACTGGACTTGGTTGCCATGCTTTCCTCCAGAATCTTCCCCAACCAGGGACTGCATCTGCAACTCTTACGTCTCCTCCACCGGCAGGAGGGTTCTTCACCACAAAGGTCACCTGGGACGTCCACCCTATACAGAGCACTGTAGCTCTATATTTAAAATTACATAAAATCTCTCATCACCTTGAATTCCTTAGTGGAAGACTAAAGCATTCCTGGAAGATTAAAACTCTACAGTTGATTCTTATTATCTGTGGAGTTCATATTTGTGAAGTTACCTACTTGCTAAAATTTATTTGTAACTTGAAAATCAATACTCCCAATGCTTTCATGATCATCTGTGGACATCTGGAGTCACCAGGGTGGATAGTCCCAGGTAAGGTTAAAGGAGGCGAGACGCTTCCTTCTTGTTTTAGCTCTCATACTGAAAAAGTGTTCTCTTTAAGATCTATCTAGAGCCATTTTTTATATTTTTGTGCTTTTTGTTGATGACTCTATGTTTAAAACGGCACCTAAGCACAATGCTGAAGGATTGTCGTCTAGGACGCCCAAATTTAAGAAAACTGTAATGTGACCTGTGGAGAAAATATGTTAGGCAAATTCTGCTTAGGCATGAGTCAGTGTTTTGGGCTGATTTCAGTGTTAATAAACCAATGTCTTAAATAAGGTATCTTTAAACAGAAACACACATAAAATAAGGTTATGTACAGACTGGCTATTAAGTTAGCTCACAGAACTGGAGAATAACTTAATGAACAAATGCATTCTCAGGACTTCCACTACAAATTGTTACAAACTTGGTGCCTTATAACAACAGAAATTTATTCTCTCACAGTTCCGGAGCTGGAAGTCCAAAATCAAGATATTGTTCAGGGCCACACTCTCTCCAGAGGTTTTAGGTGGAAATTCTTCCTTCCTTTCTCCTAGTTTCTGCTGGCATCCCCTGGTGTATGGCAGAGTAACTCCACTGTCTTCCTCTGTCTTTACATTGCTTTCTTCTTTTTTTTTTTTTTTTTAAAGATTTATTTATTTATTTATTTTGGTGGGGGTGGGAGTAGGGTGGGGAGGGAGGGGAGCAGGCGGTCCACTTCTATTGCTCTTTCATTTGTCCATTTTCATCCGTCTTTGTTCTTTGGCTCGTGTGGGCCTCCCATCGCGGCGGCCTCTGTTGTCGCAGAGCACCGGCTCTGGGCGCATGCGCTCCAGAGCTCCGGCTCGGTGATTGGACACATCAGTCCAGCCGCTCCACGGCATGTGGGATCTTCCCAGGCCAGGGTGCGAACTGGCTCCCCTTGCACTGCAAGGCGGTGTCCTTACCCACTGGACCACCGGGGGAAGCCCCATTGCTTTCTTCTTTATGTGTCTCTGTGTCCAAGAGTTCCTCTCCTTTCTCTTACAAAGTCTCAAGTTACTGAATTTAGGGACTACCTTAAATCTAGGATGTTTTCATGCTGAGATCTTTATCTGTAAACACTCTACTTCAAAAAATAAATTTTGCAGTCTATGTGCATGTGAATTTTAGGAAGATATCATTCAACTTACTACAACAGGTTTAATAACAAATCATATACAGTTGAAGAAAGAATAAAACCCTTGGAGAATGTGCAAAAGAACACTCAAAGCATAGAAAAGCAAAAAATAAAACAAAAAAAGGAGGGGAGGAGGGAAAAACATCAAAATTAGGATAAGAGATACAGATGAGATAGTCTAACATGTTTATTTGAAGTCTCAGAAAGAAAGCAGCATAGTTTACTGTACTGTATATTTGAAAGTTACTAAGAGTAGATCTTTAAAAGTGTTGATTATCAGAAGAAGAAAGTATAATATATGAGGTGATGGATGTTAACTAAACTTACTGTGGTAATCATTTTGATGCTGCAATAAACATGTTGAATAATTATGTTGTACACTTTAAACAAATGCAATGTTATGTATTGAGTTATATCTCAATAAAACTGGGAGGAAAGATACAATAGAAACCACAAAACAAGTTAAGAGCAAACTTAGATTTCTATACGCAGTGTAAATATCCTTCAAAAATGAAGGTGAAATAAAGACCTTTACAGAGAGACAAAAATCAAGAGAATTCTTAACCAGCAGATCCATGCTAAAGCAAGTGCCAAAGGGTGCGTCTATAAAGTAAAAATTATCTCAGATGGAAGGTTAGACATACAAGAAGGAAGAGAGAGCAAGGCTATTGCTAAAATGTGGGTAAATCAAAATAAATACTGACTGTATAGAACGACATCAGGAGCTTCCCCTGGTGGTCCGGTGGGTAAAGACACCGCCTTGCAGTGCAAGGGGCGCCGGTTCGATCCCTGGCCTGGGAAGATCCCATATGCCGCGGAGCGGCTGGACTGATGTGTCCAATAACCGAGCTGGAGTTCTGGAGCACATGCACCCAGAGCCGGTGCTCTGCGACAACAGAGGCCACCGCGATGGGAGGCCCACAGGAGCCAAAGAACAAAGACGGATGAACATAGAGAAATGAAAGACCAATAGAAGTTGCCTGCCCGTCCCCATCCCCCACCCCCACCCCCGAAAAGATAAATAAATAAAATAAATGTTTAAAAAAAATAAATAAATAAAACGACATCAGTACTGTCCTAAGGGGCCGCATGTGTACATGCATACAGGAGAAGGGAGGGATTGACTTAAAATATATGACAACAGCAGCAAATACGCAATGGGGGTGGAGACTCTTAACGTTTTTTTGCAACGTCTGGAAATATAATCTGCGAAACCAAGAGTCCAGGCTGTGGGCTCCCCTGGTGACTCAGCGGTAAAGAATCCGACTGTCAGTGCAGGAGACGTGGGTTCAATCCTTGGTTCAGAAGATCCCACATGTATGGAGCGACTAAGCCTGTGTGCCACAACTACGGAACCTGTGCTGCAGAGCCTGGGAGCTGCACGGACTGAGCCCGTGTGTCGCAGCGACGGGGCCTGCACACTCAAGAGGTTGTGCTCTGCCATAAGAGAAGCCACCGCAAAGAGAAGCCCGGGCACGGCAACTAAAGCGCTGCCCCTGCTCGCCACAACTAAGCCCACGCAGCTACAAAGACCCAACACAGCCAAAACAAACACATCCAATTACATACCTATAAAAAACTCACGTTGTAATCTCTAAAGTCACCACTGAAAGGTAAAAGTGTATATAACCTTTAAATTAATAAAAGGAAAAAAGCACCCTAATGAGAAATAGTAGGTTCAAAAGTAGACAGGACAGAAAAAGAAATATAGGTCAGGTGGGACAAAAGAAGATAGAATGTAGTAAAATGGTAGACTTCAACTCAAATATATCAGTAATTACATCAAATACAAAGGGACTAAATGCCCCAAATAAATAAAGCCGTCAGATTGATTAAAAGAAAAAAACACTCAAGCCCTGTTAATATGCTGTTTAAAAGAGACACATCTAAAACATGAAAAGATGAAAGGTTGACATTAAACAACAGAAAAACCATATACTCTGCAAACACTAATATAAGAAGATACATGTGTATAGACTCTAAGGAAAAGCATTACTAGGGACAAAGAAGGATATATTATAAGCACAAAAGATTTAATTTACCAGGAAAATAAACACTAAATTTCTGTAGATAGAAAAGCATGGCCTCAGAATAAAAAAAAACAGAAAATAGAAACAAATAGTATATAGTCTACAACATAGTAAGCAGAATTAAAGGATAAGACCAGCAAATATCCTAAATTTGGAAGAAGCAGTTAAAAACTAGAGATAATGCATACAAAAACATTCACTGAATGGGCTGCATGATAAATGGATATACCTGAAAAGCAAATTCATAGGCTGGAATATTAGGTCAAAAAGGTAGACAGATCCAGACTGAAAGAGTGAATGCAAGGGAAGAAATTCAAGAAATAATGAGTGATAATTTTCTAGAATATAGGTATAAATCCTCATTCCTCTGCTCTTCCTTACCTGCCTCCTGCGAAACCTGTATGCAGGATAAACAGCAACAGTTAGAACTGGATAAAACACAACAGACTGGTTCAAAACTGGGAAAGGAGCACATCAAGGCTGTATGTTGTCACCCTGCTTATTTAACTTATATGCAGAGTACAGCATGAGAATTGCTGGGCTGGATGACTCACAAGCTGGAATCAAGGTTGCTGGGAGAAGTATCAACAACCTCAGATATGTAGATGGTTAATGGTAGAAAGCGAAGAGGAACTAAAGATCCTCTTAATGAAGGTGAAAAAGGAGAGTGAAAAAAGTGGTTTAAAATTCAACATTCGGAAAATGAAGATCATGGCATCCAGTCCCATCACTTCATGGCAAACAGATGGGGGAAAATGAAAACAGTGATAGATTTCATTTTCTTGGGTTCCAAAATCCACAATGATTCCGGAGCCGTGAAATTAAAAGAACTTCAGGGGGCTTCCCTGGTGGTCTAGTAGCTTTTTTTTTTTTTTTTATTTATTTTGGGCGGGGGTCGTGTTGGGGAGGGAGGGGAGCGGGTGGGCCACTTCTATTGGTATCTCATTTCTCTATTTTCATCCATCTTTGTTCTTCGGCTCCTGTGGGCCTCCCATCGTGGTGGCGTCTGTCATTGCAGAGCACCGGCTCTGGGCACATGCGCTCCAGAGCTCCGGCTCAGTCACTGGACACATCGGTCCAGCCGCTCCGCGGCACGTGGGATCTTCCCAGGCCAGGGATCGAACCGGCACCCCTTGCACTGCAAGGCGGTGTCCTTACCCACTGCGCCACCAGGGGAAGCCCTGGTCTAGTAGTTTTAAGAATCCACTGGTAGGACGGGAACATGGGTTCTATTCCTGGTCTGGGAAGATCCCATGTGCTGCGGAGCAACTAAGCTCGTGTGCCACAACTACTGAGCCTGTGCTCCACAACGAAAGACGCCACAGTGAGAGAAGCCACAATGAGAAGCCCATGCACCAAGATGAGGAGCAGCCCCTGCTCGCCACAGCTGGAGAAAGCCTGAGCACAGCAACAAAGACCCAGTCCAGCAAAAATAAATGAATCACTCTTTAAAAAAAAAAAAAAAAAGAATTTCAGCCATGAAATTCTTTATGGATGAAATTCATTATGGACGATTTTGGAGCCATGAAATTAAAAGATGCTTGCTCCTACACAGCATATTAAAAAGCAGAGACATCACTTTGCCAACAAAGGTCTGTATAGTCAAAACTATGGTCTTTCCAGTAGTCATCTATGGATGTGAGAGCTGCACCATGAAGAAGGCTGAACGCCGAAGAACTGATGCTTCCAAACTGTGATGCTAGAGAAGACTCTTGAGAGTCCCTTGGGTTGCAAGGAGATCAAATCAATCAATCCTAAAGAAAATCAACCCTGAATATTCATTGGAAGGGCTGATGATGAAGCTCCAATACTGTAGCCACCTGATGCGAAGAGCTGACTCACTGATAAAGACTCTGGTGCTGGGAAAGGAGGGGGTGACAGAGAATGAGACGGTTGCGTGGCATCAATGACTCAATGGACGTGAGTATGGGCAAATTCAAGGAAACCGTTAAGGACAGGGAGGTCTGCAGGCTGCAGTTCATAGGGTCTCAAAGATTCAGACACGACTTGCAACTGAACAACGAAGAACAACAAATCCTTATATTGAAAGAATGCCAAACAGGCTGGATGATAAAAACACAACATGGTTTCTTTCCTTTAAAACAAAAACAACAAATGAAAACTTCTCACCTAAAAATATTAAAATGAAATAAAATAACATTAAAGAAAGAATGTTACAGTCTTTGAGAAAGCATATGCAGGTCACTTGCAAAGGCACAAGAGTCAGAGCAGATCTATTCAAATTTCTCTATTGGCAAAACTAAATGCAAAAAGACAAAAGGATATTGTGTTTAAAGTTTTTTATTGATTAAAAATATATTTTTAATAGAGGGATAATTGTTGCAAAATATTGTGTTGGCTTTGTCATACATCATGATTCATGTCATACAGCATGAACAGGTATATGGTATTTAAAGTTTTGAAGAAAAAAAATGAACTCAGAAGTTTATTTTTAGCTAAATTATGATTTGTGGGTAATGATGAGTCAAGTATCTATAGGCATATCAAGGACTCAACAATTACCACAAAAAGATCCTTTCTGAATGCATTCACCATGAAATGAATAAAGATTATTTGTTTCCTAAATAGGCAATGACCAATGTGTTCAAACAAATACACAACATTCTGAAACTAAATTTCTAAAGGGGAGAGAGACCAAGAAGGTGGAGTAGAAGGACATGGACTCATCTGTTCCTACAAGAATGCCAGAACTGCAACTAGCTGCTGAAGAACCATCAACAGGAGGAGGCTGGATCTGACCAAAAGGGAGATACCCCACATCCGAGAGCAAAGGAGAGGCCATAACAAGACGATAGGAGGGGCACAACCGCAAGTTTAAAATCAAGCCTCAAACCTTCCGGAGAGACTGGATGGACACAAGCAAGCAAAACCTTTTACACACCAAGACCCGGGAAAGGAGCAGTGACCCCACAAGAGACTGAGCCAGACCTGCCTTTGAGGGTCCGAGGGCCTCCTTGGGTTAGAAGTGCCCTGCAGCAGTCCTCGGAAAGATGTGTTGGTCTCCTCTTGAAGGGTACCATTAGCCAGAGCACAGAGCCAGCGGGCAGGACTGGGGACAGACTCTGTGAACACTGGGATCTGGGAGAAAGGAGCAGTGACCCCACATGAAGCTGAACCCGACTTGCCACTGAGTGTTCTGAAGTCTCCGTGGTGGCAGGGGTCAATGGCTGCCTGCCATGGGACCAGGGACACCTCGGCAGTGCTCCTTACAGAGCATGCGGCAACAGGTCCTTTTGCAGAGGGCTGTCATTACCCCTACCATAGTCAGGCCTCAGGTCAAATTACAAGGAGGGAACACAGCTCCACCCAGCAACAAACAACAGGATTAACGATCAAGAGTCCGACCCAATCCAGCCAGGGTGGGCCTTTTAGTGCTTGAACAGGTGGAACTACGGAGAAAAAAAACAAAACCAAAAGCAGTAAGAGAGGTCTTCTGATCCGACTGCTGCCAGAAGCAAGGAAAAGGTCTGTGAGAGCAGTCCCCAAAACAAAAACATTTATTATTTTTACATTTTGACTTGTTTTGGACTTGCTTCTGGATTTATTATTTTTTTTCTTCCTCCTTTCCCCACCTTTTTTTTTTTATCTTTGCCTTCAGCTGTGGTAGCTAACAGTCTTATCAGTACTATTAAATACATTCAAGTTCTCAAGATCTTTTTTAAACCACATATTTTATTTTGGTTATATACTTATGCTTCTACACTGGCTTTTTGTGGTTCTGTGGGGGATTTGTTTTGTTTTTATGTGTTTTTTTTGAATATTTTTCTTTTTCTTTAATTTTTAAATTTTTATAGGTATTATTATTTTTTAAACAACTATTCCTTTGATTTCTTTACTGTTCTTTTGCTGATGCAATAAACTTTAATACATGCAAATCTTCTTTATCTTTCTATATTTCACTTTGCATTACTATTCTATACTTATTTTCTATCTTTCCTTTCTCTTCTTTCTTTTCCTCATCATATTGCTTAATCTGTTTTGTTTTCATTGCCGTATCCCTAACTGGGACCTTGCTCTAGCATTGTTTTCCAATTTGTGCTTTAGTTAGTTTGGTTCTTAACTGGTAGATATCATTTTTGGTTTCCTCTATTAGTGGGGTTAATCTGTCATACTGCATTTTTTTTTTTTTTTTGGCACTGTTTGGGTTATGTTATGGCTTTATATGTTTGTGTGTAATCAATCCCAGGGATTTCGAAGAGATAGCACTGACTCCACAACTGTATGCTATCAGAGAATGCCTAACACTAGAGAGCTGTAAACAGTGAAACCTTCCAAAAGGCAAGCACTTGTATGCAAGACCTGGTATCACCCAATCACCAGCAGCACCCTGAGTAAGATGCCCCCCATTCTAAGTCCGTGGTGGCAGGGGTCAATGGCTGCCTGCCATGGGACCAGGGACACCTCGGCAGTGCTCCTTACAGAGCATGCGGCAACAGGTCCTTTGCAGAGGGCTGTCATTACCCCTACCATAGTCAGGCCTCAGGTCAAATTACAAGGAGGAACACAGCTCCACCCAGCAACAAACAACAGGATTAACGATCAAGAGTCCGACCCAATCCAGCCAGGGTGGGCCTTTTAGTGCTTGAACAGGTGGAACTACGGAGAAAAAACAAAACCAAAAGCAGTAAGAGAGGTCTTCTGATCCGACTGCTGCCAGAAGCAAGGAAAAGGTCTGTGAGAGCAGTCCCCAAAACAAAAACATTTATTATTTTTACATTTTGACTTGTTTTGGACTTGCTTCTGGATTTATTATTTTTTTTCTTCCTCCTTTCCCCACCTTTTTTTTTTTATCTTTGCCTTCAGCTGTGGTAGCTAACAGTCTTATCAGTACTATTAAATACATTCAAGTTCTCAAGATCTTTTTTAAACCACATATTTTATTTTGGTTATATACTTATGCTTCTACACTGGCTTTTTGTGGTTCTGTGGGGGATTTGTTTTGTTTTTATGTGTTTTTTTTGAATATTTTTCTTTTTCTTTAATTTTTAAATTTTTATAGGTATTATTATTTTTTAAACAACTATTCCTTTGATTTCTTTACTGTTCTTTTGCTGATGCAATAAACTTTAATACATGCAAATCTTCTTTATCTTTCTATATTTCACTTTGCATTACTATTCTATACTTATTTTCTATCTTTCCTTTCTCTTCTTTCTTTTCCTCATCATATTGCTTAATCTGTTTTGTTTTCATTGCCGTATCCCTAACTGGGACCTTGCTCTAGCATTGTTTTCCAATTTGTGCTTTAGTTAGTTTGGTTCTTAACTGGTAGATATCATTTTTGGTTTCCTCTATTAGTGGGGTTAATCTGTCATACTGCATTTTTTTTTTTTTTTTGGCACTGTTTGGGTTATGTTATGGCTTTATATGTTTGTGTGTAATCAATCCCAGGGATTTCGAAGAGATAGCACTGACTCCACAACTGTATGCTATCAGAGAATGCCTAACACTAGAGAGCTGTAAACAGTGAAACCTTCCAAAAGGCAAGCACTTGTATGCAAGACCTGGTATCACCCAATCACCAGCAGCACCCTGAGTAAGATGCCTCCTCCAAACAACAAACAAGACAAAAATACAAAACCAATCATGTAGACCTAGCTCAGGCCTGATCATCAGAGGGCAAAAATAAAAATCAAAAATAAAAAGTCATCTCCTCCCATACCCTACAATAAACCTACACAAAGCACTGGACCAACGTTATGAGTGCAGAAACCAAAAGCAAGAGAGAATTCAACCTCGAAGTCTGGGAAGAGGAGACCTAAGTTGAAAAGTTAATAATAATAATGAAAAGGCAGAGAAATACTGCACAAAGGAACAATCTACAAACACACAAGTCCAAATAAATGAAGAGGAATCAGACAAACTTTCTGAAAAAGAATTCAGAATAAAGATATAAAGCTAATCTAAAACCTCAAAAATAGAATATAAGAAAATGCAAGAATCAACTAACACACTGAACAAAGAAATACAAGAACTTAAAGAAACAGAGACAGACAATTCAATTGCTGAACTTAAAAATACTCTAGAAGGAATCAATAGCAGAGTATCTGAGGCAGAAGAACAGGTAAGTGAGGCAGAGGATAGAACAGTGGAAATAACTGCTGAAGAACAGAATAAAGCTCTAAGAATGAAAAGAGCTGACGATAGTCTCAGACACCTCTGGGATAATATCAAACACACCAAAACTCCAGAAGAAGAAGAAAAAAAATAAGGGTATGAGAAAATTTTTGAAGAGATTGAGTTGAAAGCTTTGGGAATTATAGAGGCTCCAGAAGAAACAGAAAAAATGTTTTCATTGCCGTATCCCTAACTGGGACCTTGCTCTAGCATTGTTTTCCAATTTGTGCTTTAGTTAGTTTGGTTCTTAACTGGTAGATATCATTTTTGGTTTCCTCTATTAGTGGGGTTAATCTGTCATACTGCATTTTTTTTTTTTTGGCACTGTTTGGGTTATGTTATGGCTTTATATGTTTGTGTGTAATCAATCCCAGGGATTTCGAAGAGATAGCACTGACTCCACAACTGTATGCTATCAGAGAATGCCTAACACTAGAGAGCTGTAAACAGTGAAACCTTCCAAAAGGCAAGCACTTGTATGCAAGACCTGGTATCACCCAATCACCAGCAGCACCCTGAGTAAGATGCCTCCTCCAAACAACAAACAAGACAAAAATACAAAACCAATCATGTAGACCTAGCTCAGGCCTGATCATCAGAGGGCAAAAATAAAAATCAAAAATAAAAAGTCATCTCCTCCCATACCCTACAATAAACCTACACAAAGCACTGGACCAACGTTATGAGTGCAGAAACCAAAAGCAAGAGAGAATTCAACCTCGAAGTCTGGGAAGAGGAGACCTAAGTTGAAAAGTTAATAATAATAATGAAAAGGCAGAGAAATACTGCACAAAGGAACAATCTACAAACACACAAGTCCAAATAAATGAAGAGGAATCAGACAAACTTTCTGAAAAAGAATTCAGAATAAAGATATAAAGCTAATCTAAAACCTCAAAAATAGAATATAAGAAAATGCAAGAATCAACTAACACACTGAACAAAGAAATACAAGAACTTAAAGAAACAGAGACAGACAATTCAATTGCTGAACTTAAAAATACTCTAGAAGGAATCAATAGCAGAGTATCTGAGGCAGAAGAACAGGTAAGTGAGGCAGAGGATAGAACAGTGGAAATAACTGCTGAAGAACAGAATAAAGCTCTAAGAATGAAAAGAGCTGACGATAGTCTCAGACACCTCTGGGATAATATCAAACACACCAACATTTGAATTATAGAGGCTCCAGAAGAAGAAGAAAAAAAAAGTAAGGGTATGAGAAAATTTTTGAAGAGATTGTAGTTGAAAGCTTCCCCCAAGATGGGAAAGGAAATAGTCAATCAAGTCCAGGAAGCACAAAGAGTCCCATACAGGATAAACACTAGAAGAAACACGCCAAGACACATATTAATTAAGCTAATACAAATTAAACACAAAGAAAGAAAATTAAAAACAGCAAGGGAAAAGCAACAAGTGACATACAAGGGAAACCACATACAGTTAATAGCTGATCTTTCAGCAGAAAGTCCTCAGGCCAGAAGGGAATGGCAAGACATATTTAGAGTACTGAAAGAGAAAAATCTACAACCAAGTTTACTCTATCTGACAAGAATCTCATCCAAAATTGATGGAGAAATCAAAAGCTTTACAAACACAAGTTAAGAGAATTTAGTACCACCAAACCAGCCTTACAACAAATGTTAAAGGGACTTAAATAGTCAGAAAATAGAAGAGAGGAAAAAGATCTACTAAACAAACCTCAAACATTTAAGATGGTGGCAATAGGAACATTTGTATCAATAATTACCTTAAATGTAAATGGATTAAATGCTTCAATCAAAAGACACAGACGAGCTGAATGGATACAAAAACAAGACCCATATATAACCCATTGCAGACCAAAGGGTACATAAAGACTGAAAGTGAGAGGATGGAAAAAACATATTCCATGCAAATGGAAATCAAAAGAAAGCGCGAGTAGCAATCCATGTATCAGACAAAATCAACCTTAAAGAAGATTATAAGAGACAAGGCAGGACACTACATAATGATCAAGGGATTAATCCAAGAGGAAGACACAACAATTATAAATATGCACCCAACTTAGAAGCACCTCAATATATAAGGCAAACACTATCAGACATAAAAGGAAAAATTGACAGTAACACAATAATAGTAGATTTTAACACTCCCCTTATACCAATGGACAAATCATCAAAACAAAAAATTAATAAGGAAACACAAGCCTTAAATGATACATTTGACAAGATGGATCTCCTTGATATCTTTAGGACTTTCCATCCAAATGTAAAAGAATACACTTTCTTCTCAAATGCACATGGAACATTCTCCAGGATAGGCCACATCGTGGGTAGCAATACAATCTTATCTCAAGAAACAATAAAAACATCAAAAAGACAACCTAACTTTACACTTAAAAGAAGAGCAAAACCCCCCAAAGTCAGCAGAAGAAAAGATATCATAAAAATCAGAGCAGGAATAAATGAGAAAGAAATGAAAGAAACAATAGCAAAGATTAATAAAACCAAAAACTGATTCTTTGAAAAGATCAACAAAATTGAAAAACCTCCACCCAGACTCATCAAGAAAAAAAGAGAGAAGAACCAAATCATCAGAATTAGAAATGAAAAAGGACAGGTTATAACAGACAATACAGAAATACAAAGGATTGTAAGAGACTATTATGAACTATTACATGGCAATAAAATGGACGACCTGGAAGAAATGGACAGATTCTTAGGTAAGTGCAATCTTCCAAGACTGAACCAGGAATAAAAAGAAATTATGAACAGTCCAATAACAAGCACTGAAATATTCCCCTCAAAATAAAAATATCCCCCAGAATAAAAGCCCAAGGCCAGATGGCTTTACAGGTGAATTCTATGAATCATTTAGAGAATCCCTATCCTTCTAAAACTCTTTCAAAAAATAGCACAGAAATGAGCACTTCCAAACTCATTCTACAAAGCTACCATCATTCTGATACCAAAACCAGGCAAAGACATCACAAAAAAAAAGAAAATTATAGGCCAATATCACTGATGAATATAGACACAAAAGTCCTCAACAAATTTCTAGAAAACAGAATTCTGAAATACATCAAAAAGCTCATATACCATGATCAAGTTGGGTATATTTCAGGCATGCAAAGATTCTCCAATATCCACAAATCAATGTGATATGCCATATTAACAAATTGAAAGACAAAAATCACATGATAATCTCAATAGATGCAGAAAAAGCCTTCGACAAAATCCAGCACCCAATTATGATAAAAACTCCGCAAAAAATGAGCATAGAAGGAACCCAGCTCAACACAGTGAAAGCCATATATGATAAGTCCACAGCAAACATTATTCTCAATGGTGAAAATTTGAAAGCATTTGCTTTAAGATCAGGAACAACACAGTGGTGGCCTCTCTCACCACTATTTTCAACATAGTCCTGGAAGTTCTAACTACACCAATTAAGAAGAAAAAAAAACACAAGGAATCCAGATTGGAAAAGAAGAAGTAAAACTCTCACTGTTTGCAGATGACATGATACTATACATAGAAAACCCTAAAGATACTATCAGAAAATTACTAGAGCTAATCAGCAAATTTAGCAGTCATAGGATACAAGATCAATACACAGAAATCATTCGCATTTCTATATACTAACAATGAAAAATCAGAAAGAGAAATCAAGGAAGTAATCCTAATGACCACTACAACAAAATGAATAAAATATCTAGGAATAAACCTACCTAAAGAGACAAAAGAACTGTATACAGAAAAGTATACGACACTGATGAAAAAAATCAAAGAAGATATAAACAGATGGAGAGATATTCCATGTTCCTGGGTCGGAAGAATCAGTATCATAAAAATGACTATACTACCAAATGTAAAATGTAATACAAATTCAAGGCGATCCCTATCAAATTACCAATTGCATTTTTCCTACAGAACTAGAACAAAAGATGTCACAATACATATGGAAACACAAAAGACCCTGAATAGCCAAAGCAGTCTTGAGAAAGAAGAACATTATAAGGGACAGGTTTTCAGGTAAAAGCAACAAGATATAACAATTATAAACATATATGCTGGTAACAATTATGTCATAAAATACATAAAGAAACAAGTGACAGAATTACAGGAAGAAATAAATCAACAATTATATTTGAAGATTTTAATAAATTCTTCTATGAAACTGATACATCAGCAAAAGGAAAAAAAAACTAAAGAAATACACAGAAGATCTGAACAAGTAACATGCTTTAGCAAATAGTTTGGAGAATGTTACAGAGCATAAATTTTTAAAACATAAATAGAACAATTATAAAAACTGTCTATACCAAGCTACAAAGCAAATTTCCGTCTGTTCTTAAGAATTAATACCATATGGACTATATTCTCTAAGTTGCATGCATTAAAGTGAAAAATCAATAACAAATAAAAAATCATGTTAAAGTGAAAATATCCTGTATGTTCGGAAACTAAAAACACACCCGACACTGCTGAAAATTCTTGGCTTAAAAAGGAAATTAAAGTCAACTAAAACTTTTCATGTTAAATCAAGAGTTTTGAGCAATTATTAATATAACAAAGTTTGAAAATTAATCATTTTAAGAAGCCAGAGAAAAGGAGTCAAAAAATATATGTTGAAAGAAATGAAAATAAAGGAAATAATACCGGTTGGGGCAGAAATCAATGTCAGATCAAGAAAAATAATAATAAAGATAAATAAAATATAATTATTTTCTTAATGATTATCTACATAGAAAATACTGGTGAGCCACAGACTTTTAGTAGAATAAGATTCAGCAAGGCTGACAGATAAAACAGCATGCAAATATCACTATCATTCTTTTGCTCCAACAGTAAACAACTAAAAACATTTTATGTAATAAGAAGAACATAAACTAGAAAGATTTAAAAATTAATATAACAGGGCTTCCCTGGTGGTCCAGTGGGTAAGGACACCGCCTTGCAGTGCAAGGGGCGCCGGTTCGAGCCCTGGCCTGGGAAGATCCCACGTGCCACGCAGAGCGGCTGGACTGATGTGTCCAACTACCGAGCCGGAGCTCTAGAGTGCATGTGCCCAGAGCCAGTGCTCTGCAACAACAGAGGCCGCCGCGATGGGAGGCCCACACGGGCCAAAGAAAAAAGATGGATGAAAATGGACAAATGAAAGACCAACAGAAGTGGCCCACCTACTCCCCTCCCTCCTCACCCCACCCCCACCCCCACCAAAATAAATAAATAAATAAATCTTTAAAAAAAAATTAATATAACAAAGAACACTGAAGATCTTCAGAGAGAAAAACTAAAACTCTCTAAGATGACATAAAAAGACACAAATTAAAGCCTAAATTCAATACAATTCCCATTAAAACTCTACAGGACTTTATGGGAACTTGACAAACTGATTCCTAAACTGATACAGAAAACTAGAGGTCCACAAATACTACAATGATTGAAATAAGCAATAAATCGTGTGCGGAGACTCTCCTTTAATTAAGACATTACTCAATTCAGTAAAAAAAAAAAAACAAGACACAAAGTGAATAAAACACTGGCAAAGAAACAAGTAGGGCTTTCCCTGGTAACTCAACAGTAAAGAATCTGCCTGCAATGCAGGAGACGGGGGTTCGATCCCTGGGTGGGGGAAGATCCTCTGGAGAAGGAAATGGCAACCCATTCCAGTATTCTTGCCTGGGAAATCCTATGGACAGCAGTCTGGTGGGCTACAGCTCATGGCCTCACTTAGTGACTAAACAACAACAAAGGAACATTAGAAGAGTAAGCAGATTAGAGCTCTCAGGAATATATCCCTTGCAATATGTAGAAGGCTGGTAGTTGAAAAAGCTAGCATTACTTATCAATAAAGAATAATAATTTACTATTTGGACAGCACTGAGAAATTAGCTCATTACACAGAAAAGATAAAAGCCTGATTTCTACCTAAAATTACACAAAAAGTAAACCACCAAATAAGCCACTAAATATAATGAGGCTAATTATAAAAGAACATTTTTGTGGCATTGGCCTAAGAAAGGACTTCTTAAATAAGACTTAGAAAAATATGGGAAATAGGGAGAAAAAAGTAGATTGAACATGAAAGAATTCTGAAAGAATGAAAGAATTGAAAGAATGAAAGAATTCTGTTCAATGAAGGAAACCAGAAACAATGCTTCAGAGAGTATATGCAAATCTAAAAAATTAGATAAGAAGTAACTATGTAGAATATACAATGACCTCCTACAAATTAATTACAAAAAAAAAAAAAAAAAGGAAGCCAGGAACAGAATGTGAAGAATAATCCATAGAAAGCGAAACCCACCAATAAGTGTGTGAAGAGATGGTCAAGCTTACTAGTAACTTACACTTTTTGTTATAAGTGTAAGTTAAAATTAACAGTAAACTATCACTTTGGAAAGGCAGATATTATTAAGGGCTGTCAAAGACAGGAGAAAATTAGAACTCTCACGTGCTATATATGGTGCAGCCACTTTGGTGAGTAATCTGGCAGTATTTAGGACAATTTAAGTATTACACCCCAAGACCCATATTCCCAGATACACACACAAGGGTAACTTCTGTACAAGTCCAAAGTATTTATCACAGAATTATTTAGTATACTAAAAATATGGAACAGAGATGTCTTTCACTAGACAAATGGAAAGGTAAACTGTGGCAGATGTAGGACATGGAAGAGATAAAACAGGAGTAGCAAACTAGATTTAAAAAATAAAGAGGGCTTCCCCTGGTGGTCCAGTGGGTAAGGACACCGCCTTGCAATGCAAGGGGTGCTGGTGGGAGCCCTGGCCTGGGAAGATCCCACGTGCCGCAGAGCAGCTGGACTGATGTGTCCAGTCACTGAGCCGGAGCTCTGGAGCGCATGCGCCCAGAGCCGGTGCTCTGCAACGACAGAGGCCACCGCGATGGGAGGCCCACAGGAGCCAAGGAACAAAGACGGATGAAAATAGAGAAATCAAAGACCAACAGAAGTGGCCCGCCTGCTTCCCTCCCTCCCCAACCCAACCCCCGCCCAAAATAAATAAATAAATCTTTAAAAAAAAAAAATGACAATAACAAATTGGTAATATTTATGGAAACTAAAAATAGACATATGCATGTTATTTTTCCAATATAAAGAGTGTTAACCGCTGTTTTGTCTTTTTGTAACCCATGGACTTAAGGCTCCACTGTCCATGGAATTCTCCAGGCAAGAATACTAGAGTGGGGTGCCATGCTCCTCCTCCAGGGGACCTTCTTAACTTAGCGATCAAATCCAGGTTGCCCACATATCTGTCAGATTCTTTACCAGCTGAATCTCCAGGGAAGCCCTTAATTGTTATACCACTGTTTATATTTTAAGTAATCCCTTGAAGATAAATCCAAACATTTCAAGAATTCACGATTTTGGTGACATTAACCTTCAGCTACACTGATTTCCCCAGATATAATGAAAGTTCATAAGCTGAAAGGATTTTGTTTACATATATAACAAATTCATTCTTCATAAGCTCTAGAGAGCTTTTGTGTGAATATAAAACATTTTACAAGCCATGAATTTCATACTTAACAGGCATCAAAGAAGATTTTTTAAATTAAATGCTTATAGTGTTGGAAAGGGGGAAAAACAGGTTTTGAAATATTTTATAGGAAGAGATATTTCAGAAGGTCTGTTGTTAATGTCTGGAGTTACAACCTGCTGTACTTCAAAATTTCCCAAGTTACCCTACTTAATATTCACAAGATGTAAAAAAGATGCCCTAATTTTTAAAATCAATTTTATAGTGAGAGAGTACAGTGACTATTTGAAAAGGTTCTCACAGTCCAGCTGAAGAGCTGGAACCATCTCACTAAAGATGTTCATTGATGATGATGAGTGAAAGTCACTCAGTCATGTCCAACTCTTCGCAACCGCATGGATGAGCCATGGAACTCTCCAGGCAAGAATGCTGGAGTGGGTAGCCTACCCCTTCTCCAGAGGATCTTCTCAACCCAAGGATCAAACCCAGGATTCTTTACCATCTGAGCTGCAAGGGAGGCCCGTAGATGCTCATGAGCATTCCCAAAGTCTTGCATTTTGCTAAACCGGACGCCGCTGCCCCTTCACTGCTTGGACCTTATCTAACCTCTCAGCAACATTCAGTTATTTACTCTGCTTTGGAATTCCTAGGCTCTGTTATACTACTCTATTTCCAAGCTCCTAGGTCACTTTTATTTCCTTTGCTGGCTCTACCTCTTGCCAAAAAATATGCGTCCCCAGTCATCCCACCTCATTTAATAGCATCACCTGTTGCTCAGTAAGAAACCTGGGAGCCATTTTTGATGTTTCTTTCCATTACAACCTTCAGTTCCAATCCATAAGCAAGTCTGGTTGCCGATCCTGTGTTCTTCCCAAATCCTAGTCTAAAAGGCTCTATTGTATGTGCCAGCCTTTTCCAGTGGGCTCTTCAGAGTCTCCCTGGTCACAGTATTGCCCCACCCATTTCTCCACACAAGAGCCAGAATCCTCTTTTAAAATTACATGTAAGAATTTAAATTTCCACTGACTTCCCATTGTATCTAGAATAAAATCTCAAAACTCATTATCTTAAATAGGACAACTCCTAATCTGGTCCTTGACCAGTTCTCTCATTTTATTTAATCTCACACTACCTATCTTGAATGTAATATACATGTTCCATCTCAGATGGACTTAATTTCTCTGCTTGGACTGGTCTTCCCGTAGATCTACATGGCCATCCCCTTTCCTCATTCCTGTGTGAAGCTTTCAAATTGTCAGACTCTTCCCTATCTTTACTGACTGATAGAATTTTTCTCTATTGAAATTATTTTCTTCACTTCTCTCCACAGAAATAAGCTCTTTGAACACAGGCATAATTTGTTTTTTATGGTATCCTTCAAACTTAGGATATATCACATAGTCCCTACCACATAGTAGGCATACAATTTTTATCTGTTAAATAAATACACGAGGGGTTAAAAATGGCATGTTCCTTCAGTATTCTAAGAACTTTTAGATTTTTTGTCACTTGCTGGCGAAGACAATAATGAGAAAGAGGAAAAGCCAAGTTTTAAATACCAACTCTACCCTACTCAATAAAGTACATCAGTCTGTGGCTATATACTCCAGAGGATCTTCTCAACCCAAGGATCAAACCCAGGATTCTTTACCATCTGAGCTGCAAGGGAGGCCCGTAGATGCTCATGAGCATTCCCAAAGTCTTGCATTTTGCTAAACCGGACGCCGCTGCCCCTTCACTGCTTGGACCTTATCTAACCTCTCAGCAACATTCAGTTATTTACTCTGCTTTGGAATTCCTAGGCTCTGTTATACTACTCTATTTCCAAGCTCCTAGGTCACTTTTATTTCCTTTGCTGGCTCTACCTCTTGCCAAAAAATATGCGTCCCCAGTCATCCCACCTCATTTAATAGCATCACCTGTTGCTCAGTAAGAAACCTGGGAGCCATTTTTGATGTTTCTTTCCATTACAACCTTCAGTTCCAATCCATAAGCAAGTCTGGTTGCCGATCCTGTGTTCTTCCCAAATCCTAGTCTAAAAGGCTCTATTGTATGTGCCAGCCTTTTCCAGTGGGCTCTTCAGAGTCTCCCTGGTCACAGTATTGCCCCACCCATTTCTCCACACAAGAGCCAGAATCCTCTTTTAAAATTACATGTAAGAATTTAAATTTCCACTGACTTCCCATTGTATCTAGAATAAAATCTCAAAACTCATTATCTTAAATAGGACAACTCCTAATCTGGTCCTTGACCAGTTCTCTCATTTTATTTAATCTCACACTACCTATCTTGAATGTAATATACATGTTCCATCTCAGATGGACTTAATTTCTCTGCTTGGACTGGTCTTCCCGTAGATCTACATGGCCATCCCCTTTCCTCATTCCTGTGTGAAGCTTTCAAATTGTCAGACTCTTCCCTATCTTTACTGACTGATAGAATTTTTCTCTATTGAAATTATTTTCTTCACTTCTCTCCACAGAAATAAGCTCTTTGAACACAGGCATAATTTGTTTTTTATGGTATCCTTCAAACTTAGGATATATCACATAGTCCCTACCACATAGTAGGCATACAATTTTTATCTGTTAAATAAATACACGAGGGGTTAAAAATGGCATGTTCCTTCAGTATTCTAAGAACTTTTAGATTTTTTGTCACTTGCTGGCGAAGACAATAATGAGAAAGAGGAAAAGCCAAGTTTTAAATACCAACTCTACCCTACTCAATAAAGTACATCAGTCTGTGGTCTATATTCATTCACAATACAACTCACTTTTTTTAACAGGTCCAAGATAGGTAGACTTTCTTCAGTTGAAGTCCATTAACCTACAGAAGATTAATTATAACATCAAAACTTAAGGTTTTAAGTTTCTAGGAAGAAAACTATAAATTTCCATTATTCTTAAGATTATTTTGAGTTGGGGCTGCAAAACTATTAAGTAGAACAAATCAACACGCAACTAAAAATTAGATGTATGCTGATTATTTAGTCTCTTGCTGCAATACTACTATCGATTCCTGAGCTTCCATCGTTCGAAATGGAAGTAGTCAAGCTGCCTCTTTTCCTCCCACTCCCTTAACTTGGAAGGCCCGAGGATTTGCAATGTGTAGTGACAGTGCTTTTACACATTTACACTGGCACCTTGGCCACAGCATTATGAATCTGTTAAGTTTTTTGACTTTCAAAAGCTGACTGCATTACAATACCCTGAAAACAGGGTGGACCCATTCTACACGGTTGAAGGTGACCTGAGAACAGTATCTTTCCACACAAAAACATTCACCAGTGGTTTCTTGCACACTGCAGCTCTTGAAGTGCTCCTTTTAGAGCACACGATTTGGGAGGGTACATTTCTTCCCCTACTTGACTTAATCTCCTGCTTAGAAGTGTTTAACTTTATACTAAAGGCTTAATTCCTGAGACATTTGCTTGTAACATGAACTGTTTCATGAGAGGCCATTAAATTGGGTTCAGGAAAGGCCAACACTTCCATGAATACAGCAAATAGCAAGGTAATCTTAAAAGTGGAAAGTATTTAAACCCTAATTTCCAAACCAAATGAGTAAGATTTTCAGTACTGTTTTCTGAGAAACATACTTGGAACATTTAAAATCTATTTTATGAAGTAAAATTATTTGCTCAAATGTATGAAGTGTGTTGTTTAAAGTCACTGTGCTGGCCCTGTGCTAATGTATTGAAATGTGGCAGATTTTTGTCACTTGCTGGCGAAGACAATAATGAGAAAGAGGAAAAGCCAAGTTTTAAATACCAACTCTACCCTACTCAATAAAGTACATCAGTCTGTGGTCTATATTCATTCACAATACAACTCACTTTTTTTAACAGGTCCAAGATAGGTAGACTTTCTTCAGTTGAAGTCCATTAACCTACAGAAGATTAATTATAACATCAAAACTTAAGGTTTTAAGTTTCTAGGAAGAAAACTATAAATTTCCATTATTCTTAAGATTATTTTGAGTTGGGGCTGCAAAACTATTAAGTAGAACAAATCAACACGCAACTAAAAATTAGATGTATGCTGATTATTTAGTCTCTTGCTGCAATACTACTATCGATTCCTGAGCTTCCATCGTTCGAAATGGAAGTAGTCAAGCTGCCTCTTTTCCTCCCACTCCCTTAACTTGGAAGGCCCGAGGATTTGCAATGTGTAGTGACAGTGCTTTTACACATTTACACTGGCACCTTGGCCACAGCATTATGAATCTGTTAAGTTTTTTGACTTTCAAAAGCTGACTGCATTACAATACCCTGAAAACAGGGTGGACCCATTCTACACGGTTGAAGGTGACCTGAGAACAGTATCTTTCCACACAAAAACATTCACCAGTGGTTTCTTGCACACTGCAGCTCTTGAAGAGCTCCATTAAGAGCACACGATTTGGGAGGGTACATTTCTTCCCCTACTTGACTTAATCTCCTGCTTAGAAGTGTTTAACTTTATACTAAAGGCTTAATTCCTGAGACATTTGCTTGTAACATGAACTGTTTCATGAGAGGCCATTAAATTGGGTTCAGGAAAGGCCAACACTTCCATGAATACAGCAAATAGCAAGGTAATCTTAAAAGTGGAAAGTATTTAAACCCTAATTTCCAAACCAAATGAGTAAGATTTTCAGTACTGTTTTCTGAGAAACATACTTGGAACATTTAAAATCTATTTTATGAAGTAAAATTATTTGCTCAAATGTATGAAGTGTGTTGTTTAAAGTCACTGTGCTGGCCCTGTGCTAATTAAGAGTAATATTTACACAGTAACTATTTATGTGGCAGATTATATAATTTTTATTACTGACAAAGAACACGGACTTCCAGTCAAAAACCCTCGAGTACCTAAGTCTTAAAGCCTCTGGTAACTCATCACGCACCTACCAGTTGAATCTCAAGATTTAATTTGTGAGACTTCCAATTTCAGACAGATGTTTTCTGCCATGCTCCTAGTCACCTGCTTCCCACCACTGAGGTCAAGGAATTGAGGTCATTTTTAACACTAGGTTAAGAAAAAGAAAATTCAGAAAATCATAATGCAAATGACTATGCAACAAATTACAATATCAAACAAGTTTGCATTTTTCATAACATTATTCCATTTCTTTGTTGACACATTGTTCCATTTTAATTATCCTCAGTGTTATTTAAAATAGATGCACAAAAACCTTAGTATTTAGTATTTTACTAAATAGGAAATAGGCAAACATTTTAGTAAAAATCAGGTAATTCAACACAGCATTAATACGTTACTAATTCAGCAAGCATGCAAAAACCTTTTGACAATTTCATGGGATGATTAAAACTCCTAGATCACTTTTTAACTCTGTTCTCATAGGATAAGTAAGTCCAAAAAAACCCCTTTATCAATTGATTTAAAGATGCCTTATTTGAGGAAGAATGGATACATGTATACACATGTATACGTATGGCCGAGCCCCTTCACTGTTCACCTGAAACTATCACAAAATTGTTAATTGGCTATATCCCAATGTCTTTTGGTGTTAAAAAAATTAAAAAACGAAAAAACATAAAACCCAAACGAACAAAAGAACCTAATAGCTCTAGATTAAATCTGGACAGTCTTCCATACGAAACCTAAGTCATAACATAGAAGTTACTGGCACACTGGCAATTCTTCTAGTGATACACGCCTGAGTAAGAAACAAGTGATATTACACAATAGAAGCCAGAGAAAAAATTACTGTGATGGACTTGGGAGTGAATTTCGTACTTGGAACATTTAAAATCTATTTTATGAAGTAAAATTATTTGCTCAAATGTATGAAGTGTGTTGTTTAAAGTCACTGTGCTGGCCCTGTGCTAATTAAGAGTAATATTTACACAGTAACTATTTATGTGGCAGATTATATAATTTTTATTACTGACAAAGAACACGGACTTCCAGTCAAAAACCCTCGAGTACCTAAGTCTTAAAGCCTCTGGTAACTCATCACGCACCTACCAGTTGAATCTCAAGATTTAATTTGTGAGACTTCCAATTTCAGACAGATGTTTTCTGCCATGCTCCTAGTCACCTGCTTCCCACCACTGAGGTCAAGGAATTGAGGTCATTTTTAACACTAGGTTAAGAAAAAGAAAATTCAGAAAATCATAATGCAAATGACTATGCAACAAATTACAATATCAAACAAGTTTGCATTTTCATAACATTATTCCATTTCTTTGTTGACACATTGTTCCATTTTAATTATCCTCAGTGTTATTTAAAATAGATGCACAAAAACCTTAGTATTTAGTATTTTACTAAATAGGAAATAGGCAAACATTTTAGTAAAAATCAGGTAATTCAACACAGCATTAATACGTTACTAATTCAGCAAGCATGCAAAAACCTTTTGACAATTTCATGGGATGATTAAAACTCCTAGATCACTTTTTAACTCTGTTCTCATAGGATAAGTAAGTCCAAAAAAACCCCTTTATCAATTGATTTAAAGATGCCTTATTTGAGGAAGAATGGATACATGTATACACATGTATACGTATGGCCGAGCCCCTTCACTGTTCACCTGAAACTATCACAAAATTGTTAATTGGCTATATCCCAATGTCTTTTGGTGTTAAAAAAATTAAAAAACGAAAAAACATAAAACCCAAACGAACAAAAGAACCTAATAGCTCTAGATTAAATCTGGACAGTCTTCCATACGAAACCTAAGTCATAACATAGAAGTTACTGGCACACTGGCAATTCTTCTAGTGATACACGCCTGAGTAAGAAACAAGTGATATTACACAATAGAAGCCAGAGAAAAAATTACTGTGATGGACTTGGGAGTGAATTTCGTACTCCTACAAGTATGCAAACTTGTACCCCCGCCCCCATGTGTGCATACCTACAAAAAACAGTACTGACCAGTCATGAGTGTGGTTACCCTAAACAAGTTTACAAAGTAAAATCTTGGCCAAAAAAAACGAAGTTGGCCCCAAGCAGTGAGATTATCTATTAATTTTTTTCTTGCCTGTCACAGGGTTTTAAGGTAGACTTGGTATTAAGATGTGATGGCAAGCACTGACTTTGAATTCTAACAGGTTTAGAAATGACACATGACAGTAAACAAGTAAAACATTTAGAGGGACACACTCTGGTTTATCCTGGGATATTACTAAGTTAAATCCTTTCAAGATTTAAAAGCAAACTGAATGATACTAAACTTTTAACTTTCTGAGGAATATTTAGAATTACTGACACAGGCCTGTGGTGCTTAACTATCATTAAACAGTAACTCTCAAAAGGGCAGTGCTATTTTAATGTTCCTCAAAACTCCAGAAGTTAAATCTTTTCCAACCTCATCTAGTGATTCAAAGTGAAGTAAACATGATTTCTGAACCACTGGTTGATCCATGCCATTAAGGGCACACACTAGCTAGAACACACGCAGTAAAACTTAATAATCTTAAGCTATATAGAACCTCTAACATACTTACATTTAAAAAGTTAAGAATTTCTGTATGGCTACATGAAGGAAGTTCTTGGCAATCATTCCTACTTATAACCGTATCAAAACAAATACAGGGCACTTCCTGGGGAGGAGGGGAGAAATGCAGAGACAACAAAACCAAGTTAAGACCTTCAACAAAAAGGAGAGATCATCAATTTTGAATTTTGGTCAAATGAAGACCAAAATTCTTGAGCTTCAAGCTCTGGGAACTGACATCCAGTTGCTTGTTCTAAGTCCCTGTTTCTAAAGCCCTTGTTTCTAAGTATTAATACTTTGAAATCAAAACAGTCCAAAGTCAATTCCTTAAAATGTTTTATGCCAATTATATCTCAAAACAAAACCACAACACAAAACCCCAAAAGCCAATTCCTACTGTTACATATCTCGGTTCAAAATCTATTGCTGTAAATCCTACATTAAAAAGGAATAAATCCCATATAAAGAATGAGACACCTCGCTTTACTAGGGATTTGTATGCTCTAGTTTTGCTTTAATCACCTAAATCAAATGAAAACTTCTCAGGTTTATTTAAATCAGTACTAGAAATAATACCATTTTTAAAAAGCAGGCTTAATAAATAAATGCTTAGAGTATCTCTGAGTCCTTAAAAAAATGTAAGAGGAAAACACAAGGAAAATGCCTTTTCATCCTTGGAGTAAACTGACTGGTATTCTATACGAGGATAATCTGCTTCATATGCTAATTGGACACCCTCACTCCCAATCCCAGCACAAAAGAAAAGTAAACTTACCTGAGTTTACTGAAGCATTATAAACACTACTGATTAAAAAAGAAAATTTCTTAAAAACATTTAATCAATAACGAGCTAGAATGAGTAGTGGAAATCCAGTTTTTGCAACAATATCTACTTGTGGAAGCCAAAGATGGCTGTGAAATGAGTTTACCTAGGTTTAGGGGCAAAAATACGGCAAATGATATCTGTTATTACACTTTTCACAAAGAGCGCAGATTTAATGAGCAATTTAAATGCTAAATATTTGCCAATTTTTTTCTTTTCTTAAATTTAGTTATACTTTAATAAGAGTTCACTTATAAAAGATTTGATGCACAGAAAAACAGAGAAAATATTCAAAGGGAAAAAAGAAAAATAACACATAGTTTTAAGTTAGGCTGTTAAGATTTACCATAAACCTGTGCTCAAGAACAAATGTGGCAAATGACTTAAAAAAAAGAACAAACCCATATCTAGGTATTATTGAACAAAGCCTATGCAATACAATCAATTACAATAAGTTAAAGATTATGGTGTAACTTTGGATATTGTTAGGTACTAACCCTAGCTTCTCAAAAAATAACAGGTGCGGGCTTCCCCTGGTGGTCCAGTGGGTAAGGACACCGCCTTGCAGTGCAAGGGGCGCCGGTTCGATCCCTGGCCTGGGAAGATCCCACGTGCCGCCGAGCGGCTGGACCGATGTGTCCAATTACCGAGTTGGAGCTCTGGAGCGCATGCGCCCAGAGCCGGTGCTCTGCAACGACAGACGCCACCGCGATGGGAGGCCCACAGGAACCAAAGAACAAAAGACGGATGAAAATAGAGAAATAAAAAAAAAAAAAAAAAAAAATAACAGGTGCATGCTTTCCCTCTAGAAACTGGAAGATGCTCTACTGTGCTCAGCAAAGATGCCACAAGAGAACTGGGTTTGTGCAAGGTGGAAGGTAAGGATTAAACCACAGCATTCAAATTCTGACTCCTAATTCCATCAATTCAAACATAAAAGCAAAACCTTTTTCCAGTTATATCACATGCATACATTTTGAATACAGGCACAAAAACTTGTCATTTTTATTTGGGTAACAAGGGTCTCTAAATGTGTTGAAAAATAAATCCTAATTATGACCACTCTGTAAAAAAAAACAAATAAAAAAAAACTCAGCACATTTTCCACAAATGATTTATGCAAAATAGAAGAAAATACACATAATTTTATAATATCTTAAACTTTTTTATTCCCTACCAAAGACATTGTCTTTCATTTTCTTTCAGTTTTCTACATTTTCAAGTTGCACCTGTATTTAATACTGCTGTAATCTGCTAGAGACAGTAACTGATTAATCTCCTAAATCTAAGGATTATATAGTTTTAGTATAAATATATATCACATATTTTCGTAAAATTTTGACAAAATCGAATAAGCATGCCTTGTTTTAAGTCCATGCTCCTTCCACTGTTTATAAAATCTGATTTAATGATCAAAAATTCTTGGTTGTCATTCTTTAAACAGTCTTCATTCTGAACTGCCAACTCACTTCTTTTTACATAATAACAAGCAATAGAAAAATCAAAGAAATTATCTTAATCTTAGTTCTTCTTTTTGACACTATAAAATAATGAGAACCTTTGCTTTTTTAAAAAATGAAACAAATACATCCAAAACTCAATACATTCAAATGAGCTGCGTCTCCTTTAAGGTAGTCACCTTGGAAGGCCACAGTTCATTCTTCTAACTATGCTACCACTGCTCAAAATACCTTTAAAACTCTTTTAGGATCACCTTCAAAGTCAGTTGCATATGTCCTACTATTAACTCAAAGACAGATTTGAGTTATTTGACAGATTCCAATTTTTGGAAATAGTCAAAAGACATCTGGTGCCAAATAGTCGTTAACTATAGAATAATCAGGGCTTCCCGGGTGGCGCTAGTGGTAAAGAATCTGCCTTCCAAGGCAGGAGATGCAAGAGCCCTGGGTTCAGTCCCTGGGTTGGGCCTTCGGAGAACTGGGTTTGTGCAAGGTGGAAGGTAAGGATTAAACCACAGCATTCAAATTCTGACTCCTAATTCCATCAATTCAAACATAAAAGCAAAACCTTTTTCCAGTTATATCACATGCATACATTTTGAATACAGGCACAAAAACTTGTCATTTTTATTTGGGTAACAAGGGTCTCTAAATGTGTTGAAAAATAAATCCTAATTATGACCACTCTGTAAAAAAACAAATAAAAAAAAACTCAGCACATTTTCCACAAATGATTTATGCAAAATAGAAGAAAATACACATAATTTTATAATATCTTAAACTTTTTTATTCCCTACCAAAGACATTGTCTTTCATTTTCTTTCAGTTTTCTACATTTTCAAGTTGCACCTGTATTTAATACTGCTGTAATCTGCTAGAGACAGTAACTGATTAATCTCCTAAATCTAAGGATTATATAGTTTTAGTATAAATATATATCACATATTTTCGTAAAATTTTGACAAAATCGAATAAGCATGCCTTGTTTTAAGTCCATGCTCCTTCCACTGTTTATAAAATCTGATTTAATGATCAAAAATTCTTGGTTGTCATTCTTTAAACAGTCTTCATTCTGAACTGCCAACTCACTTCTTTTTACATAATAACAAGCAATAGAAAAATCAAAGAAATTATCTTAATCTTAGTTCTTCTTTTTGACACTATAAAATAATGAGAACCTTTGCTTTTTTAAAAAATGAAACAAATACATCCAAAACTCAATACATTCAAATGAGCTGCGTCTCCTTTAAGGTAGTCACCTTGGAAGGCCACAGTTCATTCTTCTAACTATGCTACCACTGCTCAAAATACCTTTAAAACTCTTTTAGGATCACCTTCAAAGTCAGTTGCATATGTCCTACTATTAACTCAAAGACAGATTTGAGTTATTTGACAGATTCCAATTTTTGGAAATAGTCAAAAGACATCTGGTGCCAAATAGTCGTTAACTATAGAATAATCAGGGCTTCCCGGGTGGCGCTAGTGGTAAAGAATCTGCCTTCCAAGGCAGGAGATGCAAGAGCCGTGGGTTCAGTCCCTGGGTTGGGAAGATCCTCTGGAGGAAGAAATGGCAACCACTCCAATCCCATGGACAGAGGAGCCTGTGGGGCTGGGGTTGCAAAGAGTGGGACATGACTGAGCACAGCCTATCACATAGAACAATCAGAACAATCAAGTTGGGTAACACTTTTTTGTTTTTTCTTAACAATATGTAACCATAAAGTTAATAGTGTGTGTGACTTAGCTCTGAATGCAATTCTGAAAGAGTAAAACCCAAGAGGTTTTGAGCAATGGTAGATTGCTGGAATTAGGAAATAGTTTTCCAGCATGATCACTATGCAGGGTAACATTCATTTAGCTGTCTATATTCTGGCATATTTGTTTAAAGTGAACATTCTGAGAGCTAGAATCTTTTAAAAAAGAGCATCATTCTTAACAAAAAAAAAGAAATTTATTCCTTTAAAGTATCACTGTCAAAGTTAAGTACTATGCAAGTGTCTTCTTTAGAAATTCTCCTTACTTTAGCAATAAAGACTAGTTTTAAAAACTTGAAAGCAAATAACCAACTTATTTGCTCCCAGGGTTTTTCAAATCATTAGCTGAATAAAAATAATCTGACATTTCTAAGGTACTAAAAAACAAAACAAAAAGCCCACATGTAAGAAAAACACATCAAGAACCAAACTACAATTTCTGAGCTGCACTGTTTATTTTGCTGCTTGAAACCTAAGTGACAGTATGCCACTATAATTATGGGGTTTCATCTAAACCTTTACTACACTGCAGGTACAGAAATATACGGACACATTTTTGGAGAATTGACATTTTGCAAAATGCAGCAAACATTTTAATTTATACATGAGAAAAGGAAGTGTTCAAAAGGGTATGCATTTCAAGTTATTGCAGGTTATTTGTGAGAGAATTTCTGCAGGTAAAACATGTTTAAATTTAACCAACAGTAGCGTGTCAGTGTATTTAAAATCATGACAAAAATCTTCTCTCTGGTCATGATGCCCATGACAAATTACTATGATGTTGCATGTTTTTAGGGCAAGATGTCAATACAGCATAAATCCCATGGCATTTTGGTTTTCTTCTGGAGATTAAAGCTGTTTTTTCTTGGGATAAATGCAGCAGCAAAACACAAACCAGTTGATCAAAAAAAGCACTTCTGCCATAACTCCAATAATTTTCAGGACACATCAACCGACAGTAGTTTTGCCATTCCCAGCTCTTTCAAGGGTTACACTTCTGCACTGTTGCCTTCAGGATGTCTGTAAAAGCTTGTTCTCTGTTAAGCCAGTTTACTGACTACAGCCTGGTTGAGAGAATTTAGTTGGTTGGTCCATTTATCTAGTGCAGTATATCGGGCACCACCCCTCTTCTGATGATCCAGTTCAAGGAGCTGGTTGACTTGATCAATTCGGCCATGAATAGTGCTGGAAATAAAAGAAGACATGTCTACAAATTATTTCCACTAAACGTATCTTTTGGACTTCATAAAACAGTCACAAAATCAATTAATGTAAAAAACAAAAGCAACCCACCAAACCTGCGGCCTACATTAAACGGCTGCATTCAGCATTACCTTAATATTCATTACCTTATTCAAACTTTAGACAGAAACCAGATTTCAGCTACCTTTCAGCAATTTCACTGAAAGAACAACAGGCATATAACTTACCCAATTAATCAAAAGCAAATGTAATATGAGAAGCTTTAAATAATATTTCTTGCCTTTAAGAAAGATATAATTTCCAAACGATTATATTCCATACCTTACATTTTAAAAATGAAACAATAATATTCATTAAGTAATTATCTAGGTATATATATGGGTCATTCACTGTATGAGCAATCCAATTTGAACTTTTTCAGAGATGATGTGCTTAATATGATCTTTCACACATCTCTTTTCATAGAAAACTACAGCCAAAGGGTGCCTTTTATAAAAAATCAAGAGTTCAACTGCTACCTTTGCCATCATTATTCAGATTTTATGTCCTGAACATTCTGTGGTAAAAAAAAAGAAACAGTCAAGTACTTACTTATCCAATATGCACTGCACCAGCAAGCTCTCCACATCAGCTACATCTATGTTTAACTCCTAAGACAAAAGACTCATTATAATTCTACTAGTTAACTCTTTAAAAGACTTTATGATTTTATATAAATAAATATTCTTACTTTAAATTCATTTCTACCACTTAAAAGAGCAAAGTTAAAACAAATTTCATTATCTGTTAAGAATACTGAGAACAGAGGTCTGATAAAAATTAACTCTGTTAACTTTAAAAGTATATTCCTACTATAATTTTATTGTGGTTGGGGATTAATAACACATTAATTACAAATTTTAGCCACTTTCTCTCCTGCAATTTTCTCTGAGGCAGAAAGAATCTTTAAAATGAAATTTAATGATTCCTTATTTCTCTTTTAACTCAATTTACATCAGAAAAACAGAAAAAGTCACATTAAAAGGAAATACCTTAAGTTGTGCTATATTTTTAAAAATATTACAAAATGGTATCAAGAATCACTCTTTAAATGTATACTGCATTTATAACCACAAATTATAATAAATAAAAGTACCTTAGAAATAAAAGGAATATGTATTCTTGTGTAAGGCTTAATTAATTTTATAAGCACTTGTGTTCTGATGTTTCTCAAAAGCTCTGAAAGAAAAGACAAAAGTTGAAACAATACATTTACACTGACTAACGTGTATGTCTTTATGAATCACTATGTACTTCTAACTCATATTAACTGTATCATTTATCTTCCTAAAACACATCTTTCTGCCTAGTGAATGAGTTTGTGCCTGAACACATTTGGGTTCAGCAGGTGCTCACTGTGAGTAGAGGCCGTCTGCCACGTGATTCTGGCTTCCACCCGTGCGCTTGTTCACACAGCGAGACTAGCTACGTGGCAGAAATCCCGGACTGCACTGCTCAGCACTTCCTCTACAGCCTCCTCCATCTTTCAAGAAGCTTTAAATTTTATTTATTTATTTATTTTTGGCTGGGCGGGGTCTTCACTGACGTGTGGGTTTAGCTGCTCTGCGGTCTGTGGGATCTTCCCGGATCAGGGATCAAACCTGTGTCTCCTGCACTGGCAGACGGGTTCTTATCCACTGAGCCACAAGGGAAGCCCCCAGAAGCTTTAATTTATGTAAGTTAAGGTTCTTGCTTTATGCTCTCTCATAAACTAGAACAGTACATTTATACAGTGATTTTATAATCTTCCCCCGTTCTTCATGTACAGTGTCCTTTAGAAAAAATAAGACAGGAGTTTATGCACAAGGCTTCTATATTTTATTATACCCACAAAGAATAGCATCATTCTCAGCTCAAATAAGAACATTTAAAATGCCTGTTGAGTGAAAGAGAAAGGAAGGTGAGGAATGAAAGAATTATGACTTCCAAAGTAGTCTTTGGATTTTCTTAATGCACCTGGAATTTCAGGACCTGAATGAATTGCTCCAGTTGCTACAGAGCCTCCAACAGCCCCGCAGCAGGCGAGGAGACGGGAGGTGCTCTGCGGCTCCACAACAGAGAGACGGTCTGTCTTTGTCAACGAGAACTTAGTAAAAGGCCCCCACACTTGTCAGCCCACCTCTTCAAAGTAAGTGCACCTCAGCATATGGCATCTTATCTAGAGCAGGCTGTTCTCAAAACTTTCGTCAAAAATAAATCCTAAAAACCCACTTTGAACCTCAACTTTAGGAATACATATGCAATGACATCTAGACTAGAATAAGAGGGTAAAAGCGACAGCCGCCTTAAATGAAGTGGACATAAGAACTTGATGGCATGAATAACGTGCAAATTGCTAGTGACTTCTTTGAAACAGCCTTATAATTTTAAGGAACATCTTATTCTGTGGCAGCATTTAGACATAATGCGATATTCTGCCATAAACAGAAGAAAAACGGCTTAATCCAGGTAGCTCCTTTAAGAAGGATAATCTGACAGTGGCAAAGACAGCAACGGGGTCCAGCTCGCAGACAGAGCATACCTTCAATGTGTTCCCTTATAAAAGGATCATCCATGATGTTGCTGTGATTTGTTTTTAGGATCTTTTCAAATTCAGTGATGTCATTATTCTGATAGGCACTGATAAAAAAAAGAAAAGCACAAAATTTGTCAAACATGTAGAAGTCATATATTAAATTAGATAAATCAAAGAGCCTGTTTCTCAGTTTTTATATGAAAAGTCTAAATATCAGTTTCTGTCATGGAAATTAGAATTAAACACACACAGGTCCTCCTGAAAATAAAATGAATTTCCTTTTTAATGCTTTTGATTTTATAAAAGAAATCATTTGGGGTCATATGCTATACATAACTAATTAAAATCTTCTCTAAATCTTATAAGAACTGACATTTAATAACTGTTTCATGCTTGAGGCTTTAAAGCTAAACTGTGCATTTAATCTCTAAGAAACCAGGTTCCATGCATAATACTAAATGGAGGAGCTTGAATATAAGACCATATATCCTCTCTGAAGGTTACACAGAGATGCAGCTTCCTAATTTTTATCTTCTAAAGAGGTACCAGCAAGTGCCAAAACTTCTTAAAGGGAACATATGATTGTAAATTCTCTCAGGTCTTAAAATTTTAGGGAACTATGTAGCAGAAATTCTGGTGGCAGATAACTAGAGGCAAATGGGACACACATACAAAGCAGAGTGTGCTGGACGCTTCTGGCCAGAGGCGGATTTATGTTCACAGTTCTCTGCAGCATCTACTGGCTACTCTCAGAGGCTCTATGGGTAATGCTAAAGGTGTTGAGAAGGAAGAAGCCAGCCTTCTGGAAACGGCACCGTATCTGCTTTATATGTCAGACCTATTAACAACCCTTCTGCACACCCTCTGCCGGGCTTCTGTCTGTTAGGCTGCGATGGACCCTCATGTCAGGGGCAGGTGATTTAAGTGCTTTCCTCTACTGACCAGGGAAGATAAAATCAGGAAGCATTACTTTTCTTATCTACCCCAAATATATTACTGTAATATACTATCGGAGGATATATTCAGTGAAAACACTTGCACACACAAATATTTTAACCAAGCAACATCTTCCACTATTTAAATCGCTTAAAAAAAGAATCTCATACAAAACGTGAACACCAGAGGCTATTTCTTTTCAACTTTATCATTAAGGTCAGTTTTAGAGTTCCAACAAAGAGGCTTCTCTGGAGTATACTGTAAGATATGCAGCATAAAAATACAGCCATTACCTTCCAAAGGTCTGATAAATCAGTGCTTCCATCCACTTAATGAATTTAACCAACTTAATTTGAACAAAATACTAATGTCTAGGAATCACTTTCTTTCAACATTTAAGAGTGTTAAAAGTTAAACTGTTGTTTATAAATTTAACTGAATAGCTTTTGTGAAGTATTGAGATTAATCTCTAAACAAATGAACTGTTTGATATCAAAATGGAGGAAACTGCCTTTCACAACTAGTGAAGTGAAAGTTGCTCGCGTCCAACTCTGAGATCCCACGGACTGCAGCCGACTAGGCTCCCCTGCCGTGGAATTCTCCAGGCAAGAATACTGGAGAGGGTAGCCGTTCCCTTCTCCGGGGAATTTTCCCAACTCATGGACTGAACTGAAGTTTCCTGTATTGCAGGCAGATTCTTTACCATCTGAGCCACCAGGGAAGCCCAAACAATAAAAAAAGAAATTATTTTTTAATACTGCACTCTAGGACTTCTATTGCCTAACCATTCAGTCCTCATTAAAAAAAAAAATCTTTATATTTTTAAAAATATATATACATATTTTAATTTTTGGCCTTTTTTTTTTAAACTTTTACTTTATTTTTAACTTTTACAGTGTTTTGTTGTTTACAGATATGTATGTTCTCAGATTAGTCATATGTACATCCCCCCCTTCCCACCCCTCCAGACCGTCACACAGCACCCCTGCAGGATCTCCTTTACTCACAGAGCAATGACTGTAGCTATTTTCTTCACATATGATAGTACAGAGGCCTTCATGCTACTTCCTTTACGCCGCCCACCCACTGTTCCTTCCCCACAATGTCCATATGTCCACTGTCCATGTCTGTCTTTCCGTCGCTTAGCTGCATGTGCCATCATCACCATCCTACTAGATTCCATATATGTGTGTTAGTATAGTGTATTTGTCCTTCTCTTTCTGACTTCACTTTTTATGATAGGTTCTAGAGCCAGCCACCTCATTAGGGCTGATTCTTCTGCATTTCTTTTGACAGCTGTGTAGTTTTCCATTGTATATATGTACCAGAGCTTCTTTATCCATTCATTCGTCGATGGGCATCCATGTTCTAGCTATTGTATAGGGAGCTGCAATGAACATTGGGCTACAGGTGCTTCTTTCGGATTTAATTTCATCAGGGTATAAGCCTAAGAGTGGGATGGTTGGGTCATACGGTTTTAAGAAATCTCCATACTGTCTTCCATAGCGGCTGTATCAATCTACATTCCCACCAGCAATGCAGGAGTGTTCCCTTTTCTCCGCACCCTCTCCAGCATTTATTGTCTGTCGATTTGTGGATAATGGTTTTGGCCTCTTTTTCAATGATATTTTTTTTATCCATTTATTTTCATCCATCTTTATTCTTTGGCCTGTGTGGGCCTCACATTGCATTGGCCTCTCTGGTCGCAGAGCACCAGCTCTAGGAACATAAGCTTCAGAGTGCTGGCTCGTAATTGGACACACTGGTCCAGCTGCTCTGCTGCATGTGGGATCTTCCCAGGCCAGGGATTGAACCGGTGTCCCTTGCAGTGCAAGGCGGACTCTTTACCTACTGGACCACCAGGGGAAGCCCAAAAATCTTTATTTTTTTATAGCTAAAATTTAGGTTTCAAACAAAAACTTGTAACTGTACAAGTAACTTGTACAAGTCATAGCCAAAATAAATGAGGACATTTTACATAGGAACTTAAACAGTATCAAGAAATAAGCTATTCTCTCCAAGTATATAAAATTTACATTTAGATGGCTCATAAGTATAGTTTATCAGTACTTTTTTTAAAAAATTAAAGACTATCAAAAGAATGTTTGGTCATCTAAATTATCCGTATATATCTAAAAACAAACAAAAAAACCCCAAGACTGCCCCACATTCCTAACTACACTCTTCCCATCTTGATAAACTCCCTGGTAAGTTTCTCCTAGTTTTCCATAATGGAAGTACAATAAATTTTAAGCTCCATTTATTTCTAGTCCAGAGAAACGTTTCCCTTGCTCACTGGTTTCTTTTACAAAAACAGGCTTTTTTTCTAGGTTTTTTGCTTGGTTAGTTTTCTTTAATTTTGTTTAATACTAATTGATCAGGCTAATGGCAGGCTTGTAAGTCATTAGCCATCATTAGTTATATCTTTTGCAAAGAAGGCAACAATAAATCCTTAGGTTTCTTACCAGTAATGACCCATTTGCAGCTCCTTACATTAGAAAATTAGCTGAGGCAAATTTAAAGTCATTTTTTTTATTCTGTCGATTAAGGAAATATACAAGGAACTATCTTACTGAAAATTCTCGACTTATGTAGACCAATTTTCACTATTCCATTTTGTTTTAAGGCAGGTGGAAACCATAACACTGTGAAACTGTTTTAAGGTCTCTATAGCTTTCTCCTGAAAAACAGCATGTGTCTGTATACACATACAGATGATGATAAAAAAGCAGCAAATACTTAAAGAATCTTGTGGCCGTCGCTGCTGCCAGGGCCGTGCAGGCAAGAGGCCATGGCAGGAGCAGACGGTCATCACGGTGTTTGGCGATACAGGAAGGTCTGCCTTCCCTGAGCCAGACGACCCTTTCAAACAGGGGAAGACCATCCACGGAGTGGCTGGCACAGTGTATGAAGACCTGAGGCGCAAGCCGTCCCTGGAGCTCCCCGGCTGACACTGTGCCCACTGTGCCCCAGCATGGACACCCAGGGCGGCATCTGCCTGGACATCCTGAAAGACGAGTGGTCCTCCCTGTACGATGTCAGGACCACCCTGCTGCCCCTCCAGAGCCTGCGTGGAGAGCTCGGTGCCGACAGCCCTTTGAACACACATGCCACCGAGCTCTGGGAAAAGCCCACAGCCCTTAAGAGGTCCTGCGAGAAACCGACTCTCAGCAGCTCTCCAGCCAAGAGCCCTGCCCTGGAACGTCCAGCTCTCCTGTGTTGTCTCATTATTTTCCTCCTTAGATGGCCTGACAATTCCTCGATTTCTGTACAGGACTCTTGTCTTATCCGTGGTGCCATTTTTGTCTTGTTTAATTAAATGTCTGGTTAAGCCCTTGTGATGAATTTACTAAATACATAAATTTTGGGTTTTAAAAAAATTCTTCCTTTTTTTTTTTTTCACAAATTTTGGTATACTTCAAGCCAAAGTCATGTTGAGTGTGGCGTTCTGAAAAATTCTCCTCTCTCTATTCTTTATTCACTGCTTTAAAGCAGTTTATCTTAACTGAAACATTAAATCTTACCTTACTAAGTTCGTCATCTAGATTCTGTCAATAAATCCTTAGGTTTCTTGTAATGACCCATTTGCAAATTAGAAAATTAGCTGAGGCAAATTTAAAGTCATTTTTATTCTGTCGATTAAGGAAATATACAAGGAACTATCTTACTGAAAATTCTCGACTTATGTAGACCAATTTTCACTATTCCATTTTGTTTTAAGGCAGGTGGAAACCATAACACTGTGAAACTGTTTTAAGGTCTCTATAGCTTTCTCCTGAAAAACAGCATGTGTCTGTATACACATACAGATGATGATAAAAAAGCAGCAAATACTTAAAGAATCTTGTGGCCGTCGCTGCTGCCAGGGCCGTGCAGGCAAGAGGCCATGGCAGGAGCAGACGGTCATCACGGTGTTTGGCGATACAGGAAGGTCTGCCTTCCCTGAGCCAGACGACCCTTTCAAACAGGGGAAGACCATCCACGGAGTGGCTGGCACAGTGTATGAAGACCTGAGGCGCAAGCCGTCCCTGGAGCTCCCCGGCTGACACTGTGCCCACTGTGCCCCAGCATGGACACCCAGGGCGGCATCTGCCTGGACATCCTGAAAGACGAGTGGTCCTCCCTGTACGATGTCAGGACCACCCTGCTGCCCCTCCAGAGCCTGCGTGGAGAGCTCGGTGCCGACAGCCCTTTGAACACACATGCCACCGAGCTCTGGGAAAAGCCCACAGCCCTTAAGAGGTCCTGCGAGAAACCGACTCTCAGCAGCTCTCCAGCCAAGAGCCCTGCCCTGGAACGTCCAGCTCTCCTGTGTTGTCTCATTATTTTCCTCCTTAGATGGCCTGACAATTCCTCGATTTCTGTACAGGACTCTTGTCTTATCCGTGGTGCCATTTTTGTCTTGTTTAATTAAATGTCTGGTTAAGCCCTTGTGATGAATTTACTAAATACATAAATTTTGGGTTTTAAAAAAATTCTTCCTTTTTTTTTTTTCACAAATTTTGGTATACTTCAAGCCAAAGTCATGTTGAGTGTGGCGTTCTGAAAAATTCTCCTCTCTCTATTCTTTATTCACTGCTTTAAAGCAGTTTATCTTAACTGAAACATTAAATCTTACCTTACTAAGTTCGTCATTGCTAGAATTTCTGGATCATTTTTGTAAGGTTTGGCCTAAATAGTAAAAAAAAGAAGAAGAATTAACTATGTATATGTACAAAGAAAGAATAACATTTATTTCCACAAGAGAGAGGTGACAGAAATGAACAATTAGAGCACAAACATACCTCCTGTGAGTCAAATGGATTTATTCCTGATTTCATTAGCATATTGGCTAAGACTAAATATTTTAAGCAAGTGGTTCGCCTTGGACTTCCTGACTCATCATAATTCTTGAAGGCTTCAAAAAAATCTGTGTGTGCCTTTTCAAATTCACCTTCTCGCAAGTGCATTTTACCACCACATTCTGTAAAGAATAAAAGAGGAGAAAAGAGGACACTTTCAGTTCTCTTAATAACAAGACTGACCACCTTATAAAAATCAAATAAAAGCTATTTCAGGGCTTCCCTGGTGGTCCAGTGGGTCAAGAATACGCCTTGCAGTGCAAGTGGCACTGGTTCGATCCCTGGTCTGGGAAGATAGCACGTGTCGCGGAGCGGTTGGACCAGTGTGTCCAATTATGAGCCGGCGCTCTGGAGGGCATGCGCGGAGAGCCGGCGCTCTACAAGAGAGACGCCACTGCGATGGGAGCCCCACACAGGCCGAAGAATGAAAGATGGATGAAAATAAACAAATGAAAAACCAATAAAAGAGGCGAAAATTAAAAAAAAAACACAACAGAACTATTTCAGTAGCTTCCAGTCTTTTAATCCTATAACTTGAACAGTAATAGTTTCTGAAGAGCACAAAGGACACATACTTTAATTCTAAAATCAAGCTCATCAGTAAACATCAAACAAGTATTTGCTAATCTTTACTCTCAGTTGAGGTAGCAAGTAATTTTATTAAAATTACAATGAAGTGGACTTCCCTGGTGGTACAAGTAGGCAGGAATCTGCCTGCGAAGGCAGGGGACACAGGGTTAACACAGGAAGCTTCGACCTGGCGCAGAGCAACTAAGCCCAAGCACCGCCACTGCTGCGCCTGGACTGCAGAGGCGGAGCCACAGCTCCTGCCCTTCCTGCCACAACCGCCGAAGCCCAACACCCAGAGCCCGTGCTCTGCAACGAGAAGCCCCTGCAACGAGAAGCCCATGCAACGCCATGAAGAAAAGCCTCCCACTTGCTGCAACTAGAGAAAGCCTGTGCACAGCAACGAAGACCCTGCACAGCCAAAAATAATCAATAAAAATAAATAAAAATAACAAGAAATTCATCTACAAACAACAAATACTGTAAATGGTGTGGAGAAAAGGGAACCCTCCTACACTGTTGGTGGGAATGCAAACTGGTACAAGCCACTATGGCAAACAGTATGGAGGCTTCTCAGAAAACTAAAAACACCATTACCGTGTATGACGCAGCAATCCCACTCCTCGGCACGTATCTGGGCAAAACTACAATTCAAAGAGATACATGACCCCTATGTCCACGGTAGCACTATTCAGGAGAGCCAAGACATAGAAACAACCTGACTGTCCACTGACTGACGAATGCATAAAGAAGATGTGGTGCATACACACAAGGGAATTTCAGCCATAAAAAAAGAGCAAAAGAATGCCATCTGTAGCAACCTGGATGCAACCAGGGATTATCGCGTTAAGGGAAGTAAGTCAGAAAGACAAACACCGTATGTCACTTATATCATAACAAAGCCATAAATGAACCTGTCTACAGCACAGAAACACAGCCCAGCCACGCAGAACAGCCCTGAGGCTGCCGAGAGGAGGAGGGGGAGGGTGGACGGGGAGCTGGGCACACAGTCTCACACAGAGTGGACCAACTGCACGGTCTGCCTGTGCAGCACAGGGAGCTACAGTCAATATCCCGTGAGAAACCACTACGGAAAAGAATATAAAAAAGCATATATATATCTGTGTGACTGAGCCATTTTGCTATTTAGCAGAAATGAACACACTGTAAATCAACAGTACTTCAATTTTTGTAAGTCAAACAAGTTGAAAGGTAGCAAGTAATTTTATTAAAATTACAATGAAGTGGACTTCCCTGGTGGTACAAGTAGGCAGGAATCTGCCTGCGAAGGCAGGGGACACAGGGTTAACACAGGAAGCTTCGACCTGGCGCAGAGCAACTAAGCCCAAGCACCGCCACTGCTGCGCCTGGACTGCAGAGGCGGAGCCACAGCTCCTGCCCTTCCTGCCACAACCGCCGAAGCCCAACACCCAGAGCCCGTGCTCTGCAACGAGAAGCCCCTGCAACGAGAAGCCCATGCAACGCCATGAAGAAAAGCCTCCCACTTGCTGCAACTAGAGAAAGCCTGTGCACAGCAACGAAGACCCTGCACAGCCAAAAATAATCAATAAAAATAAATAAAAATAACAAGAAATTCATCTACAAACAACAAATACTGTAAATGGTGTGGAGAAAAGGGAACCCTCCTACACTGTTGGTGGGAATGCAAACTGGTACAAGCCACTATGGCAAACAGTATGGAGGCTTCTCAGAAAACTAAAAACACCATTACCGTGTATGACGCAGCAATCCCACTCCTCGGCACGTATCTGGGCAAAACTACAATTCAAAGAGATACATGACCCCTATGTCCACGGTAGCACTATTCAGGAGAGCCAAGACATAGAAACAACCTGACTGTCCACTGACTGACGAATGCATAAAGAAGATGTGGTGCATACACACAAGGGAATTTCAGCCATAAAAAAAGAGCAAAAGAATGCCATCTGTAGCAACCTGGATGCAACCAGGGATTATCGCGTTAAGGGAAGTAAGTCAGAAAGACAAACACCGTATGTCACTTATATCATAACAAAGCCATAAATGAACCTGTCTACAGCACAGAAACACAGCCCAGCCACGCAGAACAGCCCTGAGGCTGCCGAGAGGAGGAGGGGGAGGGTGGACGGGGAGCTGGGCACACAGTCTCACACAGAGTGGACCAACTGCACGGTCTGCCTGTGCAGCACAGGGAGCTACAGTCAATATCCCGTGAGAAACCACTACGGAAAAGAATATAAAAAAGCATATATATATCTGTGTGACTGAGCCATTTTGCTATTTAGCAGAAATGAACACACTGTAAATCAACAGTACTTCAATTTTTGTAAGTCAATAAAAAAGGTAATTTTATATATATATTACAATTCAAGAACAGAACTTCTGATGGGGGAATTTTCTATTAATTTTATCTTTACAGATGTCAATTTTTTTTTTCTTTTCCCCATCATGCCTCTTATTTGTATTTATTTTGTGTGTGTGTGTGTATTTATTTTTATTCCTCTTTTTTCTTTTTGGGGGGCATGTGTGGGCCTCCCACTGCAGTGGCCTCTCTCTCTGCAGAGCACCAGCTCTGAGCGCATGTGCTCCAGAGCACCAGCTTGTAATCGGACACGCCGGTCCAGCTGCTCCATGGCACATGGGATGTTCCCGGGCCAGGGATAAAACCGTCGCCCCTTGCACTGCAAAGCAGACTCTTTACGCACTGGACCACCAGGGAAGCCATACAGGATGTCAACTTTTTTTTAAAATTTTTAAAGTTTTTTTTTCGGCCACTTCTATTGGTCTTTCATTCATTTATTTATTTACATTCATCTTTGTTCTCTGGCCTGTGTGGGCCTCCCATTGCAGTGGCCTCTCTTGTTGCAGAGCACCGGCTCTGGGCTCATGCCTTCCAGAGCTCCGCTCGGTAGTTGGACACACAGGTCCAGCCGCTCTGCGGCACACGGGGTCTTCCCAGGCCAGGGATCAAACCGGTGCCCCTTGCACTGCAAAGCAGACTCTTTACGCACTGGACCACCAGGGAAGCCATACAGGATGTCAACTTTTTTTTAAAATTTTTAAAGTTTTTTTTTCGGCCACTTCTATTGGTCTTTCATTCATTTATTTATTTACATTCATCTTTGTTCTCTGGCCTGTGTGGGCCTCCCATTGCAGTGGCCTCTCTTGTTGCAGAGCACCGGCTCTGGGCTCATGCCTTCCAGAGCTCCGCTCGGTAGTTGGACACACAGGTCCAGCCGCTCTGCGGCACACGGGGTCTTCCCAGGCCAGGGATCAAACCGGCGACCCTTGCGCTGCAAGGCAGTGTCCTTACCCACTGGACCACCAGGGAAGCCCAGGATGTCAATTCTTAAAACACACAAATTCATCCTAACTACTTTCTAAGACCAGATCATTTCCTTTGACTTCACTACTTTGCCATTTATTTTCACTAAAACAGAAACAAATTTCAGAGTCAACCAGACATAATCCAAGGACACCCTGATATCTTCACACGACATTGCCCAACCTTTCCAAACCAAACTCGCCTCTGATAACTCCCATGATCAATGGATGAGGGATGGCAGACTTGATGTGAAGTGACTGTTCATAGAGTGCTTTAAGTTTTTTGTTATTTTTCTGTGCCGTGTACATCTGAATTTCCAAAGCATATATTTCTAATAACTGTGTGCCTTTTTTCAGGTCATCTTCTCCATCATCAGTCTAGAAAAGCAAATAAAGAAAATTTAGTCAAGATAGAATTCAAAGTCAACCAAGTGATTTTTATTGAGTTAGCCTGAGAACCTTACATTTATGATACTAACTCTGTGGGAAAATGCATTACAAATTTCAACTGGCACCTAGATTACTAAGACTATGACCTTCAAGGGCAAGAAGGAACCCACATAGCCTTGTACTTCTCAGTCATTCGATAAGGAGTATTTTTTTATGTATAAAAGTTGCAATGTCTACAAAAACAAAAAGTTGCAATGCCTTGTTTTGTCCAGACTACTTGTGCTCTCCTCCCCCAAATCTCTGCAACCACTTTAGAACCACAGATTTAATCAAAAGCACTCCCTAAGTGCCTCTCTAGTGCCAGATGCTAGGTCTACCTTGGAGAAATACAAAGTTAAACAGGCCAGTGTCCTTGGTCTCAAAAACCTCACAGTCTAGCAGATCAATCTGTCAACGGATAAATTATAATATAATATAAATGGTAATAATTCTAGTTGAAGCATGAGCCAAGCGCCAAGAATGGAAGAGAAAGGATTAATTCTCCTGAGGGATGTCACATGAAAGTTGGTAACATGTGAGTTCGACTTTGAAAGATGATCAACAGCCCACAAAGCACAGGCTATGAAAAACAGCATATGGTCGACAGTCAGATAATCATAAATAGCAAGCACCAACACACATAAAGCGAAAATTTACTGTTTATTTGGTTTTCTAACCTAAGACTCCCCTTTATTTATTCACTAACAAGTCACAACCAGACTAAAAAATATGATATGATATGCAAGACAATCTGTATGTTCAGATTACCACACCCTTTTTGAAAAAATTTCAGAGTACGATAATCCAAGGACACCCTGATATCTTCACGACATTGCCCAACCTTTCCAAACCAAACTCGCCTCTGATAACTCCCATGATCAATGGATGAGGATGGCAGACTTGATGTGAAGTGACTGTTCATAGAGTGCTTTAAGTTTTTTGTTATTTTTCTGTGCCGTGTACATCTGAATTTCCAAAGCATATATTTCTAATAACTGTGTGCCTTTTTTCAGGTCATCTTCTCCATCATCAGTCTAGAAAAGCAAATAAAGAAAATTTAGTCAAGATAGAATTCAAAGTCAACCAAGTGATTTTTATTGAGTTAGCCTGAGAACCTTACATTTATGATACTAACTCTGTGGGAAAATGCATTACAAATTTCAACTGGCACCTAGATTACTAAGACTATGACCTTCAAGGGCAAGAAGGAACCCACATAGCCTTGTACTTCTCAGTCATTCGATAAGGAGTATTTTTTTATGTATAAAAGTTGCAATGTCTACAAAAACAAAAAGTTGCAATGCCTTGTTTTGTCCAGACTACTTGTGCTCTCCTCCCCCAAATCTCTGCAACCACTTTAGAACCACAGATTTAATCAAAAGCACTCCCTAAGTGCCTCTCTAGTGCCAGATGCTAGGTCTACCTTGGAGAAATACAAAGTTAAACAGGCCAGTGTCCTTGGTCTCAAAAACCTCACAGTCTAGCAGATCAATCTGTCAACGGATAAATTATAATATAATATAAATGGTAATAATTCTAGTTGAAGCATGAGCCAAGCGCCAAGAATGGAAGAGAAAGGATTAATTCTCCTGAGGGATGTCACATGAAAGTTGGTAACATGTGAGTTCGACTTTGAAAGATGATCAACAGCCCACAAAGCACAGGCTATGAAAAACAGCATATGGTCGACAGTCAGATAATCATAAATAGCAAGCACCAACACACATAAAGCGAAAATTTACTGTTTATTTGGTTTTCTAACCTAAGACTCCCCTTTATTTATTCACTAACAAGTCACAACCAGACTAAAAAATATGATATGATATGCAAGACAATCTGTATGTTCAGATTACCACACATCTCTGCTATGCTTTAACGCAATTTACAATTCAGATAGCATTTCTCCTACGCTCCAAAATAAACCAAGCATAAACTTTCTCCAGAGGGCTTTTCCACATTCCTTATGCTGAAAGACTTTCTTTCACTTAGAAATGTCTTCTGTATTCTCAGAGAAATGTAAGCATGTCTCACTATGATTATATATTATTTCTTTTCTCTTATATTTCGGCTGATTTTTGTTTTCATGTATCTTTGTTTCTTTGTCATTAGGGTATCCAATGGTTTATAATGTCTGTCTTCTTTGTGAATTGCACTTTTTATCGTTAAAAACATGCACCTTTGTTTCATTTAAAAAAAAAAGAAATGCCATCTCTACCATTTTCATTTTATGTGGAACTGAACACGCAGCTGTGTATGCATCAGATTAAGCTTTCTTTAAGAATGTGTAGATAAAAAATACCTGTAAATGAATGATCAGACTTATAAACAAAACTACTATGAAATACAAAATATTTTCCTGTTTATAAAAACTAAAAAAGTTAAAATTGTTTAAATATTTTAAAATGACTCAGAACACTTTCTCTGATCAACTGTTTCCCTATTCACAGAAACAACATAGATAATTAAGAGTATATAGCATGAAAAACAATAACGTTCAGAAGCGTTTATATTGGATTTGGATCTGTATGTATTTTTAAAGCATTTGATAAAATTTACATGTTTTTATACAGAGACTTTCACTCACTAAAATCAGACTGCAATGTGGTCTTGGGAAAAAAAAAGAGTACATGGCATTTAAAGAGCATAAAAATGTTTAAAACTGCATGCCTGTGCAATATTTCAAATAATATAAAGTAACTTTATTGACCAAGAAAAAAAAGGAAATACAAAATTACAGGTCACGTTTATAGACTTGCACTGTGGCTACACGAGTTTCATTAAGTGAGAGCCTCAGTACCTCTATCTCACTACTCACAGTCCAGGGGCTTGACGACGTGTGGCTGATAATACCGTCTTGGAAAGCACAGATGCAGACCGTGTCTACCACCAAATGATGCTCTACGGGACAGCGCTGTTACAGAGCACTCATACATGAAAACCAGACTACAAGGTGTCTTTACAGTGTACAGCTACAGTATCCTTTCCAACTTTCAAGCAGTGTAAAACTACGTATGGAACACTTATTATTTTTGGTACGAATGACTGATCTGTTCATTTATCGATACCTATGCCTCATTCTACAAAAATAAGGACTGAAATTAGGATTAAGAGAGGATGAAATTTAATACTTAGAAAATATTAGCTTTCTGGTAACTTAATTTCCAAATTTTATTTTTGTGATAATGCCTGAACAAAAATCTCCCTAGCAATGTTTCCAATATAATTTTTTCTTATGCTTTTTTATTATAAAGAAATAGTAAGAAAAAATAATAAAGGAATGCTACCTGGCAGGACTGATGTAACTGGCGTAAAATTTTTTGAAGTTTTCCATATTCCTCTCGTTCTAAATATAATTTCCCCAGCTGTAAAAAAATAAACTTATTAAAATTAAAAGATTTCAACAGAAGATGCATCTTTAGAGAGTTTATCAAGGAGGTCCACCCACTCTTCAAAAGAAAAAAATGTAAGTAATTATTATTACCTTTGTGTTTGTCTTAAACCACAGTCTGTCATTCTTAGCATCTTTCAAAGCTTCCAGTGTTGTTTCATAGAATTCCTGCAGTAAATCCATCTGACATAAAAAATCAGAATTCTATAATTGTAAACAGCAAATTTGTACCTGTTAATAAAGTTAATTTGAGCAGAGCATAAATGTTTAAAACTGCATGCCTGTGCAATATTTCAAATAATATAAAGTAACTTTATTGACCAAGAAAAAAAAGGAAATACAAAATTACAGGTCACGTTTATAGACTTGCACTGTGGCTACACGAGTTTCATTAAGTGAGAGCCTCAGTACCTCTATCTCACTACTCACAGTCCAGGGGCTTGACGACGTGTGGCTGATAATACCGTCTTGGAAAGCACAGATGCAGACCGTGTCTACCACCAAATGATGCTCTACGGGACAGCGCTGTTACAGAGCACTCATACATGAAAACCAGACTACAAGGTGTCTTTACAGTGTACAGCTACAGTATCCTTTCCAACTTTCAAGCAGTGTAAAACTACGTATGGAACACTTATTATTTTTGGTACGAATGACTGATCTGTTCATTTATCGATACCTATGCCTCATTCTACAAAAATAAGGACTGAAATTAGGATTAAGAGAGGATGAAATTTAATACTTAGAAAATATTAGCTTTCTGGTAACTTAATTTCCAAATTTTATTTTTGTGATAATGCCTGAACAAAAATCTCCCTAGCAATGTTTCCAATATAATTTTTTCTTATGCTTTTTTATTATAAAGAAATAGTAAGAAAAAAAAAAATAAAGGAATGCTACCTGGCAGGACTGATGTAACTGGCGTAAAATTTTTTGAAGTTTTCCATATTCCTCTCGTTCTAAATATAATTTCCCCAGCTGTAAAAAAATAAACTTATTAAAATTAAAAGATTTCAACAGAAGATGCATCTTTAGAGAGTTTATCAAGGAGGTCCACCCACTCTTCAAAAGAAAAAAATGTAAGTAATTATTATTACCTTTGTGTTTGTCTTAAACCACAGTCTGTCATTCTTAGCATCTTTCAAAGCTTCCAGTGTTGTTTCATAGAATTCCTGCAGTAAATCCATCTGACATAAAAAATCAGAATTCTATAATTGTAAACAGCAAATTTGTACCTGTTAATAAAGTTAATTTGAGCAGACCAAAAGTGCATCTTTGAACTTTAATAGACATAAGATACACTACCTGTATCTCACTGAATGTCGGAGACAGTCCACAAAAGTAACACAATCTTAGCAAAGCACAGACCAAATTTATAGAAAGGGCCAGCATGTGTTTTTATGCACTTAAAATAAAACTCAGAAAATGTCTAATGCTCTCATAGTGTAGGTCTGTCCTTTCAAATCCAATAGCTTGTTCCATATTCGCAAAGGAAGTAACGAGCACAAGAACTCGTGCGCACAGTGGCTCAGCAGTATCCAACTCTTTGTGACTTCAATGTTCACTATGAATGGTGTGTATCTCACATACTCAGCTCTTATCTGGGGCCTACTAAATGGCAAATACGAAGCAAGCTAACTAAAGAAACAAAGAATAAGCCTCTTCTCTAAGATTCTTTTATAAATGTGACTAATCAATTAACTGAGCTGCAAATTGTTAAGTTACTGGTAAACTTGGAGCTGAGCGGAGGGAAAAGTTCAGCACAGTTTTAGCTGGGTCTAACCCCATCAGGTCACAGTCAGAGTATGGTTTTTTTTAATGGAAACCGCCATCTGTTTTGCATTATGATAAGCTCCTCTGCCCCTCTCCTCCCAGTTTTAGCTCTGCCTTTGTGTGAATACCTGATTCTCTAGGTACTTAACAGGATCAAGAGGCGAGAGGACCCTGGGAACAGGCAAGCCTGATACTTTCAGCAAAGGCTGCCTGTCTACTCATGGCTGCCGATCCCACAGCAAATAAGCCAAGCGCTACCCAACCAGTATCTACGCTTACTTTCAAAAGACAAAAAGATTACATACAACAGCATGAAGCAACACACAATCTTAAAGCATAAAAATTACTTAATTCTGCCCCCCTACCAGTATCTGGGATAATATTGATAAATAATGGACGAAAATATGATGATGACATGTTTGTAAAATTCAAAAAACATTTTTCTACTTAAGAAAAGCCCCAATATACTGAGAAGCCCTGAATTACTGCCATTAGGTATTAATTTCTACATCTAAGTTAATCTTCCTCTACTACATGTATTTTAGATATAAAAAGAATAAACTTCAAGAAATAAAAATGACATCCAGTAGAAAAGACAGAATGAAAGACACTGATTCTGAAATGAACATTTTGAGTAAGAAAAGTATCCAATGTTCTAAGAAATCCTAAGTGATATAGAAAATATTTCTTATGCTCAAATATCATAGCATACAGCTGAAACTTAAGAGGACTATGTTACTTAAAAGAATATGAATAAATCATCCAATTAAAATTATTTTAGCAATAAACTAAAATCATCATTGCTTTTCTTAATGATCAAAATCTAGGCCGAATAATGCCAGCGCCATCACTCCCCGTGCCCACTGGAGTTCTGCCATCGGCTCTCCTTTCATGACCATCAGCCACCCAGGCTCTGTGGAGGCATCCGCAGATTACCTAGTGAGTAACGCCAGCTACTAACTGCTCTGAGTACAGGTTCCCCTCCCAAGGCGCTGTATCTCATCACATCCACACAGACCACCCAGGCCTCACTGTCAGGTATGAACACTTCAAGAGGGCTAGCTGAAGCGGTGATGTTTACCGGAAACTGTACTGCAGTCTAATATAAGCCTGCAAAGCTGTGTGCAGATTATGCTACTATTTGAGGACATCGTTTGAAGTCATAAAGCTAGGGTTATTACCTACTAGTACTATACACTTTCTTGTAACCAAGAAAATAGCATACATTGTTTTAAAAGCACACTAAAATTAAAACTAGTGTAACTGCTTAATTACAACCTCTATGCCTTGAAAACAAAGCTCTGAAGTATAAACATACTGATAAATACCAAGAGGGAAAAACAGATTCTAACCTGTTTAGAAGTTGAGATATAATCAAGAATAGAATTAATGGATTTTTCAGAATAATTTCTTGTGACAGCACTCCGAATATAGGTCAACAGCTGTTTATATCTGTTCATCATTTCTGGAAAGTTTGTCTGTGAGGGAATAAAAATGTATTACTAGGTACATATTTAAGATATGTACACACGATTAAGATTATAGTAATATGTATTATTCCCTTATTGAAACAGTAGTTTTCAATAATAGACGAACTATATACAGCAGAAACACTGTAAACATTTTAGCTTACATTTGCAATTACTAGATTGCTCAGTAAATGAATCAAATTATATAAAGTTAGCCCTTGAAAAAATGCAATTATAGATTTTCCAAATTTCAGATATTATTCCTCAATGCACAATAAATACATTTATTTAAATTGTAAAAACTACTAAACTAGTCATAGATGAAAAAAATAAGCAAGTCCAACTTTTCAAATATTCTTTCCTGAAAATTTACTCCTTCATCAGGAACTTCTCTAACAACAGTTATGCATTTCTTCTTTCCTTATTATTGCCAGGCTCTTAAATTAAAATGTGAAGGGGAAAAATTCCTTGAAGCCCAGGTATTCATCCCAAATCAAAGAAAGTCCTTCCCATTCTTAAAAAAAGGATGAATCCTCCCGCATAAGGCCCCAGGAGAAAGTGGATGCAGCTACTGCTGCCATTCCTTGCAGAACTACTTGCGTTAACTGTGATGATTCCAGGAAAACATGAAAGATCTGAGGAAATGAAGGACTATCAGTGAAATTTCCAGCATTAATTCTTTTGGCAAAAGGGTCTATTATCCCCTCAGAACATGTAAGTAAATTTACAGAAAACTTATATACTACGCAGAATTTTTTAAAGATTTTTTTTGATGGGACCATTTTTTTTTTTTTTTGGCCACTTCTATTGGCCTTTCATTTATCCATTTTCATCCATCTTTGTTCTTTGGCCTGTGTGGGCCTCCCATCGCAGTGACCTCTCTCGCTGCAGAACACTGGCTCTGGGCGCATGCGCTCCAGAGCTCCAGCTCGGTAATTGGACACATCGGTCCAGCCGCTCTGCGGCATGTGGGATCTTCCCAGGCCAGGGATTGAACCGGCGCCGCTTGCACGGCAAGGTGGTGTCCTTACCCACTGGACCATCAGGGGAGCCCCAGACCATTTTTATTGCAACAAATTCAATTCTGTTTGTTTTGGTTTTCTGGTGGTGAGGCATGGGGGAATCTCAGTTTCCCAACCTGGGACTGAACATGCAGCCCCTGCACTGGAAGGTGAAGTCTTAACCACTGAACCACCAGGGAGGTCCCCCTGCAGAATTTTTAAAACTTAGTAGCCTAACTATGAAAACACATCAACAGAATTATTTTAGAGAAGGTGACATGACATTTTGTTGCCATGAGGTTTTTAAGTACAGAACTTCATTATCAGTTTAATTCCTCTCAAAACAAATCTTACCAACTTGAAGTTAATCTTAATCATTTGTTTCAATGCTTTAAATCCCCATTCTCCTTTTTCACCTTCAAGTTCCAAAACCTGAAAAACAGAAATTTTTAGTATAACTTAGCAGTTATTTTCTAGTAACACTCAAATGTTTAAGCTGTAAATGAATTTTATATCATATGCAATGAAAAATACGACCCCAAGAACTCTATTTCTCAATGCCATTTTTAAAAGGCTTATGAAATTAGTCTTAAATGCTTACTTAAGGATAAGTGAGCTTAATTTGAAGTTTCTTCGTCAGAAGATGAAATAGAACTAGATTATTATACAGTCCCAGAAATATCTGCTACTCCACTGGCAAGAACAAAGCAAACACTAAGGACGGCACGCTATTTGACCATGCAGCCAGGGCCTGGGACCTGGCACTGAAGACAAAGGAAGCCGACTGCAGGGCGCTAACTGTCGACCCGCAGGCTGGCTCTCCCCTGCCAGAGCCTCAGAGCCTTTTGGGACAGTGGTCCTGCTCCATAGATAGCCTGACTGGGAAATACTAAAGGATGGCCCTTTCGAAATACCTGCTTCTGGGGCGTAATGCAGACTACTTTTATAGAATTAGCACTAAGTATCCAAATCACCTGACATTTACTTAAGACATTATTTGGGAAAATACAAAACACAGAATCAAACAGAAAAATATGAACCTTTTGGAAACTGCTTAACGCTGCTTTTGGGTCATCTTCTTTTAATGCTTTGGAATTATAGTACTGATTTTCCAAATCCACATTTGGCTCAGAGTTACTATCTTCAGAGTACTCCTGTGTGTTAGAAAGAGGTATTAAAATGATGGGGAAAAAAGAAAAACCCACATGTTGCTAAAACGTGCATATTGTTAAAAGAAAAATCACCTATTTATAAAAACAAAACAATTTAAACACACAGATGAAATTCCACTGACTGTAACCAGTATTTAAGCAACAAGGGGGAAAGCCAGAGTCAACTGGAGAGCAGGGTCCAGGAGCTCCCCCTTACACGCAGTTTCACTGTCTGCAGTTTCAGCTGCACATCAATTGAGGTCTGAAAATTCCAGAAATAAACAATTCATAAGTGTTAAATTGTGAGTCAATCCGCGTAGCACGAAGAAATCTCGATGGCATCTCTTGCCCTCCCTGTCCTCCCACCTTGAATGTGAATCAGCCTTTGCCCAGCACATCCCGCCAGGAGGCACCAGCCAGCGGGCTCGGTTACCAGAACCGCTCCTGCGCGACTGCAGTGGTTACGTTCAAGCCACCCTCCCTGACCCTAACACTGCCCCAAAGCTCACACTTGACAGAAGCTCAGATACACCAAAGGGAGGCCCTTGAAAAGGTCAAAAGTCTCAATAGGGAAAGAAAAAAATGTACAGTGAGGTAGATAGGATCCCTGGTAAGAACAAATCTAACTGTGAAACTGTGAAGGAAAAAGAAACTCATGCCAGCCTGTTGTTGCAAAAGTCATGGCTACAGTGTGTGAAAGGGTTTAAGGAAGACGGAAAAGACATTAAATTTGTGGCCGAAGGACATTAACAGAAAACATGTTCTGACTGATGGAAACCTATTAAGTCAAAAAACACTGAACCTTTACAAAGACTTCAGCAAAGTGTTCCCGGGAATGAGTGACACCAAGTCATTTAATGCATGTAAGGACGTGACAGAGATTCGGGTACAGGTCTGGACTAAAAGATACAGAGGCAACGTAAAAGCAAATTGTTAATATTAATTATTATTAGTATTACTTATTATTAAATGTTAATTATCTTTAGTTCCATAATCCAAAGTCTAAATTTCATTATTCTACCATTGCCTAACTACCTAGGATGGCAATCTATATAAAGCAGAGTACTCTAAACATAGCTATATGTTAATAAAACTATTTGCTTTATGTGCATTCCACATTACAAAATAGCTGTTTAGTTATATTACTGTATTTTCGCTAGTCTTATAACATCAAAATAAACAAAATTAGTTTATGTAGTTTTTGTGACTTTTCATTACATAAATTGTTCTCAGTTATGAAACAATAAAGAAGAAAGAAAAATCAGAGTAACACTATTTTATGGAGCAGCAGAAGCAAGTTTAAAGTAGTTCCAGGATATTCAACTTAATGATGAGGATTGTAAAATATACATAAATTAATAAAGAAATCCACATACTGTTAAATTTTGGGTGGAGATATTTATGAAAAGTTCTGTGTTGTCTTATAAAGGCACATGAAAGAAAAAAGATTTATGAGTGTAATGTTAAGGAGCTCAAAAATACGGAAACACAGGATGAATTTTCCCTATGACCAGTAGATGGAGAGAGGTGTGTGACGTTGGTGTACAATCGGTTTTGTTTGATGGCCAAGGCTTTGCAATGTGCGCCCTCTGGAGGATAATTCTTTCCTTGTGCAGGGATACTTCCTGTGATGCACCGGCGCTCAGTCTCACAAACTTAAGAGCAGTGATTCAGTTTTGCTCAACATACGAAAATCCTTTGGAATGTTGCTCTTAGAGACAAGATCAAATTCTGAGCAGCTGAGTAAAGTCCATAATCACTCATTCCTTCTTCACTCCGTAATTTAGGTTTGGCTACCACAGAAGGGATTAAACTCAAAAAGCAATTAATAAATAATGAACAAGACAAGTATATACATCAAATCACGTGCCAGTGATGGCTTCTGAGCCAGGTTTTGAAAGCCGAGTGGGAGTTTGCATGCTGGACAAAATGAGAAAGGAAAAGAGGAACAGTAGACACAAAACTGTTAGTGGGAGGTGCTAAACAACTAAAAGCAGTCATGCTGCTGGAACATAAAAAAGGCCTTACTGATTCTTGAATATAAATCCAGTCCATCCACTTCCCCCTTCTTCCTTGTCACTGCCCCAGCCTATCAGGCCATTTTCATCTCTCCAGAGACTATAATGATAACCTTCCCATTCTCCTTTTTAACTTTCAAATTCCAGTCTTCTTATGGTAAGAGGCCAGAATAATCTTCCTAAAATTTACATTATCTCATTCCTCTTTTCAAAAGTGGTTTCCCACTGCTCTTAAGATCAAGTTAAAAAAGCATCAATCTGAATCGACGATGTGCCCACCCATGCCTGCCATCGAGCTCCCCCTCGATCGCAGTGGCCTCATCTCACGAGGCCTTACATAAAGTTTGTTGTCATTTTTATACAAGGCATAGTTCCAGGATATTCAACTTAATGATGAGGATTGTAAAATATACATAAATTAATAAAGAAATCCACATACTGTTAAATTTTGGGTGGAGATATTTATGAAAAGTTCTGTGTTGTCTTATAAAGGCACATGAAAGAAAAAAGATTTATGAGTGTAATGTTAAGGAGCTCAAAAATACGGAAACACAGGATGAATTTTCCCTATGACCAGTAGATGGAGAGAGGTGTGTGACGTTGGTGTACAATCGGTTTTGTTTGATGGCCAAGGCTTTGCAATGTGCGCCCTCTGGAGGATAATTCTTTCCTTGTGCAGGGATACTTCCTGTGATGCACCGGCGCTCAGTCTCACAAACTTAAGAGCAGTGATTCAGTTTTGCTCAACATACGAAAATCCTTTGGAATGTTGCTCTTAGAGACAAGATCAAATTCTGAGCAGCTGAGTAAAGTCCATAATCACTCATTCCTTCTTCACTCCGTAATTTAGGTTTGGCTACCACAGAAGGGATTAAACTCAAAAAGCAATTAATAAATAATGAACAAGACAAGTATATACATCAAATCACGTGCCAGTGATGGCTTCTGAGCCAGGTTTTGAAAGCCGAGTGGGAGTTTGCATGCTGGACAAAATGAGAAAGGAAAAGAGGAACAGTAGACACAAAACTGTTAGTGGGAGGTGCTAAACAACTAAAAGCAGTCATGCTGCTGGAACATAAAAAAGGCCTTACTGATTCTTGAATATAAATCCAGTCCATCCACTTCCCCCTTCTTCCTTGTCACTGCCCCAGCCTATCAGGCCATTTTCATCTCTCCAGAGACTATAATGATAACCTTCCCATTCTCCTTTTTAACTTTCAAATTCCAGTCTTCTTATGGTAAGAGGCCAGAATAATCTTCCTAAAATTTACATTATCTCATTCCTCTTTTCAAAAGTGGTTTCCCACTGCTCTTAAGATCAAGTTAAAAAAGCATCAATCTGAATCGACGATGTGCCCACCCATGCCTGCCATCGAGCTCCCCCTCGATCGCAGTGGCCTCATCTCACGAGGCCAAGCTTGTCCTCCCAGACACCTGCCATTGCTCCTCCTTCCGCCCTCCTCACCCCTGCCATCACTGCACAGCATTCCATCTTCCCGGAGCGTGCCCTCCTCAAAGACCTGGGAGTGAAGAATCGCAGCTATACAACCCACTCACCTACTCTACACGTTTGGAAATCAATTCTTCTCTAGGAACTGCTCAATAATATATGGGAACAGCTAGAACAAGAAAATGATTTTTCTGCTACCTAAATTTTCAGGATGCAGCCCTGAACTTGAAAGTGGAATATCTTTTACATCTATCACCAAGTCTAAGAATCCGGAACCTTACTCACAGCCTATTTATTTTTAGTTAATTAGTCAATAGGTTAGGGGGAAAAAAATTGCCCAGAATATAAGAGGTGAGTAGAAAGCTGAGAGGCATGAGTAGCACATAGAGTTGACAGAAGGTTAACTTTGATTACTGAACTGGTTATAACACTGTTGAAGACAGGAACCTTTACATTTCCTACTATGTCTGAAGGTCTGTTGTAGTTCAAGACTGACTACTTGCAACTTCTGGCATCTGACTGGCTCCAGATTAAAGATATTTCTAAACTCTGTATCTCCCTGAAACACTACAACTGAGGTAAGACTTAATCCAGCCTTCAACATTTTGTGAGTACGTCCTTTCGGTTTTTCACATTAAATAAAGTAACAAGTGAATACTATTTTTTGAACAACTGCAATTCAATTCTTAAATACTACCACAGGAATGTATAAATACATGACAACTGGCAGCAATGATGTTACTGATCTGCTGTGCTTTTTATAATTAGGCAGTACCATGTTAGGATCTGCAGCACCATGTTGCAGCCTCCGTGACACCAGTAACCTGTCATTTGCAGCTCTGTGAATTATATACCACCATAACAAACTGCACTACAGCAAACTATTCAGTTACTACACTGGCATGATTTAAATACCAAAGATAATTTGAGAGGCCTTTAGAATAATTCTGTTGTAGAGGACTCTATTATATATTATTTGGATCTATTATTTACACTCAATGATTGTGATTTTTAGTATAAACCTGCAATTATACATGCTCAACAACTGATGGAAAAACAGTCATAGAGCACAGACTTATGGACACTGGGGAGAGAGAAGAGTGGGTGAGAGATATGGAAAGAGCAACATGGAGCCCTATACTATCTTATGTAAAACAGATATGATTTCAGGATGCAGCCCTGAACTTGAAAGTGGAGTATCTTTTACATCTATCACCAAGTCTAAGAATCCGGAACCTTACTCACAGCCTATTTATTTTTAGTTAATGTGCTGTGAGACTAAGGGATGGTACAGAGGGGCCATGCGGCGGCCTGGGGGATGGGATGGGGAGGCATGGGATACACAGGACTAATCTGGAATTATATGTATCTGTAAACAACAAAACCCTGTAAAAGCAAAAAACCAAAATAAAAAAAACTTGTGATTGTGGATAAAAGAAAATGTGCACAACAAATGAAATCTTTCTCCTTAAGCTCTTCATGGTATGAGACAGATATGCAAATGCAATATAACACAATAAAAGCAGTATCAGAGACACAAGCTAGGTACAGTGGCATATCAGAAGAGAAGTAATTAACTACTCTTGAATGTGTTCAAAGGAGAAGTTATCTGAACCAGGTCTAAAAGTAGGAATACAAGTTCCCAGGGATGAGGCAAGGCACTGGAAATGAAACAAACTGCAAAAGCACTGAAACTTGAAACAACACTGCATATTTGAAAGAGCTACCAAGAGTCTGATGGGGCTGAAGCACAGGATGTGTGTGCAGCTGATGAGCGATAAACTGGTATCAGAGAGGGGGAGAGAATTACACCAGTTTAGCAGAGTTTATATCAAATAGAGACCCACTAAAAGATTTTAAAGAGAAATAAGTAGATTTGTGTTTTAAGAAGAGACTGTGGTGGTAATGAAGTAGCCCACCGGACACTCTTACAACTGTTTGGCCAACAGATGATGAAGGCCTGATACCAAATTGTAGAACAGGGAGAAAAGAAAGAGGACAGGATAAATACACGTGATGTTAAGGATGTAAAATAAAAAGGACATATCACATGGGCACAAGAAAGAGGAACAAGTTCTCCCTAATGATCACTGCTGATGTGGTTACACACAGTGCTATCAGCCAAAATAGGGAATACAGGACAACTGATGGAAAAACAGTCATAGAGCACAGACTTATGGACACTGGGGAGAGAGAAGAGTGGGTGAGAGATATGGAAAGAGCAACATGGAGCCCTATACTATCTTATGTAAAACAGATATGATTTCAGGATGCAGCCCTGAACTTGAAAGTGGAGTATCTTTTACATCTATCACCAAGTCTAAGAATCCGGAACCTTACTCACAGCCTATTTATTTTTAGTTAATGTGCTGTGAGACTAAGGGATGGTACAGAGGGGCCATGCGGCGGCCTGGGGGATGGGATGGGGAGGCATGGGATACACAGGACTAATCTGGAATTATATGTATCTGTAAACAACAAAACCCTGTAAAAGCAAAAAACCAAAATAAAAAAAACTTGTGATTGTGGATAAAAGAAAATGTGCACAACAAATGAAATCTTTCTCCTTAAGCTCTTCATGGTATGAGACAGATATGCAAATGCAATATAACACAATAAAAGCAGTATCAGAGACACAAGCTAGGTACAGTGGCATATCAGAAGAGAAGTAATTAACTACTCTTGAATGTGTTCAAAGGAGAAGTTATCTGAACCAGGTCTAAAAGTAGGAATACAAGTTCCCAGGGATGAGGCAAGGCACTGGAAATGAAACAAACTGCAAAAGCACTGAAACTTGAAACAACACTGCATATTTGAAAGAGCTACCAAGAGTCTGATGGGGCTGAAGCACAGGATGTGTGTGCAGCTGATGAGCGATAAACTGGTATCAGAGAGGGGGAGAGAATTACACCAGTTTAGCAGAGTTTATATCAAATAGAGACCCACTAAAAGATTTTAAAGAGAAATAAGTAGATTTGTGTTTTAAGAAGAGACTGTGGTGGTAATGAAGTAGCCCACCGGACACTCTTACAACTGTTTGGCCAACAGATGATGAAGGCCTGATACCAAATTGTAGAACAGGGAGAAAAGAAAGAGGACAGGATAAATACACGTGATGTTAAGGATGTAAAATAAAAAGGACATATCACATGGGCACAAGAAAGAGGAACAAGTTCTCCCTAATGATCACTGCTGATGTGGTTACACACAGTGCTATCAGCCAAAATAGGGAATACAGGACAAGTATTAAATAAATACTGTTAAACTGAATTCCCCTATGTCAGATAAAGAGGAGATAACCACAATTTATAAAAGTACAAATGTTTTTGAGAGAAATGGAAATTTTAACCTACACATTAAGGATGCTTTCAACAAAAACCAAAGAATTTAATCAATATATGAAAAAACAAGCACTCAAACAGTATTAAAGGGATTTTAAAAAATCCACTGAAGTTTCTAATAGCTCCAACCTGCTTATATAATAACTCAAGTCCTGACATCTTCCCAAAGCAATCTCTTACCCAGCTACACCAACCAAATCTATTCTTTCTTCCCCTAAATATGCCATGCTCTTTGAAATCTCTGCTTTGGCAAAAACTGATCTCTCTGTTAGGAATTCTAAACCACTGCTCTCTCCACAAGCTTCCCACTTTGTTCCTGTGATGCTGGAGTCTGATGAAAACGTATTCATCAAGGCTTACCTTGTCATCCTTTCTCCAAGTCTTCTTAGCATAATAAATGTTCTCCTTAGTCATGCCTCTCCATGACACACATGTCCTGTATGTGTGCTGTTCTCCCTGCCCTCTCTCTCACGTTCCCCACCATGAGCTTCTCCAAAGCAGAATCTCAGTTTTACCGATCTGGGTAGCCCGAGAGCCTGGGATATTACACAATGCTCAAGAAGTGCTTGCTTAATTGAAATGTAAGGTGGATGAATGTTCTAAAATAACACAACATACAGTAGGCAGGGGCAGCTGTGACTCCACGCTGGAACGCAGCCACTGCTGAACAGGTCAGTTTCACCATTAATATACTTACTCTTGTGCCTCTTGCCAATAGAGGTCTTAAGAAATGAGCGCTAGGAAAAAGCGACTCACCATTCACAGTGCTTCCCAAGCCTTGGTCATGTTTAGACAGCCACCATAGATGCCGGGCATTAGGGCAAAAGGTGCAGTCTCATTACCCTTAAGGACTAGATTTAATCCAAATAAAAAGGACATATCACATGGGCACAAGAAAGAGGAACAAGTTCTCCCTAATGATCACTGCTGATGTGGTTACACACAGTGCTATCAGCCAAAATAGGGAATACAGGACAAGTATTAAATAAATACTGTTAAACTGAATTCCCCTATGTCAGATAAAGAGGAGATAACCACAATTTATAAAAGTACAAATGTTTTTGAGAGAAATGGAAATTTTAACCTACACATTAAGGATGCTTTCAACAAAAACCAAAGAATTTAATCAATATATGAAAAAACAAGCACTCAAACAGTATTAAAGGGATTTTAAAAAATCCACTGAAGTTTCTAATAGCTCCAACCTGCTTATATAATAACTCAAGTCCTGACATCTTCCCAAAGCAATCTCTTACCCAGCTACACCAACCAAATCTATTCTTTCTTCCCCTAAATATGCCATGCTCTTTGAAATCTCTGCTTTGGCAAAAACTGATCTCTCTGTTAGGAATTCTAAACCACTGCTCTCTCCACAAGCTTCCCACTTTGTTCCTGTGATGCTGGAGTCTGATGAAAACGTATTCATCAAGGCTTACCTTGTCATCCTTTCTCCAAGTCTTCTTAGCATAATAAATGTTCTCCTTAGTCATGCCTCTCCATGACACACATGTCCTGTATGTGTGCTGTTCTCCCTGCCCTCTCTCTCACGTTCCCCACCATGAGCTTCTCCAAAGCAGAATCTCAGTTTTACCGATCTGGGTAGCCCGAGAGCCTGGGATATTACACAATGCTCAAGAAGTGCTTGCTTAATTGAAATGTAAGGTGGATGAATGTTCTAAAATAACACAACATACAGTAGGCAGGGGCAGCTGTGACTCCACGCTGGAACGCAGCCACTGCTGAACAGGTCAGTTTCACCATTAATATACTTACTCTTGTGCCTCTTGCCAATAGAGGTCTTAAGAAATGAGCGCTAGGAAAAAGACGACTCACCATTCACAGTGCTTCCCAAGCCTTGGTCATGTTTAGACAGCCACCATAGATGCCGGGCATTAGGGCAAAAGGTGCAGTCTCATTACCCTTAAGGACTAGATTTAATCCAAATCCTAGGTAGGATGGTTCAGCCATTCATAAAATTAACCAAACTTAAAAAATTTCACTCAAGGTAATGGATCCTAATTTGTCTATGCTGTACAGTAGAACATTCTTTTATCTGTCCTAAACTTTCAGTTTTCAAAATAAATTTTCCAACAAGACATCATTTAAGTCATTAGGCTTGGGCTCTAGTTTTGACTTGCCCACTAATTTGTCATGTGCATTTAGGTAAGTCACTCACACTAGATGTTTCAGTTCCTCTCCTATCAGTCATGGGGGTTGAGGTCTCTGTGTTCCTTTTTGGGACAGAATACATAAGCACCAATTTACTCTGTTGGATAGTCATACTTTATAGATTTACATTAGGGATGAAGAATCTTAAATTTATCTTATTCTTAGTACATTAAAAGCTATCTCCCATTACTTACGACAACTCTTACAATAATATTCTTATCATTTTCCCTGTTGGAACCTCTCAAAAATTTCATTATATAGGTAACTATGAAGTAATGTAACAGGCCTTTTTGAAAATGTACCCAAACTTACATTTCAAACCAATCTTCCAAGATCAAAGTAAGATTTCTGTTCATTTGTACCCTGTAAACCACCCACTTTCCCCCCAGCAATAAAATACAGACTCATTGTGCAAAGTCTGCAAGAAATAAACACATTTTAATTTTCCTGACACTTCTCATAGTTTCCAGACCTTTTCTTTATTTTTCCCACCCAGCAAAACAAATTTTATTCTCACCCAATAAAATCATAATATAACCTACATATTTAGTCCCAGCCCGAGACCTTTGGGATATTACACAATGCTCAAGAAGTGCTTGCTTAATTGAAATGTAAGGTGGATGAATGTTCTAAAATAACACAACATACAGTAGGCAGGGGCAGCTGTGACTCCACGCTGGAACGCAGCCACTGCTGAACAGGTCAGTTTCACCATTAATATACTTACTCTTGTGCCTCTTGCCAATAGAGGTCTTAAGAAATGAGCGCTAGGAAAAAGACGACTCACCATTCACAGTGCTTCCCAAGCCTTGGTCATGTTTAGACAGCCACCATAGATGCCGGGCATTAGGGCAAAAGGTGCAGTCTCATTACCCTTAAGGACTAGATTTAATCCAAATCCTAGGTAGGATGGTTCAGCCATTCATAAAATTAACCAAACTTAAAAAATTTCACTCAAGGTAATGGATCCTAATTTGTCTATGCTGTACAGTAGAACATTCTTTTATCTGTCCTAAACTTTCAGTTTTCAAAATAAATTTTCCAACAAGACATCATTTAAGTCATTAGGCTTGGGCTCTAGTTTTGACTTGCCCACTAATTTGTCATGTGCATTTAGGTAAGTCACTCACACTAGATGTTTCAGTTCCTCTCCTATCAGTCATGGGGGTTGAGGTCTCTGTGTTCCTTTTTGGGACAGAATACATAAGCACCAATTTACTCTGTTGGATAGTCATACTTTATAGATTTACATTAGGGATGAAGAATCTTAAATTTATCTTATTCTTAGTACATTAAAAGCTATCTCCCATTACTTACGACAACTCTTACAATAATATTCTTATCATTTTCCCTGTTGGAACCTCTCAAAAATTTCATTATATAGGTAACTATGAAGTAATGTAACAGGCCTTTTTGAAAATGTACCCAAACTTACATTTCAAACCAATCTTCCAAGATCAAAGTAAGATTTCTGTTCATTTGTACCCTGTAAACCACCCACTTTCCCCCCAGCAATAAAATACAGACTCATTGTGCAAAGTCTGCAAGAAATAAACACATTTTAATTTTCCTGACACTTCTCATAGTTTCCAGACCTTTTTCTTTATTTTTCCCACCCAGCAAAACAAATTTTATTCTCACCCAATAAAATCATAATATAACCTACATATTTATAGTGCACATGCTTTCACTGTGTGTACAACAAGGGCAACTGACCCTTGCTCTCCTAGATGAGGATCTCCAATAATAATGCTCCTCCTACAGGGAAGGCAAGCAGCCTAGCCTCCCTCTCTGCAGTGAGTGGTTCGCAGAAGGCCCACAGAAACTAAGGGGAATCCATGAAAGCTCTTGATAGGGTTTCACCGTTAAAGTTAGCAAGACCCTTTTCAGTCAATACAGTGAGGACTGCAACCTAGGAAGATGACAGAAAAATACGCAGCATCACCGTCTGAGCCGTGAATCCAGTGATATTTACTTCCTGGTGATCAGAGACAATGTATGTTCCTCACAGCTTAAGCTGGTCTGACATGTATTCCTGTCCTCCCCCACAACAAGAGTCCTAATTTCTCAAGTTTTTCATATCACTGAATATTCTTTAGGAGCATGACTTGAAATGTGGACATAGTTTTCATCATGTGGACGCAACATATTTCACCTATTATTACCTTACTAGTATTAACAGTATTCCCCTCCTATTGATAATTTAGGAGGTGTTTCTAATTATTTACAATTAAACATGCCTTTTGGGGGGGCAGCACTACATGGCTTACAGAATTTTAGTTCCCTGACCAGGGCTCAAACATGGGCCCATGGCAGTGAAAGTACCAAGTTCTAACCACTGTCAGAGAATTTCCTGTCATGTTACTTTTAAAAGCCTCAACTGCGGCTTCCCTGGTGGTCCAGTGGGTAAAGAGCTCACCTTGCAGTGCAAGGGGCGCCGGTTCCATCCCTGGCCCAGGGAGATCCCACGTGCCACAGAGCGGCTGGACTGATGTGCCCAACTATGAGCCAGCGCTCTGGAGTGCATGCGCCCGGAGTCGGTGCTCTGCAATGAGAGAGGCCACTGTGGCCTCTCACTGAGGCCCACACAGGCCGGAGAATAAAGATGGATTAAAAAAAAAAACAAAAAAAACCCAAAACAGCCTCAACTGTATAATCAAATTTTGTCTTTGTGAAGGCTACAGTCAGAACTCTAAATGTGTGTACAGCACAAAAAACACTAACCCAAATCACAAAAAAATATACTGTTTGAAAATCTAT